>CM057456.1:244320000-245570000 GCA_016271365.2 Neoceratodus forsteri
CTATGCTAACTCAGCTATGCAAGTTTTTCTACACATGCCACAGTTTGTGCAGGCAATATCTGTTTCACAAGACAATCCCTATCAAACACTTTGAAGCAGATTATCAACATGACTTCTGACCAGTCTACACGTACAGTCACTAACACCACTATGACAGGTGTTAGCTATATATCCTGGATGCAGCACGCTTCGCAGACATACAGCAAGACACTACTGAGTTTATGATGGCTGTCATAAACAACCTGGATGAAGACGGCACCCCAATGGAGCAGTACTTCACAGTAACATATGTTACAAAATATGTATGTGTTTCATGTGGCAACCACAGCGTGAAACCGCAAGACATGCTGTGGATTACTCTTTGTCCCTCAAACCAAAAGTGTCAAATTTTGACAGCTATTCACCAATGTTGAATGTAGTCATGCCTGTGGAAGGTGTGGAGGCAGATGCGCTCAGTCCATACGTCTCAGGAGTTCATCTCAATATCTGTTGCTTATGTTGCACAGATTTGACCCCAACAGGCTCAGAGTTGATACTCCTATCACAGATTACAAAGTTGGTAGAATAGTCTTCAACCAATCAGTGTTTGACACTCACAGTATAATCTATCACCATGGCCAATCCATGCATTCTGGGCATTACATCTGCTTACTAAGGCGCAGAAGTGGATGGGTAGAGTGTGACGACTCTACAAGCAGTTTTAAACAGAGACTGCCACGACACTTAAAAAATGCATATCTTCTAATATTGAAGAATTATGATAACCTTCATATTTCAGAAGAATAGAACAGAACATGTTGCATTTTAAAAATGACTACTTTGTCCAAAAAACATTCATACCTCATTACAATGTTGTATAATGTACGACTCTAAATAAACCATACAATTTCAACAAAATGGTATTCTGACAGAAACATTCCATACACTGTAACATGTAAGATCTTGTGTGTATCGGTGACTACATGAAAATTGTTGTAGTGGCTTCAATCGGCGCCAACAATATTCACAGTCACTAGAGAAACCATGATTACATGTCTATCAAAGATTGTACATCTAAAAACTGAGGCCTTACTGCTCTCCTCCTCTGTATATATCTTTAATTATCCATGTATCAACTCATACATAACAACTAATTGGTATGAGTTATAAAGTGTTACTCTTTGCAAACAAAGAGAAGTTCTCAGTTATCATCGTAAATAACTGAGCAACACTTCTAACATTCACCAAACATTCCACTCTGTCACAAGTTGTCTATCAACACTTCAATTTGTCTATTGACTCTTGACATATAGAGAACATCATTCGCTCACCATGCAACAGTGTAGAACTATCCCGCCTTCATGCGTAATACTAGTACTGTACATATGTAAAAATAACTACCTTTATTGATAATGCAAGAAGCTAAATTACACAACTGTAAATAAGAACCAATTGCAGAATATAATTTACTGAGTTTTACATGTGTTTGCAATTACTTGTACATAATATAAAGATTTGTATTCAAGTGTACATTGTTAATAACTACTTTGATACTTGTACTAAAAATACAAGTCTAACACTAAAGCACAACTGAATGGTTTACATATTATTCATCACTATACTAACTACATCTAATTAACCATAAGTTTGTTAAAAAATGCATATCATGCACAGTCTTACTATTTACAAGTTAAGAATTTACATAGAAGATAATGTAAGAATTGAAACAATGTCATTTGTTCATGTTAGAATATTCTGTTTTCGCAACTTGTCACATAAGTAATTCTAACGTATATAAAAAATATTGACAATTGTAAATCAGACACTGTTACTGATCACAACACACTGCATATCTGTTCCTGACAATATTTATGATCGCCTCAATTGAGGGGTCGGGTGAGAGTTTTCCATTTGCACCTATTCAGTGACATATAATTAAATAACACCAATCAAATGTCACAAAACTAACATTTTTGTATATTGTATTACTTAGACAGTCAGCATATGGTTTTTCGCCCACCCCAGGAACATCCACATTAGCAGTCACACAATAACAACAAAACACTTGTGTATCATATGTGTAATCACACTTTACAACCTACTGACATTGCCTTATTGATGTACCACACAAGTAATGCACTACACATAATTACAACATACAACCATTTTAAAAAAAGTAACATTTTTTTACAAACTCTATTCACATTCAATAGTAAATATATAATGAAGCTCCATAGCTTCAGCCTGACTATTAGAATTCCAGGTTGAATTTCAGAAACTACTTCCTCACATAAAGAGTAGTGAGTAGTGAAACATGATTAGAAACACACAACACCTGATTAGTTTCCTATAATATCACATACTTACTCCAATCCATATTATATAGTTCTCATTATTGTTACACATTTACATATATGACGAGCAATGATTGCACACATACAAAGATTGTATTGTGAGACTGCTTCTGTTAACTAAATTTCAGTCTTGATTGGCCCATTTTCCATCTGACAAATTGGCAATACATTTTTAAACCATAACCACCTGTGTTTGTCATTTTACTTAAATACCATTATGACATAAAAATAAGTGTGTCTGATTTAAGAATACAAATCAATGTTAGCTAATAGTGCTACAACTATACCTCCATCAATTTGTCTGGTGCCTGTGACATACAGTCAGTATCACAGCATATGCAACGATGTGGCACATTGCATGTCACATTTGACATAATTCCTAACAGTGTAAAAACTCAGCAATGTACTTACTTTCTCCTGTGCCTTATGCAGTCATTATTACTATACCAAGGTGCCGCACATCACACTTAACAGTACACAGCTGTGACTATACACGCACTCATGCAGTCACTACTATGTGTACTTCAGAGTCTGAGAAATGGAGCTTTCTAATTGGCTGCAAAGATCATAAACGGTAACGCACACAATGACGCAGACGGCAACGGTCTGCCACGTGATGTGTTAAAAGAAGGTTTGTAATTCCCTGCAAACAACCTAACAGCCTTATGTTAATCTTTTATTACCATACATGAAGAGGTTAATGACACACTGAACAAGGTTTAACACTGTCTAAAAACATGTTTCATTATAATAGCAATAGGTCACTCCCAAGAATTATGTTAATGGTCAGTTAATCACCCTTGGGGACATGTGGCACCTGCCACCACCACATGCCACAGTAACCCCTAGAACATGATTAATAATAGACCATTAATATAACCCCTTCTCATGCCTTATTACTTAATTATAAAAGGGTCTGAGAAATGGACCTTTCTGATTGGCTGCAAACATTCTAACAGCCTTATGTTAATCTTTTATTGACATACATGAAGAGGTTAATCATTTCTAACTCTCACCCCATCACATGTGTAAAGCAGCAGAAGTATAGGAGAATGGGGTGAGAGTTAGGACCGACGACACCAATGCACACCCCAATGCCGGTTGGGGGGCTGGGCATGGGGTCCAAGGGGGGGTTTCAACCCTAACAGCGAATTTCCTCACTTCTGTCGCTGTGGAACAACCCTAACTAATGCATTAAATGGAGTTTTTTTGCCTGTAATTTCCCTTCTTTTTGAGAATGATAATGAGAAATAGTGAATGTAATGCAGCGGCGGGGCCCCGCGCTCCAGCCACGTAATGCGGCGGCAGAAGCGCGGTGCCCAAAGGGCACCGCGCTCTCACCATGTGATGTCTTGAGGCACAGTAACAGGAACAGCAACACAAACAGAAGTGCTAACAGTGGCACACATGTTAACGCAAGTGCGAATGAGAACAGAAAGGGTAACGCACACGGTGGCGTAGACAGGAACGGTCTGCCACGTGATGTGTTGTCACATAGTAACATGGTGCCTGCAAATGGAAATTTCAAAGGGCATGGTGACGCAAAGTAAAATAGAAAGAGAAACAGTACTGTAGACACAAATGGCAAAAAATAACAGAAACACAACCAAAAATGAAAACACCAAGGATAACGCACACAGTGGCGCAAACGTCAACGGGTAAGTGAAACGGTATGGAACCGCAAGCAGAAAGGGCAACAGTAACAGTAATGTAAGCACACAGGCTGGTTTTCCCCAAAACTTGCATAGAGAAAGACAGTGAGTACAAATAATGTATGCATAATAATGAGTGTCGGAGCAGAAAATGAGAACTTCGAATACTAAATAGGTTATATCTCAGGAACCGTACGACGTAGAAAAAAAATTTAAAAGTCATATTATTTACAACTGTCCTGGCTAATTTTGTACTGGGGGCTAAGAAATTTTCTGACGAAAAGTCCATATCTCGCACCGTTTCCGAGATACGGGCCCTGAAAGGCGCAGTGAACGCCATAATGTTATCCTATGGGGAAAAAAAGAGAAGTTCGGAGTGCCATAACTTTGCCTCCCTGTAATATTTTTTCACCAAACCACTGAAAGGCACATCTGTGGGCTGTTGGCTGTCTTCCCTCCAAATTTCAGGAAAAAAGACCAAACCGTTATTTTGCAGCAGGAATCCAAAGGATTTCTGTAATGTGTCGGGCGCCGTAATGTTATCCTATGGGAAAACCTGTGAACTTTGGAGTGCTGTAACTTTGCTGCTGTGTAATATTTTTTCAATACAACACTGAAAGGCACATATGTGAGGTGTCAGCTCCGTTCCCTTTGAATTTCAGCCCAAAACTCCCAACGGTTCTTTTGCAGCACAGTGCCAAAGAATCACTGTCACTTTCCCACAGATGGAAAACTACTGTCGCAATTTGCGAAAGCTTTCGCAGAAAAGTTCGACACTTTCGTGAGCACGAAAGTAATTTGCGAAAGTACTTTTTCCAGAAATTTGACAAACATATTTCTGGAGTGTTTTACCACAAAATAAAGACATGGCAAGCATCCTCAGGGTCCGACTAGGTGAATACAAAAAGAATTAGGTTGCTAGAGGGTCCCAAATTTAAATGCCAACCATTTTTCTGATCACCAACTGAAAACAAAATGGCTGATTTGCGAAAGTAACAGGCCCATTTGCGAAAGTAAAAATGCATTTGCGACACTGTCGAACTTTTTCTTAACTTTTCCCATTGACTTATAATGGGAAATTGTTTTTGAATAACTTTTGAACCGTTTAATATTTTTTAACCAAATCTTTGAAAGGCACATCGGGGACCCTGGCTGCACATTCCCTGAAGATTTTGGGCCGGTCGAGCAAACTGTGTGACCTGTACATGCGATTGTAGAATTCCAGAAAAAGCGTAAACGCGCGCGCAAATCACGCTTAATAACTCTGCAGCCGTGTATCTGACTGGTATGAAACTTGGCAGATGCCAAGGTTTATGATTCTTGATCGTGTATTCCAAATTTTAGCCAAATCTCTCTTACGGTTGCAAAGTTATTAAGGTGCAAAGTTTTGGGGTTTAACATAGAAATGGCTCCTCAACCCTAACTATGGTAGCACTACTGTGCTACCATAATATATATATATATATATATATATATATATATATATATATATATCTATAGAGAGAGAGAGAGAGATATACAAGCTAGATATATATGCTCCATTATCGGGATGAATAAATATTTATAACATATCACCACAAACCATGTCTAAGTCTCACTGTGTACTGTATAATACATAAGAATTGCTGGACCAGCATAACATTCTGTGGTGATTTGCATATGCAGCCCATGATGCTTTGCATTGTGGGGGCATGTGTGATTTTGTATTTTCTTATAAGAATTTATATAGTTGTGTATAGTGTTAATATTAAGACAGTAAAGAACTGAGGAATTGCACTTAAGGTTGTGATTTTGTCTTCCTCTATGCCTCTTAGGACAGAAACCAAAAGAGCTTCCACAGATCCTCAGGAACCTGTAAAAATTAAAAAGAAGAACAAAAAAAGTCTTAATTTTGTATTTAAAGTAATATATCTCAATCAGTGATGCTAGTTTTGCATAGAGCAATATCCTTAACATTAGAATTCCAATACAGAACACTGAAGAATACATGAAGAACACTAATAATTACACCTCTGTGCCAGCTGTTTCTTGTCTTTCTTAATTAAAGGCATAATATTGAGTTTGTCATTAAGTCCTGGTGTCCTAAGGTCCCCCAGGGTGTACATCTGACCAAAATGCCTCCCTCTCTAGAAGTCTGGCCTCAATAATCACCCCCCCGGGCCACAGTTCACCAATTCCATTCCATTCCACATCACAGAACTTAAAGTTACGTGTCAGTCAAATTAACACCATTATCTTTTGTGCCCCCTGTGCTGTGCCTCATACAGTGTACTGCCAAAGCATTGGTGGTTTCACCTAACCGAATGCTTAAGTGTTCACCTATTCTTTGTTTCAAAGGTCTAGAGGTCTCATCAATATAGAAGGCCCCACATGCACAGGTAGCTAGGTAAATGACATTCTAAAGTCAGAACAGCAGAAGTCCCGCACTCACTACCACCAGTAAATAGACGCTGCTCCAAATATCAAGTAAAGTGCTGAATTTTATTTAAGGTGCCAGTGTGAAGGCACGTCTTGACATGTTTTGAACAGAAGTTCTGTATCAAAAGACATGCTCATTGTAAAACTATAAGGTCATTTGTACAGGTGGCTGATGTCAGCAGATCGTGACCAATTAAAAGTGAAAACACACAGTGCAAGGTGAGTTTAAAAACACAGAAAAACACAATTCACTAAATGTTAAAAATATTAAATATTTAAAACCGGCTGTATAAAGTCCAAAATAGTCCCCACAGCAAACTATCACAGTCTTGTGGAGACACAAAGACTCTGCATGAAAGGGTCTCCCTCGAAGATTATAATATACTCTCTCTATTCTGATGGTTGGACCTAGGAGAAAATGAGATGCAATCTGTTAGTCATTCTCATTTAACTTAATGTAGTTTCTTTCTTCTCCTGGCTCATAACATTCAATATATAAAATATACAATAGATTCCTTCCATTGTTTCATTATATTTAGCATTTATCTCTTTATTTTCTATATTTAATATATGGAGTCACATAGAACATATCATTCAGTCCTGGTGGAATACATGATGCCAGCATGTAGATCCAAACTCCCTCTCACTGTAACATCGAACTACCAAAGTCCCCACCTCTTGGGTTTGGGTTGACTTTTTCGATCCCTACAAAAGTAAAATTGTACTCATTTTTATGTTGGCTTGCACATGCGCAAGCAACATCTTGTGGTAGTAGCACATTTCAGAGGTGTGTAAATGTGGCCAATGCAGGGGATGCTTTAGTGAGTGCATCCCTCAGCCGCCTATCAGTGAGCATGCTGGTAATGACAGCAGTTTCAAAGAGAGCCAAAACCTTGAAAGAAATCTGCCGCTCCAATGAGGTGCTGTTTCCTTATTATAGCAGTAGATAACAAGACTACGGCCATGCACATTACAGTGCACAGTAATATGCATGGCCAGAGTTATCAGTAGAGTTTCAGTGTGCCTTTCCTGGTGAAACATTTCAATAAGTAAAATAGCCACAATGTGGCTTTTCACAGTAACGACTCCTGCTGCTCGACACACACTCCCTGGAAAGCTGACATCGGGGTGGCCAATCCCCATGTCAGCATGTCCCCCCCATCATGTGGCACACTGGGAGCCCACCCCAGTGTGCCTAAATAATTGTTTCTGACACCGGGATGCCCACTTCCGGTGTTGAATATTCCTCCCCCCAACCTGTCTATGTTCTTTGCTGACAATGGGGTGCCCAATCCCTATGTCGGCAATGGCATGCACCCCTACTATTGTGGCACACTGGAAACCCACCCCAGTGTGCCTAAATGTATTTTTATTTTATTGTTTTCCCCTGATAAATAGAAAACTGTCCCCCATAGTCTTTTTATTTAACCTGTAAACAGAAAACGGTCCCTCGTGGTCTCCCCCATCCCTCCCCAACCCACACCTCCTCTGCACACCCACCCCTCACCCCATACTGACCTCTGAGGTCAGGAGCAAGCAAGCATTACTGACACATCTGCACTCTTCAAAGGCCAACTGCAAACTGAAGAAATGATGGTAAGCTTTATAATGGGAGTCAATGGGGGTTTCAACTAGGTTGATATCTCAGCCATTTTTTGAATTTTGGCCTCAGATTTTCAACATGGGGTTCTTGGGACCCACCTCGTGGACATGTCACTGTCATTTTAGATATTTCGTTCCAAAGGTGATTTCGTGGTTGCTGCATGAATCACCTTTGACTGATTAATGAAATGACAGTGCCACTGTTCATGAGGGGAGGTCCCAAAAAGCCCATGTTGCAAATCTGGTGAAAAAATTCCAAACAGTGACTGCACTACACGCATGTGTTGCGCAGTTTCTACGCATGGTCATAACTTCACCAATTTTTTTTTATATTTTAACTCCATATTTTCAACATTGCCATTTTTTCACACCTCCTTATGAACAGTACAGCTGTTATTTTTCACATTCTGCCCAAACTTTGTTTTTACACCTGTAGTGCAGAATTGCGCGGTCGCTGTGGGAAATCAACTTTTGGGACAGATTAACAAAATCACAGTGAGACCATTCATGAGGAGAGGTCCAAAAATTTCCATGTTGAAAATTTGGTTAAAAATTCAAAAATGATTGCATTACAGGCGTGCATTATGCAGTTTCTCATACACTTGTAACTTCACCAATTTTTTATTTTCACTCCAGATTTTCAACATTGCCATATTTTCACACCACCTCATGAACAGTACAGCTGTCATTTTTCACATTCTGCCCAAAATGTATTTTTGTACCTGTGGTGCCAAATGGTGCAGTCGCTGTGCAAAATCACCTTTCAGGTAGCAAACTGATAGTGCAACTGTTCATGAGGTGGGGTCACAAAAGCCAATGTTGAAAATTTGGAGTGAAAATACCAATAAACTCACGGGGCATTAGGGTTTCAAACTGTAACACTCCACCCTGTAAAGACTGACAGGCATTGGCAGTGTGACTTGGGATCATTGGCTGTAATGTTCATGCCATTCCACCCCCATCCTGCAGCCAGTGACAGGCATCGAGGTGTGCCTTGGAGTTTTTGGCCCCAAAGTTCACCCCATTCTCTTATGCTGCACCCATCTCAGCATATTTCCTTATGGAATGGGGTGAGAGGGCCTGAAGACCCAAGGCACACCGTATTCCCTGTCAGTGTCTGTAGGGTAGGGTGAGGTGAAATGGCATGAGCGTTATGGCCGATGACCCAAAGGCACACCCCTAATGCCTGTCAGCCTCTGCAGGGTGAGGGTGGGGTTGGCTTCAGTTCAATACTTTACTGCCATTCCTGTTATGCATTTCTCTAAGTCCTGCACTACTAATGCCAATGCCAGCAAGCCAACATTCAGCATTGACAAATGCTTGTTATTTATGACTCTGTTTATGTACAAAGCAATGGCATTAGAGGCATCGCCATTTGTAAGAGCTCTGCGATGTTCTCCTAGCCTAGTTTTTAAAAAGTCTCTCTGTTTTCCCATATAAAATGCTTTACATTTGCACTGGGCCATCTACATCACACCCTAAGTGTCACAAGTTATCAGCTGCTGTATCTTAAGAGTATGTCAACTTCTGTGTGGTTCCATTGACTAAAGAATTTAAAAGCCCACATGGTAGAAAAACTTTTAAGATACAGCAGTTGATAACTTGTAACATTTCAGGTGTGATCTATGTGGCCCAGTGCAAATGTATAGCATTTTATATGGGAAAACAGAGAGACTTTTCAAAACTAAGGTAGGAGAACATCGCAGAGCTATTACAAATGGCGATGCCTCTTATGCCACTGCTTTGTACATAAACAGAGCCATAAATAACAGGCATTTGTCAATGCTGAATGTTTGCTTGCTGGCATTAGCAGTGGAAGTGCAGGAGTTATACAGAAGCAGTATAGGAATGGCATTGAAGTATTGAACTGACTCCAACTCCACCCTTACCCTGCAGAGATGGACAGGCACTGGGGTGTGCCTTTGGGTCATAGCTCATGACGGCCACATTTCATCTCACCCTACCCTTCAGACACTGACAAGTATCAAGGTGTTCCTTGGAGTGTTTGGGCTTTACATTCACCTCATTCCATAAGGAAATACGCTGAAATGAGCACAGTATAGGAGAATGAGGTGAACTCTGGGGGCAAAGGGTCCAAGGCACATCTTGACGCCTGTCACTGGCTGCAAGGTGAGGGTGGGGGTGGAATGGCATGAGCATTACTGTCAACAATCCCAAGTCACTCCCCTGATGCCTGTCACTCCCTACAGGATAGGGTGTTATGGTCAAAAACCCTAATGCCCTGGGCTTTTCTTGGTATTTTTACTCCAAGTTTTCCACATGGGCTTTCTGTGACCCCACCGCATGAACAGTGACACTTTCAGTTCGTTAGGCAAAAGGTGATTTTGCATAGAGCGACTGCGCCATTTGGTACCACAGGTGCGAAAACACATTTCAAACAGAATGTGAAAAGTGACGGGTGTACTGTTCATGAAGAAGTGTAAAAATGGTATTGTTGAAAATCTGGAGTGAAAATATAAAAAAACTGGTGAAGTCACAAGCGTGCATAGAAACTTCGCAATGTACACCCGTAATGTAATTAGTTTGGGGATTTTTTGCAGCAGATTTTCAACACAGACATTTTGGGACCTCTGCTTATGAACAGTGTCACTGTGATTTTCTTAATCTGTCCCGAATACTAATTTCCCACAGTGACCACGCTATCCTGCACCGGAAGTGCAAAAACACATTTCGGCCAGGGTGTGAAAAAGGACAGCTGTACTGTTCATAAGGAGGTGTGGAAAAATGTCAATGTTGAAAATCTGGACTGAAAATATTACAAATTCATGTACTTACAAGGGTGCATGGAAATTGTGCAATGCACGCTCATAACTCAGTCATTTTATGGACTTTTGTCACAAAATTTTCAACATAGCCATTTTAACACCTCTGCACATGAACAGTGTCACTGTGATTTTCTTAATGTGTCCTGAACATTGATTTCGCACACCAACTGTGCCAATGTGTGCTACATGTGCGAAAACACATTTTGGGCAAGATGTGAAAATGACAGCTGTACTGTTCATAAGGAGGTGTAGTAAAATGGCAATGTTGAAAATATTAAAATTCTCAAAGTTATGAGTGCAGAAGGAACTGCGCAACGCACAATTGTAAAAGTAATTTTTGGGAATTTTTTCACCAAATTTTTAGCATACGGTTTTTGGGGGCCTACCTCATGAACTATGACACTGTCATTTCGTTAATCAGTCCTGAAAGGTGGTTCTGCACAGTGACCGTGAAATCACCTTTTGGGACCAAATGACAAAATGACAGTGACTGAGTTCATAAGGTGGGTTCCCAAGAACCCCATGTTAAAAAAGTTGGTGAAAAAATTCCCAAAAATGGCTGAGATATGCACCAAAGGTAAAAAAAAAAACATTTATGCCATTATACAGCTTACCGACATTTCTTCAGTTCGCGGTGCTTTAAAGAGTGCAGATGTGTTTCCAGTCCACCGAAGATCGTCGCACTGGCCTCCAGAGGTAAGTATGGGGTGAGGCAGGGGTGTGGGGAGGTGGGGTACATAGAGGGTGGGCATGGGTTGGGGAGTGGGGCAAGACAGTCAACAAGGGACCGTTTTTTTCTTATAGATGTTGTTTTTTCTTTTTTTAGGAAGACAATGCGGGACTTTTGCCACGCTGCTGGAAGTTTCTTTGGGGTGGCAGTGGAGCCGATGGGTGATTGGGTACCCCCATCAGCCATACGGACTTTTGTGACACTGGGGTGGGCTCCCAGTGTGGCACCTGGAAGTCTGTTTGGGAGGGGCAGTGGAGCCGACGGCGGATTGGGCACCCGTTGGCCATACAGTGTGCGAGGGAGGACATAAGCACTGGGTGGCTCCCAGCATGCTACTTGGGTGTTTGTTGTGGGGGACCAAGAAAAATGGAGCTGTTTATGACAGCTGTTCAGATGCAGAGCTGACGTGGTAGGCACTTTGTATACTTCGATGGCAAATATAAATTGACTGCTGATGGCAGTATGCATATTGCTCTACATGTACCAGCTGCTGATTGTAGCAGTCTTTTGCTTTGAACTGTACGCCACTGCATCTGAACTGCTGTCATACACAGCTTGGACATTTATTGGTGGGGTGAGACTGCACATGCAAGAAGGAGCAGGGCATTGGAAGCGGGGTGGCACACCTACAAAAATGTGTATGGTGGCACTATGTTTCTTGCACATGTGTGCAAGCAAACATAAAAATTAGTACAATTTTACTTTTGTAGGGATCAAAAAAGTCAACCCAAACCCAAGAGGTGGGGACATTAGTAGTTTGATGTTACAGAGAGAGGTAGTTTGGATCTACATGCTGGCAACATGCAGACCACCAGGACTGAATGATATGTTCGATGTGACTCCACATATTAAATATAGAAAATAAAGAGATAATTGCTAAATATAATGAAACAATGGAAGGAATCTATTGTATATTTTATATATTGAATGTTACGAGCCAGGAGAAGAAAGAAACTATAATAAGTTAAATGAGAATGACTAATAGGTTGCATCTCATTTTCTCCTAGGTCTGACCATCAGAATAGAGAGAGTATATTAAAATCTTCGAGGGAGCCCCTTTCATGCAGAGTCTTTGTGACTCCACAAGACTGTGACAGTTTGCTGTGGGGACTCTTTTGGACTTTATACAGCCAATTTTAAATATTTAATATTTTTAACATTTAGTGAATTGTGTTTTTAAACTCACCTTGCACTGTGTTTTCACTTTTAATTGGTCACGGTCTGCTACATCAGCCACGTTTGAAACATGTCAAGACGTGCCTTCACACTGGCGCCTTAAATACAATTCAGCACTTTACCTGATATTTGGAGCAGCATCTATTTACTGGTGGCGGTGAGTGCGGGACCCCAGCTGTTCTGACTTTACTACGTTCTGTCCCTGCAACCCAGCCTGATGTGCTTTTCTCTCTGCAAACTACTCCATAAATTACAGTATCCGTATAACACAACTAAAAAGTCCAACATATTACAGGTTTTGTGTGCATTAATTGTCATAAAAGCTGCAAAACCTGCAGTTTCCACAGGGGTGTGTACCATTCGGACGACATGGAATCCAAGTATTCTCATGGGGTATGATTTTCTTCTGGAGACTGTGAATAAGTCTGTCCTTTAGGTTTGGTCCACTCCTGTATGACATTCTTGGGGTCAGCAAAGTACAATCCCTTAACAAGGGGCCTGACCTGAGAATCTCCCAATTGGCCTGCACTATTCCTTCTATTGCATTAGACTGTCTACAGTAAATAGTGACTAGATTCAGGCATTTAGGGCATTCTTGTTCAGGCTGTCATGACTCGTGATACTAGGAGGTTCTCTCTTGGTGTGTCTAAAACCTGGTTAAAAGCTTCCCTGACAGTACCCCTGCTATACCCCCTGGATATAACTCAATTGCACATTTCAGAACCTTGTGTTATATATTCTGCCTCACTACTCCAATTCATTCTAGCTCGTAGTTGTTGAGCCCTGGGTATGTTTTGTATCAAATGGTGTGGATGGCAGCTGGAGGCAAGCAGCAATGAGTTTCTATCTGTTTGTTTCTGGAACAAGGTAGATTCAATTGTACCATCTATTTTTTTGGTGATACGAAGGTCCAGAAAATTCACGGACCTAATGTTGCATTCAACTGTAAATTTCAGATTCAAATTGCTAGGCTCCAAGTATTTTACAAATTCTGTTAGTTCCTCCAACGTGCCACACCAAACCATAAATATATTGTCTAAATCTACAGATCGCAATAGCCTCCTATTGGTTAGTAGTTGCCACCCAAGTCATAGTGTGCGGAATCTTCCTAAAGGTCAGTGCATGAGACTGAGAAAAAATTGTGGGACAGAACTGTTGTACAGTGTAAGGGCAGAGGAACTGTCAGATAGACTTAGGGAGAGAGACTATTCTGAGTCAGACATTACCAGAGCCAGAGAAGTGGTGGATGTCATACCTTGTGACACTTTGCTACAACCAAAAACCAAAAATAAAAAAGCAGATGAAGTTGACATTTGTTACCACTTATGGGGGAGGAACTAGATAGCTGATCAGTATTGTAAAGAACAACTTACAAATACTGAGTGGACTCACCCCGCTAGCACAGGTGTTTTGAAAAACCTTTAAGGATCTCATACAGAAGGGGCCACAAACTTGAGATAAACGTGTCCGAAGTTATTAGACCAAACCATTATAAAAATGCAATGAGACTGAAGTGGGGGTCTAAACCCTGTGGTTTCAGCAGCACTTGTCATGTCATGGAGAAAGATGAAACTTTCCTTAACCCTTAAACAGGCAAACATGAAAAGGTTGAGGGTCGTATTAACTGTAAAAGTGAGGCAGTTATTTACAAATTAACCTGTACATGTGGTAAATTTTACATTAGCAGTACAAAAAGGAAGTTATGACTCAGATTAAATGTACACCTTCTAGCCATTAAGAATCAGAACTGTGAATATGCTATGGCACTACATATAAACATGTGCAATGATAGTGTTAACCAAAGAGTCACAGCCACAGGCCTAGAACTGTTCCAAGAATGTGAGGGGAGGTGATGTTGAAACTGTCTTGAATGAAAAAGAACAATGGATTTTTAAACTGGGAGCTGTTAAACACCCAGGATTGAATGAGAAATTCGAATTGAAACCATTCTTGAATAAAAAGAGATAACCCCCCCCCACACACACACACTTTTCTGACAGTATACTAGTATGGGTAAGAACATTTATATGACATTACTGGAACTCATCTTGAAAGGGTAGAATGAGATGAATAGCATCTAATTTTACATTCTTCTGATGTTTTCACAATACAGGTTTCCTGGATCAGAGTTTGAATTAAGATTAAAGTGTAAAGAAGCCAGAGAATGAAGTTATGATTAAGTAACTCCGGATGGAGCAACATGAATATAGCAAACTTATGGACTTTAAGATGTCTGTAACATATCACTTGCGTGATTATGTACTTTGATTAGAATTTTATTTAAAGCATTCTGATTGGCTGTGGTTTAAGAAATACTGAAGCTGATTGGTTGTTACACTTACTTGTGACAGGTGATGTATGTATGAAACCCGCTTGTTAATTGTGTTCACTAGTCTCTGAGGAAGCCTGAGAAGTCAGGTGAACGTAAGATGGCAGTGTTTTCACTGCCTACACCTGTATTGCACTGTGCTATGACTGACAAATGAAGGAATAAAGCACTGAAAAACACCAAGGTGTAAGATTTGCTTTTTGCTGTATCCCTATGCAGGGGTGTGAAGGTGTGGGATAAAACATACACAACAAACCAGAAGTCAGGTGCATAAAAATTAAAAAGTGCATTGTTATTTGATTCAAATCAGAAAATAACAAAAATAAAATAATAAACATACAGAAATCAAAACGTTATTCAATGCCCAGTGCACAGCAAACTTTCTAATTTTAAAAATTCCTGAGGCTTAGCTTCAGCCTTTGCAAATAGAACAGCACGGAAACAAGCACACACTTCTGAGGTCCTCCTCACTTGGTAGTCAGTATTCAACTGATTCCCCATCTATCTTTGTTACTCCAAGTGGTGGGTTTTTATATCTTTCATGGATGACATCACCATCAGGTGATCCACCCTTTGCTAAAACGGTATAAACTTTATTCTCAAGAGTTCCCCACCAAACAGTAAAGACATACATGTTCATACATGTTTATTTTTCTAGCCTAGACTCAACTCCTCCTTTCTTGGTTGGGGGGGTTTTATGTTTCCATTTTGTTTAATCTCAAAAGATAGTTTTAATAAGATAGTAAGTCCGTGAGGGTTCCACTGGGTTTTGCAAGAGGAACGGAAGAACGAGGGTGCGCTCCTCTTCTCCCTTCTCCCTTCTCCCTTCTCCTGCCAACCCATGGAACTCATCATATCTTTTTCCTTTTATTTCCCTTAAATTGTTTAAATGTGACACCCTAAAATAGACAAGCACACAGCAAACGCATTTCATTTTCATTCCCAGCGCGAGCGGCTGTCCCTCAGAAACAAAGAGCGAAAGGAATGAGGGGGTTGTATACCTTACACATGGGTATGTACCTTAGATTGGGCTCACCCTATCACAAGGGGTGAGTACAGTGTAGAAGTGTCTGAGTGCACAAAAGGGCTGGACTCAAGCTGTACTAGTTACAGCAGCTTAAATTGGCCTCAGTCCCTCATTATCAAGGGGAGGTCAGCGGTCGGATTGGTCCCACACACACTCTGTTAAACTCTTACTTTATGATTGGAATGATCTCAGTTTTTTATGAATATATTCTAGTGTCCCCATCCCACCATCCACGTCCGCGTTGACGTCTCCGTGTAAGTGGACACACGCTCGTTTCACTTGCTCCTGGTAAGCCTTTTATGCTATAGCTTCCTCCATTAACTGCTGGAAAGTTGTCAATGCCCCTTGATATACCTTGTGGCATCCTTTCAAATTGATAAAACCCCAGGGGGGAAATGAAGACTATTTTTTTTTTTTTGTCCTCTTTGGCCATGGGAATCTGGTAATATCCACTCTGAAGATCCAGGACAGAAAACCATTTACTGCTGATGAGGCAGGCAAGAGCATCCTCCACACGAGGTATAGTGTATCTGTTGGTTATAGAGCACTTTTTTCTTTTTTTTATAGGTTCAGATTGAAAATATAGGCTATTTCAACAACTGAGATTGTGTGAATCAGTTGCTATGAACCTGTTTTTCCATCATCATCACCACCCCCTTTTCTACTTATGGGTCCAAGACTCCGTTATCTAATAAGTGTAAAATAACAAAGAAAAACACAAAAATGTGACTTATTATGCTTGCTATTTTGTGTGTGATTTTTCTATGTTCTGGTACACACGTTTCTGAATTTATGCATGGAATGGGCTCTACATTTCTTCAAATGATTGTTCGTCTTCTAATTTTAAATAATGAATTCATTCTAATTTCATTGCATCTACCATAAAGTTCATCCAGGTTTCAAAAACTGGGGTTGCTGTGTCCTTCCATTTCAATAAAAATGCATTTATTTGCCAAGCTCATGGCCATCATTAAGAACTTTTTATGAGGTTGTTCAATTTGTGCATTCTGTCCTGAGTGTGCAAATAGTGTCAATAAAGGCGAAAACTGTAAGTGAGTTTGTAGTATTTTTTCTACTATGTTTAGTATTTTGCCCAAATGTTGCTTAAGAAAGGACAGCCATGTATTAAATGTATTAAGGTGCCTGAGATCTTTGTACATCTAGGGCAAGTTGCTGAAACAGTATTATTAATTGTATGTAATTTTGAGGGTGTAAAGTAGGCTCTATGTAATATAGTGTATTGCATTTGTTGGAGCTTTCTTATTTTAACTTTTATGGTAGGGGAGGCCAAAATTTCATCCCACAGTTCCTCAGAGATTTTGATATTTAGATCTTTTCCCAATTTTTCTTCATTTTTGAAATACCACTTGGGGATAGATTGAGCATCCATATATCAAAGTTATTCATTTCTTGTTTTCTCTTTGTTGAATTAATAAATCAAGAATAGGAGTACTTTTAAGATATAAGCTTCCATTTGTTTTTATTATGTAATTATTAATTTGTAAGTACCTGTATAATTGATTATCGGGGGCTTATATTGTGCCTGTATTATGGGAAAAGATTTGAATTTGTTGTTCTCAAATAGTTGCCCAAATTCAAATAATCCTTGAAGTTGCCAGTTTTTGAATGCAGGTTCTTTCATTGAAGGTATAAAGTCAATGTTGTTGTATATTGGGGTAAAGGGTGTAATTTGTATTTTATGTTTTAATATTTTATGTAGTTCTAATCAGCAATAAATAGTTGTATATGTTGCTAAGCTGCCTTTTATATATACTATCTTTATCCTTATAAAAAACAGAAAATAATACATTTCTTAAGTACATGTACAAAGACTCAAATAACTTTCACTTTCTCTCTCTCAATGCAGTTTAGCCACTGCAAGGCAATTTTGAAAAGTCAATTGCATAAGTGAAAGGAAAAGTATGACTCCCACTGGGACTCAAGCTCAGGATCTTGGCATTCTGTGCCCTGTTCTTAGCCACATGAACTATAGGATCCTCAGGCAATTAAGCTTCCTGATTTTTCCCATGAATCACACACATTCCAACAATTCACAATGGCTAAATTGCATTGAGAGAAAGTGGAAGTTCATTACGCCTGAAAGGAATGTTTGTGATTCATGGAAAAACTCAGGAAGCTTACTTGTCTGAGGCTCCTATAGCTCATGTGGTTAAGAGTAAGGCATAGAATGCTAAAGTCCTGGGTTCGAGTTCTAGTGGGAGTCACACTTTTCCTTTCACTTGTGCAATTGGATTTTTTAAGTACGTGTATTCATACATATCCTGTTCCATCTTTATCATTATTAGAGTCGTGTCTTCTGCTCTAACCCAATGCCAGATTGGCACAATTTGTTTTCCTAGATAATATTTATAAAAATCCGGTAAGGCTAATCCACCTTTTTTCTTTTGACATGATTCATTTGTTATATGTTATCCATGGGTTTTTATTTTTCCAAAAGTAATTTGTTACAATTTTTTTCAGATTATTAAAAAAATATTTTGGAAGTATAATTGATAATGCTTGAAATAGGTATAACATTTTAGGTAGAATTTTAATTTTTACAACATCAATTCTCCCTATTAATGTTAAGGGAAGATGTTGTCATCTATTCATATCTTTTTTGATATCCCCTAGCATAGAGTCAACATCTGCAAGAGACAAATTATCCAGATGATTAGCTAATGTAACCCCTAAACATTGAATTCCTTCTACCTGTTGGTAGCGACAATTCTCTGCTAGTTGAAGAGTGTATTGTAGATTTAATTTATGTATCAATGACTTGTCCCAATTAATTTTGTAGCCAGAGATTTTCCCATATGCTGTGGATATTTTAATAAATTAATTTATAGAATGTTTTGGATTTGTTATATACTGTATTGTATCACATCATCTATGTATAAACTGATTTTTTGTGTTATTATTTATCCTAATGCCTGCTATCTGATGATTATTCCTTACTTCTATGGCTAGGGGTTCCATAACTAGTGCAAAGATTAATGGTGAGAGTGGGTATCCCTGTCCTGTGTCCTTGTAAAGATTAAATGTTTATGAGAGATTACTATTAATTTTGATTTTTGCTTTTGGTTCTTGATATAGATTTTTAATCCAATTAATTAATGTTTTTCCAAAGTTCAGTTTTTGCAAAGTTTATAATATTAAATTCCATTCAATTCTGTTGAATGCTTTTTCAGCGTCTATTGTTAAAAGAACTGCATCTACCTCTTTTGTATTGGATATGACGTTTAATGTTCATCTTAAGTTTTCTTTAATCCTTCGGCCCTTAATAAAACCATTTTGATCTTGGTCTACCAGGAATGCAAGTACCCTTTCTAACCTACTTGCCAATATTTTTGTAAAGATTTTGTAATCTGCATTTAGTAATGCGATTGATCTATTAGAGGAACATAAGTTAGGGTCTTTCCCTTGTTTATGAAATAGTAAAATAGTAGCTTATTTGAATGATTGTGGGATAGTATAGTAAATATTGATTTTATTATATAATTTCATAAGAAGGGGGGCAGTGTATTTTTATTTTTTATAAAATTCTGCTTGAAACCATCTGGACCCAGTGCTTTCCCTGCCTTGAGGTTATCTATTGCTGCTTTTACTTCTCCCTGTGTCATAGGATTGACTAAGGTTGATTTTAAGTCCTGTGAGAGTTGATTAGTTTGGATATTGCTTAAAAATTCTTCAGCTGATTTATCTTCTTTTGTAAGTTGAGTGGAGTAGAGATTTCTATAGTATTCTACAAAGGTTTCACAGATTTCATTGGGGGTGTTTGTGAATATTTCCTGTTTTATCTTTTATGCTTGATATATTATTATTCTCTTGACCTTTTTTCAGTTGCCATGCCAATAATTTCATTTTTGGGAATTTTTTCACCAAATTTTCAGCATGGGGTTTTTGGAGGCCTACCTCATGAACTATGACACTGGCATTTCATTAATCAGTCCTGAAAGGTGGTTCCACACAGTGACTGTGAAATCACCTTTTGGGACCAAATAACAAAATGACAGTGACTGAGTTCATGAGGTGGGGTCCCAAGAACCCCAGGTTGAAAATTTGGTGAAAAAATTCCCAAAAATGGCCGAGATATGCACCAAAGTTGAAAAAAAAAAACATTTATGCCATTATACAGCTTACCAGCATTTCTTCAGTTTTCAGTGCTTTAAAGAGTGCAGACGTGTTCCCGGTCCACTGAAGATCATCGTGCCAGCCTCCTGAGGTAAGTATGGGGTGAGGCAGGGGTGTGGGCTTGGTGGGGTATGAAGATGGTGGGCATGGGTTGGAGGAGGAGGCAAGACAGTCAACAAGGGACCATTTTTTCTTATAGGTGTTGTTTTTTCCTTTTTAAGAAGATGACGTGGGACTTTTGCCATGCAGGGGTGGGCTCCCAGAGTGGCAGCTGGAAGTTTGTTTGGGGGGCAGTGGAGCTGATGGGGCACTGGGCACCCCTGTCTGCCATACAGACTTTTGCCACACTGGGGTGGGTTCCCAGTGAGGCACCTGGAAGTCTGTTTGGGAGGGGCAGTGAAGCCAATGGGGGATTGGGCATTCCCGTCGGCCATACAGTGTGCGGGGGGCACATGAGCACACTGGGGTTGGCTCCCAGCATGCTACTTGGGTGTTTGTTGTGGGGGGACCAAGAAAAAAATGGAGCTGTTTATGACAGCTGTTCAGATGCAGAGCTGACGTGTAGGCACTTTGCATACTGCTGATGGCAAAATGTAAATTGCCTGCCGATGGCAGTATGCATATTGCCTACATATTACCACTGCTGATTGTAGCAGTCTTTTGCTTTGAACTGTATGCCACTGCATCTGAACTGCGGTCATACACAGCTTGGACATTTATTGGTGGGGTGAGACCGTGCCTGCAGGAAGGAGCAGGGAATTAGAAGCGAGGTGGCACACCAACGAAAATGTGCATGGTGGCACTATGTTTCTTGCACATGTGTGCAAGCAAACATAAAAATGAGTATAATTTTACTTTTGTAGGGATCGAAAAAGTCAACCCAAACCCAAGAGGTGGGGACTTCAGTAGTTTGATGTTACAGAGAGAGGTAGTATGGATCTACATGCTGGCAGGATGTAGACCACCAGGACTGAATGATATGTTCGATGTGACTCCATATATTAAATATAGAAAATAAAGAGATAATTGCTAAATATAATGAAACAATGGAAGGAATCTATTGTATATTTTATATTTTGAATGTTACGAGCCAGGAGAAGAAAGAAACTACATTAAGTTAAATGAGAATGACTAACACATTGCATCTCATTTTCTCCTAGGTCCGACCATCAGAATAGAGACAGTATATTATAATCTTCGAGGGAGCCCCTTTCATGCAGAGTCTTTGTGTCTCCACAAGACTGTGACAGTTTGCTGTGGGGACTCTTTTGGACTTTATACAGCTGATTTTAAATATTTAATATTTTTAACATTAAGTGAATTGTGTTTTTCTGTTTTTTAAACTCACCTTGCACTGTGTGTTTTCACTTTTAATTGGTTGCAGTCTGCTGACATCAGCCACGCTCAAAACATGTCAAGACGTGCCTTCACATGGCATCTTAAATAAAATTCAGCACTCTACTTGATATTTGTAGCAGCATCTATTTACTGGTGGCGGTGAGTGCGGGACCTCGGCTGTTCTGACTTTACTACGTTTTGTCCCTGCAACCCAGCCTGATGTGCTTTTCTCTCTGCAAACTACTCCATAAATTACATTATGCGTATAACACAGCTAAAGAAGTCCAACATATTATATAGGTTTTGTGCATTAATTGTCATAAAAGTATGACATAAAAGCCTGCAAACTTGCAGTTTCCGCAGGGGTGTGTACCATTCGGACGACATGGAATCCAAGTGTTCTCACGGGGTATGATTGTCTTCTAGAGACTGTGAACAAGGCTGTCCTTTAGATTTGGTCCGCTCCTGTATGACATTCTTGGGGTCAGCAAAGTACAATCCCTTAACAAGAGGCCTGACTTGAGAATCTCCCAATTGGCCTGCACTATTCCTTCTATTGCATTAGACTGTCTACAGTAAATAGCGAATAGATTCAGGCATTTAGGGCATTCTTGTTCAGGCTGTCATGACTCGTGATACTAGGAGGTTCTCTCTCTTGGTGTGTCTAAAACCTGGTTAAAAGCTTCCCTGACAGTACCCCTGCTATACCCCCTGGATATAAATCTATTGCGTATTTCAGAACCTTGTGTTATATATTCTGCCTCACTACTCCAATTCATTCTAACTCATAGTTGTTAAGCCTTAGGTATGTTTTGTATCAACTGGTGTGGATGGCAGCTGGAGGCAAGCAGCTATGAGTTTCTATTTGTTTCTGGAGCAAGGTAGATTCAATTGTACCATCTATTTATTTGGTGATACAAAGGTCCAGAAAATTCACGGACCTAATGTTGCATTCAACTGTGAATTTCAGATTAGAATTGCTAGGCTCCAAGTATTTTACAAATTCTGTTAGTTCCTCCAACGTGCCACTCCAGACCATAAATATATTGTCTAAATCTACAGATCGCAATAGCCTCCTATTGGTTAGTAGTTGCCACCCAAGTCATAGTGTGCGGAATCTTCCTAAAGGTCAGTGCATGAGACTGAGAAAAATTGTGGGACAGAACTGTTGTACAGTGTAAGGGCAGAGGAACTGTCGATAGACTTAGGAGAGAGACTATTCTGAGTCAGACATTACCAGAGCCAGAGAAGTGGTGGATGTCATACTGTGACACTTTGCTACAACCCAAAACCAAAAATAAAAAGCAGATGAAGTTGACATTTGTTACCACTTATGGGGAGGAACTAGATAGCTGATCAGTATTGTAAAGAACAACTTATAAATACTGAGTGGACTCTCACCAGCACAGGTGTTTTGAAAACCTTAAGGATCTCTTACAGAAGGGCCACAAACTTGAGATAAACGTGTCCGGGTTATTAGACCAAACCATTATAAAATGCAATGAGACTGAAGTGGGGGTCTAAACCCTATGGTTTCAGCAGCACTTGTCATGTCATGGAAAAAGATGAAACTTTCCATAACCCTTAAACAGGCAAACATGAAAAGGTTGAGGGTCGTATTAACTGTAATAGTGAGGCAGTTATTTACAAATTAACCTGTACATGTGGTAAATTTTACATTGGCAGTACAAAAAGGAAGTTATGACTTAGATTAAATGAACACCTTCTAGCCATTAAGAATCAGAACTGTGAATATGCTATGGCACTACATATAAACATGTGCAATGATAGTGTTAACCAAAGAGTCACAGCCACAGGCCTAGAAACTGTTCCAAGAATGTGAAGGGAGGTGATGTTAAAACTGTCTTGAATGAAAAAGAACAATGGATTTTTAAACTGGGAGCTGTTAAACACCCAGGATTGAATGAGAAATTCGAATTGAAACCATTCTTGAATAAAAAAAGATAACCCCCCCCCCACACACACACACACACACACACACACTTTTCTGACAGTATACTAGTATGGGTAAGAACATTTATATGATATCACTGGAACTCATCTTGAAAGGGTAGAATGAGATGAATAGCATCTAATTTTACATTCTTCTGATGTTTTCACAATACAGGTTTCTTGGAACAGAGTTTGAAATAAGATTAAAGTGTAAAGAAGCCAGAGAATGAAGTTATGATTAAGTAACTCCGGATGGAGCAACATGAATATAGCAAATTTATGGACTTTAAGATGTCTGTAACATATCACTTGTGTGATTATGTACTTTGATTAGAATTTTATTTAAAGCATTCTGATTGGCTGTGGTTTAAGAAATACTGGAAGCTGATTGGTTGTTACACTTACTTGTGACAGGTGATGTATGTATGTAAACCCGCTTGTTAATTGTGTTCACTAGTCTCTGAGGAAGCCTGAGAAGTCAGGTGAAATGTAAGATGGCAGTGTTTTCCACTGCCTACACCTGTATTGCACTGTGCTATGATGACAAATGAAGGAATAAAGCACTGAAAAACACCAAGGTGTAAGATTTGCTTTTTGCTGTATCCCTATGCAGGGATGTGAAGGTGTGGGATAAAACAGACAAAACAAACCAGAAGTCAGGTGCATAAAAATGTAAAAGTGCATTGTTATTTGATTCAAATGAGAAAATAAAAAAAACATTAAAATAATAAACATACAGAAATCAAAAGGTTATTCAATGCCCAGTGCACAGCAAACTTTCTAATTTCAAAAATTCCTGAGGCTTAGCTTCAGCCTTTGCAAATAGAACAGCACGGAAACAAGCACACACTTCTGAGGTCCTCCTCACTTGGTAGTCAGTATTCAACTGATTCCCCATCTATCTTTGTTACTCCAAGTGGTGGGTTTTTATATCTTTCATGGATGACATCACCATCAGGTGATCCACCCCTTTTTGCTAAAAACGGTATAAATCTCTTATTCTCAAGAGTTCCCCACCAAACAGTAAAGACATACATGTTCATACATGTTTATTTTTCTAGCCTAGACTCAACTCCTCCTTTCTTGGTTGGGGGGGTTTATGTTTCCATTTTGTTTAATCTCAAAAGATAGTTTTAATAAGATAGTAAGTCCATGAGGGTTCCACTGGGTGTTTTACAAGGGGAATGGAAAAACGAGGGTGCGCTCCTCTTCTCCCTTCTCCCTTCTCCTGTCAACCCTTGGAACTCATCATATCTTTTTCCTTTTATTTCCCTTAAATTGTTTAAATGTGACACCCTAAAACAGACAAGCACACAGCAAACGCATTTCATTTTCATTCCCAGCGCGAGCGGCTGTCCCTCAGAAACAAAGAGCGAAAAGAATGGGGGGGGGGGTTGTATACCTTACACATGGGTATGTACCTTAGATTGGGCTCACCCTATCACAAGGGGTGAGTACAGTGAAGAAGTGACTGAGTGCACAAAAGGGCTGGACTCAAGCTGTACTAGTTACAGCAGCTTAAATTGGCCTCAGTCCCTCATTATCAAGGGGAGGTCAGCGGTCGGATTGGTCCCACACACACTCTGTTAAACTCTTACTTTATGATTGGAATGATCTCAGTTTTTTATGAATATATTCTAGTGTCCCCATCCCACCATCCACGTCCGCGCTGACGTCTCCGTGTAAGTGGACGCACGCTCGTTTCGCTTGCTCCTGGTAAGCCTTTTATGCTATAGCTTCCTCCATTAACTGCTGGAAAGTTGCCAATGCCCCTTGATATACCTTGTGGCATCCTTTCAAATTGATAAAACCCCAGGGGGGAAATGAAGGCTGTTTTTTTTTTTTGTCCTCTTTGGCCATGGGAATCTGGTAATATCCACTCTGAAGATCCAGGACAGAAAACCATTTACTGCTGATGAGGCAGGCAAGAGCATCCTCCACACGAGGTATAGTGTATCTGTTGGTTATAGAGCGCTTTTTTCTTTTTTTTATAGGTTCAGATTGAAAATATAGGCTATTTCAACAACTGAGATTGTGTGAATCAGTTGCTATGAACCTGTTTTTCCATCATCATCACCACCCCCTTTCCTACTTATGGGTCCAAGACTCCGTTCTCTAATAAGTGTAAAATAACAAAGAAAAACACAAAAATGTGACTTATTATGCTTGCTATTTTGTGTGTGATTTTTCTATGTTCTGGTACACACGTTTCTGAATTTATGCATGGAATGGGCTCTACATTTCTTCAAATGATTGTTCGTCTTCTAATTTTAAATAATGAATTCATTCTAATTTCAATGCATCTACCATAAAGTTCATCCAGGTTTCAAAAACTGGGGTTGCTGTGTCCTTCCATTTCAATAAAAATGCATTTCTTTGCCAAGCTCATGGCCATCATTAAGAACTTTTTATGAGGTTGTTCAATTTGTGCATTCTGTCCTGAGTGTGCAAATAGTGTCAATAAAGGCAAAAACTGTAAGTGAGTTTGTAGTATTTTTTCTACTATGTTTAGTATTTTTTGCCCAAATGTTGCTTAAGAAAGGACAGCCATGTATTAAATGTATTAAGGTGCCTGAGATCTTTGTACATCTGGGGCAAGTTGCTGAAACAGTATTATTAATTGTATGTAATTTTGAGGGTGTAAAGTAGGCTCTATGTAATATAGTGTATTGCATTTGTTGGAGCTTTCTTATTTTAACTTTTATGGTAGGGGAGGCCAAAATTTCATCCCACAGTTCCTCAGAGATTTTGATATTTAGATCTTTTCCCAATTTTTCTTCATTTTTGAAATACCACTTGGGGATAGATTGAGCATCCATATATCAAAGTTATTCATTTCTTGTTTTCTCTTTGTTGAATTAATAAATCAAGAATAGGAGTACTTTTAAGATATAAGCTTCCATTTGTTTTATTATGTAATTATTAATTTGTAGTCACTGTATAATTGATTATCGGGGCTTATATTGTGCCTGTATTATGGGAAAAGATTTGAATTTGTTGTTCTCAAATAGTTGCCCAAATTCAAATAATCCTTGAAGTTGCCAGTTTTTGAATGCAGGTTCTTTCATTGAAGGTATAATGTCAAAGTTGTTGTATATTGGAGTAAAGGGTGTAATTTGTATTTTATGTTTTAATATTTTATGTAGTTCTAATCAGCAATAAATAGTTGTATATGTTGCTAAGTTGCCTTATATATATAATATCTTTATCCTTATAAAAAACAGAAAAAAATTACATTTCTTAAGTACATGTACAAAGACTCAAATAACTTTCACTTTCTCTCTCTCAATGCAGTTTAGCCACTGCAAGGCAATTTTGAAAAGTCAATTGCATAAGTGAAAGAAAAGTATGACTCCCACTGGGACTCAAGCTCAGGATCTTGGCATTCTGTGCCCTGTTCTTAGCCACATGAGCTATAGGATCCTCAGACAATTAAGCTTCCTGATTTTTCCCATGAATCACACACATTCCAACAATTCACAGTAGCTAAACTGCATTGAGAGAAAGTGGAAGTTCATTACGCCTGAAAGGAATGTTTGTGATTCATGGGAAAACTCAGGAAGCTTACTTGTCTGAGGCTCCTATAGCTCATGTGATTAAGAGTAAGGCATAGAATGCTAAAGTCCTGGGTTCGAGTCCTAGCGGGAGTCACGCTTTTCCTTTCACTTGTGTAATTGGATTTTTTAAGTATGTGTATTCGTACATATCCTGTTCCATCTTTATCATTATTAGAGTCGTGTCTTCTGCTCTAACCCAATGCCAGATTGGCACAATTTGTTTTCCTAGATAATATTTATAAAAATCTGGTAAGGCTAATCTACCTTTTTTCTTTTGACATGATTTATTTGTTACATGCTATCCATGGGGTTTTATTTTTCCAAAAGTAATTTGTTACAATTTTTTTCAGATTATTAAAAAATATTTTGGAAGTATAATTGATAATGCTTGAAATAGGTATAACATTTTAGGTAGAATTTTCATTTTTACAACATTAATTCTCCCTATTATTGTTAAGGGAAGATGCTGTCATCTATTCATATCTTTTTTGATATCCCCTAGCATAGAGTCAACATTTGCAAGAGATAAATTATCCAGATGATTAGCTAATGTAACCCCTAAATATTGAATTCCTTCTACCTGTTGGTAGGGACAATTCTCTGCTAGTTGAAGAGTGTATTGTAGATTTAATTTAAGTATCAATGACTTGTCCCAATTAATTTTGTAGCCAGAGATTTTCCCATATGCTGTGGATATTTTAATAAATTAATTTATAGAATGTTTTGGATTTGTTATATACTGTATTATATCACATCATCTATGTATAAACTGATTTTTTGTGTTATTATTTATCCTAATGCCTGCTATCTGATGATTGTTCCTTACTTCTATGGCTAGGGGTTTCATAACTAGTGCAAAGATTAATGGTGAGAGTGGGTATCCCTGTCTTGTGTCCCTGTAAAGATTAAATGTTTATGAGAGATTACTATTATTTTTGATTTTTGCTTTTGGTTCTTGATATAGATTTTTAATCCAAATAATTAATGTTTTTCCAAAGTTCAGTTTTTGCAAAGTTTATAATATTAAATTCCATTCAATTCTGTTGAATGCTTTTTCAGCGTCTATTGTTAAAAGAACTGCATCTACCTCTTTTGTATTAGATATGGCATTTAATGTTCATCTTAAGTTTTCATTAATCCTTCAGCCCTTAATAAAACCATTTTGATCTTGGTCTACCAGGAATGGAAGTACCCTCTCTAACCTACTTGCCAATATTTTTGTAAAGATTTTGTAATCTGCATTTAGTAATGAGATTGATCTATAAGTAGAAGAACGTAAGTTAGGGTCTTTCCCTTGTTTATGAAATGGTAAAATAGTAGCTTATTTGAATGATTGTGGGATAGTGTAGTAAATATTGATTTTATTATATAATTTCATAAGAAGGGGGGCAGCGTATTTCTATTTTTTGTAAAATTCTGCTTGAAACCATCTGGACCCAATGCTTTCCCTGCCTTGAGGTTATCTATAGCTGCTTTTACTTCTCCCTATGTCATAGGATTGACTAATGTTGATTTTAAGTCTTGTGAGAGTTGATTAGTTTGGATATTGCTTAAAAATTCTTCAGCTGATTTATCTTCTTTTGTAAGTTGAGTGGAATAGAGATTTCTATAGTATTCTACAAAGGTTTCACAGATTTCATTGGGGTGTTTGTGAATATTTCCTGTTTTATCTTTTATGCTTGATATATTATTATTCTCTTGGTCTTTTTTCAGTTGCCAAGCCATTAATTTCAGAGGTTTATCTGATGACAAATAATTTGCTTGTGTTTGTAAATTGTTTTTCTGCTATTTCAGTTATCAGTTTATCATAACTTTCGCTTTTTTGTATTAAGGTATTGTATATATTTTATCGAAACTGGAGTTATGAAATTGTTCTAATGTTTGAATATGATTTTCCAGTTGTTATTATTGTTCTTTCCATTTTTTTCCTAGTGGACTTAAGAGATTGTAATCTGCCTCATGTCCAGGCTTTAAATGCCTGCCAAATTCTAAATAAATTAGTGTCCTTTTCTGTGTTGGTTACAAAAACACCATTAGATTTCTTGTCTGAATAGTCTGTTAGTCTCCTGAGATTTTAAAATACGTAGTTATATCCATTCTCCATGTGTAAGATGCTCTTTTAGTTCCTTCAAGTTGTATTTCCATAATACAGGGACAATGATCTGAAATATGTATACCTGGGTAATCTACATTTTTTATACTATACTGTGTTGTCTCAGAAATTTAGAAAAATCTATACGTGGATATGTATGATGCATAGCAGAAAAGAAAGTTAATTTATTTTTAGAGTGACTCTGTTGTGCCCAAGGATCAATCAAGTTTAGATCAGCTTTAAAATTTGTAATACCTGTGACTGATGTTTTAAATGAGTTACTGGAATTAGAAGTCTTGTCTTTTTTTATTTAGGGTAAGGTTAAAATCTCCCCCAATAATATATGGTGATTTACTATGCAAAATGTGTAAAAATAAATTCTGAGTAGAACTGGGGAGAGTTAATATTCGGTCCGTAAATTGTAGCAAATGTAAAATCATGTGTTCCTATGGTTAGTTCCATAATTACATATCTTCCATCACAATCTGCATTTATATTTAATATATTTGGATTGAGTTTAATTTATGAAAGAAACTAGCCACTCCTCTTGCTGTTTGATTTAGTGATGAGTAAGCCCCTGGCCCCCACCGCTTCTGAAATCATTTAAAGTCACTTTCGGTAAAGTGTGTTTCTTGCAATATCACACAATTCATTTATTTTTGTTCCAAGTAATTCATAACATTATTAATTTTTGTTCTGTTCTGTAGCCCTTTACTATTCCATGTAGCAGTTTTTATGCTAACTTCCATTTTTATAAGAGAAAAAACAAGAAATTAAATCCAAAAGAAATGCACTCAGGCCCCAAATGAAGATAGTCTCTCCATAATATCAAAATTAACCACTTGTTTTTTTGCTAGAACATTATTCTCTTGTAATGATTGGTATTTTTTACTTCTGGAATCCTGGACCCTTGCATTTCCAAATAATTTTGAGCCAGTAATCACAATGTGTCCCTCCACCACCAAAAAATATCCCTTACCCCATCTGGAGAAAATAAATTTCCCCTGACCCTCCCCCCATAGTTGCAGAGATGACCTAATGATGTCACCTCCTACGCCTGCCACTCACAGCATGGGTCTATAATTTTATCCAATAAATAGTCTGGATTCTTTCCTTCATGCTACCATAATAAAGACTGTTTCATAAATCTCTTTTTTTAATATAATGATAAACCCTAAGGTCTCTTTCTAGCCTGTTATGGGGCCTATTTTTTAATCTGTTAACTTAGAAATCTGTCTAAATTAGTCTTCCATATATATTCACCCATATTTCCTCACTTAATATTTCTATGCCCCCCCACATCCTCATAGTAAATATCCCAATTAACTATTATGCGTACATTTATTTTCATGTTTGAGAGTTTGAGGATGGTGCTGCCTCTTGATGCATACTTTGATAAGGGTGTGATCTTGCATGTTTTGAGTGAGAGGGAGAGCTGTTGCTATTATGAGAATTATAGACCATCTCAAATGCTTCTTGTGCCTCTTTTACATCATCATATGTTGTCAGTTTTCCCTTTACTACAAAGCGTAGTTTGGCCGGGTATAGCATTGTAAACTTTATGCCTCTTTTGCAGTTTTTTTTTCCACAGGGTTAAACATTTTTCCTTTATTCACAGTCTAGTGATTAATAACTCCACTATGATCTCTGACACTGAGACAGTGTCAGCCTTTAACAATTATTTCTGTTCAGTATTTTCTACATCTGATGGATGGCAACACAGTTATTGCCCCTCACCCTCTAATGTAGGGTACATAATTTCTTTACATGACACCATGAAAGTACTGGAAGCCATTAAAAAAACTTCTAGTCCTGGGCCAGATAACAATAACCCCAACTTCTTGATTGGGACACTTGACAACATTATTCTACCATTAACTATAATATTCAATAAATCCTTACAAGAATCAATTGTACCACGAGATTGGCTTACCACCATTGTTACTCCCATCTACAAACAGGGGTTATGTTCCAGACTTGAGAACTACAGACCCATTAGTCTCACTTCTATCCCCTGTAAGATGATGGAAAAAATCCTTAAAATAGCTATTGAACAGGAAATAGTGTCCTTAAAAAATGTAGATCTGTCACAGCATGCATTCAAGCAAGGGTATTCGTGTACCACCAATTTATTGACATTTTACGAATACATCAGTAAACACTTAGACTGCAACATCCCCATTTATGTCATTTTACTAGACTTTAGTAAAGCCTTTGATAAGGTATCACACGTACTTTTACTGAATAAACTTATCACGCTAGGGTTTTTGCCATTTATTATAAAGTGGGTTCATGCTTGGCTTACTGGTAGGACCCAGATGGTCAGGGTCAACAGACCCCTTTCCTCATTAGGAGGTGTGACTAGTGGGATTTCCCAGGCTTTGGTTTTGGGTCTGACTCTGTTTAACATCTTCATTAGCAATATGAAAATTAATTCCAGCAATATTTTCACTAAGTTCACGGAAGACACCAAACTGGGGGGGGAAGAGTTGATGACCCAATTAACATGAAATCTCTTACACTTGTCCTAGGTTACATAGAACAATGGGCATTAATAAATGGAATGGTCTTTAATGTTGACAAGTGGTCAGTAATTCATCTGGGTACTAATAACCCAACTCAGACCTACACATTAAATGGTGTTAATATTAAAACATCTTCTTGTGAAAAGGATCTAGGGATTATGGTTAACTGCAAACTCTCATCAGTTGATCATTGCTATAAAATTGCTAATTCAAAAAACATTAATAGAATCAAACAAATACAACATAGAATCACAAAAACTGTTCCTTACTTATCGCAATTTGACTATAATACCAGACTTAACTTTACTGGGCTTTTTTCCCTTGAGATGAGAAGGGCCAGAGGAGACCTCTTACAGTTGTTTAAAATAACTCAGTCTCCAACTCTAATGTCTCAATGCAGTATTACATACGATAATAGGAAAATTGTTCCAAGACTACACAACAAACAGCTTCATATTCAAAAGGCTAGAACTAACAAAATATTACATTTTTTTTTTCCCTTTAGAGCACCCAGAGTGTGGAACAAGCTACCACAACAGCTTGTAGATAGTCCCAATATAGGCACCTTTAAATTAAATCTGGATAAATGGCTGCTCAACTAATAACATCAGGGTACATTATCCCACCTTGTGGAGGGCAATCTTGATGGGCAACTGCCTTCTTTTGTCCTGTATACCAAGTAAACCAAGTACCAAGTTAACCAAGTAAACAGTCCCTGTGGACAGATCAGGATAGACATTAAAGGTAAAGTTTTGAAATTTCAAGCCGCACTCAGTTCTTGCTTTCTGCAACACTGCTTCTTTGTCTTGGTAATTGTGTGGCTTAATATACAGTATATTGCACTGGGGTAGCCAAGATTAGAGATTGCATAGTGAGCGCCACTTCTATGGGCTTTGTCAAAGGTTATTTTTTGCTCAGGGTAATTCCTGCCCATTGCTGTTATCATTTTTTTGAAATATTAAATAGGATCCCCTGTTTCTTCTGACCCATCTGGCACAATACAGATTCTGAGATTTGCTCTCCGAGACCGACCTTCCATCTTTGCTTCTTTACTCATCAATGACTGAAGTTGTTTATCATACTGAGTTGGTATCCTCAGCATGGGGGCATTAGTGTCTTCCAAGTAGGAGACACATTCTTCAAGGGTACCCGTTCAAAGTGTAAGTCTAGCCAACATCTCTGTTAATGAATTAACAGAGTCTTACACAGCTTTAATTGATGATTTTATTTCCCCCAATGCTTCCAATAGTTCAGTTCTGAACGAGGTTACTGCCATCATTACTTCAGCATTATCATCTCTTACTGCCAAGTTCTCCTTTGAGGGTGGAGTTTGAGCTTGAGCTGCTTGTCCAGTTTGTCGATCCTGTGTAGAATTGTCTGCCTGTAAGTCTATTTCAGACTGCCTTCTAGTCTGCGTGTCTTTTAAGTTTTGCGACTTTGTTCCCTCCCCCCATTCCTCTCTTCATATTCTCCCGATATTTCAAACATATTTTCCAAGGATTTGAGACTGCTTTTCTAGTACGCATTTTATTTTCTGCCTTATCCTGTTGTTTTGCCCATTTTTTTTTTTGAGGCTTATTACACTGTTCTTAAATTTGCTGTGAGTTTACAGAACTGCTACTTCCTTTCCTTTCCTTTCCTGGCATTTACTCAATAAAACCATATGTTTCCAGGTATAATATTAGAAAAATGTCTTACCGGGGTGTCCAGGAGGGGGGAGAGTGGAGAATGGTTTGACAAGCTTACCACTTCCTAGTCCAAGGGAAAGTTGCTGCTGCTGTGGTGCTTCAGATGGAGCCAGTAATGAGGAGCAATGTTTTGTAAGTGTTTCTCCTGTCTCTGTAGTTTCTGTTGCACTCGTAGTTTTGTAATTTCTTTTACTCTTTGTACTTCTTTTTATATACTATCCAGGCAAGGATTAGTGATGCGAAAAAACCTTACTTGTTTTCCCTTGTCCTCTTCCACATTTTATGCAGTAACCGATAATGATTTGCAAATATTCAAATGACAAACCCAGCTACAAACTTTTGTTCAAACTGCCACTATTTGACCCTACTGCTCTGAGTCGGCATCTTGCTCAGCTCAATCCTGCAAGTGGAGCTGACATCATGTCTGCTCACCCATATCTCACTTGTTTAATGTCCAGTAATCAATGCAAAAATAGACAGCCCCCATCTTTTTGTGGGCTACCACAATGGGGGATGCATATGGGCTTCTGGATTCAGATATGATGACAGCAGCTAGCAATTCCTGTAAGTGTTTGTGAACATCTTCCCCATCCGCTGGGGCTAGGTGTCAGGACCTTTCTTGAAATGGTCTGTTGTCACTCAGTTGTATATGATGCTCATCCCCTTGAGTGTATCCAACATCAAGCTCGCTTATGGAAAAGACCTTTGTCCTCTCAGCTAACTTCTGTATCAGTCACCACTTGTAAGATTCAGGTATTAGAGAATCTCCAAAGTGAAACAAATTAGGGTTGATTTCCCCCAATGCTTCCAATAGCTTAGTTCTGAATGAGGTCACTGCCATCATTACTTCAGCACTATCCTCTCTTACTGCCGAGTTCTCCTTTGAGGTTGGAGTTTGAGCTTGAGCTGCTTGTCCAGTTTGTCGATCCTGTATAGAATTGTCTGCCTGTAAGTCTGTTTTTGTTTTTTACAATTTGTTTTTTACAAATTAGGGTTGAGCCTTTTATTGGCGGCTTGGTCTGGAACCGTAATGTGTACTGCCTCTGCTTGGCAGACATGACTAAGGTCCATCCCTTTTGAATAGTCACTTCTTTATCGGTCTCATTCCTCACCAAGACATTAACCTTCTGAACTCTAGTGGGTGTAAAGGGGGCTGGCACCACCCCTCTCTGTACTAACAGACTATTTAGTTGCTCTCTATCAGTGGGCATGTTCACAATGTAAGCAGGGCTTCTAGCAGGTGACTCAAATTCCATTTCCCCCATCACCTGACTCTCAGCTCCTGGGGGTAAAACCAAAGGTCGGGCATCTCCTCTGCAAATCACTCCCACTCATCTTCAGTCTGTGACTTACCAGAAGGGGGGACCTTTCATATAGACACTTTGGATCAGGGGGTTTATCCCTCCTTCTGAAGGTTTCAAAGGCTTGTGCCTCAAATATTTCTGGTACCAGTCTTCAAACATAACGGTCACTTGAGTACAAGTCACACAGTGCAATCCATCCTTGAATCTTGTCTGGAACCTTGGCAGATGGTCCTATCAGTCCCTGGGGGACACTGTGGTCAGTAACATTAGCAGGATGAGTCTATTTCATGGACTAGTTTTGTTCAGGACCCCAGTTTACTCCTTCACTTGGTCCTACTGGTGTTTCCTGACATATGCCTTCTCTTTCAACAGCTTTTGCACTACCTGTCGATTTGCAAGTGGGGCTGATAAACTTACTCACACTTGTTCCTTGTATGCACTTACCAAGTGACTCCCATTGCAGGATAGGCTGAAATACCAGTCCTGTCTGTCAGTTAAAAAAAAAGCCCTCCTGGGCCTCACCTCTTCTGTAATTGGTGAACTCTTCCACCCATTCAACAACAGCTACTCCACAAGGAGTATGTCCAGACATGCCCTACAAATCCCCTTTCACAAAACTAGCCAGGATAGATGTACATTTGCTATCCAAGCCACACAGTGGTTTAGTGATCTCCCTGAATCCCTAGCGGACCTCCCCAAAGTTGCACCTTTTAGGAATTCTCTGAGAAAGGAACTTGCTTTGAAATCTACTTGACATTGTTTTATATGAGCAAATACCTCTCTTTATAATGTTGTGACTTGGCTGCCATCTGACTGTACTCTACGCTGCTATACCTTGTTTGCAACCCTAATGTCTGTACTTGACCTGGCTCCCCTTGAGCTGGTGAAATCTTGTAGTATACTGCATACCGTACCTATTCTAAGTGATCTATTTACTACTGATGTGGCTCCTGTGTATCAATGGTGTGTATATCTGTTTGTTACTGACGTGGAACCTTTGGAAAAGAGCACTTATGCTTAAAGGTGTTATCTGAATTTCAAACAAATAAATAAATATCAAAGGAAAGTTTTCAGGTTTCTTGCTGTATCTCTTTCAGTGTCCATCTTTCCCACAGCAGTAGCAGAAAAGACAATCGATCATTGCAGGATTTACTTTCTCAGTTTCTGGCAGGGCAGAATTTCAGACAGTATAGTATATTCGAACCACTGAAGACAGAAATGCCTCTCACTGACTTAGTTCTGTGGTAGCCCATAGCATGGCCACCTGTTCCATCAATTTCTTTACTTGCCTCTTCAAGTTCTGTTTCACTGGTGTCTCACCCAGATGAGACGCTGGCTAGAGGAGTCTCTATTTTTCCCAGAGGTGCTGCCATTGGGCCTTGCATTGCAGCTCAATCCTCTTTCTCTCGAACCTCATGTACCAGTTCACCATAGGAAGGGGGTTACTGAGCCGTTTTTCCAAATGCAACTTCATCGGAAGCATTTCTCAGTGTACAGCTCCCTCTACGACTTGTTCAAGCCACAACCAATTCATGTCTTGGGCAGCCACAGCTTCCTTATGGTAGGGTCTCTGCATCAGTTGTTTGAGATGGATCAAATATTAAGATAACATTTCACCTTCTCTTTGCACTGTCTCTTGAGGCTTCCTCATGACATATGTGCCACTGTTGGTGCTCCCAAACATTTCCACCAGGGTGTTGAGATACATTTGGGCAGTAGCATCAGGTCCGGTAGCTTGCAGCATGCCAATGCTGTCCATAGCTGGTCCTCTCAAACTCTCCCACCGCAAATGTCTCTTCTCAGCTTCGAAACAGTGGGGATCTTGCACCATGAGAATGGCTTGACTCATCCATGTTTCAAAATCCTCCTCTCCAGGTGGCAGTGGTTTTCTCCAGGAGAAGAGCTTTAGTCTTGGGTAAGATCCTGTCTCCTAACCAGGCACCTAAGCAGCAAACCAAGCCAGAGATTGATCAGGTGGGGTGACACTGTCAGATTTATAAAGTTCCTCTTGGGGAGTCTTCCGCTCCAATTTCAACCACAATTCAAACCTTGCTTTAAAATTATCTGTCTCTGGGGGACCCTTGGGCATTTTCTTGGCACTATTATCAGTCACTATGGTCCAGGGAGACCCATCACCCAATGGGGAGAAAATGGTGGGCAGCTGAGCAACAGTAATTTCAGCATCAGCCTTGATCAAGGCGCTCACACTTTTGCTGGTACGGTTGTACCTTAGTGCTTGAACCTTTAAATTGTCGGAACATTCCAATGCCAGCAGTTCATCAACAATTTTGGATCTATCAAACCTTTCAAAAATCCCAGTCACTAAAAGGGCTTTTTTACAGTCCAATTGCTCCCCTCGACACCAGTTTTCCAAGTCTTGGAGTGACATTTTGCCTTTGCAAAAAATTGGAGTGCTATGCTGCAGGGACTTTTTTTTCTTTCTGAACTCAGTTTTTTGGGCTATCTGTGTGGGGTGTGGGAGAATCCCAGGGGTGCCTCCACATGTAAAGGGGGCTCTCTGTCATGTGCACCCAGTGCCCCCTCTCACACTGACCTACCTTGGGGACAGCCTCGGTTCTTTCGGGTGCAATACTCAAATAGATTACTAGGAACAGGTTTTGGTGCCTCCACCTGGGGTGGGGGTATATAAAGGCTACCCAACATGGCCCTACCCTCTCCCCAGGGAAAAATGTTATTTGCCCTCCCACACACACTCTTTTTCCATACAGTATAAATGCACACAAAGCAATAACCACGAGCAAGAATTATAAAGTGAACTAACCTCAGATTTATTATAGGGGAAGGGTAATGGGGAAGCAAAATGCATAGAGACAAACAACTTTTTTCAACAGTTGCCCCCCACACATTCCTAGTACCACCCCCGTGGGTGCATCCAGCTCTCCTCCCATGAGCATAATAATTGTCACTATCCATCGCAGTGGGTACCTCACCAGGTTACTGGTGGCCAATCAGTTGAAGCAAGGTTGCTGCAATTTGGGATACAGAGGGAACAATGGTTTGCAGTTGAACTAGGAGAATTTTGAAAGGGGCTCCAAATGGTTTCCAACAAAGGGTAAACTTATGATTTTTATAAACTTCTGCCTGGACTTTTCCGGCAGCTTAACAAAATCCTGCCCAGGATGTGACCCCCCCTTTAAAACTATCCAACTAACCAACAAAATTGCAAAACAATTCCTGGAGGCCACAGCCCAGAGGTACTCACAGTTTCTGAAGGTCTCAGGAGGTGCTGAGAAATGCTAAGGATTGTGGTACTGCACTGGAAACAGCACCCCATCTCTCCAGGAGCTGAAAATGCTGACTGTAACTTTGCAGCAGGCACTGATTCCCTCATCAATTAATGCCTTTCATCATCTTTACCCCTTGGGCCTTTTGTCATCTTTGCCCCTTGGGCCTTTCATAGTCTCCACCCCATGGGACTTTTGTCATTTTCACCCACACAGACACTGCTCCAGACCCCTCCAGGGAAGAGATCAGATACCCCCACAGTAGGTGGAGAATAACCACCGTCTCTGGGGCACGTTGTCTCACCAGGAGACCACCCAGGCTTGTGGTTACCCAGGATGTCTTGCAGGGCACATAGGTTCTGCTGGACCTGAAGTTCAGTTGGTCTTCTTTACAGTCTCTGACCAGCTCATATAAATGACTTCCTGGCTGGGAAAACACAGTTCAGCAGTTCAAATATAAATTTACAGAATAGCAATAACTGGAGAACCGTTCAAATAAATTTGCTTTTAATGACTTCCTTGCTGGGTAAAAACAGGCAAGCATTTACTTTGCCTGAAAACTTCAGATTTTGGAAGGCCTTTGTGCACACAGGCTAGCCTCTAGTTTGTGCAGCCCCCCCCAACACAATCTCCATCTCTAGTTCTTGGCTGGACTCCTCCCAGATCTCAGGGCACAGCCCATTATATAACAGTCCCCAGCTCCCCACCCTATTGGTCAGCATTTTCCTGGGCTTACAGAGGGTGCCCTTTTATCCTTTCCAGCAGCCTTGATGGAAGGGAGATTTACAGGGGCCACCATATTTATTTACATTTAACGGCACTGCTTTTGCAGCCTTTAACATTTAACATAAGCCCATTTAGGAGCTAGAAATGATGTGCTCTGGCCCCGGTTACTGTGATGGGGCCAGGGAAATCCCTATTTTGTTTGAACAGAGCCCCATTTGGCTGTCAGGGCTCCATAAAGGAAAGGTACCCTTTTTGTGCCTTCATGAGTATGTATGTGCACCTCACTCACACTGTTCCTAGTCTCACTGGCCATTATGGAACTGGAATAGCCCAATAATGTGCCAAGAGGTGTTTTTCTTTTTACTTATTCCCCAGCTCCGCTGCCTGCCCTGGAACCAGGAACATTTTTAAATTTATGGCTGCAAAGTGCACAGCCAAACTGAGGGAGCAGTGGCTCCTTTAAGACCCAGCCATGCATGTGCAGACTTATGCATGCATGGCCATACTGATAACAGCACTAGCCAACCCATTACAAGCCCCTGAACCTGGGGCAGAAATTTTTGTCCCAGTGCCTGTAAGCGCAAACAACTACAGGACCTTGGCTCCACTCTCTTTATGGGGCCAAGGAACAGGGAGATTCAGTGGCAGTGGCCGTGAAGGACAGAGAGGAAACCCTGGCCCAAATCCCACCAGGGGCTCCTTGAAAATGCCCTCCAGTCCTGGTCCAATGACCTAAACCCGGAGCTTACATATACTTTTTTATTTTACTTTAGATTTCACTCATTTGCTAAATTGCACAATGCCCTTCTTTCCCCATTCTGAGTCAGCTTTAGTTCTTTTTTCACATTTGAAATAATAAAAGGAGCACTCCTTTTGTGATTGCTTGGCTCAAGTTTTCATCAGTGTTCTCAGCTATTTTTGTACACTGGTTGCCCCATATGGTCAGGCTCACTGCTTGCCCACTCATTGTAATCAGAAGTGATGTTAAACAATGGGTGTTCATAAAAAACAGAATACTGAGGAAAATCTGGTCCGAGCCATATTAAAAGCAGCACTCCTTTCATTATTTCAAAAGTGAAAAAAAGTATTAAAGCAGTCCCAAAATAGGGAAAAGAAGGGTATGATACAAGTCAGGAGATAAGGGGCAAACTAAAATAGAATAAGAAAGTACAGGTCAGAATGTTCACCACCATCATCCACTGCTGCTTTAAAGTAGCCAAAGGAGTAATACTTGTTTGGATTTATAGTCATTTTTTTTTAATTTGGAAATAAAAGGTAGATTTATTCTTGTAACATAGCAACAATATACTGTAATAATTAATAGTTGGAATGGACCCTTTAGTCAGTCCCCCCCTCACTATTTCATTAACAGGGATGAAATAAATAGACTTCGCAAACATGTACCATTTTCTAGCTATATAAATATGTAAAAATAAATGTGTGGGTTTAAACACACTTATAATACCTACAGTATGACAGGCTTTTCTTTTTAGATGATCTTTTTGAAAGGAAAGCAAGTAAACATGTAGTTGATTGGCAGGTTTTCCATTGTTGCTATTCAAAAAATACACAGTCACATGTCTGGTATAATTTACCACAGAAAACAATTAAAGCCAGAAGAATGCTTTGCAGCCCTCATCTGAAAGAGTTTGGGTAACAAAATATTCTAAATTGTGGACTGCTGCCATTTACGTACACTCACTTAACAAACTCAAAGAGCCCCTGTGTTATGGTGCCAGTGTGTTGCATCAATCATATGGCTTTTGGATAAGAAGAGAGGAGAGAAGAGGAGAGGAGAGGAGAGGAATGTGTTTATAATAACTGGTGATCCCTTTTCTCATACTGATTATCAGTGTGATCAAACGCCATGATAACCGTATATGACATCATGCCCTGTTATTACGGTGCTTGGAGCACTCACACTTCACTTTCTCTATTGGGAAACTTGATTTTGTTGTTCATGTCCCTGCACAAGTTATTATGAAAAAAAAAAAAAATTAGCAATTGTGTGCTTATGAAGTGTTTTCTTCTTTTTTTACACACCCTTGGTATGTGATGACCACATAAACCTCTTGAGCTTTGATCTCGAGATTTATGGGTCATCGCACACCACGGATGTGTATAAAAAACTTCATAGCACACAGCCGCCTATGCATTAGTCTATATATAATTACTGGCTTACATTTCTTTTCTTAGAGAAAGCTGGTTATAATTTGCCGTTATAACCAGCTGAACTGGTTATAATGGCAAACATGTGCCAGATTTCCCTATGACCACGCACGCGCCAGTCACTGGTCTTCCGTAACCATAGAGCCACATACCTCAGTGCCCCTCGCTGTCGCTGGTAACGTAATTTTTTTTTATTGAAAAAAAAGAAAAGAATGTCCAGGATCCAAAACCAAAAGGGAAACATTACCAGCGTACGAGTTTCCCTGTCCGCATACATGCTCCGCCGCCAGCAGATCTCCAGACCTCTTCAAGCCGGAAGGACACCACAAAAGCTGCTCAGCAGTAAGTTTAATGAAGAAAATGAAGAAAACTAAGACAAATACACCAACAAAATATTTTTTCCCTGAACAAGTGGGGCACTGTTAATTTGGCAGACTACGGAGAATGCAGAATCCGACTGGTCAGCGGCTGCCTGAAAACCAGTCTATTTGTTTATTTTCTATAATTGCTAAGGTGAAAAAATGCACACCAGCAATTATAAAAAATAAAATATGGGGTGGCCTGTGTAAAACTCAATTTTACACACACCCTTGTTGTGGGATGCTTTTTACAACCCCCTCGGGCTTTGCCCTTGGGGTTTATGTAGCATCCCACAACTCTGGTGTGTGTAAAATTCTCATTGCACATGCCACCCCATATATTATTCTCTATATAATAACTGATGACACCCTGTTATCAACTAATTTCAGAAACTTTTCAAATGCTGTAATGACCCCATGTCACACTGAGTTAATACGGCATTTTTAGGCTCATGCTCCACTGTCTTGCTGACTCACTGTCAAAGGAGGAAAAACATATATTCATGAGATGATTTTCCCCATAGCACAACATCTGGAGGAAAGACATGTAGTCTTGCAATATAATGATTACGACATTTGGCCTAATACTGGTTTGACCTAAAAGATGTTTGCTCTAACACGGCAGCCACAACTACAAGGCAGCCTCATTTATCACACAACAGCTTTCTTTTTTTGTAATTATATTTTTTATTATTACATTTTGCATATGCAATAATTTAGAATACAATCAACTGTAAGGCATCATCTGTTATAGACAGTTTACAGATACATCCAGTGTACATCAGGAACTAAAGCCAATACAGCAATGCATAAGGAGGTAGGGGGAAAGACGAGAGTAGATATTACATGTAAATTAGCAGAATATCTACAGCAATCCATGGCTTGGGGTATTAAACCAAAATGTGTCATATTGACATAAAATAAACTCAGCATCCAGCGTTGATGTGTCCCCAGGTCCAGAATGAATACCTTAAAATGATAAGTGCCTACCAAAAACTGCTCTCACAGCCTTACTATTTATAATTCTCCAACAACAAAAACAGAGAGGGAGATTAGGACATCTAAATGCCTATTGCATAACAATACCTAATTTGTTTTAAAACTAATAGTTCTAGCTAGGTAGGTGTCTCTGGTTAGGTGAAATCAATTAGCACTGAGATTTAAGTCTTTTGACTAGAAGTAAGGGCAAAACAAACGAACATTGTACTTAAGTTCATGCTGAGTATAACATCCTCATTAGGTCTCCTCATCCAAATCCTCGAGTCGTTGACCTTCCGAAGCTTGACACTCCCTGGCTATGGCCTCCACTTTTTTCCCAGCTTCTGCAGGGTCACTGAAATGAAACATGCAACCGCCATAATGGATCCAAAGCCTGGCGGGCATCAACAGAGAATGGGATACCCCCAGGGCTTTGAGTCGGGCCCTTACTGAATCAAATTTTTTCCGTCTCGTGTGGGTAGCAAACGATAGATCAGGAAATAAATGCACTGTAGTCCCCTCAAAGAAAAGTCCATCTGCCAATCTTGCCACCTGTAGAATCATATCCTGGATCGTTGAACTGGCTGTCATCAAAAGTATCACTTGTGGCGAATCTCCGCGTGGCCCAGCTGCTCGTAGTGTAATCCGAAAGGCTTTCCAAAGATAGTCCACCAACATGTCAAAAGGTAGTTTTAGTTCTTCCGGGAGCCAAGATTTAAGGAAACCGATAAGTTCTGCCCCTTCAGTCCCCTCAGGCAGTCCCATGATGTGAATATGGGAGGCCCTATTGGAATTTTCCTGTACTTCGAGCCTGTAGCACAGCTGGGAGTTCTCCTGAACCAGTTTAGAAGTTGTGTTTAGAGCCTGTGATGCCGCTTTCTCTGCTGATGTGGTGCTGTTGGTTGCTGATTCGATTTTGGCATCCTGATCGACAAATCTCCGGAGTATCAACTCTACTTTAGTATTGATGGCTTGCATGGCTAGTTGGAGCACTTTCCATGGGGGTTCTGGTCCCACAGATGTTGAGGCAGTTTCGGCCTGTTCTGGTACAGTGGGTACAGTTTTTGCTCCTCTTCCAGATATCTTTTGGTTTCTCCCCATAGTTTATGTTTGGTATAATTAGATTCAGTATAGTTTCGTCTGTCCAAGTCTCTAGCTTTAGTTTGCTTTCTTTAGCTTTTTGGTAAGTTTTTTAGACTTTATTTCTTCAGATATGACAAGCTGTTCACAGGCACGTCTTGCCGGAAAGCTGCTCAACAGCGACCCCACATGACAGCTTTCTAACACACCGTCCTACTGCTGGTGGGTGTAAGGGTTGGTTTCACTAGTTGTCACTTCAGGCAAAATGTTGTTAGGTTGAATGGATGCAATGAGCCATCTTAGGGCTGGATGTCTTTCTACTGTAATTGTCGTGGAACCAACTTTCCCTAATCACTTTCACAACTGTCTGTTACAAAAACACTGACCTTTCTGGCACAGACAGACATGTCTGTTGTTCACACAGCTTCTTCTACCTAGGAGTAATGTGTTACAGACTGTAGTAAATGTGGCTTCTTTTACTCATTACCGGAAAAAAAATTTTTTATCTCTGAAACCAACCTGCACCAGTTATTATGAAGACTAAAGCATATGCAGGTGTGTGTCGTGAGTTTTTTTAATGCACCCTCTGTGTGTGAGAATCTCATAAACCTCTCGAGCTTCATTTGCAAGGTTTATGGACTATCACACACCTTGGGTGTGTACAAAAAAACCTCATGACACACACTTGCATATGCATTATCCTCTATTTATAGCATCCTCCATAAAAACTGTATCCCAAACTGCTTTACAATTTAGGAGATGAAGGGGAAATAATGTTGCTACCATTTCAGCCCACAAGAAGACTAAAAGAGTACAGATATGCATGTGAGCATTAATATTTACTTATTTAATGAATGAATTAATTAATTAATTAAAAGTTGGTAACTGGGAAAGGCATACTGAGCCGAGGTTCGTTTCCAGGTGAGACCTGAAATATGGAGGTTAAGTGGCCTGCTCAGAGTCACACAGTAAGTGATACTGCTGGAATTAATACCTGGATTGCCATGCTCACAGCTCTGTGTTGTAATCACTAGGTCAAATGGCCCAGAAGTGCTCTCACAGACCGCACATTTACACAATTTTTTGAGAACAGCTTCATGACAAATATTCGATACAAAAACTCATTCTGTAATCTGAGGGCAACTAAATATTCTCCTGGCCTTAGAGGTTTAAATCATGCTAATATTTTCTATAGCAAAAATATGTGCAGAACATGACAGTGCCCATTTTAAAAAGTTACATGGAGGCAGCTGGCACAAAGTACCTCCCTGTAAAATCATAAGGGACCCAATAAAAAACCAAATTAAGGGTCACATTTGCAATAAAATATACTCTTTAGTGTAGTTTCAGTTTTTTTTTTATTCACTTTTAAAAATAAACACATCAATGATAATACAATCAATGGGAATGGGACATAAACGGCGCACCATACAGCAACGATATACATTTGCTAGCATCAGGAAGTATAAGTCCATCAATTTGTGATACAAAATATGGGGTATTATACAAGATGACTTGTGGATCTGCTGAAAAAAAGCACAGCACATCCAGGCAGGATTATTCGGATAGCCAGTCATGGATACAGCAAAGTTAGGTACAATAAAAGGAACAAGGTAACATATGGCTTATACAGCCAGTGTGCCCACTGTCTATACAATAGAATATAGGTATAGCAGGGCTTCTGGTAGACATATTGCAACTCCACAACAATGGGCGGAACACTTTTTCCTTTGTAGCCCCGACCCTTTGGAATACTCTACCTTATTGGATTAGAGAGTGCCTGTCCATCGAGGCTTTTAAATCACTCCTGAAGACCTACCGTATTTATTCGAAAAGGCCTTTGGGGAATAAGGCTAGCCCCGGAATTGCTGTGGTTTGTTTTATGGTTATTTTAATCTGTATGTATATTTTAAGGATATTGTTCATATCTGATGTTTTATATTGTACCAGCTCTTTGGTTACAGAAAAGCGCTCTATAAATAGATTTGACTTTGACTTTTGACCATTTTAAAGGCAGAAACAGCAACTCGAACATATATTCAATGTTTTGGTGACCAGAGTAGTGCCTGTGTATAAGGAAGTTGGGTACTGAGTAGGGAATAGAAAGCCCAGCACCAAGAGTGAGCAGCGTGCTGGAGGAGAAGGAGGAGGAGGCAGGGGAGGTTGGTGGGTGTTTCACAGCGTGCTAAGTGGGGAACTGCCGTGGGAGGCTGGCCTTTATTTGGGATGTGGGAGAAGCTATTCCCCCACATTGAACCTCAGGTTTTAGCCCTCCCAAAGTAGAGCAAACCTGTACCAACCAACACTGACTAAACTTGGTGGTACAGTAATGTAAGATTACCAAGACAATATGGCTCCTATAACAAAAAGGCATCAGCAGAGGTGTGTATACCCCAATTCTCTAATGGAGCCTCACCCCATGCCAAATTATACAAGTCACCAAGCCCTGATCCAAAACTGTGCAATTGGTGCCATTTTAACATCTTAAAAAAATATAAACTCACCAGTGTCAATTTATATAAAGATCACAAGGCACAACTAATATGGAAAAATTACCTATATACACAGTATTGAGAAAAACTAAAAAATAAAAGGAAGGAGTCCAAAAGCAAAGTCCAAATAGAAGTGTCCCCATCTACATATGTAATGCTAAAAAAACAGGTACCAGGTGTAACAAATCAACAGTTCAAAGTGGAATTGGTCCTCTTCATCCGAATCATTCAGCAGCTCTTGTCCCTGAGGCGCTCTGGTTGAAAATTTTGCCACAATGGCATTCACTTTCTTCCATGCCTCATCTGGGTCTTTAAACTGATAGGTACATGCTATATTTATTTATTTATTTATTGAAATGTTTCACCAGGAAAGGCACACTGAGCAAAAGAAGCTCATCTCATGGTGCGACCTGGGGGAAGGGAGTACAGAGGGAGGATAACTCGCAGGTTATCAGGTCACATTGTACAAGTTACAGAAGAATAACACTTGGAGCATTTAATAACATAGTTGATAGAAAACCTGACTTTGAGTCACATAGTACATGTAGTAAAACACTGAGGCAGCAAACATAGAATACTAACCGCATATTGGGGCAGAACGATGTTAAACGATGTTAAAATTGAAGCAGCTTTGAAAACTGCAAAAGACACGATTGCTCCCAAAAGACTCAAGCTGCCTTTAAGTAATTTGAAGATGAGCCAGGGCTAACAGAAAGTGGGCCTCCCCCAGACCTAGCAGCTGCCTTTGCAAAGGATCAAACAGCTTACAGCAGCTGTGGGTAGCATAGGACCAGTCGTGAACATTTTTTATCTCATGGCCTTCCATATTGAGTGGCCAATTTACTCTTGCAAATTGCTGAATTAAGTCCCAGATTTCAGGGCCTGCCGTAAAGAGGTATTGTTCTGGAAGCCTCTCGGTTGTCCAGTGCCCCCATAAAGTTAACTCAATAAGCACATTTAAAGGAGTCAAGATTGAGCAGTGCCTCAGGAGGCATAGTAGTTTGATTCCACTGCCTGAAAAAAGTTAGTAAATCATCCTTTCCAACATTCTCTGGGACCCTGACCAGGTTCAGGTTCATGGCTCTGGTTGCATTTTCAAGGATTTCTAACTGGGCACATAGATGATTATTCTCAGAAGTCATTTTCACAAAGGTGGCTTGAGTCTTTTGGGAGCAATTGTGTCTTTTGCAGTTTTCACAGCTGCTTCAATTTTAACATCCTGAGCAAGGACCTGCTCCAGCTTACGGTCCATTTCTCTTACTGCTTGTAATACAGAGTCCCATGGTGGGGGATCCCCCACTCCACTCAGGCTTGCTGCTTGGTCTGGAACTTCATGCTGGGCCTGTGGCATCTGCTGTGCACCTTTTTGTCCCGAGCCTCTGGTAGCACCCTTCAGATGTCCCATTACTTATTTGATTCTGTTTGATCCAAGATGATGTGAAGTGCTTAACTATGGTATTAAAATCCAAAAATGTTGCCTGTATATTAAAGTTTCCTGTGTTATTAGTAGAGCGCAATGCAGAGCTAGTCAGAAGCATGTCCAGTCACCGGCGTGGCTCTCTAGCACCCCTATAGTTTCAAATTTTAATTTTGTGTGCATGTGTGTGTGTGTGTGTGTGTGTGTGGTGGGGTAACACTCAGAACATCTCATGCCCAGAGGCTGTTAATGTCAGGAGAAACTGGTACCCCTTAGGAAGATGCTGGTTCCCTCACTTACAGAATGCATTTTGATAATTTTCAAAATTTATTCTCTGAGCAAAATGCATTTACTGTATTTATCATGTGTTTATTTGAAAATGTGTAACTGGGAAAGGCACACTGAGCCAAGGATTGTTTCCAGGTGGGACCCGGGGGGGGGAGGGGGAAGAGACACAGTGCAAGGCAACAAGTAACAAAATGGTGCCATGAGCAAGGTAATGGCAGTGGCACGATGTAAACTGCATAGAGTGCAAAAGGACAATCTCGGTACAAGACAAGTACACACAATCCTCCGAGTATCAGACTTTGTCCAGGTCTTTATTTTCATAGCATGTGTGTAACTGGTTTCTTTTGGACTTCAGTCTTACAGTAACAGGGGACATAGGAATTTCTGTAATATTTTTGGAGTGCACAGGATGGACGGGTTATACTGGTCATGAAACATAAAGTTTAAAAAATGCAGTGGTTGTGGTATTATAGAGTGTGGGTAAAAGAATAAAGCTCAGTTTGTGTAACAAAACAGACACACACACACACACACCACCACAACATTTCATGCAGTGGCCCAGGCCAACATGCCTTTTGTCAAACTTCTAACTGCATTCTATGGACAAAATGTTAATGTCACTTTACAAACACCACCCAGTGGGGCACAGGACCCAAGGCAGCATAGATTCACAGCGGGAAGGTCATGTCAGACAAATCTAATTGATTTCTTTGACTGGGTGACCAAAGTAGTAGACCAGGGAGGGGCTGTGGACATGGCCTACCTAGACTTTAACAAGGCATTTAACACAGTCCCACACAAAAGATTAATAAAATATTAGCCAGTCTTGGAGTGGGTTCCAGGTCGGTAGCCTGGATAAAACACTGGCTGGACAACAGGACACAGAGGGTAATAGTAAATGGAGTCCACGATGAAGAAAGGGGGGTTACTAGTGGGGTACTGCAGGGTTCAGTACTGGAGCCGGTCCTTTTTAATGTCTTTATAAGTGACATTGCAGAAGGACTGGAAGGAAAAGTTTGTCTCTTTGCAGATGACACAAAGATCTGCTACAGGGTTGATACGCAAGGAGGGGTGGAAAGGATCATAAAGGAATTGGCAAGGTTGGAGGAATGGTCAGATGTATGGCAGCTTAGATGCAATGCAAAGAAGTGCAAAGTAATGTACCTGGGAAACAAAAACCCAGGGGAAGAGTACACAATGGGGGGTGAGATACTGACAACAACAAAAATGGAAAGGGACCTGGGGGTAGTCATATCAGATGACCTAGAGGTGAGCCAGCAATGTGAGAAGGCAGTAAGAAGGGCTGGGGGGATACTGGGATGCATAGGGAGAGGCATCACCAGTAGAAAACAGGAAGTTGTTGGCCCTCTATACAGACAGTTGGTAAGACCGCATCTGGAGTACTGTGTACAGTTTTGGAGACCCCATCTCCGCAAAGACATAGACAGGGTAGAGGCTGCCCAGAGGAGGGCAACCAAAATGGTGCAGGGTCTGCACCAGAAGTCACATGAAAAAAGACTAAAGGAGCTTAAGATGTATAGCTTTGAAGAAAGGAGGGACATGATAGAAACTTTCAAATACCTCAAGGGAATTAACAAAGTCCAAGAGGGTAGCATCTTTCAGAAAAAGAGATGTGCAAGAACAAGGGGGCACAATTTGAAGATAGATGGGGGATGGCTCAGAGGTAATGTGAGGAAGTATTTCTTCACAGAGAGAGTTGTAGATGCATGGAACAGCCTTCCTGCGGAGGTCCTAGAGTCAAAAACAGTGGGGGAATTCATGAATGCATGGGACAGACAAGGAAATTCCAGTGGGGGAAGGGGTAGGAGGAAGTAGGCTGCTGGTTAACTAGGATCTGCAGCTTATCCGTTAGGTAGGGAAATGGGCAGACTGGGTGGGCCAAGCGGTCCTTATCTGCCATCAGATTCTACGTTTCACCCCATACTCTTGTCCACGTGTTCAAGTCCAGGGCTGAGCTGAGAGCAGAGTTGCCTCCGTGAGTTCAGATCGAAAAGAGCTGCTCAGCCTTCCGCCACTGCTCACTGTCTGCTGACTGTACACAAATACCATGGACATTCTTGAGCATGATGTCAGGATCCGACAGGAAGGAGAACAGCTCACTTCCCCTGAAACTTACGCGTGAAAGAGGAGGCGGAAAAAAAGTTTTTGAGACAGCATAGGAAAAACAAACGCTGCGCTAGGCGGGTGATGTTGTGTTTCCATCGGGAGGGGCCCGGCTACGTTCTAATGAGCATCATCGGACTGCTGTCTGGATTTGGAAGGGGAGGTTTGCTAATGGTGATGTTGCTGCTGCTGTGATTACAGACAAACCCCTCGTCACAGTCGGTGCCCCAGATGTGAGCTCAGAATATTTCGAGCCCTGCCGCTGACTGACAGCTCCCCTCCCGCGCTGTGGGAGCTGCTGCTGTTGCTCAAGCCTCGACCCCTAAGTGATCAACAGCATTCCTCACATTACTGCCCAGTAAGGAGCTGGGCAGGATCAGAAGCAGAGAGAAACTATCGGCAAAAAGGAGTCGGGACACCGCGATGCATGGAAGTGCTGCCTCCCATTACAGCTAGACTGCCAGCCGAACTTAGCCAGCTGCAGAACTCGGTGGAGCCGGGCCGCTTTCCGGGCGGGTTCTGTTACAGGGCAAGCGACAAGGAGTCTTCCCGGGAAATATTCCGTCTGAGGAGCTTCGCACAATTCAGGGGATTTTTAGAGCAGGAGTTAAGAGAGGAACCGAGAGTCCATCACTTCTGCACTGTGTTGAGTACTACTGCTGTTGTCCCGTTACTCGAATAGTGTCATTGGTTCGCAACCTGAGTCACGGCAAGAGGTGCAGAACATTCATTCAGAGAGAAAATATTATTTTAGGAGTTGTTTGGGCTGGGGTTGAGAAATTAACAGCAAACCTGTTCTGGCAGTAGGAGATCCAGTTTACTGTAGCTGTCATTTTAAGACGTTGCTAGCTGGCCAGACAGTGGACGGAGCGAGTTCGCTGCTGCTGCTGCTGAGGAGGAGGAGGAGGAGGAAGAGGCTCTGCCGTAGTATGGCACCACAGTCGCCCTCCAGCTCGGGAAGACGAGCCCACCACCTCGCCCGCTGCTGAACCCAGCCAGCCAGCCGCAGAGGGACGCGAGGAAGGGACACCACACAAGCGAACTTGGGCTGTGGTCGGCAGAGCGCTACGGGGAGGACATTCCTTTCCTACCATCTGCATTCAGGTTTCATTACCAAAGACAGCAGTATTCCTTGCATTTGCCCTCTGCCCACATATACTGTAACATCCCTTCCACCCCTGCTGCTGCCGTGCACCCCGCGATGCTGGGCTGAGGTGTCCCTGTGCCCGCTGTCAGTCTGTCCGCCGTAGTATGGCCTCGGCGGTGTTCGAGGGCACGTCCCTGGTAAACATGTTTGTGAAGGATTGCTGGGTGAATGGGATCCGCAGACTGATCATCAGCAGACAGGGTGATGAGGAGGAGTTCTATGAGCTCCGGATCGAGTGGTCGGATCGGCACATCCTGTACCTGCACCGCAGTTATTCGGACCTGGGCCGCCTGTTCAAGAAGCTCCTCGAGTCCTTCCCGGAGGATCGCAACGAGCTCTCACAGTCACCGCTCTTGGAAGGTGGGTACAGAATGTGTGGCATGTGGAACAACCTCCTGAACTACTGCTATATGTATTATTATACATTATAGTAGTAAAGAATATCACACAAACACATTACTGCTGCTTCACTACTAATTATTATTCATCATAGAAGCATTACTATTCCTGTACTACTAATTATTATTTAAACAAGGAAACACGTTATCGGTCTTGTACTACTGCTAATTATTAGTAGTATAATTATCATTAACATTAAACACACAGAAACACGTTACTCCTCCTGTACTAATAATACTACTACTAATTAATATTATTATTATTACAGGTATTATAAACGCACAGTATGGGCCACTTTTACCTTGGTGACCAGACCGATCACCATCCTCATGGTTTACACTAAATCTGCGATATATCTGGGCTCGAAATTGCATTATATTGTATAGATCGTACAGCGCGCCGAGCCCCCGGGAAGGGGCGCATTAGAAATAAACTACGTGTGTCTGTCTATTTATCGAAGTGTTGGGGGAGTTTGTATTTTATTACACTACAGGCGGTGTGCAGTGCAGTTTGTTATAGTTATGGGATTGCGGTGTCATGGTTGAATTGAACTCTCTGTACTATTTGTAAACTCAGTGTTGCTACTAAACTTTAAGGAATAATATTGGGACAACATTTGGGTGTTCGGTTCATGGCATGGGACGGCAGCAATTGAAGTCCCTCCCAAACCAGTTAAGTGCGTTAGCGAAACCCCGTTCTCAACAGGGCTGCTGACCGGACAATGCAAAATTAAACAGTGATAATTCATTATTTGGTTAGCAAATAAGTGTTACTCTCTTTGGCAAGTAAGAATCGATCTCCTAATACTTGGGTGACTTGTAACTAACATGGCGAGTTTCTACAAATGAATTGTTTCATGTCTGAAGAACTGATTCAGTTGACACTTTGTCTTCATGAATAGAACAGTTATTTTCTTCTCATTTCTCCCTGAAAGGAAATGCGAAGTTCTTACGCAGGGAGTATATGCGTGGCAGTCCATCGCATGTTCCGGTATAACGTTACAAAGCAGCTCCTGGTTTAATAAAACTGCACTGTAAAAGTTAAACCACTCTCACCCCCAGCAGCACCACCACCGCTGAATAAATGAGCACTGCAAAAGTTAGACCACTTCACTCCCCCCGCCCCCAACTACCACCACCTCCTTAACACGGCCTTTTCTGGCGGGACACATAATAACGTTATGTCTGGCCAGAACAGGCTAGGATTTCTAGGCCACTTGTCCTTCTTGCCGAAGCTGTCAGATAGCTTCTATCACATTCCTGGACATTCCTGGCTCGGAAGTTCTGGTTATGAGACATTAGGTAGACGACTTTACTTTGACACCTTCCTTGCATTATCTCAGACGCGGATTGACTGGCGCTGCCGCGCCCCCTGGCGGCCGCACGTAGAGAACCGGGGTCGCTAGCTGGGCCACTCACGCACCAGTTTTCAGTGCAGAGGTTCTGAGGCTCTCATCTGTCCTTCAGCAGTAGTGAACCAGGCCACACCTCTCAACTGTCCCTATCAGGAGGATGTCCCTCATTTTACCCTTCAAAATTGCTTTGTCCCTCACCAGCTTCTCGAGGAAAATATACTTCCCCACAGAGAAAGTGCTGTAAGTTCAGACTTTAAAGCAGAAATGTATAATATTCAAATATGCTATATCAAAATTAAACTTTGTGCAAGTAGTGTTTTCCACATTGTCCTTGAGCTCTTTTCTCCATGTTAGAGGATATGTCCCTCATTATGAGGGTCATTGTTCCTCATTGTGGGAGGGCAGGTGTCCCTCATTTTGGGGACCAAAGTTTTAGAGGTATAGTGAGCACCCCCAAGCCACCACCACTGCACTGGTAAAATATATGCACAGAGTTCCAGTGTGCCTCATGGTAAGGGTCTCACGACTTCCCAAAGTGGCTTCAGTCTCTAAATCAGATGGCTTCCGTGGTTAAATTGGAACTGCTTAAGTGGGAAAACTGTCACAGCTTGATTTGCAGGTGGCAAAACTCTCCTGTACTATTCAGCGGGGAAAGATGACAGAGGTCATACAGTTTTGTAAGAGAAGGTAGAACTGAGTTGTAAATGTGATATGATTACAAAAATAAGTGGAAACATTGTGGTCTGAATGTGAACCAAAAATTCCAGAATTTTGAAAACGTTTTGTAATAGTTTTTTTGTAACTATGTCATGTAAACTATATTATTGATCGTACACTTATCAATAATCTTTTTATTAATCGATAATTGCAAACTGTAGCAACATGGCTTTTCTAGGTAGGCCTGACTCTAAACTTTAATAAAGAAAATCAGTTTCTAGCCCTAATGGTTCCAATGTTAGTCCTTTCTAAAGATAATTTCTTCGAAAAGGATTTACTTTGGAACTGTTAGGGTTAGAAATATCAATAAACTTTTTAAACTGATTGTTAATATTTTTAATTGATCAATAATTGAAAACTGCATCACTATAACCATTTTATGTTGTTACTCTACCCTCATGCAATAATTAAAAAAGTAATGTTGCTAGTTCTAATGGTTTCAAAGTTAGTACTTTTAAAGGTAAGGGGCTTGATTTTATTTATTTAAATTTGTTTGTTTTTGATTACCGGGTAGGTGCACTAGACATAGAAAATGCCTATTTTCAAGCACGACCCAGAAGAGTGCATGTTAATCACCAATCAGAGTAATAAAAGTACATTAAATGTAAAAAACAAAGAGCAAGTCCAGGGAGATAGACAATCATCATAGTCAACAAGATACACCAGTAATATACAAAGTCAAGGGAAGGGTAACAACAGCAGGGAAACAATAACAATGATAGCAATACATAATAGTGGCAATAGGCAAACTTACTAGGATATGCTTGAATAAAAACCAAGTGCATGGCAGGAGAAAAAATAATCATCTTAGCAGGAGGAATAAAGAATAGTTAGCTAAAGGCTAGGCAAAGTCTAAGAGTAAAAAGATTGGTAAGAGCAGTAAGTGCAAGGAGTAAGGCAAGGTCAAGGGTAGATCCAGTATAGCGTGGAGAGGGTACCAGAGCGTTCGGCAGGGGGATGGAAGCAGGAGCAGAGGTCTGATTGCAGCAGATGACTTCTGAGGTTGTGTTTAAAACTGGCATGAATTAGGGATGAGGCAGATATTTGTGGGTAAAGAGTTCCAGTGTACAGGTGTGCAAGGTGAGAGAAGACTTAGGCACCCATGGCTGTTTTATATCTGGGTACGTAGAGAAGCCTCTGATCACCAGAGCGGAGGGCGTAGTATGGGGGGTTTAGGAATAAGTGCTTGTGCTAGAGTAGGGGGAACACCGGAACATAAGATATTATCAGTCAGGACAAGGAGATAGGGGATTTGTTGCACTGCTTTACTGCAGTTGCACAACTTGTGTCAGAAAGGTAGACCACATCATGCATGATTGAACTTTTTGTCACAAATGTCACAATATCTGCAAATAAAATGATACATGCATGAACAGAATGGCACGGAAACTCGCAAATGCATTAAAACATTTGATAGTAGCATTCAAATGTTTGATGCATTTTGAATTGTGCTGGCGCAACTCAACATTGTGAATCATATCTGTGTCGTCATTTGTTTATTTAAAAGTTTTACCAGGAGGGCACACTGAGCAGAGTACTGCTTGATTCAAGGTGCGTCCTGGGGGAAGGGAACATAGGGAGAACAGTCCATCAAATACATACAGTGATTATTACATGAACAATACATAGAAAATAATGCATATGTAAGGGGTTGATATGTAAGTAATAAGACACAATGGGGTGTGCATTAGACAGTTCTAATGCACGGCTAGGGACATAGTGAGCAACGAGGCCACAGGCCGAGTGCATCCAGTCTTCAGCCAGGCATTAGAACTGTCTAATGCACATCCCTGGAGGGCTTTTATTGCAATTTATAAAATGGGCCTGTGTATTCTAAATGGGGGTTCTAGTTTTAGCTGTGCATTAGACACATCTAATGCATGGCTAACAACCAATCAGATTGCTTGAAATCCTTTGCCCGGTTTATAAGCAGTTTTTTACACACCCAAGGTGCGTGATAATAAACTATTATCACACACTGAGGGTGTGTTATGCAGTTTTTTTATCAACCCCGTACACGTTTTATTTTTTGTAATAGCTGGTGGCAGGATTACGCATTGACGCTCTGTTCATTTCTTTTAAAATGGAGTTCATGCTGTGAGTGAGAGTATACAGTTGGAGAACCGTCTCGTGCTGCCTCCGTCTGTTTCATTGGTCTGGTCTGTGGGCTTCTCGGTGCGAGACTGTGAAAATCATATCAAGCCATGGGTTGATACAAGTTTTTTCGTATCAATCTGCGGGTTGATACGGCTTTTTACAGTTATCGAAAACAAGTTGATAATGGGGTTAACCAGTTCTGATAGAGGTATACAAGGGTATGAGTTAACAGCAAACAAAATACCTATATACATAACAGCACATGCAGAACGGTATGGAGGCAAACAACATGTACCAAGATCGGGGTCAGAATACCAGTTGGGGAATAAGATGCTCATCACTTGGAAATCCAGCCCATCGTTTAAAGAGCGAACTACTTTGGAACTGTTAGAGCAAAAAATCTCATTAAAAAAAGTGAAAACTTGGTGTCAGAGCAGCATAGAATATTATACAGTTTGCAATTATCAATATTTCAAATGTCATCAATAAGTTTAAAAGTTTGTAAGTATTCCAAGCTATAATGGTTCCAAAGTTAGTCCTTTTCAAATACATTTTCTTCAAAAAGGGCTAGCTGGCTCCATGGCGCTGAGCAAAAAAGTCACTGTTTTCTCATGCTGGTCACTTGAGTTCATGCCTCAGTCCTGGGACATCAGGAGCAGGGAATGGCAGGAAGGATTTAGAGCACATTGGATGCATTCCTTCTGGGATATGAGGGCTGTGGTCCATCATTATTAAGCAACTCCAGATGTTTGGCTTGGTAGCAGTGCCCTAGGCAAAGTGAGTGACCACGCATTGCAGTGCATCCCCCGGGACATCATGGCACGCATTCACTGGGGTGATAGGCTGGGAGAAATAGTGGAGGCAACAGCCCATTGGGCTCATGCCTGACTTCATGGGAGTGGTGGAGGACATGAGAGAGTCTGGAAAAAGAGTCTGGCAGCAGTGGATGGGCGAGTTAGACGAGCAGCATGATCAGGCCCATGGAAAGCCTTAAGGAGTGGCACATTCTGGATAAGGGGGAAGAATAAAAAAATAACTAAACAAACAAAAAGCTAACTTTACAAACATTTATTTTTATTTATTTAAAATGTTGTTGGCCGGGTGAGAATCCAAAGGCAAATACTGCCCATTTTCAAATGGGAATTGGGCATAAAACAATCCAGACTCTCCTTAGACATAAAACCATGAGTAACCATTACAGCAGATTGTGTAAAAATGAATATTTCTTAAAGAATTGCTTAAATCGAGAACGAGATCCCTTTTCAAGTAAATAATCAGGTAGAGCATTCCAGGCCTTTATGCCACAATAGCAAAATGATCTTTGACCAGAATTAGCAGGCAGCAAAAGTAGAACGGAGGAAAAATCACTAGAGAAGTGAGTATGATATCCAGTTGATAAGATTTTGAATACATTTTTTAACTTTGCAGATCCCACTTTATACAGGATCTTTCAAAGGTTAGTTATTCTATGACATGGTGCTCGTTCACATAATGGTAGCCAGTTCACATTAGAAGAAAGAGTACAGTGATGTGTCCAGCAATTTTCCTCAAGGATAAATTTGCAAACATTATTGCACAAAACAGTGGCTCTGGGGAATAATGTTACATTGGCCACAGCATACATATTAGTACCGTAATCAATCAGTGAAACTATTAAGCTTTGAGCTGCTTATTTTCTACTGTCATGTGTAAGACAACCACAAATGTGGTACAATAGTTACAACTGAGTGTGAGCTGAAGAACCAGTATTAGTCAAGTAAGTAATACAAAGTGTTGTCCAAAATTATACCTAAAATCTCCAAGGGCCGACTGATAACTATACAAATGATATATTTTCATGAATGGAGATGTTATTATTAGTTCATTGTGCATTAATCAAGAATGAACTTTAGAAAAAATCAACTGAAACCTATCTTTAAGATATGACAAACAATGGCCCCTAGAGAACAGAACAATGTCATTAGCATACAATAGCATTTCTGTATCTGAGATTATGTGGATAGGTAATTAATACACATACCGAACAACAAGGGTCCCAAAATGAGGGACTCCTGTGTTTAAATTAACAAATTAAGAAAACAAAAGTACAGCTCTAGTTGTCTACTGTCTCTTGTCAGACAAATAATATGAGAACTAATCAGGTTTTTTAGTATGTAGATAGTACAAATCCCTGGAGTTTGGAGTTCAGGCGGCCATTCTTAACCAAATCAAATGTGTTTGTAAAGACCAATAACATTGCAACAGCTACTGGTGCAGATAGTGATTAGGGCTAGGAACTTCGTCTGTTTCAAACAAAAGTCTGATGCCATATTGGCATGGTTTGTCCTGTTGATACAGCTTCCTGCATTGATATACTTCAGTACATGTTGATGTACATTAATACACCTTTAACCAAGTCAAGTCAAAGTTTATTAGGATGAGTCATAGGCTATCATCTAAGTATAAAAACACAGCAAAACACAGAGAAGACACATAATAGTACATTACACAATAACAATTAACTAATTCATTAAAAAAGACAATGCATAAACATTTAGAGATTTCTCATATTTTCTAAAACTCCTAGATGCCCAAAAGGCAAAGGAGGCTAACGCAAACATAGCTAATTCACTTGTGGAGGAGAACAAGTTTATTAATTTATCATCTGAAATATTCTGTGACAGTAATGCCAAGGGTGTAGGCCACCTGTTCCTAGAGATTTCGTTGAAAGGGCAGTGTACAACAAAATGACCTCAAACTGGAATGTTATTCAGCCCACAGGCACAAACCACTTTAGATCTGGCATAGAGTTTATCATAGGTGATTGGGGTACATTGTAGTCATAGTCTAGCTAGACACTTTTTATGTTCAAAATGTGTGTACAAAACTTAGATAGAGCCCATACTCCAATCAGATTTAAATTTCTTGTATTCCTAAAACGTGGCAGATTCATTAATTCTAGCTAAGCTACCATAACATTATGCTTACAAGTGGATTGATGTACAGTGACATATGGTAGGACCTATCCTTGTAAAATTGATCCTATGTCTTTTAGTAGAAAAAAAAATACTTGGCTTCTGTTGGGAAAGACAACAGATATGGTAAAAAGTTATTAATGGGGCCCATATTTCAAGAGTAGATATATATATATATATATATATATATATACACACATATATATATATATATATTAATGTGTATATATATATATATATATATATATATATATATATATATTGTGTCATTGTCATGGGATCCAGCGTACCTTGACCAGGCCACGGACCCCTCAATTTCTGGAACCTAAACAGTTTTTCAGAAATCCTCTGTACTGCAAGGGATCCAGCGTGCTTTGACCAGGCCACGGACCCCTCAATTTCTGGAACCTAAACAGTTTTTCAGAAATCCTCTGTACTGCAAGGGATCCAGCGTGCCTTGACCAGGCCACGGACCCCTCAATTTCTGGAACCTAAACAGTTTTTCAGAAATCCTCTGTACTGCAAGGTACTAGCCCTGACTTTTGGATTTGGTACCAGTGGAAGCTGATTTCCATGTGACCCACACTATCTCCTGCTGAACACATCTCTAACTACTGTATCTCCCTTGAATTTATGTGCCAGGGTTTAATAATTTGTTTAATCCTTACAGTCATTTTAAGTTCTGAGTTGATAGTAGAAGTGAATTTTGAGCCTTGACTGCGTACATCCTTCTTTTGCTCTCTGCCCTGCAACCTTTCTCCTCTCTCCTCCTCCCCAGACCGTCTGCTTTGCTCTTTGACCCTGCCCACTTCTATTATTCTCTTTGTTCTGATGTAACAAGCCTACTCCTCCAGCCTTTAAAAATCCTGTTTTTCTACTTTATTTCAGGGATCCAGTGTGCCTTGACCAGGCCACGGACCCCTCAATTTCTGGAACCTAAACAGTTTTTCAGAAATCCTCTGTACTGTAAGTTACTAGCCCGGACTGTTGACTTTTCCATTAGCAGATTATATCCTCTCACCACTAGAGGGCTGTATCTCTATCTCTTTCTCAATCTAGTACGTAAGCCATGTGGGTTTCTCTCTGCCCTTCTCTCGCCTCTCCTCCTCCTCCTCCTTGCCCTGCCCCCCCTTCTCTCTCCCTGGTCCTAGCCACCCCCCCACCCCACCTCCACCACCCTCTACTCTGGTTTCCACTGCTACTCCAAGGGAACTCTCCACTTTCACTTGAGACTTGGGCTTGGTGCACCGTTTGGATATTGCTGGTTACTTAACCCGACCACTACTCTCAACAAGTGTGGCCACCTCTCTACACTGTACCACCTTGCAGTCCATATGGGATACCGCCTGGAACCTTGCAACTTCTACTCCCGGAAACAACGATCAAAACTATCTCTCAAAGAGCTGCGACTCTGCTCCTTAAAACTCCTACTCCTGCTCCTTCTTATCTCAGGCAGCGTCCATCCCAATCCTGGTCCTAGAAGCTCTTGCCACACACAAACTCCAGGTGCCCTTATCCTTGCAACCATTAATATCTGCAGCCTACCACCAAGCTGGATGCAAGCCAAGCCTTCATATGCCAACACAACCCTGACATCCTTGCAGTGGTGGAAACTTGGCTGACACCTAAAGTTCCTGATTCAGCAGTAACAATGCAGGGCTACAATGTCCACAGGCTGGACCGGATATCCAAAAAAGGCAGTGGTTGTGCAATCTATATCAAAGACTCCCTGTCTTGGCACCCTGTAGCAACTCCATCACTTTCTGCCTCGGCCCAATTTCTGCCAATAAAAATCATCCTAGGTCCCAACCATAAAGCCCTAACTATTGTCTCCGTATACATCCCACCCAGGGACCCTAAACATGGATTCAACGACATCCTAAACTTTATCAACTCTCATCCTCCCGAAGCTGAACTTATTCTACTAGGGGATTTCAACATAAACTGGTTAGCAATGAGCGCCAGTGCCTATAAAGACTCCATCTCAGCTGCTAACCTCACGCAAATGGTAAACTCCCCTACTAGGATTAACTACAAGGCTGGCACCAGTATCCTCTTGGATTGGGTCCTCACCACTCACCCCACAAGGATTTCTCCTACGACCATTCTCCCAGACACTCTCAGTGACCACTCCCTAGTCATGTGTGCATGGTCTAACAAATTCCTTAAGCCCCCTCCCAAAATTATCGGTAGCAGAGTCCTTCCTCGTGGAAAACTTCCACATCTCAAACAACACCTGCTTCTACAAGACTGGCTACCCATCTATGAAGCAACAGTTGTTAACTTGGCTCTTGATCACTTCATCTCAATTTTCAACAAAGCCTGCGACCTCTTTGCCCCTGCTAAAAGGCGCAAAACAAAATCTCTCTCTAACCCATGGGTCACTGTGGCTCTTCTCTCACAGCTGAAACTAAGGGATCACCTCTGGGCAGTTGCCAGGGCCACTGGCAAACAACTGGACATCCAAAATTACAAACAAGCATGAAATGCCTGCACAAAAGCCATACGGCTAATGAAATCCACCTATTACAAAGACGCTTTCACCAATACATGGGGAAATGGTCGTGCTTTCTGGGACAATATCAAGGATGTCACAGGGAAGCAGCCAAAAACCTCTCCGGCCATGTTAATGGTTGATGGATCCTCAACCCTCGACCCAAGGTGATCACAAACATCTTTAACACGGCTTTTTCAGACCTTAGTGCTGTTCTACCCCATGACTTTTTCAAAAACAGGGCCTACTCCCCGAATACCTCAGCCCCTCAGTCTAACCATCCCCTCTTCTACTTCAGAGAGGTAAGGCTGAATGAAGCTTGCCACTATATTACTGCAGCTATCTCTAAATCTAGATCTAGTAGCAACACCCTGGACCTTAAGCTTCTGTTGCTCACCCTCGATGAGGTAATTCATCCATTAACAAAAATCCTAAATCTCTCTCTCAACTGTGGAAAATTCCTGGACCTATGGAAAACAGCCACCGTGACACCCGTCCATAAAAGTGGGGACAAGACGAGTCACTCAAATTATCGCCCTATCTCCATACTGCCCCCACTCTCTAAGGCACTCGAGCGCATCGTGGCTGATCAACTTACCTACCACTTGGATAAATACAATATACTTTGTCCACAACAACACGGCTTCCGAAAAGGTCACAGCACCACCACAGCCCTTCTTGAGTTCACTGGAGCTTTGCACAAATCCCTTGACAACGGCCTTCTCACAGGGGCCGTTTTCATCGACCTCTCCAAGGCCTTCGATACAGTACACCATGGACTACTAATACACCAACTACTGAATGCCGGGCTATCACCTGACTCTTCTCTCTGGTTTAAAAGCTACTTAGAAAACCGGTCACAGAGAGTAAAAATTGTGGATGCTCTTTCTAAAACCCTGCCTGTTCGCTCAGGTGTCCCACAGGGATCCATACTGGGCCCCCTCCTTTTTAGCCTTTTCTTAAACTCCCTCCTTTACCACTGCTCTGAGCAGATCATACTATATGCCGATGATGCTGTTGTATTCTCCACTCACAAAGATCCTGCAACTCTTCAACACAACCTTCAACTTGGTTTCAGTTCTGTAGAGACATGGTTTCTTAATCATAAACTGGTCCTAAATGACAAGAAAACCAAATCTATGCTCTTCTGCAGCTCTCATAACCCACACAAGCTACACCCTTGGCTATCTCCACCCAGGGAACACTCTAGATCAGGTGGGGTCCTTCAAATACTTAGGGATAGCAGCTTGACCTAATCTCTCCTATGGACTTCATGTAGATAATGTAGCTAGAGCTGCTATACAGCTTGGTCTCCTCTACAAACACAGACCACACCTCACGCCAGAAGCTTTGAAGGTTGCAGTCCTCAGCTCTGTGATCTCTGTAATAGACTATGGTCTCATCATTTATGGCTCAGCCACAATCACAACCCATAGATGCCTCTCAACTGCCTTAAAAAAGCATGTCAGCTCATCACTGGTGCTCACCGTCTCACCCACACATGTGGCCTGTACACTCAGACCGGCTGGCTCCAACTGTCAAACTGCATAAAGTTTCTCACCTGCTCCATGGTGAAAAAATCTACCTTGGCCTTGCACCTTCTGGGGTCTCAACTCTGTTACAACACCGAATTAACAAATGGTGCCTTAGGAGATCCACGCTACAGCTACTGAAAGTCCCCCACTGTCACACTTCACAGGGACAACGCTCTTTTGCTTATTAGCGCCACTCTGGTTCAATGGCCTCAGCCCAACCATCTCCTCTGCCCCAACTATTGGTATGTTTAAAACTAGGCTCCGGGACCATCTCACTACCAACAGCTTCTATGCCTGCCCAACTTAACCTTGTTTCTCCACATCCCTTTCTGCTCTAGTTGTCCCCCCTTCCCTCCTCACTGGATTCTACCCTCACATCTTGGTATACCCAGTGCTGCACTTTTCACCCTCTCCTCACCCTTCCTGCATTCCTCCCCCCCCCCATGACTCTGGCACTTCTTATCTGTTGTCTATTTTCTCTGACAAATGCCGCTGGCTGCCTTGTTACAATGCTACCCTTGAATTGTATTAATCTGTACTCTGTTTGCAATGTCCACATTGTTGTAATGTCTGTCTTGATGTTCCCCATAATTTGTACTGTATTTCTCTGACATGGAAGCTTTGTAAAAGAGCCAAGGCTCTAAGGTATTTGTAATCCTAGACTTGATAAATAAAAAAATGGTGGCGTATTGTTATTGTCATGGTGGCTGTTTGATGTGATGGTGAAAGATACATGATGCATTTCATAATTACAGCTGTGGTCTCAACACTGGTGATCTGATATCAGGAATAATCATGGGGCACTGGAAGGCAGGGTTGAGGTTGGGATGGATGAGGATACTGTCCTCCTCAGGTTGGTAGAATGATTGTGCCCTGCTGCAAGAGTGCCACTTGGAGGTATACAGGTGGTTCAGCTGTTTGGGGGTGGCAGTTGGAGGGGAGACGCAGTGGTTTTGTAGCGCACATTGCATAAGGGTGCTACACAGTCACAGTCAGGGGTCTTGGGGTGGGAGAACAGTAGATAACAACCGGTAGCATGTTATAATGGCGACTGAAATTGAGCCACTCAGTTTTGAGTGACTTAAGTTTCAGTGCCTGTGATGTGAGCTACCCCGAAAGGGTAGCGAGGCGTGGTTATAACACCAAGGGATGGGTAAAAAAGAGCAATATACTAGGAGGAACAAAGGACCAGAAGAGGAGGGTTCAGAAAGGGGAAGGTATGTGGGGTGTAGTGTGGCAGTGTGCTGCCAAGCCGCCATTCTGGTGTGGTGGCGAGGGTGGGGGACTGCAGTGAGGGAGGTTCAGGGTTTGGGGCTGGTTAGGGCTTCTATTTTTTTTTAATGTGTTTGGCACTTAGATACATTTGTTCTGTCTGAGTTTTTTCCCCTCCCTGACATGCAACCCCCTGGAGTTGAGAATCATAATTTCCCCCCGCATAGATACAGTATATTGATTTTCCATCATTGCTGTCGGTTTGCTGGGTAATGTACATCACCGTTTTGATTTTTGGCAATGTATACTCTCTGTAGCAGCGATTGCTGTTTAGCGATCGCTGTCATGACATGGAACCATAACAACCCGACCTGGCAGGATGACATCAGCATGCTTGGCCCTGCATTGCCTGCCTGCCCAGCAAACTGGAGCCTGCCACTGAATTCAGAGATGTCCAGAGATTCCAAAAGGCCCTACCATGGGAAGGTTCCCTGCAGGGCAGGTAAGGGATTCCCTGGGGTCCGTGTTGGTGACAGGGCTGATTGGTAGCCAGCACTGATGGGGTCATGGCTGAGTAGACCAGGGAACAGATAATACATAAAAACAGTACAGATGTGGTGAAAACAAGTAATACACTTATTACTACTACTACTACAGTACTTGTATAACCTAGCAGCACTACTAGTGTGTCATCTAAGCATTGACTGCACACCATTCGAACAATACTTGTGTCATATAAACCCTCAGAGCTGGCTTTAGGATTTTGGGGTCCACGGGTGAAATTTATTATAGGGCCTCTGACCTCATCTACTGCATAGGGATCATATATCTGTTATACTGTCCCATTCACACACCATTAACACAAACAGAAATGTCTTTTTTGTTAGGGAGAGTCAGCTACATTAGTTTTTAGGAGTCCTGATACCCTCCGTACCCATTTTGGTTCTTCTGCCTCTAATTGGCTTGGCCATAGCATGGTCAGTAATTCCATTACATCATGATAACTTATCAGAAGGCTCTTCACAGTCCAGTACTGCAAGTTATTACTGTTTTAACAAACCAATAATTGAAAAAAACAAATAAGAAATAATATTTAAGAACTGATGATGTACACTGGCTCTAGCTGCCCCACTCCCATGAGCAGGGAGCCCCCAGTGACCTCTGAGATCACCGGAACCTACAACCAGGTGGTGTACACTATTTGTGCACCAGTGTCACTGTCAGTATATCACATCATACAGACACTGCTGGTGGGCATTTGTAAACTGTGCAGGCATGCCTTGTGTCATATGAACACTACTGTATAGCATACAGACACTGCTATTTTATAAACTATGCAGAAATTCCTTATGTTTCATATGTACAGTGTTTGTGCACTACACAGAAACTACTGTTGTGTATTTCTAAACTATAAATGCATGCCCTATGTGTCATATGAACACTATTGTGCACATACAGACACTGTTGTACATTTGTAAACTATGCAGACAGGCAGTCCTTGCATTTCATATGAACACTATTTATACACATTCACACTATTACTGTGCACTTCTAAACAATCAGACATTCCTTGTGTGTTACATGAACACTATTTGAGTACTATACAGATACTGCCATTGTACTTTTATAAATTATAAGACATTTCTTCTGTGTCATAGGAACCCTATGGCTCTTTACACATTGGGCATATTAAACGAGCCCAAACATGGTTCACGTCCACACAGAAGACAGTTTAAAAAAACATGTTTAAACTCTGCAAGGGACCTAGTCTTAAAACCGGTTTTAAATACAGCTTCAAACCTGGCATGGTTTACCTGGTAGTGTGGACGGGAGTTTGATCCATGTTTCTCTTGGAGCAGCATTGATCCATGCTGAAGACCATACTGGCACTGGGCTTCTTTAACCATTACAGGGCTGCAGTGTGGCTACAGTGCAACCGTGTTTAAGCACAGTTCTGAAGAAATAAAAAACAAGTGTAGATGGAAATCCATGGTGAGTTTAAAACTGTTTTTAAAAATGGTTTTAAAAACAGACTGCCAGTGTGTACAGGGTCTAAGTTTACAAATCAGCACTGTTACTGTGCATTTGTAAGCTATTAGAAAATGGGTAACGTGAAACTCGCCTCCTGATTGGCTAAAACAGCCTGGCACCCGGGCTGTTATTTCTTAACAACGCCCGCAAAATAACGAGTGCCGCTGTCTAGTGCCCCATTACTCAGGATATCCTGGGACTACCCTGACATCCAAATCTCACTACCACCATTTTATTTCTGGTTGCAAAGCGAGTGATTAAGTACTTGCTACCTACTTCAATTACAGCTGCTCGCAGAAGCCGTCACCTGCGGCTCACCACCATTTCCAAAACAAATCTTTTTTTTTACTCGGTCAACAGTACGTAGTAGGAGCCAACAGAACTACAACCAAGTCTGACTCAAGTTAAAAAGCCCAGTCATAACCCCCTACATAACCTAACGAACACCGCTCCCCCACTGCTCCAGGCAGCTTACCTCATACTTCCCCTCGGCGCTTAAACTTCGCAGTTCCTCCAGAATTTCAGGCGCTGCTGAGCACCTGCAGAGTGCGGCACTCCACTGCTACCAAACCACAAGCGACCGAGCGTTACAGTACAGCAAACATCGAGGGCACATTTCAAACCACTCAGCCACAAATTATACTACTAAAAGAACGCTTATTTTGGGGAAAGAACATTCTTTGCATCGTGACCCCCACAATAAAACTATGGAGCCCTCTACTGGCAATTATTGGCAATTCTGCCAGTTTGGGAACTACTTTACAATAAACATTTTTTACTGAATTGTATCTATTTTATTCTTTTCTCATGTTTAAAATTTATACTTAATATTTATATTCAAACCATTTTTAAGTGTAATAATACCTTCCAGGGTGGGCGTTCTGGGATATAACGGACCTTCCAGGGGCTATAAGGCCCTCCGCCTGTGGCGTCGGGCCTCATTACACCCCTGGGCAGTCCGATATATCCCAATAACGCCCACCCTGTCAGGTATTATTACTTACTTCGGATACTGTGTGTCATATAAAATTATTTATATACATTACAGACACTAATGTGGTACATTTGTAAACTAAACAGACACTCCTTGTATGTCATGTGCACTATTTGTACACCACACAGAAACCACTGCAGTGCATTTATGAATTAAATGTACTCCTTGTATGTCATATGAAAACTATTATACACCATACAGGCACTGTGGTTGTGCATTTGTAAAGTACACAGGCACAACTTACTTGTGTGTCATATAAGCACTATTGTACACCGTACAGACATTACTGTTGTGCATTTGTAAACTGTATGGACACTCCTTGTGTAATATGAACACTGTTGTATACCATGCCGAGACTACTGTTTTACATTTGTAACTCAGTAACTTCCTATAAATATCTAAGCCTGCATCTTGACCAACACCTATATGCTGTAACAAAGTGCTTTGCAAAGCTCCGTGCCCTCTATAGGGTGACTAGCCGCCTGCCCCTTATCACTAGGAAACATATAGCTGAATGGATGATTTTTCCTTTCTTAGATTACGGCAATGTGGTATTCTCTGGTGGCTGCACTACAGCCCTTTCTAGGCTCACCTCCCTGTTCCATGCCCTTTTTAGATTCGCACTGGCCTGTCCACCTCATGCACATCACTGCACTATGTATAAGGCGCTAGGCTTGGCTCCACATTGTGCTGCTCAGGGCCAAATACTAGTCAGATTCACAGGTTTAAAGATTTGTCTTACCTGCATAGACTTAAACTTGATGCCCCTCTGTACTAGACAGACGCGTGGTGACTTATTATTATTTGACATGCTTAACAACCCTGATCTAATGCAAGTGTTAAATGTGGATTTCAGTCCCGATGGTAATGGCACAAGGGGGCACCCACCCTCTGCAAATTAAAAGGAGCCTCCTTAAGAGTGAAAAAAAAACCTTTTTCACCCAAAGGGGCATTGATCTTTGGAATAGCCTCCCACAGTTATTATTACCAAATAAAATTAGAATTTAAGAAGAATTTGGATAGGCACATTGCTGGGAAAACAAAGTTGGACTATTACCACTGAACTCTAGTGGGAGAGCAGTCCCTATGAATGCCTTTGCCTTTTTCTGCTGTTATAAACCGTAGTATGAACAGTAGTATAAACTACCAGGCTACCTCGGGACATCTTCATTCCCTCCTCCAATCCCTTCTATGCACTTAGATCCATAGAAGGCAAGAGATCGAAATCCCGCATTGCAGGCACAGTGCAGATCAAGCCCCAATCAGGTATAGACTTGGCAATATTTGTAACAGCATACCCCACGTTAACCTCTTCCCCAACGTCAAATCTGCCAAGACACTGATTAAGGATTATTTTAATGCTCCCCTGTCATGCCATAACTGTCCCTACGGTGACCACAAAAATTACTCCCATGTGTCTCCAGTGTATTGTAGATGGACCAGAACTACCTTATTAAGGTGTCAGCTAACAGGTGGATACTTGGCCTCTAGTATCCCAACTCTGTTTGCATGAGTGTGCTGTGTACAGTGTACAGTGTACTGTGTACTGTGTACAGTATCTTCCCCATGCTCTTCAGGGATCATGTCTTTAGATCACTTGCGCATTACCTCCCTCAGTTACATTTGCTACATTTATACAGTGCTGCTTTTTGCCAATGTAAATATGTGTCTCTGTATACCTCTTACCATATGTTGTTGACTTTAGTCTCCTTTGTTTGCCACATCCATTTGCTGCATACACATTCTGTAAATTTTGTACATTTTTGCTTCTGTGTGTATAATCATGACACTAATTTTCCTGCATGTCATGTATTAAGGTATGTTGCTACTCTGCTGTCCCTGCTTCCCCTCCCTTCAGGTCGCAACTGGAAATGAACCCATTTGGACTTGTACTGCTTACCTGGCAATATATGTTTCAAATACATAAAATAGTTTGAACTACACAGACACTACTTGTGCATCATATAAACACTATTGTGCCTCATACAGACACTACGGCTGTACATTGTTAAACTATGTCGACAGTACTTGTGTGCCCTACGAACACTAATGTATACCATACAGGCACTTCTGCTGTGCATTTGTAAACTGTAGAGGCACTACTTACAGTACGTGTGTGTCATGACATTTCTGTGCACCATACGGACGCTGCTACAGTTGTGCATTTGTAAACTATGCAGACACAACCTGTGTGTCGTACAAACACTGTTTGTATATGTTTTTATGTCCATTTACAGTCTTCAGTGGTTATAAGAGTGCATTCTCGAGTGCTTTGGGGGAAAGATCTGTGAGATGAAGTTGAGCAGTTCTGGCATACGGTGCACTTGAGAAGGAACTCTTATAGCCATAAGTGACACAGGTAACGTTCACATAAACTTATTATAAACCATGGCAGAGACGCTGGTTAAAAAATGGAATTAGAATTTTAAATCTAAATGTTTTCTTTGTGGAATATTAGAGACTCCCCTTTGTGGGAAATGGACTATACCAACTGAATTTAAAACTTCTTTAGAACTGCCTGCATGAAACACCCTCTTACGATTATAAAAATACCTTGAAAGTTTGGAAATAATCAGTGCCGATTGGCTGAAAATGATGTCATCATTTATTGCACACCACACCACACATACAGTACACTGTTGTATACCATACAGGCACTACTGGTGTGCAGTTGTAAACCAGACAGACATGACCTGACTGACATATAAACACTATTTGTACAACAGACATGTACTTTTCTGTGTGACATACCGACTCAAAGTGACAGCCCAGCACTGATGGTGCAAACTGCATCACAGTTTGTTTACAGTAGCAGTTTGAGAATCAGCAGCCTGAAGAATAGAAGGGGATAAAGAAGCAGAATGGGAGAAGAAAGTAACAGCCATAAAAGTGGAATGTGTTTACAAAAATACTTTTTTAAAGGATGTGTAAAAAACTATTTGAGAATGCAGTAATCTATATATACTAACATAATAATTTAAGGTTGGGGGGACTCTAGGTCCATTATTTCCCTTTCCCCTGTTTCATAAGCAGGTATGAACAAGTATGCTGGGCAAACATTTACAAATTTAAAGGGGATTCCTACTCATTATACTACCTAGAGTATCCAGTGAACTCCCTGGTAAGCAGAAATCTGTCCAGGATTACATTAAAGGCCTGTACAGTTTTCATGTCCACTGTCTGTGTACCACAGGTTCACCACCCCCTGGTAGAGGAACTGCTTCCTAATCTTACCCTTGAATTGATCACCTCTGAGCTTTAGGGTGTGTACCTGTGCCCTGCTGGAGGACACCAGATCAAACATCAGTCTTCTCAGTCCCTTATGAGACCCTTGAGCATGTAGAAAATTAAGATTATGTCCCATGTGAGCCTCATTTCTCCAACATGGACAAGTTAAGGAGTGCCAGGCTATCCTGATAGCTTTTGTCTTCTGTACCGCTGATCATATTGGTGGCCCTGCATTTTATACTCTCAACTGCCTCAATGTCTTTTTCATTTAAAGGGATCCCAAAATGTCATGCAATACTTCAGTTGGAGTCTGGCCAGGGCCTTGTAAAGAGGCAGGATAAATTTCCATGCTGGTGTTATTCACCCCCCCCCACACACACTGATGCACCTCAACATTCTGCTGGCCCCCCCGACAGAGGCTACACACTAATTATATGCTTCAGCTCCCTGTCATGACCTCCAGGTTCTTTTTCTCCTCCAGTGCAGCAAGAGGAGCCCCACACAGTGTGTAGGTCCTGCTTCTGTTCATCCTCTTCAAGTGTAGCACCTTGCATTTCGTGACTTTAAATCTAAGACTCCAGGAGTCATACCAATCGCCCAGCTTTTTCAGAGCCTGCTGAAGTTTGTCCCCATCATCAAACAAGGCCACCATTCTGGCTAGCTTAGTGTCGTCAGTGAATTTAAGCACCCCGCTAGAGACCTCAGCTTCCAGATTGTTGACAGGGCTGGCCTTAAGTACCAAGTGAACTAGGCAGCTACCTAGGGCGTCATCAATACAGGATGCCAAAAATGCACGTCTGTTTTGAGAATGTTTTTTGATTCCTTTTTGTTTTGTTTTGCAATCTGTTTGAGTCTGATTCATTAAACATCTATAAAGCTGGTGTAATTTGTGTGTGTGTGGGGTGTCTGCGGAGGTGAAGATTCCTGTCCCATGTGTGCCTGCCCCTGCCCATAGCGTTACAGCATGTTGTGTGTGTGTGTGTTGACAGCATCCCTCTGTGCCCCACCACACCTAACAGATTTCTATTTTGGCACCACCAACAACTAAGCGGGCAGAGCGCAGGCACATTTAATGTGGTTGGCAGACTCTGAGAAGAACAAAAACAGAGACTGAAAGCTCTCCTTGGGAGCCAGTAGTGGTGCTGATGGGCAGCTGTGATCTGAATATTTTTTTAAGTACTACATGATCGGTTGGCCTGGCAGATGGACAGGGATGAACAACGAGGCAAAGTGCTGCCATTCCCCTGGTGGAAATAAGGGTGTTTGACAGGACGTGCCTACCATTGGCTCTTAGCTGCAGCAGCACTGCACTGGCTCTGAGGAGTGGGACTGAAGAAAGGACATCAGGCCAGGATGGTTGGGCCCAGGTCCAGGAGGATAAATTGGTCTGGTGTCAAGAAAAACCAGCAGCAGCAGTAACTCTTGTGAGTGAGCAGTGACTAGTCTGAGCTGATCAAGTGAAGTTCTTCCATCAAATCTCAGAGTAAAAAAATGTACCTCCTGGCTCTCCAGCCATACTGTTGCCATATTTAGGAGGAAGAAGTGCTAAGCTAGTTTGTACCCCCTTACTAACTTATAGATGATACACCAGTGGTAGTCGAAGTTGTGGGATGATTACGGCAGTTCTGTCATCACTGTAGAGGTGTTGTGTGGCTGTCAGCTGCTGTGAAGGAGTGCTGGGGAGTGGGTATGGCACAGTCTGGTCTGGTCTGACCACCACTGCTCTGCCAAAGACAAGTAAATGGGGCCAGTGCGGGAGCCGGTCGGTGTGTATTTGCAGGGTGTCTGTGACTGCAACAATAAAAACTAAATAAAAAAGTTTAGTATTTTCTTACTGTACTCCAAGCAAGGGAGGATTTATTTATTTATCTATTAAATTTTGTTAACTGGGTAAGCCAGCTGGGCCCCGGAGGTCCCTTTTTCAGGGGCGACCTGGATGTCATGGAGAAAATCCGTAGGGTCTTCCAAAATACCTCCCACTTCCTTCTTCATACTTGAAAGATTGCATGTGCCCTATAGCCTACACAATCTCTCTGTGCCCCACCAAAAAGTAAATTTTTCCCTGAGGGGGTGCTGTTTGCAAGTTTGTCTAGGGGTGCCACATACCCTAAGGTCGGCACTGATTGTTGATAAAAATATTCAATAGCAGTGGCCCCAGCAGATTCCTAAGTGATGCTGATAAGTGCCCCCTCCACTTGGAGAAGTGCCTGTCCACCTCAGCCTTCCACTTCCTTCCCCAAACAAGTTAACAATCCATCTCGCATATGCCTCATGTATACCACACTGGTGTACATTGCCCAGAAGCCTGTTATGCACCACAGTGTCAGTGGTCTTGCAGACATTCAACTAGACTAAGTGTAGAGCCCTGACCCTGTCCACCTCCCCAGATGCCGCCCCAAGAAGGTGATTAGGTTAGTTTGGTATGATCAGCTCATCATAAAGCCACGCTGAAAGGGGCCAAGAATCTTAGCATCAACTAGGTATTCAGTTATTCTGTCCTTGATAATGGCTTCCAGAACCTTGTCCAATACTGAAATCAGACTGACCAGCCTGTACTCACCAGGGTTAGATTATGCCTCCTTCTTGAAGATGGGGATCACACTGGCCATTTTCTAGTCCCACAGCACTAAACCTGTCCAACAAGACTCCTGAAGGAGTACTTCAAATGGCTCCACCAGTTGTTCCTCTGGTGCCACTGTGATTCTGGGGTGTATCCCGTCTGCTTTTTGGAGACTTACTTGGCTTAACGTTTTCATGGTAGTCAGTTACCAGGGTGATTGTGATGTTCATAGGCTGCATTATGGCTACTCTCAATGCCGTTCTTCCTCCCAGTGAGCACCCTCACTCCCCCGGGGGCCCACAATGAGCACCAATGTAAAGTACTCAATCAGCATCTCAGGCATCACTCCTGGTTCTCTCACTGCTTTCTACCCCAATTCATCTGTGTTCAATGGACCAATCCCCTCCTTCATCTTTGCCCTTCCATGTTACCTACTGGAAGAAGGTGTTGGTGTTGTCTACAGCTCATACTGCTTTTCTGGCTCCCAGACCCTCCTTTGTATTCTGAATTGTAGTCATGCAACCCCTCAGTACTTCTTTATGCTCCTCACTGACCTTGAGGCAGCCTTTTTCCAACAGACATTGCCTTCCTTATTGTTCAAGATAAAATTGCCTTTGATCCCCGTTGATCCAGGTTGGTCACATTTTTGCCATGTTTTTCTTGTTGCTTCCAAGGATGTAGGCCTCTGTAGGTGCTTTGAGTACCCTCTTCAACACATTCCACATTTGTCCTGCATTTTAAGCCTGATGCACCTGCCGCAGACCTTGGACACCAGGTCCTTCATCTTGGCAAAATCTAAAGATTAACAGCAGAGGGACAGTGTGCACACCATGGCTTAGTATCAAAACTGCTTTATTTTATAAAACATACACTGAGGTACCCAAACTGTTGGGAAGCCAAAATCTTGGAAACTCTGCCTTTATGAAGTTTCAGGACTTGTTGACTGACGCAGACTGAGGCACGGCCAGTGTTCTCTGCCACCAGAGAGAAGATTACCCTGTTATGATAATTGCCTCCTACTGGATCCCTGATGTTCGCACTGGAGAGGGCCCATCCTCACTGCAGAGAAAAAGGTCAAGAATAGCCTCAAACCTAGCCCCTGTTTGACATGCTGATCTAGGAAGCCATCCCTTAAGATGGAGAGTAACTCTGTCTCTTCTCTGTCATTAGCCCTCTCAAGACGCTAGTCAATACCCAGGACAGTAAAGTTCTCCAGGATCACCACTTCATCTGATTTGCTGCTTTTGTAATTTCCTCAAGCAGTTGGGTGTCATTCTTCACCAAACTGTTTGGGGCCTGTAGCACACCCCCAAGCTGACTCTTTTACCCTCCTATTCTCTAAGCTCAAACCAGATGGACTCTGTGCACTATATGTCCTTTGATGTCCTTTGTGTCTTCTGCATTGATTCCCTCTCTTATGACAAGAGCCAACCCCTCCTTTCCTGTCAACCTATCCCTTTTGAATAGTCGATATCCCTCCATTCTGGTGTCCCAGTAAGTATATTCCCCCACCAAGTCTGGGAGAGTGTCACTAAGTATTAAGTCTGTAACGTGAACTGATAGTGCATGAGAGTACACCATGCTGCAAGGATTTCAAGTATTGCTTACAGTATCTGGAGCCTTTTAATGCCTTTGTGCCATATTTTAAAATTATAAAGAAGACTGTTTTTTTTTTTGTTAAACGTAACTCTCTCAGATGTACATAAAAGAGCCCTTCTTTTTTTTTTTCTATTTTTACCCTTGCCCCAACCCAGCACTGTCACCTGACTGCCTTACCTGTTGGCCGCCTCTTCCCATCAAGGACTCCCCCCATAGAGCCCTGACTTACCCCCAGGCAGGGACGCGGTGGGGGTGTCGCGAACCCCCTCCTCAGAGGAATCAAGTTGTCATCGAGAGCCAGTCTGTACTGCATTTGCAAGCAGGTGAGGACCCACTATTGGTTCCTTGCATCGGTGTCACACTGGGAGAGGCATTTTTCCGTGTACACCCTCCCAGAACATGATGTGCCACAACACTAGGGCTTGCACCAGCATCCATCATGCTCTCCCTCCAGGTGCAGGTGTCAGGGCTGCAATACCGCCGGCTGTCGTCAGAGGTCAGGCCACCCCCAAGCCAGTATGCACCCCCCCTCCTGGAGGAGTTGAGCAGTCCATCGGAAGCTCCGACATCCTCCGACCAGCCAGCCCTCTGACTCCCGAGTCTACTCCTAAACCAGGATCACCAGCATTGCAAGTGTAAATCCACCTGCTGTGCTGACAAGCTGGCCAATAAAATAACCCTTCCAGCATTGTCCAGACAGTATATCATAGTGGTTAAGGACACTGAGTTACAAACTTGAAACCTGGGTTTGAATCCCATAGCCCCCACTGGTATACTATGTGATCCTGAGCAAGTCACTTAACTTCCTTGTGTTCCCAGGTCACACCTGGAAACAAGATTCGGCTTAGTGTGCCTTTCCTGGTTAAACAATTTTCCCTTCCCACTTACTGTATAAAAACAAGGATGCTCTAGCTGTATTACTGTACCCCATTTTGTTTAACCACAATAAACTATAATTAGCTTGTTGTGTATTGCAGTCCAGTACACAAGCTAAGTAAAGCTTTTTGTGATTTATTAAACAAAACGGGGCAGTGGGTTATAACTAATTATCTACTCAGCCCCAGACATTGATACAGCCCTCTCTCTCTTAATTGCCATCTTTAACAACACCTGGAATACTCATGCCCCCCCTCAGGAAGAATAAATTTAAACACTCCCACTACCCTTGGATTACATCTGAACTTATTAAGCTCTGCGAATTCTGAGACCTTGCGTGGGCACGTTACAAGTCCTCCCATTCCATGCCAGACCTCCTACACTACAGGTCACTCAGGAACTCCTGCACAAAGGCTGTCTGCACTGGGAAGGCCCACTACTTCCAGTCCAACCTCCAGTCCAACTCCCCATCAAAATTCTGGAAGGTGATCCACTCCCTAGTCAAGCCCCCAGCCCAGTCTGCCCCACCCATCTTCCTGGAGAATGGCTTACTGGTCTCCGTCCCCCCCACCTCCATTGCTGCTCACTTTAATAAATTGATCACAACCTGTGTTCTAACCTGCCATCCATCTCCCGATCACTCCATCTCTTTTTTTTAATTGTTTAGTATTCTTTTTCTCCCTGGCTGGCCATACACACTCCACTCACCAGAAGGTTTTCACTTCCCTCCTGTCTCCCCCCCCCGTCGGAAATTTTTCTCACCCTTATGTCAGTTAACCCTTCCAAATCCAGCCCTGATGGCTTGGACCCGAAACTACTGCAGATCTCTGTTCCAACCATAACCATCCCATTCTCTCACCTTCTGAACCTCTCGTTCTACCTCGGTTCAGTCCCTCAAGCCTGGAAAGTTGCTAAGAATCTGCCTACTGCACCAGAAGGGTGACTCCTCCTCCTCCTCTGGCAACTGCAGACTGATTTCTTTTTTTTTTTTTTTTTTTTATTCTTTGGTAACCAGGTACGTCCCACTAGGCAGAAGTGCCTGTTTTCAGGTGCCGTTAAGTGACTTGCTCAGTTACACAATATGCAAGTGGAGGTTGTGGGAATCAAACCCAGGTCTGCTGGATGTATCAAGCTCATTTGCAGCTGATTACTCTTACCTCTAGGCTATACTGCCAGCCTAAATTTCACTCCTCCCCTCTCTTGCTAAGCTCCATAAGTCCATTGTGTACTCTAAGCTCACTGACTTCCTTGACTCCTGTACTTTCCTCTCACCTTACCAATCTTATTTTAAGAAGAACCACTCTACCAGTTCTTCCCTGCTGCTTGTAATTGATTATATCCTCTCTGGGATGGATCAAGGACATATCACTGCAGCCATATTCATTGATCTAGCCAAATCTTTCACCTTGGTGTCTCACCCACTCCTCCTGGACAAACTGAACTCTGCTGGCCTTTCAGCACCTGCTGTAGACTAGTTCCGCTCATATCTAACAGATCGTTAACAGTCAGTTCAGGTGGGTGGTGGTCTGTCCCCCCCCATACCAGTAGGGGTCCCACAGGGCTCCATCCTGTATCTGATTCTTTTCTCTGTTTCCCTAAATGACTTCCCTCTGCCTGTGTCTCTTTGCATACACACTATTTATTTATTTGAAAACTGGTAACCAGGAAAAGCACACTGGACCAAGGCTCATATCTGGGTGTGACCCAGGAAAAGAGAAACGGGATACAATGACTCAAATACAATAGTATAGAAGAATTCCACAAAAATAAAATGCAGGCAGTGACACGTGCAAATAACAATAACAGGTGACAGAAATTGGAGCTATGAGCAGCAACACAGCCCAATGTAAATCACAATCAACAGGTTGAACAATACATTGCAGCAGTATTTGGGACAGTAAACTTACCTCAGAAGGGGGACCATAGCTGGGGAGGAAAATGGACCAGGGGCAGGTGAGGTGGGGGGGGACTGACAGGAGCAGGAGAGGGAGGTCAGAAGTAGTAATAAATAAATAAAAATAAATAGTCCTCTGGTACCTAAGGTCCTACCTTGTCTGTGGTGCTGTTTTTATTGGGCTCTGCACATGGTCTCTACTTGTGCCTCTTCCATAGCATGGATACCTTGTCAGGTTTGCCCCCACAAGGGTCGTCCTTCAAGCTTTGTGGAAACCATACTCAGCCATCCATCCAGGCCAGTTGGTGATCCCCAGTAAGGGGCAAGAATCGCAGCCTCTCTCGGATTTCTGTGGGCCTGGAGGCTTGACCCTCCTGCTTGTGACACCAGACTCTTTCCCAGGCATTCTTTCAGAGTCTGCCAGCTTGAAAATGCCCAACCTAGAATGCCCTTGCACCATCTAGACTAAGCTATCTTATCCTCTTAAATTCCTCCCGTTAAACTAGCCCTTCGAAAACTGAGCCAGAATATCAGTCTTGAGATGGCAGTTATTGGCGGCTGAACAGCCACCTCACGCCCTACTGATGAGTTTTTTTTTACATGTACTTACAAACATATAAGATGACAAATTCAATTCATATACACAGTCACATGGAGAAAGCTATTTTAGTGCAGTATGGGGGAAGCATGGATAGCATGGTCCCAGCAGCATTGGTTCAGTACTACACTCGTCCAATAAATACTTTTCCTTGACAGGTACCAGTCTACACATTCATAAGCTGTAAGGGGCAAACTGCACTTAAGGAAAATGAGTATTTCTCCATTCTCCCGCAATAGTCTGCCTCTGTGGACTGCATAGATAGCCCCTGCTGTGCTAAGTAAATGTTATCCTGTGTTAGCAGATCGGCAGGAAATGCAAGAGAAAGTGCAGTTTTTAACAGTATTTGAACCTGTTTGTGCACCTGTTTATAAACTTATAAATCACGGACTGAGTGTGACTAATATTGCACTAAAAACATCTGGTTGTTAAACATGGATGGCAGACTATAACGTGGCTCGAGAATGCCAAGTAAACATGCAAACCCCAAGTCCTCAGCAGTTGAATGTGACTGCACAACTAAAGCCAGTGTCTCCCTGATAGCAGCATGTATTTTCACTGCTTGCAGTGTCTTCATAGTCCATAGTTTCTTTTTTGTAGCACATACTTCCACTGTTCGCCAAGCTGGGTTTATTTGGCATACCTGAGTGGCAGTACATTGCCTGTTTGTATACTTGCTCTTTTGTTTCACAGAAGATTTCCTATGGTCGCACTTCATGTGGGTCAACATCGCAGCTGGAAATGGAGTTTCCCACAGAATATTTGTTCTGCGGATTGTGCATTCAGCCTCTAACAAATTCTCGTCACTTGCTGTATTCTGGCAAACTTCCAAACTAAGCTTCATTTTTTAGGTCCTGCTTATGCTCGTCACCTGCTTGCTCTCTCCCATGGCTCACACTCTCCCCTTCACCAAGGTCTCTGCTGCTGGAGTGCTATTTAAAGAAAGTAAATCATGCCAGTTGGGACAGAAAACTCCAGTGATCGTAAAACAACAACAAAAAAAGTCAATACCCAACTAATCAGTATTTGAACTGCTCGGCTGATCAGTATTTGACCAAATAAGAATAGCACTGAAACGTGATTATTTGGGGTCTAAGTGAATACAAATTGAATATTCTGCCCATCCTTAGTTGGTGTCTCTGCTAAAGCATATTCATAACAAAATATTTTTCAAGTAAATGTAGCCCCTCCATAGTGTGGGGGTTTACCTTTGGCTCCCGCGAGCCCAGCTAAACTGCTGTCATTAGTTCTTGCTCTCTCTAGTCTGTGAGGACGTAAGTGATGTGGGAGGGAGGGCATTGGAGATAAAATGCGAGGGGGAGCCAAGGGGGGAGCTGCCACAGAATTTCTTTGACACCAGCTGTGCCACTATGACCGTGGCTCCTACTGCACATCAAAGGTGGCCACCTGCCACCAGTGGCGTGAGCAGTCTGCCCTCCCAGTGGAGTGGGGAGTCCCCTGCTGAACTCACAGGCCAGACGCACTGGAAGTGTGACAGTGCACTAATGAAAGAGGGGCACCAGTACATGCTTTAAGGGAGAAACTCTGTTTAAGTTGAGACAGATAAGCAAGGTCAGTAGTTGCAGGAAATGAAAGGTCCTTCAATTGCAGCCACCCCAATGCCGTCGAACTGCCAATGTTCAAAATATAAGGGGGGGCGCACTAATAAAGACAAACAGCAACCTTGGTGACCAAGTGTGCTACAGCAACAACACGTGCACACGTGATGACATCATACAATCAGACAACACTCACAGGTGGGCGTGGTGAGGGTTTTAAAACTGCGTAAGCAGTTTCTGACATTCTCTCGACCAGATCAAAAGGAACAGTGCATCTAAATGGTAACCAACATCAAACTACACCCATATTTTAAGCACAAACTGCACTATGACTGGCAAATTGTTTTTTTATAAGTAAAAGTATGCTTTATATAACATAACAATTGACGGCAATACTGGTGTGTGTGTGTGTGTGTGTGTGTGTGTGTGTGTATAGATAGTGTAGGGGAAGCAAACTGTTTAAGGTCTCTAGTGTGATAGCAACGTTTAAAAACAAAAACACATGAGACCACTCATTGTTTAAACATAAATAGAGGATAATGTATGGTCATCGATGGTTAACTGGTTTGTTAACCATCGAGAGGCTGCCAGGGCAACCATGTAAACCTTGAGAGCAAAGCTCGAGAGGTTTAGGTCGCCATGTTAACCTCGAGATGAGTTAACAAAATGGTTACCCATTGATGTACCACACATGATATTTTATAGTGCATGGTACAATTTAGGTTTTTTACAAAAAAAGCAGTTCCTTACTGCAGTTTTTTTTATGTTGCCGCTGCTCTGCCCTCACTGCCACGGCTGTTTCAAGGCCGTCCAATCCATCTGTGCACATACCCAGACTGTTCCCGGTTGTTACGCCATCGATGTGATGTACCATCGATGGGTTAACAACATCGTGACGTCACATTGATGGTAAAACGTTGTTATGAAAAGGTAGATTTCTACCTATAACAATGTTCTACCATACATTATACATTTTTTTTAAATGTTTCAGTACAAACCCTTGTGGGGCTGTTGATAGCCACCACAGTTCGGAGTTATCATGTGGGGGGGTTAAATGTCACTGAAATCTCAACAGTAATTATAGTTCTTTTAACTAATAGCATCACATTTTACCATACAGCCCCATGTTTAGTGTCGATATTGGTGGTGATCGCTTGAGAAGCCTTAGACATTTTCAATAAAGAAAAACACCAGATAATGCATACTTTTGAAATTGTATGTTGTTTCATAATACATGCAATTAAAAAATGCCTTTGAATAAATTATTTTTGAGTTGTGGATGGTTACAACAGCTTAGAACTATAATTTTCAGATTACAAAGTAACAATGGTAGTTATGTAATTACAGGAAGATTTTGCTTGATACTGGGATAAATTATATTTAATGAACCAGTTTTCTTATTATCAATAAGTACTGCAATTTCAAACAGATCATTGTATCTGATATATTTCTAAACTACAATTATTTATTCTGTAACAGATTAAAACCCTTTGAGGTTAAAAACCAGTTGGGCACATGCAAAATCAGTTCTGAGTTTTGAGGTAGCAAAACTTTTATTTTTTTAAGTCACTCTAGCAGTGTATGTTTTTGTGTTTTGGTGAAGGACGCTCATTATGTGTATGTAATTAAATCAACATATTCAAATTAAGTGAAAATTATTTTTCTGGAAACTTTTTTAGGATAAACCTAGAAGCATTGCATGCTTTAGGTGTTTGGTGAAGGGGCATATTATGTTCATTTATAAAATTCAAATCTAGTGAAATTATTTTTCTAGAATTCTTTTTAGGATATACCAAGATGGGTTTGGATAATAAGCCTTAAAATCTATCACAATCACTTACTAGCAGTAAGTAGTATATGACTTTGAAATTAAATTCTATTTAAAGATATTTTTGATGGGCAGTATTGTAAATATTATTTATGTGTTTGCAAATAGGTAAAAAGGCATTCTCCCGAGGTAGCTTATATCTCTTAGGCGAAACATTGAGAATTTCAGCCTTGTGAAAAGTGACAAAATAAAAGAGTATGAATGATATCACTGAAGGTTGCTGTTTGTTTTTACTAGTGCGCCCCCTTCCTTCATTTTTTGAACACTGGTAAGTTGAGACACAGCCTGGGCCCTGTGGTCTACAAAAACAACAGCCATCTTGGTGCACCCTGACCCCCATGAGCATGGCTGCTGAGATAAGAGGACTGAGAACAGAAGCCAGCCAGTCAGGCTGTTAGCCTGGAATGGGAGCCATGAGGAGCTCCTGGAGCACTATTCCTGAACTGGGACAAGTGCAAATTGCTTGCACCCTAGCCACGGGGCCCTGCACCCCATTCCAGATATCCCCTACCCGCCACTCTCCACAAGTATAGAGCTGAGTGAGGGGGGCGGGGGGGCATCCTAAGCATGGAGATGTGCAAGACACCAGGCAATCGGATGCCCGGGTTGACTCTGTGGTGAATCCTTTGATCCGCACTGTTTTGGGACTGTGGGATGTGGCAGTCCTCCAAGGATTGCTGTATCCCTTAAAAGTCAATCCAACAATTAGAAAAACAAAACAGTCAAGCAATGGTGTCCTCCAGCTCTCCATGCCAGAGGGCTGGGACTGTGGCATGGCTGAATGGGCACAGAAAGGCCACAATAGCATTGCTGTGCACATCCATGCTGGGCTGACTGGCATTACGGCAGCCCCTAAGGTGACATAATATCAAGGCCTCTGTGTACTGCCAGCCATGAGTGCACCAGTTTGTGAATGCCGCATAAACTCTACCCCTGTGCATGCCCCCTACCCAGCTACCCATGTACAAGCATGGAAAGCTAGGGGTTGGGTGCATAGGGGCATGCACCCAGGACTGTGGATGCATAGAGGTCTCCTCATATGCAGAGTGGGACCTCTTCACACCACCTTCCGCACAATGCACCCCTAAATGGGTGCACAAGGCCTCATCGGCCATTTGAGGATTGGCCTTAAGTCAGGGAATTGAGATGCAGTATGACTAGGATCACCACAAATGTATCTTGGAGACTTCTTCCTTGGACACAGGGCTTCATACTAGTGGGCCTACACTTCAGGGTGGACTTACAGAATTGCAGCCAAGCAAGTTGCTTTCACGCCCAGAAGTACAGGCCTGTGGAGACATTTCTACTCAAATTTGAGGGCTCTGGGTTCATTAACTGAAATGGTGGAGGGCTTATTAAACTGATACTCCTCTTCCCATGAACATGGTGTGTGCAGTGCAGAAACATGGTGTGTGCAGTCCATGTTTGAATCTGTTATGCCCACAAAATCTCCTAATTGTGCTCTTTAAAGGAGAACTGCATTTAACTTGCAAGCTGGTATTTTTTTATGTAAAGTGTTTTTCAAATACTGGTTCACATTCTGTTGTTGCTCTATGTTTACTAGCCTTTCTGTAAATTTAATTAGTACGGACAATTTTAGAATGGTATGATGTCATTTATGTCCTTGTTAAGCTCTCATATTGTTGTTGAAGTGCATGCATGCTCCACTATAGAATGAATGCAAATCCCAGCATGACCCAGCTCCTGAAAAGAATGACAAAATACACCAGGAGGAGTCCAGTTCCAATTAGGCTGCATATCTACAATGCATTCATTGGAAATAGGTATTTGCTCACCCACAATGATTTTGAATCAGCTAATTTTAATTAGTAGATATATTGTTTACAGACAACTGTCCCCTTCTGAATTACAGTCCAGCCCAACATTTTACCAGCAGGGCTTCCTTAGGGAAGAAAGGGGCAAATAATGCTTAAAAACAAAAAACCAAAAACTGAACAATAAATTTGAATGTACCAAGGCAGAGTATTACCTGACATAAGGGTTCAAATACTATCCTACAAGTTTATGAAGTGGAGTATTGACCAGTCATTCCTAAACCATATTATAGCATTAATTTAACTTGTGTTGTAACCCTTAATTATAACATGGGCAGCTAGGTATATGTGATGTGATTGGCAGAGTCAGATCACCTGACCATTGATTAATATCTGTTACCTGCACAGTGTGTGGTGAGCAGTTCTCAGAGAATACAATCAAGCAGCATCCCTTAACTTGTTGTTGGTGCCTGAGAGTGACAGTGTAAGGCAGCCTTTAATTTTGGTGCAGTCTGGTGTCAGTAAGTTAAGGTCCCTCACAGCCAGAGAGCTCATATCTATCCTTGTGCCTGTTCTTTCATCCGGCACAGTTATATGTGTCTCCAGCCACCCACCCATCTGACCTCGATGGTCTTCACTAAGCTCCACACATGCACAGTATGTCCGTCTGTGTCTCTATTTAGTTTGTGACGTCCATGAACAGTTCTTACCTGACTTCAGGAAAAGAAGAGAGACAATGTAAGACAGGCAAGACGGTGAGAGAGTCAATCAACAGACAGCACCACACTGTCCTCCACAACTGTGGATAGTGCAGCTCAGTGTCCTGTGCTTTCAGTCGGGGGGAGGGACACAGTGTTTGAGAGCAAGCTGAGCCTTGCAAGAGAGAGAGAGAGAGAGAGACACGGAGATTGGGAGTTGTACGGTACAGTTTCTGTATTGTTGTGTCTGTGTGTGTGTCTCTCTCTCTCTCTCTCTCTGTCTTGAGTGGAAAGTCTTTGTGCACAGTGACCATAAATATAGGCAACAGTCTCCTATGAGCAGTGTTACCCACACAGTAAGTGCTTAGCTACGATCAGCGGCTCAGTGTGTGGTGAAGGGTCCTGGATTGAAACTCATACGCCATGCAGATCTTATCAGTCACAGTATGCCCTGTATAATACAGTGCAGCATAATCATGTATAGCAAATTGTGTGACATGTTTCAGTGGGACTGTCCTCTGCACAATACAGTTGTCTGTACTGCTTTTTAGCAAATTCTGTTTTTGGAACTATACGTTGCAGTGGCAGAACACACAATACATTGTGGTACTGCAGCTTATGTTGTGGAAGGACACAAAAGTTCCCATGTGTTCTGCATGTTATTGTAGTGTCCTTTCTTAATTTAACTCCATATGTTGCCCATATTATAATCACAATAATCAGCTCCAGGGTGTGCGGTTAGTGGGGATTAATCAACACTCCGGGTGTTAGTGAGGACACTCCTGCCCAGCCTCGTGGCCCTCACATGCACGGGTGTTGATTAACTCAATAACCACACACCCCGTCATGGGTTATTGCTTACTTAATACATGTTTTAAGTAACATCTCTTCCAATCAACATTTAAATCCAAACAGGGATAGAAATTAGAAAAGTAGTATATTTTGGACAGAAGAATATCAAAACCCCAAATGTAGTATTCCACCTCAGTACTGTATCTGCTATTCCACCTAGCCAAAATAGCTGTGCTACAAATTAAACTGCATGGAGTAATGGTATTCCAGTCAGAATACCAAATTTATGAAAATGGTATTCTGTTTTGAAAACTGGCAAGCAAAATGGGACAGAAAGCTATTAGTTTCTAGCCCTGCAGTATATATCAATAAGAGTATATAATGAAATGAATTAATGGTGTGCATTGTCCTGTAGTGCTAAATAATAGTGTAACCTCCTCTCCGGTGCCATCTGGGAGAGGGCCACTGCCCCTGCCTTGCAGACCCGACCAAGGGCGAGGAGCCTGGGTTCCCATAGCTGACCTTAAGGGGTCCTTTCCCAAAAGTTAAATTAAAATGGCGGTACCTCCACCCAGAGTACATTTTAAGTGGGTCTGATAGCTTGCAGTACAACCCCCTGGGATGTTGTACCAACCTACCTCCCCAACAGTTACCCCTGGTATGGGCTTACCAGGATTCAAACCTCCCCACATTCAGTTACCACATTTACCTTTTCATTTCATCAATACACAGGCTCACTAAAATCAGGCTCTGGATTCCTTTTCTGCTGTAAAATAATAACTCCAGGGTTTATTTACAGGGGAAGGGTTTAGGATTAGGGTAGTGGAATAGAGGTTAAGACATTTTCAATTTGCATTTCCCAAATCACATTCTCTTTGATTCATTCCCATGTTTCAATCATGCAGCCATCAGTATCTATCCATCTAGCTATCTGCTGCAGTGTAACCCAAGTCCAAACCCACAGGTCCCAGTCCATTTACCCCTAAGTCCTTCACTGGGTACCCAGATTTAGATGCAGGCCTGAGTTGCAGCTGGTAGCCGGCGTTGGCGCACTTACATGAATTAAGTTACTTTAACCTTTATACATTCTTCCCTTGGCATTCCCTCCAGCCCTAGTATGCTTGCTCAATTATTTATAGTCCCCGAGTGCAGGACAATTCCTGCATTTTACTCATGGTTCTGCAGATTTCAGTCCTTAGTAGGCACAGTTACTGAAGTCCTGGGGGTTGATGGCACAGGCAGAACCAGGCGCAAAGCTTGACCAGGGGCACAGAGGCTGCAGCTTGCTTTCTCTTTCTCTTACTTCTTGCTTGCCGATCTTGCAGCTTGTCCCCTTCAGTCCATTACAGGCCCCGTTGCAGAGCACATGCGCAAGGCCTACCACCACCAAGGTCCCAGACCGAGGAGTGGCCCCGTGTTCAGGCTTCCTCAATCAGAGCACCTAGCACTCGGGTACAAGACCAGTGACCCCCTGCAGCGGCAGACCCCATTCAGTGGGGGTTAGCAAGTTCCCCACCTGGCCCTGAGTGTCAACAGCCACATTCGGCACATTCTCTTCTGCTGTTCTTTCTTCCTCTTTACCCGTTATAGTGTGTAGCCACAGCCATCCATTTCTCTCTTGGCTGTACCCCAGGAGCAGACCACAGGCACTTGGACCAGAAAGCACCTGTCCATCCTTCTGCTTTCACAGTCTCTCAACATTAACATAGCCACCTTTCCGCTCTGGCTCTCACAGATCACCTGCATGTTCACAATCCCTTTTCTCACTGTGCAGGTACTGGCAATCCTCTGTATTGAAGAGGTTCACTCTCCCTCTTCTTCTGTCAGCACATTTATATGTCCTTGTTCCTCATACTCTGTCTTTTCCATAGATTCAGACATAACCTTTGTTCTTTTCCCAGGCTCAGAACGCAACCTTGGTCATTTCCCCAGGTTTAGACCCAACCTTTGTCCTTTTATCTCAGGCTCAGGATACAACTTTTCCTGCTCTGCTTCTTTGGCCTCACCGCTATGGTGCAACTTCAGAACAATGCAGACAATTCACAACCTGCAGCTTTCTCTTTTCTCTTCCAACCTGCTTCTTTCCTTTCCCGATGGGGCAGGCACTGGGGACAAATTGCTGGCAGTCCCCAGGCAGGCCCATCTCTCAGCCCCAATCTCTTCAGGGGCAAGAGCCCTCTTCCTCCTGGAGGAGCTCTCCCCGAACTGACTCAAGTCCAACTACCCCTGCTTTTATTTGAGAGCCCTTTCCTCGCTCCCCATTGGCTGGAGCTACTGTCCTAGGCAAAAATGCATACGTATAAGGCTCCCTCAATGCCTCATTGGCTGTACAAAAAGGTGCCTAAAATTCCCTGGTATTTTCCCCCAAGAGTCCTTTAAATCAGTCCCAGAGTCCCTGGCAAGAATCCTGGCTTGGTGGTTGGCTGGCTGGTGTCACATGGCTACCCAAACATGGTGGTCGGTGTAAATAGTGTCCACACATTTACACAGAGTCCCAGGTTTTATCGGTTCCTGCAGCCACACCCTTTATTCATATTATACCTTTTTCACCACCATTGTTTAGCCACCCCGTGCCCTGCATAATGACTGCATCCATTTATATGTTTATCTGTCCTCTTTCCAGTCACTGCTGCCGTTACCATAAGCCCCTAGGCAGCACACACATACACCCAGTGCAGCCTCTGTAAACACATCACTTTCTCCCTCGCTGCAGTCCTTGGACACATTTATTCATTCTTCCCCCATGGACTGGCAGCCTTCCATTCCCTTGCACACATATCTTTATTCATTTTATTTACTTTTTCCTACCTGTTCTAATGCTACACTTTATTCCCCAGCGTTAGACAAGCACTCGCTATTCAGAGGGATGCCACCTCATGAATATTAATGAGGCAGCTCACAATTTCTACAGCACAGTTGGCATACAGAAAAACTCATTTTCTTTCTCCCTGGTTGCCTCTCCCTACTAACCAGGGTCCCCGGTCCCTCTCTGTTTTTGCCCTGGGACTGGGACCACCTGCGAGGCAACCCAAAACCAGACGCGCATGGTCACTCAAAAATGCACTTCTGCACATGTGCAGAGCTCGCACCAGAGTACCACAGAAATGGATGACGGCTCCACGAACCAACTCCTCTGACCCCACTACCCTTAGCAAACCCTGCAGGGCTGGCAGTAGCGAGCAGGAGCATGGGAAAACCAGGAATAGGACCCAGGACACAAAAAAATACTGGGAAGTGGAATCAAAACTCCTGGGGCAACAAACCTTTTTCGGGGGCTCACAGGTAAGCCCCGGACAAGGGGGTTATGATAGTCTGATCATCATCATTATAATCATCAGAAATACAAGATCCGTAAGTTCATAATGCTTTTCATCAGCTAAGGCTGTACCATTTTAACATGCAAATGTTTCATACCAAAAATATATTTTTTTTCATACAGATTTCTTAAACAAAGCTAACATTCCATGCAGATGACCCTGGTTCTCTTTGTAAGCCTGGAACTCTTTACTCGTGCAGCACCATATATCCCATGAGAAGGGTGGTGCAGTGTCTTTGTGACTATTGCAAGACCCCTGTGGTGGAGGCAGGATATACCTTAATGCATTACGTGTTGGGGATTCTTTAGTGCTAGAGGTCACATTCTTGGGACACGCACACACACCAATGACTGGCAACAAATGCATCTGTGCTGGGAGCAGGAAGCTGCACTTCAAAAAACAGAAAAGGATTGAGACTTGGCTGTGCCCCCTTTTCCAGTGTGATGTACTGACCAAACGTTGCGCCTCAATTGGCTGTCCTTCATTCTGGGTCTTGCCTTATCTGGCAGGTGTGCTTCGCTATGAAACCATGGGAGAAAACACAGAATGTGTGCTAGTATTAGGTTGGAGAAAGTTGGGGGTGGCATGAAGGGCTGAACAGCACCAAGTAGGGGGAGGTTAAGGGAGATAAAGCAAAGGTCAGAAGAAAACATTAAGGAAACATTTTGGCTAACACGGCTTTTGAAAGGAGGTAACCTTCCCTTCCCATCCTTGTGTTTCTTTACTTTTCTAAACTTTTTAAACTTCATTCGATTTTGCAGTTAAAAATATTCTGAGTGAGCAGCAGTAGCAAATAGAACACATACAGAGCACTGCTCTTGTACCCTACCTTTCCAACTGCCCAACTCCCAGTTATACTAATCACACTAGCAGTTGACCTTCTGTCAGGACCTCTTCCTCCATAGAGCCACATCTCTGGAATGGCAAGCCTTCAGCATTAGGGCACCTCAAAACTTTTCCCAAGCTGGAACCACCCATGTTGATGTTTGTCAGTGCTGCCTATGTAATGTGGGAAGGCCCACACTTATTCAGTTTATTTCTTCCGCCAACAGCAGCTCAACAGATTGTGGAAAGTACCTTCATTTGGGTACATGGGGACACCCACTGCAAATCCATCAAAAAATATTTAGGAGTGAAAAAAGGAAATTCTACTACACACAGAGAGTGACTGACCATAGAATAACTTTCCTGCCAGTGTGGTATTAAGAAAGAATTAAATAATATTAAAAAAAAAAAAATGAATACCTATGTGATCTTGGAGCCAACCATTGAAATAGTGGGGGAGCAGTTCACACAGGCCCTCAGCCTTTATCTACTCCATAATTTTATTATGAACCTTCGTTGATTTCATCATTACTTGCTTTCTATCATTCTTTGCTGTCATCAGCTGCTTCGAAGAAGCCACCGCTTTTCTGCTTTTGTCAGTGCCACAGGAAGATATTTAGAAATGACTCTCGCATAGTTTGTGTCTGGTGCCTGTTTCACATGACATGAAACACTGTGCTGTCAGGGCTTTGAGCAGACCACAAAGAGACGCCGCCAAAAGGCTGTAGGAAATTTCTTGCAGAAAATAAAACAGGCAGCAGTAATGTCTATGTAACCCCTAGATGGCGCTATCCCAGGGGCTACTACCCCTGCCTGATTTGCCACTAACAGGTTGAGGGGCCTGGATCCAATGGCGGGTGCCTCCACCCAGAGGTCAAGGTTTGCAATAGTTAAACTAACTTGGTCACAGCCCTCTGGGACACTGCAACCCCCCTTTCTTCCCACTAGTGGCCCACACAATATATCAGAATTACCTTCACAGTATACACTTACCTGGTCTGGTTCGGCACTGGGACCTCCTGTGAAATGAGATACAGTGCAACAATCACAGTACAGTACTTTAACATAGACAAATACCTCAGGCAGTATAACTTTGCTGAAACAAGCAGCTCTGATTTATTTAGGGGATATAACAAGGACAGGGGAAATCAGGTTAATTAGCTTATCACTCTAATAATCTACCTATGGCTCTGTGCACAGGCCTATCCTATCAGTTACTGTCCCTGGGAACCCAAGCCCTAGTGGCTAGTCCAAATCGTGGCAGCTGGTAGGGCCCTTTCACACAGAGAAAAGGAGAATTAAACAGTCAGCAGTACAGTAATTCCATTTGGATTTAATGTGGCAATTCAACAGGAGCTAACTCTGAATTAGTACTCACGACCTCCAAATAAGATAGGGTCCTTCAATGTCAGCAGGGCTCACTTGAGGTACACAAACCTCTTCACACATCCATATAAAAGAAAGCACTATACCAGGCAGGCTGCATCTGTATCCTGATCGCAATTACTGCACAATACCCGGAGAACACACAGCAGATTCAGTTCCTGACAGACCGAGTGCAATTTCCAGCAATTCCTCCAGTCTTCTACAGGGTGAGCCTGGTTTCTACTCTTCAGAGATCCTTTGATTCTTTCACAGGACGGATTCAGTCCTAACAAGCTGTTACACAAGCTGCAGACCTGAACTCTGGGCCTTACACACACGCTTTTTTGACTAAAACTGCACACTGAAAGCACAGGCTCCTTCCTTCTTCACTGCCAAAGCTCAACTGAAACTCCAACTGACAAAACCGGCACTTCCTTTGAGTTCCTCCCAGTTCTTGACTGGATTGGCTGTCACTCACAATAGACTGCTGCTGTTGGTCCAAAAGGCACTGAAGTCTAAACTACATCTCCCAGAGTCACTGCCCATACAATCCTCTTGTGGCTGGCTCAGATTATGAGTCCAAGTTCTGATTCGTCCAAGGCACCATTTTAGAGCTAGCTTACCCCACACTGATTGGTCCAGTTCAGCAGTTCAAAACTAGAATGGGGAACTAGCAGACAGTTCTGACTGCAAAGAAAGCAGGTTAGACAAACTGTAATTTCATTATTACTCTAAATAATTTCTGGCAAACAGTTACATCTTTCAGATAGGTTCCTTTGCACTCCTAGTGACTGCAAAATGAAGTGAATTGGCAGCAGCTTGAGTGGTACTCAATCAAAGAAACACACAGTCCCCCATACAACTAATTATGTCTGCAAGCAGACAGCTCTTAAAGAGACAGTACCAGAGGTTCTAAAACACTCACTGATAAATGGCTTAAATGCCAAACACCATTCAGGCTTGGAGCATTCAAGCAAGCTCCTGGAAGTCTTTTGGGAACCCCCATTTGCAGGGGTTACACCTTCCTGGTTTGGGAAAGCTTGACGTCCGCAAGCAAGTACCTCATAAGTTTCAACTGCAACCATATATTTGCATTAGGCTCGCACGTAATCATCAGTCAATATATCATTTTACCAAGAACACATTTCTGAAATATTGCAGTACGTCACTCTTTACACAGTATTACATACACATTGTACCATAACTCAAGTTATTACCTCTTGTACATGAAACCTGAAGAGAGGGGGCCCTTCCCTAACAGTTACCTTGGGGCTGGACGGGACAAGGGCACCATACTTAGAGGGCAACACAAGTAACTTGGAGTTAGCACTGACGCTCAGTTTGGGCAATGAGCTCGGGGACACATACACTCCTTTATGGACAACATTGAGAGGCAAGTCCAGGCCTCCCAAGTGAATCATAACTGAGGTGCACCACAGGCTTTACAGCTCAACCAGTCTTTCTAGGGGAACTGTTACAGTCTCTGCACTCTGAGCCTCATTTTCAGCATTGTCCTCACTTGTCAGGGAGTCTCCATGGGGTAGAGAGGCTAGAATTTGGGGCACTTTCAGCTCCAGGAGTTACAGTTTCTGAGTCCACAACATTTGGCTCGCATGGAGAGCTTTCTGACACTGGCAGTGGACTGTCAGGGCACTCAAAATACTCTTCTTGTTCGGTGTATCACCAGTCTGCCCCAATCTATCATTTTCCTCCCTGAAAGCTCAAACAGTTCAACCATGCACAATGATTCCATTTCATCTGATCTGATGCTTTGCACTTCACTTTCTCGGAGCATTGCCTCCAGGGATGAAGCTGGGGGCTTAGACAGTCCAGAAGGCCCAGCTTCATCTCCAGTATTGACTAGGGATTGCCCCAAACAATTGACTCAGTTTGTAAGAAGGATAGTATTCAAAGTCACTCTCACTTTCTTCCGATATGGACTGACAGTCATGCTCAACTGGGACTTGTGGAGGGAACACTTTAACTTTGCTTCTGTAGGTGCAGACTTTCTTGATCTTTTCTTAGCAGCAGCCCTAGTCACTGGTCCAGAGGGGCATCTTCTAGGGCTCAGACTCAATTAAGATTTGTCCAATGGGCAGTAAATGATTTCTATGCATTGTTTTTACATCTTTGAATTATTCTCAGGCCTTACTTTGTACACTGGCAGATCATCTAGTTTGCCCACTACAATGTGAGGGAGATGGTGCATCTGTCAGCAATCTTGTGCTTGCCATGCAGTCCCAGATTTTAGCAATACCCGATCTCCCTCCTGGAGTTCCTGTGCTTCACCTTTATCATACCTTTCTTTGTTGGCCAGATTTCTTTTGGCAGCCATGGTTTGAGCCAGTTGGTACGCATGAGTTAGCTGGGCCTTTAACTTTTGCACATACTGTAAATAGTTGTCAGCTTGAACCCCATCAGGAGAGACCCCAAACACACATCTACTGGTAGTCGAGCTTCTTCCAAACATCAGGCGGTAGGGGAGAATCCAGTGGCATCACTTTTGTGCAGTTATAAGCATGTACCAGGGTGCTAATTTGTTGGCTCCATCTAGGCTTGTCCTTTGGGTGCAGGGTGCCTAGCATATCTAGCAAAGTGCGTTGAAATGTTCAGGCTGTGGTCCCCTGGGGTGGTAAGGAGTGGTTCTGGACTTTCGCACTCCCCACAGAGAAAGCATCTCTTTGATCAGACGACTCTCAAGTCTCTCCTGATCAGAATGGATTCTTTGTGGAGCCCCATAGTGAACAAAAAGTTTTTACAAGTACTTTGGCCACAGTGGATGCTTTCTGGTCTTTGGTGGGAAAGCTTGGGCATATCTCGTGAAATGGTCAGTGACCACCAGCACATTACTGATATTTCTTTGATCTGACTCCAAACTCAGAAAATCAATACAGACCAGCTCCATGGGTGCACTGGTGGTGATGTTAACAAGGGGCAGCCCTCTGGGGCAAAGTTCTCTGTAAGCAGCGACTACAAGTTCGAATGTGTTGCTCACATCAGCCCCCATCTTAGGCCAATAGAATCTGGATCTCACCAAGTCAAGTGTTCTGTCTATACCAAGGTGCCCCATGTGGTTGTGCAAGGACCTCAGTACTGAGTCTCGAAGGCAGTGGGCAGCACTAGTTGTTGTTTGTCTACTTGTCCCCTCTGTCTACTGTTTCTCTGTATAACAGTTTATTGATCAGTTCAACTTAGGACCTTCTTTGTATAACAGTGCAGTTCTCAAATCAGTGGAGCGTAATTTGACACATCTTTTCCTGCATAGAGGGCTTCTAAAGCTGCTTTGATCATGGGATCGCGGGATTGAGCCCGCCGAATACTGTCATTGTCCAGCTGAGGCAGTGCACCAATGTCTATTGCAGAAAAGTGGCAATAAGCAGCAGGTATGCAATTCTCAGAGGCTCCCAAGCAATCCACCATGCAGTCCACTGCGTCCGTGGACATTTGTTCCTCCCTGTCAAACTTCTGGCAGAGTGCCCGAATGTCAGGTTCTGCCAATCGGACCCAATCATTCTGGGGAACAGGCCTCCGGGAGAGAGCATCAGCATCTATGTGGTTCAGACCTGCTCGGTATTCAAGAGCATAGTCATATGTAGATAATGCAGAAAGCCACCTATGGCCAGTGGCATCCAACTTAGCTGAAGTCTGCACATAGGTCAAAGGATTATTGTCAGTTTTACTAGTATTTTAGCCCCATACAAGTACTCATGGAATTGGTCAACAATAGCCCACTTCAAAGCTAGGAACTCTAACTTATGTACAGGATAGTTCTTTTCGGATGGGGTCAGGCTTCTACTGGCAAAGGCCACTGGTCTCAGGCCATTCTCGTGCTCTTGGTAGAACACAGCCCCAACCCTTGCAAGCTAGCATCAGTGTGCAGGGCGTGGTTTTCTTGGATCGGCATAGGCCAGCACTGGAGCATGGGTAAGTTGATATATGATCTCATGAAAAGCAGTCTCACAATCAGGAGTCCAGCGGCCCCAAATATTCACTCGGATGAAAATACACTCTTTCAGTCTTGAGGGACGCTGACTTTTGGTATTTTTGTGGGTTGGGGATACCCTTGAGTAAGGTTAAGTAAAGGCGGATCACTCTTGAATAGTCCTTGATGAAGCGCCGATAATAACCACAGAATCCCAGGAATCTTTGCAGTTCTTTTAGATTTTGGGCTGTGGCCAGGTGGTCAAGGCCTCAACTTTACTTGGGTCGGTCTCTATTCCTCGGTGGATACTATGTGTCCCACATACTTTACTGATGTTTGAAAGAATTGACACTTATCAATGGACAGTTTAAGGCCAAAGTCCTCCAGTCGGTCCAATACCTTAAATAATCTGCTCTCATGTTCCTCCAGTGAGCTGCCAAACACAATAACATCATCTAGGTATACCAGGCACTCTAGTAAGTTCATGTCCCCACTGCACGCTCCATCAATCGTTGAAAAGTGGCTGGGGCACCTGAAACCTTGAGGCATCCTCATGAATTCATAGAAGCCAAGCGGACAGATAAAGGCCGTCTTCTCACGGTCCTCTGGGGCCATCGGGATCTGGTAGTACCCACTCGCGGAGATCCAGCACAGAGAACCACTTGCTCCCGCTTAGGCAGTCCAAAGCATCCTGAATGCGGGCATTGTGTACTGATCAGGATAGTCCACGGTTTAAGGTGCGATAATCCACACACATCCTTACTGTTCCATTCTTTTCCTCACTACCACAATGGGGGAAGCATAAGGGCTTCTGGATTCTTGTATTACACCAGCAGCTAACATCTCTTGCAGATGCCGTCTCACATCATCTATGTCAGCAGGTGCCAGGCGTCGAGACCTCTCACGAAATGGTCTTTCGTCATGCAGCCGGATATTGTGCTCAGCTCCTTGCATGCATCCTACATCCCATTCCTTTAAAGAAAACACCTGGTCTCTCTGGGCAAGCTTCTCACTGATCCTCACTTTCCATTCAGCTGGCAGCGGGGAGTCGCCGAAATCAAACAAGTCAGGCGTTACTCTGTCATTCTTCCTTGAACTCTTGCTGCTGGGTAGCACTGCAGTGTCTGCACAATGCACATTAGCCAGGATGCAACCTCTGTTTACTCGAATGTCTCTTTCAGACACATTATGAACTTGGACCATTACCCTTCTGGCATAAGCATGGGCTCTAGCGGCAAAATACTAGGCTTGACCAGCAGTCCCTCTGGCAATTTTCCATCGCCTGGTGCATCCAACATTAATATTTTATTCTTAACATCCTTTCTGATACGGACCTCTCCTGTAAGGTACACTGGGCATTTGGCACCAGGATCAGAGACTCAGGATCCTTCTTCCATACAATTCCAACCGGTTCCTCTGGTTCTGTTTTTCAGCATCTCTCTGTGCCTCATAGGCCTTCTTAATTAAAGCCGAACTCTTAAAGCTCTACTAGTCTTTGACCCCTGTTTTTCATAACACAACTGTGCCAGCCTTCCGAACATATGAGCATTTGTTCCAATCAACAAAGGGACACCATCATACAGTCCAGTGGGGGGACACACTAAGGCTAGGGTCTCTACTTGTTCGGCCACTCCAGCCACGGATGTGGGGAAAGACAGCCAAATTCGGATATACCTGAATAGGGTAGGCCTTCTCACTTAACCCCATACATGCAGTCCTTCTAATGGTTGTAAGGGTACGTCTGACAAATGCTTCTGATACCAATCCTGGAACATAATTGTCACTTGGGAGCCACTGTCTAATACAGCTTTTGTAGACACTCCATTCACCTTTACAGTGGTCTCCATGGAGGGACCCACTATTCTGGACCAGTCTGAGAGGCGGTAGTGGGGGCCTGGGCAACTGACCTTGCCACAAAAGGACGTGAATTAGCATTTTGGTGCCTCACTGGGATCATGTCGCACCTCTTAACCACTGATTTCTTCTCGAAGCTCTCCTTGTAGCCTATATGCAACTTTGTCAGTGTCTTTTGGGACTGGCATTCCCTTTCATGTGCCCATCTTCCCACAATTATAGCAAAACATACTTTCTGGAGTTTGAGCTGGCCGAGGCGCCACACTGGGAGCCAGGGCAGGGTATTACTAACTGGAAACCTGGTGCCATCTCTGTCTGTGGCGTGATAAGCATTTGGATACATCTCGTCAGTTTCTCCACTTCCATGGTCAAGGAATTGAGTTTGGGCTGTTATCAGCAGGAGATCGTGGTGGGTACCCCACCCCATATGACTGGTCGGATATAGGTCAGGGCCCGTACTTGCAGGCGTGGCCTTCATAAAGGACTGTTTTTGAATTCCGGATCTCTCTCAACAGTTCGCCCCATTGTGGCATATCTTTTCCTTGTCAGAGCACTCATTGACTGTCAACCTCTGCCCCTGAACTTCACTTGATGGGTCACCCTCAGTCACTCAGGTCGTAGCCACAGCTGTTGGTGCAGGTACCTCCCGAGGTCGCCTTTTCTCAACTCTCAATTTCTCTCATTAACTCATCATAGGAGGTGGGATTCCAGTCGATTTGCCAGGTGTAACTGAAGCAACAGCAGTTCTGAGAAGGGGGCAGACTTAAGGATTCTGTCCAGTCTGGTTCGTCCAGTTCAATCGCTGGCAAACTACCCTTTCTGAGGCATTCTTTGCAACAATTTTTCCAGCCAGAGACATACACAGACAACAACTCCCTTGGTACTGTTGTGCATTTCTTACTCTCCACCATAGGTCCTCATCAGAATCTGGGCTCCCATACACATTCTCCAAGGCCTCAAGATAGGCCTGTGCAGTCGCTTCAGGGTTACTGGCCCGCTTAGCACGGATGGTAGCCAGGGCAGGACCGGAGGCCTCACTAACCCTCTTTCGCTGCCTTCCGAGCATTGCCATTCTAGCACTTGGGGCAACATAGTCTATCCAGGTCTCCCAGTCATCCTCCCTTGGGGGTGGGGAGGGTGCCAGAGAAGATCCTCAACCTTTCGTAAGAGTCGTGACTAATGGCAGGTGCAGAAATAGGAGTCTGCATTGGTTCAGCCACCATTGTGGCACTGGAGCAGGAGAGGGTGTTGGGAGGAACACCCCAGGTGGCAAGAATAGTTTCTTCAAGTCCTCCACAGTTTTCCCCTCTCCCAGCAACCATTCAGCAAATTTCTCCTCAAAAGTTTCAGATAGTGGTGGGGGCTGATTCCCCCCCGGGTCTTTACTGTCCTTAGTTATCACTCTCCAAGCAGTGAGGGCTCCCTCTGGGGTAATGGTCTGTGGCACTTTGGAGCTATCTATGGGATCCTTAAACTCTACTAGGGCCAGGAAAGTGTGGGTGAGCAGATTAGCATGCCGACCCACCACCACAGGGTTTTGTAAACCTTCCACCTTGGAAAGTACTCCCTGCACAGTGTCCGTATTGATACCCAGGGGGATGTCCAGGATAAGCATAGCATTTGGGGGTCGATCTCCTCCCAGTACACCACTCCACCAGCCGGTGCACAGCCACTTCTGTTGGGGTACCCATTTTTTCTTAACAGTGGTTACGTAAATATGGCCACTAGAGGACACACACAATCCAGCGGTGAGCCTCCAAGATGTAACCCCTAGATGGCGCTATCCCAGGGGCTACTACCCTGCCTGATTTGCCACTAACAGGTTGAGGGGCCTGGATCCAATGGCGGTGCCTCCACCCAGAGGTCAGGGTTTGCAATAGTTAAACTAACTTGGTCACAGCCCTCTGGGACACTGCAACCCCTTTCTTCCCACTAGTGGCCCACACAATATATCAAATTACCTTCACAGTATACACTTACCCCCAGGTCTGGTTCGGCACTGGGACCTCCTGTGAAATGAGATACAGTGCAACAATCACAGTACAGTACTTTAACATAGACAAATACCTCAGGCAGTATAACTTTGCTGAAACAAGCAGCTCTGATTTATTTAGGGGATATAACAAGGACAGGGGAAATCAGGTTAATTAGCTTATCACTCTAATAATCTCATTTATGGCTCTGTGCACAGGCCTATCCCTATCAGTTACTGTCCCTGGGAACCCAAGCCCTAGTGGCTAGTCCAAATCATGGCAGCTGGTAGGGCCCTTTCACACAGAGAAAGGAGAATTAAACAGTCAGCAGTACAGTAATTCCATTTGGATTTAATTTGGCAATTCAACAGGGAGCGACTCTGAATTAGTACTCACGACCTCCAAATAAGATAGGGTCCTTCAATGTCAGCAGGGCTCACTTGAGGTACACAAAACTCTTCACACATCCATATAAAAGAAAGCACTATACCAGGCAGGCTGCATCTGTATCCCGATCGCAATTACTGCACAATACCCGGAGAACACAGCAGATTCAGTTCCTGACAGACCGAGTGCAATTTTCAGCAATTCCTCCAGTCTTCTACAGGGTGAGCCTGGTTTCTACTCTTCAGAGATCCTTTGATTCTTTTCACAGGACGGATTCAGTCCTAACAAGCTGTTACACAAGCTGCAGACCGAACTCTTGGGCTTATACACGCTTTTGACTAAAACTGCACACTGAAAAAGCACAGGGCTCCTTCCTTCTTCACTGCCAAAGCTCAACTGAAACTCCAACCCGACAAAACCGCACTTCCTTTGAGTTCCTCCAGTTCTTGACTGGATTGGCTGTCACTCACAATAGACTGCTGCTGTTGGTCCAAAAAGGCACTGAAGTCTAAACTACATCTCCCAGAGTCACTGCCCATACAATCCTCTTGTGGCTGGCTCAGATTATGAGTCCAAGTTCTGATTCGTCCAGGCACCATTTTAGAGCTAGCTTACCCCACACTGATTGGTCCAGTTCAGCAGTTCAAAACTAGAATGGGGAACTAGCAGACACAGTTCTGACTGCAAAGAAAGCAGGTTAGACAAACTGTAATTTCATTATTACTCTAAATAATTTCTGGCAAACAGTTACATCTTTTAGATAGGTTCCCTTTGCACTCCTAGTGACTGCAAAAATGAAGTGAATTGGCAGCAGCTTGAGTGGTACTCAATCAAAGAAACACACAGTTCCCCATACAAACTAATTATGTCTGCAAGCAGACAGCTCTTAAAGAGACAGTACCAGAGGTTCTAAAAACACTCACTGATAAATGGCTTAAATGCCAAACACCATTCAGGCTTGGAGCATTCAAGCAAGCTCCTGGAAGTCTTTTGGGAACCCCCATTTGCAGGGGGGTTACACCTACCTGTAATCTCCAAATCATTCTACCAGGTCTGTTGCTGGGGAACCCTGAATGTCTCCTCATTGGGTGGCCACGTGGTCACCTTCATTGGGAAAATGCCATTCATCAAAGAAGTCATAACAGGCCTCTTCAACAGAGCATCACTGCAAATATCCTAAGTCCCTCCCAATCCAGATCACTACTGAATCTTCGTGAGGGTAAGTCTTGAGTCATTTCATTGGTCTACTTTTCTGGCTGGTCTGTCATTCAGACACCAAAGTCAAGTGCAGGCTCTGGCTCACCCACTGTCAGCAGCATGCAGCCCATTGCCAGCACGTCATCAGTGGGCATTGTCCTTTCATCACTTTCAGGCAGTACAGCATAGTTAAGGACACTGAACTGCAAACCTGGAGACCTGGGTTTGAATCCTGTCAGCCCCCACTTGCATACTGCATGACCCTGAGCAAGTCACTTAACTTCCTTGTGTTCCCAGGTTGTACCTGGAAACAAGCTGTGGTTTAGTGTGCTTTTCCTGGTTAAAGTTCCCCTTCCTCCTTCCCCTTTCATTGACTCTGCCAGCTGGTTGAATTGTTTCAGAGGCTGTTGCCTTCCCTGCCATCAGTGATTACACTGTGGACAACATAGCCTTTATCATTGCTCACATGAATGTTGGCTATGGGCTGTGCCTCAGGGACTATGATCTCTGCCATTGTGCCACCCCCTCTGCAGCCTCAGTAGCCTGTGTTTCCTGTGGTCCCTCTACCTCCTCCTTAGTTTGAGGAGGAGGAGGAGAAGGAGGGAGAAGAAGGAGGAGAAGAAGAAGAAGATGATTACAGTTCAGACCTCCTGGATGTAGAATATGATGATGAAGAGGTGCAGCAACCTGTTTGAGGGGTTGACTCTAGTTCCACTGTCTCCTCCTGTAGTGCAGATATTGTAGTTTATACACCCAGGTCTCCTGAGGATGCCTCATTTTAGGTTCTGATATACCTCATGCAGGACAAGTTGTCAGTCCTACTAACTGAAGTGCTTACTGTACTCTTGGGGGTAAATAGGCTATTCAGCCTGTTCCCTTGTTTGAATAGAATTGGGATTTCTATTTCTGGTACTCCTTGAGCTGAAGTAGTTTGGCAGTCTACACCCTGTCTTGGACCTCAGGGGCCTGAACAGATACATTAGTTACAAAACGTTTCACATAGTCTCGCTTCAGTCATTCCTCCCTCTGCTCTTGTAAGCTCCCTCTGCCTTTCATATGTGATCCTATACTGTACACCAACTCAACCACTGTATATAAATGTATAGCTTGATGTTACTACTCAGCCCTTGTATATATTCCTTATTGTATTTATACAAAACCGTTAATCTGTATAGCTATAACTATGTATTGTCCACCCGGCCTACTTCTCTGTAACCAGTTGTTTCTGTGCGCTCCAATGTACCTGTATTTACTGCTTGGATATGCACTATGTATTACCACTGTATTTTCCATCTTTTGTTGCCTTCCTGTTGGCCTGGGTCATGGCTGAAATTGGTCCATTTGGACCAGTCCACCTACCCGGTTATCAAAGACATAAATAAATAAATAAATAAATAAATAAAGGGATTGCCTTCGCATGTGGATATGCAGGATGCATATCTGCACATCAAAACCTAGAGATGTCATTGACAGTATCTCAACTTCCTGTTAGCTGGACAGCAGTACCAATTTCATGGCTTGACCTCTGGCTCATCCTGCGCACTGTGAGTCTTTACCAAGTGCTTTGCTTCGGTGGCCATGGCCTTACAATGAGAAGCTCTCTATGTATTCCCTTACCCGGGCAAGTGGCTTCTTAAGGTGATTTCCAAGGACAAGGCAATACAAACTTTGTCCTTAATTTTGCCATTTGTTCATCAACTGGGTGTCTTGGTTAGCAAACCCAAATCAGTCTTGACCCCATGCCAGCCCCTTCAGTTCATAGGTGCTGTCCTGGACATGAGTGACTCAGGCACCAGCATTTTTTCCGGAACACAGTGTGGACTGTGATTGCTCAAGCAATATAGATAGCCTCCAGTGCCTGATTCTCTGCGAGGTCCATGTTTTGGTGCCAGGGCCTCATGGCTGTGGCCATCATGACTGTTCCTATGGCCCACTTTCCATGCATTTTCCCCAGTGTATGCATCATGTCTAGTGAGCACAGCAGGCTGCCCAGTCCCTAGATCACCTTATCCTGTTATGAACCCCTTATGCAGAGCTCTATGCTGTTGACAAGACTGTTCCCATCTGCCTCCCTGTGCCTCCATCCACTTGGAAGGTCCTGACAGTCGATGTCTTTGAGATCTGGTGGGGGCCCATCTGGGTTCCCTAAAAACCCAGGGTGTTTACTTCTTTTCAGAGTGCCCTATCTCCACATCAATATTCCGGTATTGAGGGCTGTTCTCCTTGGTCTACAGGCCTTCACCCCTCACATTCACTGCTGTCCTCTGATAATACAGAGCGACAACCTCTGTGTCATGCACTACCTGATCAAACGAGGAAGTGCCCTTTCCTACCCCCTCTGCAGAGAAGCCATGAGGGAGTGGACATGGGCCCTGGCACATGACATATAGATTGTCATCATGTTTCTGCCTGGCTTTCTGAATATCCTGGCTGACTCAGCTCCTGGAAGGGGAGGTTTCTGCATGTTTTTCCTCCAGTCCTTCTGAGTCAGCAGGTATTGGTCAAGCTTCAGAAAGACGTGGCCACCTTGATACTTGTGGCCCTCCTCTTGCTCGGACTGATTTCATTCCCTCTGCTCTGGCAGATTGGGGTGGAACCTCCTGTTCCCCTCCCTCTAAGAGCAGAGCTCCTGTTGCAGGACCAGGGCAGTCTGTTGCATCTGGATCGTCTGCCACTGTGCCTTCTTGCCTAGCTACTGATAACATTGAACCATCCTGCTTCAGAGTTTCCCCAGCAATTTCAGGTGTTCTGTTAGCGGCTTGTAAGCTTTTGATGTGGCACACTTATTTCCTGAAGTAGAAACATTTCAGCATTTGGTGTGCCTCTCACTCTCTGGACACTTTCTTGTGTCTGTGCAGAACATCTTGGGCTACTTCCTGTTTCTATTGGAATCTATCCTCCAGGACTGTTCTGGAAGGCTCATCTTTTGGACATTTCTGCCTTTCATGGCCCAGCTGGAGGTGTCCCAAATGTTTCTCAACAGGCTCTTGCATCTGCATCCCCCAGTCTGTAGACTGGTTCCAATGTGGGTCCTTGATTTGGTTCTGAAGTCTCTTCACAGACTCCTTTTGAACCTCCTGCCACTTGTGATATGCATTTCCTTTCTTGGAAAATACTTTTTCTGGTAGCAATCTCCTTTGCTTGAAGGATTTCCGAGCTGCAGGCTTTGGTTGCGGATCCTACATACTGTACCTCATGTTTCAGTGGGATAATTTTTCACTACATCACTGCATACCTATCCTCGGTCCCTTTGTAAGGTGTTTTCTGAGTTCACATTGAACCAAGCTATCCACCTTCCTGTATTCTTTACTTTCTCTCAGAATGCAGGAGAAGTTATCCGGCATCCTCTGGATGTCCACAGAGCCTTACTTTTCTGTCTGGCCTGAATGAAGGACTGCAGAAAATCCTCCCTTTCAATATTGTTCCACATAGAAGCTTGATTAATAAGCTGGGTAGGCTCAGAGTGGGTCAGAAGTTGGTCAACTGGGTTGCAAACTGGTTGGCAGGCAGAAAACAGAGAGGGGTGGTAAACGGTATACAGTCAAAAAAGAAGCAAGTCACAAGTAGGGTACCTCAGGGATCAGTCCTGGGGCCAGTCCTCTTTGATATCTTCATCAGTGACATTGCAGATGACTGGAGGGTAAGGTTTGTCTGTTTGCAGATGACACCAAGATCTGCAACAGAGCAGATGCTCCAGATGGGATGGGCAGAATGAGAAGAGATCTGAATAAGCTGGCAAAATGGTTGGAAGAGTGGCAACTGGGGTTTAACGCAAAGAAGTGCAAGATCATGCACATAGGGAAGAGAAACCCTGAAGTCACCTATAGGCTGGGAGGGGAGCTGCTGGCAGTCACAAGGGAAGAAAGAGACTTGGGCATCATCATTACAGATGACCTGAAATCATCCAAGCAGACCACTAAAGCAGTCGGTAAGGCTAGAAGGATGTTGAGGTGTATTAGTATGGGTATCACAAGTCGTAAGAGGGAGGTAATCCCTCTTTACAAGACACTGGTTAGGCCCTATCTGGAGTACTGCGTGCAGTACTGGAGGCTGCACCTGCACAAGGACATTAACAAAATGGAGGCAGTCCAGAGAAGGGCAACCAAAATGGTACAGGGACTGCATCAGAAAACATATGAGGACAGATTAACGGAGCTCAACATGTATACCCTAGAGCAAAGGAGAGAGGTTATATGATTGAAACACTCAAACAAATTAAGGGCATTAACAAGGTGAAAGAGTCCAACATATTTCAATATAAGAAAAATAGCAGGACAAGAGGACACAGCATGAGATTAGAGGAAGGCTGATTAAGAGGTAATGTGAAGAAGTTCTTTTTCACAGAAAGGGTGGTGGATGCATAGAATGGCCTATCTCAGGAAGTGGTGGATATGAATACAGTACAGGGCTTCAAACAGGCATGGGATAGGCATAAGGGAGAAATACAGATGAGTATGAATAGATAGGCCATTGGCAGAGCAAAGGCTTATGTTATGGCACATTCATAAGGTAGAAAAAATGGGCAGGATGGATGGGCCTGGCGGTCCTTATCTGCCGTCAACTTCTATGTTTCTGTGTTTCTAACTCTGGCACACCCTCCAACCTGCCGAATTAAAAAGCAGCCAAGAACAATTGTACCTGGGCAATTAGGAAGGCTAAAAGCCACCATTTCAGATCAGAGCTAACCAGCACATGGGGAGCCCCAGATGATTCTGGGAAAACATCAAACAGCTTACAGGTAAACCTACTAAGACCTCCCCCTCCTTATTTAATGTTGATGGAACCCCTATAATGGACCCCAAGACTATTGCAGATACATTCAACAAAGCGTTTACAGACCTAAGCCATGTCCTGCCTCCAGACTTCCTTGCACCTATGAAGGACAAACCACACTCAGAGGACCCGGGGACATACCAGGGCTTTTCACCTCCCTTTTGCTTGAAGATCGTCACCCCAAAGAAGTCAAAAAAATACTCGGCAACTGTAGGGCTAGCAGTGGCTCCCTTGATCTCAAGCTCGATAGGCTTGCCTTTCATATTCTCCTTGTTCCACTAACCAAAATTATAAACCTATCCCTAACTTCCGGGAAATTTCCTGCCCTATAGGAATCCGTGGTAGTCACACTGATTCATAAAAGTGAGGATCACACTAACTACGCTAACTACAGACCTAATTCAATTCTTCCTCCCCTCTCAAAAGCAGTCGAGCGTATCATTGCAGATCAGTTAACAGACTATTTGGACAAATACCAGTTGCAGTGCCAACAGCAGCACGGCTTCCAGAAGGGGCACAGTACCTCTACTGCATTAGTCGAGTTTACAGCTTCATTCACAATGTCCTAGAGCCAGCCTGGTGGCATAGAGAGTTGAGGCACTGGCACCTTACCTCGACCCACGCTGGCAACCCGGGCTCGGGAACAGACTCGGGGCACCGGGAGTCGGCAGGGGAGGAGATGTATTGAGCATCCGGAGGACTGCTCTCCTCTCCTGGGGTGAGTTGTGGGAGTTTGTCGCTCTGCAGTGACCTCAGGTAGAGACCGGGGGTAACGCAGAAGCGCACAAGAGGGGACTACCACCAGAAAATGGAAACTGGCTCTGCACTCGACCAGATGATGGCTGCCTGGTGGTCTGATGCCGTCAGTGTCCCAGGATCCTCCATCCCTCTGCAGTACCTCAGGGCCAAGTAATGCACTTGCCTGCCCCACAGGTGCCTCTGCCCTCAGAAGAGGGGAGCCCGCCCAGCGAAGGGTTAAATCCAGGTTACTGTGGAGCCGACTGCAGATGTGAGGGATGGGGCATGGGAACAGGATGGATCAGAGGTGCCTTGGCACAGTCTGAAGGAGTGGCTGAGAGCGGTAGAATGGATGGGGAAAAAAAGAGATAACACAAAAAAAAAAAAAACAGAAAAAAAACAATGCCCTAGAAAGAGGGCTCTTGGTGGGGGCAACCTATATTATAAAAAGGGTCTGAGAAATGGAGTGTTCTGATTGGCTGCAAACATTCTAACAGCCTTATGTTAATCTTTTATTAACATACATGTAGAGCATAACCATATGCTGAACAAGGTTTAACACTGTTTAAAAACATTTTTTATCATAATAGCAATAAGGCACTCCCAGGGATTATGTTAATGGTCAGTTAATCACCCACTAGGGGTATGTGACACTCGGCTATACCTCGTGATACAGTACACCCCTAGAAGGTGATTAATAGACCATTAACATAACCCTTGGTCTTGCCTTATTGCTTAATTGACCTCATCAAAGCCTTCGACACTGTTGACCACAAACTGTTACTGGACCAATTAACCCTCGTTGGTCTCTCATCTGGCTCAATTGTGTGGTTCAGGAGTTACCTCTCGGGGAGAGAGCAAAGAGTTAAAATCCAGAACGTCCTCTCAGATAGCAAACCGGTAACAACAAGGGCTCCGAAAGGCTCTATCCTTGGCCCTCTTCTCTCTAGCTTGTTCCTTAACCAACTCCCGTCATCTATTAAAGACAACATCCTTCTGTAGGCAGGTGACGTGGTACTTTTTTCAAGCCATCATGACCTTCTATTTTAGAAAGACAAATGCAAGCCAGTTTCTCCACAGCTGAGCAATGGTTCCTCAATTCGAGGCTACTATTAAACTACAAAAAGACGAAAACCATGATATTCACATCCAACAATGGTAGACACAAGTCCTTCTAACTACAAATTTACAACAAACTTGATTCCCCACTGAAAATGGTAAACTGCTTTAAATATCTGGGAGTAACCCTGGGCAGCTCACTAACATGCTCGCAACATGTCGACCTAGTAGCTAAGACAGCAAACTCAAGGTTAGGGCTGCTCTATAAAAACAAACACTGTTCAATCTATGAAGTTGTAAATATGTCCCACCTCTCCCCTTTTTGTTCCAGGAATAGTGTGCCTCCCTAACTCTTGTATTTACTAGACTTGTACATAATCTGTATAATAGAATAATTGTAACTATTCTGCACTAAATGTTAACTTTCTTATGCTTAACATTATGTCTCATGATGTGGAACCTCTGTAAACGAGCCTCTGGTTCAAAGGTATTTCCGAAAACTAATAAAAAAATAAATACTGTACTTAATGTTTGAAGCTACGAATACTAGGAAGGACCTTTACTGCATAACATGAAAAGCATAAATGAAGTTAAGCTCTGTGAGCTATCTATCTATCTGTCTGTCTGTCTATCTATCTATCTATCTATCACTATGAAACCCTTACCCCGGTCAAGAGTGGCATATTGCAACCAGGACCCCCCTACTTGTTACACAGATAAGGCAGCAAACCACAAGTTGGCAGAAAATCAGTTATCACCCCTGGCATAAGGGTAAATATTTGGCTGGGGCATCTAAGATGTCGGGGGGTTAAGGCACAAAATAACATTTATATTTACTCCAAGTCTGGGAGAGGGGTGCCAGGGCAATGCTGTGTCTTCTGTCTGAGGGGGGGCCCCATAACATTTCACTCAAACTCATAGATGGATTGTCCTCAACTATAAAATTGGGATTGTATTGTATGGCTTTATTTCTGATAAGACGTTAAAGCAGAACTAGGGTGGTCCCCCAAGTTTGTACTGTCCAGGACAGATGGCACAACTTTTGCAGTAGTAGAAACATATTTTTCACACAGAAACACAAGCAGTACTGTACATTCCAGCATGAACCTTTTCCAAAACATGAACTATCCACTCCTTTGGTTAGGGATCTCTGGATTCCAGACCAAGTTTATATATAGTGGGAATTGCCATGCACTTAAATTGAACCTCGTGATAAGATGAAGCATTGTTAACATCTTCAGGCAACTGTGCCTATCTGGTAACCAGTTAGCTCTGAACTTTGACTATGAGTGAGGTTCTGTCCACCCTAGCTTCAGTCAGACTCTGCCACTACTTTAGGATGCATCAAACCGAATCCTTCAACCCCACTGGATTGCTAAAGGCATTTTTTTTTCTTCAGTATACAGTACTTTACAACAGCACTTATTTGTGGTGTATAGGGTCCTAAGTGAATGTAATCTAGCCAGCGTAGGGCAGATACATCATCAGACAACCTAAAAAGTCTTTGTCCAAATGACCATTGTGCTCATGGTTTGGTATTCCCTTGTTACAGGCATTTGACAACACTTTAGGAAACATTTCTTCCTCAAAGTCCATAGCTTTAACAGACACTCTTCACAGTCTCTCTTCTCTGAGCAGCTGACAATCCTTCAGTCGATCAGAGAGTTGTCCCTTAGAACCACTGATTTCTCAGTCCCTTTGCACATTTGAAAGAAGATGAACCCGCTGAGGCTCCACCGTTTCTTATGTAAGACAGCTGTTCCCCACACTAGGATGAGAAAAGAAATGGCGAACAAAAGTCCTTCACCCAGCCAAGGGAGACTGGCAGACACCCATTGTGCTCTGCAGTCACAGAGAGCTCTTTCTCCATCACTTCCCAAGCTGGAACTCACCAAGATTCTAAACTGCTTCCCTGCAGCTGAACCAAAAGGGCTTATGCTGCTGCAATAGTTCTAAATCACATCACTCATTCTCTGCCTAGCCTAACTAGGTAAACTTTAAGATAATGTATGTAAAGAGTTTCCTAAAAACCCTCTACTGCTGCCAACAGACCTAGCTGGTCTAATACTGGTGGGATTCTAGTAACTCCAGGGCACTGGGTGGTTACAGCTATCTACATATAAATAGAGTATATAGCTGTTTATTCTCCTGGGACCATCCACCCAGTCTTTGGACCATTCTTCAGTGACCTCTCATTCCTTTCAACCACTCCCCCTGCAGAATGAAGCCCACAGGGATCTACACAGCTTGGACTGGAGAGTGACAGCAGCTGTCATTTAAGGGAAAGGGAAATTGTTTAACCAGGAAAAGCACACTAAGCCAGAGCTTGTTTTCAGGTGTGACCCAGGGAGCACAAAGAAGTTAAGTGATTTGCTCAGGGTCACACAGTATGCAAGTGGGGGCTGACGGGATTCAAACCCAGGTCTCCAGGTTCGCAGTTCGGTGCCCTTAACCACTATACTATACTGCCTTCTCAATTTAGGCAACCCAGTGGCATTTCTCCCCAGTTTTCCACCATTCCTTCACATTTTACCCGTTAGATGGTGCTGTACAGCCTTATGGTGGGCTGGAATGGCATAGCTATGTCTCTAGTGGGGTACAAGGTCCGTTGGCCACCATGGGGTTCTCTAAAGTGTAAACATGGCACCACCCCCTCCCTGGACTTGGAAGCATTCCCATAGGTTGCAGTGTTTCAAGTCCCAGCTACCAACCAAGTGTCTGAGTCTGATACCAAACCCAGGTTGCTGCTAGCCAATGGGCAGCCCCCCGAACTCCATGTGCTGATAAATTTGTAACATTTTGTAGTTTGTGGTTTCTGAGTGGTTTGTATCCTACTAGCTTTTAGCAGCACTACAAACTTTTGGTAAATTGATTGTTTAGCCTCAGTGGCTCTTTTTGGCGAGCATATATTTTACACAGTTTAGTTGAACCTGTATGTGACATTACAGTTGGTTGCTGTGGAAATAATTATGTTATCATCAACAGCAAATTATTATGTCAGGCCTGTGATGCTATTTTCCTTTTAATGTGTGTCCTGATAAAGAAACGAGGAACACTAAATACAGAGCATATGAGGAAGAGTAGATGAAATGTTTCTAAAGATCCTACTTTTGCAGTGTGTTCCCTGTGATGTCTGAAGCTCTTTTAATATTGTTTGTTTCAGTTCATCACAGTATGAGAGTCCCTCTTTAAAGAGCCCCTAATGCCGCAGAAGACACTTCAAAAAAAAAAAAAAATCTTCTATAGTTACATTTCGGTTTATGTTTAATATACCATCTGTATTCAGAGACCACCTTTACTTTAGAAGTGGGTACATTATTGTAGAAGCAGGACCCCTGTCCCTCAGCTACATCTACCGTGGCTGCTTGTCTGCACCTGACAGCATAATCCCTTGTTTCTGACATCATAGTCTATTACTGTGGAGATGAGAGTGATGACGTCGCAAGCAGAAGATTATGATGTCAGGTGTAGACAGCCAGTCAAAGTGTATAAAGTCTAAGGGACAGTGATCTGGTTTGCATGCTACTCGTAATTAAAAAGGGGACACTAGGTGCAAAAAAACATGTAAAAATATAAGCTAAATTCAGTATAAAAAGTTTTTCTTCAAAGTTTCCACAGTCACACTCTATAAATCTTAATTTATTGTTTTTCCTGTAATAAGCTGTAAGTACTCTTGATGAGATTGGGGATGTTCGGTGCCAAAAAAAGTGAAAATGTAATGTAAATTCAGTATAAATAGTATTTTCGAAGTTCCCACAGTCATCAGGAGCTCTGTGAAATTATAATTTATTATTTTTCACATGATTAGCTATAAGTATACAACTGGATAATTATTTCTAGTTATAGATAATTAATTCTGGTGAGAAAACAGAAACTGCCACAAAAAAGGCTGTCACTTTCATGTAGTCTCATTAATAATTTTTGCACTTGTGGGAAAATGATCGCCTGACTGCAATACAGTGGCATCAATCAGTTTCAAAGTAAAGGCTCATTGAAACAGCTTGAGTGATGAGGTCTTTCTGTTTTCTTGTTGCATGTTTGGGGTTAATTAGTGTTTCTTTGCTGTGATATATGTTTATTAAGGGTACAGTCCAAGTCTGTGGCCATGATTTGTGGAGCCTGATTAAGGGAGCAGCTAACTAACAGATGTTAGGAGGTGCAATCCAATCTTCGAAAGCAATCTGCATAGGCAAGTTGGTACTAGACACAGATGGAAACGACACAGTGGTGACTGACAATCAACTTGTAGGGAGGCAACTAAGTGGCAGAAAAAAGTATCTGATGTCCCAAGTAGGGAGGGGTGAGTAGTTAAGAAAAACAACCCCCCCTACACACACACACACACACACACACACACACACACACACACACACACACACGGGGGGGTCATTTATTTCTATCCAAACTAAACAGAGAGGACAAACAGTGACTTGATGGTTTATTTCTTTTCACAATAAAAACATCAACTGAATAGCAAATGAACCCAAAAAAGGCTCAAACAGGAAGAAAGCACCAACACCCTGTGCACTTTGACACCTTTGATATCCCTTAGGTGTCCATACACGTGCTTAGCTGTGTCATTCCTTTTGATAGTACTGGCTCACTCGAGCAGTAGGGGCTGAAGGGAGAGGACAGCTCGACAGCATGAGAGAAGGGGGTTAGATATGTGAAAGTAAAAAACACGCTTTGAAAAAAAAGCACTTTTAAGTGCAGTAGATACTGATTATTATGTGAGTGGTTTGGGGTGGGGTGGCTAGGCTAGCTGCTACAAAAAGAGAAAGCAAACTGCAGGCAGGCAGTGACACGGTCAGAGCGGTAGACAGGTGAAAAACAGCAGTGCATAAACTGCAGTGGTGCATCTACTGTAGGTGTCCCTTCATAGCACTCCAGTGTACGTTTTCTATTTGTTTTTTTAATTCAGGTTTTGTTTTATTTTACCCTATCCTCAAATCTCTATTTTTTTATATTTTTAGTGATAGGGTCTAGAGAGTAAATTACTACTAGGTGACAGCAGCAGGTTTCTCGTCTGCACTTTCGTGCCTGAGGGCTTATTTTTTGCAGCAATTATTGCAGTACATTAAAGGTAGGTAGGACCAGTTCTGGACACTGTGACCTGTACTGTGGTGTCAGAAAACACATTTTTCCACAGATTACCAAATGTTACATGCCTTACAGTAGGCGACGTGCAGACTACTGGGTGCGTGGTGGGTTCCTGTCCCTTTGTGCCAGATGGATAGTTAGGCAGTAAGCTATGCTTGCATTGCCTCATGTCATCATGTGTACTCTTTTTTGTAGATATTGAAGATAATGTTACTTTCAGTGTGTGTGAGTGGGCTGTGGTGAGGTCTGCATAGTGAAACATCAAACGGAATGTAATGCTTATAGAAATGCTGCTTTATGCCCCATGATGTTGTGATTTGCTGTGCCAAATGAAAGAAGTGACTAGCAGTACTTTTCAGATGATACTGTATTATGTTCAGTACCTGTGTTGTTCAATAAACTTGAATTAAAAAAACAGAATGTAGTAGTAGTTGAAGCAGCTGCTTGTCAGTTAACCCCCACACACACACACACAGACACACACACACATTTGCACACCCATGATGTTTTGTGCTGGGTTTGATGCTTTTGACTGTATGTGTATTTACAGAAACCACACAGAATGGGACATGTCAGCCCTTTGTATCATTTGTGCATCCTTCATATTGTTCTTCTCCTTTCTGATTAGCATTTAAATTACTTCTTGTCTTTCCACTTACTACAACATTAATGAGACTTCAAGTTGATGGGCTCCTAAAGAGATGATGTCTTGGCAAGAGCTCAGTTTGGTTTATTTGGCTGGCTGTAGAATCCTAGTTGTTGGCTGTAGTAGGGTTCTTTTACTATTGCCAGATTTTACCTCTTTTGAAGCTGAAGCTGAAGCTGAAGCTGAAGCTGAAGCTGAAGCTGCAGATGTAGAAATAGCAGTGCAGCCCTATGTTATTTCAAGTAGTGTAGTGTGTTTGAGCAGGTCAGCCTACAACTGTTGCAGAATGCTGCAGCTTGCTGGCCTGCCAATGCAGCGGTAGTGCTACCACTTGTGATGCCAACAACCTGGGTTTGGGAATGAGCCCAGCTTGTTGGAGGGCTGATTCAATAGTGTTGGCACTCCTTTTTAACCCCACAGCAGTACCAGGTTATCAGAAAAGTGAAGCTACAATAGCTGGCCCGGTGGCACTGTAGGTTAAGGCACTAGTTGCTACACCTCGTGCCATGCCGGCAACCCAGGTTTGGGAATGAGCATGGGTCGGCAGGGGGGAGAGAGGATCAAGTGTCCGGAGGATTGCTGCCCTCTCTCGGGGGGAGGGAGACTAGTTGTCCCACTCGTTGACTGCTCTCTGGCAGTGGATGGAGGGCAGTATGGGTCGGGAGGTTTGATCTGACGTCCACATGTCGGAGGGGAGGGGGGACGGGCAGAGGAAAATGAGCCTGGCAGGCTTGATGATGGTCCGCCACTCCTTGAGACCGTTCCCTGATTCTGGATTGGGTCTCCGGGAGGGGGGAGCCGGCAACCTCCTTCTGACCCCGCTGTGGGGGGCAATCTGCAGGGGGACTACCAGGGACTGAAAGTATGGGAGCAGCGGGACCGGAGAGAAAGTCTTTCTGTCGGGAGGGCCGAAGCTGCCTGCCAGGGCTCCAGAGGGTAAAGAAATAATAGAAAAAAAAATTTAAACTACAAGCCATTTGTTAAGTTTAAGAATTGAATCCACACAAGGTAAATTCACCACAACACACTGCCCCAGTGCTTTGGCTGAATGCCTTCCTCAGGGGGCGTTGTCGGAGGGCCGACCGTGGGAGAATGGTTGAGTGTCCCAGAGACACTCACCTCCCCCCGGGAGAGGGAGGGAGTTGGATTCTGTTGCACTATCACCATTTGGCGATGCAGCTAGGAGCCACAGCTTGAGGGAAGGGGACATCAGTGGCATGATGCCTTGCATTGCCTGGTCTCCCCAAAGTCCATGGGCAGGGACAGTGACAGGAGCAAAAAACCTCCCGACTGTGCAGGTTGACATCCTCCAGTCGCTGCAGGCCCCGCACCACCAACTGGGTGCTCCACACTGAAGACCAGGCTTCAAGTCTGTCCAGGGGTGTAAAGGCCCAGCTCTCTGGCAGCCCTACCCAAGGGGTGTTATCCATTGGGGCACCAAGGAGTGGAGGTAAGCCCCAGAGAAGGTGGGTGACAGAGCTAGATGGGTGGTAGGGACTGACTAGGCTTGGTCAGGAATGGAGGAGACTAAAGTACAGTAAATTAAACAAAAAAACAAAGAATGTTGCAGCTTTTGTAGGTTGATTCCCCCCTTGCAGATACACACGCATGTGTGCACACACACACAAACACATACACACAAATTTGCATACCCATGATATTTTACACTGAGTTTGAGGCTTTTGATTGTATTTATGTTTATAGAAGCCACACTAATTGACAAAGTATCTACCTTCTTGTATAATTTTTGCATCCTACAACTTATTCTTTCTCATCGGTATTTATTTTGCTTTTCTCCACTCACTAAAACAAGACCTCAAAAGTATAGGCTTTCAGGAAGCTAAAGCAACAGTAGTTGCTCTACTTTATAGAATTCAGCTGAAAAATGCTTGTTCTGGAATGACAGATGTTGGCTGTAGTTAAGGGTTGCTTTTTTTGGGGGGGGGTGTACTTTTTCTCCCCATCTCCAGCGGCCCATGTTCGGGAAGGGGCTCCAGACACGTCCCCCTGACATCCACCGTCAACGCTGACCATCTTCCCCCAGGGCTTGACACCCCCCCCCCAGCGGGGTCAGTGGGGGACCTCCAAGCCTCCACCAAAGACCAGATCCAGTTCTGGTCGGTGCCCGGCTGGTCGGGGAGCGAGACCTGTAAGCCCTTCCTTCATCCAACCGCCAGAGACATTTTCCTTTTTTTCTCAAGAGGAAGGCCGTGCAATGATGCCAGTGGTGGTGTTGTGCATGCTCCCGTGTGTGGCACACCGGGCATCTGCCCTGCCTCCCCCCACCTTGTTGAGCATTGGTGTGCTGTCCCCAGCCTCCGCTAAGGGACAGGCAAGCACGGATCGCTGATCCCCCCCCCCATAGAGGGAGAGATGCTCTTGGGACACTCAGTCCTCCTCCTCCTCCCCGGTCGACCCCGGCTACCTGCTCGCACTGCGAACACAGGTCGCCAGCGTGGCAAGAGGTAAGGTATGATGCCTCAGCCCTCCATGCCACTAGGCTAGCAAAGGGCTGCTTAATCATTGTAGGAGCTTGTCCCTTTCTTGGAGCTGAAGATGTAGAAATAGTGGTGTAGTAGCCCTATGTTGTTTCAATTACTGTAGCATATTCATCCAGGTCAGACACCTGCAGCTGGTGCAGATTGCTAAAGCTTGTCTCCTCACTCCAGCACTCTGCATTTGAGATGTTTGATTACATGTATGTTTACAGAAACCACACAAATTGGAAAGTATCTGCCCTGTTGTGTCATTTATGAATTCTACATATTGCTCCTCTTTTTTTCTGATCAACATTAAAACTTACTTCACCTCTTTCCACTCACTGCAACTAACAATAGAAAGAGTTCAAATGTACCTGCCCCCAGCTTACAAGTCTGTTAAATCTTTCTTTAATTCTTTGGTAACGGGGTAGGATCCACGAGGGAGAATGCCTGTTTTCAAGGGTGACCCGGGAGCACTGGGAAGGTTAAGTGACTTGCTCAGGGTCACACATTATCCAAGTGGAGGTTGTGGGACTCAAATCCATGTTTACACAGGACAGCCTAGTTGAGGTGTTATATCGCACATGAAGTGGTGTCCTGCTTCTGCCTAGTGTAGCTTGATGCCTCTCAGTACCACTGGTACTTTGATTTTTTGAGCCACTAGTACAGTACATTAAGTGATGCTCAGACCAGTTTTGGGTGCCTCACCCTGCACTGTGGAGACAAGGTGCTTATTTTTGCAGTTTCCCAAGTGTTACCTGCATTACAGTAGGGGACATGCAGACCACTACTGCTGTAGGTGGGCAGCAGGTTCCTTATCCTGCACTTTTGTGATAGAGGGCTAATTTTTAAGCCACTGTAGTAGTGCATTAAGGGAAGCTTGCATCAGTACTGGGTGCCTGGCCTTGTACTGTGGGACCAGAAGACTAATTATGCCACAGTTCACTAAGGACCTGTACACATCAGGCTAGTTAAAACGTTTTAAGGTGCTTAAAATGTTTTAACTAGCACAAACACAGTGCCCGTCCGCATTAAAGCAAGTTTTGAAAGCGTGTTAGCAAACCGTGCTTAAACCCTGCTGGAAGCTAGTCTTAAATGCGTTTTAAAAAATGGTTTGAGGAGCGAAAGCATGTCACCTTATAGTGCGGACGGACGTCTGTTTCTTGATCCATGTCAATGCTATGTTTCTGCCTTTGGTCCTCAGTTCTCTCCATTCTGGGGAATCGGATTACAAAACGTTACAAAATGCAGATGCTTGTCTGTTCATACATTCAAATAATAAAATGGTTTGGAAATTTCCTACTTCCTGAGTGGATAAATAAGTTCCAAGATCCATATGTTAATTCCCCAGAAATGCATTGGAACAAGTTCAGGCAGTGGAATTTGGCATTTGGACAAATGCCATACAGGATTTATGAGCCACTTCAATCTTCCCTGATTGCTATTGCAAACATGGCTACCACCTTTATTCATACAAAACATTCAGCAAGGCTCTAAAAATTAGACAACCTTACATTAAAAATAATAATAATTAAACATTATTTTCTCTCATAATACCCTTCTTACACTCATAACAAATGTTTAAAAAAACCTGAAGTACTTTTCACAGTTTTAATTCCTGGTATTTCTTTGGTGACCAGGAGAAACTGTTCCCTATCCTTACCAGCATGCCAGTGCAGTCTCTGCTACTTACCCTGCCACAGATACAGTTGAGACCTTGGCTCTCTCCACACAAGGCCTTCTGCTGCGTGTGAGGAGATGAACATTCTGCCAAAATAATTCTGAAGCAGTTTGAATTCATGTATTCTGTAATAAACAAACATTCTGTCTATTGAATGTGTTGAAAGAAAGATGACTTGACAGGTGGGGGACTACATTTTACTAATTATTTTTTACAAAATAAAATACCTATTTTTAATAAAATAAATAGACTTTTTTTGGTTTTTAAAATGTTTCTCAGTTTGCCCATTTTATAAGTGCAAAACAGCACTCTAGGTGTCAGTTGTCCGGGATTAATGCGCTTTAGCAGCTGAAGGTACTAGGTGCAAGCGCCTTGTGCCTCATTATGCACTTGGGTGTGCATTAACCCCAGACAACCAATGCGCTGTCATGTCTTAGTGCTTACATAGGAGATTCCAGTCTGGAAAACAAAACTAGTTATTGGGTAGCTGTCCCAAGTAAGCAATAGGACATGATGGGGAGTGCATTGGACTGTGATCACAGCACTCCCAGGTGCATAGTTAGACATGAGGCTGTCAGCCGAGTGCCAGCTGCCCCTGAGAGCGCAGTTATCATGGTACAATGCACTAACTCAGAGTGTCTAATTGCACTTATAAAATGGGTACATTTGAAAATGTATAAAAATTAGGGAAAAAAATTAACAAATAAAAATGTAATAATAAAATGTGTACAAAAAAGGTAAAATAGTTCCTCCACCAATAGGTCCCACTGGGGCACTGCCTGATGATGGCTTTTTTATGTTTTATAAAGCTGCTTCCTTAACTCTCTCACTGCCATCCACACCCCTGCCCTACACATACCATATAAACATTTCCTTTAGGTACCAGGATTAGTTTGCTGCACTGTAAGAAGTGAACACTGAACAGATAAAGGATCATGGCACAGACTGAGAATTCATGATGTGCTACTCTGCAGCATGCTTCCAGCTGCGGTAGTAAGAATGAAGACAGTCCTAGTGTTCTGTGTGTGGGAGTGGGCATGTGATTGTGAGCCCTGCATTGTGAGAGAGAGGACGCACTGGAGCAGAACAGAAAATGTGGAGTAGGCATGTGTTTGAATTATTATAAAAAAGAAGACCATGACTGAGTGATTGTGTTACCACCAGCACACTTGCATTTGTGGTAGCGTAATTCAGAAAAGCACACTGCTGTGCCTCTTGAACATGTGGAAGGCTACAGTACATCTTCAGCGAGTGGAGTGGAGTGGAGTGGGACTGGTTGGCAGTTACATTACAGAGTTAGTCACATTTTTGACGACTCTCTGTGAGCAAGGTAGAACTGTTTCACTTACTTGCTCAGTCTCTCCTGCATTCTGGTCTCTGTTGTCCATCCTTAGTTCAGTATAAATAAGTAAAAGAAAATAACAGAAAGGGATGTAGTGAGAATGTTAGTGGAATTAAAAAATGGTGACTTCAAACTACTATGAAATTCTAAATAGAATGCCAAAAGATGAATCACAGCGCTATCAAATTCTGTGATCAGGCACTTTTACTGGGACTAGTTATTTATAGTGCATTGTAGTCCTACATTGTACTATAAATAACCAATCGGATTACTCCATTGCTTCCTGCCATTTTATAAGCTACAGCGTATCAGTTGTGACTCTTGTCATTTGCATTTTGAATGGCACATTGTGTTTTTCTTGGTCTATAGGGCCATCACACTTGTATTAGCCAGAGCTGGGGAGACTGGATGGGCTGATGGGCCTTTTTTTCTACCATCACATTCGATGTATGTTTGTAAGTTTTTTTCTTGTCTGCACGCCCCACTCTTAGGATTATGGATAAACTATGGTTGCACGTGGTCAGCGACCATTATCATTCATGGTTTGTCTGCAGTTTCATAGATTCATATTAGTGTGATGGCAGAAAAGGACCAACAGGCCCACCCAGTCTGCCCATTTGTCCAGCTATCTGCTAGGACATGCCCCCATCCTTAATACTTCCCTGTGTCCCTCCACTGTCTCCTCACCAACCACTGCCTCTGGGAGCCTATTCCACTTATCCACCACCCTCTCTGTGAAATATTACTTCCTAATGTTACCCCTGAACTGCCCTCCCTCCACCTGCAGGCCATTCCCCCTCATTCTCTGATTACCTTTCAGCTGGAAGATACTTTCCACTGGCACTCAGTTTATACCCTTAAGGTACTTGACAGTCTCAATCATGTCCCCCCTCTCCCTCCTCTGTTCCAGGGAGTACATGTTCAAATCTCTTAACCTTTCTTCATAGGACAGGTGGCTGAGCCCCTTTACCATCTTCGTTGCTCTCTTCTGAACTCACTCCAGCCTCCCCACATCCTTTTTGAGGTATGGCTTCCAGAACTGGACTCCGTATTCCAAATGTGGCCTAATCAGATGGGTGTGCAAGGGTACTATGACCTCCCTATTTCTACTGGTGATCCCCCTTCATTCCGCTGCCCTTGGCCACTGCTCTCCCACAGTGCCTTTCCACCTTCGGGTCCCCCGATATAGTGATGCCCAGGTCTCTTTTTTGTTCCATTACCTCCAGATCTCTGTCCCCCATACAGTACCATGCCCTCCGGTTCCTGTAACCAAGATACATGATTTTACACTTTTCTGTGTTGAATGAAAGCTGCCACCTCTTTGACCATGCCTCTAGCCTCCCCAGGTCTTTCTGCATTTTTTCTACTCCTTCCTGAGTGTCTACCCTATTGCATATCTTACTATCATCTGCAAACAGGCTCACACCACCTTCAAGGCCCTCCACAATGTCCCCTACAAACAGATTGAATAGTAGGGGCCCCAACACCAATCCCCTGAGGGACCCCGCTTGTGACCATGCCCTCTCCGGATGCCACCCATTTACTATGACCCTCTACCTCCTGTTCCCCAGCCAGCTTCCCACCCATTTAACCACCCTCTAACCCAGCCCCAGGCATGACATTTTATCCATCAGTCTCCTGTGGGACATTGAGTCAAAAGCCTTTTTGAAATCCAGATAAGTAACATATACTGCCCTCCCCTGATCCAGTTCCTTGGTGACCTCGGCAAAAAACTCTATCAAATTTGTTTGACAGAATCTGCCTCTTATAAAACCATGTTGCCTTGGATTTATCAGGCCTCTTTCCTCCAGGTAGCTGATGATCCTGCCCTTCTTTAGTTTCTCCATCAGCTTGCCTACCACTGATGTCAAGTTCACGAGCTGTATTTCCCACCTCCTCCCTCCCTCCCCCTCCTTATGCAGTGGGACCACATTTGCCTGCCTCCAGACTTCCGGTACCACCCCAGTCTTCAGGGACTTATTGAAGAGTGCAGTCAATGGTATTGCCAGTATCTCCTTTAGTTCCCTTAACACCCTTGGGTGCATCCCATCTGGCCCCATCGCCTTGTCCAACTTCATACAACCTAGTTCTCCTAAAATGTCCTCCACCTGGAATGGACTCATATCCACTTCCCCTTCCCCTGCCATTGCTTTTCCTGCTCTGCTGCCTATGTCTTCTACCTCCTCCCTAGAGAACACGGAGCAAAAATAGCTGTTCAGCAGGTCTGTTTTCTCTCTGTCCCCTAGTATCAACTCCGCCTCGTTTGTTTTTAACTGGAGTATTCCCTGCCTAGTCTTCCTCCTTTCACTGACATACTGAAAAAACGTCTTATCCCCTTTTTTGACCCCTCTAGTTATGCGCTCCTCTGTCTGTGCCTTTGCCCTCCTTACCTTTACTCCGGCTTCTCTCTGGCTCACCTGGTATCTTCCCCAGTCCACTTCCACCTGCATTTCTTTGAACTTCCTGAAGGCTTTTCCTTTTGCCTCTACCTTTTTTGCTACCTCCTTAATTTACCACAGAGGTTTCCTCCTCCGCTTATTTTTACTTGCTGTCTTGGCGCAAAGGTCAGTGGCCTCCTCAATAGCTTCTTTTATCCTCCCCCACATTACCTCCACATCTGTCAACTCCTCCACCTCTTCCAAAGCTCTTTCCACTACTTCCCCCATTTTCCCGAAATCTACTCTCTTAAAATCCAGCACCCTCAGCCTAGACCGGTGAACCTCCGCAGTGTTCCTTATTCTGAACCTGACTGTGTTGTGGTCACTCGTACCAAGGTGTTCCGCCACTAATACATCTTCTACTCTATCCCCATTCGTCAGGACTAGATCGAGAGTAGCTTCTGTCCTGGATGGCTCCCCGACCAGTTGATTTAGGAGGGCTATTTGCAGGGAGTCCAATATTTCCCTGCTGCTGGTTGAAGCAGCCGATAGAGTATCCCAGTCTACATCTGGCAGGTTCAGGTCCCCCATCAGCACCACCTCCCACCTTGTTGCCATTCTCACTAACTCATCAGCCATGCTTCTATCCACTGATTCTTGCTGTGCTGGGGGCCTGTATACCACTCCCATACGCACCACTTCCTCCTTCCCCACTGCTAAAGAGACCCAGAGTCCTTCGGTCTCCCCCCACTTGCCCTGCAATTCTGATGCCCTTATACTCTCCTTTACATGGAGTGCAACCCCCCCCTTTTCCACCCTGTCCTTCCTGAACAGTTTGTACCCTGGTATCTCCATGTCCCATCCCTGCTCCTGGTGTCACCATGTTTCTGTTACCCCCACAATGTCTAGGTCCTCCTCGACCATTTTTGCTATTAGCTCTGGGCTCTCCCTACCCAGACTTCTGGCATTTGCACACATGATCATCCACCCCGTCTTTACACCCACCCTATATTTTCTGCCCCCGTGCCCCTTGGTTGTGTGGGTAGGGCTTTTAGCCCCCCATGCCTCTTGCCCCATCAGTAGAGCTTCCCCTTGCCCTCCGCCCCAAGTTTAGTTTAAATGGTAGCATTTATCAACTTAATCATCCAGCTTGCATTTGAGCACTGCTTTCCCCTTCCCATTTAGGTGCAGCCTATCCGGGGCATAGAGGCTGTTGTCGCTCCATGTTGAACCCCAATCTCCTACCACTCCATATCCCCCCTGAGCACACCAACCTGCCAGCCAACTATTGAACTCCTCTATATTTTGTTTTACCTCCATGTTGGCCCTTGGTACTGGCGGCACTTCAGAGAAAGACAGGGATTTAAAATCCAAGCTGCTGCAGAACCTAGCCAGTGCCATAAACCATACCTACATCTCCATCACACCACTCCTTGCAAGGTCATTTGTGCCTAGGTGAAAGATCAGATGAGTTTTCTCATCCATTTCCCCTCCCCCTTGAGGGGATTCAATGCATGACCTTGGCTGCCGTCATACCTGGCAGACACTCCACCCATATTTTATCCCCTCTGCCTCCCCTTCTCTCCCATGTAACTCCTTTTATAATACAATCCCCTACTATTAAAACCCTTTCTCCTTCCTCCTCCTGGGCGCCTCTTGCAGCTGCTTTTCTCCTCCCCTTTTCCCAGTTATACCCATCCCTGCACTTGCTATCCCCCCCCCGAAACTTCTTGAAGCCTCCTCCCCATCCTCCTCCTGCTCATTTCCCTGGGCCCACCTCTGGTTCTTTGGCTCCTCAGTGCAGCCCTTCCCCCCTGAATCTTTTTGAGACTTCCTCTCCCCCCTCCTGTTCCTCTCCCTACCCCAATGCCTGGTTTTCTGGCTCATCTATGGTGCTTTCTGGCCTACCTTGCTTCATTTGATCACCCGCCCCATGGATTTCCCCTTTGTTCCTTGTACACTAGCTTCATTTCTGCTCCATGCCCCATTTCCCCATCCCTTCCTCCAGAAATTTCCCGTCCCCTGCATCGCTGCTTCTTCCCTGGCATGTTCCTGCACAGTTTTCTCATTTCCCTGTTTTTGCTGTTTCTGCCCAGTTTTCACAGGTCTCACCCTTGCTGCCCCCATCTGTGCCTTTTTACGGAGTCCTGATCATTGTCCCCTGCTACCCCCTGTTACAAATGAAGCTCTTCCGGTACTATCGCTCCCTCTCGGGTCTCCCTGGACACCCTCATATGTCTGCCTGATTTTATGGGCGCTCCCACATTCGGGCTTCCCCTGCCAGGATGTCCATGTTCCCCCCGAGTACTCTCATTTACTCCTCTCCTTATGCCAGAGGTTTCAGCACCTGATGTAGTTTTGTAGGCGACCCCATGCTCCCTACTTTTCCACTCCCCAAGCTGTCTTTAAATCCCCTCAACCTCCTCCCTAAACTGCAACAGCTGGTGGCTTTGTAATTTTGTAATTGTGTATTTATGTATATTTTGTATTAGATTGTTTGTCATTGGTGTGATTATGTGGAACTTGGAATATTTGCACAGGACTGTCTTGAAAACTGGATTGTATTATCCAAATGACATGTATTATTCCTGTATAAAAATAAATTTTTTACTACTACTACACTGGACAACCCCCAAATTTCCAAGCCCAGTCAAGTACCATGGCTGCCCCACACCCTGTGCACCCAACCACCCTCCCAAAGATGCCTGCTCTAGTGACGTGGGGTCTCATTGTAGTATGTACCTCTGGTCAAGCCCCACTCGTAATGCACATACAGTCCTTCCCGATCCCCAGTGATGGGGCTACAAGTGGCTATATGCTTCCATTAAATTCCCAGATGCAACACTTAATCCCTCACAGCTTGCAATTTCACATACTTAACAATACCTCCCAGCTTGCAAGTTCACATATACAATCCCCCACACAGCATTTCATGGGGTCAGTACAAACCCAGAATCTCTCCAAGGACCGAGCCCATAGGCCCCCTCCTAGTCCAGGCCACGCCTACCCCTTGACTCCTCCCCCACCAGCTATTTAACAGAGGTCGGGCCAGGGTGGCTGGTGTGGGACCAATTACAGACCAAGTTCCTAAAAGTGACTGGGCTCCCATTTTTAAAGCCCAGCCACAAGTTCAACTTTGCCGCTTCTCCCTCTGATTGGTCCAAAATCCTTTCCGCAGCCTGTTTCCTCCCAGAAGGCCCCCAGCCCACTGCTGTTGCAGCCACCAGGATTCCCCCCCCCATGATGTCCCACTCTTGTTACTGCTGCCTATGCGGCCTCTGATCTGCTGCTCCTTCACCTCCACTGCCCGTACTGCTCTTCCCTGTTGCCAATGCGGCCGTGCTTCCCTCTCCAGTGCCGCCTCTGTGGCAAGCAATTACAGCTCATCCACAGAACAAGTTCCTGAAAATGGCTGGGCTCCCATTTTTATAGCCCAGTCACGAGTTCAACTTTGCCGCTTCTCCCTCTGATTGGTCCAAAATCCTTCCTGCAGCCTGTTTACTCCCAGAAGGCCCCTGGCCCACCAGCGTTGCAGCTGCCAGGATTCCCACCCATGATGTTCCACTCCTGTTATTGCCGCTGATGCAGCCTCTGTTCTGCTGCTCCTCCACCTCCGCTGCCCATACTGCTCTTCCCCACCGCCAATGTGGCCGCGCTTCCCTCTCTAATGCCACCTTTGCGGCATGCAATTACAGCTCCTCCACAGACCAAGTTCCTGAAAGTGGCTTGGATCCTGTTTTTATAGCCCAGCCACGAGTTCAACTTTGCTGCTTCTCCCTCTGATTGGTCCAAATTCCTTCCCACAGCCTGTTTCCTCCCAGAAGGCCCCTGGCCCACTGCCATTGTAGCCACGGGGATTCTCACCCGTGATGTCCCACTCCTGCCGCCTCCGCTGCCTGTACTGCTCTTCCCTGCAGCCAATGTGGCCCCGCTTCCCTCTCCAATGCCACCTCTGTGGCAAGCAATGACAGCTTCTCCTCAGACCAAGTTGTAACCATGGTTATCTATAGACAACCACTGATAGTAAAAGGCCCAGGGACATGCCATGGAGGACCACAGTTTGAGTACAGTTTGAGAATTATTCACGTTGAACAGGGTCATCCATGGTTATGTTATAGTTGTTACATTCTGTGTTATAAAACCAGTTTCGACACAGATCAGGCTATTTCATTTTTTTCCAGCAACCTTATCATTCTGTAATCATTACATATCATCCCCACATACTTTTGAAATAGTTTTTATTTGCTTACCCATTGCTGCTGGTGTTTCTCTTTCTTATGGAGTTTCTCCTCATTCATAACTGAAAGAATGGCACAATTTTTGTATACCACAACAAAATGAAATGCCTAAGATGTGATGAGTTTTCTTATTAATGTTTGCAATGCTCAAATAATTAATTTCTTTTTGTGAACCTTATTTTTTCTTCATAAATTATAAACAAATGTTATTATTGTTTTTTTATCTTACTTCTGTTTTTCCTCCTTCGGCAGAGCGGCCCCACAATCTCCGACAGCTGGCCCTGCACCCCCGGAACCGGTCGTGCATGCGGGCCACACAAACCCGCTCCCCCAGTGGGCCGGCCTTTATCGCTCTCACACCCACTGGGTACGCGTCCCTCTCAGGTCTCTCCGGGAGTGCAAGGCGTGGCCATCAGCCATGAATATTGCCCTCTGCATTTTCCACTTTTTTCTCCCTATGGTGAGCCAGATGTGCAATGACGTCCTGAGCACGTAGTGCTGATGCCCACCACGCTCTCCTCCTGCTTTGGCATGCCACTGTAGTGCGGCCGGCCTCCGTCAGGCGCCGCTGCAGGGTGATGCAAGCCCCACTACCCACCCCAGAGAGAGGAGAGCAGTCATCGGATACTCAATCCTCCCTCTCCCCTGCCAGCCCCCGGCAGCCCGAGTCTGCTCCCAAACCCGGGTCGCCGGCGTGAGGTGTGGCGTCCAGCGCCTCAACCCTCAGCGCCACAAGTGTTATTATTGTAATTATTTAAATTGGTTTAAAGTGTCAAATTTTGCATTCTGGTATGCAAATAAATAATGAACATTTGGTTGCTATCCCACGCTCTTATGAACATGGACAAGCCATTGTCAAACATGGATGGACCATGTTTAACCATGTTCGATCATGCTGTGTCCAGAACATTCAGAAAACAATTTTGGGGAAATTCATACTACATGGAGATCATGCTTGAAGAATTCTGTAGCAACTTTGACCAAGAACAGTAGCTAAATGAAACAGAAATATTTTATTAATTAACACCGTGTTTTGATAAACTGTAGATTTTAGGAATATAGTTGCAACTTAAATATATTTTAAGAAACAGTTTTTTACTTTGGAAAAAAAAAGATATGCAAGGCAGCTGTAATTTACAGCTATGATAACAGATGGTATAATTTAGTTTTAGAATGAAACTGCTCCTGGCAAGGCTGTGGATGGATTATGATTAGCTGAAGTAAGAGATGTCTGCATAAACTAAAAAAAGATGCTAACTAGAAATAAAATAAATCAAGAGAGTCGAGCCAACGTAGTGGCGCAGAAGGCTGAGGCACCATGCACCTTACCTCTCACTATGCTGGCGACCCAAGTTCGGGAACAAGTTCTGGTCACCAGGGGTCGGCAGGGGGTTGAGGGCTGGGAGTGGATCGAGCAACCACTTGGCAGCTCTGCTCTCTTGGATCGGGGTGGTGGGCAGAATTGGCTTTTGACTGCCAACAAGTGGAAGTCTGGTGGTAGCACCAGTGCACAAGAGGCAGACTAAAGTCAGGGGAGGGGGAGCCACAGTTCCAGGATGCATGCCCACCTCCACACACATGCATTTCCCATGCTGCCATGGCAAGGGTAATTTGGGGAAAACAAGGAAAAGTGGTTGGCTCGGGCTCCATCAAGTCCTGCCTGCCAGCATTCTGCCCCACACTGCCACCTGACTTGGGCCCCAATACTAGATGCATTTCTCTGGGTGGTGGGAGGATGGCCCTCACCATCTGGCCCCGTGATGGGGGGGGGGGCGGCAGTCCATTCGGGTCTCCGTGTCCTGGCCGTGGTCAAGGTAGAATGCTAGGTGGAGGGGGCAGGGACAGGACTGATAAGCCTGCCTGGGCCGACCACTGGGAAAAAAGCTATATGAAGAAAAATCAAGAGAGTTGCATCTTTTAATTTAATCTTTACACTTGGGGTTGATACCGCTAAGACTGCTTAAAATTATCTAGACCCCTATAAAGGGCTTAAGAGGACCCGTCTAAAAATGAGGCTAAACTAACAACCTGAAATATTTTATACAATTTTACTGTATAATCTATACCTTAAGTGGTTTAAATTATGGAACTACTAATGTAATAAAACAATGTTTACTGTATGTCATGATTAAAAGCAAACTATGACAATTAGTATTAAGCATGGACACTAAAAAACATATTTAGATAATGGCCAGCTATGGTTGCTACCTGAAATCATTTAAAATTTTATTTTTATCAGAATTCTTTTTTTTTCATTTACCAAATTGAAAATAAATTTAGTTTTCCCAATTAGTATCTCTTGACTGTTGGTTTTCCTGGCATTTGAGCATCAACTATCAACAATCTTTTCCATTAATCATGGACAGACCATAGATGGATTTATCATGGACAGTGATCAGGGACAGTGCAGGGATGGCCATGGATATCCATGGACAACTTTGTCCATGAAAACATAAGACAACTGGAACACTCTGGCCCCGGCCTCTGGCACTGCTCCTTACCCCTAGCGATACCACTTCATATCCCTTGAACTTCAGTACTCCCCCACCTTTCCCTTGTGGTGGGACCATTTAACTTAGGATGTGGTTCACAGCCTAGTCAGGACACAGATCCAGTGATGAAGGTTGGGGGGAAGGGGCAGGGGTTGTCGCCTGGCTGTGAGGTGCATGGGCAAGCTGTACCATTTTCTGGGTAGGGTGTTAAGCCTTCCTCTCACTCCTGAATGGAGGATTCCTGCAATGTCACTTCTGGGAGGGGGGGGGGCTGATTTTGCAAGGTATTTTGCAGCATCAGTGCCATCCCAGTTTCTGCTGAAAGGGGCATTGCTATAGCAGGTGACCCTACTCCCTTCACTCCAGCCAGCCTCTGCACATACTAGAACACAGAAACTACAGGTGTGGCTGTGAAAACAAGAAAATCATCACATGACATCTTAAAAATAACACAGTGCTGCTCTGTAGTTATTTAAAAATATAAAAATGTATTGCAACATGGAACTGATGGATAGATGCTCCAGTGCTTAGAGCCCCCTTCCCCTTCATCAGGGAGCTCCCAGTTCTGTGTTGCAACAAATTTCAGTGCTTTTGAAAAACGATGGATCAGTGCCGTGTTTTTTATGTTGTGACCCTACTCCATCCCCCTGGAATCTAAGCACTCCCCCTGGAAGCCTAACACACTGCCCCAAACATCACAATGTCAGGAATGAGTGTGTGGTTTTGTGTATGTGATCCGGATGAGCTCAGTAGATTTGTACCATCAAATATTAATGCTCGTTTAACACCCCCCAACATGCACACACTTTTAAAAAGTATCTTGGAGCTAGTGCAGATCACGCCTCTCCCCAATATAGCGGACATGATTTGTAGCATACACTTCTTGTTTTTGATTAAACTATTTTGTATGCCAACATTTTTTTACCCATTTTAAAAGTCTAATAGTTTAAAGTGATAACTAATAAAAAAAAAAACAACAACAAAAAAAAAACTGACATCTAATATTGAGTCAGTTTGTTCAAGTTTCATCCAAAACCTTGTGTAACCCCCCTGCAAATGGGGGTTCCCAAAAGACTTCCAGGAGCTTGCTTGAATGCTCCAAGCCTGAATGGTGTTTGGCATTTAAGCCATTTATCAGTGAGTGTTTTTAGAGCCTCTGGTACTGTCTCTTTAAGAGCTGTCTGCTTGCAGACATAATTAATTTGTATGGGGGACTGTGTTCTCTCTGAGTACCACTCGAGCTGCTGCCAATTCACTTCATTTTGCAGTCACTAGGAGTGCAAAGGGAACCTATCTGAAAGATGTAACTGTTTGCCAGAAATTATTTAGAGTAATAATAAAATTACAGTTTGTCTAACCTGCTTTCTTTGCAGTCAGAACTGTGTCTGCTAGTTCCCCATTCTAGTTTTGAACTGCTGAACTGGACCAATCAGTGTGGGTAAGCTAGCTCTAAAATGAGTGCCTTGGACGAATCAGAACTTGGACTCATAATCTGAGCCAGCCACAAGAGGATTGTATGGGCAGTGACTCTGGGAGATGTAGTTTAGACTTCAGTGCCTTTTGGACCAACAGCAGCAGTCTATTGTGGTGACAGCCAATCCAGTCAAGAACTGGGAGGAACTCAAAGGAAGAGCCGGTTTTGTCGGGTTGGAGTTTCAGTTGAGCTTTGGCAGTGAAGAAGGAAGGAGCCCTGTGCTTTTTCAGTGTGCAGTTTTAGTCAAAAGCGTGTGTAAGGCCCAGAGTTCCGGTCTGCAGCTTGTGTAACAGCTTGTTAGGACTGAATCCGTCCTGTGAAAAGAATCAAGGATCTCTGAAGAGTAGAAACCAGGCTCACCCTGTAGAAGACTGGAGGAATTGCTGAAAATCGCTTTTCGGTCTGTCAGGAACTGAATCTGCTGTGTGTTCTCCGGGTATTGTGCAGTAATTGCGATCGGGATACAGATGCAGCCTGCCTGGTATAGTGCTTTCTTTTATATGGATGTGTGAAGAGGTTTGTGTACCTCAAGTGAGCCCTGCTGACATTGAAGGACCCTATCTTATTTGGAGGTCGTAGTACTAATTCAGGGTTGCTCCTGTTGAATTGCCATTAAATCCAAATGGAATTACTGTACTGCTGACTGTTTAATTCTCCTTTCTCTGTGTGAAGGGCCCTACCAGCTGCCACAGTTTGGACTAGCCACTAGGGCTTGGGTACCCAGGACATTAACTGATAGGGATAGGCCTGTGCACAGAGCCATAGGTAGATTATTAGAGTGATAAGCTAATTAACCTGATTTCCCCTGTCCTTGTTATATCCCTAAATAAATCAGAGCTGCTTGTTTCAGCAAAGTTATACTGCCTAGGTATTTGTCTATGTTAAATACTGTACTGTGATTGTTGCACTGTATCTCATTTCTAGAGGGTCCCAGTGCGGAACCAGACCTGGGGTAAGTGTATACTGTGAAGGTAATTCTGATATATTGTGTGGGCCACTAGTGGGAAGAAAGGGGGTTGCAGTGTCCCAGAGGCTGTGACCAAGTTAGTTTAACTATTGCAAACCCTGACCTCTGGGTGGAGGCACCGCCATTGGATCCAGGCCCTCAACCTGTTAGTAGGCAAATCAGGCAGGGTAGTAGCCCTGGGATAAGCGCCATCTAGGTTACATCTTGGAGGTTCACCGCTGGGATTGTGTGTCCTCTGGTGGCCATATTACGAACCTGTTAAGAAAAAATGGGTACCCGACAGAAGTGGCTGTGCACGGCTGGTGGAGTGGTGTACTGGGGAGGAGATCGACCCCCAAAATGCTATGCTTATCCTGGACATCCCCCTGGGTATCAATACGGACACTGTGCAGGGAGTACTTTCCAAGGTGGAAGGTTTACAAAACCCTGTGGTGGTGGGTCGGCATGCTAATCTGCTCACCCACACTTTCCTGGCCCTAGTAGAGTTTAAGGATCCCATAGATAGCTCCAAAGTGCCACAGACCATTACCCCAGAGGGAGCCCTCACTGCTTGGAGAGTGATAACTAAGGACAGTAAAGACCGGGGGAATCAGCCCCACCACTATCTGAAACTTTTGAGGAGAAATTTGCTGAATGGTTGCTGGGAGAGGAAAACTGTGAGGACTTGAAGAAACTATTCTTGCCACCTGGGGTGTTCCTCCCCAACACCCTCTCCTGCTCCAGTGCCCGTAATGGTGGCTGAACCAATGCAGACTCCTATTTCTGCACCTGCCATTAGTCACGACTCTTACCGAAGGTTGAGGATCTTCTCTGGCACCCTCCCACCCCCAAGGGAGGATGACTGGGAGACCTGGATAGACTATGTTGCCCCAAGTGCTAGAATGGCAATGCTCGGAAGGTGGAAAGCGAAGAGGGTTAGTGAGAGCCTCCGAGGTCCTGCCCTGGCTACCATCCGTGCTAAGCGGGCCAGTAACCCTGAAGCGACTGCACAGGCTATCTTGAGGCCTTGGAGAATGTGTATGGAGCCCAGATTCTGATGAGGATCTATGGTGGAGAGTAAGAAATGCACAACAGTACCAAGGGAGTTGTTGTCTGTGTATGTCTCGGCTGGAAAAATTGTTGCAAGAATGCCTCAGAAAGGGTAGTTTGCCAGCGATTGAACTGGACCGAACCAGACTGGACAGAATCCTAAGTCTGCCCCTTCTCAGAACTGCTGTTGCTTCAGTTACGCCTGGCAAATCGACTGGAATCCCACCCTCCTATGATGAGTTAATGAGAGAATTGAGGAGTTGAGAAAAGGCACCTCGGGAGGTACCTGCACCAACAGCTGGCTACGACCCGAGTGACTGAGGGTGACCCATCAAGTGAAGTTCAGGGGCAGAGGTTGACAGTCAATGAGTGCTCTGACAAGGAAAAAGATATGCCACAATGGGGCGAACTGTTGAGAGAGATCCGGGAATTCAAAAACAGTCCCTTTATGAAGGCCACGCCTGCAAATACGGGCCCTGACCTATATCCGACTGCATCTGCTGTGGGGGTGGGGGTACCCACCCATGTATCTCCTGCTGATAACAGCTCCAAACTCAATTCCTTGACCATGGAAGTGGAGAAACTGACGAGATGTCTCCAAATGCTTATCACGCCGCAGACAGAGATGGCACCCAGGTTTCAGTTAGTAATACCCCGCCCTGGCTCCCAGTGTGGCGCCTCGGCCAGCTCAAACTCCAGAAAGTATGTTTTGCTATAATTGTGGGAAAGATGGGCACATGAAAGGGAATGCCAGTCCCCAAAAGACACTGACAAAGTTGCATATAGGCTACAAGGAAGCTTGGAGAAGAAATCAGTGGTTAAGAGGTGCGACATAGATCCCAGTGAGGGCACCAAAAATGCTAATTCACGTCCTTTGTGGCAAGGTCAGTTGCCCAGACCCCACTGCCGCCTCTCCAGACTGGTCCAGAATAGTGGGTCCCTCCATGGAGACCACTGTAAAGGTGAATGGAGTGTCTACAAGAGCTGTATTAGACAGTGGCTCCCAAGTGACAATTATGTTCCAGGATTGGTATCAGAAGCATTTGTCAGGCGTACCCTTACAACCATTAGAAGGACTGCATGTATGGGGTTAAGTGAGAAGGCCTACCCTATTCGGGTATATCCGAATTTGGCTGTCTTTCCCCACCTCCGTGGCTGGAGTGGCGAACAAGTAGAGACCCTAGCCTTAGTGTGTCCCCCACTGGACTGTATGATGGTGTCCCTTTGTTGATTGGAACAAATGCTCATATGTTGGAAGGCTGGCACAGTTGTGTTATGAAAACAGGGGTCAAAGACTAGTAGAGCTTTAAGAGTTCGGCTTTAATTAAGAAGGCCTATGAGGCACAGAGAGATGCTGAAAAAACAGAACCAGAGGAACCGGTCGGAATTGTATGGAAGAAGGATCCTGAGTCTCTGATCCTGGCCAAATGCCCAGTGTACCTTACAGGGAGAGGTCCGTATCAGAAAGGATGTTAAGAATAAAATATTAATGTTGGATGCACCAGGCGATGGAAAATTGCCAGAGGACTGCTGGTCAAGCCTAGTATTTTGCCGCTAGAGCCCATGCTTATGCCAGAAGGGTAATGGTCCAAGTTCATAATGTGTCTGAAAGAGACATTCAGTAAACAGAGGTTGCATCCTGGCTAATGTGCATTGTGCAGACACTGCAGTGCTACCCAGCAGCAGAGTTCAAGGAAGAATGACAGAGTGGCGCCTGACTTGTTTGATTTGGCGACTCCCGCTGCCAGCTGAATGGAAAGTGAGGATCAGTGAGAAGCTTGCCCAGAGAGACCAGGTGTTTTCTTTAAAGGAATGGGATGTAGGATGCGTGCAAGGCTGAGCACAATATCCGCGCTGCATGACGAAGAGACCATTCGTGAGGAGGTCTCGCGCCTGGCACCTGCTGACATAGATGATGTGACGGCATCTGCAAGAGATGTTAGCTGCTGGTGTAATACAAGAATCCAGAAGCCCTTATGCTTCCCCATTGTGGTAGTGAGGAAAAAGAATGGAACAGTAAGGATGTGTGTGGATTATCGCACCTTAAACCGGCGGACTATCCTGATCAGTACACAATGCCCGCATTCAGGATGCTTTGGACTGCCTAAGCGGGAGCAAGTGGTTCTCTGTGCTGGATCTCCAGGTGGTACTACCAGATCCCGATGGCCCCAGAGGACCGTGAGAAGACGGCCTTTATCTGTCCGCTTGGCTTCTATGAATTCATGAGGATGCCTCAAGGTATTTCAGGTGCCCCAGCCACTTTTCAACGATTGATGGAGCGTGCAGTGGGGACATGAACTACTAGAGTGCCTGGTATACCTAGATGATGTTATTGTGTTTGGCAGCTCACTGGAGGAACATGAGAGCAGATTATTTAAGGTATTGGACCGACTGGAGGACTTTGGCCTTAAACTGTCCATTGATAAGTGTCAATTCTTTCAAACATCAGTAAAGTATGTGGGACACATAGTATCCACCGAGGGAATAGAGACCGACCCAAGTAAAGTTGAGGCCTTGACCACCTGGCCACAGCCCAAAAATCTAAAAAGAACTGCAAAGATTCCTGGGATTCTGTGGTTATTATCGGCGCTCATCAAGGACTATTCAAGAGTGATCCGCCCTTTACTTAACCTTACTCAAGGGTATCCCCAACCCACAAAAAATACCAAAGTCAGCGTCCCTCAAGACTGAAAGAGTGTATTTTCATCCGAGTGAAGTATTTGGGGCCCGCTGGACTCTGATTGTGAGACTGCTTTTCATGAGATCATATATCAACTTACCCATGCTCCAGTGCTGGCCTATGCCGATCCAAGAAAACCTTACGTCCTGCACACTGATGCTAGCTTGCAAGGGTTGGGGCTGTGTTGTACCAAGAGCACGAGAATGGCCTGAGACCAGTGGCCTTTGCCAGTAGAAGCCTGACCCCATCCGAAAAGAACTATCCTGTACATAAGTTAGAGTTCCTAGCTTTGAAGTGGGCTATTGTTGACCAATTCCATGAGTACTTGTATGGGGCTAAAATACTAGTAAAACTGACAATAATCCTTTGACCTATGTGCAGACCTCAGCTAAGTTGGATGCCACTGGCCATAGGTGGCTTTCTGCATTATCTACATATGACTATGCTCTTGAATACCGAGCAGGTCTGAACCATAGATGCTGATGCTCTCTCCCGAGGCCTGTTCCCCAGAATGATTGGGTCCGATGGCAGAACCTGACATTCGGCACTCTGCCGGAAGTTTGACAGGGAGGAACAAATGTCCACGGACGCAGTGGACTGCATGGTGGATTGCTTGGGAGCCTCTGAGAATTGCATACCTGCTGCTTATTGCCACTTTTCTGCAATAGACATTGGTGCACTGCCTCAGCTGGACAATGACAGTATGGCGGGCTCAATCCGCGATCCCATGATCAAAGCAGCTTTAGAAGCCCTCTATGCAGGAAAAGATGTGTCCAAATTACGCCCACTGATTTGAGAACTGCACTGTTATACAAAGAAGGTCCTAAGTTGAAACTGATCAATAAACTGTTATACAGAGAAACAGTAGACAGAGGGGACAAGTAGACAAACAACAACTAGTGCTGCCCACTGCCTTCGAGACTCAGTACTGAGGTCCTTGCACAACCACATGGGGCACCTTGGTATAGACAGAACACTTGACTTGGTGAGATCCAGATTCTATTGGCCTAAGATGGGGCTGATGTGGAGCAACACATTCGAACTTGTAGTCGCTGCTTACAGAGGAAAGCTTTGCCCCAGAGGGCTGCCCCTTGTTAACATCACCACCAGTGCACCCATGGAGCTGGTCTGTATTGATTTTCTGAGTTTGGAGTCAGATCAAAGAAATATCAGTAATGTGCTGGTGGTCACTGACCATTTCACGAGATATGCCCAAGCTTTCCCCACCAAAGACCAGAAAGCATCCACTGTAGCCAAAATACTTGTAGAAAACTTTTTGTTCACTATGGGGCTCACAAAGAATCCATTCTGATCAAGGGAGACTTTGAGAGTCGCCTGATCAAAGAGATGCTTTCTCTGTGGGAGTGCGAAGTCCAGAACCACTCTTACCACCCCCAGGGGACCCACAGCCTGAACGTTTCAACCGCACTTTGCTAGATATGCTAGGCACCCTGCACCCAAAGGACAAGCCTAGATGGAGCCAACAAATTAGCACCCTGGTACATGCTTATAACTGCACCAAAGTGATGCCACTGGATTCTCCCCTACCGCCTGATGTTTGGAAGAGAAGCTCGACTACCAGTAGATGTGTGTTTGGGGTCTCTCCTGATGGGGTTCAAGCTGACAACTATTTACAGTATGTGCAAAAGTTAAAGGCCCAGCTAACTCATGCATACAACTGGCTCAAACCATGGCTGCCAAAAGAAATCTGGCCAACAAAGAAAGGTATGATAAAAGGTGAAAGCACAGGAACTCCAGGAGGAGATCGGGTATTGCTAAGAAATCTGGGACTGCATGGCAAGCACAAGATTGCTGACAGATGGCACCATCTCCCTCACATTGTAGTGGGCAAACTAGATGATCTGCCAGTGTACAAAGTAAGGCCTGAGAATAATTCAAAGATGTAAAACAATGCATAGAAATCATTTACTGCCCATTGGACAAATCCTGATTGAGTCTGAGCCCCAGAAGATGCCCCTCTGGACCAGTGACTAGAGCTGCTGCTAAGAAAAGATCAAGAAAGTGCACCTACAGAAGCAAAGTTAAAGTGTTCCCTCCACAAGTCCCAGTTGAGCATGACTGTCAGTCCATATCAGAAGAAAGTGAGAGTGACTTTGAATACTATCCTTCTTACGAACTGAGTCAATTGTTTGGGGCAATCCCTAGTCAATACTGGAGACAAAGCTGGGCCTTCTGGACTGTCTAAGCCCCAGCTTCATCCCTGGAGCCAATGCTCCCAGAAAGTGAAGTGCAAAGCATCAGATCAGATGAAATGGAATCATTGTGCATGGTTGAACTGTTTGAGCTTTCAGGGAGGAAAATGATAGATTGGGGCAGACTGGTGATACACCCGAACAAGAAGAGTATTTTGAGTGCCCTGACAGTCCACTGCCAGTGTCCCAAAGCTCTCCATGCGAGCCAAATGTTGTGGACTCAGAAACTGTAACTCCTGGAGCTGAAAGTGCCCCAAGTTCTAGCCTCTCACCCCATAGAGACTCCCTGACAAGTGAGGACAATGCTGAAAATGAGGCTCAGAGTGCAGAGACTATAACAGTTCCCCTAGAAAGACTGGTCGAGCTGTAAAGCCTGTGGTGCACCTCAGTTATGATTCACTTGGGAGGCCTGTGGACTTGCCTCTCAATGTTGTCCAAAGGAGTGTATGTGTCCCGAGCTCATTGCCCAAACTGAGCATCAGTGCTAACTCCAAGTTACTTGTGTTGCCCTCTAGTTGGTGCCCTTGCCCCATCCAGCCCCAAGGTAACTGATAGGGAAGGCCCCTCTCTTCAGGTTTCATGTACAAGAGGTAATAACTTGAGTTATGGTACAATGTGTATGTAATACTGTGTAAAGTGTGACACTGCAATGTTTCAGAAATATGTTCTTGGTAAATGATATATTGACTGATGATTACATGCGAGCCTAATGCAAATGTATATGGTTGCAGTTGAAACTTATAGTACTTGCTTGACGCTGGACGCCAAGCTTTCCCAGGCTAGGAAGGTGTAACCCCTGCAATGGGGGTTCCAAAAGACTTCCAGGAGCTTGCTTGAATGCTCCAAGCCTGAATGGTGTTTGGCATTTAAGCCATTTATCAGTGAGTGTTTTAGAGCCTCTGGTACTGTCTCTTTAAGAGCTGTCTGCTTGCAGACATAATTAGTTTGTATGGGGGACTGTGTGCTTCTCTGAGTACCACTCGAGCTGCTGCCAATTCACTTCATTTTGCAGTCACTAGGAGTGCAAAGGAACCTATCTGAAAGATGTAACTGTTTGCCAGAAATTATTTAGAGTAATAATAAAATTACAGTTTGTCTAACCTGCTTTCTTTGCAGTCAGAACTGTGTCTGCTAGTTCCCCATTCTAGTTTTGAACTGCTGAACTGGACCAATCAGTGTGGGGTAAGCTAGCTCTAAAATGGTGCCTTGGCCGAATCAGAACTTGGACTCATAATCTGAGCCAGCCACAAGAGGATTGTATGGGCAGTGACTCTGGGAGATGTAGTTTAGACTTCAGTGCCTTTTGGACCAACAGCAGCAGTCTATTGTGAGTGACAGCCAATCCAGTCAAGAACTGGGAGGAACTCAAAGGAAGAGCCGGTTTTGTCGGTTGGAGTTTCAGTTGAGCTTTGGCAGTGAAGAAGGAAGGAGCCCTGTGCTTTTCAGTGTGCAGTTTTAGTCAAAAAGCGGTGTAAGGCCCAGAGTTCCGGTCTGCAGCTTGTGTAACAGCTTGTTAGGACTGAATCCGTCCTGTGAAAGAATCAAAGGATCTCTGAAGAGTAGAAACCAGGCTCACCCTGTAGAAGACTGGAGGAATTGCTGAAAATCTTTCGGTCTGTCAGGAACTGAATCTGCTGTGTGTTCTCCCGGTATTGTGCAGTAATTGCGATCGGGATACAGATGCAGCCTGCCTGGTATAGTGCTTTCTTTTATATGGATGTGTGAAGAGGTTTGTGTACCTCAAGTGAGCCCTGCTGACATTGAAGGACCCTATCTTATTTGGAGGTCGTGAGTACTAATTCAGGGTTGCTCCTGTTGAATTGCCACATTAAATCCAAATGGAATTACTGTACTGCTGACTGTTTAATTCTCCTTTTCTCTGTGAAAGGGCCCCTACCAGCTGCCACGGTTTGGACTAGCCACTAGGGCTTGGGTACCCAGGGACATTAACTGATAGGGATAGGCCTGTGCACAGAGCCATAGGTAGATTATTAGAGTGATAAGCTAATTAACCTGATTTCCCCCTGTCCTTGTTATATCCCCCTAAATAAATCAGAGCTGCTTGTTTCAGCAAAGTTATACTGCCTGAGGTATTTGTCTATGTTAAAGTACTGTACTGTGATTGTTGCACTGTATCTCATTTCACAGGAGGTCCCAGTGCGGAACCAGACCTGGGGGTAAGTGTATACTGTGAAGGTAATTCTGATATATTGTGTGGGCCACTAGTGGGAAGAAAGGGGTTGCAGTGTCCCAGAGGGCTGTGACCAAGTTAGTTTAACTATTGCAAACCCTGACCTCTGGGTGGAGGCACCCGCCATTGGATCCAGGCCCCTCAACCTGTTAGTGGCAAATCAGGCAGGGGTAGTAGCCCCTGGGATAGCGCCATCTAGGGGTTACACTTGTCAGCCATTTTGAGAGGCAGGGGCTGCACTAAGCCCATTATCTTTAGTATAAAATAAATAATATGCTCACCACCAGGCCTGAGTTTCCTCTTCCACCCTGACCAACATTTGTCTGTGTTTTCATCCATCTCCGTAGATTTTCCTCCTCCTCCTCCTTTCACGGTCTCTGTCTGAGGCCCCCATGCCTCCATTGGATGCAGGTTTTTGCATGATTTGGGGCTGTTTACAAGGTAGGTAGTGGCCCACAGAACAGTTTCTTGAAAGTCCTCAACTGGCCCACGGTCCACTAGATTTCCACTAATGCTGTAACCCCCCCCCCCCCCCATTCTTGGTTTTCTGCAGTGTTAAAGGTACTGTACATAATTTCCAACAAAATGCTGTTCTTCTGCCTCAGATCCTCTAACTGCAGACCTGTTACTCAACCTCCTGTACTTCAATCGAAGCTTAATAGAAGCAAACGGTTTTGCTCCAAAAACGCTTACTGTGTGAGGGTGGGATGAATGACAAGAGATACACAAGTCACATGAATGACAAGATCCCCACTGAATCATGTCGGAATTAGCTATTTATAGCACCAGGAGAGCTCCTGTGCCTGTACATCTTGCCACCCTGTTCCTCAGACAAGCGAAGGCCTGCTCCTTATTGCGCAGCAGGCTGTGTGATGACATCAGAGAAGACCAGGGTGTTACTACTATATTAAGATTTAGGGTAGGTCTTCACCCCTGTCTGAATACAGCACTGAACACTAAGAGTGACACAATCTTAGAACTGCACTTCTGTCAAGCAGTACTTATCTGCTGCAATAAATCCCAGACAGCAGTGTGATCTGATGGTTAGAGTACTGAACTATGAACTAGCAGATGCTATGCTTGAGTCACCCTGACTGACTTGAGCAAGTCACCTGACCCCTGTGCCTCATCCTTCTAGCTGTAAACTTGGTTGAAAGCAAGACCCTATGAAAATTAGGTGCTGCCTTTTAGTTAAGCTCCCCAGGATAAATAGAGTAATAGGTGGGCAACCACGCTAAACAATGTTGTGTTTCCATCGAGGGGGTCTGTGCTCCTAAGATGTCACTAGAGAGCCCCAAGACAGAAAAACTGCCTGGATGTGCAAGGTTCCTGCATGACAAAAAGGATTATAAAATGGCAAGGATAAATCCAGAGGCCTCATTGGATGACAGTTGTCACAGGACCATGCATTAAAATGCTACCCATGCATGATCAGGAACCAAATCTCATTACAAAGGCTGGAAAACCTCATTACCTACAGCAAGCCTTTTTCTAAGGGTAATAAACCTGTTCTGGGTGTGAATTTAATGATTAAGCAAGCAAGCAAGCAATTCTTTATTTTTAAAAAGCACCTTGCCAAAGCCAAAGCACTTTTACAATAAATAAATCAAATACATAAAATTAAAACAACATCCTAAAATCAATCAATAAGATATACTTAAAAATCAGGATACGCCAGGCTAAATAAATACATTTTTAATGCTAATTTAAAACTTTGGATGGTCAGGCAATCTCACACCCAATGAGGTAGAGAATTCCACAGGGTTGGGGCCATAAAACTAAATGATCTGGCCCCAGATGTCTTTAAACACACCCTGGGAATCTCTAGCAATCCCTCATTGGTGGATCAGAGCGGATGGGAAGGACAGTAGGGATAAAGAAGATCTTGCAAGTAACTAGGTCCCTGATTGTGTAGGGCCTTATAGGTCAGCAAACCAACCTTGAAGGTAATCCACCACTGTATTGGCAGCCAGTGCAGTCTGCGGAAGACAGGCGTTATATGACTGGTCCTAGACATACCAGTCAAAAGCCTGGCCGCCACATTCTGTACCAACTGCAAATGGCGGATATCCACCCCCGGTAGCCCTAGGTACAGGGCGTTGCAGTATTCCAGGCAGGAGGTAACGAAGGCGTGGACCAACGCTGGAAGGTCGTCAGCAGAAACCAAGTGCTTCACCCGGGCTATATTCCTCAGATGGTAAAAAGAGGTTTTGACAATGAATCCATATGGATTGAGGAGGAAATAACCTGTATGAAGCCCAGCGAATTCATCAGCTGGAGGAAGTCCTGACCAAACTGCGAGAGTTCATTGTCGACCCAGGCAATGAAATCCCCCAGGATCAGCCATCTGGAGGATCCCAATGTCATGTCGACAATGAAGTCTGCAACTTTCCGAAGGAAAACATTCCCATTACCTGGTGGACGGTAAATGAGAAGAATCCTGCACCCCACACCCTCACACAGGATACATTCAAAGGAGTTGGTAATTCCTACTGCTACCTCCATCAGGTTCAGTTCCGTTCTAAAACAAATTGCCAGTCCCCCACCCCTACGATCCAGCCTCAGACGGCGTATCACCGAGTACCCAGCTGGTACAGCTGAAGCCAGAATAGGGCCAGCTTTATCATCCAGCCAGGTCTCGGTGATGCATGCCAGGTCCGATGACCCTACAAGATCAGCTATTATAGCAGTCTTGTTTTTAATGGACCTGGCATTACATAACACCGTCCGAGTAGGATGAGTTGCCGGTGAAGACCAAGCCACCTCTCTACAACAGGCAGAGCCCTTGGCTATGGGAATCAGGCAGGGAGAACCCCTCTCCTGAACCCATTTCACCTCAGGGCGTCTTCTTGTCCCCACTATCCCAATCCGTCCGCTCCTTTCCATTCCCCTCCAGGCCCAGCCACTGCTCTCCTCCTCCTCCTCCTCACAATCCCCAGAGCCCTACACCATCTATATACCTCCGGGGATATTGGGGGACACCTAAAAGGGTGGAAGTCCTTAAGCCGGGAGGGGGAATTATGCCTGACCAGCCGAACAGCTCCCCAACACATCTTCACACACTCAGAGCACCCACAATAAATTCACACTAACTACACAACACTACATACCCAATCACTCAACTTTCAATCACACACCACACACCAAACAATAATAAATAAACACAAAATAAACAAAACAGAGCAGATTACAAATTACAGCATGGGTTCGAAGAAGAGATTGCCACAGTTCTCCCCAGCAAACGGTTTATGACTTCTGGGAGCTCTCACCTCACCAGAAAAAGTGTCCCCCCACCAATCTCTCACTTCGGCTGGGGTACAACTGTAAAAAACAGGACACTCTCACTGTCCATAATGTGTCCTTTAAACTGTCTACAAACAAGCAGCACTGTCCACTAGGCAAGAGAATAGGAGAAGGTCTGACCTATGCAATAATGCAGTCTCCTGGGCTGTGGGCATCAATCACTTCTTGGCAGATCAGTCTCTCACAGTGATTCTAGGCCCAAAAATCAGTGGTCCTCCAAACCAAACTCTGCTTCTTTGCTCCTCTTCTGGTCTTTTGATCTTCTCCAAACCAACAACCACCAAACCGTCTCCCCGAGAGGAATACTGATGGGGGATCTAAGCATAATAGATCCATGTGAGGGGCAGGCTGTTCAGACCCCCTCAGACCAACAATGATCACGCACCAGCTGTTCATCCTCCAACAACCGCAGGTCCAGTCCTCCACACTATCAAACCCTCAGCAGCACCCCCCAGGTTCAGGTTGGGGTAATAAAGTCAGAGTAGAGTCACCAAACTTTCTCGAAAAGTGAAAGAAAAAGGCGAAAGATGAACCAGTCGGCCGACTCAACAGAATCGGAACAACGAGAACAGCCCCAACAACCACCGAAACTCCATGGAGGCCCAACAGCCCAGTCCCAACACAGTACCTCCACTCTGTTGCCAGACTCCGGTTCCACTTTGATTCAGCTGCCGAAACGCTGCGGGACACGACTGCAGCTCCTCCTCTCCACTCCCGAAGGATACCACACCTCGGATCACAAAGCAGCTCCCCTACAATCTCCTCGTCCTCAAGCCTGGATTAGGCAAGAATCACCAAAATGAGTCAGGATACGATTCAGAACTCAGGGTGAATGTTAGGCAAATATTTAACACAAAAATAAGAGGATTAACTTGTGCAGTCCTCACAGTATGCGGCTACCAAATTTACCGTGTTTACAGCTGTTAGATGTCAGTAACACATAAAAATAAAAATCGGAGAAAAAGACGATCCTAACACTAAAAACTTCACTTCTTCACCCCTAACTAACTGCTCTAACAAAAATATACAAAATTAATGAAAGTGTGCTCTCTAAAATAACAATGTGTGCTCTCTAAAAATGTGTGGAGACAGCTTAGCCCAGTGTGGCCGCCATAGTGAAGTAACCACTAATGTTTCAACGTCATACAGACGCCTTTCCCAAAGTTGTGTGCCATTCAGGCAATTAACAATGCACTTCCATGGGCATAAGGACACTCGGCTTTCAACCTCATGCCTTACTATGGCCCTGGAGCGGGCATCATTAATCCTTTAATGCACACCCCACTGTGGCTTATTGCTTACTTAGCTGTCATTGAAATTGCCTTGTTTCCTGGATTAGCTCAACAGACTTCTGCAGTATTGCATTGCATCCTCATGGGCTGCAATGTATCTGTTTTATGTTTTCAGGGTTTTGGTTTATTTATTTATTTATTTATTTTTTTAAACTTTGTTTATTTGTCAGTTTTCTTTTCTTTTTTTTTTTTTCCATCTGAACATAAAGGAAAACATTACATATTAAAAATACAATACAATAAAAATTGCCAGTTAGAAAAGAAAATCAATACTAGTACAGAGAATTTAATACAGTTGTATTATTTCAGAGTCCAATGTTGTTATGGGTAACTGTATGTCCTAGATTCCTACGGTATGAATTCAGGCTTCAAAGGAGATACATAAAGAACCCATCTCCACCAGATCAACTCAAATATTTGAGAGTTTTTGTTTACTGTGGCCATGAGGGATTCCATTCTGTATATTTCTATCATAATATCTTGCCATTGTTTAAGGAGGATAGGGTTCTGAGTCAACCAATTTTTGGTTATAGCTTTTTTGGCTGCCAGTAAGCATACTATTAATATTTTTTTAGTATGGGGGTCTCTGCAGTCTGGAGGAAAATCATTAAAAAAGAATAGCACAGAGGAGTTAACTGTACCTCCGGGGAGAAGATCACAGTTAGTGCTTTTTGTAATTCATCATGGAAAGGAGCCAACAAGGGGCATGCCCACAGTATATGTGTCAAGCCAGCTGAGGTGTGACCACATCCTCTCCAGCAACTGGAGGAGTTTGTTGGATGATATTTAGCTTGTATCACTGGAGTAATAAAAAATCTGTTGGTAACCTTCCATGAAAACTCTTTCTATGAGATCGCTGAAGTTCCGGACTGTAGTCTAGATAAGTGTTTTTCCAAAAGTTGCTGTCCAACTGTTATTCCCAAATCTCTTTCCCATGCCTGTTTGGTTGTATTCAGAGATTCATTATTAATTGAGAGGAAAACCCCATACAACTGTGCAATTACGTGGGAGTGTGAGATTTTATTACTCACTATGTCTATTAGTTTGTTAATTATTGGCAGAGATGGGTTAGAAGCCCAGAGGTCCCTTGAGGCAGACTTAATGTAATTAGATACCTGTAGATATCTAAGTCTATCTCTTAGAGGGATCCCATATATTTTATGTAGCTCCTCCAGTGTCAGTAGCCTTCCTTCTTTTAAAAATTGAGAGACCAGATATAGGCCCATTTTTTCCCATCTGCAAAATCCCCAATCCAAGGAAACTGGGATAAAATCCTGTGTGTATGGAATGGCTTGCATAATTACCCGCCAAGGGGCTAGTCTTTTGTCTCTTAATATACTATACCAGCACTTTAAAGTAGTTTGAGTGTAAGGGTTCATGGATTCGTGTCTCCCATCTAATCTGGTCTGAGCTAATAGTGTCTTGGGCATATGATGCAAATCTTCTTCCCGCATCTCCAATGTCTTCCATTTAGCAGCATATATAGGACTTACCCAATATACTGTTGTTCTAAGTTGGGCTGCTAGGTAGTACACCTCCAAATGTGGAAGGCCTAGACCACCTTGATTTTTTGGAAGTTGCAGAAGCAAAAATCTGATCCGAGGTCTGGCTGAGTCCCACCAGAAGCCAGAAATCCTACTGTTTAGTTTACGAAAGTATACTTTAGGAATTTCTATCGGAGTGTTTGTGCTAAATAAAGAAATTGAGGGAGCAGTACCATTTTTACCACTTCAACCCTCTGGGTCAAAGAGATTGGTATCATTGCCCACTTCTCTAGGTCTTTTGTTATCTGGTTAAGAAGTGGAATATAATTTATATTAAACATAAATTGGGAGTCTAGTCCTAACTTAATTCCCAAATACTTTAAGGGTTGTAAGTTCCATCTAAATGGATATTTGTGTTTGATTGTTTCTGAGGGATAGTAATTAAACTGAAGCACTTCTGTTTTAGTCAAATTAATTTTATATCCTACCAATTTGCCAAATTCCATCAGGGTTCTCCATAGTGGGTCCAGGGAATGTTTTGGTGCCGCCAAATATATCAAGAGATCATCTGCATATAATGCAAGTTTGTGAGATTCCCCTCCCAGTTGGATTCCCTGAATCTCCGTTTGCTGCCTTAATGCCTGTACCAAAGGCTCAAGGTATAAAGCGAATAGCAGTGGGGACATAGGGCAACCCTGTCTTGTGCCTCGATACAAGGGAATAGGAGCAGAGGTCCTGCCATTCACCTTGATGTAGGCTTTGGGCTGTGTATAAATATTGTTAATTATTTTAATGAATGGGTCAGGAAAATTAAATTTGTGAAGAACCTGCATAAGAAACAACCAATCCACCCGGTTGAATGCCTTCTCAGTGTCTAGATTTAACATTAGAAAAGGGCTTCCCGACCAGGCAGAATGGTACAGGATGTGGAGAGATCTCTTAATATTGTCCTGGGTCTGTCTTCCCGGGACAAAACCCGTTTGGTCTAGATTGACCAAAGAGGGAAGAACCGTCTCCATCCTTTTGGCCATTACCGTGGCAAATAGTTTATAATCTATATTTAGAATGGAAATGGATCTATAAGCAGTGCAGTGGGTAACATCTTTCCCTGGCTTAGGAATACTGGCTATAGTGGCATAATTCCAGGTAGGTGGTATTTGTTCCCCTTCCTGTACCCGCTGACAAACTTCCAATAGGTCAGTGGTCAGAAGATCCTTAAACCTCTTAAAGAATTCTCCCATCAGTCCGTCAGGCCCTGGACTTTTATTAGTTTGTAGTCTTAAGATAGCACAGTGCATCTCAGTAGCCGAGATAGGTTGATTTAATGCCTGATGTGATTCTTCTGTTAATATGGGCAAACCCAATTGTGACAGATAGGCTGAGATTGTGCTTAATTCAGGTGAACTCTCTGGAGTGTAGAGTGTTTTGTAATATTGCTCTAATATTTGGGCAATATGTAAGGGGGATCTAACCATTCGTCGTGTGGTAGGATCTTGAATCTGCAAAATTGTTGCCCTAATTTTCTTCTGGCGTAATCTATGTGCCAAAAGACGTGTCGTTCGGGGTCCGGTCTCATAATATCTTTGATTTAGATATTGCAGGGATTGTTCTGTGTGGACATCTAAAAGATGTTGCAACTGTTGCTTTGTAATTTGTAGTAGAGGGTATATTGCCTCGTCGCCTGCTGCATGTTGTTCCTGCAGTACCTTATACTGCTGTTGTAATTACTCTAACTTCTGGTTTTGTTGTTTTTTATAATTAGCTGCAAATTTTATGATATCTCCCCTTAGAACTACCTTCAGGGTGTCCCATAATATAGCAGGTGAAATCTCTGGAGACCGATTCTCACTCAAAATCTGGGTTATTCTGAGTACCACCATCTCCAAGAATTCTTTTAAATTCAGAAGAAAGTTATAAAATTTCCAGATAGTCTGGCCTCTTTCAGTAGGCCATTTAAATAATAAAGTGAGTTGGGAGTGGTCCGACAACACTGATGGAGAATGCTGGCATTGTTCCAGCAGGTGCATATGTTCTTTTGAGACCATCATATAGTCTATTCTGGTATATACATGGTGGGGGGCTGAATAATGCATGTATTCCCTCTTAGTAGGGTTCAGGCATTTCCATGCATCCACCCATTGAAGGGTTTGAAAGTATCTCATGGCAGCCTTTTGGGCAACCGTTTTCTTGTATGTTTTAGGATTGGATGTATCCTCTATGTGGTATGTTTGGTTGTGGTCCCCACCCACTACAAGCATCCCCTTTTGACATTCCATAATTTTATGCAGGAGAGACCGGAGCACTGATGCTTTTGATCCAGGGGTACATATATAGAGGGCAGTGTAATCTGATTTCCTTCAAGCTCTCCGCTGACCACCGCCAGTCTGCCCTCTGAATCGGTATATGAGGTACACATTTTAAATTGAGAAGTTTTCGGTAATAAAATTGCCACCCCTCTTCTTTTGCCTCCCTTGTAAGCTGAGGAAATCACCTCCCGGAATCCGAACTTAGTTCATTTTAAATGTTCTTTTCTGCTTAAGTGTGTTTCTTGGAGGAGTATAACCTCAGGTTTTTGCTTTTTTATTTGGGTGATCACCCTGTACGTCTTTATAGGGTTATTTAAACCATTAACATTTTGTGATATTATTTTAATTTTGTGGCCCAGATATTCAAAAGGGTTGCGCATGGCACAACAGTGTTGCGCCATGCACAACCCACTGATGCGCCCTGGTGCGATATTTAAAAGGGAAAAGTGCGCCTGCACAAATCCCGATGCGCCGGGGTGCATCAGTAATGTATGCAGGCACAGGTGGGGCGTGCCCATGCATAAACTGCACAGCCCAATATTCAGCCTGGGCCGTGCAGAGTTATGCAGGCACAACCCCTACCTGCGCCTGCACAAAGTTGAGCCGAAAAAAGGAACAAGTCAAGGGCCACCCACAGGTGAGCTGCCGCATTGCAGGGCGCAACACAGCAGCTGCCACCTGTGGGTGGCCCTCAACTGTTCCCGCCACACCTGGCGGCACCCCATGCCCGATTGTGGGCATAACTGTCCCCACCCCAAGTATAGCCCAATCGCGGGCAGAAGTGTAACCCTCCCAGTAGCCCGATCGCAGGCAGAGTGTAACCCCCCACCCCGAGTAGCCTGATCGTGGGCATCAGACCCCCTCGCCAAGTCCAATATCCCTGGTGGTCCAGTGGACCGCCAAGTAGCCCGATCATGGGCGGCATTCCTCACCCCCAAGTCCGAAATCCCTGGTGATCTAGTGGCCCCCACCCACCCAGCCACTGAGCCCCACCACCCGCTCCCCCATCAGCCGGTGGTGGCAGCACCACCAGCCTGCTGCCCGCCGCCCTCGACTGACAGCTCAGTAGGGCTACATAGCCATTGGTTCAGAGCATGAGCCAATGGGCGTGCAACCATCCGTACTAGTCGGTCAGATATGTCGAAGAATTCATTCACATAGCCGGGGTGGGGATTACTCTGCCAGCGATCGGGCTACTCGGTGGGTGAGGTTTTACACTTCTGCCAGCGATTGGGCTGGCAGGGGTGGGGAATTTACTTCTGCCAGCGATCGGGCTACCTGGGGGTGGGGGGATAGCGAGTGCGCGATCGGGCTACTCGGCGACAAGGTTTTGCCCGCATCATTAATCACGTCCACTGGACCACCAGGGATTGGAGCCATTCATTGTCCCTTACAGGGCGTCCCGTGATCGGGCTGCAGGCGTCGGTCCCCGGCGGCTGCTGCCTGGCAGGCGCCAGGTGCAAGTCATTGGGGATCGGGCGCACCTGCATGCTAATAGCATGCAAATGGGGCGTAATCAGATGCAAATGGCCCCCTGTGCACCTTGTAAATTATGGCCCCATTTGCATGTCACCCTTGAATATCGCGAGGTGCTGTGCATGGCGCAATGAAACTCGCCACCGCATCTCAATGCTCCATTCTGACCACTTAGCTGGTGCAGTTCCACCCGCGCCATGCACAGTGGGGGTGGCCAGGGGGCGATATTCAAAGCAGTTGCGCCATAGCGCAACTCCGTTGAATATCGCCCTGGCCACACCCCTGCGCAACTACTATTTTGAGCGGCATACGGGCTTGCGCCACAAAATGGCACAGTTTGAATATCTGGGCCGGTGTGTTTTATTCATTGGTGTTTCTGTTAACAGTTAAGATTATACTAATTACCCAAGGCAGTGACTCCCCAGGTCTTTCTTTCACATTAGTGACCAGGGGGTGATAATCTGGAAGACCCTCATGACAGCTTTAGTCAGATCTAGTTCCCCTTTTATCAAAACAGTTTTCAATAGTTCTCTGGATATATTTTTTTAAAAACTGGCAAAAATACAAACAAAATATAAAAAACAACTTAATGTCAAGACAGTTATCTGAACTTCCTTTCCCCAACTAGGTGCTATTTTAATAACTGTGCACCTATATTCCCCTCCCTTCCCCTCCCTCAACACATAACTATGTACAAATTGACTCCCATAATGGGGAATCAGTATAGTACGTCCCCTGAAAGCTCGAATGGAGAAGTTGAAAATTGGGTCTGCATCCACTCGAGCGGGAGGAGAGGTGGCTACAAAGCGAGCCAGGCCCTCCCTAGTCTGGTTTAAATTCAGACCAGCAAAAAAGCAGATAAGGGTTAACATCACCCTTTCAAATCGAACTAACTGCAGCTTGAAATATAGTTAGTAAATAGCCATCTTTCTTTTCCCACTGACTTAAAAAAAGAAAATAATGTGGGGCTATAACTAATACCTCGATAGGCAGAACCTATGTAATAGTTTTTAAAGAGGGTATTCTGAGTTTCCCTCCTAGTACTTCTCGTCCCTCCATAGTACCCCCTAAAGCAACACAAGTGATGTAGAAACCATAATTCAACATATAAAATGGGTCTTAATGAGCTTGGAGTCTGTGTCATTCAGTTTTTTAATAAGATCAGAAAAAAAAATCAAGCTGCTGATACTTAAATAAGAATTCCCATATGGGGTTTGCATGTAAGTTCCCTCTCCATGCAGCTAGTGCGTGGCAAAAGGGATCCCCCTGCAGGTTGCTAGCCTGTGCCCAGCTACCGTAAGGTAGTTATAAATTGTAATTATCCTGCTCACCCATCCTTCAGGTATTTTCTGACTCATTGCTAGTGTTTTGACTTCGGCGTTGATGGCCTAGTTGATCAAGAAGTTGTTTAACATCTGCCATTGTCCTGAGTGTTGCTGCTCGTGATGAGTTCCTGTTCGGTTGATTGTTTACTATGCGCCACTCAGAACATGTCGGGCGCTGGCGGTGCTCCCTAGGTTGGTCCGATTTGGAACTCCATCCTCTCCTCTGTAGTTCTTCAAAAATTTCAAGTGGTGTCTCATAGTGTGCAATTCCTGTGTCCCAAAAGACCTTAAGACGTGCGGGATAGGGGGTTTGAAATCGCACCTTGTGTTGCTTCAGGATTTTGAAAATTGGTGAGTACACCGCCCTTTTGTTAGTGATCTCAGGAGGGTAATCATGATCAAATATTAATCTGAAGGCATTATATTTTATTATTTGCTTAGACCAGGTGAAACGCAGTAACTGCTCCTTGTCCCTATAACTAGAAAGCCTGAGCACCACGGAGCACGGTCTGGCCCTGGGGTCTGAGGGTTTAGGCGTTAGGGCCCTGTGGGCTCTTTCAATTTTAAATTGGAAGTCGTGAGGGAGCGCCAGGACATCGCGGGGTAAATCCTGTAGGAAGTCTTCCATCAGCCTAGTTTCAGATTCTTCTGGGAGGCCATATATTCATATATATATATATATTCTAATATTACCCCTCTGGGCTCTCGCTTCCATGTCTAATAGTTTCTGCTGCATGGTGTCCTGTGCCGTGGCTAGAAACTCCACTGCTGTGTGTAGTTTAACCATGTCATCCTAGTTTCGGTTGTTTCAATTTTCGTTCCACATCTGTTAGTCGGGCATGTAAGCTGCTGAATTCAAGCTTATTTTCCGCCCTAAAAGCTTTTATTTCTCTTAATAAGATCTCATATCTGGTTCTTGAGAGGCATTCGGTTTCCTGGTCTGTGTCGCTGTCTTGGGCCCCAGCTCCAGGTGGAGATGCGCTGTAGCCTGGTTCTCACTGTCGGGGGGATTCTCCTCCATCATCTTGCTTCTGGTGAGATTTGTCCCAAAGTTTGTTCTGTTTGCTTCCTCCCTTAAGTCCGGATGCCATTTTGATAATTTTTGAAAGCAGTCAATGCGTTTTTAGGGAGCTTTAGCTGGTGGAATGTGTAGAGCTATAGCGCTAGTCGACCATTAAGTTCGGTGATATTCAATTATTTTAAGAAGAACTACAGTTAAAGGCTACAAGGCAATATGTTGTGCAGAGTGCTTTGATCTATGTGTGTAGTCCTCGTACATCTTTTCCATTGTTTGCTTTTAGGACTTTTTTTAATTTGCATACTTGTTTTATGGCCCATGGGTATCTCCATGCTTGCTTCTTTTATTGCATTCCCTTTTCCCACAATTCCCTATGTCCTATGTAAGTGTGACAATGGTGTGTTGGAGACCATTGATTCAGCGAGTGTAGACTTTTTGTGCTGTCTGCAGCAGCACAGAAATAGCTCTTTCTAATCCAGCTTTTTTTTTGTTTTCTAGGTGTATGCCTTGCTCTAGCCAGCAGGAGTGAATGTTTTTTTTTTATAAAGCTTTTCATTTCATCAGAACACACACAGCCATAACAAAAAAAATCAGCCTATGTAATCAGTGCTATAATTCCTGAAGACTTACTGTTTCCTTAAAAAAATAGCCCACTCAGTTGTCCTTCAGGTGTTTGCCAATCTGTGAATGTAGCCTCTATTAGTGCTCATTGGATAAGGAGAGGCACTTACCAGCACAGTTCTACTGCTGTAAACTGGTCAGTTAGCCAGCACACACTGAATCAATTGTCTCCGGTGCATCACTGCCACATGCAGCATGAGGCATTGTGGGAAAAAGAAATTTAATAAAAGAAGCAAGCACAGAGATCTTCAGGGACCATAAAACAAATAAGCAAATTTAGACAAACTCCTAACAGCAAGCAAAGGAAATGATGCACTGTTTGTGCTGTGCTTACAGTACATATTTGGGCTGTTTGTAGTCTTTCACAACTGTAATATATCTGTTTAACAGGGCATAAACTAGTGAAAATATGAATTTGAGGCACAGTCCATCTTTTGGGGTAAAACAAACATGAACATTTTTCACCAGATAATGTTCATGTGATCACACATGGCAGACTGGGCCGGTATCTGGGAGGCAGTGGTGCAGATGTGGAACCATTCCTGGATCAGATTTCTGATGGGCATCATTATCACCATATTAATGCCTTTTTTAGCAGCACAATGCAAACTGCAGAGGTTAGTTTGGTGGTAGTGCAAAAGTGTTGCAGAGCTGACAAGACTGACACTCTTACTCTGTGTGGTAATGTTTTGGGGTATGAGCAAGATAAATGTTTTTAGGGCTGGTCTGTATAGCAGATCATTTCCCATTGGGATCAAAGTCAGTAAGTGTTTTGCAATTGTCCCATTGAAATGCATTAGGAGACTGGGATACACCTTTTTATGGCTGTCAGCGAGTGAATGTTGTGCCTTGCTGCTGATCCTTGCAGCTGTCTGTAAGGTTTTGTTAACTTTTTGTTGGCTGCAAGGAGGAAAGTGCATGAGAACATGTTGAGCAAGTGGGGCTACAGCTGACCTAGGTGATACACTGAAGAAGTCCTTGGGTTGTTTAGCTTAGTCCCCCCCTTCCCCATGACAATAAAGACAATAAATGAGCTCAGAGAGGACGTACTAATAAACCCTTACCTCACTCACCAAAGGGGGAGATAAGCCTCAGACACCAGATGGTTGCAGAGTGACCTCCTTCCTCTAATGATAGCTAGAGGCAAATGCTGGTACACCTAGAAGTCCTTACATAACCTACCTGACCTACATGAAAATAGGCAGTGCAGGAACAGTTGTCTCAATCTATTCTGGTTGTAAAAAGTGACTACTGTAGCAATACTTTTCTGGCATCTGTCAATGATTCCTATGCTTTCTGGGGTACTTGAAAGAGCATAATTGACTGCTCTGTTAAAAGTCACGCTAATGGTCTCATCCTAGTTTGTGTGTATTGTAATAACTTGCTAACCATTGCAAACGTTTAATAAATGTGCATTTTTGTGACCTCTCTGTCTTTACCTCCAGGTCTTCTGCCAATCTGCTTAGAATATCTTTGAGCCCCCCCCCCCCACCTTTCTTCATCCCATGTATCCACCTTTCCATCTCAAAATTGTGACTGCTGGGGATACCTGTAACCTCCTAGCTGATCTCTCCCCCGCACCAGTGCTGGTCATGATAATATGGAGCCCAACTTAATCCGTCTGGGTGCCTCCTTCCTTGCCACCTCCATTGCACCTATTTTAACCTGTCTCTGCTTTCAGAGGTTATCCCTGCTACCTGGAAATTGACAGAGTCATCCCAGTCCTTTAGCAAGGGGATCAAAAATGGCTTGGAAATAACTGCCCTATTGCAGTCCTGTCAACTTGGGAAGATGGTTGCAGCCAAGTTAACTTTAGAGTACATACAGCATACAAATAATCTTCTTATGATTAAACAGCATTGATTTCACAATCACAACCACTGCTTTCTTTAAACTTACTTCTGATATAAAAACTGCTGTGGATCAGGGAATGCTGACAGGTGGGTTCTTTGTGGAGCTATCCAAGGCTTTTGACTTGGTCAACCACAAATTGCTCTGTTCCAAATTATTGACATTAGGTTTGTACTGGCTACCTTAGTAACAGGCAACAAATTGTTAAATTTAACCAAACTCTGTCCAGCATGGTTCACGTTAAACAGAGTGCCCCACAAAGTTACATACTTGAGCCAATCCTCTTCTCCCTTTTTATCGATAATATCCCTCTGGGTGGATGATCTTGCCATTATTGTGCACTCTAAAAGTGTAAGTCTTATCAATTCTCAGCTTAATGCAGGCTTCCTGAGATTACAGTTGTGACTCTGAAACAACTAATTGGTGCTGTTTGAGTCTTCTGTTAAACATAGACCCCATTCTGAGGCCCTGTCCAGATCCTGTTCTGACGGCTCTCTACTTAATGTGGCTCAGACATTTAAGTACCTTGGTGTCACATTAGATCCTCCACTGGACCTTTCCCTTCTCATGTTACCAATAAGTGCTGGTCTGTAAATGCCAACTTAGGTATGGATTATAGAGCCAAACACATTATTTCCCAAGCTACTGTACTCATATTGCCCTTGCAAAATGTGTACTCATTCCTGGATTAAACTGTGGTATACTCTCCTTCCTTAACACCACTGAAACAGGTGGCTACATGGAATGTCATCTGTAACAACATCTGCCAATTTGCATGGTCATCTACCCATCTTGCACACCATTGTGACTTTTATAGAAAATTGGGGTGGCTATCCCCATCAAATGGTCACCTGTTTGCCCTTTGTTGCTTTATAGACAAGTTCCTTTGATTCCCTGTGCCCATTCTACTGATGTTAATATTGAGGTTTTAGAGACAGAACTAGACATCATGTCCATAGAGGTCCATCCCTTGATTTACACTAAGAAAGATCTGTGTTTACCCTCCTGCATCCAAGAAATGAAGAAAACCGACCACTCCTTAACGACATTGCCACTTATAAATATGGTTTATTATATTTCTATAACAAAGACCCCCCTTCATGCTCAACATTTCGCCAACTCAGTTTAATCAGGGAGGCGGATCTCGGGTCAAACAGTTTTGTAACACATTGTTTTCAAAAAATTATATATTAATTTTTTTTTGTTTACCGATATTCAGTCTTAAATTAATGATAGCTCAGGCACATTTTCAGGACTAAAAAAACTCTTACAAGCATATAAAGTTATTCTGGATAGCTTAATTCATCAATAACTAGATATTTCATTATTTTCTACACATTGCAATAATGTTTAAAATTACAAAAATTACAAAAGTTATACTATGGTGCCCCCTAGAGCCGCTTAGTATAAGCATCCCTTGCACAAGTTCTCATTTCATCCATGTTTCATTCAGAATAATGCAAATATAACAGAAATACATTTCAAAATGAAGTAATCCTCACATGATCACATTATTAGTCTTTTATACATCTTAATGTACACCACTTGACAGGCTACCACTCCGCTTTGTGAGCGCTTTAGCAAAGATACTTTAATTTTTAACAGTATACCGACACTTACCTACCTGTGTCTTTTCTTTTGTTTGTTTGTTTCTATTGTTGTGAATGTGCAGCTTCCATTTCTGCAATATAAAGGGTGTTTTTAGGTTGAAAAGAGTCAATATTCGTGACGCATACTAATGTTAATTGCTGAATGAAGAGTTGCACCGCTAAATCAATAGCGCTACCAGTTGGGAATCGGTGCAGCTTTTTTAAAAGCAGTTTTCAGTTTTGCAAATGTTTTACTCCACAGGTAACAGTTTAAAATGCTCCCTACCTTACATGCTCTTATTTCATGCTTCTGAGGAGAAGTTTCTGTCAAGAGAATGCATAAGGATTTTTTATTATTTCAGGTCTGTCATTTATCAGCGAAAAAGTTTTGTTACCAAGGATTGGAGCTGTGTATTCACCATCTGAACATAGCAAACCATTCCTGGGAGTCAAGTAGGGTGAACTGTGCTGCTGTTTGGAAGAGATGTCAATTTATTATGTTTGCTTGCACACATGTGCAAGAAAGATATTGCGTCAGCTTGCTGTAGTAGCGAGTTGTGGAGGTGCGGCAGTGTTGTGGCGAATGCCAGCTGTCCATTTTGGGGCTGGTCTCTGTGGTGCCAATAGAGGAGCACTCTGTCCATGACAGCAGTATTGTAGCATGCCACCAATTTGAAAGAAGCTCACTGTTGCAATCAGGGAGGGCCCCGTCATTAACACTCAGCTGTTTTTGCTGTTGGGGTGGTCCCTGATTCCAGCGGCAAATCACAGTCTGCCTTGTCTGGTGTCCTATTTCAGCAAACATGGCGGCAGCTATTGCCGTCCGCCTCTCGCAGTCCCCAGCAAGCCGACTTCGGGGGTGGTTAATCACCCTGTCGGCATACCCCCTCCCCAGTTCGTTTGCTGATGGGGAGCCCAAACCCCGTTGGTATATGTGCCCCATTCCTGTGTTAGTGTCCTGAGGGGGGTGCCCAGTTCCCTTGGGCATTATCCCCCCCAGACACGCTTGCCGACAGGGTGCCCAGCCCCTGTTGGCATGTTTAACACCCCCCCATCACGTCAGCATTTTCCTGCCTCATTGGGCCACACTGGGAGCCCACCCTAGTGTGCTAATATGACCCCCTGAAATGATAGGACACACTGGGAGCCCACCTATGTGTGTGTGGAAAGGAAAATGGTCTGCTGTGTTTGTTTGTTTTTTTTTTCAAACCTGAAACAAGAAAATGGTCCCTCGCTGTCTACAGCATCCCCTCCCCCAACCCGCAACCACCCTCTACGCAACCCACCTCTCCACACCCTCCTCACCCTATACCTACCTCCAGAGCCTGGCACGATGATCTTTGGTGGACCGGGAACACGTCTGCACTCTTCAAAGCCGACCATGAACTGAAGAAATGCCAGTAAGCTGTTTAATGGCATAGAAGGGGTTTTCCAACTTATGTGGATATCTCGGCCATTTTTGTGAATTTTGGCATCAAATTTTCAACATGGGGGTTTTGGGACCCCATCTCCTGAATTCAGTGACTGTCATCTGGTTATTTGGTCCCGGAAGGCGATTTCGCGGTCACTGCGCGGATTCACCTTTCAGACTGATTAACAAAACAACAGTGTCACTGCTCGTGAAGTGGGCTCTCAAAAAGCCTATGTTGCATATTTGGTGAAAAAAATCCAAAAATTGACTGTTACAAACGTGTGTTGCGCAGTTTCCATGCACACTTGTAACTTAGCGAATTTGTAATATTTTCACTCCAGATTTTCAACATTGGCATTTTTTTATACCTCCTTATGAACAGTAAAGCTGTCATTTTTCACATCCTGGCCAAAATGTGTTTTCGCACTTCCGGCACAGAATAGCGCGGTTGCTGTGGGAAATCAGTGTTTGGACAGATTACGAAAATCACAGTGACACTGTTCATGAGCGGAGGTCCCAAACTGCTTATGTTGAAAATTTGACAAAATAATTCCACTAAATGCCGGAGTTCCAGGCCATGCTGTTCGAGGGGGGGGTGGATGTGGCGGCCGTCACGGAGACGTGGGCCAACAAAAACCATGACTGGGACCTAAATGTACAGGGGTACACTATGCTTAGGAAGGATAGAAAGGAGGTCAGAGGGGGTGGAGTGGCTATGTTCATTAGAGATGATATAGAAATTGCTATGGTAGAAGAGGCAGAGAAGCGTGGAGGCCTTATGGGTCACCTTACGATCCCCAGCAGGAGATAAGGTCAAGCTGGGAGTAGCTATAGGCCCCGGGATGAGTGATGTTCTAGAGGATGGTTTGCTGGACAACATCATTGCCCAGTGTGGTCCAAAAGGGAAAGTGGTGTTGATGGGGACCTTAATATGCCAGGTACAAACTGGGGAACCATGTCCTCTAAGGTGGCCAAGGAGCAGAGGCTGCTGGATGGCTTCAGGATGTGTTCTTAACACAGCATGTGATGGAGCCCACAAGGGAGGGCATGTCCTGGATGTGGTTCTGGCAGATGGGGATCTGGTAAGGGACATAGTTGTACAGGACCCCTGACTGGGAGTGACCACAATACTGTCTGGTTTCAAATAAGCATGGGGGAGTGGGGTGAGATCTAGGACACTGGCAGTGGACTTCAGGGGCAGACTTTATGGGCATGGAAATATTCTCAAGGATCACTTGAAGGGGATTACATCAATGACAAGTGTGGAAAGGAGATGGGAGGTCATAAAGCAGGGACTTCATGAGGCAGTCAGGATCTGCGCTAAGTTGAAGCGTAAGGGAGCAGGTCAAATAAACCATGCTGGTGGTCCAGTGAGGTACAGGTAGCAGTCAGAGAAAAGAAGGCGGCCTACAAAAATATAAAACAAAAAGAGGGATAGGGATAAGAAATATACCAGCTTGCATCTAGAAAAGTCACCGTATGGTGAGGGCAAAGTCCAGTAAAGAGCAGCGGCTGGCACAGGGATACATGGAGGGAAAAAGGGTTCTTCCGTACATTGGGGAGCGGAGAAAACTAAGGGCCATCTCAGCAGATTGAGATCAGAAGGAGGGTGGGTGGAAGAGGCGAGGACCAGGCAGAGGTATTTAATGAGTACTTTGCCTCTGTGTTCACTAGGGAGGGGATGGGATATCTACAAAGCAAGGCATGAAGGGATAGAAGCGGAAGGAGTGGGATCAGGGGAGCAACAGAAATGGAGCAAGAGGAGGGAAAGGTACCCCAGGGGTGCCACATCTGGATAAGGATAAAAGACCAGTAAGGGGAGGGACGGATGATGCTATCTCCACCAAAGGGTGTGGTTAGCCCTCAAGGCCCTAAGAAAAACAAATCTCCTGGGCAGATGGCATTCATCCGAGTACTATGGGAATTGGCGGACATACTGGCTGCACTCTGGCGGAGCTTTTCAGCAGGTCACTTGGAGACAGGGAGGGTACCTAGGGATTGGCAGAGGCACATGTGGTACCAATCCATAAAGGGGGGTCGAGGGAAGTACCAGGTAACTATAGACCCATCAGTTTGACCTCGGTGGTGGGAAAATTAATGGAGAGTATACTAAAGGAACGGTTGAGGGTGTACTTGGAGGAGGTGGGAGGTCTGGACAGTCGGCAACATGGGTTTGTGCCAGGTAGATCATGTCAAACCAACCTTGTGGAGTTCTATGAATGGGTAACATCAGAACTGGACAGGGGTAAGCCTGTGGATGTATTATTCTTGGACTTCAGCAAGGCGTTTGACTCTGTCCCCCACAATGGTCTGGTGGAGAAACTGATGGGGTTAGGAGTAGGCCCTTTGAAGGTCAGATGGATTGAAAACTGGCTAGCTGGAAGCACTCAGAGAGCAGTGGTCTGTGGGGAGCTCTCGAACCCTAGAGAGGTTGGTAGTGGGGTGCCACAGGGCTCGGTCCTGGGTCCGATCCTGTTTAATGCATACATATCGGACATCAGGAGGGTATAGGGTGTGAAATGAGTCTCTTGCGGATGACTCCAAGATGGGAGCAGTAGTTGAGGGAGAGAGGGGAGGGTGGCCCTGCAAGGACCTGGACACCCTGGAAGCTGGGCTCACACATGGAAATTAAATTTCAATATCACCAAGTGCAAGGTGTTGCATCTTGGTCGGAAACCCTAAACACAGGTACACCCTGGGAGGGGCTGGAGGCCTCAATAGGGAAAAAGACCTAGGGGTCATGGTGGATACATGTATGAATAACTCTGAGCAGTGCAGGAGAGCAGCTAGCAAGGCAAACAGGATGTTGGGATGCATCGTGAGGGATCACCTCTAGGAGCAAGGAAGTGATTCTGCCGCTGTACAATGGACTGGTTAGACCACACCTTGAGTACTGTGTACAGTACTGGAGACCACACTTGAAGAGGGACATACAGCTCCTGGAGAGGGTACAGAGGAGGGCAACAAAGATGATATGAGGGCTGGGGATTTGACTTATGAGGACAGACTTGAGGAGCTCTGCCTGTTTTCATTGGAGGAGAGGAGGCAGGGGGACATGATTGAGGTCTTCAAGTACCTCAAGGGAATAAATAGGGTAAACATGGAGGGATCTTTAGACTAAAGCAGGAGGTATCACCAGAGGCATGGTTTGAAGTTGGAAGGTGGAAGGGTGAGGGAAAGAGGAGGAGGTTTTCACCGAGAGGGTGGTGGACCCTTGGAATGCACTGCCTGGTGAGCTGGTTCAGAGATCCACAGTGGATGGCTTCAAGAGAGGGTGGGACAGACACAGAAAGTGGATGTATCAGATGATGGCCTATCCCGGGGGGGGTGGGGATGGATGATAGGGGTTTCTGGAGATCAAGGGATGGGAGGGTCTCGGCATCCAACTAAGGATCTAGGTTCAAGCAGACTCGATAGACCATAAGGCCTAATCTGCTGGCAAATAGTAAATATGTATGTTAGTATGTAAATGACTGTGTTACAAGCGTGCGTTGTGCAGTTTCCATGTACACTCATAAGTTCGAGCATTTTTAATATTTTCACTCCAGATTTTCAACACTGCCATCTCTTCACACCTCCCTATGAATGGTACAGCTGTCATTTTTCACATCCTGCCCAAACTGTGTTTTTGCACATCTGGTGTAGAATGGCACGGTCACTGTGAGAAATCAATGTTCGGGACAGATTAACAAAATCACAGTGCCACTGTTCATGAGCAGAGGTCCCAAATACTTTCATAAGGTGGGGGTCACAAGAAGGCCATGTTGAAAATTTGTAGTGCAAATATCAACAAACACCCGGGGTGTTAGGGTTTCTAATCATAACGTCCCACCCTGTACAGACTGACAGGCTTCAGGGGTGTGCTTTTGGATTGCCAGCTGTAATGCTCATGCCATTCCACTCCCAACCTGCAGCCAGTGACAGGCATCGAGGTGTGCCTTTGACTCTTCAGCCCCAGAGTTCACCCCATTCTCCTGTGCTGCACCCATTTCAGCGTATGTTCTTATGAAATGGGGTGACTGTAAAGCCGAACACCCCAAGGCACACCTCAACACTTGTCGGTGCCTGCAGGATAGAGTGAGGTGAAATGCCATGAGCGTTATGGGTGACGACCCAAAGGCACACCCCAATGCCTGTCCATCTCTGCAGGGTGGAGGTGGGGTTAGCGTGAATTCAGTACTTTGCTGCCATTCCTATTCTGCATCTGTCTGACTCCTGCATGTCCGATGCTAATATCAGCAAGCAAGCATTCGGCATTAACAAATGCTTGTGTTATATCGAGGCACGGGGCGGAATGACCCAGCCTGTCCCAGGACATCTGAGACAAGCGTCACTTGATGCTATACACCCTGGCCTTAGGATCGGCGAGCACCACTGGTTGCCAAGCAACCAAGCACTGCTCCAATCAGTGGGTGCATGCCACCGGCCCCTTACATCTCTAGGTCATTATGATCTATAAAGAAAATTGTAAATTAGTGCATAAACTGTTCAGGAAAGATACTGACAGAAATACCATTCTGTGAACAGACAGTTATCACCCTTCCACATGGCAATGCAGTTCACCCTGCTTGATTGCCAGGAACACTCACTGAAAGGCTTGCTATTGCCAGGTGGTGAGTAAACGGCCCCAGTCCTTGGCAACAAAAATGTTTCATTGATAAATGACTGAGACCTGAAATAATAAAAAATCCTTATGCATTCTCGACAGAAACTTCTCCCCAGAAGTGTGAAATAAGGGTATGTAAGGTACGGAGCATTTTAAACTATTTCCTGTGGAGTAAAAAATTTTGCAAAACTGAAAACTGCTTTTAAAAGAGCCGCACTGATTTCCGCCTGGAATCGCTATTGACTTAGTAGTGCAACTTTTTATTCAGCAGGTAATATTAGCATGCTTCATGAATATTGACTCTTTTCAGCCTAAAAAACACCCTTTATATTGCAGAAATGGAAGTTGCACATTCACAGCAATAGAAAGAAACAAACAAAAGAAAAGACACAGGTATGTAGGTGCCTCAGTGCTGTTAAAAATTAAAAGTATCTTTACTAAAGCGCTCACAAAGCGGAGTGATTGCCTGTCAAGAAATAAAGAAATCTAAATGTAAAGTCTTGTGGTTTGAACAGAAGTATAAAGTAGCAATCACATGTGGTTCCTTTGCAACATGATTGAATGGTGTATTGTATATGCAGTGTTGTAGGGTCACAGAAATCTTGAGAGAAGTACAGTAAAGATTAAATAGTAGTTGGACACATAAATGAATTAGTTGTACAAAACCTTTTGGTGTACATTAAGATGTATTCAAAGATTAATAATGTGGTGATGTGAGGATTACTTCATTTGAAATGTATTTCTGTTATATTTGCATTATTTTGAATGAAACATGGATGAAATGAGAACTTGGGCAAGGGATGCTTACCCTAAATGGGCTCTAGGGGGCACCATAGTGTAACTTTTGTGATTTTTATAATTTTAAACATTATTGCAATGTGTAGAAAATAATGATATATCTAGTTATTGATGCATTAAGCTATTCAGAAAAATGTCTTATGATTGTGAGGATGGGTATTTAGTAGTGAAAATCATGCTTGAGCTATCATTAGAGTAATCTAAGACTGAATAGCAGTAAACAAAAAAAGTAATATGCAAAATTAATATATATATATATATATATTTTAAATAATCTGTTACAAAACTCTTTGACCCTAGATCTGCCTCCCCGATGAAGCTGAGTTGGTGAAACATTGGGCACGGAGGGGATCTTTGTTATGGAAATAGAATAAACCATATTTATAAGTGACTATGTCATTAAGCAGTGGCCAGTTTTCTTCATTTCTTGGATATTGACTTTTCACCTACTGGCTTCTATCTTATTTTGAACCATAAGCTACATCAGGAGGGAACTCACCTTCAACTTTTCTTTTACCCTCCTGCAGCCATTTGTCAACTCCCATCTGAATGTAGTATTTATTAGTGCTGTTTACTAGGTCTTACGGTAGGTTATTTCATAGGTTCACTACCCTCTGTGTGTAAAACTGTTTCGTAGTATTTGTTTTAAACAATTATGTTTTCAACTGTTTATTATGACACTTTAGTGCATATGTTTCTTGTCCACCAACCAGATTTTGTGCATCCAATTCCCTGTCATTAAGTATATTAAATAAAAATAATAATTCATGCATCCATCAATTCCCTATCATTATGTATATGAAATAAAAATAATAACCCCCCGCTGGAGACCAAATGTGACAGCCTTTCCTCATACGATAAATGTTCCACTTCCCAAATCATTTTAGTTGCCCTGTGCTGAATTTTCTTCTATTTTAATATTCTCCCTATTGTTTAGTTCTCCCCAGAATTCAGATCTGTAGTCAATCAGTGGTCTAATATATGATCTGTATAGGAGCAGAAGAACATTTCTGGACCAGTGTATAAAATGCCTTTTGATTCTGTTCAGCAGTTGGCATAAATACTAACTTGTTTTTTTGGTTTTTGGTTTTAGGTCATATGTAACATACAGCCCTAGATCATTTCCACATGTTTCTATAATTAACTCTGGGTCGCCCCTGCAAAAGGGACTTTCTGAGGCTCAGTGGGTTTACCTGGTCAACAAAATTCAATAAAAAAATAAAACATGTTGTTGTTTTGAGTCTGATTCCTCCCATGTAATAATGTGCTTTGTGGAGTTTCTTAAACCCACTTACCAGTCCTGCCCTTTAAGGTCTATTACCAAATGCCTGTTGGCAGTCCCTCCAGTAAACATCAATATGGGGAACCAGACCTTTGCTGTCTTTGCCCCTAGACTCTGGAATTCTCTCCCATTGCTGGTTCGTGACCCACTGCCTTGTTAGAAAGTCCCTTTGGGGCCATCTGCTGACCAGTTCAGTCTGTAACTGCACTTGACCTATCACTCCTGCTTCACTTGTTTACATTTTGACACTTCAGCTGATTTTTATTTGTTACAACATATAAATTCCAGACCCAGGGACCAATTTCAGGTTGTGCCTGAAAATTGGTAGCTTTTTACATATTGCCCTTGTCTGGTAAACAAAAACAAATCAAATAAATTCAACCCTAGGGTGGCCATTCTGGCCCCTGAGGTGGGTACTCTGCCCCTCAGATGGACACTGTGCCCATTAATGTGGGCATTCTGACCCTGAGTTGGGCATTCCAGCCATAATGCGGACATTCATGCATCTAGGGTGGGTATTCATGATGCAGGGTGGGCATTCCAGGCCCATGGTGTGCACTCTGTGCATCTAGGGTGGGCATTTCATGTCTTAGGTATCCAGTTCACCACTCAGGGTGGCCATTACTGTCCCCAGGGTGGATATTCTGTTCCTAGGTGGGCATTCTGGCCATGGGTAACCAGTCTTCCACCTAGGGTGGGAATTCCAGCCCCCAGTGTGGCCACTCCCACCTTAGTGTGGGTATTACAGACCCCAAGGTGGGCACTGTGCCCATAAGGTGGGCATTCCAGCCCCCAGTGTTTAGTTTTAGTTTAGTTTATTTCACCAGAAACAGGCTCTGTTGAGCAAGCTCATTTACAAGGAGGTCCTGGCTAAGACAGCATGTAGTATAAATAGGTACAATAGACTATAAAAGTGAAGAGAAAAAATTATAGTGCCATAAGTGATGAACAATATATACAAAGGGCGGGATATTCGGACTGCGCCAGGCTGTGGTGCAAGCCTGGGCGCAGTGCAACTTGGATACGCAGGGGCGTGGACAGGGTGATATTCAACGGAGCTGTGCCATGGCACAGCATCGTTGAATATCACACCTTGGCCACCCGCAGTGCATATGGCACAGTGGCACTGCACCAGTGCAAGTGGCCAGAGTGGAGCAGGGGGATGCGCTAGCACAAGTGCCATTGCGATAGGTGCAACCACCGTGATATTCAAAAGTGCACATGCAAATGGGGCCATAATGTATGCAAGGCGCAAATGGGGCCATTTGCATGTCATTATGGCCCCATTTGCATGCAAGTGCACCAATCCCTGGTGACTTGCGCCTGGCGCCCCGCCAGGCTGCAGCCGTCAGGACCGATGCCCCCTGCACAAGCGGCAACACGCTCCGACGCCCGATCGTGGGCATATGTAGAAAAATAAATAGTCCTATAACCCTGGTGGTCCAGTGGACTGCTTGCAGCCCAATCGCGGGCATATGTAGTGAAATTAATAGTCGTATATCCCAGGTGGTCCAGTGGACCACTCGCAGCCCGATCACGGGCATATGTAGTGAAATTAATAGTTCTATATCCCTGGCGGTCCAGTGGACCGCTCGCAGCCCGATCGTGGGCATATGCAGTAATATTAATAGTCCTATATCCCTGGTGGTCCAGTGGACCTCTCGCAGCCTGATCGCGGGCATATGTAGTAATATTAATAGTCCTATATCCCTGGTGGTCCAGTGGACCACTCGCGGCCCGATAGTGGGCATATGTAGTTATATTAATAGTCCGATATCCCTGGTGGTCAGTGGACCGCTCGCAGCCCGATCGCGGGTGTCAGTAATTAATAATGACACCAATCAACTCTGGTGGTCAGCGGTGCCCCCTCCCACCCGCCCACTGAGCCCCACTGCCCTGCCCCCCAGTCAGCGGTGGGCAGCAGCTCCACCCCTTGCCGCCTTGCCGCCCACTGACTGACTTCTCATACGGTTACATGCCCATTGACCACTAGCGTGAGCTCATCGGGCGCAGCTCAGCACACAATTAACAGTCCAGACATGTGAATGGATCCATTCACATATCTGGACTGTGTAGTACAGTACGGGCTACACGCCCATTGGCTTACACTGTGGACCAATGGGCATACAGCCCTACCATATGGAGTCAGTCACGGGCGGCGGGCGGCAGGCGGGTGGGGAGCTGCCGCCCGCCACTGACCGGGGAGCAGGTGGTGGGGCCCAGTGGGTGGGTGGGAAGGGGGTACAGCTGACCACCAGGGTTGGATTGGTGTGTCATTATTTATTACTGACGTCCGCGATCGGGCTGTGAATGGCCACTGGACTACCAGGGATATAGGATTATTAATATTACTACATATGTCCGCGATTGGGCTGCAAGCGGTCCACTGGACCACCAGGGATATAGGACTATTAGTATTACTACATATGCCCGCGAATGGGATGCGAGCAGGCCACTGGACCACCAGGGATATAGGACTATTAATTCTACTACATATGCCCGCAATCGGGCTGCGAGCGGTCCACTGGACCACCAGGGATATAGGATTATTGCTTTTTCTACATATGCCCGCGATCGGGCATGGGGGGGTTGTCACCACGAAGGTGCTGCCGGAGCTCGGTTGGCCACCCACAGGTGGCAGCTGCTGTGTTGCACCCTGCAGTACGGCAGCTCACCTGTGGGTGGCCAGCTGTTGCTTCTTTTTTTTTGGCTCACCTGTGTGCAGCGCAGGTAGGGGTTGCACGTGCATGGGCTCAGCACATCCCGGGCTGAATATCGGGATGTCCGGGTATGCATGGGCACCCCCCACCTCTCGCCGCGATACATTACTGATGCACTCTGGTGCATTGGGATTTAGTGCCAGGCTCAATCCCCTTTGAATATTAGGCTAGAGCAAGATCAGTGGTTTGCGCATGGCGCAACTGTGTTGCGCCATGTGCAACCCTTCTGAATATCCCACCCATAGTCTATAATATATATACAAGAGTAGAAAGAATATGAATTTGGTACAGTAATTGACATACAGTAGAGACAAAAAGAAAATCAGTTCAGCTCAAACAAGGATATAAGCGAATCTAGTGAGGCTGTACTCGGTATTCAGCTATTATTTAATCATTTGACAGATCATTGCAGAAGAGGATATGTAATGATATTTATGCCACATAAGTATATATGTTGTTCCTACTGGATCAGGTCCGCAGATATGTCAGTGTTTAGGTTTGATTGTAGTTGCAGGAACATAACTTTTTACATACGTTTTCCAAAAGTGATTTGAAGACATCTACGCTTACTATGTTGGAGAGTTTGAGTGAATGTTGCAGTTTGTTCCAAGCCCTAGGGATGATGCTACTGATAGCCGACTTCCATAAAGGGTGGTGTACCTCAGTGTTTCTAGTAGCATATAAGTACTCCTTCTTAATGCATAACTACAGCACTGTGTGAGCCAGAAACGAGTTTTGAGATATAATGTGGCAGTTTATTACATAATAATTTGTAAGCCCACATATAGAGATTTTGAGTCTCCTCATGGCCAGTGATGTCACTCCGTTGCAATATAGAAGGTGAGATCTGGGTGGAGAAATTGTAATAAATCGAAGGGCCCTATGACATAATATGTTGAGTTTGTTTCGGTGTGTAAGGGGACAGTGACTATAAATCAGGTCAGCCTAGTCCAGTAGAGGGAGGAACGTGGCTTACACCAGCCTCTTCCTAACATCTAGTGTGAAACAACTCTTGTTTCTGTAGAGAAAGCCCAACCTGTCGTCCCGGTGGCACTGAGGGTTGAGGCACTGGACACCACACCTCGCGCCACGCCGGCGACCCTGGTTCAGGAATGAGCCCAGGGGAGGACTAGAATTGACCATCCATTGACTGCTCTCCTAGTCCTGGGGTGGGTTGGGGAACAACCATCACGCGGCAGTGACCTCTGGGGACGCCTGGGGGTACTACCAGTTTGGTGGCAGCTGGGGGGAGAGAGCGGCAGACGTCAGTACATTGTGCATGACGTCATTGCACGTCTGCATTCCCGTGGGACAGAAAATCAGAAGAAAAAGGGCTGGGCATGACCTTGCAGCTTGATGGCTACGGCCTGCGCTGCCCGGAGGACTTGAGAGGAGTCCCGTCGGGGAGGATCTGGGGCTGTCGTGGCTGGGAGTGGCAGAGGGCTCCTCTGGCAGGATAGCTTGATGGCTGCCCCGAACCCTCCTGGGTGCGGTATGAGCCACCCAGCTCTCCAGGTGGGCAGGGCCGGCGGCTGGATGCCCCAAGCCGGTCACACTGCAGAAGGAGACAAATAGCAGCAGTGATAAAAAAAAGGAAAAGCCCAACCTGATTCTTCATTTTTTGCAGATGGTATCTATATGAGTAGTAAAGGACAGGCATTGGTCGAGCCATACGCCAAGATATTTGAAACTGTCCACTACTTCAGGTGTGTCACCCAATAACGTGGATATGGTGGGGACAAATTTGGAGGAGGCTGCCATAGTCGTAGACTGAAAGAACATAACTTTTGTCTTCTTTGCATTTAAAAGCAGTTTGGAATGTAAAATATTCATCTGTAAAAAATCTAACTCCACTGGGAGGTCGGTACATACACTGTCTAGGGTCGGTCTGGATATATACAAGACTGTGTCATCAGCGAAAAAGTGCAAGGTGGCCTTGTCAGCATTTCTACTGAGGTCTTTAATGTAAATTGTAAGCAACAGGGGACCCAGGATTGAGCCTTGTGGAACCCCTCCTGGTAGCTGTGATAGAGAAGAGAATTCCCCTTCTGCTTTGATTTGCTGTTGTCTATCCGTGAGGTAACACGCAAATCAGGAGAGGGTGGGGACACCCAGTCCAGTCTCCTTTAATTTATGTAGCAGTATATTATGATCTACTGTGCTGAAGGCTTTATTCAGGTCAAGGAACACAGTTCCCTTAGGGTGCTTGCAATCTGGAGCTGTTAGCCAGTCATTAGTGACCTTAACTAGTGCTGATGTAGCACTGTGCTTGGATCTGAATCCAGATTGCATAGAGTTTATGCAGTTAGTATACTCCAGATAGTCCCTTAGTTGGACATTACATTTTCTAGAAGTTTGACTAAGATACAAAGTATAGATATAGGTCTATAATTATTTAAGTTGCTTTTGAAAAAAGGTATGATGTGTGCAGTTTTCCAAATTGCAGGGAGTTCATTGCTGCCAAGTGATAGGTTAAAAAAGTGGGTTATTGGTGTGGTAAATTGGTAACAGCCAGTTTTCAGAAATAGAGGGTCTCGTCTGTCAGCACCAGCATTTTTTTTTTACATCTAGGCTTAGCAGTAAATCTTCTACCTGTTTAAATGTTACAGATTGAAAGGTAAATGCATTGGCTAACCTTGTATCAGCATAATTATTCTCTGAGTTATGGATAGGAATAGGATACTGTGGAGCAGGTGAGCTGTCGAAGTGCAGCAGGTGAGGTGCTGAATGCCAGTCTGGCCAATCCAGCCAAAGTATGGGCATTACAGACCCCAAGGTGGACACTGTGCCCCTAGGGTGGGCATTGTGCCCCTCAAGGTGGTCATTCCAGACCCCATGGTGGCCATTCCAGACACCAGGGTGAGCATTCCAGCCCTATGGTGGGCTTTCCTCCACTCAGAGGGGACAGTCTAGTGAATGGTGATCCCTCCAGGAGTCAGAGTGGATGTTCTGGCAGGTGGGGAGTTCATTTTTTGAGTCAGGGTGGGAGTCATTCCAAGAGTAAGGTGGCCAATCCCAGTTCTGATTGATGCCAGTAGGTCAGAGGTGTTGCGGTAGGGGCACAAGGTGGGTCTGGTACAGGCACATAGAGTAGGGACTTGGGGCAGTTGGAGCAGGAATGTGCTTAGTAAAATCCAACACACCCAAAACTGGCAAAACACAGAAACTTGAGCAGATTTTGTGTGTGTTTTCCGGTGATTCCAGCTCTGACCCCTCATGCTGGTCCATTCAAGGGTTCCAGCTTTTAAAGTCCCCAATTTCTGAACTTCTGGCCAGAGCATGGTTGTCAGTTTTCACTGACTGCTAGTATGCCTTGGGGGAAAGGGCTTTCTTCAGCCCCTAATGATTGGTGGCAAAAACTGGAAAGACACAATGAGACAGAAAACAAAACAATAAACTTCAGGTTGGAGTACCACACCCAGTCCTGGTCACCCCAGTATAGCTAGGGCATTGAAGACTAGAGTAAGCGGATCCAGTACAGGACCATCAAGCTAGTTACTGACTTAGAGCTAAAGGAGAGATTGGACATGCTCAGATTATTCAGCCTAGAAAAGAGAAGGCTGACGGGGGACATGATTGTGTTTTTTTGACTACTGAAGGGATAGTCAGGGTGGAAAATTCACAGATGCTTGACCTGGTGAGTGATAGCAGAAGAAGTGTCATGTCCTCAAATTGGGGAGGGAGGGTAATAAAGGGAACTATTAGAAAGCAGTGCTTCACACATTGGGATGGTAAGTCCTGCAGTAGCCTACCTACTGAGGTTCTTGAGGCTAGTACTGTATAGCCAGGACTAGAGGTTCCAGAGGAAGAATGGTATTAAGAGTTATGCAGCAAGAATAAGGGTAGAATTCAAACAGCTAAGCTTTAAATGTGTCTCCATACTGAAACTGGGTGTAATTATTGGTGACTAATGCACCGATGATATGTCTGCTGAAACACCATAATAACTGGGAATGACATCATACCCAATTATTACAGAGTTTTCTAGCGCCCATTGTTCACTCGCCTCTGATTCAAACCCTGAGCAAGAAAGACCACTCTTGTGCTGTCAGACAAAAATAAAGTGACTCACCCACAGGTCTCTCATTTTCTTTCTGTGTTGGGTTGTGTGTCTGTCCGCTCACTCTTGCAGTCATGGTTCATTGAAAGTACAATTAAAAAAATAAATGTAACCCCCCTGCAAATGGGGGTTCCCAAAAGACTTCCAGGAGCTTGCTTGAATGCTCCAAGCCTGAATGGTGTTTGGCGTTTAAGCCATTTATCAGTGAGTGTTTTTAGAACCTCTGGTACTGTCTCTTTAAGACTGTCTGCTTGCAGACATAATTAGTTGTATGGGGGACTGTGTGTTTCTTTGATTGAGTACCACTCGAGCTGCTGCCAATTCACTTCATTTTTGCAGTCACTAGAGTGCAAAGGAACCTATCTGAAAGATGTAACTGTTTGCCAGAAACCATTTAGAGTAATAATAAAATTACAGTTTGTCTAACCTGCTTTCTTTGCAGTCAGAACTGTGTCTGCCTAGTTCCCATTCTGGTTTTGAACTGCTGAACTGGACCAATCAGTGTGGGTAAGCTAGCTCTAAAATGGTGCCTTGGACGAATCAGAACTTGGACTCATAATCTGAGCCAGCCACAAGAGGATTGTATGGGCAGTGACTCTGGAGATGTAGTTTGAACTTGACGCCTTTTGGACCAACAGGAGCAGTCTATTGTGGTGACAGCCAATCCAGTCAAGAACTGGGAGGAACTCAAAGGAAGTGCCGGTTTTGTCTGTTGGAGTTTCAGTTGAGCTCTGGCAGTGAAGAAGGAAGGAGCCCTGTGCTTTTTCAGTGTGCAGTTTTAGTCGGAAGCGTGTAAGGCCCAGAGTTCGGTCTGCAGCTTGTGTAACTGCTTGTTAGGACTGAATCCGTCCTGTGAAGAGAATCAAAGGATATCTGAAGAGTAGAAACCAGGCTCACCCTGTGAAGACTGGAGAAATTGCTGAATTGCACTCGGTCTGTCAGGAACTGAATCTGCTGTGTTTCTCCGGGTATTGTGCAGTAATTGCGATCGGGATAGAGAAGCAGCCTGCCTGGTATAGTACTTTCTGTTTTACCATATAAATGTGTGAGGAGGCTTGGTTAGCTCAAGTGAATCCTGCTGCCATTGAAGGACTTTTGCCTGTTGCAGTTTGCCATATAAATGTGTGAGGAGTCTCGTGGAGCTCAAGAGTAGCCCTGCTGACATTGAAGGACCCTATCTTGTTTGGAGGTCGTGAGTACTAATTCAGGGTCGCTCCCTGTTGAATTGCCACATTGAATCCAAATGGAATCACTGTACTGCTGACTGTTTAAACTAATTTTTCTTTTCTCTGTGGGAAAGGGCCCCTACCAGCTGCCACAGTTTGGACTAGCCACTAGGGCTTGGGTACCCAGGGACAGTAACTGGTAGGGATAGATCTGTGCACAGAGCCATAGGTAGATGAGTAAAGTGATAAGCTAATTAACCTGATTTCCCCCTGTCCTTGTTATATTCCCCCTAAATAAATCCGAGCTGCTTGTTTCAGCAAAGTTATACTGCCTGAGGTATTTGTCTATGTTAAAGTATTGTACTGTGATTGTTGCACTGTATCTTATTTTACAGGAGGTCCCAGTGCCTGAACCAGCCCTGGGGTAAGTGTATACTGTGAAGGTAATTCTGATATATTGTGTGGGCCACTAGTGGGAAGAAAGGGGGGTTGCAGTGTCCCAGAGGGCTGTGACCAAGTAAGTTTAACTATTGCAAACCCTGACCTCTGGGTGGAGGCACCCGCCATTGGATCCAGGCCCCTCAACCTGTTAGTGGCAAATCAGGCAGGGGTAGTAGCCCCTGGGATAGCGCCATCTAGGGGTTACATAAACAATTCTGCTTGCTTTCATTTGTTATGAACACCCTGCACCAGTAATTTTGAAAAAATAAAACATTAGCAACTGTGCACTTATGAAGTATTTTTACACACCCTTGGTGTGTGATGTCCACGTAAACTTGTCGAGCTTTGCTCTTAAGGTTTATGGGACATCACACACCTCAGGTGTGTAAAAATACTTCATAACACACAGTCCCCTATGCCCTATTCTCTGTATAGTCACTGCTATGTGGCAAGAGGGTTAGACAAGGTGCACCATCTATCCCTTTTGTCTTCACAGTACTGGGTTATTAAGTGAAAAAGATTTGAAAAAAGCAAGAGCAAGTGAATGTGTGGCCTAGTAGTTGTTGCCAAGAACTCTGAACCAAGAGATCAGAGGTTCAAATCCTACCAGAGCCACTTGCTGTGTGACCTTAAGCAAGTCACTTGACCTCCCTCTGCTGCAGACCACCGAGCAGTAAAATGGGCTGAAGCAGAAAACCACTAAAAAAATGAAATGTTGCATCTTAACTGAGCTATCCTAGGTAGATAAGCTGTAAGACATGAAGGCAGAAACAAGTAAAGCTGTAAGACATGAAGACAGAAACAGCTTTCAGGAAAAGAGGGGAGCACTCTGAGAAAACGGAGATAAGAAAAGTCTGTGAAAAAAACATACACCATAACGAAAGAGATGCGCATAGACAAAAGTTAATGGGTAAACATTCTGGACACTAGATCACGTCATTCCAAAAAATCCGTAGTTTTGAATCATCCTCACTGTCGTGCTCTAAAAAGCAACACACCTGCCTCTTGTAGGCTGCTTTGTCCATAGCAGTTCCGGAGAAAAACAGCAGTATATTGTATCATCAATAAACGTTTCTGAATTGGAATTAACAGCTGAGCTCATTGAGATGGGAAATAAAATGCAAATAATAAAGTGGGTGGAAAACGTAGCATGGTCAAAGGCTGAGATGACCCTTAGTGACCTTTCAGTACTTCATAGGTATTGCAGTTGAATGAAAGTCAATGGCTTGTCAAGTTTGACTGTGGCTATCACTCATCACCATTTAAACCCACAGTGCTCATGTGTTTGTCCAGATTTAATTTAAAGATTTCAACAGATTGGTTGTTAACTACATAGGCAGGCAATGTGTTTCAAGTGCTAACCACTCTCTGGGTGAAGAAATGTCTTCTTTTTCCAAAATTGCAATGTTGGCTCATGAATTGCAACTTGCGACTCCTAGTGCGTAACGTAATAGCTTTCATTTTATGTCACAAGGATTTAAGATAGTCAGGGACACACGAGGCATTCAAGGTTGGGATTCAATCCCCCCTAAATCACCTTCTTTCCAGAGAGAATAGTCTCTGTGCATAAGACTGATATTTGGTCATTCACCTCTCAACACCTTCCAATCTGTCAATGTCCTTTTGAAGGTGTGGTACCCTAAACTGAACTCCGCCGGCTGCACCACTGAACTATACAACGGCATCACATATTTGTTTGATTGATTCATTTCAGTTTTGACTAGGAAAAGGACACTGAGCCAATGCTTGTTTCTAGATGTGGCTTCCAAAAAAGGGGCATAGATAAGGGATAAATACACAATATTTACTGGTTAGGGTTAATAAACCACCACGGGCAGGCCCTCGCAAACTCCTTAATTTACACTTGTGAATTATGGAGTTCCATAAACCATGGTTCTATGCTGCACAAAGTCGCGCAAAGCCACGCAAAGGTGCACAAAGTTGCGCAGTCACTTTGCACAGTGCTAACCACCAGTAAATATAAAAAATAACACATGGGGAAGTGTGCTGGGAACTCAGATTTTATGCACACCACTACGATTGTGTGATGCCCAGATAAACCCTCGGCTTCACCCTCAGGGTTTATAGGGCATAGCACACAACAGGTGTATAAAGTCCTCATTAACCACACTTCCCATACCTTATTCTCTATATATATAATTACCGGCCTTCCTTACCTAAGGAAAACCATGGCGTTATTTGCCGTAATAAAGGAGTGTTAATTACGGCAAACATGCGCACGGGTTTTCCTCAGTCTGCACATGCGCCTGTCCCAGTTTTTCCTCGAGTACCACTTACCACCTCGTCATCACACAGACGGAACCGCCAGTTGAATGGACTCAGCGCCATCGGTGGTAAGTCTTTTAGGCACCAGAAAAGAAAAGAAAACATTAAAACCTTCTCTTGCTGGCAGAAAAATAAAGTTTTAAAAAATAAAATAAAAATCACCATGCATGCTGCGCGCTTGGTCCAAAGCAGACCACGGTCACACAGAACAGAATCAGTAAAGCCTTTTTTTTTAATTTATGTAATTGCTATGAGCAAAAAGGAAGACCCAGCAATTATATAAAATAAAATACGAGGTGGTGTGTGTGTAAGCTCAAAGTTTACACACACCCTCGGGTTTAGATGCTTTGCACAAACCCCTCGAGCTTCATTCTCGGGGTTTATGTAGCATCTAACCCCTCAGCTGTGTGTAAACTTCTTGTTACACACACTACTCTATACTTTATTCTATATATATATATATATATATATATATAGCCTAACATGGAAACACAAAATCTGACAGCAGATAAGGACCATTTGACTCACCCAGTCTACCCATTTTTTCCCTACCTACAGCATCACTGCAGACCCTAATTGATCTCTATCTCTTTCTCCCCCACTTCCTTTCCACTAAAATTCTTTGGCCCTATCCCATGCACTTTTGAACCCCACCACTGTTTTTGGCCCTACCATTCCACTGGAAGGCCGTCCCAGGAATCCACCACTCTTTCTGTGAAGAAGTACTTCCTCACATCTCTCCTGAATCTGCCCCCCTCCAGCTTCATAGCATGTCCCCTTGTTCTTGAGCACCTTTTCTTCTGAAAATACTCCACTCCTGTACCTTATTTGCCCCTGTGAGGTAATGTGAGGTGTCACCTACAATTCCGTCTTTAAGATTCATGCTCTGTGTCCCTGTAAGAACCTATCACTGTCTTCTTCTGAAATCTTCCAGCTATCTCTCTCTCATAAACAGGATTCAGCTTAAAATGAGTACCTTCTTATTCAAAATCAAATCTGGCCTTTTGCTTATTTCAATAAGTTCATACTTTCCTAGGTATGTAAATTCCAATTGCACTAGAACGCCATCAAAATTTAGTTTCGATTTACCATTTTTCAAGAAAGCATTAGGTTCAACGTTCCCTATTATATAGGGGTCCACATTTCTTCACTTCTCTTCCCCATGATGTGTTGAACTGCAATTCATTACTATCTTTTAAATCTAGACTGAAAAGGCACTTACAACTTTCACAGGAATGTATTTGCTGATTCATAATTGTATTTTATTTGTAATGTCTGTTTTGTTCCATGTTACTGTATTTAATATTTATGTATTGCTTCTCATCTGCGAAAACGGGCAGTTGTGCTGATCAGACTAAAAAATAAAATGAAATGAAATGAAAATGAAATAAAAGTTTTTATCATATCCCCCTCCCACCTCTCTCCCAGGGTGTATGTACTGAGGTCCTTTAGTCTCTCCTCATAGGGTTTTTGATGCAGACCCTGCACCATATTAGTTGCCCTCCTCTGGAGCACTTCCACTCTGTCTATGTCCTTCCAGAGATGTGGTCTCCAGAACTGGGCACAGTACTCTAGGTGGGGTTTTATCAGTGAGCCATACAGGGGCAACACCAACTTCCTTTGTCTGCTGGTGATACCCCTCCCTATGCACCCCAGCATCCCACTAGCCCTCCCAACTGCCTTGTCGCACTGCCTAGCCACCTTTAGGTTGTACAATATTTCCTGCTTGGTGGCTGTCAGTACCACGGCACACATTTTGTACTCTGCCCCTGGTTTTCTGTGCCCCAAGTGTAAAATTTTGCAGGTTTTTTTGCATTGAAACCCAGCTGCCATATCCTTGACCACTCCTTGAGTTTACTCTGGTTTGTACTCCCCCCCCCCCGAGTGTCCACCCTATTTCAGATTTTGGTGTCATCTGCAAAGATGCAGACCTTCCCCTTCTAGCTCCTATGCAGTGTCACTTATAAAGACATTAAAAAGGACAAGTTCAAGCACTGATCTCACCCTGAGGCACCCTGCTGGACATCTTCCCTTCCTCAGAGAGAGCCCTCTTTACCACCACCCTCTGTCGCCTGTCCCCTAACCATTTTGGTTACCCAGTGTTTCACCTTCGGACCCACTCCTAAGCTACCCAACTAGCTTGCTAGGCTCATGTGAGGAACTGTACCTAAAAAGTAAGAAAAGCATGTAAGATACAGAAAGTGAAATTCCCTTCAGAGGGCTTTTGTGTGCTCCTGGGGTGCTTCTGGGACTCAACTTGGAGGCAGTTGCTAAGTTGACCTGCTCCTGCATCCTTTTACATGTTATCCATTACTAGTGCCCAGTTTGTTACCCATTGTTATGAAAGAGATATGAGAAACCTTGCTAGCTTACTGGCTGAGGAGCTTGGAACCCTGTGCTGTTATCCCAGCACAACAGCAGGTGAGAAAAGGTCCGAGTCCTCTTTACCCTGTGCAGCAGCTTGGAAATCACTGCTCACTGCCTGCTCTCTCCCAACCTCGTTAAACTCTTCTGACCAAGAATTTTCAAATGGCCTCAATCCTGTGCCAGTATTATTACTCAAATGAAAAAAAACGAATTTTGCTTTAAACTGACGTTTTTCCACAACTAACCTGGCCCCGTCCCGATACCACTGGCCACTACTCCTCACACTCTTACCGACATTGGCTACACAGACAGCTCTGCTCCTAGTGCCAATGCCACACTAAGTGACCACTGCTGTAAGTGCCAAACTCTTTTTTTCAGTTGAGTTTTTATTGCATATAGAAACCTGTAGGCAGGTGCCTACTTTTAAAGGTTGCAGTCAGGTGAACAATATTAGGTACAAACAATATAGAGGTGATAACAAGGTACAGCTTCGGATTAAATATTACATGTTACAGATTATTATGCTGAAGGAGCAATCTACATAAGATACATCGTCAAGGTTGCAACACAAATGTTAAATAGAAACATTTACAAATTAAATTTACTGCAAACAGGGAAGTCTGCCTGAGCATTTAAATGTTCAAACAGGCTTCTCTGTCTGCAGGAGTTCAATAGATCAGACAACATTGCAGCTCAACAGTTTAAACTACCGCCACATAGCGATTAGTGACTACCTCATGACAGCACTGCATTTGTTTACGTCTGGGTTTGCTGATACAATTTCCCCAAAAGAAAAGGCAATACATAAAATGATGGCCACATCTAAAAGCCTGATGACTGAAAACAATTGTGCCCATATTGTTTGTGGGAGCCAACTATTTTGCATGCATTTCCTGCAGAGACCAGAAAAAAACAAGCATTTCTCAATGCCGAATGTTGGCTTGCTGGTATTGGCATTGGTAGTGCAGGAGTTAGAGAGATGCAGAATAGGAATGGCAGTGAAGTATTAAACGAACGCCAACCCCCAACCCCGCCCTGCAGAGACTGACAGGCGTTTGGGGTGTGCCTTTGGGTCATCAGCTATAACGCTCATGCCATTCCACCTCATTTCACCCTGCAGAAACCGACAGGTGTTGTGATGTGCCTTGGGGTCTGTGGCCCTTACACTCACCCCATTCCGTAAGGAAATAAGCTGAGTCGGATGCAGTAGAGGAGAATGGGGTGAACATTAGGGCCGAAGACCCCAAGGCACACCTCAATGCCTGTCACTGGCTGCAGTGTGGGGGTGGAGTGGAATGGCATGAGCATTATGGCCAACAACCCCAAGTCACATCCCCAACGCCTGTCAGTCTCTATAGGGTAGGGCATTACGGTTGGAAACCCTAATGCCCCGGGCGTTTGTTGGTATTTTCATTCCAGATTTTCAACATGGGCTTTTTGGGACCCCACTTCATGAACATTGACACTATCATTTCATTACTCAATCCGGAAAGGTGATTTTGCACGACAACTGCGCCATCCGGCACCACAGGTGTGAAAACACATTTTGAGCAGGATGACAAAAATGACAGCTGTACTGTTCGTGAGGAGGTATGAAAAAATGACAATGTTAAAAATCTAGAGTGAAAATATGAAAAATTGGCGAAATTATGAGCATGCGTAGAAACTGCGCAACACACGCCTGTTACGCAATCATTTTTTGGAATCTTTTCACCAGATGTTTGACATTGGCATTTTGGGACCTCCCCTCATGAATAGTACCACTGTGATTTTGCTAATCTGTCCAGAATGTTGATATCCCACAGTAACTGCGCCATTCTGCGCCACTGGTGTGAAAACACATTTCAGGCAGGATGTGAAAAATGACAGCTATACTGTTCATAAGGAGGTGTGAAAAAATGGTAATGTTGAAAATCTGGAGTGAAAATATTAAAACTTGGCGAAGTTACAAGCGTGTAGAAACTGTACAGCATACGCTTATGTAGATTGTCATTTTTTGAATTTTTTCACTAAATCTGGTAACATGGGCTTTTTGGGACCCCCACCTCATGAAGAGTGTCACTGTTGTTTTGTTGATCTGTCCCAAAATGTGATTCCACGCAGCTAACGCAAAATCACCTTTTGGGACCGAGTAGCCAAATGACAATGTCAGTGTTCACAGGGTGGGGTCACAAGAACCCCATGTTGAAAATCTGGGGCCAAAATTCCTAACAATGTCTGAGATATCAACCTAAGTTGAACCCCCCCCCCCCGTTGACTCCCATTATACAGCTTACTGTCATTTCTTCTGTTTGCCGGTTGGCTTTGAAGAGTGCAGACATGTCCTGGTCCATAGAAGATCGCTGCTCCCGACCTCCTGAGGTTAGTATGGGGTAAGGAGGGGTGCGGGAGAGGTGGGTCTGCAGAGGAGGGTGGGGAGGTGGAAATGGGAGATGCGAGGGACCGTTTTCTTTTACAGGGAAAAAAGACTTTGGGGCCAGTTTCTTTATTTTACAGGTTACCAAAAATATTTAGGCACATGGGGGGGGGGCTCACAGTGTGCCACAGTAGTGTGTGTGCGTGGGGGTGGGGCATGCTGACACAGGGATTGGGCACCCCGATGTCGGCACTTGAAATATTCGGCCGGGTGGAGGGGTGTCATCTGACACCAGGAGTAGGCATCCCGGTGTCGGAAACATAAAAAATGAATTTGGCATGCTGGGGTGTGCTCCCAGTGTGTCATGTTAATGGGCAGGATAGGGGATACATGCCGACATGGGGACTGGTCACCCCAATGACGGCTTTCTGGGGAGTATGTGGTGGGCGGCAGGAGCTGCCAATGTGGAAAGTCATGCCGCGGCTCATTTATTTATTGAAATGGTTCACAAGGAAAGGCACACCGAACAAACAAGGTGCTCAGCGTCAGGAGCCGACAAGAGCTGTAACTCCAGCCATGCGCATTACTGTGCATTGTAATGTGCATGGCTAGAGTCTTGTCAGCTGCTGCCATCAGAGAAAAAGTATGTCTGTGTGCCTGGTTGTGAGGGAGGGGGAAGGTCCAGCTGCAATGAGGAAACTGTCCTCCATTGCAGCAGCAGATTTCTTTCAAGTACGGTCCTCTCTTTCAAACTGCTATCATAGACAGCTCACCAATTCATTGGTGCCTGAGGGACGAGCCCCATGAAGTGTCAACTCATAACCATCCGTGATTGGAGTGGCACTTTTCTTTCAAGTGAAGACTGCTTCGCTCAAACTGCTGTCAAAGGCAGCTCGCTGATTCATTGGTGCCTGAGGGACGAGCCCCGTAAAGCGTCAGTTGCATTGGGCAGAAACTCACACACCTCTAAAATATTGTACTTTCCCAAGATGTTTCTTGCGCATGCGCACAAGCAAACATAAAAAGTACAGTCAGCGCCACCTGCTGGCCAAAAACCTACACTACAGACAATGAATAGGACTACATTTTTCCTTTTTCAGTTTTTTCTACTTTTCAAAAAAATAGTTTCACATTAAATAAAAAAAGTTAGACAAATAATTTACCTGCAAATACTTTATTAAACCCATTTCATAATCGCAATTAGGAATTTCAGGGTGTGCGTTGTGTTAGAATTATAGCACGTTTTGGGTGGTGGAAGCACTCGGCCTTCAGAATCATGCTTCAACTCACCTGAGGCATGCCATTATCCTAGCACAATGCACAAGGCTGTCATGGCTTATTGCTTAATTAGTGACTTGAATGTCACCCATTACTAGTGTTCTGAATGGTACCCATTTCTTGTATAACCAGCCTCTCTCTTAACCTAGCTTGAGTCCAGTTACTGGAGAGCACTGGAAGGGTTAAGCCTGACCCTGAGAGAAGTTCTTTTATGGTCTCTAGCTTTGAGACTTGGCTGGATTTTCAAAGGTCCAAGAGTGCACTAAGCTCCAGCTCCATCAAATATATGGTGCACCTGGCTTGTGGCAAAAAAAAAAGGAATTTTCTATCCCATGTGTCAGACTGCCACCCACTAGACTAATGTTCTTTGGTCTAGCATGCATCGGTTCTGGGGCCTCCAGCATGCAGCTTGTGGCCAAACCTTGCTGCAGGCTGCTGTGAAGAGGGTCAGCTGTCACAACTGTGCACACCATTATAAAACTGGTTGCACTTGCAGCAATGAGACTTGACACAGGGCTGTGTCTTGAAAATCCTAGTCCTAGAGAGCTTCCTGACCAGCCAGCTGCAGAACGCTCAGGCATGAATATTGATGGTCCAGCATTTACCCCATTACACTATGAGGGGAAGGCAAGGTGTGAGGTCTGGCAGAGGAAGAAGGAGCGATTTGGAAGGAGATAGTAAAGAACAGTAGGAGAATGCAGCCACCCTAGTTACAACTGAGCTGAGGGGGCCTGTGGCCTCAGAGATAATGGTAGGGTACATGAGTCCAGGTGGCACTGGTCCCTTCTGGTAAGGTCTCTGGAGGCTCAGGACCTAGTCAGGGTCCAGAATGGGAAAAACATCCCCACAACTGCAGCTGGGAGGAGGTAGACTGCATCCAGTGTCCAGCCTTGAGGAAAAAAATGGAAGATTACAACCCAGTGGCACAAAGGAGTTGGTGAGGGTCTCTCCCCAGTGGAGGTCACCAGGATCCATAAGGATTCATTCTTGTCATTTGTACACAAGGGGGAGAGAGAGAAAGAGAGCAAGCATGTAAGTTAACATTTGTTGAAATTACTCTATAGGAGAAAAGGAAAACCTCAGTAGTATCTATAGTATGTAACCTGGGGAGTGCCCCAAATGAATTGTGTCAGGTGGAGGAGAGCTGATAAGAGTTGGGGTTGTTAAGTCCCTGGGGTGTGGCTGGGCATGGGAGTCCATTTCTCTGGCCAATAGGGCCATTACTTATGCTAATATTATGTCATTATTTTATTTATTTATTTAGTTTTTGTTGACCGGGTAAGTGCACTAGACAAATCCTGCCTATTTTCAGGCACAACCCGGGGGAAGGGGATACAGATGAATGCCAACTGACCTTGAAACAGATTAAGATGTTAGTGGTATTTTGTTTAGTGAATGAAGGAAATTTGGCCAGGACACCGGGGGAAATTCCCCTACTCTTTTCGATAAGTGCCATGGGATCTTTAACATCCACCTGAACTACCACCAATCCAGGCAGATGGGACCTCGGTTTAACGTCTCATCCGTCTTTCCTTTATATTCATCTCTCTTGTAATTCTGCTGTATATTCTTGCCTAGTCATTAGCCTTTTTTATAATCTGTGGTTGTACGTACTCTGTAGCTGTCACTATTTGAACCCAAGTATTTTGTTATGCTTTGATTCTACTGGACTATTTTCCTATCATAAGCAGGACCTCCTTGTAAATAAGCATTGCTCAATGGAGCTTTTTCTGGTAAAACAGATAATATTCAAATTACTAGTGTCCTGAACATTACTAGCATCCTGTATGTTACCCATTTCTAGTGTCTGTAATGTAACCCATTACTAGTGGCCTAAATGGTACCCATTATTAGTGTCCAGAATGTTACCCATTCCTGGTATCCAGAATGTTATCTATTACTAGTATCCTGAATGTGACCTATTGATTTTGTCTACATGTGTCTCTTTTTCTATGGTACCCCTATTTATTTAGTTTTTGTTTACTAGGTAGGGAACACTAGACAAGTAAGTGCCTATTTACAGGTACAGTCCTGGAGAGTACACAGATATGAACTGTCATATACATAGTACAAGCAAGAGCTAGGAGATCTGGTGAGCAACGTGATGAAAACATGTGAACAGAGCAAATTGTAGTTACAAGTAGCAAAAGGGCAGCTCTCCCACCAGAGCACTATACAGACATCATACCTGACTAGATGGTCTGAGGGGAGGTTTTCCCTAAGTGTAACAACAAAATTAACACACAAAAAGAGTTCAATCAGCTATAATTGGAGTACATTGGAGTGAAGTAAATACTTGAGATGGGCATAATGAGTTCGCTAGAGACAAATCCTGGAACAAAGTGCAAGATGGATGTATGGGTGCAAACCTGAGTAGGAACAGGCGTACAATCCTATTAAGTGTCTGTGCAGAGCTCCTTTGAAAAGCCCATGTGTGGGAAGACTATGGAGGTCAAGTGGAAGGGAGTTCCAGAATTTTGGGATGAAGACAGTGAAGGCCTGTTCCCCAAGCTTGGTTGAGCATTTGGGAACATGGAGGAGAACTGATTCAGCAGGTTTGGTGAGTAGGATTGTCGAGGTGCATAGGAAAGGGTTATAGCAAGGACAGGGGCTAGGGATCTTAAAAGCTTATCAATGAAACACCCTAGGGTGTAGGATTGGGATGCAACGGGTGAGAGCCAACCCAGGGTGACATACCGGGAGTGATGATGTGTACGGTGTGGGGAGGACAAGGAGAAGCGACAAATGTTATTGTAGGTCACCTCCCACTTCTTAAAGACAGCTTTGGGGTGAGAAAAAATCAATTGGCTGTACTGAACACGAGGGAGGAAGACTCCCTGGTAAATGGCATGCCTAGCCTTGACTATGAGGGAGTGTTTGATGCAGTATGCAAGCCAGATCTGGTGCTGACTGCCTCACAGTCCTGGGAGGTGTGGAGGTAAAAATCCAGGACAAGATCTAGGGTGACACCTAGATGTTTAAATTCAACATGGTGGAGAGCCAGGATCCGTCCTGACATAAAATAGAAGGGAGTTCAGGACATGCCTAGGTTGAGACCAAAACAGCATGACTTGGGTCTTTGAGTAAAGACCCAGTTTATTTTTAACAAGTCATGCCTAGGTATGGGAGAAATCCTCCTGTATCTGGGTATTGACTTTGGAAAATAGAGGGAGAGCTACAGTTCGAGATATGATTGAGGAGCAGCGGGATGGGTTTAGAGCGAGGTCATTAATAAAGACAGAGAAGAACCGAGGGCTGAGTATGAAGCCTTGTGGGACTCTGAGATTGACTGGAGGTGAGGGAAGAGACAGAGTTATCAAGAAATAATGCATGGCCAGGGGGTTAGAGTAACAATCTATTAATCACCCCATAGGGACGTAATGTGGCCTGAGGCATAGCCGAGTGCCATATTGCCCCTAAGGGGTGATTAACTGTCTGTTAATCTAACCCCTTGGAATGACTTATTGCTTTTATAAAAAACTGATTTCAAAAGTAAAGTGTTAGAAGTGTACCTTTTGAATATTTTCCTTTTATTATTATTATTTTTTGGAAGGAAATGTTATTCATTTTAAAATGGTTTGACAAGAAAAGACATTGTACAGTATAACTGAACATTAATCAAAACAACCCCCCACTCAGATATGAGGGTGAACATAAATTTTCACATCTTAACAAAATAATTCTAACTATACACATAAGTCATAGATTTAAATATAAATAATACCTTGACAACTAAAAATTTGAATAATAAAATCACTATTAAAAAAGTAACTAAATGGTAAATATGCAAATTCATAAGGCTCACTCACCACAATTTCTGTCAGTTCTAAAGCTGCAATATCTACTAGAATAAATACATAACAATCTAGTTCAAAACAAAGAAAAAGACTTAATATGTTTAACACATGCAGAGTCAACCCAGCTTGTGTGGGAAACATGCATTGAAAGGGTACAGTCAGGCTGTAAGCATGCAGAAGTGGTATCTTGTTAAACATCAGATGTCTCCTCACTGTAAAACTTGATAGTTCAGATGTATTATCAGGTGCTACTTGTATGAAATGACTGTTTGTCTAACTTGTCTTGAAATTAAATAAGTGTTGTGCTCTCTCCTCTAGACCACTTTTATTATTATTATTATTATTAACCATTTCCTTCTAGGCCCATGTGACAGAGTAAACCCATGGTGCCCACCCCCTCTTCATATATGGTTCCTGTGGGGGCTGAGAGATACACAAAGTGGGCAATGAAGACACTAGCAGTTGTTTTGGGTTATTACAGTGGACCCCATCAATTATCTAGTACCCTGGGTGGCCATTTTGTATCAGGTTAGGCAGTGGGTAGTTTGAACTTCAAACGGAGCTATTTTGTGCAATGAGTTAACAAGTCATTATCAGTACTCTTTGATGGGCATCCTGGAAGGCCTGTAATGTGGCCCCAGAAGCATCTATGGTTCCCAGCTGAGTTAATATAGTGTTGACCATACCTCTCAAGTGTCCCTGATTTTCAGGGACGTCCCTGATTTTGCCTCAAAATGTTAGTTTGTCCCTCCTAAAATTTGTGTTTTTGTGGCTGAACAGTGGGGACTGTAAGCACAAAATAATGCCAATCATTAAAGTTACAGACTTGTTCTTCTTTAGAAAATGCATTTTGCACTAAGCCCCATATTCTGCCACCTTTCTGGGTGGATATCTCTAATTTTGAAGATGTGTCCCTGATTTTGGTCCTTTGTCCCTGATTATTTTAAGCCTTGTCCCTGATTTATAAGGCAGGAGGTTGAGAGGTATGGTGTTGACATATTCGCGCAGCATCCTTAGCGGTACCTGAAGTGGGAGAGTCACGATGCACTTTATAACTAGAGTCTTTCTGACCTTACATTACCATGTATGTTACTAGCTGAATCACCTGAATGTGAATTGATACAGGGCACATGTCAATCTGGTAACTAGTAGCAACTGACACCAAGGTCCATCCAAGCATCAGCAACCAGTGCAATGTTCCTTTGATTTCACTTGTCTCAGTAAAAATAATTAAATGGTATTGGTGCACCTCAACCGCTGGACTTTAATCTGGTTCAGCAAAAGGGCTGTGTGCAACTGATTCAGGTTTATGTGACTGCCGTCATTGATTGGAAGTACATATCTATTAACTTTCAGTCATTTGCAGCACTCACATAAGCAACCCCAATGCTTAAACTACAGTGCAGTAGGTATCACAGTGCTGTTAAGGAATATGACTAGGGCATGATATTCAGTTACCTGGGTTCTAACAGAGTATAGTACCGTATTTAGGCTTCAGAAAAGGGTGAGACTTTCTTGGAGTAACATACAGTGACCGCAGAGGATGGGAAATTATATCACATTTTATAGCCTATTCACAGAATGCTATCTAAGAAATGGAGCACTCGGAGTGAACGACGTCTGCACTTTGAGCTTGTCCTAGCATGCCTTTTCAAGTGAGGGTTCCTTTCTTTTCCATAAAGGGTTAAGGTTCTAGACACAGCATGCTTTCTTGTTACACAACCTCCATCGTCATGGAGATTATATTATAAATGAATACTTCACCAAGTGATGCTTGCAGTGAAACCTAGTGCCCCCAAATGAAACAAAAAGTCAGATTGTTTTTGTCTGTCTCTTGCAAAAGTCACTGTATGTTGCAGAGAACTGCGATGTACACGTCTCTGTGAGGCAGTTTTGGAATTTCATACTGCAGTGCCTGAATAAACATGGGGGAGTGAGAACAGGGCAACCTTTCGTTGGCTTTCTTTACAGTTAATTGAGTTCCAAGAAAACTAATAACAGTGGCTATTTGTAAAGCACAGCCTGGCACAGGGACGCTGCTGCTGTGAACTCCAGCCCACTGACTGGTTGAGAGGGGTTTTGTCTCTTACTTAATTGAATCACTCTGTAATTAAACTCACCTTCAGGCTGCTATGGGGGGAGGGGGGTGTGCTCAAATAACCAACACTGCAGTTAGCAATGATGCAAACTAACTGTAATAACGTGTCTCAGAAAAGCAACACATTGATATATTTAAACAGTTGTAATAACTGGTGACCCCCTTTATCACATTCATTATCAAATGATCAAATGCTGTAATAGCCAGGTATGATGTCATACCCAGTTATTACAGCGTTTGGAGTGCTCACACTTCACTTACAGTACACTAGTGGGAAACATGCCACTCTGTAAGCTGCTGCACCAATTAAAAAAAAAACATAAGTGACTCTGTGCTTATGAGGTTTTTTGCACACCCTTGGTGTGTGATGACCACAAAAACCTCTCAAGCATCACTCACAAGATTTATGGGTCATTACACACCACGGGTGTGTGGAGAGACATCATAACACACAGTCAACTATGCATTATTCTCTATGTAATAAGTAAGCATTAATCCACGATGAAGGTGGCATCTAATGGGGAGTTAATGCATGGTTGGGGCCGTTGGGGCCTGAGGCGCGGGCGAGTACTAGCGACCAACCATGCATTAACTCCCATTAGATAACCAACCCGTCGGCGCAGCGGTGGGATTTTAAGCGATGCCGGCGACCAGATTTGGGAGACGGACCTGGATCGTCGGAGGGCTGGCCAGGGGGAGAAGGATGGAGCGTCCAATGGACAGCTCTCCTTCTCCGGGGGGAAGGTGTGGGCAACAATCGGAGCACTGAGGACTCCTGGCGGAGGCCGGGAGATCTCGCGCTGCTGACGTTCAGCATGGGGGGGGGAGGCGGGGCAGATGCTGGTGTCATTGCACGTCCCTGCCTCCTCTGGGGAGAAAACCGGAAAAATGGAAGGCGGGCAGGACCACCGAAGAATGAAGCCCTCCCCAGAGGACCTCACTTCACTGCCGCCGTTATAGGGACCACAACTAGTCACAGTTCCGGAGCCACAAAGGTGGCCATGGCCCCTCCCTCCGGGGGGTAAGCCGGGGGTGACCGAGGGTCCTCGGCAGCTATAGGTGGCAGTGGAGGTCTCCGGGGGCCGTGACCAGGGCAGAAATAGTCAGTGGCCCAGCCAAGATAAAAGGAGAATTAAAAAAAAAAAACTCCCCATTAGATGCCACCTTCGGAGTGGATTAATGCGCTTGTAACATGGCTTTTAGGATTGTGTGGTTATTCTGCGTCTTATTCTCATACTGTGCATGCAATAATACAAAGACATTTTGCTCTCTTTTGCTTTATCTGCTGCACTTTTTCAACATATAGCACAGTTCCATTTATATCCTGATGTTGTCTAAACAATATTTAACTTATGTCTGCATAAAGTATCTATCAACACTTCCTTCTGACAATTTAGAAGATCTGCACGGCTATTATTTCACTAGCTCCATTTGGAGGTCTCTGCTACAGTCATTTCTGTGTTTCCCTATTTCCGCGTCAATATATTTTGCATATTTTATAACCTTCTATGTGTCTCTCCGACCTTGCTCCGATATCGCTCCATCCGTCCTTTCACGCTTCTGTTTCTGCACCATTCTCCTTGCTTTCATCAATTCATTGCCACTGTCACACGTCTCCGCCTTGCATTTTCAGCAGCATTCCTTCAAACTCGGTCTCCCCCTAATGCTACACTTTCCTAATTATCCCCTGCTCGCATTTCTCATTGCACTACCTGTGGGGCTGCGTTTCCAGACGACCGTGGCTCGCCGGTTGCTCCTCTCTGCTCGTTCCCGTGCATGCTCGTTCTCGCTCTACATTCCTGCTCCCTTCTCATCAATCTTGCACTCCCTTGCTTTATCTCTAATTTGCCTACACTGCTCATTTCTCCCCTGTGCCTGCTTTCTGTATTACATAAGCAACACAGCATTATCGTGCCATAATGCCGTGTTGCTCTGATACCACCTGACGGTATTGAACCAATTGTGTTCCTTACTTCTGCAGTTCTTGTTTTTGCCATGTTACAAGCAGCATTAAATTGAGCACAGTCTAAGGTCTGAACCACTCTTGATGTCATTGTGCTGTGCACAGATTAGCACTAAAGTGCACCCACTGCATTCATTATTGATTAATTAATGTACATACTGTATGCAAAAATAATTACCCACTGCATTCATTATTGCTTAATTAATGTGCAATAATAATTACTTTGGCATCCATGATGCAGCTTGCATGCAGCTGGTGCTAGATTCCTATCCCCTGGCCCTGGGTTTCACTGAAAGGAGAATCATCTGTATTACCAGCTGTCACTACTTTGCAAAAAAAAAACTCTAAAATACTGAACCTTTAAACTGATTACTGTGCTTTAATGACACCCCTGAACTATTTATATGAAGCTGTCAGGGTCCCCTATGCACTGTACCTTTTGCTCAATTTTGTGTTTTACAACAAAACCGTTTAATTCTGTAAAGTGTCCACTGATCAGGCATTTAGTAAAAAGGCAGGTAGCATTCCGCAGAGGCAATTTACAAGATGAGCGATGTGAGGGATCTGTAAAAGGAAGTAAGGAAAGCAGAAATATTTAAATTGTTTTTTTGTACATCTCCCCAAACCACACACGCACACACACACACAAACCCCATTGGATCAAAGCAAGAGGGGCTGAGTAGAATAGTAGGAAGTGATAAGGTCGGAACGAGATGGATGATCCTATAAAGGATTTTTAAAGATGGGATAATACTGGACCTAGTACTTACTAATAGGGACAGTGTTGTAGACATCAAGGTAGGAGACCACCTAGAGACCGGTGATTACTGTACGGTGTGGTTCAATATAAGGATGGCAGCAGAATCATACCACACAAGGTGAGGGTCCTGGATTTCAGGAGGGCAGATTTCATAAAGATGGGTGAATGCCTCATGGATGAACTGGCAGAGGGGGATGACCTAGGTGGGGTGGAAGGACAGTGGGTAAAACTAATGGGGGGTTATAGTGAAGACAACAAAGCTATGTATCAAACAAGTGAGTAAGAGGAAAAAGACACAGCTATGGTTCTCGAAAGAGGTAGCTATAAAGGTTAAGGTTAAAAGGGTGCTTCTCAGAAGCTATAAGGCAGCACAGAGGAAGGAGTATATAAGGAGAAACAGAGAGGAACAGGGAAAGCAGTAAGGAGAGCAAAGTCACAAACTTAAGAAAAAATAGCCCAAGCAGTAACAGAAGGGGACAAGACATAGTATAAGTGAAAAGAGGAAGATGGGGAAGGGGGTTGTAAGGTTAAAAAGGTATGAGAGGGATAGTACAGAGGAGGACCAGGAAAGGACAGACATCTTGAACAAGTACTTTTGTTCAGTTTTCACAGAGGAGGGAGAAGGGGATGGGCCACAAAAAAGTAGCAGGATCTTTGAAGGAAGAAAGGTGGACACTAGTCCTTTTTCAGAGGAGAGAGTCCTAAAGGGACTCACTAATCTGAAGCTGGACAAAGTAATGGGATCAGATGGGGTACATCCTAGGGTATTGAGGGAGCTCAGAGAGGTACTAGCTGTACCTCTGACAGTATTATTTAACAGCTCACTCAAAACAGGTGTGGTTCTGGAGGACTGGAGGAAGGCAGATATAGTCCCACTTCCTAAAAGTGGTAGCAAGGAGGAGGCTGGCAATTATAGACCAGCTAGCCTGACACCAGTGGTGGGAAAGTTAATGGAATTACTGCTGAAGGAGAGGATAGGGGAACATCTTCAATCAAATGGGTTACAAGACCTGAGAAAGCATGAATTCATGGGTGGGGCACATTCGTAATGAATCTGATAGGTTTCTTTGACTGGGCGACCAAGGAGTTAGATCATGGTGGAGCAGTGGATGTGGCCTACCTAGACTTCAGTAAGATATTCGACTCAGCTCCACACAGAAGACTATTAACCAAGCTGAGTAGCCTAGGAGTGGGTCAGAAGGTAGTAAACTGGGTAAGAAATTGGTTAGGGGATAGGTGGCAGAGGGTAGCTGTAAATAGAGTTCATTCCGAGGAGGGGAGGGTGACCAGCGGGGTGACTCAGGGATCAGTGCTGGGACGAGTCCTCTTTAATGTCTTTATAAGTGACATTGCAGATGATATGGAGGGCAAGGTCTGCCTATTTGCAGATAACACCAAAATCTGCAATAGGGTAGATACTTCAGGGGAGGTAGAAAGGAAGAGCAGAGACCTGAGAAAACTTGAGGAGTGGTCACGAGTATGGCAGCTGGGTTTTAGTGTGAAAAAGTGCAAAATAATGCATTTGGGGCACAGAAAACCAGAGGCAGAGTACAACATTGGTGGAGTGTTATTGATGACCACCAAGCAAGAGAAAGACCTAGGGGTAAAATCTCTGATGATCTAAAGGTGGCCAGACAGTGCAACAAAAGCAGTTGGGAGGGCTAGTGGGATGCTGGGGTGCATAGGGAGAGATATCCCCAGCAGAAGGAGGGAGGTGGTGCTGCCTGTATATAAATCACTGGTAAGACCTCACTTAGAATACTGTGTACGGTTCTGGAGACCACATCTCAGGAAGGATAGACAGAGAGGAGGCAGTCCAGAGGAGGAGAACAACTAAAATTGTGCGGGATCTGCATCACAAACCCTGTGAGAAGAGACTGCAGGACCTCAGTATGTACACATTGTAAGAGAGGAAGGAGATATGATAGAAACCTTTAAATATCTCATGGGGATAAAAAAAGGTACAAGAAGGAATTATTTTTTAGAAAAAAAGATGTACAAGAACAAGAGGCCGGTGTCTCTGGAGCATGTGAACTTGGTAATGGTCAGTAGGGCAGTTTGAAAGTTCTACAAGGTTGAAGATACATTAAAATAAGTTTTTACACACTTATTTTACTCACTGACAGCACAAAAATGGCTGCGAGTTAAAACCTAAAACTTTCAGGTTTGTTAGAGTTGTGCCCAAAGATGCTTTTTTGATAGGTGGCTTTGTTGAAGAATGTGTAGATTCTTAAAATTATTAAGAAAATAAAATATTATTGTTGCACACATGTAGTTTATTGTTTCACAAATGTTTCATAATTTTGGATTTTATAATGATGTATTACCTCACTGTTACCTATACCGCCCCTCACTCCCGTGCTTCTAATTGTATTTTTACATACATTGTACAATGCCAGCTTGATGTCTTGTTATCTTACTTGCCTAAGTTTATCATTGTATGTATAGTTTACTTCATATTTAATTCTTGCTGCTTAACAGCAATCACTTATGTTTACACTGTTTGTCTAATTCTGACGTGGAATTTATGTAATGAACTTGTTCTCAAAAGGTGTTAATCCGAGATCACAATAAAATAAATAAATAAAAGAGATTTTTGTGAAACTGAAATATGTCACTCGTGAGTTGAAACCCACTTTCTGGGGATACGACTTGTGGTTTTGTTAGCCTTAGTGGTCACAAAAGTGCAAAAAACAAGAGAAACCTTTGCTCATGAAAAACAATATGTGTTGAATGTTAAGTCTGAAGCTTATGTGTGTAGCCCAGGCGCCGTGTGCCAGTGGGCTACTACCCCCGCCTGCTGACTACTATACAGGTTAAGGGGCCCGGGTTCTGTTTGGATGGCAATTGGGGGTTCTTTATCAAAGGTATTAGTAAAGTGTGGTACCTCCACCCAGAGTAAAATAATAGTGGGACAGGTGTTTGCCCTACCAGTCCTCCCACACACGGAGAACCACTTTGTCTTGCAGTATTGTAAAACACATATCATTAAAGACTATAGCTAATAATATGCTCACAACCACTTTTAACATCAACAACCATAAATCTTTTATTGTGGGGGAAGGAGAATGGGAGAGCAGAAAAGTAATTGTACTTTCGATATGCAAACAGGTTTTAACAACAATGCCCACCTCCCCACAGCACATTAACCCTCCTCTCCACTGGTACCAGTGCCCCCTTAAGTCTATTTGGGTACCCAAAATGGTGCGGGCTTGTACGTTGCCTTGGGTTGGCCAGCACTGGGGCCCTTGAAACACTTTGGGATGTAGTTGTCAACAGTTTTATACTTGCAGACAACTTTACACCAGACCCCCCCTGAACAGGGCAAGCCATGTGTTATGGTTCTGTGGTCACGGGTTCTCAGGTTCTGCACAATCAAAATGCACGGCACCAGAATGCATTGAAAACGATTTAATATATCAGTAAATACCTGGCTGCGTTGTGCAGGACATAAAGTGCATACAAACAAAATTCCAGGCTGGTGTCTGACCTGACCTGGTTTCACCCAAACAGGCTTTCTCTCAGGTTCTGCACAGTGGGCTTGAGGGAGAAAAACAGTGGTGCCATGGGGCAGCAGAGCAGGTGGACAACAGAATGGACTGTAGGAAGTGGCAGGATCTGGCAGCTTGTCACTTTCCGACTTGTTTGCAGAGTCTAGCAGCTTGTCTCCTTCGGCCTGCAGACAGGCTGGGGAATGGGAGCACAATGCAAGACTTCCTGGTCCACAACTGAGCCCAGACCCAGGAGTGACCCCACAGTCTGGCTCCCCAAATAGGTCCAGAGTGACCTAGAACTCAGGCATGCACCCGTGGCTCCCTGCAGCCCAATCCACCCCACTTGATAAGGGTTAGCACTGCCCCTACCTAGCTCCAAGTTGTGGCTGTGCAGCTTGCAGTCACAGGCTTCTGCCTGAACTGGGATTAACAGCTCTGGGGTGCAGCAATGGATCTTCTGAATACCACCTGGCTAGCGGCATACAGTCTCTTGGGTGACAGCTCCACCTTACACAGCTGGACTTCAGCAGTGCAAGCAGGTTCCTAAACACTGGGTGCCTGCAGACTTTTTTTCACAATTTCCTTCAGCTTCAGACCAAGTTGCCAACTTCAGGCTCTGGCACACACAGTTCCAACAATCATTTCAGCAAGCTCAGGATTCCTCAACTGCTGCAGGTTTGTTGCAAACACTGGTTCTCAAAAAAAGAAGACCTTTCCCAAATGCCTCAGGCATGTTTGACAGGACCTACCAGCCATAAACCCATGCTTTCTTGGATCCTGCATTCCAGTGGATACCAGGTGATCCACAATACATTCTTTAAGCAATGTCTCCATGATCTTCCTCACTACTGAGGTGAAACTCACTGGCCTGTAGTTCCCTGCATCCTCCATGCTACCACTCTCGTGAAGAGGGACCACATTTGTTCTTCTCTAGTCCTGTGGGACCACCCCCATGTTCAGCAAGTCACTGAACAGGGCTGCCAAAGGTGCTGCCAGCTCCATTCTCGGTTCCTTTAGGATCCTTGGATGTACTCCGTCTAGCCCCATTGCTTTGTCCGCCTTTAGTTTTGTAAGTTCCTCTAGGACCCTCTGTTCTGTAAATGTTGTGAAAGCCCAATTCTTCCCTCTCCACACATCTGTTTTCCGGCTGTGGTCCATGCCCCACTCCCTCTCTAGTAAAGACCAAGCACAAGTGCCTGTTAAGGATTGTAGCCTTCACTAGGTCCCTGTTCTACCCTCTCTTCATTGTCCTCTTTGAGTTTGACTATACCCCCTCTGGACTTCCTCCTCTCACTGATGTACTTAAAGAATGTCTTGTCCCCTTTCCTCACTGATTGTGCTAGCCCTTCTTCTGTCTGTGTTTTAGCATTTCTCACCACCGCCCCTGCCTGTCTCCGACATTTTTGGTACTCTTCTCTGTCCCCATCCTCTTGTGTCCCCCCTTGTATTTTTGGAAGGCTGCCCTCTTGGCCCTGATTTTATCTGCCACCACTTTAGAAAGCCAGAGTGGTTTTCTCCTTCTCTTGCCCTTATTCTTCACCCTCACACATTGATTGGTTACCCCGACAATGGATTCCTTAATGCGTGCCCATTGCCCCTCCATGCCCCCTCCTGTCCCCCCTTAGCCAACTCCTCTTTAACCCTCCTTCCCATCTCTGCAAAGTCAGCCTTAGTGAGAGTCCAAGCCAGACTGCCCTCAACTGCAAAAGTCCCTGGGGTTTCACACCAGAAGTCCCAGCCTCCTATTGGTTGAATCATGCTGTCCATCAGACAGATTATTAAACATTAGCCCCCTTCGATTATTGATTGGTTATAAGCTTTGGGTGACTAGAATAGAGTTCACACCTCTCCCAGCAGTCATTTCAACTGTCTTTGGGTGCCTAATTCATTGATTGGCTGGCACTGGGAGTCAAAGCTACAAAGGTGGCTGCTGTCATAACAGTTCAGTATAATTTATACAGCAGTCTTTATTAACAATTGCCCTGCAGATCTGTAGCAGCCTTTCCCAACTGTATTCCGGCTGCAGAATTATGTTTATAAACTCTTTCCTCTTCCTGTCGCTAGCTTCATTTTGCACAGTCCCCAAGCAACGGGCAGGCAGCTCATCAACATTCATGGTTACCTCATTAATATGTATGAGGCTCCATATTATAGCGCCTATGGGCGCTCTTTAAATAAACACTTTTTCTGATGTGCCTTCTCCACGTGTCCAACCCCCAGCCAACTTGTCCTGGGGGTCAAGAGCACAGGAGAGGCAATTAGATGGCCACTACAGTGGCAAGAAAACTGAGAGGCGCAAATGCGCATGCGTGGACCCTGCTTTGCTCATCTGGCCCCAAAGGACTATAGAAACACACGTAGGGCCAGACGGACACTAGGGGACACTCCAGGACCCGGGACTTGGTAGGCAGCAGAAGGAATGGGCAGCACCCAGGGGAACCTGGTAAGCCCCCACCTGTGGGGGGGTTACATGTGGTCAGTAGTATAAGGACAAGTATGTTTTTTGGGGTTAAAGAAACAATAGTTTATAACATATTAATTAAATTCGGCTGTTGTATCTCACAAAAACAGGCCCTGCTTTCATGAGTTGTGAATCTGCTCTAAAGACTCGCAAACCCCACTTTTGTGAGTTTTAATGAACATGAAAATGGGGAAAATAACTGAAAATGTTGTGCATCAAAAATTAGAAAATCTACTGGACGTTAAGCCTGAAAATGTTGTGGTCAACAGTGTAAGGTATAAGGATGATTCTTCCAGTTTTTTTAAACAAATACTTTTTAAAATATTAATGAAATTTGGTTGGTGTGTCACAAAAACAGGCACCGTTTTATCACTCATGAACGTGCTTTCGTGATTTGCAAAACCATTTTCATGAAATGCAACCTCAGTTTTGTTAATTTGGGGGGATTTTCTTTTTTTTATATAGAGATATATTATGGTAGCACGGTAGTGCTACCATAGTTAGGGTTGAGGAGCCATTTCTATGTTAAACCCCAAAACTTTGTACCTTAATAACTTTGCAACTGTTTGACAGATTTGCCTGAAATTTGGAATACACGATCAAGAACCATAGGCCTTGGGATCTGCCAAGTTTTGTACTGGTCAGGTATACGGCTGCGGAGTTATTAAGCGTGATCTCTTGCGTTTTACGCTTTTCTGGAATTCTGAGTCGCACCTACAGGTCGTGCGGTTTTGCGTGACCGGCCCGAAATCTTCAGGAAACGTGCAGCTGGGGTCCCCGATGTGTCTTTCCAAGATTTTGTGAAAAAATATTAAACGGTTCAAAAGTTATTCAAAAAACAATTTCCCATTATAAGTCAATGGGAAAAGTTAACAAAAAGTTCGACAGTGTCGCAAATGTACTTTTTACTGTCGCAAATGGCCCTGTTACTGTCGCAAATCCGCCATCTTGTTTTCAGTTAGTGATCAGAAAAATGCTTGGCATTTAAAATTGAGACCCTCTAGCAACCTAATTCTTTTTGTATTCACCTAGTCGGGCCCTGAGGATGCTAGCCATGTCTTTATTTTGGGGTAAGACAAAGTAGTGTCGCACTCACGAAAGTGTCACAAATTTTTTGCGAAAGCTTTCGCAAATTGTAGCACTACTTTGCGACACTATGCCCAACTAACAGCAATTCTTTACACTCCGCCACAAAAAGAAATTTGCTGGGAGTTTGGCTGAAATTGGAGGGAGCGCAGATGACATCTCACAGATGTGCCTTTCAGTGTTGTATTGAAAAAATATTACATGGCAGCAAAGTTATGGCACTCCAAAGTTGACGGTTTTTCCCATAGGATAACATTACGGCACCCGACGCATTACAGGAATCCTTTGGCACCCTGCTGCAAAATAACGGTTTAGTCTTTTTTCCTGAAATTTGGAGGAAAGACAGCCAACATCCCACAGATGTGCCTTTCAGTGGTTTGGTGAAAAAATATTACAGGGAGGCAAAGTTATGGCACTCTAAACTTCTCTTTTTTTCCCACAGGATAACATTACGGCGTTCGCCGCGCCTTTCAGGGCCCGTATCTCGGAAACGGTGAGAGATACAGACTTTTCGTCAGAAAAATGCTTAGCTGCCGCATAAAATTAGCCATGACAGCTGTAAATCATACGACTTTTAAATTTTTTTTCTACGTCGTACGGTTCCTGAGATATAACCTATTTAGTATTCCAAGTTCTCATTTTCTGCTCTGATACTCATTATTATGCATACATTATTTGTACTCACTGTCTTTCTCTATGCAGGTTTTGGGGAAAACCTGCCTGTGCGCTTACATTACTGTTACTGTTGCCCTTTCTGCTTGCGGTTCCGTACCTGTTTCACTTACCGTTGACGTCTGAACCACCATGTGCGTTATCCTTTGTGTTTTCATTTGCGCTTGCGTTTCTGTTATTTTTTGCCATTTGTGTCTACAGTACTGTTTCTCTTTCTGTTTCACTTTGCGTCACCATGCCCATTGACATTTCCGTTTGCAGGCACCATGTTACTATGTGACAACACATGACGTGGCAGACCATTCCCGTCTACGCCACCGTGTGTGTTACCCTTTCTGTTCTCAACTGCGCTTGCGTTACCATGTGCTCCACTGTTAGTGCTTCTGTTTGCATTGCTGTTCCTGTTACTATGCCACAAGACATCATGTGGTTGGGCCCCGCGCTCCCGCCACCGCATTACATGGCATGAGCGCGGGGACCTATGTGCGTTATCCTTTGCGTTTTCATTTGCGCTTGCGTTTCTGTTATTTTTTGCCATTTGTGTCTACAATACTGTTTCTCTTTCTGTTTTACTTTGCGTCACCATGCCCATTGACATTTCCATTTGCAGGCACCATGTTACTATGTGACAACACATCATGTGGCAGACCGTTCCCGTCTACGCCACCATGTGTGTTACCCTTTCTGTTCTCATTGGCGCTTGTGTTACCATATGCGCCACTGTTAACATTTCTGTTTTGCGTTGCTGTTCCTGTTACTACCCAAGACATCATGTAGGCGGGCCGCGAGGCCCTATGGGCCCAGCGTTCCCAACTGCGATATATTCACTATTTCTCATTATCATTCTCAAGAAGAAATTAGAGGCAAAAACTCCGTTTAATGCATTAGTTAGGGTTGTTCCACAGTGACAAAAGTGAGGAAATCGGTTGTTAGGGTTGAAAACCCCTTGGACCCCAACCAGCATTGGGGTGCGCATTGGGATCGTCGGTCCTAACTCTCACCCCATTCTTCTATCTCTGCTGCTTTACACATGTCATGGGGTGAGAGTTGGGGCTGAGTCCCAATGCGCACCCCAATGCTGGTTGGGGGGGTGGGGGGGTCCAAGGGGTTTTCAACCCCAATAATCAATTTCTCACTTTTGTCACTGTGGAACAACTCTAACTAATACATTAAACGGAGTTTTTGCCTCTAATATATATATATATATATATATATATATATATATATATATATATACATTTTCTCCTCCGGTCTCCCCCTGCCTGCCCCCTGCAGACCACTCTCCTCCCCCAGCTCCATCCCGCCGGCATCTGTAGGACTTAACTTCTGCCTGCACCTTCTGCCAGAGGGCTATGGCGGTGCCTAGTCGCTGAGTGTGGAGCCTGCGGAGGGTCGGTCAGTCATCACCCACAGCCCGGGGGCTTTTTTCACCATTTTCTCCTGTCCTATCCCCGTTGCTGGGGCGCACATGCCAGGCATGTGTCCATGGAGGCGCATGCATACCCACGGAAGTCTTGCAGCACCCTCCCTTCCTCGGCACCTGCAGGCCTCCACCTGGGGACAGTCTATCAGCAGGAATGCCAATCCTCCCTCCCCGGGAGAGGAGAGCTTTTCTGCTGGAAATTCGATCCTCTCTCTCTCCCCGGCCGACCCTGGGTGACCCACTCGCACAGTGAACACGGGTTGCCAGCATGGCAGGAGGTAACTCATAGATGCCTCAGCCCTCCACACCACTGGGCTGGCTTGGGGTGGATTTTCCAAGAGCCACATCCATTTTTTGGACATGGCTGCTGAAATCCATCCTGGGAGTGAGACCACGAAATGTTGGTCTAACTCCCAAGACAGATTTCCTCAACTACGTCTGAAAAATGGATGCGATGTTCGCAGTTGCTGTAGAAATTGCCATGGACTGTTGGAATTATTGCACATATGTCCAAATGTCTGTGAATAAGACGCAGACATTTGGACACATTTGCATGGATGCGGCATGCATCCGAAACATGTACGCAAGTGCTTCGTCCTCTCATTTCAAAACCCCGCCCTGTGTCTCAAAATGACTCTGTGGACATAGCTGCAGAAGTCTGCTACAAATGCAGCTACATTGTGAGTGGACCACAGGGCAACTAGTGAAGCAAGCGGCAGGTCTGGTGCAGTGAGCATTATATTGCAGCTGCTTCGTGAGTAGCCCACAGGACCATTCATAAATTAAGCTACACATCATCACCGTTTTGCAGTGTTTGTCATGGGACATAAGAAAGGTGAAAACAAAAGGTGTCAGATACTATATATGTTTTTAAAAAGTAAGGAAATAAACTGCAAAAAAACTAGGTTAATGCATGTACTGGAGTTGAAGCACACACGTACAAAGTAGGTAAATAAAAAATTGGAGGGGAAAAGTCCCTGGAACCTTGGCAACTTGGTTGTGTGGTGTTCCTCAGGGTCGTAAAACAATCATGCAGCACAATGTTGACATTTCCCTAATATCAGAACTGTCTTGTCAAAGTAGAATATTGACACAGCAGTTCTTACATAGATGGTGCCGATATTAGGGTAACACCAAGATTGTGTCATGTGATCGTTCAGACCCTGCAGAACAGCACAGCACTAATTGACCAAGGTTCCAGGGACTTTTTACCCTAATATTTCATTTCCTGACTTTGTGCTGCAACCTTAATAAATGCTTTAACTGAGGTTTTGGGAGGAGTGTGTGTGTGTGTGTGTGTGTGTGTGTGTGTGTGTGTTTCTGTGTCTACGTGTGTGTTTTAGCTATGACAACTGTAACCTGTCTCTAAAAACATTAACAATATCCTGCTATTGTTTCCCACGGGGTCCATTTAAATGCAAAAACAGACTAAGTCCACATGCGTGTGCTGTAGGCGCACTGCAGGACCTTTTTTGAGGGGGAGGGCATTTTCTTTCTTTTAATGATAACTTGAGCAATTTTAAACATTTTAACCCCAAATCTTCTGTGTGGCCAAAGCATCTAAGTGTTAACTTATAAATCCAATTCAAAATGTGTGTGTTTTTTTGACGGGGTGGGGTCAACTCCAAAACATATTTTGGGGTTCATTGACTAGGTGATACTGTGTGTTCATGAGGTGTGTGTGTGTGGGGGGGGGGGCAACCAGGCATAATAATGGCCAAGTTATGACTAAAAGGAAAAAAAAGCAAAAAAAAGTCTTAGGGCCTGATCCACAGCAGCCCTGTACCCACTTCCACAACCACAAAGGGGTGGACATGCGGGCATGTGGTGCACAGAGGTCCTGCTCCACATATACAGGGATCTCTGTGCATCCACAGCCCTGGCGGCTGGCACCAAACTGGATCTCAAGTGTGTGTGTGGCTATGTGGGTAGCCAGGGTGGGAGCAGCAAGGAGGTGGGCATGTGCCAAATTCTCAGCGCTGCACCTAAATGTGGATTTCCAGATGCAAAATTCTAACTCAATAAATAAATGGCTTCTACGCTGAGTGTGCTGATTGTGCTGATTGTGTCTTGAGCTAGGTGATGTGGAGGCCAGAGAGAAAGCAGGTGCCATACTTATGGTAAAATGTATCAAAAAATGGATTAGGGTATGGAGAGAAGAAGATATAAGTAAAGTTAGGAATCAAAGAAGCCTGGCACAGACGACAAAATGAAAGAAACGCATCCATGGTTGCTTATAGTATTTATCAAACATCTAACTGGCATATGTTATCTCCTGTACCTGGCCTACAGATGTGGACTAGCACCCATGCGTATCATTCTCTAATAGGGCTTCATGAGGGGGTGACAACTATACATAAGGGTGCTAGTCCACATCCAGAGAACCGGTGGAAGCCAGCTGAGAAACACCAAAGAGTTGAGGTGTAGCCAACAGACGCCCGGCAATGTGCGGGCTATTACAGGCATGGGTGCACTCGTTACTGCACACTGGCACCACTGTGTGGAAAAACTGGAGGTAAGAGGAAAAAGCCTGGTCCACCCTGTGCTGGCACTGCCCTGCAGGCTGTCTCATGACCAATACAGCAGGCCCAGGGCTCTTGGTAGGATTTTTTGTTTGGGGGTCCGGGACTGGCTCTTAAAAAAGGGGTGTCCACAGCCCAAATGTGGGAATCCCTGGAAAATTTCCAAGGGTCCCCATTCAAATACATGAGAGCCACACACCCCCAGCCAGCACTGCTTGTACTGTAATATTCTGTAGAGCACCATTAGTCTCTATTTGGGAATTTTAAACTACATTTTTTTTATGTTTCAGAGGGTGAATTCAAACAAATTGTGGCCACTGCTCAACTAACAAGGTCTTTGTTAATTGAGCAATGTCTGTAATTTATTTGCCATCACCCTCGGAAACATAAAAAAATGTAGTTTAAAATGCCCCAATAGAAACTAATGGAGCACACCCCCCGCGCTTTATAGAATGTTACAGTACAAGCAGTGCTGGCGCAAGGGCACAGCTCTGTAAAGTGAAATCCCAAGCATCTCAACGCACAAAATGTTGTAAAGGACGCCGGTACCCACGTCCCCGAGAGCCCTGAGGCCCCCTGCCTGGCCATGTGGTGGATAAGCTGTAAATCCATGAGAAGGCTAGTGACAGGGCTGGGGAGGTTCTGTCAGACAGAACTGAAAAGCAAGAAAAAGCTCGGTGGAAAACCAAGAGAGAAGGGGGAGAGAGAGAACGAGAGGTTAAGCACAGCGAGGTTAAGCGAGTTGCTTATGGTCACACAGTAAGTGGCGATGGTGGAATTCCAACCTGGGGCTGCAGGTTCATAGACCAGCATGCCACTGACTCACTGGGTGACCCTGAATAAGTCACTTGCCCTTCATCTGCTTCCTTCCCAGAAGTAAACGTGGTTTAGAGCAGGACACCACTGAAAACAAGATGCTGCATGTCACACAGACTGTCATGGCTGAAGGAACTGAAACTCCAATTTCTGTTTGTTGTTTCTAGGACTGATTGCAATAAAGAAGGCCCATGACAGCGAAGCCAGGCTGAATGAAGTGGAGAAGCTCCTCAAGAGCGTCATCAACTTGCCGTGGAAAGTAAGTACAATGGTAGGGAGGGAGCCCAAGCTGGTGTGGCCAGCTCTGACAGGAGTTCCAAACACATAACAAGTTGACTGTTGTAAACTATAATGCCCTCTGTGAGGGCCTGCATGAAAATCAGATCTGCTCCCTGCAGCTGTTGCCCAGTGCAGTGGCTTGGCTTTCTACCACCATCCATAGCTCAGAACCCATTACACAGTCACTGCTCATGATGTACTGATTGTCTGATAGGTTGCAGTTAATTTTAAGTTCCTAATAACTTATAAGATCTCTATGAACTGGGACCTCAGTCCACCCATGACCATTGGTTCCTCCCTCTGCGGACAGGGTACTACATTCCAGGGGGTAAGGGCTTCTGAGGGTCCACCTTCACAGTTAAAATTAACGGGATGAAGGGACTGTTCATTTTCTGTGCCTGCCTCTCTCTTATATAACCCTCCCTTCTGACAGCTTACCTATAAACTCCTTTTGTGGTATCAATCACATGCCAAGTTACTGTTTGAACTGTGATCACAACATTTAGTTGATCACACAGTATTTGACATATTCAAGGCAGAACTTGGCAGGTACCTAACAATTCTTCAGAAATGTGCCCACATGGTGTGGGAAACAGTCTCTATGGGCAAAATGCCTTCTATCTAATTCACTGAGTAATACTGAGTAACTGCCCAGCTGCAGCTCTTCACTCCTAGCCCCAGAGACTACAAAGGGGGGGGGGGGCAGAAGCAACACTGGGAGGCAACCTATTTGTTTCTTCACCACTGCCTAATGCAACATAGACCATAGCTGCTGCACTGCTGACAAGGGATCACGAAGTGAAAATTAATCTTTGGCTCCCTTATAGAAGGCGTCAAGGAGCGTGATCAAAGATGCTGATGACTGGAAAGGGTGGCAGGCACCCAAACTACACACAATTTGCTGTTTGGTGCCCTTGGGCTCAGAAAACATCTGGAAACTGTGCCAAGAGGCTTTATAATGCAATCTTTACCACGGCCAAGAGTGGCATCTTGCAGCCAGGCCCCCCCGACTTGTACACAGACAAGGTAACAAACCACAAGCTGGCATAAAATAGGTATCACCCCTGGCGCTGGTGCAAATACCTGGCTCGGCATCTAAGAGGTTGGGGGGTTAGAGCGCAAAATAACATTTATATAAACACCATGTTCTGGGAGACAGGTGCTAGAGCTATGCTGTGTCTCCTGTCTGAAGGGACCCATAAACAATCTCACACTGGGAAGCATGGATGGAATGTTCAGTACTAGAAATGGGATTGTATAGTATGGCTTTATTCTGACACAGATGGAAAGCAGAAAGGGGTGGTTCCCCAGGTTTGAACTGTATATCACAGACAATCAGCAAGCACTTTTCTTTTTCCAGCCCAACACAGTTTGGGCTTTCTCACATTTTCTCTTCCACAGAACTACGAGCAGTCTGTCCCTCTTTTCTAGGGATCTAATGGAAGTTAACTTTTCCACAAATGTCTATTATGTGGGGGTTGCCACACACTTAAAACTCATTCCTCCTGACATGATGGGCTTAGTTAACATCCGCAGGGTAACCTTGTGCCTTTCCAGTAATCAGTTAGCCCTGGCTGGAGTTTTAGATGAGGTCCCGCCCATCCTAGCCCCAACCAGCCTCTGTTATTCCATCTGGGTTACACAAACAGACCCTTCAACCCCCTCAAATTGCTAAAGGTCTCTACACTTTTAAATTCCTTCATTCAGCACATTTTTGTGGTGACATTCGGGGCCCTGAGTGGTGTACTCTACCCTTGTCTCTGGGCACATACACCAAGACGACTCCCTCTGAAACATTCCCATGTAGCTGTACTCAAGGTCTGTTTGTCCCTTTGTCACAGACATGGACCTTGGAAGAAATACACTTCTCCCCTTTTCTGGTAGCTTTCACTGAGACTCTCCCAGTCTCTGATTTGGGCAGCTGGACAGTCTTTCGGTCCCTCAGGGGATTGCCCCTTGGACCCACTGGATTTCACAGTCCCATCCACTTCTCACAAAAGTGACCCACTGGGATCTCAGAAATTACAGGTCTCCACTTCCTGTGGTACTGCTGTTGTCTCACATACTCTGGGGTAAGAAAAATGACCAGAGGTCCTTCACCCAGCCTCAAGGCAGGGTGGCAGGCACCTCCACACTGGGAGCACCTCTCTCCACTGCTCCCACACTCAGACTGCACACAGCTGACTCCAAGATTCTAAACTGCCCCCAAGCAGCAGATTCCACTGTGGCTCAGGCTGCTGTGAGAGTTCTAAATGACCTTACTTATTTCTCACTCAGCATAGCTAGGTAAACAATGAGAGGTCTGTAAAGGGCATCTAATAAGCTCTCTACCAGCTGCCCACTACCTTCCTAGTCTAACACTGATGGGATTCTAGTAACCCCAGGGGACTGAGTGGTTACAATAAAATAATAAATAAAGCCAATGGCATGGGCAAAGCCATCTTGATTACCCCGATCCCACTGGGCTACACAGGGTCAAGGAGCAGCAGTCCAAAACCTGGGAAACACTGGAGCCAATCAGAAGGCAGCTAGACCTCCCAGAATAGTGACAACCAATGAGAGCTAAGTGCCCTGCAGACTGAGGGGCAGAGGGCATTGGAATGCAAATGGACCAATGGGGGTGTCCCTTTTCCCTATGTGACTACTTCAGCAAATAGACTACGCAGCTTGGTGGCTGCATGTCTGCAACTTCCAGCACCTTCTCTAGATTCTACCTGAGAGGATGGGAGAATAGGCTTGGTTTCTTATGCTCAGCCTCAGGAGTAAGACGAAGCTATCCAAGTTCTAGTCAGGGACTCTGAAAATGCTTTTGAGCTTGAGGACTGAAGTACCTGCCCTGGACGTTAGCCTTCAGAGTAGGAGCTGCCTTGCAAAAAGCTCCAGTTCTAGGAGAACAAAGCCAACCTGCTTTTCTCACACTCCTGCCACAGGGATCCATCTCTGCAGAGGGCCCTGTCACAATGGCCCCCCCTGAGTAAGTGATTACCTGACTTCTGGTGGGTGAAGAAAAGGACTGCTGCAGGATGAAGAGGATTGACCAAGGACTTCAGGATTCATCACGACCCACACCCTTCACCACAAGAAGTACACTGGGACTGCCACACCTTTAACTAATCCTAATACAGAATCCGTGTACAGTGCCCCTCAGAGATTGCTGCGCAGCTGTATAATAAAGGCAGTGTCCTTCAGAGATTGCTGCGCAGCTGTATCATAAAGGCGGTGTCCTTCAGAGATTGCTGCAAAGCTGCATCATAAACGCGGTGTCCTTCAGAGACTGCTGCATAGCTGCATCATAAAGGTGGTGTCCTTCAGAGATTGCTGCATAGCTGCATCATAAAGGCAGTGTCCTTCAGAGATTGCAGTGCAGCTGTATCATAAAGGCAGTGTCCTTCAGAGATTGCAGTGCAGCTGCATCATAAAGGCAGTGTCCTTCAGAGATTGCAGTGCAGCTACATCATAAAGGCAGTGTCCTTCAGAGATTGCAGTGCAGCTGTATCATAAAGGTAGTGGCCTTCAGAGATTGCTGCATAGCTGCATCATAAAGGCAGTGTCCTTGAGAGATTGCGGCGCAGCTGCATCATAAAGGCAGTGTCCCTCTGAGATTGCTGCATAGCTGCATCATAACGGCAGTGTTCTTCAGAGATTGCGGTGCAGCTGTATCATAAAGTCAGTGTCCCTCTGAGATTGCTGAACATCATAAAGGCAAGACCCCGGACAGCTATATCATAAAGGCAAGACCCTGGCCCTGTGACATTTTGTAGATAGTTAGGGATTTAAATGGATACTTTGAGCAAGACCAGCGCAATCTAAGAAGTGCTCAGAGACAGGATACTTCTGCAAAAAAGACTTTTAGTTTGATTTTCCCATTGCTATTGCTGAGACTGTTATTTGGGACCCACAGCCCCTAGTAAATAACTTGATCAGTACCGCTCTGTTCTTATCTGACAGGCCTGCAACTTGTAAATTCAAAGTGTGTGCACAAAGACTGAGGGAGCTGCCATAAGAGACCTTGGATTCAGGGGCGTCATTTAGGGGTAGCCAAGAGTTGCAGCTGAGACCTCTGTGATTTCTTTGCAACTCCTAAAACATGGTTACTGTAGCATTTCTTTATTTGTGGGAGGGCTTTGCTGGAGACATACCTCTCAAGTGTCCCTGATTTTCAGGGACGTCCCTCATTTTGCCTCAAAATTTTACTTTGTCCCTCATAAAATTTGTTTTTTGTGCCTAAACACTGGGGACTGTAAGCACAAAACAATGTCAAGCATTAAAGTTACAGACTTGTTCTTCTTTAGAAAATGCATTTTGCACTAAGCCCCATATTCTACCAGCTTTCTGGGTGGATACCTCTAATTTTGAAGATGTGTCCCTGTTTTTGGTCCTTTGTCCCTGATTTTTTTAAGCCTCGTCCCTTATTTATGAGGCAGGAGGTTGAGAGGTATGGCTGGAGATTCAGTGTGGGGGAATAACTCCTCCCACAAACCAAATAAAATACAGCCTCTCCCAGCAGCCCACACTCAAGTGTTTCAAGCACCTAAGCTACTGTGTGGTCCGTGTGGCTGTGCTCTCCTTCCTTGTTTTTTCTCCTTTTTGTTTCTCCTTTGTTGTCCCTTCCTTTCTTCTCTTTGGTTGGTTTCCACCACTCTTGAGGGCCTTTATCGGTTTCCATCACCTCCCCCCCAACGCTGCCTTCCCGTTTGCCTGCCTCTTTCGCTCTGCTTTCCCCTTCCTCCTCCCTGCTGTTTCTGCTGCCTCACCACCCCTGTGGCATTTTTGATTGGCCATCCCCCCCAATACGTCCTCCCTTCTTCAAGTTCCCCTGTCTTCGCTTCTCTGCTTTGTGCTCCAGTTGGTGATGGCTTGCATGTTTTTCTTTTGGGGGGGGGTTCTCCATCTCACCCCATCCTTGGAGTTCTCTTCATTGTTCTGGGTTCATGACAGGATATCACCGCCCGGGTGAAAGCTCCAGTCATTACTTTCCTTTCGTTTGCAGGCATCAGGTCAGCCACTTCACAAGAGAGAAAACTCTGCCATTCTTTTTCTTAAAGTAGGGGTCAGGTCAGCAAGGAAAGGCTTCTGTGAGATTCCACTTCCCACTGCCGTTCCCTGTTCAGCTCTGTACCACTGCAATTCCCTGATCAGCTTAAAGAGCTAGTGTATTACCTAAAACTAATATTAGTTTTTAAAAGCAGTCAACCATTACTTTTTTTATCTCTGAGCTACTTTTTCTTTTCCCTTTGGTTAATTAAAAGATTGTATACTTGATTTTAGTAGGAGTGATGTGTGGAATAATACTCTGCCTAGTAGCTGACATATGTAGCTGTATTCCCCCACCACATCATCAGCACTGTGACATCACTGACTGTGACATCACTGCTGCTTAGGAACAGCCGCTCAGTGGCTGCCAGGTCAGTCACCTGTGATGTCACTGTCTGATCACAGTGCTTATGTTGTAGTGAGGAGAATAAAGATAGATATGTCAGCCGTGAGAGTGGGAGCTATTCCACACCTCCAGCACAATATTATCACATAGAAAACTCTTTTTTTAATATAGCTTTTTGCCCACCTGCCACCACCCGCTCCTGTCATCAGGCCCTGTATCGAGGGTTCCCCAATGCCATCAACCACTCCCCCCCCCACTGTCATGCCAGTGGGGATCCACAAGGAAGCAGGACCCAGGAGTCTCCCAAGGCCCATCACATATGGCGAGAGGGAGACATAGGCATTTTCCCAGTTTTCTCCCTGTTCCCAATGCTGGGGTGCGCACGTAGACGCACACGTGTGGCGGTGAGCACATTCCCTGGAGTCCTGCAGCCTTCCCTTCCACTACCCTCCTAGACTCGCACTACCACCTGGCCTCCACCGGGTGGCAATCATTCAGTGGCGCATGTAGGCCTCCCCCCTCCCGGAAGGAGACCAGCCATCGGTGCTCAATCCATTCCCTCCCTTGCCGACCCCAACAACGCCTGCTTGCTACCGAACACAGGTTGCCGGTGTGACAGGAGGTAAGGTGCCAGCAGCTCAGCCCTCCATACCACTGGGCAAGCTCATATAAAACTTTCTAACAAGCAAAAGGAAAAAGGAAAATACTTCAGAAATAAAAAGTTACAGCTGACTACTTCTTAAAATTGCCATCTTTTTCCTGTCTGCCAGTTTTGGTTCATTGGCTCTTTAAAGCTGTATGAATCCTTACACGACTGCTGGATGTTTATGCACCAGTGTAACCTCACTAATTCTCAATTTACCTGATTTCAATTGCACTTCTGCTGCCGTCCCAATCAGCCATCAGATTTCAACACCAACTTTTTCCAAGCACAAGTGTGTAAACGCCTTCAACAGAACTTGCTACCTCTATTTCAGCAGCTGTTCAATTTCTGAATTGAACCGTCAGTGGGCTCACTACGAGCTTAACCATTACGTTAACTAATAGAGTAGGGTAGAGGGGTACTTTGGGGTATTATCCAGGACAGTATTGTGGTGTCCTAAGTAAACAGATATATAGACACCCCTTATCCCGGTTATTACAGCTATCCCTGTGTGTTCATAATAGGCAGGTTTCCCTCTACTTCCTGAGTTGAGTGCATAGCTTTCTCTGCCGAAGATAACTGGTATTTCAATAGCAGGAGATTTTTCATACAGTACAAGTATTCCTACAGTACAAGCAAGTGTTATGGCATAATTAGCTCTATCTACAGAAAAGATACATTGTACTGAGCTAATTTTGCTCCTAAATCTGTACAGCAACCTATTTTCAGTCTCCTGCTAATTTTAATCCCACTGTTAATTTTACTGAAGTTGGTCTGTACACCCGTTAACCTTACTTGTGTAGTTCAAGTCTCTAAGATTGCACTGCTATTAATATTCTTCCTGATAATTTATGATACCAGTGCCACTAAACTGCTGAGACCCCCTACAACCTCCTTTTTCTACCTGTCCCTACTCTCTCCAGGCTGCTTTTCCCACCACAGTAACAGGCTGGAATTTTTCTATTTTCTCATGTTCTGTCTGTTTCTTGCTTCTCTGTAACTATCCCTAATTCTTTTCTCCTTTCAATCCTGCCCCCGCCTTTGCGGAGCTAAGCACTGACCTTGCCCTGCCCCCAACATTTCTCCCCTCCTTACTTGTGTCTCCACCTGACCCGCCCCTACGATTAACCTCTTTGTTTTACTTGGTGCCTTTGAATTTTCTGCTGATCCTCCTGATTGTTGTTTTACATTGTCACTCCCACCCTGTAATTAGCTTAAATCCTAACTCTGTCCTTTCTTTCCCCACAGCCTGGAAGCCCCCGTCTCGGGCTTCTAAATGCTCCACAGCGGCATGGCTTACACTTGGTGCCGCCCGCCCCCACGGCTGCTGCCCTGGGCATCCCTCTGCGGGTACGGCTCTACTCGGCTGGCACAGTTTAATTTTCTGGCGCGCTCTGCCTTATTCCTTCCATTGGACGCTTGTAAGGCGGAGAACTACCTGATTGGTTCCCTACATTGTAGCCATGGACCCTGCCTGTTTGGGCTTTATTTCTGAGTTGGGTCTTTTCTCCCTCTGTAGCTGCTCCTGCTCTGTTTTTCATCCCACTCGCCCTCCCCGGCCCTGACTCCGACATCTATTAAATCCTCACAAGTCCCACCCTCTTCAACCAAATTGGTCACAATTTCTTCTTTCTTCTCTCTTTTTTGGCCTGTTCCCCTCCATTAAAGGTAGAACATCACATTTTTATCCTGGAAGCTGCTTGCTAGTGCCAGCATGGAAACAGGCTGGCCCATACTGCTTTTTCTCGGCTTTCTATTCACCCACAAAGGTCCACTAGGGATACCTATACACTTCCTGTCCACTGACACGGCTATTGTTTACCCTCCGAATGATCTTGGGACTTCCGCCTTAGATAACCTCCATAATCTTGCTATCCAACTCCTCCCCCCCAGCCCTTACACCTGTGGATGGTTCTCCTCCCCTCCGTGGATACGCCTGTGCTCCTTAGCACATCACTGTTACAAACTGGTTTGTGCTCTCCTCTAAAACCTGCTGAATATAACCTCTCTGAAACAAGGTTTTTGCAGCAGCATCATAGGAGTTGCCGCCTTGCCTTCTTGAAGTGCCTAATACTGCTGTTACTGCTTATCTCGGGCAACATTCACCCAAACCCAGGTCCCCCTCAACCTGGCTCTAAGAGGTCAGGTAGGGTTTGTACTCTCTCCCTGGCAAGCATAAATATATGCAGCCTCCTCACCAAGCTTGACTGCCTCACCACCTGGGTCTGTCATCACAACCCAGACATCTTATCTGTGATCGAGACATGGCTATCCCCCAATATCCCTGACTCTGCTATAGCAGTGCCTGGCTACACTGTCTTCAGGCAAGACAGATTAGCTAAAAAAAAAGGTGGGGCTGCGCCCTTTACATAAAAGATACCATCTTGGGTCACGTCCCGACCACACCTGTCTCAGGGAATGGCACGCAGGTCCTTGCCATCAAGTTAACGCTCAGAGCTCATAATAAGGTCATTACTGTGGCATCAGTCTATATTCCACCCAAGATGACTAACCAGGGCTTACACTCCCTCTCCGACTGCATCAACATCTTTAATCTAAACACAGAAATTATCTTGCTAGGGGACTTCAGTGTTAACTGGCTAGCTCCCAGTGTTAACTCCTATAAGGACGCCCTGACTTCTGCCAATTGCACACAAATGGTTCAATCTCCCACCAGAATGAACTACAGGACTGGGACTAGTACACTACTGGACTGGATTCTTACCAACCACCATGACCACATCACAAATATTGAAGTTTATTTATTTATTATTTATTGAATTGTTTCACCAGGAAAGATACACTGAGCAGTTTAATGCTCGTCTCATGGTACGTCCTGGGGGAATGGGGAGACGGATGTACAGAGTGTGAACTCATAGATACATACATAACAGAGGGAGAATACATACATACAATTCAAAACAAGTTCAAGGAATTGGATACATAGTAGGCAGATGCAACAGTTACATTACTGACGTTATAGTACATAAGTTCTCTTGGTCTCCATAAGTGACCATTCTCCAGTCTTATGCACATGGACTAACAAATACACAAAGCCCCCTTCAAAAACTGTGAATGGCAGAAAATTAGTTCCTGGCCGCCTATGGCCCCCTCAAAACTCTTCTCCAAGATCATGACTGGTCACTGATTGACTCAGCCCCAATGCTGATACTGCACTTGAATACTTTATCTCTAGTTTCAGTGCTGCCTGTGACATCCATGCCCCTTACAAGAAGCAGAAGACAAAGGGAGTCAATAACCCATGGTTCTCCCTTGACCTCCAAAACAAACTAAACTCTTGAGACCGTCTCTGGTACAGAGCAAAGGCATCTGGCTCACAGGCCGACATCCAAGCATACAAAACTGCAAGGAATGCCTGCACCAAAGCAATTCACCTCGAAAAAGCAAGCTATTTCAAAAACGCCCTTGCCAGCACTTGGAAAGACGGTAGGAAGTTCTGGAGAAATCTCACTGAATTAATCGGGAAAGAACCCAAGGGGACACCCTCAACGCTTAACATAGATGACTCCATCACCATAGACCCGGTAACCATAGCAAATGCCTTTAATGCTACTTTCACGGACCTTAGTCACATGCTACCACCAAACTTTTTTGAATTGACCTCGGACTCCACTCCACCTGACAATGCTGTAATGGCACATACGCACCCACTGTTCTACTTCAAATCAGTCTCTGAGGGTCTGGCAAAAAAACACTTACTCAAAGTGCTTGGGAGATCTAGATTCAGCAGTGATTCCCTAGACCTGTGACTCCTAGCCCTCACCTTAGATGAGGTTCTATCCCCACTCACCAAAATCCTTAACCGCTCACTCATGCTCTCCCAGTTTCCCTCCAAATAGAAATTTACAGTTGTGACTCCCATTCACAAATCTGGGGACAAGATGCTAGCCAGTAACTAAAGGCCAATCTCTATCCCCCCCCCCCCAAAGCCTTGGAAAGGATAGTGGTAGATCAGTTAGTTGAATACCTGGAAAAATATCACCTACAATGCCCCCAGCAGCATGGCTTCCGCAAAGGACATAGCACTACCACAGCTCTTCTTGAACTCACCTCCTACATCCGCACTGCTCTGGACACGGGGCAATTAGTTGGGACTACTTTCATTGATCTTACAAAGGTGTTTGATACTGTCAACCATTCGTTACTGACCCAACAATTATCACTCCTTGGACTCTCTACAGACACCATTCACTGGTTTCATAGTTACCTTAGCGACTGCACCCAACAAGTTAGGATTGGTGAATCCCTCTCTACCTCCCTCCCAGTCTACTCTGGAATCCCACAGGGATCTATATTGGGACCTTTGCTTTTTAGCATATTTCTAAACAACCTTCCATCCTCCTGTTCTGACAAACTCCCACTGTATGCGGATGATGCAGTAATATACACCAGCTGCACAGATCCCTGCCAACGACAAACCAAGCTACAGAGCAACTTCAGTGTAGTCGAGGCATGGCTTAAGTCACAGAAGCTCATTCTTAACTACACAAAAACTAAAACAATGCTGTTCCATGGAACCCATAACATACACAAAGATCACAAACTAACATTCAGCAACAGCACCGGTGCCTTGCTGGAGCAGATTTATCTGTTTAAATACTTGGGTGTGTATCTTGACTGCTCTCTGACTTACGCCAGACATATTGACAATGTTACTAAAGCAGTAAACACCTGCATAGGGCTATTATACAAACATAAGCACTGCCTCACAACATAAGCCCTTAGCCTTGTCATTCAGAGTTCGGTCATCTCAGTTATTGACTATGATCTTGTGCTCTATGAATCTGCCACTGACACTGCTCTCCGTTGCATAACCATAGCCCTTACCTCAGCCGACCACTTATCTCACACCAGTGATACCTACATGCAGGCAAACTGGCTTCAGCTAACAGTCAGACTTAAATACTAGACTTGCATTCTTGCAAAGAAGTCCTCAATGGGACTCCTGCCTCCTGGGGTTCTGGTGATTCTTACCCCCCACTGTGTCACCCGACCAACCAGAAGCTCTGGAATGCAAACTTTCTCCGTTCCCCGATGTCGGACTACACAGGGTCAATGCTCCTACAAAGTTTGAGCCTCTAACTGGTTCAACTCCCTTCCATCTGATATCTCTAACACTGCCGCACTGGGTGCTTTTAAGCGAAACCTTCGTCTGCATCTTGTGGCGAGTGCCTCCTGTGACTGCTTCACATAATTTAGCTACTACTGCTGCCCCTCCCTTGCTTTCCCTCCTTCCCTCTCTCCCCCCCATTGCACTGTATTTCCCCCTTCCCATTCAATGCTCTGCTTTTTCTTTTGCAGCCCCTACCCTGTGGAATTCTCTACCTCATCGGTTGAGAGAACGCCTGACCGTAGAGAAATTTAAGTCAGAACTTAAAACATATTTGTTTCAGATGGCCTTCCCAGTTGATTTTAACTAACTTGTATATCTGTATTTTATCAAATTTATATGTTTTATGGTTTTACTTGTGAAGCGCCTTGGTTTTAAGAAAGGCACTATATAAATAAAGATTGCTTTGCTTTGATGCCCTCTCACAACCTGCCCTCCTCTATCAGTCCCACGCTCCCTCCACCTCCCGACACCGACCTCTACTTTTCCTTTTCTTCCTCCTCCTCCTCCATTCTCTAACACACCTCCCCCCCATCAGTTATAACATTTTCCCTCCCTTCAATCCTCACACCTCCCTCACCTATAACAGCCTTATCATGCCCACTTGGAGAAATGTCTTTTCTTCTCGACAAGGCCTTTGGGCGGCTTATTAACTCCCCTTCTCTATAAACCCATCCCTGCCCCCTGCAACATTTCCTACCTCAGCCTAATTCCTCAGTTCCTGTCTCCCAGGTTCACTTTGTACGACTCCTGTGCTCCACGGTACTTCTCCTGTGCACTACGTTTATTTAAGTTATTCGTGCTACTTTATGTGACAAAACTCTTGGCGGCTTATATGGTGTATTTTAATGTGCTCTGTAACCACTATTGTTGAATTTATGCTCCTACTTGTCATTGTGTCTATAACATGGAACCTTTGTAAATGAGCCATGGCTCAAAGGTGTATCTCTGAAATCTTAAATAAATAAATAAAAGTACAAGGGTGCAGGCTCTCATGAGGGTGCAGGCTGTCCATATCTTGCAAGTAATCATCTAACTAGTTAACACAATGCTGGTAAACAAACATCTACAGTATGGTCCTCATACCCTCACTCCATAATTCACCTAACAATGGGGGTGACAGAGTCCACGCCGTCTCAGTTTCTGCTCCTGTTCCCTATAGCATTCATTTTCTCCTGCTGTTCTGCTCCTCACTCAGTTTGCTGCTCCGTCTGCATTTCTGCTTCTAGCCTTGCCTCATGCCTCCATATTCCTTCTCTACCTCAATTTTCTCTACCTAAAGCAGCCAGTCTGCTCTCCCTTCTGCTCATGCACAGCCCTCACCAGCAGCTCTACTGCACTCCATCTCCCTAACCCGTACCTTTTGAAGGTCCATGAGTGTAAGTAGGGTTCGACTTTGTCCACCAGAGATGGAAGCCTGCAACTTTTAATCCTTCAGCAACGCAATTATTGGACTTGCATTTCACTTACCTCTTCCAGCAGTTTTTATTTGTTTTTATTTTTATTTATTTTAGTCTTTCATAACAGGGTAAGGCCCACTAGACACAGGTGCCTGTTTTCAGGGGCGACCTGAGAACACTGGGGAGGTAAAATGACTTGCTTAGAGTCACACAGTATGCAAGCGGAGGTTGTGGGAATCAAACCCCAGTCTGCTAGATGTACCAAGCCCATTCTCAGCTCATTACTCTAACCTGTAGACTATATTGCCAGGCCCAAAGTTGTAGTTCTGCAACTCATATGAGTATTAGGGCTTGACTTCATCCTCCAGAGGTGTGGTTCTTCCACCTTCAAATCTTAAAGTGACCACAGCCCCACTGGAGCTGTTTCATCCATTACAGGGTTCAATTACTGGCCCTAGCTGCCTGGAGTTTGTTCCCTTTCTCGGAGATACTAATTATAACACTTCCCCATGACCTTATGAGAGAGTACGCTGTTCCCTATTCTTCCAAAGTTCGTAAAAGGCTTGAGTTCCTCCACTTGGGGTTCATTCTTCTGAAGTGCAATACGCAGTGATGTATTACCACTATAGCCTTTACCACTCCCACTGGTTCTACATCTTTACCTCCCTCAGAAGGTCCTCAGTTTTCCACTCGGACTTCAGCAGAATACGCCATACATCTTACAAAGACCTTCACCTCCATACTCCATGAAGTCTCTACCATTCCTACTGATTCTACATCTTCAGATCCGATGAAGGTCCTCAGGGCTCCCCTCAGACTTCTTCAGTTGTGCATCTGTCTTACAAAGACCTTCAACTCCATAAAGGACTGGACTGTCCCACGCCTTACATCTGCATTGGATAGACCTCGGCACTCTGCCTCCAACTTCAGCTCAGAAAGAGGAACTGTACAATTTATTTATAGCTGACAAATCTTAGCTTACCAGAGATCCTGCACCTAGCCTGCTCATTTCCAGCCAGACCCTCCTGCTTCATCTGAAATTCGTGGATTCCTGGGTCAGTTTATGACATTCATATAAGAGCTACAATCTCGTATCACTTGTCTCAAAGCCTGCCTTTCCTGGCAGCCTACTCCAATGTCCAGCTTCACCATACCTGCTGTGTCCTTCCTTCCACCAGCCATTATACTCCAGTGCTTTGCCAACCATAAGAACTCCATCCATTTCAGAGTAGCTAGCTCGACAGAATTCAGGTACTAATTCCTCCTTAGCCACTCCTCATCAATTTATCTGTCCCTTTCAACTTATATTGGGCTACCTCTACAGGGATATCATAGACAGAAGGAAGTAATCCTGATATCGCTTCTCATTTCATCCCACATACCATCGAAAACAGAACAGAATCCTGCGGAGCGGTTTCTGTCCTGTCGAAAACTAAAACGTCCCAGACTAGTGAAGACACTGTCTATACATGACTGGTTCTCACATCAGCATATATCGTGATGACATTTATCTTGCATTTCAGTTTAGATGTGAGGAACTGGAATTGTATTCACATTTTGGTCAATCTAGGCATCGATATGGAGGGACGCAATTCTATAATTATCATTGGTACTCTCTGCACCGCTGCAGCTACATGAGAATTTAGTCAGTCTGAACTGGGCCATCCTCAATGATGAGCACTTTTGTCATCATTGTACTAAGTAGCAAGCATACTTCTGCCCGTTGTGCAACTTCTTGCCCACTCGCTTCCCTGCATTTTCTAACACCATTAGATGTCTCACCATCTACCATTCCAGCTAAGAGTGATGAATCAACTGGAACAACTCCTACATCCTTGTCCTCTTCAAGGCTGACCTGCATGATTGCTCTTCTTCATGCCTCCTTATGCCCCAGCTTGAATATATGAGGCAGACTCCTTAAATTGCAGAGCGCAAACCAATTTGCAATAACCTTAGTGACAAAGGCTGCCCTGGCAATGGCTTCCATTTCTTCATATTTGCACTTGTGGTGACAATTAAGCTCAATTCATTGACTGACAATGGCAGTCACTTCATTTCATTATCCTGCCTACTAAAACAGAGGCTTTATGTTTTCCAAGAACCATCTCCAAACTGACATCCCAAAAGACATTTAACTCATCTCTAACTCATGGATATACTGCTATCTTGAGCACCCCTGAATCACTGCTTCTTGCCCTCCTGATATATCCACCCCTTGAAACTCTGAACAGCATCTGCTCTCTATGGAATCTTCCCTATGGAAGCTGCTGCATTGTATAAGAACATCTCCAGTCTGTGACCATCTCTGTTTTTTTCAAACAATCAGCCAATAGTGGACATTATCTTAAGGGCAGGTCTTAGTCCCATTCCGTCCCATTGTTTCTGCAGATACTGACTTGATTATCTCTATAACATAATTTACTCTGACATGCTCTTATATTTCTGACTGTGCTGATGAAGCAGCCAATTCTCTTGTCTTGATGCCAATTCCAGGACTTTCATTGCATCTATTCCTCACAGACTCGATCATGTCTTCTCCTCCAGGAGTTGCTGCTCTCATCAAGATGCAGCACATGATTGTCTGCAAGCTGAAGCTTCAAGTGGTCCACTTTAGCACCTGTTCCTAAGCAACTCATATCACTGCTTCAAAGAAGTTTTCCTCGTTTTGTGTTATTTGGTCAATCCATAGAAGTTCTTCCTTTACTGATCATGTATCTGCATCCATAACCTCTGCAGTCAATCCTTGAAGCAAACTGAAGCTTTCATGGGGCCACCTTAGCGCCTCATCATAAGCAACTCATATCACCACTTGGAAGAAGTCTTCCTCATTTTGTGCCATCCAATCAATCCACAGGAGTTCCTCCTCTATCGATCATGCACTCGCATTCATAACCTACTTCTGTCAAGTCTCGAAACTGTCACATTTTGAGCAACCCATGCAATACTACGTTTGCTCTGAATCTGCTCAACTTTTTTCTGATTACCAACAATCACACTGCAATGTCTACCAAACAATCCCTGGAGCATCTGCCAACTCTCCCACAATGCTTGGAGTGTATTTTATGTTTTCTCAGGACATTCCTTCGAACCGGAGCCGCATCATGATCATCCAAAACAACATTTCAGCTCATATCATCAAGAATCCTAGAAGATGGACTCTTCATACCTAGTCCATTTATTTCCAATCCAGAAGAAGAAACCAGAAAAGAATTTAGGATTATCTCCTCTTAGCATGCCCAGAGGACGAGCAGTTTAGTAGCCATGGGTCCTCAGAGGTTTTCTCCATAGGGGGGTTTCCTCTCCTGCATGCTACTATCCACACTCTCCATGAATTGGAGGAGGTAATCTCTCCTTTTGGGCCTTATTTTTCCTAATGCTGCCCGGCTCCTCTGCTGAAGGTGGGAATAGAGAAAGGCCACAGTTAAGTACAGTATACAAATGCACTTCACATTATTCACCAAACACTGAATGGGAGAGCTTTACCCAAGATTCAATATGGGGGAATAACTCCTCCCACAAATCAGATAAAATTCAGCTTCTCCCAGCAGCCCACGTGCAAGTGTTCCAAGCACCCACCTCCTCCTCCGGCACTCTTCTCACCCTTAGTGCTGATCCTCCTATTCTCTAATGCTGCCCAGCTCCTCTACTGAGGGTGGGAATAGAGAAAGGCCAGAGTTGAGTAGACACAAGCACGTCACATTATTCACCAAACATCGAGTATACATTATTGATGCATGGAGGAGCTTTGCAACCCCTATGGTTCTGGTGATATGATGTTCCTGATTGGGTTATGTGGTCCACCAGAGGGAGGGGGTTGTTTCAGACTGGGTTGGAGACTATGTTGGGGAATATTGTATTGTAATTATGTTGTCTCTGTACTTTTTATGTCCGATGTGGAACCTTTGTAAATGAGTCTTTGACTCAAAGGTCTTTCTGAATTTCTCAATAAATAAAAAAAATATAGCTTGGCAGGTGGTGGGATCTGAACCTAGGTTTATCTGTCTCTTATTTTACTACCTGCCATGCCCCAACATCCCCTTTATAAATCCCTGTTCCCTCAGTAAACATCAACCATGTTTGCATAGTTAATTTGTGTTCCATTGCATTATTCTGTTAGAGTATGCAGTGTTTGGGGGTTATTACATACAGTAACTGTTTATCTGCCAAGGGTGGGTGTGGATGTTGTTAATTTCCTGGTGGGCAGCCCCATAGAACTTTGTTGTCAGAAGGATCCAATCAGGTGGAGGCACTGGGTTATTTGGATATGGACATCAGAAACACAAAAAATCATCCCATGACCCCAGGACCATTTGTCCTAAGGCTTGAAGTCACCAGCCATACTTTAGTACCCACTAGAATGCGCATGAGCTCGGGAAGGTGGTTACAGTTAGGAAATGTACTATCTTTCGAGATTCACTAGACCCTATCAGTGGCAAGATTTAAAAGCTTATTGAAGATACAGTTCCGGTAATATTCACTAATTATGTTATTAATTTTGTCTTGTAATTTGCAGACAGCCCATACATTATTTGGCCATAATTCATAGCTGTGCTGTCAAAACTGTGAATTATGACTATTTTAGAATGTTTGGCTGTCATTCAGATTGTCCAAAAGTTCCATCTCTAACTCATTCTGAAGCAAACAGTGCCTGTTATTTTATAAAATAAGTCAAAAACAGTATAGTGATTTGAGTGAAGGGATTCACCAAAAAGACCCTGGCAAGCATGGCATAATCTCTTAGACCACGTTCTGGATCACATGGCCTAATCATATTTGTGGAATCACTACACAATCAATTTGGAACTTTTTAGTTGGTTGTCATGTCTTTTCCCCACCAGCTGAACATAAATTACTGTATGCATTGCCGAAAAAAATTGTTCCCCCACAAAGTTTGATTCAGTATGCCCCCAGTTTTCCCCATACCCATGGGCCAAAATGTTTCCTTTCCACCAGCGCTCACATCCTCCCCACAAATGAAAACACAATAACGAGTGTCCCCTCTTATTAATTTTTAGCACTCCCGCTACTACTATGTTGAGTAAGGAGTAAGATGGCAACTGTGCTGGACTGCTGCTTGCAAGCGCTCTGAATAGAGCTGCAAAAATCCTCCTAAAGCCTTCTTGTTATTTTATTTTATCTTCAGGAGAGTTTAATGCAATTGTGTTGTGACACTTGTGATTACTTTACTTTATTGTTCAGTGTCCGAAATTTTATTTTTAAGTAGGTAGAGCGAGGTGTAGGGCATTCATTTGGCAGTATAGCCTAGAGGTTAGAGTAATGAGCTGAGAACGAGCTTGGTACATCCAGCAGACCAGACCTGGGTTGGATTCTCACAAACCTCCACTTGCATTTTATTTTAATGGGTTCACCACAACATAACCCAGACAGATCGTCTTAGGGTAGCTAGTTCATTCCACTGGGGTGTCAAACAGATGAGGCATACTGATGAGTCCTGGTAGGACGAAACACGTGTCTATGTCATCTGTTAGCACCCTTTGCAAACTGTGTGAGAGGCCTTTCGGCACCATGCAATTCTGCTTAAAGTTGAGCCAGCATAACATTCTGTGATGATTTGCATATGCAGCCCATGATGCTTTGCATTGTGTGGGCATGTATGATTTTGTATTTTCTCCACTTGCATACTGTGTGACTCTGAACAAGTCACTTAACTGCCCAGTGCTCCCAGGTCGCCTCTGAAAACAGGCACTTGTGCCTAGTGGGCCTTACCCGGTTGCCAAAAACTAAAATTAAAAAAAAAAACAAGCAACTTTAGGTGGGGACGGGCAAGTGAGTTAGGTGAGGAGCCAGCTTTTTTGTTTTTAGTGAGGGCGTGAGTGCTTTTTTTGTACGAGGACTGGAAGAACTCAGTGAATGGAGGAGGTTTGCAGCTGAGACCATGTGACTGTGCCTGCTGGGTCATCTATCACTGCTACTGCCGGGAGTTCATCTGAAGGTCAGCACTGTTTGGGGGCATTTGAGGACTTCTCCCGGCTTCTACCTCATCAAAGGACTGTTGGTGGTGTGTTGCAGCTGCAGAAAGAAAAGGAGCCCGTGGTGTTGCGGTGCAGGCTCTGTCCTAGTTCTGAATCCAACTTTGCCTGTTTGTGGATATCTGCCGGTGTGTGATGCCGGAGAAGGAATACAGTGACTAGTTTTGTCAGGACTATCTCGACGCCACCGGTCTTGGGCGGCGTGCACTCGGGCTTGGATATCTATCTGTCAGACTGTTCTTAGCACTGGTGAGAGAAGTGCTGAGGGGTGCATCTAAACTGACCCAGTGAGTTTGTTCCTTTTCTCTGACTGTGGTCTTTGTGACTGGGTAAGCCCCAGATCCAGTGACAGTCTTGCTGGGGCTGATCTGAATTGAAGGCCTGGCCCTCCCAATAGAGCTCCTCTGTCTTTAATTCTTCAGCTTGGCAGTTCCTTATAACATCTGGGAGTGAGTTATCCTAAAGCTCCCTCCTGCAGTGCTTTGCAGCTCAGTGAGAGCGAGTCGTGGGGTCTGATACTTTAGGATTCCTGCCATAGACTCAACAGCGCAGAACTTTGTATTACATTGCTGCCAGTGAACTTTGGACTGTGCCCTGGAAAGGGCATGATATATTCATTTGATAGCACTCAAATCCTCTCCTGAAAAGTAAATATCGGTGGCATATAATTTAGTAGGGTGGGAGGTGGCCTGGAGGGTTTAGTCTTTGTACTGGGGGTACTGTGGGGTGGTGGAGTGGGAATTTTCTATTGATTTAGGTTAGGGTGGTGTGTGTGTGTTTGTGTGTGTGTGTGTGTGTGTAGTTTTGTTATGTACTAAGGTGATTGCGTTGGGTGTTTGTTAGTGAAGTTAGTTGTACTAATTTTCCTGCCAGGCCAGGGAGAATTAAGATATTTTAAGGTAGGGTACAGAGTTTTGGTCTGGGTCGGCATGTGCCGGAGCCTTGGCCTCTTAGATTTAGCATGCACTGCTGCCCAGCTGCATGACTTGCATCCCTTTTCCGACCTCCCAGTGTCAGCTACTGCAGCACAGCGCTGCAGGGAGGTCGGTATCACAAGAGCATGTGCAGGCCGGTGCTGGCATGGTGCAGCAGGCACAACGGAGATGAGTGGGATCGAGATGATTGGGTTTAGGAGATGCCCTGGGATTAGGGGGAGCCTAGAGAGAGGCCAAACATGTTTGGTCTCTGTCCCCAGGGTCCCACCAGGCCAAGTGGGCAGGTAGCCAGGGAGCCGGCAGCGCCTACCAATCCCTTTCAGGTCATTCTATGCAATGCCAGGTCAATGAGGAACAAGACTTCAATTATGGCAGACTTGATTTCCTCGGTTGACCTGGTTTGCATTACAGAGACCTGGTTGGGTGACAATGCCAGACCAGTACTGGAGGCGGCTGTCCCTCCATAGTGCACTGCCTGAGGAGGGATTGCAGGGGCAGGGGTGTAGCCATCTGCTTTAGATCTGACTTGGGCTTCATGGTGCACCCAGTGGGATCGGCCAGGTCTTTTTGAGTGTGTGGCAGTGCGTGAGGGTCCAGGTGCATGTTGCAGGATTCTCCTCATTTACCACCCCCCGGGGTCAGAGGGAGATTTCCTGCCAGAGGTCGTGGACTTCGTTGTCGATGAGGTGTTGGAGTCCCCCAGATGTTTAATTCTGGGGGACTTCAATGCCTGGGTCAATGACGAATTCTCGTGATTTGGTTATGACCTCTTCCAGTTGGTGTCATTCCTGGACCTGACACAAGTCATTATTTCTGTGACCCATCACCACTGCCACATGCTCAACCTGGTCTTCTTGCTGGGGCTTGAGATTGCTAACCTCATGGCTGATCATACTGACATTTGATCTGATCATTGCACTGTGAAGTTATTGTTTGGGGCCCTCCTGGAAGTCCCTCCCCTGCTGAGATAGTTAGTTACCGCCCTTTAAGGAGATTTTCACCAGAGGGACTCCTGGCGGTGGCTGACCTACCTAGTGTAGACGCTGCATGTGTGGTTGGCGTAGGTGTGGGTGAGGCAGTGACTGCCGAAAATAGGGTGGTCTCTGAAGTGCTTGATGCCATTGCACCAGTCCACATATGACCCAGATCCTTTTACTTGAGATCGGCATGGGGTCATACCACTGTATGCCAAAACCGCACGACTGAAAATGCCACAGCGAAACAGTGCTGCACAAAAACACCAACCTGTTCCGCACACTGTGCCCATTGCAAACAATGAGTCTGCATGTATTTTTGCAGGGGCTTCACTCCTGCACCCACAGTGGGGGGGCCACCCTACAACCCTGGAACTTAAATAACAAACTCTGGGGGCGGACTTGAGGATGGGGGCCAAACTTGGGAGAGGGGAAGTTTTATTTTTTTAAAAAAAACATGCTGGCAAAAGTTGCAGCAGGGGAGACCTTGAGGGGAACCGAACCATGGTTCCAGGTCTCCCAACTGCGTCATATGCTGGTGCCCTAGCCACTCCACCACGGGAGCAACTCGACCAGGCACAGCAGCACAGCCTTCTTGAGCCCTTCCTCTACTTTGCAGTCTGCAAAAGGGGTAGCGATAATTCCATATGCCGCTATACCCCTGTCGCTTTGAATGTTTTCGCACTTTGTACTGCACGGTTTTTGTAGCACTGTAATTCTGGTGCTATATTCACCCAGTACTCTTGAGATCCCGTTGGTTTGATGGGGTTCTCAATGGGATGAAGATCAAGGGTCAGAATTTGGAGAGTTGCTGGAGGAAGATCCACTCTGAGGGGAACAAACTGGCCTTGCGTGCTCATTATCATGAGTACCAAGTGGCAATCAGCCGTAAGAAGGCAGAGTTCCTGTCCAGGGAGATTGCTGCAGTGAAAAGCAGACCATCTCAGCTCTTTCAGACTGTGGACAGATTGTTACATCCTGTCTGTCTACAGCCAAAAAAGGCTTTCACCTACATCGTGTGAGGAGTTTGCTATGTTTTTGTCTGACAGGGTGCCCTCATCCAGGTGGGGATTCCATCAGTGAGACAAGTTCTGTCTCACAGTGATCAATGTGGAAGGAGCAGAGACACTCAGTCAGTCTGGGATGAGTTTAAACAGGTGGAGGTGACCGAGGTCATTGAGGTGATCTCGAAGCTAAAGCACACTTATTGTGAACTGGACCCAACCCCAGCTCGTTTCTTGATGAGATGTGTTGGGACTGTTGGCCTGGTGTTCGCTGGGATTGTCTGGTGTTTGATGTCAGAGAGAATCTTTCCAGATGCCTTGAAAGAGGCTCTGGTGAGACCCCAACTGAAAAAGTCATCTCTCAACCTGTACGTTCTGGCGAATTACCGTCCAATCTACAACCTGCCATTTGTGGGCAAGGTTGTTTAGAAACTAGTGGCAAAACAGCTCAAAGAACACCTCATATCCTTTGACATCTATGAGCCATTCCAGTCGGGTTTCAGGGCTAGGCACAGCACTGAAACGGCATTAGTCAGGGTACATAATGACCTCCTCATTGCTAGAGACAGAGGAGACAGGTCAATTTTTGTTCTCCTTGATCTCTCTTCAGCCTTTGATGCTGTGGATCACATCATGCTTCTTGATCTCCTTCGAGAGTATTGTGGACTCGCCGGTACTGTTATCAACTGGTTTGAGTCCTATCTCTTTGGCAGGGACAGCAGGTGGTGATAGGGAATTTCTCCTCCTCCCCAAGGCCCCTGTCATGTGGAGTACCTCAGGGTTCGATCTTGTCGCCGATGTTATTTGCAGTATACATGCTGCTTTTGTAAGAGCTCATTAGACAGTACAGTGTGAGGTTTTATTGCTATGCAGATGATACCCGGTTGTATTTGTCTTTTGTCCCAGGAACACACAATGCTGTGGAAGTGATTAATGACTGCCTGGCTAAGATCAACGATTGGATGTCCTCCAGTTGGTTGCGACTTAACCCGGACGAGATGGAGGTACTGGTGATTGAGCCGGGTCGCAGGCGTGATTGGAGTGCCACTGGAGTGAGTACAGGATTATTTCTGGGATCCACACCATTGATGGCCTCCCTTAGGGTGCAGGATCTTGGTGTTCTCAACAGCAGATTGACACTTGAGTTGCAGGTGTCATCTGTGGTCAAAAGTAGTTTCTGCCACTTGAAGAACCTCACTAGGATTAAGCCCCTAGTTCCGCGTGGAGACCTGCCATCACTGGTATATGCCTTTGTGACTTCGAGGGTGGGTTACTGCAACACTCTTTACTTCAGGGTCACTGGAGAGACCCTCCACCGACTGCAGCTGGTGCAGAACGCAGCAGCTAGGTGGCTGACGGGCCTGGCAAGGTCCAGTCATATGAACCCGGTTCTGTGGGCTCTGCACTGGCTGCCTGTCAGGTGGAGGATCCTCCTCGAGGAGGTGTGCAGAGGAATGTGCTGCTGGCCGTCCCTCATGGCGGTACCGACTGGCAGATACAAGGGACGGGGTGGTGTTGTCGATGACGCCGGGGGGGGGGCCACTAAACAATGCCGGTTCCAGAGATTGGGGGTTGGGGAGGTGGGTGAAGTGCAGGGCAGCATAGTTGAGTGGATGCTGGGACATGGCTATGGTAGGAGAGGGTGTCTCTGATTAGCAGACCGGTGCTGGGGCTTTGCCAGAGGGGCTATTGATACCGGAATTGGGCAGGGGCACAGATGTGTCCGGGATGTGTGTGCGTGCAGATATATGGTGTCAGGGCACAGATGTGTCTATGGGGGGTATCTGGATGTATGTGGATGGGGCACCAGTGTGTTTGGGGGGGTTGCAGGTACAACTATGGGGATGGGGCAGAGGTGTGGGGGGCTGGCATACAGGCCTGGGGCGGGGACTCTGTTGTGTTGGGGGGTCTGCACTGTGCTGCTAGGACCAGGGAGGGTGTTTAGGTGTGTGTGGGTGGGGCTTTCCATACTGCTGCTGGGGCTGGGCAGGGGTCCTGTGTGCACAGGGCTGGGTACGTACAGCAGTTATGGCAGGGTCCCACCTGCCATAACCTGCACCCTCCTATGCCCCCCCTGTGCACAGCACTTCATACCTTTGGGCATGGCACGTAGTGTGGCATGCCCCATCTCTCCCCCAGACCATCGGGCGTACAGCTGCCCGTGCAGCTGGGTATGCAGTTGTGCACCTGGCCAGCTCACCTATGGTGAATGCCGCCAGGGATCCACAGGACTCTCGTTGCATGGCATTCCCACGTATCTATGCCTATGTCCTCGGTTTCCACGGCGCGTTGACATAGTGCCTAGGGCCCCATGTCTGTGATTCCATCTTGGAGTTCTGGTGATATTAACAAACCATGCAACACAGTTGCCTATCATTTTATATTATTTAAAGTGATTTTCCGACGTTTGCCATAACAAAGGGGAATAGTAACCTGTAGGAGATGTGAATCAGTATCCTACCATTCAAACAGCCAAAAAGTGCTGTTTTCCATGAAAAAAAAATGCTTTTATTTCTGTGCTCTGCTTCATTTGCATAACCCGGCCCTTTTTTTCTCAGTGCTGCAGCCCCCAACTGAGACATCATACCAGGGAAACTAAGTTATTGAAGCTACACTGTCAGTTTTTAGTTTTAGATAGAAAAATCAGCTATGTATTGTACCCACAATACCTCACTATGTAAATTAGTATACAGGTTATTATATTTCTGTGCTCACTGCAGAAATAGGAGACTACGTCTCTCAGTATAGAGGTCTTGTAGCTAGACACTGTATGCACAATGCCTTGTTTTGCAAATAAACATATAAGAGCTTATATCATTGATACCACTACAGAAATATCAGACTGCATCTCACAGTAAGGAAATAGCCTTGCTATGGACATTTACATATTAGGTGCTCACCACTGCCAACATATGAGACTGCACTACTGAGTAAGGCACATTTAAATCAATGTTATAAATTACCCAGAATTCCTTGTTGCTGTAGGTAAAACATTGACAGCTCCCTGGTATGACATCGCTCTGGGGGTGTGGCTGCACAGAGAAACTGGAAGGCAGCCAGAAACAAAGCGCTGATAAAGCACAACAATAAAATGACAATGACAGATTTTTTACAAAACAAATTGCAGCTTCAACATCTGAAGCATGGGCGGCAGTGGCATATTATGTGAAAAATGCATCTGTGAAACATCAGAGAATCCCTTTAAGGCAGAAAATGGCTGGTCCTTAATAACAATCCCATGGATTGGTTTAACCTCTGTACCACGTCAAGGTGGCCAGCCCCCCAGTGGATCATGCATATGAAGTGATGTATACAAACAACCCAACTCACCTCAGCAAAATCTCTGGCTCACACACACAATTTATAAAGTCAATCAAACCCACACTAATAAAATCTCTTCTAATATCATTTGCACACAACTCGCAGCTCACTTGTAGTCATTTACCAAACAATAAACTTTTCTCCTTTTCTGATTTCCCCAGACTATCACACTGCACTAGAAATCTCACACTTACCATAACATACAAGGAATGATTAGAATCTGTGAGTGGGATCAATTGTCACACAGAAAGATTAGGCAAAGCATCTGTTTGATACCTTGCAGTCAAACATGCAAAGAAAATCGGGGGATGGGGAGACTGAGACAGAAAAAAAGAACCTAGACAAAGCACAAATAGATTGATTATAATAAACAGATCAGGAAAGATAAGAGGCATGTAAATCACTCACCATGCGAATGCTAAGCATCTGTAAGTGGCATGCACATTTTAACACTTGATGGTGACCTCTCATTTACAGTAGTGACCGAATAAAATGCTTGGGTGTATAGCTAGAGGGATAACGACCAGGAGCAGGGAGGGTATTCTTCCACTGTACAACTCATTGGTGAGGCAGCACATTGAATATTGTGTACAGTTCTGGCAATCCCACCTAAGGAAGGACATCACCCTGCTGGAGAGAGTCCCGAGAAGGGCAATAAAGAAGATCAGTGGATTGGGGAAATGGCATGTGAGGATAGACTAAGAGAGTTGAACATGTACTCCCTAGAGGACAGGAGGGACAGGGGGTACATGATAGAGGTCTTCAAATATCTGAAGGGAGTCAACAGAGTGAAAATGGAGGGTCTGATCAAACTGAAGGGGGAGGGGTCTACAAGAGGCCACATTCTAAAACTGGTAGGGGAACGGTACAGGGTGGAGGTGCGGGGTCACTACTTCATGGAGAGGGTGGTGTTACACTGGAATGCACTGCCTGATGAGCTGATAAAACTGGATACTGTAAACGGTTTCAAGAGAGGTTGGGGCAGACACAGGGGCTTGGTAAAGAATGGAGGTAGGGAGAATGGCAGGAGCAAGCGGGGTGGGGAGGGGGGGTGATGGGTTAAAAAAGGGAGGTGGAGCAGCTACTGTACCTTACCAATAAGCAGTGTATGGGCAGACGTGATAGGCCATTTGGCCTAATCTGCTGGTGACTGTGTATGTATGTATGTATTTATTCCATATATATGTATTTTGCTACAGTGTTTACTGTACATTATTTCACCCTGGAGCACTATAGAACAGTGCATTATCAATGAAAGTCTGTGTACTGTACTCATACATTAACGCTGCTAATTTTCTACTCCAGTATTCCAGGTCGGAAGTTGTGCTGACCTTCTTCGAAAGATCTCCACTAGACCAAGTGTTAAAAAATGACAATGTCCATAAAATTCAGCCAAGCTTTCAAAGTTCAGTTAAAATATCAGGTGAGCACTCTTACATCTGCATCCCATAATTAACTGGTATTATTCTGAGGTTGTTATAACGCACTCACTACTGCTATGATTATTGCCTGGGTCTTGTCACTCTCAAGGAAATGAGATGTATTCATGTGATAGAGGCGTTCTTGGTAAAAATGGTCAAGAAATCAGCAAGCTGGCTGGCTCCGTGGTGCTGAATGATGGGGGATTGCACTGCACATCTGGAGCGTCAGGAGCTGAGGCCAGCAGGGAGGGTGATTGTCCAAACAAACAACAAAGAGCCACCCCACACCTGGATGTGCACAGTAACAGCATTATTCAAAAGTCAAAAACATAGCACCAGTCACCAACTCACAAAATAAGCAGGCTCACACCAAACATAAGGTGCATAAAGGTATTTATTTAAATTGTCTCAAACGGGATACCTCTTTCAGGAAACCGGCTGGGGCTCCTCACACACAAAACCTCCGACCGGTTTCGCTTAACCTGTCATCAGGGAGTGGTGACATAGATACATCCCACCCGGTTTAAAGTGCCTTCTTAAAGTGATATAAACACCCAGTGTAATAGATATATATCCATACATGTTGCATGTACTATTGTTCCATAATAAAACCTGAAAAAAGTGTATAATCTTTGTGTATAATGATGATGTGCAATACTACAAACACATGGTGAAAAAATATATTAATATTAAAAATAATGATACTAATATACTTAAAAAACGATCAGCCATGGAATACTGATAATATATTGATTCAGACATGTACCTTATCATTAGGTTTCAAAAACATGCTAAAACGCATACTTGTTATAAACATTCGTACAGATTTATTAATTGGAATCTATTTTACAAATGACAAGCACATATATTTATATCTCAAGAAGCACATCTCTTATATGTTGTCAAATAAAGAAATATTGTGTATGTAATAATTATTAACATTAGCACACCTTAAATAGGGCTAAATAAAATAGAGGATCATGTATGGGCAGTAGTTAACAACCATGGTGTACTTGCTTCAAGAGGTTACCATGGTTTGTAAACCTCGAGAGCAAAGCTCGAGAGGTTTACTGTTACCATGGTAACCTCGAGAAGCAAATTCACCATGGTTGTTAACTGCTACCCATACATTGTCTTGTATAATGTATGGGCACCAGTGTAGGGACGGTTGTTAAAACAAAACAAAAAAAAAAAAACGCTACTTCACCCTCCCCATGGTTAGAGACCAATCCTCCTTACAAATGTAATACTTCCTCTTACCTGCCATTGAAGATGTGGACACGATTAGATTAGTGTTGGGAAACTGGCTTTATTTAAATAGAATTTAACAAGTTAACTGTGTGGAAACACTGAACTACAGAAAACAGATAACATTTTTTCACAACAAAACAATCTAAACTAATTCGGAAGTGGATCTGATTGCTGAGTTCAAAAACGGGTCAGCGTAGGCTGTGCATCTTCCGGAAGTGCCACAAAAGATGCAGAGTTCATTCGCGGAGACTCTTTGGGCCCACTCAGTAGGAACGAAAGGCACCGCTCCTGTGTTAGAGACATAGAATTAACCGCATCTGCCTAATGTATATATCCAAAATGTTTCCTTTTATTATTAACAAAGATCCAAATCCCACATCCTATCTCTCTCTCAATTCCCAAAATGTAAAACTTTGTTCTCCCACGCTTCTTTGCTTTGAGATATGGTTATATAGAGCTTTCCCTGGGTCCATATTCTGGAGATCTCCATTAAGATAAGATAGGACCTCGGTGGTGGTGGGGGGGGGTATTTGGACCTTTTGTTAACACAAAGGGAAACATTTTGGACATATACATTAGGGGGACTTAGATATCCTGGCCTTAATGATGCAATTGAGTTGTTTGTTTTTCTCCATAAATTTATTATGGAGTATTATTTTTGGCTTATCTATTGGGAAAAATAATGAACAGGATAATATATTCCTTTTCTTTTGACTTTTTTATTTGATTCTTTCCTTCCCTTCCTTCCTATAGCTATATGTCTAGACAATTCCTAAGATTCTTCCACTGTGGAATTGAGATGATTATATGTATTCATGCAGATATTTTATTTAGCCCTGATTAAGATGTGCTAATGTTAATAATTAATACACACACAATATTTATTTATTTGACAACATATAGGAGAGGTGCTTCTTGAGATATGAGTATATGTGCTTGCCATTTGTCTTTCGTAAAATGGATTCTGATTTTTGGAAGGATATCCTGTAGTTCAACGGTGTGAAGCAACTAACCATGCCCCTGTTCAGGCCATAAAAGTCGACTCCTAAACAGCTCTCACGATCGTCCCTCATTGCGGCCGGAGGCTCTGTCTCTCCCTTCTCTCCCTTCTCTCCCTGTGCTTTGTGCTGTGCTCATTTCTGACATTCTCCTCCTTTGTGCCTTATTTTGTTTGGTTGGTGCTCGTCTTTCGTTTGTGTTTCTCCCATTCATCCCCCTGCGTTTTGGCTGCTTCCGGACACTGCTTCTGCTTCACCTGCTTCCCATTTTCCCCACCCTGCTCCTCCCGTTTCAGTTGCCACTCCGATTGAGGCTCTATGTGATTCCCTCCCCATTCCCTTTCCTGCTTGCCCTTGGCTATCCACCATGCCTTGCCCTCTGGTTTGCTCACTCCGCAGCTGTGTGACCGTCTTCCCCCCCCCGTCCCTTGTGCTTCCTCTGCCGCCAGGCTTGGTGGCCATGTTCTGTTCGCAGCCTGCCCGCCTGGTACCTAGGACCTTCCCTGCCTCTTTTGGAGTTTCCTGCCCTTCACTACACTTTCTCTGTCAGCGGTACCCCGTTGCCTACCTGGACAGCATTCCCAGTTTCTGCTGTAGTCTCTGCATTTTGCCTGTGCACCCTAACAGTGCCTTTCATGTCTGCTACTTTCCGTTCCCACTGGGACACTATATGGGGACATTGTCTCAGCACTCGGATTTCATTGGTTGTGCTGTATCCCTTTGGGGCAGCTTCCAGCGTGTCTGTGTATCCCGCAGTTCAGCAAATGGTATGCCTAGCTTTTAGTCAATTTACTCACCCTGTACAGATTCAATCAGCCCTGCTCGGCTTCTGCTAATTAATCGAATTAATTTACCTTCACGGTTTTATTAGCTGTTTGGTGTCACGGTGCTTAGCTCGATCTAGTGGGTGGGGCGGTGATCAGTCAGAGGTCTCAGAACCACAGTTTTGTTGGTCGGCTTTCAGCCAGTTGGTGACCATGGATGTCATAAGGATTGTACAGAGTATGTAACCTGCCTTAGCCCAGACCATGGCCCCAACTCCCTCTCCTTTAGGGCGCAAGGAGGTCATCAGCCCAGTCCTGGCTAAGATAGTCCAGAGTTCGCTTGAGACTGGTGAGTTTCCTGACTCTCTGAAGGAGGCGGTGTTGACACCCCTCCTTAAGAAATCTTCTCTTGACCCAGATTGTCTCACCAACTACAGACCTGTCTCTAACCTGCCCTTTGTGGGCAAGGTTATTGAGAAGGTGGTTGCACTGTAGCTGGACGATCATCTTACCATCCATGACATCTATGATCCTCTCCATTCGGGATTTAGGAAGAAGCATAGCACCAAGACCGCCCTGGTTTGAGTGCTCAATGATCTCCTGATGGCGAGAGATTGGAGGACTCATTCCATCTTAGTCCTTCTTGATCGCTCTGCAGCATTTGACACTGTGGATCATGGCATATTGTTGGAGTACCTGCGGGTTATCTGTACTGTCAGGCACAGTCCTCAGATGGTTCCATTCATTCCTCACTGGTAGATCTCAGAGAGTTGCATCAGGAATTTATTCCTCTGACGCATTCTATCTATCATGTGGGGTACCCCAGGGCTCTGGGCTTTTGCCTATGTTATTCGCTGTGTACATGCTGCCATTGGGAGACATTGTAAGGTGATATGGCTTGAGTTTTCAGTGCTATGCAGATGATACTCAGCTATACATGTCCTTTGCGCCTGACCAGGATGATGCGATCTTGGTGTTTAACAACTGCCTCACCGAGATTCAGGGCTGGATGAGTGCCCACTGGCTGAGGCTGAACCCTGACAAAACTGAGGTTTTGGTGGTGAACCCAGGTCACTGGATAGAGGGGTTCTCGGCAGGTCAGGCCTCTGGGCTTTTGCTTGGCGTTCACCAGCTAATGTCCTCCAAATGGGTGCGGAGTCTGGGCATTATTTTTGATATGGGGCTGACCCTAAAGTTGCAGGTGTCATCCGTCATCAAGACCTCATTTTATTATCTGAGAAAAATCGTCCAGATTAAACACCTGGTTCTGCCCGGTGATCTTCCGACACTGGTCCACACCTTGTGACCTCCGCCTTGATTACTGCAATGCCCTGTACCTAGGGCTTCTGGGGGTTGATATCTGCCACTTGCAGCTGGTGTAGAACGCTGCGGCCAGGTTGTTGACTGGGCTTTCTTGATCTAGCCATGTCACATCTGTGCTGAGTGGCCTGCATTTTCTGCCGGTTCAGTGGCGGATCACCTTCAAGGTTGGCTTGCTAACCTACAAGGCCCTACATGGACAGGGACTGAGTTATCTGCAAGAGCTCCTCTGTCCCTACTGCCCCCTCTGCCGAGTAGGGATTGCTGGAGAGTCCCAAGATTCGTTTGAAGACCTTGGGAGCCCGCGCGTTTGCTTTCGCGTCTCCTACCCTGTGGAATTCTCTACCTCTTCGGAAAAGGGGGTGCCTGACTGTGGAGAGCTTTAAATATGCTCTGAAAATATTTTTATTCTCTCTTGCCTATCCGGATTACTAATTTATGGATTCTGTCATTTTCAGTGGTTCTTAATTATTTATTGTTTTAGCTGTTCTGTAAAAGCGCTTTGATATTTCTTGAATTGTGCTTCAAACAAAAAAAGTTATTATTACTTATCATTTTTTGTGGCTCCCTGTTTTTCCCACAGCGGGGGACTGTGGCGCTACAGTGGGCATCATGGTTTCAGGTAGCAGGAGCGGCTTCTTTAGGTTTCCCATATTCCATCAGTTGCTGGCTCGACCAACTTTCTGCTGCTGCTTCATTTTGCCTTCTTAGCATTAAGGCAATCAGGCCACACAGGGGTCCTCATACTGCTTTCTCAACTTCACATTCTCTCCGCATGTCAGCGAGGCTTTAAACGCACCTTTATAGCACTACATGTAATTTGGACACATCAGGCTTCATGGTATTATGCAGTTAGCATATCAAGTCTCTTCATGCTCGAACTCACCTCTTCACATACTGGCTTCGCAGCCTCCTCCTATCTAACTGTTGGTCGCGGGCTTCGCCCAGCTGTTACTTTCTCTCCCACTCGTAAAAATTCAAATCGCTCCTAATTTGGCTTCTTAATGGACTTGATTGGCATGCATTCCTGTGGTTACAAATGCTATATGCCTTATCTAGACCCACATGAGGGTCCCCATTGCTCAGTCTGACCTATGTGAAGGTCTAATTATCATGTTCAAACATCTGAGCATGACCCACATGTGGGTCCCATGCTACATCTTGACTTTACGTTCTCTGTCATCTGGGTGACCGCAGTTAGCAGAGTTGCTGGAGTGGCTATAGATGGAGGATGCAGGCTGGTGACATGCGTAACCATGCTTCTGGGTGTGCACAAGCACTCGGTGCCCTTGCTGCTGGTGTCCGGAAGGGTGGGTGCAACTAAAGGAGGAAAACCCCAGAGGTGTGGCAGCAAGATGCAGGCACTGTCAGTCACCACCATCCCAACTGCCCATAGCCTTCCAGACTCGAGGACTGGAGATGGAACTGCCTCAACCTCAGGTAGAATCTACCACAAAGGATCAGTGAGAGGAGGAAGGGACTTCATGGACCAGTTGAAGGCAGGAAAGTGATAGAGAAGGGAAGGATGAGGCTGAGAGGTGGCAAAGTCAGTAAGGGCAGCGCTGGTGATGGGACCTAAACAGAATATTAAAAAAAACAATGTGGGAGAGGAAGATCTCCAAGGAACACCACAGTTAAACACTAGCTGAGCCCCACTTTCTCACCCCAGGCTGGTAGGGTGGGGGCTTCAGTGCTAATTGCACTTATCCTCCTGTAATTGGTCGAGTAACTAGTACCTGACTACCTGCCTAGTGCACCCTTCCCCCGCTGGCACTTATTTTTAGTCCTGTTTACACCGATCGAACCTGTTACGTATTCTGCTGTTCGCCTCCTAATTCCATCCTGTATGTACCATTCTGTAGTGATCATGTGCCAAATTGTCTCAAATGCTGTTAGCTACCTATTTTAATCCCTGTTATGCCTGGTATTTTCTGTATGTTTAATATGACTCCTTTACTGTTCTTGTATGCATCTACCTTGTAACCCTCCCGGGTCGCACCTGAAAATAGGCACTTGGCTGTCTAGTGTGCTTACCCGGTTAACAAAAGCAAATAAATAAATAAAGCCAATGGCCCATGGCAGGAATGAACTCCTCACTATCTACTGTTCCTGGTCTGCCAGGAATGACTGAAACCGTGCAAGCACTGACAAAGCAATCTTGCCTACTCCCAGAATCTGTCCACCAAAACCCCATGGTCCATTACCATCCTTCCGATGAAATGTTAAACCGAGGTTCACTTCTGTCTGCCTCTGGTCACTGTTCAGGTGAAAGTTAAAGATCCCATGGCACTCATGGAAGAAGAGTAGGAGAGTTACCCCAGTGTCATGGCTAACTTTCCCCATCAATAAAACAGGTCCACGTAACCCACCCTCCAGATGCCTATGTTAATATTAAGTAAACATTTATGTAGAATCTAATCAAATCTCAAACAGGGTACAACTCTATTTTAAAATACTCATTTTTTATTATAGCTATAAGGCGCTCCAAGGGGTTATGTTAATGTTTTGTTAATCACCCTCTTGGAACACGCAGCACTCGGCAACACCTCGTGCCACATTACTCCCCTAAAGGGTGATTATCAGAACACTGACAAAACCCAGGTCTTGCCTTATTACTTAACTGTATGTATGCTGCTTGACTGTAAAGAGATTCTGTTTATGTTACTACATCAGTGAACTATTACTGGCTTCCTGTGAAGTAAAAATGATCAGACAGTTTTGTTTCACAATTCATGGTCTCATCATTGTGATGACAAAGGAGGCAGAAGGTGCCCCCTCCCCCTGCCAGTACAGTAACATAAAATTTCCTCATGCCTAAACAGCATTTAATTTAGCACAGTAAGAAAAGTTTGTATTTGGCAGGCTGTAAAAAAAATCCAATGGCCAGGTGGCTAGTAGCCACTTTAAAATCACCAAGATCCTCACTCACCAAGATCCAATAGTCCTTGGTCCTCTCTAAGCTAAACAAATTCCTCCTCACCTCCAACACTCTGTCCCCTGTTAAATCTGGTTTCAGAAAGTATAATTCCACCACCACCTCCCTTCTCCGCTTTACAGATTGCATCCACTCTGCTGTGGATCAAGGTCTAATCACCTCGGCCATTTTCTTTGACCTAGCAAAGGCCTTTGACTGTGTCCCACTCCCTCCTCCTAAACAAACTGAGTGTCTCTGGCCTCTCACCTCTCACCATGTCCTGGTTCAGTTCCTATTTAACTGGCCGTTTCCATTTGGTAAAAATAAATAATGTCCAATCCTCTTCCCTCCCTATCATTGCAAGAGTACCCCAAGGCTCGATCCTGGGGCCTGTTCTATTTTCTCTGTTCATTAACAACCTCCCTTCCATATGCTCCTGAGCCCAGATCCACATGTATGCAGACGACACCATCCTTTTTCTTTCTGGCCCACCTGCTTCCGCAGTTCAAACCTCCCTTCAAGATGACTTCACCGCAGTGACCTCGTGGTTCAACGCAAACTGTCTGAAACTAAACATCAAAAAACATGTTGCTATGACCTTCGGAACCAAGCAAAAACTTACCAGGATTCAAGCTCTGGCATTCATTCTGTCCAGCGAAAACACTCCCCTTGAAAACGTCCCTGCATACAAGAACCTTGGGGTTTGGCTTGATCCCTCACTTGACTTCTCTTCCCACTTTAATGCCCTACACTCCAAACTGTATCCTAAACTATGGCTGCTCTACTGCCACAAGACTAGTCTTCCCCTTCCTGTTAGACACAACCTATTGATCAAATGGATCCTCCCTACCTTTGACTATGCAGACGTGGTCTACAGCGCCGCCCCGACAACCTCCCTCTCCAAACTCGACATCCTCTACCACACCTTCTGCTGGTTCGCCACTAACTCCCCCCCCATCTAACTCACCACTGCAACATCTACTCTTCCTTGTTCCTCCACTCCCTCTCTCAGAGACACTTATCGCACTGCTCTACCCTCATATCTAAGTTCTGGTTCGGGGCTCTCCCACCAAACCTTGCATCTCTCCTCAAACCTGCCACACCCCTCCCCCCGTACAACTCACAGCATTGCAGTGCCCGCTGTTTTGCACTCCCATGAGTCAGCACCTCAGCTGCAAACTGGCCTTCTCTTACAGCCCTTCCCTCTGAAACAGCACCTCCCCCCACATGCCTTTACCCTCCTTTCCTGCCGCTAAGCGTTTACTCAGACCAACCCCCACCTCATCCTGCACCTGTCCTCACCTCTAGTACCCATTCTCTCTTCTCCCCCTCCTCACACCTCCTTCTCCTTCTTAATCCATTACGCGCATCCTGTGGTTTTTTTGCTCCACACAGCTGATATCTGCTACTGTGTTGCCAACCTTATTGTAAATATTTGTATATGCGCTTTGCATCATAATGTATATTACTGTATGTTAGTAGCAACTATTTGCACATCTGTGTTCCTCTATTGTTATATTATGTTTACTCTCTGTTTGTATCTGTACCCCCTTCCCCGGGTCGTACCTGGAAACAAGCTTCTCTCATGGTACCTTTCCCAGTTATCAAATTTTAAATAAATAAATAAAAATCTTAAGTGGCCACTTAAAATCAATCAATAAGGTAAGGCCAGGGTTATGTTACTAATACACCGAGCTTGGTCATGCTCAGAGATTTTTTGCAGTAAAAGCTGTTTTCTCTTTAAGTAGATAGGACTCATCCCGTCCATTTTATTCCATGTTGTCTGATTTCAGATAAGGTTGTAGATATCTGAACTTACATGCCAGGCAGTGCAGAACCTGACCTCTCTGGGATATTTAAATACCTGACTTTCATGTTAGAAAGTCCAGCTTGGCTGACAGGCCCAGCTACTCATCTGGGGATGGTGGGCTGACACCTACGAGAGACCCAGTTTGGAGAACAGACCCCTGCTGGATTTTCTGGGAGCTGGGTGCAATCCACCATGTACTCCAACACCTCCCTGCTGGCCAGTCAAGTAGCAGCACTGGCATCAGCTGGTGCAGAGGAGCCGAGGCAGTGAGCCTTGGATAATGGTGAGGGGGGAATGATAAGAAGAAGGCTGGGATAGTCAAAGGAGTAACTTTATTGACGCTGTTATATCTAAATAGTGAAAACAAGTCACTGCACATTATAAAATGGGAAAGAGAAACCAAGACCTGCGATGGGTCAGATGTGATCACATGACCATGTGTTTGAAATACTTAATTTTCTGAACCTTATTACCCAGTTTTTTAAATAAAAAAAAAATTAAACCATTTTGCAACTGTAATAAGGCACTCCAGGGTGTGCATAACTATGGGATAATGGCACTTTTTGAATGCATAAGGCATTCAGCATGGCCTCCTACCTCACATCCCAAGGTGTGCCATAATCCAATAGTAATGTATGGTAGAATGTTGTTGTGACTAAAAATTTATTGTTTTACAGTGTTGTTGTACCCTCAATGTGACTTCACGATGTTGTTATACCATCGTGGGTACTTCACATGGATGGTACAACAACATAGAACACATTCACGCATGCGTGTTATGGGTACATCAGGTCTTTCTTAACTGGCCACCGCTGTGACCAAAAAAAACTTGAAAGTAGGATCCTGCCTCTCTTTTTACGATCTTTATGTGCACCATACACTATAAAAGATAATGTGGTCCACTATCGGCAACAGAGCATGTGTTGCCATCTCAAGGTTGCCAAGATGACCTAAACCTATCGAACTCCGCTCTCGAGGTTTAAATGGTCGCCATGGCAACCTCTCGAAGGGTTCACACACTTGTTATTGATAGCAGCCTATACATTATCCTCTGTAATGCACTCCATATCATGCCTTATTGCTTAATTTGTGTAACACTATACATGGACCATTGTAAAGCCTGATTTTCCCATATAGAAAGTACCAGGAACCCAGTAAAGCACATTCAAAAGAAGAGCCCCCTCAATCCCAGTGCATGCATTTGATGTCCAGTGCTGATATTTTTGGATTAATGACATGTTCTGTGAACGTACAGTACCATAAATCTAGAGCCATACCTTTCTTCAGTCCCTCACTCGGTGGTTTCATTTGCGAGTCTAGACTGACTGCTTAGTTTGTAACAGTCTTGCTGCAGTTGATATTGATTACGTAGGGGGTTGTGTTGGTAAAACTGCTGGCAACCTTTTGCTTGTTTGTCATGATCATGCTAGCATTAGTCCACTGGGGATACATGATGAACATTTTTGTACTGCATTTGGGGCCTCACCAACTCACATCTTCTGTTTTTCCATACAGAAATCATGCGCTCAAATGGGTTTTGTTTAGCCAACACAGAAACCATTGTGTTTGACCACAATATTCCAAATGGCAAGGAACAGCACCTAGACACAGATCCTTCAGAAGACCTGTAAGTATCATTGCCATTTCCCCCAAACTACAGTAAGCTATTAAATATTGCAGTGCAGCACGGGTCTTGCGGTGCAGAATCTTCCTCCCTGCAAACAGAAGTGTAGCACATGATTATTATGTGAGTTTACAGACATGCAGTTCAGAAATGTAGAAGTATATAATGCCTTGCTGATCGTGGCTACTGTATGTTAAGCTTTTTTAATAAAGCTGAGTTTAAAAAAGTGTAGCGAGGGAGAGCTCTGTATAACTTAGGCCGACGAGCCTGGAGGTCAGTGGGGTCAGCGTACCCCTCACTTTTGTAGGGATGGGATCACCCAGTGCATTTTGGTCCCAACATTCCAATCAGCAGGCCAGCATTAATTTAAAAGAAATGAAGTTGGTGGAAATTCTTTTAGACAGCAGGTAAGCTATTTTCCAACCTTTTCGTACTCAGTATGCATTAAGAATCCAGGCACCAGAAAGTGTTTTAAAGATCAAATGCAAAGCTTTAAAAATGTACTATTTGCCCCCATGATGACAACTAGGCTTCATTTGTTACAAATAAAGTTCAGAAAGTGCAATTAAACATGTATGAATTCAATGTTGTTGCCTCTCTTATGTGATGGTTTTACGAAAAATCCCCCAGACTTTTTTCAAATCAGCCAGCTGAATCTTGGATTGGAACTAATGTTATTCAAGCAACAATGACGTAATTTTCCTCCAGATCCTGTCAGCTTAGTACACACAGCATATCATACTGTCAAAAATCAGTCTTTGCTACCAGTTTTCTGATGAGGCTTTTATTAATGGACTTGTGCCAGTAAAACAAAATGGTGAATATCTGGCAAGTTTCCTAGGTTGATCACCAACCATTTGAGCACCGTACACCCTTCCCCCAAAAAAAACTCTCATACTGTTAAAATGTAACTTTGTTTTTGTGCTCCCATTCCAGCCCTGAATGCAGCCACCACAACTCCCTCCTAATTTATTCTTTTCAGATTCACTCCCTTTGCTGAGATTCCAAAGCACTCACAAAAAGGGTACTACTGCTACCCCAGTACCTCTCCCCAAATGTATAATCCCACAAAAATGTATAACTCTATCCTGCACCTCCCTTGTAATTATTTCAAAACATGCCCACACAATTTCTAACTCCACTTTGCACCACTTTTGTGACCTATACTCTTTCTCCCACACACCTCCTGAAATGTATACTTACTGCTGCACCTCTCCTAAAATGTGTACCTCTGCACCTCTCAAAAAAGGTTGCATGCATCCTTAAATCTGCTTCCTCACCCTTGATATCTCTAGTCCCACCTTGCACCCATTCTAATATTTGCCCACTCACCCCTCACACCATCACAGAGATTGTACTCCCACCCTACCCCAACATTGGTGTCCCATCCTCACTCACCCAAGATGTGTGTGTCCATCTGTGCAAGTCCCAAATTTATACCATTTTCCTACAGCGATTTGTACCCCTACTCTATGACTCCTGAAGCTTGTGCCCTCTGCTCAACTCCCCTAAACCTGCAACCTTTCACAACTTTGCCCCCCCACCAAACACTAAATCTATACTTCTTCCTCGCTCCCTTCCCAAAATTCCCACCCCTGCACCTGAAACATTATAAAGTTTTACCCCTTCTCCACACTCTGAAAGCTATTTACCCCTATCTTGGTTCCTCCCAAGATTTCTAGCCCTTCTCCTGTACCCCTCCCAAAATTCATTCCATAATCCACATACTTATCCAGAAGTTTTACCCCAGTCCCTGCACAAACAGCAACATTTGCAAGACTGCCAAAAAACACTTCCTTTCTCTTGCAACCCTCACACAATTTACATGCCTACCACTACACCTGTCCACATATTAGTACCTTTTGCCCCATACTGCTCCAAAGGTATGTATTGTACCTTTCACACATTACTCCCAGAGTCTGCACCGCAGCCCTGTACAGTTTAAGAGGTGTGAGAGGGTAACATTTAGGAGGGGTGCCAATTTCAGCAGGGGCGAAAGTACAGATTTTGAAAGGGATACAAGTACAAATTTCAGGAGGTGTGTAGGGGTACAAGTATAAATTTTGGGAAGGGTACAGGGGTGCAAGTAAAATTTTTGGGAAGGGTGCAGGGGTAGAAATACAAATTTTAGGAGGGGTACTGGGGTACAGTTACAAATTTTGGAAGGTGTGCAAGGGTATTACAAATTTGGGATATGTGCAGAGGTACAAGTACACATTTTGGGAGGGATGCAGGGTGCAACTTCAAATTTTTGGGAGGGATGCAGGGGTACAAGTAGAAATTTTGGGAGGGATACAGGTGTAGAAGTACGAGGGGGGAAGGGTACAAGTACACATTTTCGGAGGGCTGCAGGGGTATAGTTACATATTTTGGGAGGTGTGTAGAAGTACAAGTACACATTTTGAAAGGGGTACTAGTACGAATTTTGGAAGGGTGCAGGGGTAGAAGTACACATTTTGGGAGGGATGCAGGAGTAGAGGTACCAATTTTGGGAGGGGTGCAAGTATAAATTTTGGGAGGGATGTAGGGGTGCAAGTACAAATTTGTGGAGAGCTGCAGGGGAACAAGTACAAATTTTGGGAGGGGTGCAGAGGTGCAAGTACAAATTTTGGGAGGGGTGCTGGGGTACAAGTACAAATTTTGAGAGGGGTGCAAGGGAACAGGTACAAATTTTGGGAGGGATACAAGGGTAAACGTACAAATTTTGGGAGGGTGCTGGGGTACAAATACAAATTTGGGGAGGGATAGGGGGAACAGATACAAATATGGGGAAGGGTGCAAGGGTACAAGTACAAATTTTGTGGGGTTGCTGGAATACCAGTACAAATTTTGGGGGGTGTTGGGGTGCAAGTACAAATTTTGGGAGGGGTGCTGGGGTGCAAGTACAAATTTTGGGAGGGATGCAGGGGAACAAATACAAATTTTGGGAGGGATGCGGGGGTACAAGTACAAATTTTTGGAGGGGTGCTATGTTGTAAGTACAAAGTTTGGAAGGAGTGCAAGTGCAAATTTTGGGAAGGTGCAGGGGCACAAGTACAAATTTTGGGAGGGATGCAGGGGTACAAGTACAAATTTGGGGAGAGGTTCAGGGGTACAAGTATAAATATTGGGAGGGTTGCTGGGGTGCAAGTACAAATTTTGGGAGGGGTGCTGGGGGTACAAGTACATATTTTGGGAGGGATGCAGGAGTAGAAGTACAAATTTTGGGAGGGGTGCAGGTACAAATTTTGGGAGGGGTGCAGGGGAACAAGTACCAATTTTGAGAGGGATGCAGGGGTACAAGTACAAATTTTGGGAAGGGTGGAAGTACACATTTTGGGAAGAGTGCAGGGAAACAAGTACAAATTTGGGGAGGGGTATAGGGTACAAGTACAAATTTTGGGTGGTGAATAGGGGTACAAGTACACATTTTTGGAAGGGTGCAGGGGTACAAGTACAAATTTTGTGAGGGGTGTAGGGTAGAGTCACAATTTTTGGGAAGGTTCAAGGGTACAATAACAAACTTTGGAAGGTATGCAGATGTACAGTTAGAAATTTAAGATACATGCAGAGGTAATTAAGAGTAGCCACTGCAGGCATTTCAGAGCTGGGAAACTAGGGATAGGGACCAAACCATGGGTCCCACCTTGACGATTTGGTGGTTTGGTTTGCTCACAGTGGAATTCCAATCTGATAACTAAGAGGACCCCTTTTTTCATGGAGTTTAAAGTAAGAAAAAGTAAATTCAGGCAGTTAAAATGTTTAATTTCTAAGATGTGCCATGTTGGGGGGGGGGTTGTGCACTGGATTCTGTTTATCTGTTACGTGCCAAAAACCAGTAGCACCCCTCAGTAGAAATGTGAATTATATTTTGTGAGCAATGCAAAGGTTAGAGCATGCTAGTGTTGGATGTGTACGTGCAGAGGTACAAGGACAAATTCTGGGAGGGATACAAGGGTACAATTATACATTTTGGAAGGGGAACAGGGTGGCAGTACAAATTTTGGGAGGGATGTTAAGGGCAAGTACAATTTGGGGGAGTGAGTCAGCGGTATACATACAAATTTCAGGATGGGTATAGGGGTACGAGTGCAAACTTTGGGTGTAGAAGTTCAAATTTCAGAAGGGCTACAGGGGTGCAAGTGCATATTTTGGGAGTGGTGTAGTTACAGATTTGAAGAGGGGTGCAAGTGGTGTACATTTGGAGGAGTGCAGGGGTAGATGCTCACATATATGGTGGGGTGATCTAAAAAAACTGATTTTGAGAGGGGGCATAGAAGAAGGGGTTCATATTTGGAAGGATGCAAAAATAAAAGTGGAAATTTTGAGAGGGGCTGGGTAAATGTAAAAATATTGTGAGACTGTTGTTAAAGAGGTGAACAGTTTGAGAAAGATGAATCAAGGTCTTACATTAGGAAAGGATGGGGTAGAATATAAATTTTGAAGAAGGAAGGGTTACAAGAGCAGCGGTACAATATCTGGGAGGAAAACGCATTACAGGGAAATGCATAATGAGAGTGTTGTAGAACTTCAGCAAATGGGCTGAAACAAAATACAACTACATTTAGGTTAGCAAGGAAAATGGGGGAGGGGTTACATGACCTGAGGATATTTGAGCACCCCTTCTCTTGTTTTAATACTGTCCCCAAATTTGTACTGATTAGTTTGTGAAAGTTACTAGATATTTAATATCTGATAGTACATTTAATACTGTTTGAAGTAACAACTGATTTTTGCCACTTGCTCGGATTTTATAGATTATTGCTGTCTTTGCTTGGATTTTACAGGACTGTTGTTGTTTTATCTGTGACTGTTTATGTACAGTGCTTTGGTATGGAAAGGTGCTTTATAAATAACAATATTATTATTATTTTATTATAATCTGATGTACTGTGTGTATACGAAGCTTTCTTAAATGACATCACTGCTCACCCAGGATTCTGCCAGCTGGGCTGAAAAAGTCTGAGGGCTGTCCTTTCTGTAAAGCCATCAAATAAGAGAGGCAATAAAATAGCATGTATAAATAAAATATTGCAATTCCTGCAGTTTATTTGTGATATATAAGGCCGGGTTGTCCTTGTATTAGCAAAAAGGGTTAATTTTTAAAATACCTTTGCATTTGATCTTTAAAAGCGTTTAAATCACAGTTTGTTTTATTACGAGTGGGATATGATGTACAGTTATTTGGATTTCATTTCTCCTCCCAGCAACTCTCTAATAAAGCTCCTCTCTGATCCTGTTCTGATCTGATAAATACAGAATAAATAATGAGGGAGTGTGAGTTACAAAGTGATAATTCAGGGTAGGGGTTTATGGACCATCACAATCCACTGCTGACTGACACAGTAGTTTAATGTCATGTTCAGTGAGAGGTTGAGCTTTTTGTGATCTGTTGCCTTTACACAAGTCCTTCAAGTGATTTATTTTGCCGTAAGGTATGTGTGTGTGTGTGTGTGTGTGTGTGTGTGTGTGTGTGTGTGTGTCAGCAGTCTGTGTCAAGCCCACTGAATACAGAATAGTCTCAGTTTTTCTAGATGCCCTATACTGTGCCAGGTTTGTATTCATCTCTGTTTCCCTTTTTAAGATGCATAGTTAGAATCATCTTCATGCTTATCTAAACGCTGACAGGAATTTGATGAACCTCTCAATGTTTGCCTACCTGTTCTAAATAAGCTATGACTAACCTGAGATCACAGTTTTTTTTCTGTAATTCCCTTTTTTTTTTTTTCGCTGCTCTATGAAGGCTTGTCTTCAGGATTAGGAGGAACAAATCATGATGCCATTGTCACTCAAGTTGAAACCATGAGTGATTAAAGTGCAACAGCAGCAATGAGAGAAAAAATGGTACTGCAGTTTGTTTCAGTGGCGTGAGCATGGTTTTCTATCAGTTTGCAATAATCCACTGTTGGTGACTGACAAGTAGTGATAATGCTTGCTTAGTAATGGATTATCACCACCTATCAATTACAAACCATGGATTATTGCATTTGGCAAAGTGTTCCTGTCCATGGATTGTTGACCTTGTCCATATAATATTCATGAATAATCCTTACATTTATGTTAAGGTGTCAGCGTGGCTTAGTTGGTAGCATATCAGTCTCTAGGCCAGAAGGTTGTGGGTTCTTGTCCCACACCAGGATTGGGTTTATACCTTAAAAACGCTTGCACTTGGAGTGCAGTATTAGGGGGGTACTGAACTGCTGGGGTGTGCTGTCCTTCAGATGAGACATTAAGCCAAGGTCCCTTCTACCTATCCCAGGTGGGTGTTCAGGTGGAAGTAAAAGAACCCAAGGCACCTTTTGCAAGAGTAGGAGATTTTGCCCGGTGTCCTGGCCAACATTCCCCTTCCTATAAAAGTGGTTCATGCAGTTGTCCAAGTCGTCTGCCCCACTGCCCCATACCTGTAAACCAAGAAAGCAATCCAGTGATGATTTCTAGCCTCCCATGCCTCCCACCCCAAACCCCTCTCAGCACCCACCACCCCACCCCTGCACCCTTCATATACCTATCTGGTGCACCGTCACATCCTGCTGCTTCCACCAACACGTCCTGCTTCTTCCGTCGCTGACTGAGAATGACTGATAACAAGGTAACTTTGGTTAATGGCTTTTTAATGCATTTTGATCTTTTACTCATAATGTAGTCATTTATTAATATTTGTAACCAACTTTTCAATACAGTTTTTTTTTTAGACCCCACCTCAAGTACAAGGTTGGTGTAATTTTTAAAATCCAACCCAAAAGGTGATTTTGTAGTTGCTCTGCAGAATCACCTTTTGGGCAGGTTTTGAAAATTTTCACCTACTGTGTTCATCAGGTGTGGTCATAAGAAGACATTGGTGAAAGTTTGGTGAAAAAATATGGTAACGTGACCAAGTTATGAGTGGACGTTGAAATATTTCAATGTTCACTCATAATTTCGCTATTTTTCAATATTTTTCCACCAGACTTTCAACATTGCCTTTTTGGGACACAATCTCATGAACAAAGTAGGCTAAACTTTTCAAATCTGGCCCAAAAGCTCATTTTTCAGTCGCTCCACAAAATCACCTTTCAGACAGGATTTGAGAAATTTAATCTACCAGGTTCATGAAGTGCGGTGATAAAAAGACAAGGTTGCAGCAAGAAACATTGTTTGCAAGGTCAGCCATTGACCCAGTGAGTAGTGTGTTGTGTTCCCGTGCTGGTGACTCGAGTTTAAGGGACGAGCTTGAGGAGCCAACTGGGCAGCAGGAGGATGAGCAGCTGGGCAATATTGTTGCATGCCACCGCTCCAAGCTTGGGAAGGTATTACACAGTGTTCTGTCGCACAGGTGACACCTTGCGATGGGCTGGGAGCCTTCCCTCACAAGGGGTTGTCATGCACGTCATGGCCTATTTTTGTAATGAATTACTCTTGTCATTAAACACAACCTCCACTCACAATTTCTAAAAATCTCTTCCACTGAGCTTACTTGTTCATTATTCATGCTAGATTCTCACTCTGGATGTAGCAGGATGATGTTATCACATATTTGTAATGATAAATACCACAACACTGTACCGGTATGTTTCATTTTTACTTAGTGCCCATGACATGAGATTGGGAACTTTTAAAACCTCCAAAATCCTGTATTTTGCTTCAGAAATGAACATACATAAAACAAACATTGCTACTCACTGACTCCATTGCAAACTCTTTCTTACTACAATACTTCTCTAAAACACAACCAAAACCTGCCTGATGCAACATGTGAGCAAACATTCGGCATTGTCAAATGCTGGTTTTTTGTGTTAAATGTAGTTTTGCCAGATCAGCTCCAATGGCCGTTTTCAGCATGCACTCCCCTTGGATGCTGTACAAGGAGCTTGCCCCACTACACAGTCAACTTTTCCACGGCATGTTGGCTTCCATGACGTGACCAAGACTTCACTACTCTACTGTGTGGGCTGTTCTGCATGCTGATCACCTTCAGTGAAGTAATGCTTTCTGATGTTTCAGCTACTGCTTAATCTGCCCCCTCACTCAGTTTGGGGGCCTGCTGTCTAGGGTTGCTTGCACTCATCAGCCCAAACAGCTATGTGTACTCCACCCTGTCAGTCCATTTTAGTGTTCAGAACTCCATGAACATCATGTTCCCCCTCAAACTCCTCTTCTGTAAGCTAAATAGAAACAGAGAATTTGCCGGTAGATAAGGACTGCTTGGCCCACCTACAGTAGTCTGACCATTGTTCCCTGCCTATAGTATCAATGCAGATCCTACTTGATCTCCAGCCCATTCACCCCCTTCCCTTTCCCTAAGGAGGCAGTATAGCGCAGTGGTTTAAAGCTCTGAGCTACAAATCTGGAGACCTGGGTTTGAATCCCACACCCCCCCACTTGCATACTGTGTGACCCTGAGCACGTCACTCAACTTTCTTGTGCTCCCAGGTCGCACCTGTAAACAAACTTTCAGCTTAGTGTGTCTCTCCTGGTAAAACAAATAAAATAAATAAAATAAAGACGCCTTTATGCCTATCCCATGCATTCTTGAACCACCACGCAGTCATGTCATTTAAATATATCCAACATTTCCCTCGTAGCTCTCGCCCTGGAGCTACTAAGCAGCTTGGTGGTCTGTGCTAAATTTCCAGCCTCTTCATTGTCCTTTCTGTACTGTGCAGACCAGAGCTCTATACTTCAAGTCCAGTTTTCTAAAGAGGCAAAAGTGTGCAAGGGCAGAAAAGTGATGGAAAAATGTGCACAGCTGCACAAATAACTGATACATGTGTTGCAGTGTATTATTGGAAAAACTGCACATGCGAAACAAAACATTTGTACGACACTGGAAAAACAGAGCTATGGAGAAAAACACTGTAGAAGTGTATGGCACAACCCTTAAATGGAATGTTGAGTACCTGTGCAGTTTATCCTGCTAAAACAAAAACACATGCTATCCCAGGTAAAATTAGGCGTAGCCCAGGAGCACATAAAAAAGTCATGAAGGTGGGGCCCGGAGGGGAAACCCAATCTCCTGCCACTGTCGGGCACATTGAGGACCTTGCTGGATATTGTGTAGCTGCAACATCTGCTGCTGTGTTTGTGAGTGCATATTTGGGTGCAGGCGAGGTATTTCTTGCCACAACAGCCCCTCTCGCATACTACTGGTTCAGGGTGGTTCTGGTCCAGACCCTGCCATCTCCACTCAGGGCTCCGTGGCTTACTTGCATGTGGTAGGGCCTCAGTGGCTAGTGAATGCCATACCAGCTGTTGAGAACAGCTAAGGTTGGGAAAGCAATGAGGAGGACCACCAGGACATTCATCAGCTCCTGAGGTGGTGGGCTAGTGCTCCATCATTCTGCTCAGGGTTTTTTACTCCTTTGTGCTGACTTTCTTCCCTGGCATCTGCTTATGACCATCTGTGGTACTGTCCAGCGGGCATAGGCTTGCTGATGTTACGTGGTCATGCACAACATCTCTGTTCCACCAGCGGAGGTTCTCATAAAGCAGGCAGACACACTCTTTCCCATGGGGTCAGTGTACAATGCCTCTGAATCGTGCTCGAGACACTACCATCTCAGGCAGGAAAGTCATGATTGGGACATATGTACAACTTTGGCAACGTTGGTGTCATCACATCAGAAAACATTAACAGCCTGCTACTGTCTACCTCCTCCAATTCACTGATGGTTTTTGTTTTGTGATTTCTGTTTCTATGCCTCCTTCACTCTGACCCGAACTCCTTTGGGTCCCCACAAGGCAAGCCAGCATCCCCTTACCTGCAAGTTCCGAGGTGCTATCCTCCATGGAGCCAAGGTTTACCCCCTGGGCAGGAACAAGGTAATGGCGTATCCCTCGAGCACTTCTGTGTGTTGAATCGGGCTGCCACTCAGACTTCAGGCAGGGGATCTTGCTGGTGCCAGGGGACCTTCATCCTCGGGCAAGGCTACAACTTATGCCTGATATTCGTCTCCCAGCCCCTCAAGAGTTGTGTACAGGGGATGCAAGAGTGTACATTACCTAGTGACGTCACACGCAGTCAGCGTGACTCCTCCCACCCGTGGTCATGCTGAGCCCAACTGTCCTATTCTACTTTCTCTGTGGGTTTTCTGTGCATCAGTTTCCACTCTCTTGCTGAAGTCTAGATAGATTGCATCCTCAACATAGCATATATCCACCTTCATGGTTACCTCACTGAAAAAAGTATTCAGTTTGGTTTCACAGGATCTACTTTCCTTTTGTGAAGCCATGTTGTGGTAGAGAACAGCCTGTTCTCTGAGCCATCACATCTTTTATGATGAGCTCAGACACTTTGCTGAGCACCAAGACTCAGAAGTCTGGACTTACTTAAGTCTGACCTCATCCTTTTCTTAAACAGGGCCATTTTCTACTCCTCTTGCACTACATGCCTATCTGTATGGATTTTTGATTGATATATGCAAAGAAGCCCTGCCAGAACCCAGGAACAGTCAGCAATCAACCAGCAGGAACAATCGGTTTGCAACTATTTCACTACTTGATTTGTGAATGTTTGTTATTAGATTTCTAGTCATTGTCTTGTAAATTATGACTGGGTGTGTTCTGTAGATGTGGTTTGCTTCTCATGAAACCTATACTATATTTCTGCAACTTTTAAAAAGCCACCGACGCCTCGAGAACTTTCAAAAAAATAATATCTGGACACAAAGCAGCTTATATTTCTCATCAGCTCAGTATTTCTTATCCTCATTACTTGTTACAGAGGTCATTTGCTTCAAAAACAGGATAGCTGTTTCTTGAGGGTTCATCAGCTCCTATTGCTTCTTCTCAACCTGATGTCATAATACTCTGCTTGTGACATCATAATTATTCCCATGGCAACAGGCTGTGATTTCACAAGAGGGCATTATGATTTTAAGTAGGGAATGAGCTATAGAGACAGATGAACTCTAAAGGATAAAAATCTTGTTTTTGCTGGAATTTCTTCAGTAACAAATAATGGACAGGGAGAAATCTGTACATTCTATATACGTACGAGCTGACTTGTATCTAAATATTATGTTTTCCAAAGGCTTCCCAAAGGCGTCAGCTGCTCTTTAAATTTAAAATAAATATATAACAACTGGCCATGGATAGGTGCCATTCAAACACTGGCATATTCCAGATATAAGCCCCTCTGGATACCCACTAAATCTGTTGGGATCAGCACAGCCTCCTACTTAGCATGTTCATCTCAAGCAGCTTCCACCTCCTGCTGGCCGCGCTCCCTTACTTGCTGGATGAATACTGACACAAAGAAGTTTGTCAGTTCTTTTGCCATCAACCTCTGCCCCCAAACTTCCACCATAATAAAGGCCTGCTGTGTTGTTGCTTTGTCAAATATTTGCACAATAACAAAATGGCTGGTGTGAAACAGTATGGGAGTAGCTCTAAACAAAATAAGAGCTCTCTAATCTGCTCATTGCATTGGTTTACTGTGCTCTTCCTTTGCTATTTCCCTTGATCTCTTTCACAATCCTGGGCTCTGGCCCTGTCTTTGCCTGTGTAATCATAGCTCTGCTTTATCTCTGTACTGATTAGGGGACGCTTGAAATTGGTGGAAAGAATCAGATTTGTCACACTGTGATCTGTTTTTTAGAATTAGGATTTTTAGAATTGCTGGCCAAAAAACCTGATACCAAAAAAGTAGCAGATCAAAGTTAGATTCTGATTCCACATCTGAGGGACTTTAATCCATTCCCCCCCATATGGCTTATAGCACCCGTCAATCTCCCCCCATACCCACTGTACAATATAAAATCGTCACCCCTTCCCCCAACCTTATAGTACCCCAGTCTCTCTGTCCTGTACAATATCGAATCCCCCCCCCAAATTGTTGCAGCACTCCAATCTTCCAACTCCCCCTCCCATCTGTGGATGCCACTGTTGGACCGGGGCAGTCAGTCACTGTATTCAGAGTGCTGTGCTGTTGCTCCCTACTAGTGCTGGGCCATAAGTGCCCCACAAGAATGTTGTTCTCAGATTCGTTGCAGTGTCGCAGTCAATGAAGTGGAGGAATATTTCAGTCAAGTCAGTTAAGAGAGGATTGCCTGGCCTGCTGGTACCTACAGAACGTGTTATGCTCCCATATGTGGCCCACCCTCCTTGGCTGGTAGAGCCATCAGAGACCATGGAGGCAGCACTCGCAGGCTCCAGGTGGGGAGGGAACAGTCATCCACTGTACTAGTGCCCCCTCTGGTTGCAGGCAAGGCTTGACATTGTAGTTGACCATGAAGCATCCCCCCCCCCAGTGCCCAACAGGCCAGTGCACAGCAGGCAGAGTATTCAGTTGCATTAGGGAGGTGGGGGAGAAAAAATGGGAATAAAAATTGCTACATAGACCCTCATGACAGCTGGCCCCTGCCCATAATCCGTATCCTTGTATCCACCCCATGCCTCCCACCTCCTGGTACCAGCGTATGTTGATGGGTGTCTGGGCCAGGTTCCCCAACACCTAGCTTGGGCCTCACCAGAGGGAGCTAGCTGGTTACTGGGGGTATGGGAAGGCAGAGATTGGGGTGGGCAGTGGACTGGTGGGAACAGTGGGGTCAGGTGTGGCTGCAGCAAGCCAGAGTCTGGGTTGAGGTTGACCAGGATATAAAAGTGTGAATATAAATAAAAGAAAGTGAGGGGCAGCAAATTCTGATGTTGGTTCTGTGGTTTTTATCAAAATCACAATTAACTCAGACACCAAACTGGAAATTTCTAAATTTCTAAATTAAAGAGGCAGTGTAGTCTAGTGGTTAAAGCACCATCTTAGGAACCAGGGGCCCAATTCCAAGAGGCTTACACCTGGTGCAACCGCGGTACGCCAAGCCCCATGGCATAACTCACAACCTGCGCCAGGCGTTACGCCAGGTGCAATTCCGAAAGGTGCCTTGTGCCATGGTGACTGCGGGTTGCGCCAAATGCGGGTTACAACACCCACTACACCGCAACCCACAATGCCATGGTGCAAGGGTGGGTTACGGCAGCACTGGTGCCCTATCCCAAGAGGGCAGCTGCCGAAAAATCCACATATGCAATTGCAAGAGCCGCTTTGGCATAGCAGAGTTACACCACATAGGAGGTGGTGTAAGTGGCATCTGTTAGTGCCAAACGATGGATGCCCACTCTGCAGCACTGCGGCAATGATCCTGCTGTGTTCCCCATGCCCCCCCATCACAGTCATGCCCCCAACCCCACCCAACTGTCAGGGACCCCCTATGTCTGGTTTTGTATGTGCCCCCTGGATGCCTGTGCCACCTCTCCAGCCCTCCCATGCCCCCTGGTGCCCACCGTGGTGTTCTGAGGGGGCTCGGGGGGGGGCAGTTTGTAGCGGGCTGTGACTTGCAGCAGGCTGGACTGTTATGCCACACCCATGGCGTTAGTCTACGCCTGCCACAAGTTGCAGGTCATAGATGCCAGGACCCTGCCACTCTTAAAATATGGTGTGCAGGGTCCCTGGCATAGCAGCGAATGTCACAACTCGAAGACACCTGTGAGTTGCAACATTCCTCTTGGAATCGGTCCCCAGGAGATTACAGGTTCAAACCCCACTGTAGACAGATACTTGCTGTGTAAACATATGAGTAAATAATTTAGCCTCCCAGTGTTCTAATCAGCCCGCTGTAAAACGGGGTAGAAAGAGGCCCCCACTGGAAACAAGGTGTTGCATCTTAGCTGGGCTGTCCTGGGTACATCAATTGTAAAATAAAAAAAATAAATTCTAACAGATTCCTAACAGAATGTCATTATCTGGTTCTAAGCAACCTAAGTACTGACCTATACTTCCCTGGCTTTGTCTCCACTGATATGGTGTGTGGAGTACTGCGGGTTGATATGCCTCTTTTTCTCCTTTAACTCCACCTGCAGGACCTCAGACAAACCAGGGAGGCATCTACTTCTGTGTTGTCGGTCCAAGTCCATTAAGATTTTGGACAGATGCTGTATTTTTGCATTGACCCCTTTTTGCACTTTATACAGCAGCATGTTGCAGTAAATATGTTGCAGACAACATGGGCCTCTTAGCTGTTCGAAGTGCTTTCTTTGGTTTGTCCGGATATGTTTATGCCTGCACCTGAAACAAATAGTCTGACATATTGTTAAGAGACATACTGGGTTCTTATCTTAATTATAGAAGTCCAACATGTTGGATTGTCTGCTTGTTACTAGGTCTCCTGCCCAGTGTAACCCATGCTCTTGGTGTTTTAATGCAGGTTTGAGGATGGAAGCGAATCTACTCCGGAGCCAACTGACAGCGAGGATCCCACCGTGTATGTTACCAACCTGTCTTACTACCACTTGGTTCCGTTTGAAACTGATATTTTGGATTGATGCTGATCCCAGAGCAAACAACTAGCTTCTGCTTGGGAGTATCGGCTTTCCCTTTTCCTATTTTTTTACCTACTATTAAATAAGCGGTACCACAGGGAGAGGATACTCACATCTACACCACCGATTGCCTAAGTGCCTAAACATACGATGCTGCATAGACGAAATAATAAAAAAAAAATCTGAAAACTTAGACTCACTCTGCTGGAAGTGCATGTTGGCAAAACAACTGAACAGTTGTCCTTTAGCACCTAATAGGGCTTACAAAACTCAAGATATTATTTTCTTATTGAAGTCTATACATGTGAAAGGGGCATTTCCTTACAAAATCTTTCACTCAAATCTGTGCACAGATGCCCTCAGATGGAAAGCTGTAAGCTGTTTCCACCGTAGTATTCAGTTGCCTAATGAGAAGATGCACCTGTTTATGAATTTCTATATGGAAGCCACTGGCAGTAAAGAAGAATGGTTGCTTACTTGACAGTTGTGGGGTTTTTTGATCTGCAGCGCCACCTGCTGGAATATTTAAAAGCAGCTAGGCTCCTGAAGTACCAGTGCAGACAGGCTGAGAGAAATGGACTGTAATTTGTAATGCCTCAGGCTGGAAAGCTGGACTCTAAACTGAGACAGCAGAGACTTGCCTATACTGCTCCAAGACTTTCTCGTGACAGTAGTAAATGTATAAACTACTCAGTAACCTGTCCCACCTTGCAAAGAGTTCATCATACAACCCCCCTTCTCATACAATTGTGGGACAGTGCTTCATGAAGAAACAGTGCAATTTACCTTTCAGTGTTTGTCAGTCTCTTATAAAGTAACTGCAACAATTAATCATGTGAGGAGAAGGAATGTGGGCCACATAATGCTCCAGTCTGAGCGTATGTGCAGTACTGCAACCCAGGAGCTGATTAGGGGGGCACAGATCCAACAAGCGCCTTTTAGTGCTCAGTGAATTTATACTGATGTTTACTATGTACATAGTAAATTATTGAGACTCTAAGTCCTTTTATACAATGTGTTTTTAAATGTATTTTAATAGAATAAAGTGCTACTCACATTTTAAGTATTTAATTCTTGCAGATTAATAAATGGATAACAAGGCTGCTGAATTTTTTATTGCAAAATAAAAAGAAAATATGAAAGTGTTGAGTTATCGGTGTGAGTTGCCTGTGCCTTTCTTTACTTGTAAAATGGAGGGCTTTACAATGAAGTGGAGCACCTCCCCCCCCTTTCAGGAGGATGGTGGGTTGGTAGCGTGGAGTAAGGGGTGGGGGGTTATGCTGTTATGGCGAATCCCCCCTATGGAGTGTAAAAGCAAGGTACTGCTAATACACTCACCATGGAGGTCCGCTTTTTTACTTTGCTAAATTCCTCCAGTTGTGTTTTTCTGTTAAGGATTCTGTGTGAAATTTTTTAGGTGTTCTGCAATTAGTTTTCTGGAGCTCAGCACCATTTTTCCTTTAAAAAATGCCAGAGCAGTGGTCAATACATGGGGTCCACAGCCCTGAGATTAATGAAAAAAGTTCTCATATCAGTTCCAGCCCCAACTCATCACTAGTGCCCCATGGCAAAGATACATTCTGTGGTAATTTATGAATTGCCAAGTGGTCATGTCAGTTCCAGTCCCAACAAATTACTAGTGCCCCACAGCAATGGTACATTTTGTGGTAATTTATGAAATGCCAAGTGGTCGTGTCAGTTCCAGCCCCAACAGATCACTAGTGCCCCACAGCAATGGTACATTCTGTAGTAATTTACAGTATGAAATGCCAAGTGGTCGTGTCAGTTCCAGCCCCAACAGATCACTAGTGTCCCACAGCAGTGGTACATTCTGTGGTAATTTATGAAATGCCAAGTGGTCGTGTCAGTTCCAGCCCCAACAGATCACTAGTGTCCCACAGCAATGGTACATTCTGTGGTAATTTATGAAATGCCAAGTGGTCGTGTCAGTTCCAGCCCCAACAGATCACTAGTGTCCCACAGCAATGGTACATTCTGTGGTAATTTATGAAATGCCAAGTGGTCGTGTCGAGTTCCAGCCCCAACAGATCACTAGTGCCCCACAGCAATGGTACATTCTGTGGTAATTTATGAAATGCCAAGTGGTCGTGTCAGTTCCAGCCCCAACAGATCACTAGTGCCCAACAGCAATGGTACATTCTGTGGTAATTTATGGAATGCTGAGTGGTCATGTCAGTTACAGCCCCCACACATCATTAGTGCCCTGTGACAATGGGTACTTTCTGTGGTAATTTGTAGAATGCCACATACTCATGTCTGTTCCAGCTCCAATACATCAGAAGTGCACATGACAGTGATAATTCCATGGTAATCTGTAGAATGCTGGGTGGTCATGTCAGTTCCTGCCACAACAAATCACTTCTGCCTCATGACAGTGGTACACTGTGTGGTAATGTATGGATGTTGAATGTCACGTCAGTTCTAGTCTCAACACATCCTAGTGCCCTATGGCAATGGTAGATTTTGTGGTAATTCATAGAATGCTGTGTGGTCATGTCCATTCCAGCCCTAGCACATCATTAGTGCCCCATGGAAATGGTACATTCTGTAGCAATTTGTGGAATGCTGAGTGGTCATGTCAGTTCCCACCTCAACACATCATTTGTGCCGCATGTCAGTGGTACATTCTGTGGTAATTTTTGGAATGCTGAGTGTCATGTCAGTACCAGCCTCAGCTCATCCCAGAGCCCCATGGCAGTGGTACTATCTGTAATAATTTGTGGAATGCAGAGTGGTCATGCCACTTCCAGCCACAACACATCACTAGTGCCCCACCACAATGGTACATTAATTTGTAATTTGTGGAATGCCAAGTGATCACGTCAGTTACAGCCCCAAGACATTACTTGTGCCCCACATCAGTGGTACATTCTGTGGTAATTTGTGGAATGCCAAGTGTCATGTCAATTCCAGCCCCAACACATCATTAGTGCCCCATGGCAATGGTACATTCTGTGGTAATTTGTGGAATGCTGAATGGTCATGCTAGTTTCCACCCCCGACACATCACTTGTGTCCCATAGCAATGGTACATTCTGTGGTTATTTGTGGAATGCCAAGTGGTCATGTCAGTTCTAGCCCTAACACATCATTAGTGCCCCTCAACAATGGTACCTTCTGTGGTAATTTGTAGAATACCTAGTGGTCATGTCAGATCTTCTTCAAGGATATGTCTTTATCAGGCCACACCTATGGAACTTACAGATGCCAGGGACTAGGACCACATGGAAACTTTTGTAAGCAGTCAACCAGGGGCCAGTATGAGTACAATCCTGATCTTATCATACAGGATGAGGAAGAGGTGAAGATTATGCTGAGAGACAATATGAATGTGGCACCAGTGTCAGTGGCTCAGTAGGTAGCACACTCGACTCTGAGGCCAGGAGATCAGAGGGCTGTGGGTTCAGTTCCCATATCTGGCACTTGGGTTAATATCCTAGTACTGACACTGTAGTGCAGCATGAGAGGGGTGCTGCACTTCTGAGGTGCCTTCTTTCAGATGAGACATTAAACCAAGGTCCCACCTGCCTGGATTGGTGGTAGTTCAGGTGGATGTTAAAGATCCCATGGCACTTATCGAAAAAGAATAGGGGAATTTCCCCGGTGTCCTGGCCAAATTTCCCTCATTCACTAAAAAAAAAATACCACCAACAGCTTAATCTGGTTCAAGGTCAGTTGGCATTCATCTCTATCCCCCTCCCCTTAGTCGTGCCTGAAAATAGGCAGGATTTGTCTAGTGCACTTACCCGGGCAACAAAAAATAAATAAATGATGACGTCAGACATCAGCATCCACATAAATGTGGGCAGCCCCTCCTCTCTTCAGTTCTTTTCCCGCTGTCAATCAGACTCGTTCGACGACCTGCACGTTGTCAAATGAACCATCAAAACTATTCTGATACTGTGAGCGTGCAGACAAGATCTATGCTGGAGACTCCCACAACATCTGTGTCCCATGCCTAGGCCTAGACCACAACATGAAAGCCTGCAAAATTTTCCAGGGGTTTAATTCTGTAACTAGGAGATGCCATAAAGGGGCTTTGGAGAAGCTTATTCTCCAAAAGACTGTAGCCAGAATGGAGAAGGCGCTTCAACAAAAGACAGCAACATTGCCGGCCTAGTCGACCGAATTACAGTTGTCTAAATCCCAGGAAAAGGCATCAGAGAGTCACAAGCACAAGCACCAGGACAAAGAAATGGAGAAAGCCTCCCCGGTGCTTTCCAGGTCACCCCTACACTCTTCAGGTACGACTTCCTCTTCAACATCATCTGCTCCGGCAGTGGCACTGATTTCCCCCAAGCATCAACACAACACCAGGGTCGGGGCTTGGCACTGGCACTACCAGACCTATTACGGCTAGTACATTGCCATCAACGTTGGGGACCCGGCCTCCCCTGTTGAATCCTCCAATCACGCTCATCGAGCATGGTGGTGACGATGCTCAGGCAGTCCTCTTACATTTTTCTGACATACGTTGTCTACTGTCTGGCCTCTCTGTTCCAGGAGGCCCATCGACAGGGACTATTACTAACCCCCCTCATCAACACCGCAAGGTACTCGCTTGCCACAGCCATCTCCTATGTCACCAATGACGTTACTGATGCGCTCTCTCCTCCCCATTGACCCTGTCATCGACGAGCATGAGTACAATCCTGATCTGATCATGCAGGACGAGGAAGAGGTGAAGATTATGCTGAGAGACAGTATGAACGTGGCACCAGCTCCACTGTTTCCATATGCAGTGAGAACTCTGTGGTGAACGCACCACGATCCCCTCCAGAGGATCCTACCATCCATACCATGATGCAGCAGTTGCAAGCTGCCATGGGATTTGTCCTGGAGGAGCAGGATACTACCAAAAAGAACTTGACAGAGTTCTTGAAATTGCCTGAGTCTCCTGCCATTGTGGTGCCTCCTCTGCTTCCAGCCTTAAAGGATGCCACCTTTGCTGCCTGGTACAGACCAAGCAACATACCTGCTGTCCCCACGAAGGTGGACAAAATGTGTATGGCCCCCTTCTGGGAAGTCTTTTTATGCTACACAACCTGAGATGGACTCAGTGGTCATTAATGCTGCCCATGACAGGTCTAGGGCACCTAAGCACCTCAGTTCTCTCCCTCCTGCTAAAGAATCCAGGAGGCTGGATGTCATAGGCAAAAAGACATATGCCTCAGCATCATTGGGCCTTCATATTGCCAGTTACTGGGCCCACATGGTGAAGTATCAGAACACCATCTGGAGGAAGACCAAGGCCGCTGCACAAGCCTTGCCCGAGGGTACCCCAAAACAAGAGCTACTAAAAGCTCTCACAGCTGGAGCTGATCTGGGAAAGCATTTGCTTCACACAGCTTATAACGTATCAGATGCTTCTGCCAGAGCTGCAGTTTCTGGCATCTGTCTCGGGAGATATTCATGGCTCAGAGCTGCAGGTTTTACTAATGATGTGCAACAAACTATTCTTAATGCCCCATTCCGAGGGCAGATTTGTTTGGTCATGAGATAAAAGAGACTTTGAAAGATCTCCAGGCCTGTGGTAGGACTTTGAAGTCTGTACACTACCTTTACCATACCCAGCCCAAGGTTAGTGAAGGGGTAATTTTTATCCATCTGGTGTTAAACTAGCACCCAGCTCCTAGACAGCAGAGCAGGGGCAAAGGAGCAGGGGCCTTTCCAGTTCCCAGCACCACCTCAGGTGCCCACTCAAAAGCCCCTAGAGGTGGTAGAGCTGGTAGAGCCACCCCCACCAGCTCAGCCTGACTCCTTGTACACCCCCAAACACCTTTACCTCCAGGGGTGGTTGTAGGGGGTCATCTCTCCCTTCACATAAAGCAGTAGAGGGAGGTGACTACAGATGCATGGGTTCTAGAGATTATCAAAAAGGGACATGCTGTAGAACTTCTGGACAACCCTACAGATCATCCCCCACCTGTGACAACATATCCTCCAGGGCACCTTCCCCTGTTGCTGGAGGAAATACAGACTTTGCTTCAGAAACGGGCCATAGAACCTGTCCCTCTAGAACAGAGGAACCCAGGGGTTTACCCCAAGTACTTCCTTATCCCAAAGTGGACAGGAGACCTGAGGCCTGTTCTGGATCTAACAGCTCTCAACTTCTTCACAGAATACAAGAAGTTCTGAATGGTTACTTTGCAAGGTCTCCTTCCATTACTGCAAACAGTTGATTGGATATGCTCCCTGGATATGAAGGATGAGTACCTCCATACCAAAATCCATAAACCTTACAGAAAATACTTGAGGTTCCTGTTTCAAAAGGAACATTACCAGTTTAGTGTTGTCCTTTGGCTTGTCTTCTGCACCATGGGTCTTTACCAAATGCTTAGCAGTGGTGGTAGCAGCTCTTCTCAGGGAAGGCCTGTATAATCTGCAGCAAAAAATGAAGGTTAAAAAAAAAAAAAAGAAAAAAATGGGCAGACTGAGTGAATCCAGCGGTCCTTATCTGCCGTCACATTCTATGTTTCAATTTTTCTCCTTGCCTGGACGTTTGGTTATTGAAGGCCCATTACAGGGACCAGCTGTTGATAACCTTAGCTTGAACCAGACAGCTGTTCGATGCTCTGGGGATGACAGTCAACATACCAAAATCAGTTTTTACACCGTGCCAGTGACTACAGTATATAGTGGTAATTACGAACCTCCAGACACTGTAGTGGCATTCGAGACCCAGAAAAAGATCACCAACCAGTAAATGCAGTTCAAACAATTTATTTGCACTTTGGCATAAATAAAAATTGGGTCTACAGCATGTTCATGCAGACCTGATTTTGATTTATGTCAAAGTGCGAAAAAATTGTTTGAACTGCATTTACTGGCGGCTGATTTTTTTGGGGTCTCAAGTGCCACTACAGTGTCTGGCAGTTCATAAGTGCAAATTAAGGACTGGCCACCCTTTAGTAGTGAGCACCAGCCTAACTTCGCTGATCGCAGTTACATTCTTGGATTTTGTATATGGGGCAGTCCTGGACACAGCCCAGGGCTCAGCTTTCCTGCCGCTAGACAGAGCTGATCATCTGATTGCCTGAGCACAATTAGTGCACTACAGCCGTAATGTCTCAGCAAGGATGTTTTTGAACCTTCTGGGACTCATGGCCGCAGCCATTGTCACAGTACCACTGGCCAGGCTGCACATGCAGATTCCACAGTGGACCCTAGGAGTCCAATGGGATTGTATGCCGTCACCACAGTGACATTTTGATAGTGAAGTACATTACAGCGGCACGTCGCTGTTGCCACTGTACTGTACCCGTGGGACCCTGGCACTGCTTTCTCCAGGGTTTGCCTCCCTCCCTGAATCAACTCCGACTTGGAATTGCTAGTCCTTAGTTACCCCCGGAAAAAAACAGACAGTTTCACAATGAATTTATGCTGACTGCAGCTTGCGGTCAGCATAAATCTGTTGCTGTAGTGTCAGGTCGGAAAAAGTTGTTGCCATCATGTCATGGATCCCAATGGGATCAGCTCACAGACGACCTAGAACAGATGATTCTAGTCATGTCCCCTGTGCACAAAGTGCTCAAGCGGTGGATGGAACCCAGCAATCTGCTCAACGGGGTTCTGCTCCTGATCCCCTCCCCTCTTCAGATGCTTTGGGGCTGGGCTGGGGGGCGCACATGGGTCCTCATTAGACACAAGGCACATGGACTTTGGTGGAGAGCACCTTGCATATCAATGTTATGGAAATGAGAGCCGTTCTGTATGGACTACAAGCCTTCTAGACCCATTTGTCCCCAGGTCCTCTGTTAATACAGACAGACAATGTCAGTGTGATACACCACATCAACAAACAAAAGGGGACTTATTCCTATCCGCTGTGCAGGGGAGCCATGAGGGTTTGGTATTGGGCTCTCTAACAGGATCTAGAACTATCAGCAGTAAATGTTCAGGTGTCCAAAACTTCCTGGCAGACAAACTAAGCAGGTCACATACCAGGATGCACAAGTGGGAACTGTTGACTTCCGTGGTCGATGACCTGTTTGAAAGATGGGATTGTCCAGAGTTGGATCTTTTTGTGTCCCCACACAATGCAAAACTGCCGCTTTTCTGCTTGCTCGCTCCAGGGCCTGGAGTTTTCTGGCAAGACGCATTGTCCCTCTCATGGAAAGGGAGTTTTCTGTATGCCTTCCCTCCCTTTCCTCTAATTCGGAGAGTACTACTCAAGCTGAAAATGAAGGGGGCAACTTTAATACTATTGCTCCCCTATGGCCTCAGCAGATCTGGTTCCCTCTGCTGCAACAGCTGGTAGTGGAACCCCCAGCACCTCAGCCTCTGTGCAAGGGTCTACTGTCATGGGAACGGGGAACACTGCTCCACCCAGACCTGAAGTCTCTCCATCTGCACACATGGCTCCTCAAGACATAGCCATAGCTCACATTAAGGTGTAACAAAAGTGGCGGATCTTCTGGTGGCTGCTAGAAAACCATCCACAAGAAATACTTACTCCATGACATGGAAGCAGTTTGCTTTATGGGCCGCTTCTTGGCTACATGTCAATCCGCTCCGGTCAATGTGCTCCGCAACAACTCACGCTGCACTGTTAACTGTAGCATCAATCAGCCCCTGTACAAATCATTCCCTGACAATTCTCCCCCTGTATAAATTTATTAAAATAAACTCTAGGGGGGGGTGTGATTAGGGATAGAATTGTGCAGGGAGCCTATTGACACCAGAGCTAATAGCCTGGTGTGAGCTGCTGCGGAGCACATTGACCAGGACGAATTGACGTGTCACCCTACTTCTCATCATCTGGATCCCTTTACCTGTCCAGGCAATCAGGTTCTAGAATACCTTTTATCCCTATTGCATTCAGGCCTGCAGTATTCCTCAATCAGAGTGCACCTGGCTTCCATATCAGCTCTCCATGTGCTTATAAAGGGGGATATGGTTGCTCAGCTGGAGGTAGCCTGTGTGTTCTTGAAAGGCATTCTACACTTGAAGCCTCCTATCCGTAATCCAGTGCCAGCTTGGGACCTGAAATTTATTTCAGAAAAGCTCACTTTGACTTCTTTTGCGCTAGCCGTGACTTGTGGCTTATGCTTTCTTTCGTAGTATGTAGTCCGTATGAATAGGGTTACACTACCAAGGGGAAGTGGGGTTCCCTAATAGGAAAAAAAAAAAAAAATTCAACAGGGAGGGTGAGGGACATGTGGGGAGTGGTGCAATGCACTGGCTGTGGGGCAGCAGTCTTCCGGGAGACATTCTGGAAGCTGCGATGCTGCCCTATTTGCAGACACCTCTCTGTTCTGAGGGAGGAGGTTGCCCATCTCCAGGCCATCCTGTCAAGGAGCAGGGAAACCCCCTTCTCTGCCCAGGACCTGGCAGGAGATTGGGAAATCTCCTCCCCCACCCAGGGACCACCAGGGCCGCTGCCTGTGCCTCAGAGGTTGCCAAGAATAAGGAGTGGTTGGACTACAGTGGGCTCAGAGAGGGTGAGGGTGGTGGAACAGAAGTGCATCCCTCCAGTTGTACCTCTCCACAATCCATATTCCTTTCTGGCAGAGTGTTGTTCCTCTATGGAGGCACCCGCAGTGGAGACCAAGGAGGATGCTGGGAATCTCCACAAAGGAGACCCACAGGAGGGTGGCATAGGATCCCATGGGGAAGGAAACAACTCCTAGTGGGGGACTCAGTCATTGGGGGGGTAGAACTGGGGAGGGAAGGGAGAGGGAGGTAAGATGCCTGCCTGGCGCCATGACATGGAGGGACAGGAAGCAAATCCTCAGGATTGTGGGAGCAGCTGCACAGGAGACAGAGCTGGATGTCATTGTCCACCTAGGGACAAATGACCTAGCTGGGAATGGGATCAGAGCTGTGCAGGAGGAGTTTGTGGAGTTGGGGAGGGCCCTTAGACAAGTAACATGCATGACAACCTTCCTGGAGGAGCTGCCTGTCAATGGCATGGGTGAGGCTAGGGTACTCTGTACCCTGGGATTCAATGAATGGTTGAAAAACTGGTGCGGAGCACAGGGTTTTGGCTTCATTGGAGACTGGGGGCCCACCTGGAGGGATACAGCCCTATACTGGCACGATAGTCTGCATCTGTCTGGGAGGTGAACCAGGATCCTAGGTGATAGGTTTAAATGCTTCATTGGCAAGCTTTTAAACTAGCCAAGGAGGGAGGCACTGAAAAGGAGCAGGGAATTCCCAGCCTCCCCCCACAAAACAGGGTAGTTAGTGAGGTTAACAGCAAAGTAGAGAGGTCAGTGGGGACAGGGCAGGGGCAAATGGAGAAAAAGGCACAGGGATAGGGCTAAAAGGGGTAAGGCCATCAAAAAATTGGAGGGCGATGAGTACTAATGCCCATAGTCTGGGTAACAAGCTTCCTGAACTAGTGGCCTTAATGGAAGAGGGATGCCTGGATAACATGGCAGTCACACAAACCTGGTACACAGAGAACCATGACTGGGATATCAACATTCCAGGGTACACAATCTACAGGAGGGACAGAGAGGGTCAAAGAGGAGGAGGAGGAAGCCGGCCCAGTGGTGCTGGGGATTGAGGCCCTGGATGCCACACCTCGCACCACGCTGGTGACCCGAGTTTGGGAACAAGCTCAGGTGCAGGGGGTCGGCAGGGGAGGGAGAGGATTGAGTGTCCACCGACTGCTCTCCTCTCCCTGGGGAGGAATCCAGGGCATCTTCCACTGCACTGGGGACCCCCAGTGGAGACCAGGGGCACAGCATGCAGGGAGCGACATAAGAGGAGGAGCGTGGCGGACGGCTATGGCTCCTCCATGCAGACGTCATGGCACGTCCGTGCTCTAGGGGGAAATAAAAAGCAGAAAAAAAAACCTCGCTGGTAGGTGAAGGCAGGCTTAGAGGCGCCTGAACACCAAGTCCAACACCAGGCCAGAGCTGCTTTCCTTGGGATCTTCCGTGGCTGTCCCCGACCTGACACTATAGATAGAGCACCAGGGAGAAAGGCGGTCCTTGCCTCTGGGGGACTCAGATCTGGAGGGGCATGAGAAGCAGTCCACGGAGGTCCAGTGGGTCCCAGGAATAGCAGCCAGAGCTTCAGGTGGATGGGAACAGCTGGGCTTAGCCCAACAGCTTAGCTGGAGAGAGTCCAGCACAGTAAGGATGACAAAGTCTACAAAAAAAAAGAGGAGGAGGAGGAGGAGTAGCTCTCTACATAATGGAAGGGATCAAAGCAACAGAACTAAAGGATAAACAGGGAGGAGAGGAGGCACTGTGGGTCACCTTGGAGACAGGAAATGGCACCACAATCCGCACAGGGGTTGTATACAGACCCCCATCTCAGCGGGAGGAAATGGACAAGGAAATGATAGGGGGCATCCTTAGAATGGCAGAAAAAGAGGAGATATTGTTGATGGGGGACCTGAATATGCCAGATGTTAACTGGAGCACATTTACTGCAGCCACATCCAAGAGCAGAGTTATTTTCGATGCCCTACAGGGGGCATGCCTCAGGCAGCTAGTGTTGAAACCCACTTGGGAGGGAGGGAGCAGTCTTAGACCTGGTACTCTCAAACGGGGATAATGACAGGATCCCAGATTTAGAAGTGGGTAGCCATCTGGGAACAAGCGACCACCAGACAGTGTGGTTTACAATAAACACAGCCATAGAGTCAAGCCATACAAAAGCAAGGGTACTGGACTTTTGGAGGGCCGACTTTGGCAGAATGGGAGAGTGCCTAAGGAATGCATTAGCAAAAGGGCGGGAAGGAGGGGTTGAGGAACAATGGGGAAAAATCAAAACTGCCATCACAGAGGCAGCAAGCCTTTGTGTGATGCAAATAAGCAAAACAAAACGAAGGAAAAAAAAAACACTATGGTTCTCAAAAGAGGTGGCAGGGAAGGTAAGGGAGAAAAAGATGGCATTCAGAAAGTATAAAGAATCACAGAAGGAGCAGGACAGAGAACTTTACCAGTTAAAGCAGAAGGAAGCAAGGCCAACCCGGTGGCGCTGAGGATTGAGGCGCTGGATGCCACACCTCGCGCCATGCTGGTGACCTGGGTTTGGGAGCAAGCCCAGGCCATCGGGGGTAGGCAGGGGAGAGAGAGGATTGAGCATCCTGAGGACTGCTCTCCTCTCTCAGGGAGGGATCCAGGGTTTGCCCGGCATCGCAGTGGCCCCCAGTGGAGACCGGTGGCACTGCAACACTCGGGGCTGCATGCAGGGGAGACATCAGGCGGCTGACTTCCAGATGTGGGTGGGAGCATCCACGTCATGGGCAGGGAAAGCATTGCACGTACTGCGTCTGGGGGGGTATACCAACAAGAAAATCCCTGCCACAGCCACAGAGATGATGGGGGTTCCAGGGACTCAGCCCACATCCCACCATTGGCCCTGCTCTAGGAGGACTCCACAGCCAACCCTTCACCCAGGTTACCCTCTCTAATCCCCAAAAGGCCATCACGGGAGGACGGGCCCACCCCAGGGGGTGATCCGGGGGGGCTAGGGCTACCTGGGTGGTCGGGGAGTTCCTCCGAGTTGCGGGGTTCAGACTGGGAGTAGAGGCGTAGTAGAGTGAATACCCCTAAAGGATGCCCGGCATGGTACTGCATAAAAGAGAGTCGGGGAAAGCAGAGGGAAGCGGGAAGACAGTCAAAGTAGCAAAGGCCCAAACCAAGAAAAAGATATAGCCAACTCAGTTAAGAACGGATAAACCTTTATAGGTACATTAGTGAGCTAAGAAAGACCAAGGGAGGGATAGTGAGGCTTAATAAAGGGGGTGGGTGGGTGGGTAGAGGGTGACAGTGAAAAAGCAGAGATACTGAACAAATACTTTTGTTCAGTATTCACAAAAGAAGAGGAGGGGGACGTACCTAAACCAAACAACAGAAGCACTCTGGATAGGGGCGTCAATACCAGTCCATTCACAGAAGAAAAGGTCCTGAAAGAACTCCTAAAACTCAAGGTGGACAAGGCAATGGGGCCTGATGGGATTCACCCCAGAATTCTAAAAGAACTAAGGGGAGAATTAGTGACACCACTGACTACCCTTTTTAATAAATCATGGGAGGATGGTGTGGTACCCGAGAACTGGAGACAGGCAGATATGATTCCCCTTCACAAAAGTGGGAGCAAGGCAGCGGCAGAAAAGTACAGAACTGTTAGTTTGACCTCAGTGGTAGGGAAAATGATGGAATCACTTCTGAAAGAAAGAATAGTTGAGTACCTAGTGGCCAGCTGGGCACAGGACCCAAGGCAGCATGGATTCACAGCGGGAGGGTAATTTCAGACGAAGCTGATTGATTTCTTTGACTGGGTGACCAAAGTAGTAGACCAGGGATGGGCTGTGCACATAGCCTGCCTAGACTTTAGCAAGGACTGGAGGCAGGCAAATGTGATTCCCCTTCACAAAAGTGGGAGCAAGGCACAGGCAGAAAACTACAGACCCGTTAGTTTGACCTCAGTGGTAGGGAAAATGATGGAATCACTTCTGAAAGAAAGAATAGTTGAGTACCTAGTGGCCAGCTGGGCACAGGACCCAAGGCAGCATGGATTCACAGCTGGAAGGTCATGTCAGATGAAGCTGATTGATTTCTTTGACTGGGTGACCAAAGTAGTAGACCTGGGAGGTGTTAAGCACTTATCCTACCTAGACTTTAGCAAGGCATTTGACACAGTCCCACACAAAAGATTAATAAACAAGTTAGCCAGCCTGGGAGTGGGTCCCAGGGTTGTAGCCTGGGTAAAAAAATTGGCTGGACAACAGGACGTAGACAGTAATAGTAAACGGAATCCACTCCGAAGAAAGGGGGTTACTAGCGGGGTACTGCAGGGTTCAGTACTGAGGCCGGTCCTCTTTAATGTCTTTATAAGTAACATTGCAGAGTGACTGGAAGAAAAGGTATGCCTCTTTGCAGATGACACAAAGATCTGCAATAGGGTTGATACACAAGGGGGGCTGGAAAGGATGAAAATGGACTTGGCAAGGTTGGAGAATGGTCAAAAGTATGGCAGCTTAGATTCAATGCAAAAGTGCAAATTAATGCACCTGAGAAACAAAACCCAGGGAAGAGTACACAATGGGGGGTAACTAACAACAAAAATGAAAAGGCACCTGGGATAGTCATATCAGATGACCTAAAGGCAGGCAGGCAATGTGAGAAGGCAGTAAGGAGGGCTGGTGGATACTGGGATGCATAGGGAGAGGCCTCACCAGTAGAAAACAGGAAGTTGTCATCCCTCTGTACAGACAATTGGTGAGACCCCATCTGGAGTACTGTGTGCAGTTCTGGAGACCCCATCTCTGCAAGGACATAGACATGATGGGGGCAGTCCAGAGGAGGGCAACTAAAATGGCGCAGGGTCTGCACCAGAAACCATATGAAGAGACTAAAGAAGCTTAATATGTATAGCCTCGAGGAAAGGAGGGAAGAGGGGGGACGTGATAGAAACTTTCAAGTACCTCAAGGGAATCAACAAAATCCAAGAGGGTAGCATCTTTCAGAAAAACAGATGTGCAAGAACAAAGGAGCACAATTTGAAGATAGAGGGGGGACGGCTCAGGGGCAACGTGAGGAAGTATTTTTTCACAGAGAGGGTGGTGGATGCATGGAACAGCCTCTTTGAGGAAGTTGTGGGATCAAAAACGGTGGGGAATGCAAGAATGCATGGGACAGACATAAGGCAATTACAGTAGGGGGTAGGAGGAAGTAGGCTGTTGGTTAACTAGAATCTGCAGCTTATCCAATAAGTAGGGTAATGGGCAGACTGGGTGGGCCAAGCGGTCCTTATCTGCCATCAAAGTCTATGTTTCTATGTTCTATTATTTTTAGTTGCAATCACTTCTGCTCGAAGGATTCCAGAACTACAGGCGCTAATGTTTGAGCCTCTTTACTTGATTTTCCACAAAGACAGGGTATCTTTGCATGCTAATCCTATGTTTTTATCAAAGGTGGTGTCTGAGTTTACTGTAAATCAAACCATCCACCTACCTGTTTATTTTCCTGAGCATGCCAATCCAGGGGAAGCATTGCTCCATATTCTAGATATGCAAAGAATACAGAGTTGCTATACACACCATATGAAGGATTGCAGAAAGTCCTTGCAGCTTTTTGTGTCATTCACCCCTGGGAAAGAGGGCACTTCAGTTTCTAAACAGTGCCTGTCCAAATGGCTAGCAAACTGTTCTACTTTTTGTTATAGAAAGTATGGTAAGGAATTCCCCAGTGTTGTTCGGGGCCATTCCACTGGAAGCATGACCAGCTCTGTTGCTTGTTTTAGAAATGTGTCTGCTGCAGAGATCTGTGCAACTGCTACCTAGAGTACTGTCCACACCTTCACTAAGCACTACAGTTTGGACATTGTTTCTCATCAATGAGCTTGCCTTTTTGGACTAACTGCACTACAAGGCCTACAGTACATTCATAAGCATATCCTGCTTGGGACTTGTTCCATAGGTGAGGCCTAATGAAAGAGATATCCTCAAAGAAGATACAACAGTTATGTAGTTACCATAACAGTAGATCTTGGAGAGAATCTCTGTCATCAGGCCATGTTGTCCCACCCACCTTCCCCCTTTTTGGGGGCCTGTAACACTTGTTTTTTGGGATCCTATCTCTATTGTTATATTTTCCAGCCCTCTGCCTCGCCTGGTTTGTGGAGTGCTGGGTTCTCTCTTGGTTCCCTACAGGGAGGTTCTCTGAGCATGGTCTCCAGCCAGAAACTGAGAGGTCGTCTGCATTTATGTGGATGCTGATGTCATCATGGATGGTCCCTGGCTGACTGCTTACAAAAGTTTCCATGTGGTCTTAGTGCTTGATGGCTATAAGTTCCATAGGTGTGGCCTGATGAAAGAGATTTTCTTGATGATCTACTGTTACAGTAAGTATGTAACTGTTCTTTGTAGCCCCAACACATCATTAGTGCTCCTTCACAATGGTGCATTCTGTGGTAATTTGTAGAATGCAGAGTGGTCATGTCAGTTCCAGCCCCAACACACCATTAGGGACCCACGACACTGGTACATCTGTTGCAATTTGTAGAATGCCAAGTGGTCATGTCAGTTCTAGCCCCAATACATCACTAGTGCCCCATGGCAATGGTACATTCTGTGGTAGTTTGTAGAATGCCGGGTGGTCATGTCGGTTCCAACTCCAACACATCATTAATGCCCAACAACAATGGTACATTTAAGCAATAAGCCACGAGGGGGTGTAGGTTATCGGGGTATTTACCACGGCTGGAGTGGTTTGTGGTAATTTGTGGAATGCCAAGTGTCATGTCAGTCATTTTGATTCCCTCTAACCTCTGCAGACAGCCAGTCAGAGGGTTAGAAGGCCCAGAGCAGGATCCAAGGACTTTTGGGGCTAAACTGACACCAGACATTTCCCTAATGTTCTGCCGGGCTCGAGGGGGCTAATCAGAAACTAGGACGGGGTAAAACACTGATAGACAGCCCTGTTTAGTCAGAAAACACTGGACCTGGGTAAAGAGGTTTCTGGGCTCGGTAGGTGCTTGTGGCACTTTGGCAGAGATGCAGAACAGAGCAGACCTGCTGCTACTGCTGTGAGAGAGCTAGAGAACTAGCCAGTCTTGATTTTGTGAGTCTTCTCCTGGCCTCACCCTTCCTAAATCCAACTTGCTGTGAGACTGTGTCTGAAAGACACCTGCTGAACTGAGCTATTGCGAGACAGAGCCTGTGGAGAATTTGGCAGACAAAAACTGAGAAGCTTCTGTGTGATAAATCTGGGTGCGAGACCCATGCCTAGAACAGTTGCTGAGCTGGGAGACCCAAACCAGAGACTTGCATCTAAATCTGGCTGCTGTGGAGACAGGTAGGTGGCTTGCTAGCCCTTATCCAGCAGGGTGACTTGAGTAACAGAGGGTCATGGGGTGCATGCCCTGAGAACTTGGTACTCCTGATCCAGTGGGGAGTCAAACTGCGGGGTCCCTCCTAGGGTCTGGGCTCCCGGTGAACTGTGAAGCTGCTGTGTAGTGCTCCTGTGACTGTGTGAGAGCTGACCCAGAAGGGCTGTATTGCTGTGAATCATCTAAGAGCTTAGTATGAACTGTTCCACCTTCAGGCCACTGAGGCCTAATCCTGCATGCTGCCCTGAATGCTGTTATGTGCTGGTTCCAGCATTGACTGAGCTGCTGCATCTGTGGGTCACGTTGCTGGCAGCGGTTCCTTGTGTTTGCCTTTTTGGATAACAGTAACTATGTTTGGATTAGAAAGTTGGATTTCAAGTATTTTCCTGTTTGGATTACAAACTCCTTAAGAATTATGTTAGCACACCATAGAAACATAGAAACATAGCAGTTGACGGCAGATAAGGACCGCAAGGCCCATCCAGTCTGCCCATTTCTTTTTCTACCTTATGAATGTGCCATTGGCCTTCGCTCTGTCAACGGCCTATGTATTCATAATCATCTGTATTGCTCCTTTATGTCTATACCATGCCTGTTTGAAGTCCTGCACTGTGTTCATATCCACCACTTCCTGAGGTAGGCCGTTCCATGCATCCACCACCCTTTCTGTGAAAAAGACCTTCCTCACATTACCCCGTAATCGGCCTCCCTCTAATCTCATGCTGTGGCCTCTTGTCCTGCTATTTTTCTTATATTGAAACATGTTAGACTCTTTCACCTTGTTAATGCCCTTAAGGTGTTTGAATGTTTCGATAATATCACCTCTCTCCCTCCTTTGCTCTAGGGTATACATACTGAGCTCCATTAATCTGTCCTCATATGTTTTCTGATGCAGTCCCTGCACCATTTTGGTTGCCCTTCTCTGGACTGCCTCAGTTTGGTTAATGTCCTTGTGAAGGTGTGGCCTCCAGTACTGCATGCAGTACTCCAGATGGGGCCTAACCAGTGTCTTGTAAAGAGGGATTATTACCACCCTCTTCTTACGACTTGTGATACCCCTACTAATACACCCCAACATCTCTCTAGCCTTACCTACTGCTTTAGTGGTCTGCTTGCATGATTTCAGGTCATCGGTGATGATGACGCCCAAGTCTCTTTCTTCCCTTGTGACTGCCAGCAACTCCCCTCCCAGCCTATAGGTGGCTTCAGGGTTTCTCTTCCCTATGTGCATGATCTTGCACTTCTTTGCATTAAACCCCAGTTGCTACTCTTCCGACCATTTTGCTAGTTTATCCAGATCTCTTCTCATTTTGCCCACCCATCTGGATCATCTACTCTGTTGCAGATCTTGGTGTCATCTGCAAACACACAAACCTTACCCTCCAGTCCATCTGCAATGTCACTGATGAAGATATTGAAGAGGACTGGCCCCAGGACTGATCCCTGAGGTAGCCCACTTGTGACTTGCATCTCTTCTGACTGTATACCGTTTACCACCACTCTCTGTTTTCTGCCTGTCAACCAGTTTGCCACCCAATTGACCAACTTATGACCCACCCGAGCCTACCCAGCTTATTAATCAATCTTCTGTGTGGAACAGTATCAAAAGCTTTGCTGAAGTCAAGGTAGGCGACATCAACTGCTCCCCCTTAGTCCACCACTCTAGTTACCCAGTCAAAGAAATCTATGAGATCAGTTTGACAGGACCTTCCTTTTGTAAACCCATGCTGTCTTGGATCCTGTGCTCCTATGGATTCCAGGTATCCTTTCCTTAGGGAGTGCCTCTGTAATCTTGCCCACTACTGAGGTAAGACTGACTGGTCTGTAGTTCCCTGCCTCCTCCCTGTTACCACTGTTGTGGAGCGGGATCACATGAGTCCTTCTCCAGTCTTATGGGACCTCTCCTGTGCTCAGAGACTCATTAAACAGTTCTGATAATGGCTCTGCTAGTTCCACCCTTAGCTCCTTTAGTACCCTGGGATGTATGCCATCAGGTCCCATTGCCTTGTCCACCCTGAGCTTATCGAGCTCTTTTAGGACCCTTTCTTTTGTGAAGGGACTAGTGTGCACACCTCCCTCCCCCCTGTGTCCATGATGCTGAGCTGTGGGCCCTGCCCTACCTTCTCATCAGTAAATACTAAGCAGAAGTATCTATTTAGGCTCTTTGCTTTTACATGGTCCTCCTTCTCACATGCCCCCTTATCCCATTTGATCTTAGCAATGCCCGCTCTGGACTATCTCCTTTCACTAATGTATCTATAGAAAGTCTTGTCACCTTCTTTTACTGTTTGTGCTAGTGTTTCCTTGGTTTGGGCCTTTGCCTGCCTTACTGCCTTCCCTGCTTCCCTTAGGGAAGTTTTGTATGCCTCCCTGTCTTCATCCTGCTGCGTTCCCTTATATTTCCTGAAGGCTAGGCTTTTGGCTCTGACCTTTTGTGCTACTGTTTTTGAGAACCAAAGTGGTTTCCTTCTTCTTTTGCACTTCCTTTTCTCTCTAACAAAATGGGATGTTGCTTCAAGTATTGCATCTTTAATACTTGCCCACTTTGCCTTTACCCCCTCACCTGTATTTCTTTTTGCCAGGGCTAGCTTAACTCTGTTGGCCTTCTTATCAAAGTCAGCTCCTCTGAAGTCCCATATTTTTGCCTTGGAATGGGATGATTTAGTTCTAGTGGCCAAATTGAACCATACCATATGATGGTCACTGGCCCCCAAGTGACCTTCTACCTGGAGATCTGTGATCCTTTCCCTATTAGTCAGTACTAGATCTAGGATAGCCCTGTCTCTTGCGGGTTGTTGTACCAGTTGTTTGAGGCCTTCCCCATGTAGGGAATCCACCATGTGTCTAGTTCTGGCAGATGTTTCTGCTGGTATTGACCAATCTGTATCTGGCATGTTGAAGTCTCCCATTATCAGAACCTCCCCTTTAGCTGTCATGTTTTGTATATCTTCTAACAGTAATGTGTCTATGTCCGCCCCCTGGTCTGGAGGCCTGTACACAACCCCAGTTCGTATGGCTGTCCTATTTCATGTTTCCAGGGTGACCCACAGTTCTTCTGGCTCCTTAGTGTATTCTGAATTTCTGTAGCTTTGATATTTTCATTGACATAAAGGGTCCTCCACCCCCCTTTGCACCTCGGTCTCTTCTGAACAGTACATAGCCAGGTACTGAAGTCTCCCAAGTGTGGTTACTGGTAAACCATGTTTTCGCTAATGGCTACTATGTCCAGTTTAGCTCTGTCATTATTGCCTGCAGGTCTGGGATCTTGTTTCCCAGACTGCGAGCATTTGTGTACATGATTTTCCATTGGCCAGATTTTGGTGTGTTAGTTGTTGGGTGAGGTCTGGCGTTTCCATAGAAACACAGAAACATAGAATTTGACAGCAGATAAGGACCACTTGGCCCACCCAGTCTGCCCATTTCCCTACCTAATGGATAAGCTACTGATCCTAGTTAACCAGCAGCCTACTTCTTCCTACCCCCTTCCCCTAGAATTGCCTTATGACTGTCCCATGCATGCTTGAATTCCACCACTGTTTTTGACTCCACAACCTCCTCCGGAAGGCCGTTCCATGCATCCACAACCCTCTCTGTGAAAAAATAGTTCCTTACATTACCTCTGAGCCACCCCCCCATCTTCAAATTGTGCCCCCTTGTTCTTGCACACCTCTTTTTTTGAAAGATGCTACACTCTTGGACTTTGTTGATTCCCTTGAGGTACTTGAAAGTTTCTATCATGTCCCCCCTTCCTCGAGGCTATACATATTAAGCTCCTTAATCTCTCTTCATAGTCTTCCGTGCAGACCCTGCACCATTTTAGTTGCCCTCCTCTGGACAGCTTCCATCCTGTCTATGTCTTTATGGAGATTGGGACTCCAGAACTGCACGAGTACTCCAGATGGGGTCTCACCAGCTGTCTGTACAGAGGGTAACAACTTCCTGTTTCTACTGGTGGTGCCCTCCCATGCTCCAGTATCCTCCCAGCCCTCCTTGCTGCCCTCTCACATTGCTTGCCCACCTTTAGGTCATCTGATATGACTATCCCAGGTCCCTTTCCATTTTTGTTGTTGTTAGTATCTCACCCCCCATTGTGTACTCTTCCCCTGAGTTTTTGTTTCCCAGGTGCATTACCTTGCACTTCTTTGCATTGAATCTAAGCTGCCATACATTTGACCATTCCTCTAACCTTGCCAAATCCCTTCTCATCCTTTCCACCCCACCTTGTGTATCAACTCTGTTGCAGATCTTTGTGTCATCTGCAAAGAGACATACTTTTCCTTCCAGTCCCTCTGCAATGTCACTTATAAAGACATTGAAGAGGACCGGTCCTAATACTGAACCCTGCGGTGCCCCACTAGTAACCCCCCTTTCTTCAGAGTGGACTCCATTTACTATTACTCTCTGTGTCCTATTCTCCAGCCAATTCTTTACCCAAGCTGTCATCTCTTGGGACCCACTCCCAGTCTGGCTAACTTGTATATTAATCTTTTGTGTGGGACTGTGTCAAATGCCTTGCTAAAGTCTAGGTAGGCCATGTCCACAGCCCTCCCCTGATCTACTTTAGTCACCCAGTCAAAGAAATCTATTAGATTCATCTGGCATGACCTTCCGGCCAGAATCCATGCTGCCTTGGGTTCTGTGCCCCTCTGGCCTCTAGATACTCAATAATTCTTTCCTTCAGAAGTGATTCCATCATTTTCCCTACCACTGAGGTTAAACTAACAGGTCTGTAGTTTCCTGCTTCTGCCTTGCTCCCACTTTTGTGAAGGGGAATCACATCTGCCTCCTCCAGTCCTCAGGTACCACCCCATCCTCCCATGATTTGTTAAAGAGGTACAGTAGTGTCACTAGTTCTACCCTTAGTTCTTTTAGAATTCTGGGATGAATCCCATCAGGCCCCACTGCTTTGTCCACCTTCAGTTTTAAGAGTTCTTTCAGAACCCTTTCTTCTGTAAATGGGCTGGTATCAACTTCTGTATCCAGAGTGTTTCTATTGTTTGTTTTAGGTACCTCCCCTCTTCATTTGTAAATACTGAGCAAAAATATTTGTTTAGTATCTCTGCCTTTTCACAGTCACCCTCTGCCCACCCCCTCCCCTTTATTAAGCCTCACTATCCCTCCCTTGGTTTTCCTTCGCTCCCTGATGTACCTATAAAAGGTTTTATCCCCCTTCTTAACTGAGTTGGCTATCTTTTTCTCAGTTCGGGTCTTTGCTGTTTTGACTGCCTTGCCAGCTTCCTTTTGCTTTAACTGATACAATTCTCTGTCCTGCTCCTTCTGTGATTTCTTGTACTTCCTGAATGCTTTCTTTTTCTCTTGAACTTTCACTGCCACTTCCTTTGAGAACGATAGTGGTTTCTTACATCATTTTGTTTTGTTTATTTGCTTCACACAAAGGCTTGTTACCTTTGTGATGGCAGTTTTTATTATTCCCCATTGTTCTTCCACCCCTCTTTCCTGCCCATTTGCTAGTGCATTCCTTAGGCACTCACCCATTTTGGCAAAGTCAGCCCTCCTAAAGTCCAGTACTTTTGCCTTTGTATGACTTGACTCTATCGCTGTGTTTATTGTGAACCATACTGTTCGATGGTCGCTAGTTCCCAGATGGCTACCCACTTCTACATCTGTGATCCTCTCTCCATTTGAGAGAACCAGGTCTAAGACTGCTGCCTCTCGAGTGGGTTCCAACACTAGTTGTCTAAGGCATGCCCCCTGTAGGGCATCTAGAATAACCCCACTCTTAGAAGTGGCTGCTGCAACTGCACTCCAGTTAACATCTGGCATATTCAGATCACCCATCAGCAATATCTCCCCTTTTTCTGCCATTCTAAGTATACTTTCTATCATTTCCTTGTCCATTTCCTCCCCTGGGTTCAGTACAACCCCTGTGCGGATTGTGGTGCCATTGCCTGTCTCCAAATTGACCCACAGTGCTTCTTCTCCTCCCTGTTTACCCTTTTGTTCTGTTGCTTTGATTCCTTCCCTTATGTAAAGAGCTACTCCTCCTCCTCTTTTACCCTCCCTGTCCCTCCTGTAGATAGTGTATCCTGGTATGTTTATGTCCCAGTCATGGTTTTGTGTGTACCATGTTTCTGTGACTGCCACGATATCAGATGTTCCTCCTCCATCAAGGCCACTAATTCAGGAAGCTTGTTACCCAGACTACGGGCATTGGTACTCATTGCTCTCCATTTTTGATGGCTTTACCTTCTGTGGCAGCATCCCCCACTGACCTTTCTACCTCGGTCTTTTTCTCATTTAGTACCCTGTTTTGTAGGGAGAGGCTGGAATTTTCCTGCTGCTTATCAGTGCCTCTCCCCTTGACTAGTTTAAAAGCTTGCCAATGAAGCATTTAAACAGATTGCTCAAAAGTCTTGTTCCCTTCCTGGACAAATGCAGACCATCCTGCCAGTATAGGCTGGTGTCCCTCCAGGTAGAACCCCAGTCCCCAATGAAGCCAAACCCCTGTGCTCCACACCATTTTTCCAACCATTCATTAAACTGTATGGTGCAAAGTACCCTCGCCTCACCCATGCCATTGACAGGAAGCACCTCTGAGAAGGATACTGTGTGTGCTACTTGTCTTAGGCCCCTCCCCAACTCTACAAAGTCCTCCTGCACTGCTCTAATCTCATGATGAGCCAAGTTATTTGTCCCTAGGTGGACAATGATGTCCAACTCAGACCCCTGTGATCCTGAGGATGCACTTCCTGTCTCTCCAAGCCATGGCATCAGGCAGGCACCTTACTTCAGTTTTCCCTGCTCCCCCCAGTTCTATCCCCTAATAATTGAGTCCCCCACCAGGAGCTGCTTCCTTTCCCTGTGGTGTTTTCTGCCTCCTTCCTGTGGGCCTCCCTTGTGACAGTTGTCCTCAACCTCCTAAGTCTCCTTTGTGGGTGCATCCATAGGGGAACTATGCTCCCCCAGAATGGTGTATGGATTGTGGAGTGGAACAACTGACTGGGTGTGCCTCTGTTCCACCATCCTCAACCTCCCTGAGCCCACTGTGGTCCAACTGTAGTGCTTTCTTCACAACCTCTGAGGTAGTGGTGGTGGCTCTGGTGCTTCCTGGATGGGGGAGATTCTCTTGCTACTGTCCAGTGTGGCCTGGGGGAAGGTTCTCTTACTACTGTCCAGTGTGGCCTGAAGACAGGCAACTTCCTCCCTCAGGGCAGAGAGTTGTCTGCAAATAGGGCAGCATCTCAGCCTCCAGAAAGACTCCCGGAAGACTGCTGCCCCACAGCCATTACATTGCACTACTCCCCACATGTTTATCTACTTTTTTGTGTGTGTGTGTGTGTGTATGATTGGTTTGTTATATAGAAATATATATATTATACAATGTGTATGCTTATATTGTCAGTGCAGTGTGCTAGAGAGGATATGACGGTGATATACACCTTGCACTCTTGAGGAAATGATGTCAGAACACCAAGTATAAAGGAACTATTTCCAGGGGTGGGTGGGGTGAGGGGTGGGCAGGGTTTGGACCTAAACTGTGCCCTCACGAAACAATCAGCTAAAAGCTCTGACCCACCGCTGCGATGAGTGCCTTCCTGTCAGCAAGATACCCTATCCGATAATGTGACAGAGAAAATACCCTGCTAATCAAACAGAGAAAAATCCAGACATCCAAGTCAGACACAGCTAAACCTCCCCAGGCCCAAAACAGCCTGGTGATTTGTGCTCTGAAAGCAGTCAGCCCCAAAATAAGTCAGCTGTGCACAAGGACAGACACAGTAAACAGTATTCAGTCCCTCCGGGTTTAAACTCTTCCTGCACTGAAAATCTTAACAATTGTAACAAAAGTAAACTAAGGTCCACCTCCCTCTGTTGCTTGAAAGAGTGTCTTTCCTGATAATTCTAAGTTCCTTATTTCACCTTTCAGTTAGAAGTAGCCTCCACCTGAAGAATATCTGCTACAAACCAAAGACAATTGTAAATTGTAAGGTTCACCTTCCTCTGTTGTGAGCACAACTCGCTTTCTTGCAAATCCTAAGTTCAGTATTGCAGCTTCCAGCCAGAGGTAGCTTCACCTGAAGAATATTATCTTTTCTGATGGGGAGCCAGACCTTTTTCCTTACGTGGTGATGTAAATGAACTACAAGCATGCCGAGCTACTGTTTGATCACTAGTTGAGGTGGGAGGGGTGTTCTTCCCATTCGACGTATGGGGTGTTGCACCCCCCTCCCCATTTGCTAGTTTAAATATTCTGCAAAATGTCAAACTTCTGCCCCAATGCACTGACTCCCTCCTTAGTCAGATGCAGTCCATCAAATTTAAAGAACTTTGACTCCCAAAACTGTTGCCAGTTCCCTACAAATTTGTGTCCTTTTTCCTGGCCTGTTGGGGGGTTAATATGCAACCTTGATAACAACAACTGCACCACCAAAAGTACCTAAGCAATGTAGCTACCAGGCCTGCACTAGGACTAAATTTAGCTCTTGGATACTCAGTAGGCAGCCATTGGTATTGAGTACTTACAAGTTTAGTTGTATTATTGGTACCAACTAAGATTAAAGGTATACAGCACCCTGTGTAAGTTATCCCAGTGTGCTCCTTGACTGGGTGGCTGCCAGTAATTTACTGTATGAGAACTGAGAGAGTGGTAGTTGGCCCACAGTACCATGACTTCCAAAACGTACTGATTCCAGGTGGCAGTGCTTAACAGTGACTTCAAATGGCTAACCCTTATTCTATTCCAGTTTCCAGATCTGTGCTGCAATTTAAAGCCTTTGTTCATTTGTTGGACTTTACTTTTTTGTGTGCTCATAGTTTGGGTAACCAATTTCTGTTGATCATTGATGAATGTAAAAACTATTTCAGTGGTCAACAGGGGGCAGTCCAGTCCAATGTAAGGAGGTGAGTAGGTACAGCATTCCAGCTGGTGGTACTGCGCACCACATCTGGAGACTTATTCCAACCCCAGAAATCCCTCACTTAATGGTTCGGGTCATGAGGTGGGGTCATAAGAAAAATATGTTGAAAATCTGGGATCAAAATATAAAAAAAAGTTATGAAGGTACGCTGACATTTTTCAATGCTCAGTCTTAACTTTGGTAATTTTCAATATTTTGACCCCAAATTTTCAACACAGTCATTCTTTCACCCCACCTCATGAACGTGACAGATGTTTTTCAAACCTTGGTCAAAATGTGTTTTCGCACTTGTGGCAAGAAATGCCGTTATGGCCAGTATTTTATAAATGACACCTGTCATGTTCAAAAGGAGGGGTCATTAAAATAGTATGTTGAAAATTATTTTGACCCTAAATTTTCAACATAGCCAGTTTTTCACACCGTCTCATGAGTGTGACAGGTGTCGTTTTTCAAATCCTGTCAAAATGTGTTTTCGCACTTGTGGCATGAAATGATGTTGTGGACATTGTCTTATAAATGACACCTGTCATGTTCAAAAGGAGGGGTCTTAAAAAGTCTGTGTTGAAAATTTGGGGTCAAAATATCATAAAACAATAACCTTATAATAATTAATAATAATAACTTTATTTTTATAGTGCCTTTCTGCAACCAAGACGCTGTACAACTTTAAGAAAATGATAAAATCCAGTAAAAGCATAAAATTCACATAAAGCAGAATAAATAACTGTCAGAATACAATTAATCCTGGTAGGCAAGATGCCATAAATGAGTCTTCAAGGCCCTCTTAAAACTCCCCAAAGAAACGTTGACTTTTTTCAGCGTTTACTCATAACATTGTGATGTGTGCAAATTTTGGCCCCCAGTTTTCAGCATAGCCCTCTTGTTACCCCACCTCATGAACATGACAGGCATTATTTTTTCAAATCTCATATGGAACATGTTTTCACATTTAGTCTGCAAAGTCATCTTTCGAACGGGATTAAAAAATTTCCACCTGCCGTGATCGCGTGGGGGGGGGTCATAAAGATGCAGTGTTGAATATCTGGGATCATAATATCAAAAATCAACAAAGTTATAAGGAAACATTGAATTTGTTCAATGTTTACTCATGACTTTGTGATTTTTGCAGATTTTTGACCCCAAATAGGCACATAGCCCTGTTGTTATCCCACCTGATGTCCATCACAGGTGTCATTTTTTCAAATCCACTTAAAACATGTTTTCATGGTCCCACTGTGAAGCCATCTTTTGGATAGGATTTAAAAATAATCTAGTCATCTTTAGCATAACCTGGGTCAAAGAAAAGACTATGTTGAAAATGTGGAGTCAGAATCTTAAAAAAAAAAAATCAAGTTATGAAGAAACATTGAATTGTTCCAATGTTTACTCATGACTTTATTTTTGCAGATATTGGCCCCTAATAGTCAACGTATCCCTTGTGTTACCCCACCTCATGAACGTAACAGGTATCAATTTTCAAATCCCCTCCAAAACATCTTTTTGCAGTCGTATTGTGAAATCACCTTTTGGAGGAGACTCAGTAAATTCCACCTGTCTTGATCATAACATCAGGACATAAAAAGACTATGTTAGAAATCTGGGGTCAAAATGTGGGACCACATCGAATGTTAGATATCACCTGTCATCTGGCCTATCACGGGTAAATGCAATCTAAAAATGTATAAAAATGGGGCACCACTGAAAATGAGATATTGCATCTCATCTCGTCTGTCCTGGGTAAATACATCCTAAACATGTGTACAAGCAGGACCTCAGTGAACTGTGCATCTGTGCTGCTCTATCCTGGGAAAAATACACTGTAAAAGCTGGACCCCACTGAAAATGTAACTAGCCTTTCAGCTGGGCTTTTCTGGATAAATACATTATAAAAATGGGTAAAAGTAGGGCCCCATCCAAAAACTAGATATTGTATCTTGGCTGTGCTGCCCTGGGTAAATACAGTGTAAAAACTGGGAAACCTAGAATTGATAGCATCTGAGTTATGCTATCCTAGGTAAATACAGTACAAAAATGTGTCAAGGCAGGACTGTACTGAAAATAAGATACTGCATCTCAGCTGGGTTATCCTGAGTACATATATTGTAAAACTGTGTAAAAACAGGACCCTATAACAGAACTCCACTGAAAAAAAAGAGGTATTTATTTAGTTAGTCTTTGATAACTGGGTGGGTGCACTAGCCATGGCAATGATTATTTTCAGGCATGACCCGGGAGGGTACATAACATAAAACATCAGGAAAACAATTACAATACATATGTTGGACAATTGTCGAGCATAGGAATACAGTGCAATCAGGAGAAATATACAACAGGCAGGGTAAATATATAACATTGTCAAGAAAAGATAAAAATAAAGGAAAGCGACTTCAATTAAGTTGGGTCATAAGTGCACATTCCAGGAATTCTGAGAGGATAATACATTGGTGACTGTTAACACTATAGTAGTCATACAGGATAGATATAGGAGAGTTAGGAATGGAGAGAGATAGGGATGACTGAAAGAGAAGGGTGGGACAGAGTGGAGAAAAGACGAGACATGGCAAAAGGTAAAAGATCCCTAGGTAAAAGTAGGTAGGAGAAACAGGGAATAGGAAGAAAGAGCTAAGCATTAAATGGGAATGAACTGAATAATGCTGGGGAGCAGAGGTTGGAGAGAAGTGAGAGGGCTAGGGTGGTTTGAAGCAAGAGCATGAACATCTAAGATACATTATACATCCTGGAAAAATACATTATAAAAGAATTTACAGAACCACACTAAAAACAAGATATAACATCTCACCTCTACTATCCTGGGTAAATGCAATATAAAAATGTGTAAAATCAGGATCCCATTGCAAATGACATTACATCTCATCTGATCTATCTTGGGTAAATGTATAGTGAAAATGTGTACAAGCAGGACTCAGTACAACAGCATTAAAGCAAACATTCGCATTGTCAAATGCTTGTTTACTATTGGGCTCTTACTATGTTGTGTTTTGAGGAATAATTTTGACTTTTTCTTACTAGAATCTCTCTAATTTGGAATGTCAGAGATACCTGGGGGACTCACAGGCTTAAAACATTATAAAAATTGTTTCCAGATCCCGGCAAAGGCGCACTGCCATGAGTTCTTTTTAGAGTGCCTCGATCCAGACCACAGCTTCACTAATTGTGAGTCCTGTATTGTTTTTTTTGCTCTAAATCCTTAAAGAAATGGGTAAAAAAAATTAAAAGAAATGATGGTTTCTCAGTCTGCCTCCTTGTCATCAAAAATAATAAAACAGGCTGAGGAAGTTCTCAATGATGGTGGAAAGCACACATCAGAAGGGTCCATCTCCTCATGTTTTGCAGCATCGAATATCGTAAAAGGTGACAAGAAAAAAGGAAGATAAACTGCTCAGCGATCTGAAAGGCATAGCAAAGATGGATCGAATACCAGGGTGTCTGAAAGTAGGAACCTTGAATCCATTGATGGCAAAAATAAGAATAAAGAAGCCCCTAAGCAGACATCAGAAACAGTGTCTACTAAAAAGAAACGAATGCTCTGTCCATACTAGTGGTTTTGTAACGTTACAGGTAGTCTGTAACATTACAAAAACTGCAAGTACGGTTCGCGTCCATGCTACAGCATGGTTTTATTGTGCTTTGAACCTTTTTAAGAAACCATGCTCCAAACCTGGTCAGAACGGGTTTCGAGCATGGTTTCAGTCCAACAAGGTTGCCTTAAGCCATTTTAACAGTGGTGTGGATGCAAACCGTACTGTAAAACGGTTTAAGGCAACTTCCGTGGACTTTCTAAGATAAATTTTGCCTCCCAAAAGAGAGGGGTAATAATGTTACTTACATCCCTGACCTGGCCAAAAGATTTTGAATCGATTAGTGCTTTTTTTACTCCGATCGGTTAACATGCCTGTTCCCCAGTATCCCGGCATGCATTTGGCACCCACAATGCTTTGCGGTATTGCCACAAGTATGCATGGGGACTCCAGCAGGCAATCTTGGTGTCAGATGCTAGTGTGGAGGTACGGACAACCGTTATGAAAACTGTTACACAAAACAGTTTTCAAAACATTTTCCAAAAGCGCTTGTAATATGGACAGGGCCTCAAAGAGACAAATGCCACTGCCACTCCTCCTGAATGGAGAAAGGAGCATGCAGACGACACAGAAAAAATGCCCTTATCTGAGAACATATAAAAGATGTGGACATTTTTCCAGGCCATCCAGGTTATGAGAAATGTTAATATTGTGACTGCCACCAGACTACTATGTACAAGAGAAGGAAGTGACCCAATGAAATCCAAGAGTGCACAGGAGCAAGGCTTTCGCTCTCCTCCAAGGCATAATGAGGACTATACTTCTTTCTCTTTGTCAGACAAATGCTTTATATTTTCAACATCCCCCTCAAGAAATGGAGGAAGATGAAGAAGATGCTGAATCTATGGATATGATGCACATAACACATGCAAGAAGGTTGCTAGTCCCCACACATAAATCACTTAAGAAGGCCATATCAAAAATCCTGTCTGCACCTACTTCAGCTGCAGTCATTGATAAGAAAATTGAAAGAAAATATCAGGTGGACAGGCGAGGGGTAGAATACCTGTATGCCCACCCTGGTCATCCAGGTGTAGTCCAGGCTGCTGCACATGAGAAAGCAAAAGGCTCCCTGTCTGCACAGCCCCCTGAAAAGGACTCCAAAACATTGCATGCTATAGCCAGAAAGGTTTATACCTCATCTTCCTTGCTCATTTGTCAGGTAGTTTCCAAAGTGGATGCACTCCAACCGAACAAAAAGAGATTAGACTGGAATTCAAAAAAAAATGTAATTTAATCAATTGTGAATTGCAATTTCTGCCAGTGGTGCTCGAACACCTACCTCTCAGCATTTTGCCTCTAGTGCAAGGCTTCATCGGGGGCAGCTCATTAGTCAGCTTAGTCAGCACATATAGCATGGTACCATAAAGTATTGTGGAACACAGTTCTGGCACTTGCTGGTAAAGCAGACAGTGAGTTGGAATAGGTTTTAATTGCCACAGCAAGATCAGCCCTAGATGCCACTATTTACCATTTCCACACTGCTGTGGACACTAATGATACTGCAGCTAGAGTTTTAGCTCATGCAGTGTCCTTAAGAAGATTTTCCTGGCTAAGGACTACCATCCTTTCCCATGATACCCAAACCAAAGCCTTGTATTTCTCCTTTGACGGAAATTCAGTTTTTGGTGACAAAACAGAAGCATACCTGCAAAAAGAGAATGAATACAATGAGAAGGAAAGTCCTCTACCTCCTAGAGGCCTTATGAAAGGGGAGGCAGAGGAAGGGGATACTTTCCAAGAGCCTAAATCCCATATGTCCTGTTCAATTACCAGCCACAAAGAAGCTACTACAGGGGCAGAAGGGGCACAAAGTGTACTATTGCTGCAGCACCAGCCCCCAAGCCCTAGCCAAAGCAAAACCCCAGACAGTTCTGCCAAGGTCACCCATCCATTGCCAGTGGAAGGAAGATTCGCTCAGTACCTCCAGGAATGGGTAAACATTACCACAGACAAGTTAGTTCTGGAGGTAGTGGGCAAGGGTTTGTCTCTGCAGTTCAGAAAATTCCCCAAATTGCAGAAACACAAAAGCTGTCCAGCTCATTTCCCCACAGAAAGAATTCTGCTATAGCTAGAATAAAACTGTTGCTACTGCAGGCAAAAGCTGTAGAAAAGGTCCTTGCCTCTCAGTGGGGCAAGAGTCTATTCTCAAGACACTTCCTAACCAGCAAAAGAAATGTGGAGTGGCAACCCATTTTAGATCTCAGGTATTTGAACAAGCACATAAAGAAAAACAAATTCAAGATGGTCACACTGAGAACAGTGATACCATGTTTGTAATCAGGTCACTGACTGGGATCACGGGATCTGAAAGATGCTTACTTTATATCCGTCTAGTCATCACATATCTCAGGTTCAAGCTGCGGAACTGCCAATATCAGTTCATAGCTCTTCCATACGGTGTCACCTCAGCACCAAGGGTATTCACAAAGTGTTTGGCAATGGTGGCAGCACATTTGAGAAGGCAAGGTGTAGTGGTTTCCCCCTACCTAGACGACTGGCTAGTCTCAGGGAAAACAGAACAACAGACAAGATGCTCATGTCAGACTGCAAGAAGCACCTTGGAATCTCTGTGATTCTTGATAAATCTGCAGAAGTCCCAAGCAGAACCTATTCAAGTACTGGAATTCATAGGAGCAGAGATAAATACCCTGCAGGGTATAGCCTTCCTCCTGCAGGCAAGAGCTACAGCTCTGATAGCCACAGCAGAGTCTTTCACAGCAGGCCACCCAAGACCTGCAAGGGACTTCTTGGCAATTACTGGGACATATGGCCACATCCACAGCTGTGGTTCCATTGGCCAAATTCCAAAGGAGAGATATTCAGTACCACTTAAGAGACAACTGACCTCAAAGATGGGATCCACTCTCAAAGTTAATACCAGTGATAAAATCATTGGTAAAGTCACTAGAGTGATGGAAGGAAGAAAGCAACCTCAGAGATGGCATTCCCTTCCTTCAGCAATCGCCAACAAGTATTCTTACTATAGATGTCTCACTCCTGGGGTGGGGTGCCCACCTACAAGACCTCACAGTGCATGGCACATGGAGACACCGAAACATATCAAGCCCCTGGAGCTCAGGTCAGTGCTGCTAGCAATGCAATCTTTTTCCTCCCAGCTACAAGGTCAATCTTTCCAAATCAGAACAAACAACACACCACAATGTACTACATAAACAAACAGGGAGGGACAAGATCCTCAAAGCTGTGTATAGAACCAATGAGGATCAGGGACCTGGTATACACCTTAGAAGCAAACACTTGTGTGGTGCATTTGCCAGGCAAAGACAATATCCCAGCAGACTTCTTAAGCAGAATCAGGAACACTTTATGTGGTCTTTCCAGAACATTCCATTCCAGATGAGCAAAAATTGCATAGCCTTGACCTGAAATGGAGTTCTGGGTATCTTCATGGACTGGACAAAAGATGTCAGCAGGGATCGACAAATCCCATAGCCCGACGTCCCAGGCTACAATTTTTTGCCATGGGACAACCAATTTCACACTACTTGGTTGTCCCACGAACAGCCAAATCATTATTGCCCTTTTTTTTTTTTTTGCTTAATTCATTTGGTTCACCCAACACCACCACTAGATGTCCCCACCCCAGATCTCTCACTCGGCTGTGGGAGGAGGGGGCAGTGGAGCTCGCATCATGTAATCAAGCTTTAGTTATCGCTGGTGTAGTAGCAGGGAGCATCACCGCTGGAGTAGAAGTTGGGAGGGAGCACCATGCGCCCGCTGCAATGGGGACCTCCTGCTACCCGCCCATGACCATCACTGCACCCGCTGTTGATGTGCTATCCACAGGGCTACCAGGTAAGCCCACCATTTGCTTTGGGACAGTCCTGCAGGGTGTGGGCATGATAGATGGGGGTGGGGTTGGCCGGGTTCGCATGGTACTGCACCACACACCAACGTGCCATTTTTGAGACAAGTGTAGCAGGCAGAGTAACTTCAGTGTTTCTGCATGGGCTATTTCTTCAAGTGGTATTGGGGGGCTGGCTGCTCTGGCTGCTCAAGAGCGCAAGTGTGGGGAGAAGAATATTATATCTGTCGGTCGCGAGGCATATGTCAGGATCGCTGACGATGAACCAAGTGAAAGGGGGATAAATGTGAGAAAAAAAAATGAACAGTTTGAATTAGGTCAGTCAGTAAGTGACTGAGAAGGACCCTGACCTAAGCTACAGCAATGTAATCACCAGCAGGCAACCAGAAAGAAAGTAAAAGTGGTTGCCAAGCCAATGCTTTGGGCAATAAATAAAAAAAACACACACACACACAACACACACACACACAAAAGGGAATATTTGTGCAAGCAGTTCAGCAGAAAAGTGTGGGGCAATTGGAGCTGGGCAGTTTGGGTTAACACAGGAGGAAGAGTGGAAACAGCACGGGTGTGAGACTGGACTTGTGTGTAGGAAAGGGAATCTTGGGTGGCTGGGAAAGAGGACTGAGAAAAGCCAGAGAAAGAAGGATTGGTTAAAGAAAAGAAAAAAATTGTGTACAATTTTACTACACTACAAACTAAAGTGTATTACTTTAAAAAAAAAATCTATCCTACCCTATCCTAGCTGACTGGCACCCAGAGTGGCAGGTGAACACTAAAGTGCACTGTAGGGTTGGGCTCTCTGTATTGTGGGTACTGTTGTAAAAATCACAGCAAAAGAGTGTGGGACAGGTTCAAGGAGGATTAACTGTCAGGACTTGCTGTGTGTGGGGCACTTTGGCACGCAGTTGTAGGGGTAAACATATTCACCCACATCCATGCTGCCGGCATGTACTCTACTTGACTGACAGACACCAGGTGGTTGTTAACTGTACCAACAAGTGTCTGCCATCTATTTCCAGCAACCCGCCTCCATCCCAGTTTTCAAGTACCACCACCCAATGAAAGGCTCACACCACAGTGACTGGTAAAATAAATTTTATTATCATTGAGAAAATATATTATTTTACCTGTGTTCTGTTCTACATCTGCATACTATTAACAATACAACCCCCACACCGTGTACTTTGTTTCTACACAAGTTTTTAAAAAATTTACATCGAAATTTACTGGACTACCACTTGAAACTCGGGGACTACTATTTTTGGCGAGGCTAGTTGTCCTGGACTAGCATGCCATTTTGAAATTTGTCGATCCCTGGATGTCAGGTCCCAAAACACTTAGGTTTTTATTACCTATGGCGAGGTGGACAAAGGTAAACCAGCAACCAAGAGGTCTATCTCTCGTTGGATAGTGTCTTGCATTCAGTTTTGCTATGAAAAAACTGGGAAAATGCCACCCAGAGGCTTGAAGAGCTAGTGGAACCAAAACAGACAGGAAAATGAAACAAATTTTAAGAAGTAGGTAGTTGTAGCTTTTTATTTCTAAAGTATTTTTCTTTTTCCTTTTCCTGTTGCCCATTAGAAAGTTTTCTGTGTGATAATGTTGTGCTGGATGTGTGGAACAGCCCTCAGGCTGGCAGCTGACATATCCATCTCTGGTCCCCGTACTACATCATCAGCATTGTGGTTTCACTGACAGTGACATCAGAGGTGACTAACCTGGCAGCTACTGAGTGGCTGTTCCTAAGCAGCAGTGATGTCAAAGTGAGGTCACAATGCTGAACAGGTAATGGGGGGAACAGAGCTAGATATGTCAGCTGCCAGGCAGAATACTGTTCCACACATCAAACCTACCAACACCAGGTAAACAATCTTCTAATTAACCAAAGGGAAAAGGAAAAAGTACCTTAGATATGCCAGCCTGGTGACGCTGAGGGCTGAGGTGCTGGTCGCCTTACCTCTCGCTACCTCATACATGAACGTGCTCACTCATTGACAGCTCAGTGGGCGGGCCAGCCGTGGAGGATAGAGGAGGGCTGTGCCAGTCTGCCCACTGGGGTTTATGTTGGGGTGGGAGCAGGGTGGTGGGACACCTGCTCTGGTGAGGGGGTGAGGGGCACTAGACCACTAGGAGTTAAAAATGTATTTGGGGACTGGGGATCAGGGATGGGGAGGGGCCGGGCAGGGTTGATTGAAACCACTAGACCACCAGGGATTTTTTTTAATAGTAACGATGGAGATGGGGGGGGTTACTGTACACTTTGAGGGGTGAATGGGTGGAGGGGAGGGACCACTAGCCACCAGGGCATTTGGTGGGCTCTGTGGGCACTGTCGGGCAGGGGATGGGGGGAGGGATCTCTATTTAAACAAGGAAGGAGAAATATTTTTTAAAAGTCAGGTGGGTGATCCAGTGGGCCGAGGGACCGCTAGCCACCAGGTATAGTTTAGGTACTTGTGGAGCAGGTGGGGGAAAGGACCACTAGCCACATCAGACACCAGGGCTTATATGGGCTAAATTTCACCCATAACTTTTGTGGAAGTTTTCCACTCTGCCACAGGCAGAAATTTGGAAACTTCCGCGAAAGTTCCCTGATTTCCATGGAAGTTCCATAGGGACAAAAAAATGCACTTTCACCCATCCCTGTTGAAAGCTGTGAGTCAGATAGAGTTTGGGAGTTGCAGTTGATAGTTCTACAGGCAAGTGGTACTTTGCCAAGGCCAGTTGTCAGAGGGATGGACCCTCAGTTTGTTATTTTTTCACCCTAGTATGGTAAACTGTGGCCGGTTTTGTGGGACGTGGTGGCTACCAGATCCTGTGAAGCCCGAGGGGCTGAAGATTTCTCAGCAGGAGAAAGGGGACTGAAGGTTTCGGTGAGTAGTGTTGGGGCAACCCCCAAAAGACTGTGAGAACTAACAGTGCTACCCAGATTCAGACTTTAAAAGTTTTAAAAGTGTCAAAGTCTCCAGCCAGGGAAGCTAAAGATTTCTTGAAACAATGTTAGATTTCAGGAAAGAGGTACAAAAGCTTGTAGCCTAAGTAGTCCTGAAAGGTCTTGCAGAGTGTTTAGAATTTAAAGATGGGGAGATGACATGTGCCCCCTGAAGAGTTTCAGGTGAAAGTTAACATAGTTCTTTCAAGTGTGCCTAGTTGTGGAAGTTAACACAGTCTTCCAGCTGGCAGACATGTACATGGGGGAGAGGAGAAGACGCTCCATAGAGAAGCAAAGAGCAAAGTGTGGAATCCAATGGGCTCCAAGGGGTGTTAACTAGGTTCAACCAGTGTGTGCTCGAAGTGAGTGCTGTGGCATCACCCACATAAATGCACTGGTAAAGTCCAGAGATCCCTAATAAAAGGGGTGGATGTCCGTGGGAAGTGTTCTTGTGAAAAGTCTCAGTACTGCAAGAAAGAAAGAGTCTGTAAAATGTTTCTGCCTGCTACAAGTGTACCATCTGTTTAGACAGTGACCAAACCCTGAGGGCACTACCATGTTCTGTTACCAGCTGTTCAGGAATAAAAACCATACAGTACAATACCAATTTCCTGATTGTGGACATTCCAACTCTGAGTGACCTGTGTGAGCTTTTGGGGCCCCCACAGATAGGAGACACATCATAGCCCTGGCACCTCTCCCCCGTACCTGGGTAACATAGAAACATAGACTTTGATGGCAGATAAGGACCGCTTGGCCAACCTAGTCTGCCCATTTCCCTACCTACAGGATAAGCCGCAGATCCTAGTTAACCAACAGCCTACTTCTTCCTACCCCCCCACAAGAATTACCTTATGTCTGTCCCATGAATTCTTGAATTCCCCCACTGTTTTAGACAACACAACCTCCTCAGGAAGGGTGTTCCATGCATCCACTACCCTCTCTGTGAAAAAATACCTCTTCACGTTGCCCCTGAACCGCCCCCCCGCCATCTTTAAATTGTGTCCCCTTGGTCTTGCATGTCTCTTTTTCTGAAAGATGCTACCCTTTGGACTTTGTTGATTCCACTGAGGTACTTAAACGTTTCTATCATGTCCCCCATCTCCCTCCTTTCCTCAAGGGTATACATATTAAGCTCTTTTAGTCTCTCCTCATATGGCTTCTCTTGCAGACCCTGCACCATTCTAGTTGCCCTCCTCTGGACTGCCTCTATCCTGTCTATGTCCTTGCGGAGATGGGGTCTCCAGAACTGGATGCAGTACTCCAGATGGGGTCACATCAACTGTCTGTACAGAGGGATAACAACTTCCTGTTTTCTGCTGGTGATGCCTCTCCCTATGCATTGTAGTACACCCCCAACTCTCCCTACTGCCTTCTCACATTGCTTGCTAACCTTAAGGTCATTTGATATGATTACCCCCAGGTGCCTTTCCTTTTTTGTTTTTGTTACTACCCCCCCATTGTGTAATCTTTCCCTGGGTTTTTGTTTCTCAGGTGCATTATTTTGCACTGGTAAAGTAGAAATATAAATGTTGCTTTGTACCACTCCCCCGCCTCCTAGAAGAAAAAATTACTCACCTTAGTAATGTTGTTTCTTCTATTGGAGTCTTGCTATATAATGACATATGCAGTGAGTCCCAACCTTCGAACTGCTCCGGAGGTGAAAGAGTTAACTTTCCATGCCAGGCATGGAACACTGAGCTCGAGCTTGGTTGAAAACTCTGTCTGTTGTTCTTCAAACTCAAACCATCAGATCTTTATGAGCTAAACTCACTGAGGTCCTGTGTGGAAGCTGTAAACCTACACTAGCCAACTGGCTACTAACATAATAACACATTTTTTGGTCCCAAAACAAAGACTCAAGTCAGGAGACCCAAAAAATGAAAAACACAACACCAAGTCACCACAAAAAGGAGGGGTGAAAAACAACAAGGTGGGCACCTACTAAGTGCCAACACTGCACTGCCCACCCACATCCCAAAAACAGAGGTTCTGAGAGGGCAGGGGGAGGTCATAATATAGCAAGACTCCAATAGAAGAAACAACATTACTGAGGTGAGTAATTTTTTCTTCAAACAACATGAAGTCTTGCTATATTATGACATATGCAGACTACAAAGCAGTACCTCCATGGAGGAGGGACAGAACCTACTTGGGAAATAGGCTCTGAAGCACAGCCATGCCTAACTGGGCATCACTCCTAGCCTGGATATCCAGGGAGTAATGCTTGGTAAAAGTATGAACTGTTTTCCAGGTAGCTGCTTGACATATCTCTAGAATAGGGATGTCCCTGGCAGCAGCCAGGAAAGCAGCTGTACCTCTGGTAGAGTGAGCCCTCAGGCCTGAGGGAGGAACCTACCCAGTTTTTCATAACAAAATTGGATACAAGAAACAATCCACCTGGCAATGGATCTCTTAGTGGCAGGTTTCCCTACCAACCTCACCATAAGTGAGGAACAGTTGGAGGGAGTCAAACCTGTGACCCTTGGTACGCCTACGTAGTAACTAAGGGCTCTTTGACATCTAACTGTGCAGCCTCCTCTCGCCAGAGGAGGAATGGTCAGTGAAGTACACAGGAAGAGACATAGATTGATTAAGGTGGAAATCTGAAACCACCTTAGGCAAGAACTTCCTGTTAGTCCTGAGGACCACCTTATCTCTATGAAAGGAGATAAAATCAGGCTCCACTGACAAAGCTTGTAATTCACTTATGCATCTGGCAGAAGTGATGGCTACCAGAAACACAGTTTTCCAAGTCAAGTACTTAAGCTCTGCTGAAGACAAAGGCTCAAAAGGGGGTTGCATAAGCTGAGCAATGCAAACATTAAGGTCCCAAGCAGGGGCAGGGGCCCTGAATGGAGGGTTGGTGTGAAGCAATCCCTTGAAAAACTTGGAGAATACAGGGTGAGCTGAAAGAGAAGAGGGCTTACCTGTTGAAATAAAGGCAGACACAGCTGCCAGATGCACTTTTAGGTAGCTGGTCTCAGCCCCAAGGTATTTAGATGGACCATGTAATCCAGGACTGTGGGTAAATCAGCAGATTCTGGGAAATATGTTTTCAGAGCACCATATGGAAAATCTCTTCCATTTGGAATTATAAGTAGCCCTGGTAGAAGGTTTTCTAGAAGCTTCAGAATGTCCATTACACCCTGGGAAAGGTGTAAATCAGCAAACTCCAACTCTTCAAGAGCCAGGCCTTGAGATTGAGAGATTTGAGGTTCGGGTACCAAACCCTCCTCTGAGCACAGACTAACAGGTTGTGACTCCTGGGAAGACAGAGGGGAAGATGGACTGCTAAGGACAGTAGGAGTGGATACCAGGGTTGTCTGGGCCAATCTGGGGCAATCAGGATCATCTTGCAGGGTTGAGACCTGATTTTGACTAGCACTTTGAACAGCAGAGGGAAGGGGGAAAAGCATAGAGAAACTTCCCTTCCCAATTGAGGACTAAGGCATCCAGAGGGACTGAGCCCAACACTGGGGGCCTGCAGCAAAAAAGGGGAAGTTGGTGATTGTCTGGGGCTGCAAAAAGATCTATCTGTGGGGTGCCCCATCTGGCAAATACCACCTCCAGGACCAGGGGGTCCAGTGACCATTCGTGATGGCCCTGGGAAATCCTGCTGAGAGCATCTTCCAGGACATTGTCCTTGCCTGAGGTGAACTGCCATAAGGGAGGTGTTCAGGGTGTAAGCCAGAGACCACAACTTCATTGCTTCGGTGCACAAGGCCATAGACCGAGTGCCCCCTTGCTTGTTGATGTACCACATTGTGGTGGTGTTGTCTGTTCTGACCTGTACCACTTTGTTCTGAACAGACTTGGAAAAAGCTTGAAGTGCTAGAAAAACTGCTCTGAGTTCCAACAGATTGATGTGGAGCAGGGATTCCTGAGGGGACCACAACCCCTGGGTAGTGAGGTCGCCCATGTGAGCTCCCCATCCCAAGAGGGATGCATCTGTAGTAAGGATTAAGAAGTGAGACTGGGTGACAAAAGGAACCCCTTGTCTGAGATTGCTCTGATCCTGCCACCATTGTAGGGCCTGGATCAGGGTTTGAGTCACTGGGATCAATTTGGTTAGAGGGTCTTTCTTTTGAGACCAAAAGGCTCTCAAATGGAACCGAATGTCCCTCATCTGAAATCTTGCTCCCTGCACCACTGCTGTAGAAGCAGCCATGTGCCCCAGGAGCTGTAGAAAATGCCTTGCTGGTCGAGACACCTGCAGGGTGAATGAGGATGCCAGAGAGACCAGGGTCCTTGCCCTGTCCAAAAGGAGGAAGGCTCTGGCTTTCTCTGTGTTCAGCTCTGCCCCTATGAAGGTGAGGAGCTGAACAGGCTCTAGAACTGACTTTGAAAGATTTAGAAGGAAACCTAGAGAGGTGAGCAGTTGCTGAGTTATCTGTAAGTGTAACTTGACTTGGTCTGGGGACTGGCCAACTATGAGCCAGTCGTCCAGGTAAGGGAAGATGGCAATTTTTTGCCTTCTTAGAGAAGCAACTGCTACTGCCAGGCATTTTGTGAACACCCTTGGAGCAGAGGTGAGGCCAAAGGGCATTGCTCTGAACTGGTAATGGCCTGAGGGCAGCTCGAACCTGAGGTACTTTCGATGGGAGCTCTGATGAGAATATGGAAGTAGGCATCCTTGAGGTCCAGGGACGCTAGCCAGTCCCCTGGCCTTAAAGAGGGTAGAATAATTCCAGAGTCACCATTTTGAATTTTGGTTTAAAAGGTGCTTGTTTAAGTATCTGAGATCCAGGATGGGCCGCCATTCTTCTGTCTTTTTTGGGGTAAGGAAGTACCTGGAGTACAACCCTTTGCCCTGGTGTAGGGGTGGAACCCTTTCCATGGCTCTGAGAGCCAGGAGGGAAGAGACCTCTGCCTCTAGGGCAAGTGCCTCTGGAGGATTTGCAGGTGGAAAGGATCTGGTTCTCATCTTTGGAAACTTTTGAAGCTAAGAACCAGTCCCTGGCTTACTACTTCCAGGACCCACTTGTCTGATGTCAGAGACTCCCAGTCCTGGACAAAGTAAGCCAGCCTGCCCCCTACAGGTAGTTGAGAATCGGCCCTGGCAACCCCATCAGGGTGCCTGCTTGGCAGGGGCTTTGGGCTGAGGGGTGGAAGCAGGCCTGCCTGCACCCCGTCTGCCTCTCCCTCTAAAGAACCCCCTCGGGGCAAAAGCTGAAGAGGAGGCCTGGGCTTGGTAAAAAGGCGTATGAAAAGGTCTGCCCCTGCCCCTGGGAAGCTGCCTTTGAGGAGTGGCCTGCCTTTCCTTGGCTTGTGCACTCCTATAGGTGGTCCTATACTCATCCATTTTCTTCATGTAATTCTCTGTCTGCTGCCCAGAGAATTACCCACAACAGGAAAATCCATGGCCTTAGTCTGGGTATCCTGTGACAGGCTAGTACATCTGATCCAAGCCATCCTGCGAAGAGCCACAGATGTAGCCATGACTCTTGATGAAACATCATTTGAGTCCACTGTAGCATGGAATTGCACGTTGGATGCCTCAATACCATCGGCAGCCACCTGCTCCAGCTTCTTGGCAAGCTGGCCAGGGACCTGTTTTGCAAGAGCCATAACAGTATCCCATCTGGATTTCTGGTATCTAGCAACGAAGTTCATATAATTTGCCTGTCTGAGTCCCAAGGATGCTGCCATGTACTGTTTCTTTGCCATGGCATTGACCTTCCTGGAGTCCTTGTCCGGGGTGTGAGGCCAAGGAATATTTGCCTTGTCACAGGCTGCAGCCTGCACTACTCCCAACATGGCTGCATTGTTGTGTAAGGAACTCCGTGATCAGAGCCTGACAATGTGTACCTCTTGTCCATTCTCTTATCCACAGGAGGTATAGTGTGAGGAGTTTTAGGATTTTAAAAGTCTGTTTCCCAAAAGATTTATGCAAGGAATAGACAATCTCCTGGACTCTGGGATATCCATCATTTCCACATAGTCAGGCTCCTCTTGATCATCCACAGCTTCCTCCATAGGGAGCTGGAGGGTTTCAGCCACTTTTTATAGAAAATAAAATGAGAAGGGACTCAGAAAGCCTAGGAGGGACACTCCTGAAGGTCTGTCTGGGAGATGTCCGGTCGATGGGCACATCCAGACTTTCAAATCACATTCACTCTCCTCATACTCCTCTTCCCCTCCTCCGTTCATAATATTCCTCTAAATCGTAGTCTTGAACTAGTGGAACCGGCCGAACCGGGCACTTACCTGATGGCACCGGTTCGGTCAGAATTGGAGAAAGCGATTGGACAATCTGAATCGCTTTGGCTATCTCTTCAGCGGTTGGAGAGGAAAGTTTTGGCTGCACACCAGCTGATTTTCTAGTCTTTTTTGCTGGAACCAACCCCTCAGAGTCAGCTCTCCTTTTGCCCGAGGAAGTCTCGCCCTGGTCAGAGGGCACTCCCTCTGGTTCGGTTGGAACCGAACCAGGCTGGCCATCCGGGTCAGAGGACTTCTTGGCCTCCCTTTCCCTGAGCCTACCAACTCTCTTATCCAGGGTAGCTGCAGGAAAACTTTGACAAATTTGGCAGTCTGCATTGAGGTAGTCAAACCCCAGACAATAAACACAGGTGGTGTGGGGGTCAGCCTTGGCAAAGGCTTCCCCACACACACTGCAGTGTTGAAACCCAGTGGGCCCGGTTTTTCTTTTGGGTTTCTCAGACATAGTGCCAGTCCTAACCAAACTTGCCCGTTTATGGCAATCCGCCAAGCAAGACCCTCTTATTGGTTCCCAACCGTGTCACAGGTCGTGGAAAAACGTAAGAAATTCCGTTTTTTTAGAACCGATAAGAACCGGTAACCACACTCTAAATGAAGAATAAAATATTTTTAAACAACCTGATCGGTTCAAGAGTGAACCGATAACAGTTTACAAGTTCCACACAGAAGAGAAATAATGTAAACCTATCTAGTACTCACAAATACCAAAGACAGAGCTTGAACCGACCGGTTGCTGTTTAAATTCGGTCAAAAAACCAAGAAATTAATACTTTAACCGACAAAACGAACCGAGTAGAAGGAGAAATCTCCGGAGCGACTGTTCAGTGAGGCGGAGTAAAGAATCTGACGGTTTGAGTTTGAAGAACAACAGACAGAGTTTTCAACTGAGCTCAAGCTCAGCGTTCCATGCCTGGCATGGAAAGTTAACTCTTTCACCTCCGGAGCAGTTTGAAGGTTGGGACTCACTGCATATGTCATAATATAGCAAGACTTCATGTTGTTTGAACCTCAAGCCAGGTGTTGCCCTAATGCCAGGGGTATACCCTTTGTTTTTGTGGTAGCTGCCTTGCCGACAAGCTGCCAGTAAAAAGGGGGATATGGGGTTACAAAGATGGGGGCCTCATCCTAGGATTTTGGGGGAGGGCCAAGGTGGTTGCCATGCAAAGGGTATGGTTGTCTTTTTGTCTGGTGGCGAGCACCCACCAAAGGACTGTTTTTGTGAGAAAAAGTTGCAATCTGCTAAGAAAAAATTCCATCTGCACGTGTACAGCTTTGGGAGAGTGGACTGCAGTGTGAGATTCTGTGGAAAATCAGTTGCTAAGTACTGATTTGGTGGCTCTGTGTGAAATCCTGCTTTGAAAGTGTTGAAAACTGTTCAAACTGTCAAAATTACTAGTTGCAGAGTGATTCTGAACAAAGAGATGTTTGCTGTAAACAGAATTTTCCCTCTGCCTGAGGGGAAAGTGATGGATTCGCTGTAGAGGACTGTGTTTTGGGAGAGAAGATCAGTGAAATTGCTGTTGTGGACTGTAAACAGAAACCACGGTGAAAAAACAAAATCTGGTCAGATCCACCCCGGCTGCATAATGAAGTTAGTGAGATTGTGTTGAATTGTGAAGGATACATGGAGAAACAACACAATGCTTTTTAACTAGTAAGATTTGTTTTATTTTCTATTCTAAGGAAGACAGGCACATTATTAGGAAACGATATGGAGGTGTCGATTTTAAGGGAAGGAATGGTAAGCAATAAAGGTTTTGTGTAATGATCATATACTCATAGCGATAGAAACAGACTGATTCAGATCCCTGGAACCCCACCATCAGAATCAATTAAGATTGCACATTTCTTTATTCATATTGAGGGTAATCAAACCAAACATCATGACTCAGCTGGCCTGTACTTGCATGGCATGGCTAACCCCTGTTCTGCAGATCCAGTCCCTGTTCTCTATATTAAAGTGATTTTGTGAACTTTGCCATGGAAAATGGGATTAATAACCTGTAGGTGTTGTGATTCAATCTCCTACCATTTAAACTGCCAAAAAGTGATGTTTTCCATGAAATAAATGCTTTTATTTCTGTGCTCTGCTTCATTTGCATAACCCGCCTCTTTTTTTTCTCAGTGCTACAACCCCTATGTGTGACATCATGCAAGGGAAACAAAGTTTATAAACACTGTTTTGAAACAGAGGCCTCTGTTGGTCAGTCTTGGTATTGCAGACATTTACACAACCAACATAGGAGACTATATCTCTCAGTATGGAAACCCTGTCAACTAGATACTATATGCACAATGCCTTGTTTGGTAAATAAACATATGAGAGCTTTTATTGTTGAAGCCACTACAGAGATTTGAGACTGCAACTCACAGTAAGGGAAATGGAAAACAATGTTTTATTGTACCCACAATGACTTGCTATGGACATCTACATATTAGGTGCAGTCACCATCACCAGAATAAGTGACTACACCTCAGAGTAACTAACATGTATAGCAATTGCTGCTGTATGTAAAACAGTGACAGTTCCCTTGCATGACATCATTCTGGGGGTGTGACTGCACACAGAAAACTGGAGAACACAGTGCTGCTAAAACATAAATAAAAATGTCTATAACAGATTTGTTTTATAAAACAAATTGCAGCTTCAACATCTGAAGCATGGGTGGCAATGGGATACTATGTGAAAAAGGCATCTGTGAAAGCTCACAAAATCACTTTAAGAGTGAACATTTTATCTATGGACTACTAATTGCTACTTTTGTGATTGACATCAGGACTGTGACACTTTCTTCTATGTACAATTAGAACAAAAAGTAATATTTAGGATAATATATACATTTTCCCCAGATAACACATGGGTGCTCCTATTTTACATAGCAACACTTAGTCCAGTTTCTGTTATGTACAGACTTGTACCTAGGAATTACAGAGTTTGGATCAGTCCAATTTCAGATATTAGGCTACTGCTATTTAATATATGACAATGCATATGTCACCTTGGGACTATTTCTATATTATCCTTTTTTGGGGGTTTGTATAGAACAAACAGTGTCACTCATGATATTAATCACAAAATTAGTATTCCATACTCATTACACCAAGATGTTCCATCTTACTGAAGAGAATAGGGACTGCATCTGTGAAGTGGGGGTTGGCCATACCATGCAAAGATACCTCAGCTCATCGTCATGATGGTTGCTGAGGGACTGGAAGGAAAAGTATGCCTCTTTACAGACACAAAGATCTGCAACAGGGTTGTTGCACAGGGGAAGGTGGAAAGGATGAGAAGGGACTCGGCAAGGTTGGAGGAATGGTCAGAAGTATGGCATCTTGGATTCAATGCAAAGAAGTGCAAAGTAATGCACTTGGGAAACAAAAATCCAGGGGAAGAGTACACAATGGGGGGGGGGAATAGTAACAACAACAAATATAGAAAGGGGCCTGGGGGTAATCATATCAGATGACCTAAAGGTTAGCAAGCAATATGAGAAGGCAGTAGGGATGGCTAGGGGATACTGGGATGTATAGGGAGAGGCATCACCAGTAGAAAACAGGAAGTTGTTATCCCTCTGTACAGATAGTTTGTGAGACCCCATCTGGAGTACAGCATCCAGTTCTGGAGACCCCATCTCCGCAAGGACATAGACAGGATGGAGACAGTCCAGAGGAGGGCAACTAAAATGGTGCAGGGTCTGCAACAGAAGCCATAGGAGGAGAGACTAAAGGAGCTTAATATGTATAGCCTTGAGGAAAGGAGGGAGAGAGGAGACATGACAGAAACTTTTGAGTACCTCAAGGGACTCAACAAAGTCCAAGAGGGTGGCATCTTTCAGAAAAAGAGATGTGCAAAAACAAGGGGACAAAATTTGAAGATAGAGGGGGATGGCTCTGAGGTAATGTGAGGAAGCATTTTTTCACAGAGAGGGTGGTGGACACATGGACCGGCCTTCATGAGGAGGTTGTGGGGTCAAAAATAGTGGGAAAATTCAAGAATGCGTGGGACAGACATAAGGCAATTCTTGTGGGGGGTAGGAAGAAATAGGCTGTTGGTTCACTAGGATCTGCAGCTTATCCAGTAGGTAGGGAAATGGGCAGACTAGGTGGGCCAAGCAGTCCTTATCTGCCATCAAAGTCTATGTTTCTATGATTTTTGTGTTGCATCTTTTTTTACTATGCTTCATGAAATGTGCATTTCCTATTGATTCAGATGGTGGGGTTCCAGGGTTTCACATCTTTGTGTTTCTCTCATACCGCTATATGACTGGATGTGAAAAGAACTTGAAACTATTTTTGAGTTTACTTTCAGTACATTACAAGTTGTTTTACAGCTCCTGTACCAGTCTACTGTACTTTGTAGACTACATGAATTGTAATTAATTTATTTTTACACTTGTCATTTTTTAATCACAGTTGGAGTGCTTAGTAGCTGTGCACAACAGTAAGATAGGCCCTAGGATTTTCATAAAATACATGCATCATAAAATAACTTGAATCATAAAAAACAAAACTTGGGAAGTTCTAGATACTGAACCAAGTCTGAATAATATGATATCAGCATGACCACAATTACCACTTAAACGAACCAGTACTTTACAAGATACCCTTGTTAAATCTATATTTATAAAAGTAACACTTAATCTGAAAACAACTTGAATGCCTGACAGTCCACATTGAAGAAATTATTTTGACAGTTTCAGAGGAGACATGCGAAGGTGATAGCTTCAGCGAGAACCTTACTGGATCTATGAATGTCACAGTTTGCAGCCAAGAGGTTTAAATGAAGATGTCAGACTGCACAGTTATTTATAGTTTTTGCATTTTTCAGTAGCTGTAACTTGTTTAGTGAAAATATTTATTTTCCAGGAACCGGGAGGAATCAGTATATATTTTCGTTGGTTTTACTGTGTATATGAGGTGTTTTTTATATGTCTTTACCTGTAAGATATGTGCTTTGCACCCTTGTTTCTATGGTTACAAGTTTCATAAAACTACACACACAAAAAAAGACAAAGAAAACCAAGTTGTGTTTAGCACCTCATTTACAAGGGGGTCTTCAGAAATCGATGCGATCATAATAAAGAAACTGAGAAGTTATAGGTATTGAACCTTGTTATTCAAAGGGCAAAAAAATTACAATTAAAAACTGATAAAGGTGTAAAGCTGTAAATAAGAGTGAAACAACCATGCTGGTATGCACACCACATAAGGTAGTTCTTGAAAGGATACAGATTGGGGATGGCTCGATTAACACTGCAAGTCCAGAAAAAAATATACATTGTCACCTCTTGCTGTACTGAAATGCTACAGCTGATGCCAAATACAAAGCAAGGTGGTGGGGGCAAGGTTGGAGGACAGGTGTGAATAACACCATATACTCAGCAGGAGGGACTTTATATCTCTCGGAATTTATTTGTGAAAATGAGTGATCAGGATAGGAATGTAAGTGGAGTCAAGACTGGTTAAAAAAATAGTTGCTTAACTTGTAGACTTGAAATAATTGCATGTATTCCTTTCTGTAACATCTTTCCATGCACAAACAGGCTTTGGCTTTAAAGCTAACTTGCTTAACTGTGTTTGGTAGATTGTACTCCTGATTTCTGTTTATGACAGGCAGTAAACATTCCTGCATGAAAAGGCTTTACCATTTAAGCGCCTATAAAGTGAGGAACTACACAGTGACATAAAAACATCACTTTACAGGAGCTTCAAAGGCAAAGTCTGTTCCAGAAATATTAACTGCCTGTCATGAAAAGAAGTCAGGAGTCAAATCTACAAAAAACAGTTAAGTAACTCACAGTTGCACTAGCAAATATGATTTACACTTTTACAAACATTTATCAAGTAAAAAGACATGCTTCATCTTATTCTAAAAACAGAGAAGAAAAACTCAGTAACCACACAAGCTCAGTACACACTGCATTTCCAACAAGACAGTGGCCTGCTGTAGGGGCTATTAGACATCAAACCAAAGGGCACTCTGAGAAGACTATCCTGGACAAGATGCAGTAAAACAAACCTGAATAGCAGCCCTCAGAGGTCATAAAACACCCAGGGAAAGCAGGGAAAGTTGGAAAAAAAATCCTCACACAGCCTAGGCAGAAACAAAACACTGGGATCACTGCTTTGCAAAATGTATCCCTTACAATTTTTTTCTTACTTGCAAGACAGCATATATTTATCCTAATAAATCTGCCCTACTGCCACATTCAAAACACTATCCCTACCTACTTGCCACATATAAAACTCAATTACAACACTGCTACACTTATATATAATATATACTTCTCAAACTTAAAAGAACAAATACACTTTATTATCAAAGACTGTGTTTACCGAGTACTGTACCCATGACTAAAATAATTTGAACCCCTCCCCCAAAAATGTGCCCTCACATGAAATTGCATGTTTAACTGTGAAGACAATTTAAAAAATGTATTTCTAAATGCATTACTAACACCAATGCTTTCGAAGTTGTAAAACTACTAAAAAGACAAACTATATATATATATATATATATATATATACAATATATATGTATATACAGTAAACACATTTTGTTAATCCCAAAAGCTGAACTTTATGTTTTTAGTATATAAATGTTTAAGAAAAACCTGTGGCTCTTTCAACTTGAATCAGAACACTGTGGCTTGGATATTCAAAAGGGTTCCGCATGGCGCAACAGGGATGCACCATACACAACCCATCAATGCACCCTGCGTAATATTCAAAGGGCAAGTTGCAATGCACAACTGCTGATATGCGGGGTGCATAGTAATATATACCTTACAAATGCAGAGCGTTCCCATGCATATGGCACATCCCGATATTCAGCCCGGGATGTGCAGCATATGCTGGCACTAACTCTACCTTTGCACCGCTCAGGGGTGCAAAGATGTGCCTGGTAAAACCAGGAATAAGTCCTGACCACCCACAGGTGAGCTGCTGTGTTGCAGAGTGCAACACAGCAGCCCTCAGTGGTGAGTGGCCACCACCACCCAGAACACTATCCACATGCTCCCTGCCCTGGGAGCGGTGTGTCTCCCATCCGACCCGATTGTGGGCATGGTAAATTGTAATCCCTGGTGGTCCAGTGGAAAGTCCTCCATCACCAATACCTTGGTGGTCCAGTGGTACCTCTTCCTTCTCAACCTGCTGAGGTCCGCATCAGCACCCCCATCATTGAGGGTGGCAGACCCTCCTGCATGCCGCCCGAACACCTGCCGAATGACAGTGTACAGTATGGTTCAGGGCGTTTATTGTCCACTGCATGGACCAATGGGCATGCAGACTATATTTATTACAAGGCTCAATATGAGAATGAACATCGCATATTCACATATCGGGTTTGTGTAGTACAGCATGGTCTGCATGCCCATTGGTCCATGCAGTGGACCAATAGGTGTACAGATCATACTGTACGCTGTCATTCGGTGGGTGGCCAGGCGGCATGTGGGCAGGGTGCTGCCGCCCACTGATGACAGGGGGGTGCTGGGTGGGGGAGACCTCAGCAGGCGGGTGGGGAGGGGTACCACTGGACCACCAGGGTATCTAGTGATGTTTCTGCCCATGATCGGGGGATGGGGGACTTTCCACTGGATCACCAGGGATTATATTTCACTTATGCCCATGATCAGGTGCTGAAGGGCTTTCCCCTGGACCACTAGAGATTATTATTACTTATGCCCATGACCGGGCAATGGAGGGATTTCCCCAGGATCACTGGGGCATATATACTGTATTTACTAATGCCCATGATCGGGCAATGGAGGGCTTTCCACTGGACCACCAGGGATTATATTTCACTTATGCCCATGATTGAGTGATGGGGGGGCTTTCACTGGACCACCAGGGAGATTCACTCTACTTATGCCAGCGATCGGGCCAACGGGAGCGGGGATCACCATGGGACTGCAGGGCATCAGTCCCCGACGGCTGCAGCCTGGCAGGGCGCCAGGTGCAAGTCACCGGGGATCAGTGCACCGCATGCAAATGGGGCCATAATGACATGCAAATGGCCCCATTTGTGCCTTACATGCATAATGGCCTCATATGCATGCCCAGTGCTGAATATCGTGGATGACGCACCTAGCAAAACTGCACTTGCACTGGTGCATCTCCCTGCTCCCATTCTGCCACTTGCACTGGCACAGTGCCACTGCACCGTGCGCAGTGTGTGTGCCCTCAGTGCCATATTCAATGGTGCTGAGCCATGGCACAGCACCGTTGAATATCACCTGGTCCATGCCCTGGCACAGCCCAGTTGCGCTGCACCCAGGCTTGCGCCCCTGCCCGGTGCAGTCTGAATATCCAGGCCCATGTCTATTGTTTTACTTGGAAGCTGTAATTTCAGGCAGTCCTTAATTACTCTCTCCTTCTGAGTCCCCAGGTGGCTCTGATAATCATTTGTTCCAAGGGTTTTTAAGTCAATTTGAAGGATTAAGAATCTTCTGTTCTCCTAGTCCTTAATAAAATGCAGGGGCTCCACAATGCGATCATTCCACAGACTTGTTCTGTTGCTTGCTCCAGGTCCCAAACTAGTGTGTCTTATTCCAACATGATATCCACCTCATGCCTCTCCCACATGAATCAAAAAAATGTGGGGGTGGATCTTTAGGAGTTTCTTGGGTGGAGGTGGGGGTGGATCTTACTCCCCCCAAAAATGAATGCTGCCTCCCACTACTCAGGTTCCAGGTCTTGTACCACCCATTTAAGAAAGAAAATAGTTCCCTGCAACCATTGACTAACATGAAAGCATATTTATTTGAGGGCAGAAAACATTTCTTGAAGGAGGGTAAGGCGGAGGAGACTATTTACACTTTCAGCCAGTTCCACAGACAGAAAACATGACATCACTCCTTTTGTACATGCAAAATGTCTGCAGGCTCCACCTACTGCAGCCATAATAAGTCAGTTTGCATGTTAAAATTGGTTCCTGTGGCTTGAGAATTGCCTCAGGGGAGAGAGAGAGAGAGAGAGAGAGAGAGAGTGTGCCCCTAGCTCATTTGCATGGCATCGAGTGATTGGTTCTTTTCATGAAGCTCCGCCCCCTAGCTAGAGTTCCTGTGGACTGGTACAGAGTTTGAAGAAAGGGAGAGAGTACATGCATGTGAGGCAGCAAAAGCCTAGCAGAAGTGCTTTATTGGAGGACTTGTCATTTCAGAGTACAAAGTTCCAAAATCGGAAGAAACAGTCAGGTGTTTCCCATTTGCCAGCGTAATCACTTATGCTGGTAGCTGTCACAAACCCACTTAGCAGGTCAGCCCTCTACTCCCAAAGTGCCAACCTCCGAGCGCAGTCTTGTGAACAGTTAACAGAAACAAGGTAACCCTCCTGTCTGTTTTGTGGGTTCGAATCAACCTTTGGTCTCAGTTCTAGAGGGATTTAAAATGTGAACCTCTTGCTAGCATACCCAATGCACAGGCTCAGATAATTCTGTCTTCGGGGGGCCAGATATCTTTGCCTATGGGCACCTAACCAGGTGTATAAAATGAACCCTTAAAAACTCTAATAAAGACCTCAGATTACTCTTACCTTTTCCAGTTTGGTATCACCATTCAAGCTTATGCACAGTGTCTGCTTTAACCATAGAAACTTCACTTGTTAAAGGAAAGAAATGCAAAGACAGACCAAGTAGGCTCTAAAAATAGAGTTTACTAAAATAGATAAAAGTATGTAAAACATAAAATACAGAACTATATATCACAAGAACCATACAAGCTTTTAAATGAACAAGGTTTTAACAGTGCAGTTCCTACTACAGTACTTAGATTTTGTCTCTCTCTACCTGTATACTTGCTTAAAGTGCTCAAAGATGTTTCTTTGTCAGAGTGTAGATAAAAGTGTCTCTGAAGGATACAGAATCTGTTTAAAAAACTGTCTTTGCCAACCCTTTTGTGTGAGGTCACCTAGCTCCTCCTCTGTTTTTGAAAAATCATACACCCAGGATATTTTATCATATTAGAAGGTAAAATAACTAAGGTTACATCAGCAGAAACTCCTTTCCCCATGTGACTTCCCCAATCAAGTCTGTAAATATCCTTCCATCTATAAGCAGTATCCTCTCTCACACAGACATCAAAGCATTTATGATTTCACACCAGTGTGTCGTAACCTGGTTTCCTCCTCTAATGTCATAAAATGGATATTGATTTCCCTCTTAGCAGTTAAAGCTATATTTAACTTAGAAAAAAACAGGAGATTCTTGATTAAGGCCTGTTCTAGTCTGTAATTAGCTTCTGGCCTTCCAGGTAACGCCTTATATCTAAAACCTGTGTGTGTGTGTGTGTCAACTCACATGTTGTCTCAGCATGTCTCATGAGAGACAGTCCATAATACATTTTTATATTACAAAAAAAATCATAGTGTACTCAGAACTGGCTGTCCATGTGTCACAATCCTCCCTACCTAGACTGAATTTGGGGGATCTATCCCCTGCATGGGATGAACTTCCCAAATCAGTTCACTCCTCATAGAAACTAGACAGCCCATCGGAGTTCTGATTTTTGGCTCCAGTCCTATGTAGAATTGTCATATCATACCCTTGCAAAGCAAGACTCCATCTTAGCAATCTACCATTGTTCTTTCCCATCTGCATCAGCCAAACCAGGGGGCTGTGGTCAGTCTGCACCACAAAATGCTGCCCATATAAGTATGGCTCTAATTTCTTTAGGGCCCACACTATGGCAAGACACTCTTTTTCCACAGTAGAGTATGCCTGCTCTCTGGGAAGTAACTTCCTACTCAGGTACACTACTGGGTGATCCCTCCCTTGGCTGGATGTCTGACTCAGTATTGCCCCAATACCCACGTCTGAGGTGTCAGTCTGAACTATAAAGGGTTTGCTATAGTCAGGACTTGTCAAAACAGGAGTACTGCACAGTGCCTCCTTCAGTTTGGTAAAGGCTTCTTCACAGGCTGGGCCCCAGGTAATTTTCTTGGGCATCCTTTTCTTTGTCAGGTCAGATAGGAGAGCAGCCAGGGCAATGTAATTGGGTACAAATTTTCTGTAGTATCCTGCTGTCCCTAGAAAACTCCTGACCTGCTTCTGCGTTTCTGGTCTGGGCCATGCCTGGATTACCTCTATCTTCATTTGGTTAGGATGGAGCTGTCCCCGGCCTACCACATGCCCAAAGTATGTCACTTCTCCCATGGCCACCTGCCACTTCACGGCTTTGACAGTGAGCCCCACCCTCTGTATCCTGCCCAGCACTTCCCTAAGGTGGGAAAGGTGTTCATCCCAGCTGGTACTAAAGATGGCAATGTCATCCAGATACGCCATGGCATACTCCTCAGCACCATTTAACACCTGGTTCACCAACCTTTGGAAAGTGGCCAGGGCATTCTTCATTCCGGAAGGCATTACTTTAAACTCAAATAAGCTTATCGGAGTGATAAAGGCTGACCTCTCCCTAGCTCTGTCTGTCAACTATACCTGCCAATACCCCTTGGTCAGGTCAATGGTCGTAAGGTAGGTCGCCCCTCCCTACTTGTCCAGGAGTTCATCCATCCAGGGCACCGGGAGGGCGTCTGACTTCGTGACTGCATTCAGTCCATGATAGTCCACACAGAAATGAATAGAGTCATCTGGCTTAGGCACAAGGACTATGGGTGAGGCCCAGGGGCTGTAGGATTTCTGGATTAACCCTAAATCCAGCTTTTCCTTCACTTCTCTCCTAATGTCCTTTGACACCCAATGTGCTGTCCGCCGTATGGGCGTCTGTGTCCCTGTCTCTACATCGTGTGTCGCTAAGGGGATTAGTCCAGGCTTGGCGCTAAACAATGGGGCAAAGTCTGCTAAAACATCCCTTACTTTCTGGATCTGGTCCGGGGCCAGACAATTTTACTGCCTCCACAGAGGACTCCCACTTACTTTCTTTCAGCAAATCCAGAAGGGGGTCTCCTTCGTCTGTCCCCTGCCCAGGACTACACACTGCAAACACCATGTCAGCCCTGTTTGCATATGGCTTCATCATGTTGACATGGTACATCCTTTCTATCTGTCTTCGGTCAGGTAACTCCACAATGTAGTTCACGTCATTTATCTTCCTAACCACTTTGTACAGTTCTATTATTTCACTTTGCTCCACAGAGGAGATCCATGGGAACCATATCCACCAATGCCCTATGAGACAAGCCCTTACTGGAGACAATGTATGTTCTCTAGTGCCACCTCACCCCCACTGGGGAGGACAACTATGATACCTGGATGAGTCAGGTCACTCAGATGATACAGGAGTGGAAGTGCTCAGATGATGCAAGGGTGGTAGAGAGTCTCCTAGCATGCCTCTGACTGTTGTCTGGTCTTTATGCACTAGCCGACCAAGATGTACTGTGCATGTCTACCATTCTGGCCATGATCAAGAGCATCTGTGCAGAACCAGGGAGTGGAAATCCTTTTCCACCTGACAGCAACCAGCCAGAGTGAGGGAGAGAAACTATTACACCACATGGTATGACTGGAAATGATGCAATGGCTTGTCTTCACAGCTAGTGGATCCACTGGAACAAGTGCTGAGAGGAGCCTTGCATTCAAGACTATTACTGATTGTGCTCCACCTGTGGGAGCACTGAGCCAACACCTTGACTTTCCAACAACACCTGGAGGATGTGTGCAAGGCAGAATCACAGGAGGCAATGATAGACCAGGATCATGACAACTGGGGCTGGGGAGTTTTGCTGCTGGCAGTGGGAACAAGCTCAGTGTGGGGATGGTGGGTACCTGGTGACCCAGCGTCCCCTTGCAGTGGGGCAGGGAGCTGCCTTGCTCCCATGTAAGGGGTGGTGTACACACCCAGAGTGTACTGCATAATCTGAGGCCACACTGGGTGTCTGGCCCACATTATGGGTTGGAGGGATGCAAGAAAGAAAAACTGGGGAGAAAAAAACAACTGCCTTCCAAATGTCAGCAAAGCCTGAACAGAGTATGTTCCAGAGAATGACTGTAGCTGGCCATGGAAATAAAAGCCTATGAAGAATCAAAAAAAGGAGCAGCAACGACACCTACAACCTACTTCAAGTCTGCCTAGAGGAAGGCCTGCCCCAAACCCTTATTCCATTCCTCATGTCAGAGCCCAGCACATCACCTGAGGAGGTACGGTATCAAGCTGGAAATCAGCAACTGATTGACCACAATTGGAAGAAGCAGCAGAACTCACAGGGGAAATAACAACGGAGCCTAGTATGAGAAGAAACTAGGAATGTGACAGTACAAAGCTGCATCAAATGGACCAAATCTACTTTTCCCCCTCTTAAGTAAGTTTCCCCAGGTCACAAGGGCAATCAGCCTATGGCTACAGCCCTTTAAATTGAGAATCGCTCCAGCACTATCAGAAGCCCTTTCCAGTACTGCCAGTTACTTCTGCAGCACCAGCATGGGCTGTCCTAACCCGGTACCCCTCCAAAAAGACTACCAACTAAAGTGATGGCCAGACACAAGGTGGCTAGGTTTCATTTATTGTAATTATGCCTATCAGCTTCTTCTGAGATCACAGCACTTCCAAGCATTGATGTGAAGCTGATACACCCGATGCCGTTACGTGAGTACCGCTGAAAACTGATTAAACTGCATTACAGCATTTACTCACTGGCAGGTCTGAGTGCTATTAGTTTCACTGAATCTACCACATCCTGCTGAGCACAAGCATTTTTGTTTTGATTGTTGAAGCTGGGCGATGGTCACCCTGCAAAGTACTGGATCTCCGTAACTCGAGCACATCTGCCTTTTTGTTTGTTGTATGTTCTCTTGGCAGCTCATTAGCAACTAAATAGGACCCAGGTCAAGTATACAGTAAGTGGAGCACAGCTGTGAGATTACCCGGAGCACTTTATTCACCAAAGCTGGCTTAAACCCCCCCAAGATGTCAGAGGGCCCGTGTTTACCCTCAACTGGGTACTGCTGGCCCATATTAGGCTGTCTGTGGAGATCCCAGTCCTAATGGAGGATACCTTCTCAACAAAGAATTGACCAAACTCCTCGCATTTCTCTGCTTAAAACACTCTTTTAGACGGAAGATAAGGTGGTTTTAACAACCTGTCTACAGTGTGGAAGAGTTGAACTGATCAGTTTTACCCTGCAGCAATCACCCTTGACAAGAACGTTGTCTTTTTCAGAGTGCTTTTCCATTGGTTCTCACTCTAATGAGTCTTCAGTGCCAATGCATTCTCATCTTCTAGAAATGTTCCAACCTCTGTCCCTCAGTCTTCAGCAGCCTCAGCTTATCACAATACCATAGCAAGCTGTGGCAGGAAGTCAAGGGGTAGACACAGTAGGGTGCCAGAGAGTCCAAGGCAACCTTAATAGCCACACTGTAGTTCTTCATGGCCTTCTCAGCTACTTTAGCACATGCTGTCACCATACACAAGATTCCCAATACTGCCAAGAGTTTAATAAACTCTAGACTACGTTTAGGATTGTAACAGTCTATCTCCATAGGATGGGAGAGTAATTGGGGGGCCCCACATATAAACCACATGACATGATGATCCAACTAGATAACCAGGTCAACCATGACATTCCAGATGTCAAGAACAAATCAGAAGATGAAGTCCCAGGCATGGTCCTGTTGATAGATTCCAGAGGCAACTGCCTGTGCACGGCCTGGTGATGTTCTAGGCTGGAAGAACTGCTGACCAAAATACGAGGCCTCAACATCGACCCAAGTGTTGAAGTCCCCAACACCAAACATTTGGGGGAGTCCAAGACTAGGTCAGCCATTAAGTCCCCTAGTTTCTGCAGGAACTTGGTCTTGTGCTCCAGATGATGGTACTTGACAATGAACCTGCAGCCTGTACTTAGCCCATCCTTTAGTGCCACACATTCTAACAACTTTATCACTTCTGTAAGGTATGCCAGGAGTGCTAAAGTGGATCTAAACAGATTTCCTCTCCCTGTGCTCTGACTTCTGGCAATGGATCACCAAATACTTAGTTGGAATAGATGCCTCCAGCACAGTGCGGAGTAATCCCCAGTCAGGTCTTGTTGATACATACTAGGTCAGCTTGGGAATCTATGATGTAGCTCTCTATCCCCACAGTTTTGTTTGTCAGTGATCTGGCATTACAGAGAACTAACCAAAGGGAAGCAGCAGGATCGGCTGGCCCACTTGTCACAGGGCGTTCCTGTGATGAGTAGGGGGCTTTGAGTTAAAATCAATAATAAGGGTTCCATTGAAATGTCAACCCCCCCCCCCCCTTCTGTCTTTTACAAATAATTAAAGTGATTAGGCGAAAACTTATAGTTTAGGTAAAACAATACAGGTAAAAGAACAAAATGAGATTGGGTTAAAATGATTTATTGTAAGATTCTGTTTAAGTAAGGCAGAGGGCAGTAAGGAGAATAGAGTGATGAAGTAAAAGTTTCTCTGCTTCTCTGCATAGTGTAGATTAACGTAAACGTTTCTGGGTGTAACGTGGTTGGTCTACCCCTTTTAAAAATACCAAAATGGGGCTGGAAAGTATTGTTTTGAGTTTTCTCTGGGGAATCACTTTCCTTTTAACAAGTTCAGGTGCCCAGTGGTGCTATGAAGTTGTAAGCGCCTAATTTAGCAATTCCCACTTTAAGTTAATATCGCAAGTTTCCGAGTGCATCTGACTAGTAGAATGATAGAATAATACTAGAATAATTGATAGAAGAGGATTAGAAGAGACGATGGTGCCCTTCAAAGAGTAAAGCAAATGGGCATAAATGGTGCTCTGAAATGCGAGTGCTCTACCAAGTACCCAATCTGATAGGAATTCAGAGGCGCTTTAATAAATTATATAGCGTACTGAAAAATGCACTATAATTTTTGTCTTTGTTAGTCTGAAGAAGAGGAATGGTACCCCCCTTCTTTATGACTCCTCTTTTAGTAAATAAAAATAAAATAAAAAGCAAATGGAATTCCATATATTATGCCCTTATGTCAGAGGAACAAGTAAAAAGTAGAAGGCTAGAAGAATACAGTGGAAGACGCCACTCGGGGAAAAGTATTTGGTAGTATTGGGCTTTTCCCTCTCCCTATGACACCACTGACCACCTGTTTGCTATAATTAGGTAAGACCCTTGGGACTGGAATCAGAGAGGTAGACCCACTGCCACCAATTCCAGTTCTTCCTAGGAATTCTCCTAGTCCTTATACCACCTATCCTCTCCTCCTCAATGTTTACCCCCAGTCCAGACTTACTCCTATATCCACTCCTTCTTACATTTTGCAGCCCCTTACAGTGATGGAGGACTGCCACTGATGGGGCAGTAAGCAACCCCTTAAAGGGGTGCAGCTGCTACAGCTGGTTTAGGGAGTGAGCATACCTGCTTTTCAGTTCTGGGAAGCACATGGTCTAGCAGTAACGTCAGCTTAAATAAAACAAAGCAAATCCAGCCCCCCTCAAAACATCAATCCAACACCCCTCCCCCAAACAAAGGCAGACCCAAACTGCTTAAAGCTCTTGAAGTTCTTAACAGCTCATGCACTGGAAACAGGGATGGCTGAATCTGTTCCAAGATAAATTTATAGCCCCCCACCCCAACCCATACCTGGCAGGGTCTAAAGTCTTGAACATGTTATCCTTTCCATTAAAAATACCTCTGTTTATCTGAAATGCAAATCAGGTAACTAATGTTTTTTCATGGAAAAAAATAAGTGCCACACAGGGATTTCATTGTCTTTCATTGTTTTAAGCTACCACTCTCCCACAACCCACCCAGTTATTATCAACATGAGGACTATTTCTTGTTTTCCCATTTAAAATACAGATCCAGAAGCAAATGGTTTGATACCTTTTATTGGACCAACTTAGATGTTACAAAAAGAGCAAAGTGCCTAAGCTTTTGGACCAACTAAGTCCTTCCTCGGAAGTTTATAAGCATTTAAAATACAAGGATATTCCCATGAAATGTCTTTAAGTTCATCTTTTTTTTTTTTAAATTCTTCTTATTTCATTTTCAGTTAGACATATTTAACAAACATTTTATAAGCGCAGTTAAAGACTCCAAGGCATGTAATTTTAGTAAGATAATCACAGTTCTGAGGTGCATTTAATGACACTTCACATGTCTAACAATGCACCCAAGACATGTGATTATCTCACCATAATTGCACACCCTGTCATGTCTTATTGCTTACAAATCTTGTGACAGATGTAAAAAAGACACTATGAATTTTCAGTATCCTAAGCAGGAGAAACTGCAGCATTTTGATACTCTTAAGGTTAGATCTTCTCAAGGAACCTATTGTAATGGATCATACAGGGCTGTGTGCTCGGGCTGCTCACAAGGCATTGTCACCACCTTTAATAAACAGAGAAGATCTAGGAGGAATACTTACAAGGGCGAGTGCTAGAAGAACATCAGTTAGTCGAGCCACATAGGTCTTGGTTCGTGGTGAGCTCAGTAAGGAAGCCACTCAGAAATACACTGCACACAATGATTAACATGCAAAACAAGGGATTGATTTGGTGCAAACGGGAGCTGGAAATGAAGGAAAAGGCATATAAATGACAGACACTTCCCATGTTGTACTGTGTGGGCCCCTCTACCCAGTCCCTTACTGGTACCAGTATTAACCAAGGTCTTGAATGAGACATCCCCCTGACAGTCTGCAGATCAGATAGGCTGCCAGTCCATCAGTCTCAGGCGTGGAACATGCTACTTCTGTAGATAAAGTGTGTGGAAGCCATTAGGTTATGGATGTGAGCCAAGAAAGATTCACATTTTTTGATAAAGGTTTGCCTTCTTTTGTCTTCTTAGTTGTTAAGTAAAATAATGTATGTTGTATACTGGATCCCTGATGGACATTTGGGAAGGTACCTGTAGGTTAGAATTTTATTTATTTTTATTTATTTAGCTTTTGTTGACCGGGTAAGTGCACTAGACAATTCCTGACTATTTTCAGGCACGACCCGGGGGAGGGGGGATACAGATGAATGCCAACTGACCTTGAACCAGATTAAGCTGTTGGTGGTATTTTTTTAGTGAATGAGGGAAATTTGGCCAGGACACCGGGGGAAATTCCCCTACTCTTTTCAAGAAGTGCCATGGGATCTTTAACATCCACCTGAACTACCACCAATCCAGGCAGATGGGACCTCGGTTTAATGTCTCCTCCGAAAGACGGCACCTCAACAGTGCAGCACCCCTCTCATGCTGCACTGCAGTGTCAGTACTGGGATATTAACCCAAGTGCCAGATGTGGGAACTGAACCCACAGCCCTCTGATCTCCCGGCCTCAGAGGCAAGTGTGCTACCTACTGAGCCACTGACACTGTCAAACATTAACAGAATAACATTGTTGCGTAAGCTAGATTGTTCTAGAGTCACTTATGATGACTCCCAGATCGCTTTCCTCAGAAATAGTGCCCAGCGTAACTCCTCCCATTCAATATTCTGTCATGGGGTTCTTGTTCCTGTATGTATCACCTTTCTTTTTTTGGTGTCAAATTTAAACTGGCCAACTATGGACCATGTCTCTAACCTTTGCAGGTCCCTCTACAGTTCCTTTACCTTCTCCATGCAGTCTACCCTGCCACAGACCTTACTGTCATCTGTCAAGAAACACGTCATACCTGTATTCCCTCTCCTATATCGCTGATGAACACATTGAGAGGACTGGTCCCAGAACTCACATCTGCAGTACCCAACTTGTGACCTCCCTCTTCCCTGACTTAACAGTGATTACCATCAACCTCTGCTGTCCCTCCCCAACCAACTTACTACTAATCTAACTAGGTGCTTCACTGCTCGAAGATCCTCTGACTTCTTCAGTAACATTCTGTGTGTGACATTGAGTGGGATTCCTGGCTAAAGTCAAAGTACACTTAATCAATTGCTGTTCTCTTATCCACTGCCCTAGTTACACAGTCAACGAATACAGTACTGTACCGGTTGACGTCACACGCCAGATGGCAGCCTAAACCGCAGCTCCGGAGGCCTAGGGCTATTAAATATTAAATCAAAGAACATCCAACATTAATTTGCGCTCTCTCCCCGCCTTCATAACATCTTTAAGCCTTGCTATGATGGGGAAGACCAAAAAGAAGGACTTGGAGACTCCAGTCAGGAGATCAGCAGCTCAATCGGTCACACAGCCTGTTAGTCCAACAACATCCCGATCCTCAGTATTAACTGTGTCCGGAGATGAAGAAAGATGGCTTGGGCTCAGAAAGTAATACTACCTTTACAAAAGCAAATTGTCACCGAATGCTAAAAATCCTAAATTGCATCGATTCAAAAATCACTGGCCTGCAAAATGATTTTAAAAAGTTGGAGTCCTGGATGACAGCTGTTGAAGCTAACTTAGATACTTTACAATGTGAACATATGGTATTTGGCCGCTCTCTCGCATTTCTGCACCAGAGAGAGAAGGAGCTCACCTCATGAGCTGAAGATTCAGAGGCGAGGGCAAGAAGAAACAATATTCGTATTTTTGGTATCCCTGAAGGGGTAGAGCAAGCTGACATGGCAGCCTATTTAGAGAGTTGATTAAAACAAGAACTTTCACTAGAGGAAGAGATGCCACTCGACAAAGAAAGAGCGCATACAGCAGTAGCTCCCAAACCCAAACCGGGAGCCCCTCCGAGATCAATTCTCATTAAGTTTCTGAGATTCCCCATGAAGGAGAAAATATTGCACTTGACGTGAAACAAAAAAGATATAAATCTTGATGGGCAATGAGTTTATTTTGATCAAGATTACCCCCCCTCCTATGTTGGCAAAGAGGAAAAAAGTTCTCCTAGTAGTTCGTGCGCTCAGGGATAAAGGGCTGAAAGCTTTTCTGAGATATCCAGCCAAGCTCTGGGTATAGGATAAGGAGGGGACTCATGTCTACGACTTGCTTCTTCAAGCGATCCCAATGTTGGAAGCATTGGGTATTCAGACTCCTGACACCAGTGAAGAACAGGCACAACAAGAGATAGAGGGCTTACTTCGGGCCATCACCCCTGGAGGTCGACGAATGCACAGAAGGAGGATTGATTCCCTTTTGCCACTCCATGCGGATGTAGCCAGATGGATCACCCCCAAACAACAGGCAACCTGAGTGAGGAATTGAAGTTTTTTCTTCTTTAATTACCTTCTCTACACCATGTGGAGGTGTGGAGCTCACTCCATGAGGATTTTTTGCTGGGCCTTGCTTGTGGGGGGCCGAAAATCGAGCCATGTAGGCTCATCAGCGTTCATATCTCTCTACCACCACTAGAAGCAATAAATTCAGCAAAGCAGAACTCTTTTACTTCAGGCACTGTTTCTGCTGTACCTGAGAGGAGACCGGACGGCTCCGTGGTGGCACAATTTAATCGACCCGCTCTGCAGCTTGAGCTTCGATCCCTATCCTGGTTCCCCGCAAGTACTTTTCAAGATTACTTTTACTTTTTTTTGGTGCCCATTTCTTTTGTCATAAGTAATTCATCTGTATAACTTGACTACATGCTAAGGGGGCAGTATTCAGTGAGTTCTTTGGCTTTTTCAACTTAATTTAACCCTCTTCACCCCCTACTTTGTGGCTACTCATTGCAAGGATCAAAAAAATGCCTCCTCAAACAGACTCACAGAGAATGTCAGACTTTACTTATGCTGGACTGTCTCAGGGAACAATGACATTTTATTTTAGGTTAGAATTTTACGATAAGTTGTAAAAGGATCCTGTCAAAGGTCATACTTAGTGGAGTGGTTTGGGAATGGGCTGCAGAATATAGCAGAGAATGTTATTTTTGTTACTCACTATCCCCCGAGAGTAGAGGGGAGAACCAGGTGGAGGGGAAAGTTCTTATTTCTTTGTTTATAACCTAATGACCACTCATTGGCTGCAAAGTAATTATACAGATACCTGCCTTAAAGTTTGAATTATTACCTGAAACGATAATACCGCATATTATGTTTAAGGATGTTTCTTGGCTAAACTCGTATTCAACTAGCCCCAGGCCGGTGGTATGTTTCTGGGCTGCCTGTCAACCGGGATACTTTAGGAAGGGAAGGATCACACTTACAAGTGTAGACTTGAGGATTTGTCCTTTGGCACTATTAGTACCATACCCTTCTATTACATTTCCAAGGAGGAGAGTGCTGCCTCTCCCTGAGCACACTCCTGTAGGGTTGGGCTCTATAGGGTGGGATAACTCATCACCCTAAAGGCGAATTCCAAGCTATCCTGCCTCAAATTCCCCCCTGTTGGGGGTTCTTTTTGGGAGTACATCTAGGTCCCAGGTTGGGACAGTTACTATGTTAAGATATGTGTTTTATGATGTTATTTTTGTCTCAGTGTTGTTTGTCCTTATTATTTTCTCTTACTTTTGCACACGAGCAGGCTCCATTTGGGGGGCTGGGAGGGGATTAAGAGGACGATGAATGATGTATATCACAATGGCATCACTTAACCTATGCTCACTAAATGTTAAAGGTCTGAACAATGTAGTGAAAAGAACCAGATTGTTACAGGAATTAAAAAGGGCGAACAGTGATACTGTATGCATCCAAGAGACAAAGCTGTCTAAAAGTGAACATGACAAATTGAGACGTTTATGGGTGGGTTCTGTATTTTCTGATTCTCTTCCCTCTGCATCCAAATCAGGTACAGCTATTTTAATTAAAAAGGGACTCCCGTTTAAAATATCTAAAGTCCAGAAAGAGGGAAATGGGTGATGGGTTCTTCTCGCAGGGGAATTCTGTGGACAAACCCTACATATTATTTCTGTTTATGCCCCCACCCCCCCATCAGGGTCATTTTTTAGGGCATTGTTCAAATTAATAACTGACCTTCCAGCAGGCCAGTTGATTCTTATAGGGGACTGGAATTGTGTAGAGAGTTATGCTCTGGACAAGAGCCCACCGACTAAAAAAGGGCCGGTGTCCAGCTCCAGGCTTTTGAGAACCCTAGCTGCGGAGGTGGGGATATTAGATGTTTGGAGATGGCAAAATCCCAAGGGGAAAGACTATACTTTTTACTCCCTGGCTACAAATTCTTATTCAAGAATTGATCGAATCTATACCTGGAAAACCAAAGTACACAATTTCTTTAACGTTATTATTCACCCAGTCTCCTTTTCAGATCATGCTATGGTCCAGGTTAAGGTTGGTTGGGGTTTTCACAACAATAGAGGAGCCTGGAGACTGGACCCTGGAGTGCTAACAGATAAGATCTTTGTGGCCTCAGTGAAAGAAACTATTAAGCTATATTTTGATGAGAATAAGGAAGATGATACCCCCTTAAAATTTATCTGGGACAGTCTCAAAGCAGTTTTAAGAGGTAAATTTACTAGTTACTCAGCTTACCGAAATAAATTACATAAAGCTCAAGTAGAAACTATTTTGAATACCATTCAGGCCTTAGAAAAGTTCCATAAGGTTAATAGAGACCAATTAAGCAATAATACCCGAGTGGGTGGGCGGTATTGGGCAATACGGACAGCAAAAGAGGGCATGTGAGGCCGATGCACGCGAAGCGGAGGGCCTTATAACCCCTGGAAGGTCCGGTATTGCCTATACCGCCACCCTCGAGGGTATTATTAGTTAGAAAATGGGCAGTGTAAAGAATGTAAGTTTAATTTAAAAAATTAACTAAAAATTAGTTTAAAATAACTTTTATAATAAAATAGTTCCTACGCCTTCATTTGACATGGTACATCTGCACACTGCACTGTACATTAGAGTAGACACGTCCTTGTTGTACTGCCATGGAAATAAATCACAAAAAAATAAAATAAAGATAGTGTGTGTGTCTCTACCGGTATTTGTTTCTTTAACTATTAACCCGGGAAGTAGCTGTTGCTGTTGAGATTGGGAGTGTGGCAGTCATGGAGCGCGGTCAATTCAGCGATAGTTGCGTGAAGCCAATCAGGCTGATGGCCGTTTTGTTTCTTGATCGTGCCCGACCCCCACCAGTTGCCTGAAGCCGATCGGGTTCACGGCTTCGTTTTATTTCTTCATTGTAATTCCCACACCCCCCTATTGCCTGAAGCTGTTTTCTGTTGTGAGAGTTTTTTTTTTATGAGGTCAGAGGTTGCGTGTGGTAGGTCAGAGGTTACTATGCTGACACCCAGGCAGCGCGTGGGATAGTAAGCTGGTGTACTGGGCGGTTGTTTTATATTTTTAAAACATTCTTGGTCCTCGGTGGTTTGTGGAGCGGGAACGTCTGTTTCAACTGGCGGGATTGTGAGGGTCTTGGCGTGTGTTTCTGAGTCAGCAGTGGGCAAAGCGGAGCAGGAGGAGCCACAATGTGAGAGCTGTAGGAATGAGCGAGAGTGCTGCCAGTTGTGGAATGTAAGCAGACACAGTATCGGGTTTATTTTGAGAACGAAATGTTAAATTGATTACTGTGGGTAGCAGGAAGTTGTTTCTGTCAGGAAGGAGTGTATCGGGAGAAGTGATGGTGGTTGAGCTCTCTGCTAAGTGAAAGGAAAAAAAAAAATGGCGGCGTTTTACATTTTAAATTAGTTGTTGCAGCCAATTATGTAGCAGGGTGGGCACAATACTACTGGGTGAAGGGGCACTGTAGACTGGTACTTTTTGTTTCCTGGGCATCTATTGAAAGTTAATGTACCCCCTTGGCAAGGGTACTAGCCAATCAGATGCCAGGAAATAAAAAGCCCATTTTCTAATCCACTTTTAAAAAACTTAAGGAAGCCAGAGCAAGTTATAATGACTTAATGCATTGACGTACACTTAATGCCATGCGATATACTAGCCAAAGATATTATGAGGGTGGGGAGAGAGCAGATAGACTATTGGCCCTTCGTCTTAGGAAACAGGCAGCAGCCCAATATATCTCCAAAGTTTCAGTCAAAAACTCCCCAGGCTCAATGACGTCAAAACTCCCGGAAACTGCAAAGGAGTTTGTAGCCTTTTTTAAACAATTATGCTCCTAGGAGAGGACCATTGGACATGCACAGACGATAGCCCAATTTTTGGGCAAAATAAATCTACCCTCACTAACGGATTTTCAGGCAAAAGTGCTCGAGAGACCGTTTACTGAGGAGGAGATTCAGTTGGTAATTAACTCTCTTAGTTCAGGCAAAGCTCCAGGTCTGGATGGCTTCATTGTTGAATTTTATAAAGTATTTGCAAGGGACTTGATCCCTACTTTTAAAAGGGTATGTAACGTAGCACATACATTAGGGGTTACTCCGGATACCTGGGGGGAAGCTATGATTTCTTTGATTCCTAAACCAGGAAAAGATCCTCTGTGCTGTTCAAGTTATTGGCCTATCTCTCTTTTGAATGTGGACGCAAACATTTTTGCAAAACTAGTGGGAGTCCGACTTCAAGCCCTTATTCAGGATTTAGTCCACCCTGATCAGACCGGCTTTATTCCGTGCGCCACATTCAAGACAATATAAGTCTCTTACTAAACACTCTTTCTTCTAATAAATTATCCCCCCCACACACACACTTAATGCGGTCATTTCACTAGATGCTGAAAAGGGCTTTGATCGCCTTGAATGGTTATTTTTGGAACAAACATTGGTTAAATTTGGGTTTGGAGAAAAATTTAGAGATTGGATTTTAAATATGTACAGTCACCCCAGGGCCAGAGTAAAAGTTAATAGGATAACCTCAGAACTTTTTAACATCCAGCGAGGTACAAGGCAGGGATGCCCGCTCTCTCCCCTCCTTTTTGCATTAAGCATGGAGTCCTTGGCAGCTTTAATTAGACAGTCAGAGATATATAAGGGAATTAAAGTTGAGGGTATTGAGCTTCACATTTCTATGTATACAGATGACACATTGCTATACTTCGGAGATCCGGTTAACTCTGTTCCGATCGTGGGCTCCTACCTGCGGGAATTTGGAATAGTCTCTGGATTTAAAATCAGTGATACAAAAGCAGAAATGCTACCCGTGGGTTCATTTACTCTAAGCTCCCTTCCCCAAATAGGTCAGTTTGAATGGGCAAGACAGGGATTCCGATACTTAGGAGTTTGGATACCTATTAAGATTAATAACTTATATCAGGTGAACCACTTAAAACTATTGAAAAATGTCCACGAAGACCTGAACCGACGGAATGAGCTCCCCCTTTCACTCTTAGGACATATTGAGACTGTCAGGATGAATGTCCTTCCCCGCTTTCTTCTTTTATTCAGTGTGCTCCCTGTTAGACCCCCTTCCCAGTTTTGGAAAAGTTTAAAATCCTCTATTTCCAAATTTTTATGGAGGCGTAGACCACCAAGGATTAAATGGCAGATTTTACAAAGAACAAAACAGGCTGGTGGTCTAGGCCTCCCGGATTTTGTTAAATATTTTTGGGCAACTCAGTTGCAGGCTTTGGTGACCATGAGTGAGGTCAAAGATCCCCCACAATGAACACAGTTGGAGAGATCCTTAGTAACTGTTGCAACATTTTCAGATATGATTTTAATGGATCAGGAGGGCTTATCTAAACTTACTTTCCTTAATCCCTGGTTGTTGACCATGAAGCAAATTTGGTTATTAGTAATTAATTATATGGAGATTCAGCCCAGGATCTCTGCCCAGACCCCCTTAAGGGCCTGCCCCGATTTTCTCCCCTTCCAGATAGACGGAGGTTTTCTTAGATGGATGAGACTGGGACTACAATACATAGGACAGTTTTATGAAGGGGGGTCCTGAAAACTTTTAAACAACTACGTAGAGATTTTAATCTCCCTACACAAGATTTTTTTAGATTTCTGCAATTGCGCCATTTTTTGAAGGGTAAGAATCTAAATTCCCAGTCACTTGCAGGGACTAACCCTCTCCAGGAGCTTTTTCTTCTTTTGATTTCACAGGAGGGACAGGGAGGTCGGATTTAAAAAATTATAGCTTTCTTGTCCTCGAAAGGCTCGCAGGCCTTAAAGGCTGTGAAAGAGAAATGATCCAAAGAATCCGGGGTGGAGTTGGAAGGAAAAGACTGGGAGCGAATCTGGGAAGGGGTACAATCTATGACAATATCGCCACTATGGAAAGAGTTTTGGTGGAAAGTGGCAATTCGTTACTTCAGTACTCCCCAAATTACTAAACACTATAAGACCACTGCATTGGGATTATGTTGAAGGAAATGTGGAGAGTTGGGCAATCATACACATGTTTTTTGGGCCTGAGGGAAATTGGATGTTTTTTGGGATCAAATAATACATAGAGTAGGGGTAATTTTTCATCTCCAGTTACCTCGAGACCCACGAATTTGGTTATGGGGCCTTCCCCCTCCCCATATTCGTACTCGTGCACAGGAGTATTTATTTTTTATTCTTTTGGCAGCAGCACATAAAGCCATTATTAAGTGCTGGCTTTTGGAGACCCCTCCCTCTCCGGATTTATGGTATTCCACATGCCTGAATCTGTTGGAGATGGAAAAGCTAACAGCCAAACTCAGATTGACACTAGACAAATTTAAATCTAGATGGCTACCATTTTTCCACTATCAAGCAGAAAAGGAGAACAGAAATGTTCTAGAGATAGTAGCAGACCATATTTAACACAGAATCATCTCCTCTATTGTCATTTGATCTTAAGGGTAAATTAAGAGGATACTTTATTGAGATTAAGTCCAACTGACAGTTGATTGATTATATTTCCCTCCCACTCAGATATTATATAATAGGTCTCCCTGATTATACATTATATAGGATTAATTCACAGTCCCATAACAGGGATTTATAGATCTTTAACTGGTCTTGACTTATGTCTGATCCCCCCTCACACAGCCCCAATGCTTAGACAATAGGTTAAATTGTTCTTGCTTTGAAAAAGGCCTAGCTCAATTCTAATTTTATTCTGTATTTGTCTTCCTGTTTCTTATTTTTTGTTTGGTTATAATTTTACCAGAAGCGGTTAGTCATTTTCTTTATGCAGGACAAGGTGACCCCAAAAGGTTATGCTATATACTTTAAAAGCCTTAAACTGTATTGCTAAATATTGGTTTAAAGCATTGAAATCTAAATTCTGGTAGGGGAAGGTTCCTCCCCCCCTTATATTTTGGAGAGGTAAATGAAGACTAACTTTGCAGTATTACGAAATGTATGGAATTTCACAAACCTTTTTGAATTAGAAGAGGCACCGGCTTTAGGAGATTAAGGCCAATGTTGTACGTATTCACCCTCCAATAATCAATTTATTTACGCAATTTAAGGTCACTGCTTTATGTTATATGCTGGTTATTTATTTATTTATAGTATTGTCTGTCTAATTTATGTATGTCCTGTTGATGTCTGTGAAAATGAATCTTAATAAAAATTATCTCCAAAAAAAGAATACAGTACTATCAGGTTGGTGTGGCCAGACCTCCCTGTCAGGAACCCATGCTGCTTACTATCCTGGAGATAATTTCTCTCCAGGTAGTCAACTAGTTTTTCCTTCACTACTGTCTCTATAACTTTACCCACAGTGAATTTGTTCCTTGTCTCCTCCCTTGTGAAGTAGAACTATATCCACTACCCTCCAGTCTTTTGGAACTACTTCTGACTGTAGTGAGTTTTTGAACAGCGCTACAAATGGTTCTGCCAGTTCTGATGCCACTTCTCTGAGTGCCCTTGGGAGTATCCCATGTATTAGGTGACCGTGATTGAGCGCTTTCAAAAAGGGTGACTCAATCACAGTGCTTTTACACAGGGCTACTGGGCAGGGAGGGTGACCGGATAGAGGGTTTGGCGACTATAGCGACAAGATGTCGCTATGTATACATGCACAGGGGGGAGGGACCACACCGTGCGACAGGTGGAAGGGGAGGAGGGTTTGTGGGGTGTAGTGCGGTGGTGGGCTGCCAAGCTGGCTGTGTGGCATGGTGGGTTGGTGGCAGGCTGGATTTGGGAGGGTGCCAGGTTCAGTTCTGGGCACTCTCACTTTTTGCACCGGGTCGCAGGTTTTCTTTTTTTTTAAGTTTTACACACACCCCCGACATGCACCACTCTGGAGTTAAGAATCCTTTAGTAGGGAGGTATGCGGAGGGATGATGGGGCACAGCCCCTGCATAAAAAAATAAAATGTAAGCCTCTGGCGCAGTCTTGATGTTCGCCATGAGTCTACATCGCCAAAATTAATTTTCGGCAATGTAGACTCGCCCAAACGGTGATCGCTATTACGCAGTCGCTGTTATCACGTGGAACCCCTTGGGTACATCCCATCCAGCCCTGGAGTCTCATCTATCGCCAGGGCTGTGAGCTCTTTTGTGATCCTTTTTTCCTGTAATTGACATCTGCCCCATTTCTAGGATCCCCCTTGCAACAGACTTAATGCTACTTTCTGACAAAGGCCCGATATCCTGCACTGTGAATACTGAGCACAAGAAGCCATATAAGTACAACTGTCTTCTACTTGTCTTGATTGAGTACCCTGTCCCCATACATCAGCTTTACAATTCCCCCCTCTCATCTTCCTTTTTGGTCTAATGTATCTGAAAAACTGTTTTTCCCCTTCCTTGATTCCCTCTGCAATACCTAGCTCAGTGTGTGCTTTTGTATCCCTGACTGCTTTCCTGGCCTTCCTCATATTTATTTGGTATTCACTCCATTCCTCATCCCCCTGTTTATATTTGTATTTGACTATACCTTTTTTTGCCTCACTGCTTTCCTGATCTTCTTAGAGAACCAGATTGGTCATGTGTGCCTGCTAATTTTGGTAACAATTCTCAAGCATGACTTTGTTGCCTTGAGAATGGTCCTTTTAATTACTCCCGATCTCTCCTCCACCCCTCCTGATTTTGTCCACACCAATCCACTTATCCTGGATTAATTGCCTCATCTGGTCAAAGTTTAATCATCTGAAATCTAGAACCTCAGCTTTTGTCAAGGGTATACTGGTACCCAGGGCTACTTCAAACTATATGGTGCTATGGTCACCAGGCCTGAGCGGTTCCACAACCTGAACTCCACCTAACATTTTCAAGTTGGTGAACGCCATGTCAAGACTGGCAGCCTGCCTTGTGGATTCCCTGACCAGCTTCACTAGCAGGCAGTCCTGCAACGTATCTAGCAGGGTGCCTGGCTGCTTGTGCAGTTAGCTGCTGGAATGTCCCAATCTGTCTGGTGGGTTGAGTGCCCCCCACCACCACTACCTCTATCTTTGCAGCGTCTGTCTACATCTCCCTCATCCCCTGTCCTGGTGGTTTATAGACAACCACCATGGCAACTTCTTACCTGATGCTGTCTTGAGCTGTACCTACAGTGATTCCGTCTCCTCTTTCCCTCCCCTAATGGACCCATCCTCTACTGCCTGTATGCCTTCCTTGGCATATAAGCCAACCCTTCTCCTTGTCCCTTCCCCTATCTTGCCTATACATGGTGTACCCCAGTACTGTCAGGTCCCAGTTGATATTCCCTGTGGCCCATGTTTCTATAATGTCTATGAGGTCTAATCCTGCATCCACCACCATCGTCTGTAGTGCACTCATTTTGTTACCTAGGCTCCTGACATTAAGGCAGGCTGTCTTCCAGCTTGATACCTACAGCCTTCCCTTTGAGTCATCTCCTCTCCCTCCCTAATGTTCTGATTTGCCTTCTCCTTGCCATTTTGAGAATCCCCCTCCCTCCCTCCCTCCTCGGCATCCTTTCTTTACTCATTATGACCTCCTGACTTGGTAATTCCATCTTCACTTCTCCTAAAGCCCCTATTTCTGGTGTCCTAGCCAGGGTCCTCTTTTGATCTCAATCCTCTGTGGTTCCCCCAACCTCAGTCTCCACACCCCCCCCTCACTTTAAATATCCACCAATACAGACATCAAATTTCTGCCCAAGCATACTAGTCCCCTCTCTTGTAAGGTGAAGGCCATCACCTGTGCAGAGCCTCCTGTCCCAGAAGTCCCCCAGTCTCCCATACAATGGTACCCCTTCTCCTCCTGACACCATGGGCCCAATTTTAGAAGCCCCCCCCCATAGATCAGTGCAGTATGCGCTGAATCTCAGACTGTGGCAAACTCTGGTGCACCAGGGGTCCTGTGCCGGATTTTGAAAAATCAGGGTCTTTGCACCAAACCCCCTGAGTTTTCCGCAAGCTGTCCTGTGCACTGCAGAACTGGTGCATGGGAGGGGAATGCCGCAAGCTGAGGCACTTTCAGGCAGCAGTGGCGACCATGGCAGGGACTTGCTGGCCATGCAACCAGTGGCTGGCAGGACCCATGGAGGGTAGGCTGGGGTGGCTTTGGGGGTGGGGGTGGCAACAGACCCTGGATGTGTACGGACACAGCTGCCTCAGTGCCAGGGACTGGGTGTTGGGGGAGCGGTTATGTGACAGACAGCAGGGAGGAGGCCCTTGAAGTCACCAGCCACAGATCAACAACTGCCAAAATACTTGGCTAGGTGCAGGGGGACTGCAGAAGTCCACTGGCAGTAGCCACAATGAGGGCATGCACCACCACCCACCCTACCATGGCACTTGGAATGGAGCATGGATCATTAGACCTGCCCCTGGCTGGTCTAACTCCAGCAGCCCATGTGGACTTTGAAGGGGTTCTGGAATTCCATATTAGGGGATGTGGCAGCCCAGATGCAGTGCAGGCACCCTACCACCATGGCGCAGCTGTGCAGTTGCAGTACCATAACTTGTGACACATTTGCTTGGTTGTATTTCTGCTGATTCTAAGCTACTTCTATTGCATTCTCAACTACCCTACCCAGGACAGCCTTCTTAATGAGCTTTGCTCAGTGGAGCCTTTTTCCCCGGTATAATAAATAAATACCAAACACGATACAAAATACATATAAGACATCCACATATAATGCCAAAATACTGCACACTTCTGTGATCTCTCCTATACTGTATAAACTACCAAACAGGATACAACACAGCATGAGATCTCTGAACGTGACTGACACTGGAGCTTTTTTTTTATTATTATTTGTTTATTTTCCCAGGATAGCCCAGCTGAGATGCAGTATCTTGTTTCCAGCTGAGTCCTGTTTCTACCCATTTCTGGAGCTGGGTGGGCAGGAATACTGAGAAGTTGTGACATGCCCAAGGTCTTGGCTGAAGTAGGATTTGAACCTGTCATCTTCTGGTCTCCAAGTCAGTGCTTTAAACTCTACACCACACTGCTGCCCATGAATACTCATGGGCCTCACATAATGCTGCAGAAATTCTACAATCTATATTAAAAGTCACCACTCTACTGGAAATTTAGCAGAAAAAGAAACAAAAGTAAAACAAATGCTAGTGGAGTCCCACTTGTAAGGGAGCAGACACTTTCTGTCCCTTAGAAGGGATGTTCCAGCCATTACCTGTTCAAATCCCTGCTCCAGTCCCCTGAGATGAATGCTCAGCCTTTCTAGGGGCAGCTGTTTCTTGAAAATGCCCCACCCCAACATCTGTGTTGTGTTTCATTCATTTATTTTGAATATTTTATTAGAAGGACGCAGTGGGTGATAGCAGCTTGTTTATGTAGCATCATGGGGAGTAACCTCACTTAGACACACAGTAATGAAGACCACACAGTTCTGCTGACCCTCTCCGCTCTTTATTTCCACTGCAACAGCCATCATTTATAGTCCCCTTATTCATGGGAGCGTGGTCTTAATGTACATTTCCTGGAACCCAGAGGACTACAAAGAACAATACCAGATTAGGCCACAGGGGAGCAGTACAACATTAACTTTTTATAGAATACTGCAGGTTTCAGATTCATTCTGGGTGAGAGGGAAACTATATAATAAATATAATAATCCAGGACATAAAAACATTTTTAAATTATATTAGGTATGAAAGAAGCCAGGCACAAGAACTAAAAAACCTACAATGGTAAAATAGCATAAAATATGCTGTACGAAATACAATTCAAGTGATCAAACGTCCAGCAGTACAGCAGTAGTCAGTTTTGCTCTGCTGCCACTAGGAGCCACTCGTCAACAGTGGCAACCTCAGAAAGGGCCCACCTGAAAAAGCATGGTTGATAAGAGAAGTGCTGGTGTATCTTTTTTCTGTGGCTCCACTGATCTTTAAATAAATTTCATGATTGATATTACAGCACCTTGTAATGGCTTATATATTTTCTGGATGTGCCTTTCGCGTGTGTGTGTTTGCATCCTTAGAATGCTCAGCGGATAGTGCAGAGAGGTGGCAGATGTAGGGGCATAGTAAACACGGGGAAGGGAAGAAGAGGGGCAGTAGTAGGCAATCTAGTCTGCTCTGTCTACATAGTTGTCATCAACATAGCTTAATGTATTGTTCTCAGCTGTATGATTTTTATCTATTTAATGTTCACCATATCATGAGGTCCTCCCTTGATGTAAAATATTGTCATGCCAGAGTTGCAGTTTTACTATATATGTCAATTACAACTTTCAGTTACTATGTTTGGTTATGTGTTGGCACAGAATTGCATTCTTCACCTGCCTGTAGCTGTTATTTTCCTCTGTCTCACCACCACCACCAGAGTCATGCCTGACTAAGTGTGCTTTTTCTGGTCACCAATCTTCAGATAAATAAAATAAGTAGGGGGAGAGATGGAGATGAGTGAGGTAAGGTACGGCACAGAAGTAGATGTTGGGTAGTGTTATCAGAGTAGAGCTTTTAGGGTAAAAAGGGAGGAGAGGAGGTTAGCCCAGAAAAGTGGGAGCTTGTAGGAGGTCATCCAGTGTGGCCATTAGGGCAAGGGAGGGAGGGAGGGAGATGGAACAGCAACTAGGGTCTCTAGGAAAATAGGAGAATAGGAGCAGACATTGAGAGAGAGAGAGAAAGAGTTGAGGTAGCAGGGGAGGTATGTAACCAAACCAGAATCTAGACAGAAACAAAATACAGGGCGAGAGGTGTTTACTCTTCAAGTAAGGGAGAGAGACCATAGGACTATAAGCAAGGCCCCTGGCATTCTGCAGTTTCACGGCTGCAGGATTTTCCACAAAACTTTCATAATGCTGCAGAATACATGTAGTGCAGCAGAATTCTGTGCACTTGGGTGATATCATTCAAATATACAATGTCTCCATAGAGCCTAGGTCCCATCCTCTCCTTGTTTATCCTGACATGCCTCCTCTGTGATCAGTATGTGAAGTCACTGAGGATATCACATAATATTTGAGCCAATGGCAGGACTGCATTTTGCCACAGAAATTAATAATTTGTGCCATAGGAATGAAGAAACACTGTACCCAAGAAGACTAGGAACTGTGCTGCAGAAATCAGAACTGAAGTGCCCTGGAGAACTAAGGGCCCTGGATATAAGGAGCAGTGGTGAGTAGGGGATGGATGGCAAAGCAACAGAAAGAGTTAAAGGGAGGTCCCATCTAGCAAGTGTGGATTTAAAGGCAGGCAGATGCGGAGTGTGGGTTAGCACACAGGTCAGGGATTTTATAATGAGTCTGCTTTATACTTATACATTGGACAGTGATTTTTAATAAAGAAAAACAGTAAAATGAGTTCTGGCATTAATATTAGATTAAAGTGGGGTGAGTTAAAGTCCTCTAATACTATTGGATCAGCAGCGAGATAGCAATACGCAGCAATGAACATTGTGCTTATTATATATTTACTGATTACAGGGGAGAGTGATACCTTGGTGTGAAGGAGAAAATTCAAAGAGATTGTGCATGGGCAGTATAATGGAAAGGAAAGGGGAAATTGTTTGACCAGGAAAGGCACACTAAGCTGAAGCTTGTTTCCAGGTACAACCTGGGAGCACAAGGAAGTTAAGTGACTTGCTCAGGGTCACACAGTATGCAAGTGGGGGCTGTGGAATTCAAACCCTGGTCTGGTCTGCTGGATGTCATCAGATTTGTAGCTCAGAGCCTTAAACCACTGCGCTATACTGCCATCCTTAATGGGGATCCTTAAATCCTTAAAGTAATGGGGAGCTGTGTCCCACAGAAAATGTGCACAAAGTTTTAAAGTCTAAAACTTTTGCATCAGAGCATGCTCCAGGTTTGGTGCACTAGTGAAGTTGCCATGGTGATACTGCATCCCATAAATGGGATACAGATCACAGGGCTCATGCCACTCGATTATACAGCACAGCTCTGAACAGCACAGGTGAGTAAATGCATATAGCACTATCACCAGAAGCCGTGTTTAATTTGAAATGCAAAGTGTAACATAGAACCTCACTGTTTATTGCAAGCTAAAATGAGGGCCACAAGAATCTTTAAAAAGCCATGAGTAAGTACTTTTTTAGAACTCACTGATCATGCTTAATTGAACTGTGCAAAGCGCGTTTGTAATTCTAGATAACACCATTGTGACACATGCTCTCTTTGCGAAAGTTTAAAACATAAATCTGAGAGAAGGCTGTTTAGGCAAACTGGCATTATATGAAGAATTGGTTTATTTATAAATAATAACTGGTGACCCCCAATAATGACTGAAAAAGCATTCCTGATAAAACACTGTAATAACTCAAAAGAATTTCATAATAACTCTATAGCGGGTAATGGGTTATCATGGCTTTTGCCTCCTTGAGCTCTCACTTCACTGTATTTGTCCGAGATCGTCGACTGCTCAGGGACACGCTCACTCACACAAATACAGCCTAGTTTTTCTCTCTGTTGAAATCTTGCACCAGTTATTGTAAAAAATAATGCCTGTGCAAAGTTTGTTTTATGAGGATTTTTCAGACATCCTCGGTGTGTGATAATCTTATAAACCCCTCGAGCTTCACTCTCGGGGTTTATGGATTATCATACACATCAGGTGTGTGAAAAATCCTCATAACACACACCTGCATAGGCATTATTCTCTATATAGTGTATGGTGGAACGTCCTTCTCCACCGAAATCCATCGTTTTCCAAACCTTGTAGTCACACACTAGTGACGTTCTCAGTGCAACAGAATGATGTTTTCTACTGTACTGCGAACGTCACACTGTGTCCTTGAGCAGCATTTGACAGTTAGGGCTCACTCCATAGACAGGACACATGGTGAAAGCAGCAATGTCGGCGGCAGTACTAATGTTTAGCGTTAAAACGTTCACAATGTAAAGTTCTTTTTTCTTTCTAGTAACTTTTTTTCCCCAAAAAAACGACGTTCCACCATACACTATAAAGAAAAGTGCATGGGGAACAGTTGACAACAGGGAGTCTTTCACCTCGTTGGTACTATGATGACGGATTACCTCTCAAGCTGCGCTCTCGAGGTAATCAATCCCTCGTCATAGTGCCAACTCGGTGAAAGAATAGCCCTGTTGTCAACTGTTCCCCATGCACTATCCTATATATAATTACCACATAGTGTGTTTACCAGTGATCACTGTCATTGTTTACAGGTAAAAAAACAAGTAACAGAAAAAGGGAGCCACTCATCACAGTTCATAAGGTGTGTGGGGGTTATTTTGTGCCAGCTTGTTTGTGTGGCTGCTTCAGTTGCAGAAGTCAGTTTAAAAATACGGAAACTGGTGGGCTATATTGCAGAATAAGTTTGAATGTGAAAACATATTGGGTGGGATATTCAAAGGGGTTGCACATGGCGCAACAGTGTTGTGCCATGCGCAACCCACTGATGAGCCCCGGCGCAATATTCAAAGGGGATGCTGCATCGCACAGATCCCGATGTGCCGGGGCACACCAGTAATGTATGCGGTGCCAGTGCGGAGGGCGTACCCATGCATATTCCACACATCCTGATATTCAGCCTGGGATGTGCGGCACATATACTGGTGCAACCCCTACTTGCACCAAAGTTGAGCCACAAAGAAATAGGAGCAAGGGCTGGCCACCCACAGGTGAGCTGCCATACTGCAGGGTACAACACAGCAGCCGCCAGCTGTGGGTGGCCACCCGAGCTCTGGAGCCAGGGTCTGTCAGCATCGCGCCCCCCATGCCCAATCATGGGCATTGTAATAGAAACGATATCCCTGGCGGTCCAGTGGACCACTTCCAGCCTGATCGCGGGCATAAGTATACTAAAATCATTTTAAATTATCCCTGGTGGTCCCGATATGTGAATGGATCCATTCACATATCTGGACTGTGTAGTACGGTATGGTCTGCATGCCCATTGGCCCACACTGTGGACCAATGGGTGTACAGCCGTACTGTACACAGTCAGTCTGCAGGCGGCCGGGCAGTTTGCGGGTGAGCTGCCGCCCGCTGACCGGGGGCGGTGGTGGGGCTCAGTGGAGGGTGGGAGGGGGTACTGTGGACCACCAGGGATAATATAAAATGTTTAGTATACTTATGCCCCCGATCGGGCTGGAAGCGGTCCACTGGACCACCAGGGATATTGGACATGTTTTATATTATACTGATGCTCACGATTGGGCATTGGGGCACTTTGCTGCGATGTGCATGGGGCGTCAGTCCCCGATGGCTGCAGCCTGGCAGGGCACCAGGTGCAAGTCGCCAGGGATCAGCGCACCTGCATGCAAATGGGGCAATAATGACATGCTAATGGCCCCAGTTGCGCCTTGCATGCATTATTGCTCCATTTGCATATCCACCGCTGAATATCGTGGTTCCTGTGCCTAGCGCAACTGCACTTGTGCTGGCGCATCCTCCTGCTCCTCTCTTGCCACTTGCACTGGCACAGTGCCACTGATCCATGCGCAATGGGGGAGGCCACATTGCCATATTCAATGGTGCTGAGCCATGGCGCAGCACTGTTGAATATTGCCCAGCACACTCCCTGGCGCATCCCAGTTGCGCTGCGCCCTGCCTGGCACATTTCTGAATATCCCACCCATTGTTTGTAATTTATTCAGGGCACCTATTAGATGGAGAGAGCTCAAAGCTGACAGTATAAAAAATGAACAATGTTATAATAGGAGTACAATTTCATAGTGAATAAAGTCTCCTATGAAACAAGCTTTTGAAAAATTATGGAGATCAAACTAGAACTTTAGCATCATTTGATTTCTGGTTCTAATAACTAAATTATTTTTTTTTTTACTCTCTTTTTATCCCACCGCCTCTTTCTACCCTCAGCTCTCTCCACTCAATCAGAGCTCTCAATGCTCCAAGCGTTGCGACCTACTCAACTTCAAGGTCTACCCCTAGAGTATCTCAGCTCAAGTCCCCTATGCCCTTGATGATCTGGATTACCCCCCGGGCAGGGTGAGGAAAGGTTCCCCTTTACCTCCCCCCCCCCGAGTGTTGTCAGGGAGAGGGCTTTGTACAATGGAGTCTGCCCTGATGTTGTCGGTGGTGGCACGCTTGCTGCTGCTGCTGCTGGAGAGATCGTCACCTAGGAGAGGTGAAGGATTTTTCCTCTGATCCCTTGTATTACCCAATCCCCTGAGACGCTGGGGCAGAGAGTCAACGTGTAGACACATGGTCTTCTCAAGCGCCTAACAGCGTCCCCCCCTCCCTGGCTCCAGTAAGCGAAGCCACCATGCCCCTCAAAAGCCAGTGCATCCACCAGCTTTCTCAGGATGTCGGGCGCTATATAACGCCCCTAGTATCCCACCCCAAGGGGGGGAGAGCATCTGTTGGGATGCTCCATCCCCCCTCCCCCGACCGACCCCCGCCAACCCGAGTTCGTTCCCGAACCCGGGTTGCCGGCATAGTGCGAGGTGTGGCATCCAGCGCCTTCAACCCTCAGTGCCACTGGGCTGGCCTAATAACTAAATTTGAAGTCATGATGAATGTGATAGAGTTCCTGTCTAGACATAGATATAGATATATTTATGTATGTATTATATATTATAGTGGCACGGTAGCACCACTATAGTTAGGGTTGAGTAGGGTGTTCAATGTTAAACTCCTAACTTTGCACGTTAATATCTTTGGCACCATTTTACGAAATGCACTAAGATTTTGCATGTGCTATCTAGGAGGCATGGTATTGATGGCAGCTTGTCTGTTTCTGAGATTTGCATATGTGCTTTTTTTGTAAAAAGCTAGCTTTTTTCCTATACTTAACATGGGTTTTTTTTTTGCTCTCACCTACAGCCTAAATGGAATCCCAAACTTGCAGGGGATATGTGTCTAATCCAATTAACAGAAGCACTCTTGATAGGGGGGTTGATCCCAGTCCTTTCACAGAAGAAAGGGTTCTGCAAGAACTCCTAAAACTGAAGGTGGACAAAGCAATGGGTCCTGATGGAATTCACCCCAGAATTCTAAAAGAATTAAGGAAGGAACTAGTGAAACCACTGGCTACTCTTTTTAATAAATCATGGGAGGATGGTGTGGTACCCGAGGACTGGAGGAAGGCGGATGTGATTCCCTTCACAAAAGTGGGACCAAGACAGAGGCAGGAAACTACAGACCTGTCAGTCTGACCTCTGTGGTAGGGAAAGGATGGAGTCACTTCTGAAGGAAAGAATAGTTGAGTACCTAGAGGTCAGTGGAGCACAGGATCCAAGGCAGCATGGGTTCTGAGCAGGAAGGTCATGTCAGGCAGATCTAATAGATTTCTTTGACTGGGTGACCAAAGTAGTAGACCAGGGAAGGGGCTGTGGACATGGCCTACCTAGACTTTAGCAAGGCATTTGACACAGTCCCACACAAAGATTATTAGTCAAATTAACCAGCCTGGGAGTGGGTCCCAGGGTGGTAGCCTGGTAAAACATTGGCTGGACAACAGGACACAGAAGGTAATTGTAAATGGAGTCCACTCTGAAGAAAGGGCGGTTACTAGTGGGTACCACGGAGGTTCAGTATTGGGTCCAGTCCTTTTAATGTCTTCATCAATGACATTGCAGAGGGACTGGAAGGAAATGTATGCCTTTGCAGATGACACAAAGATCTGCAACAGGGTTGATACACAAGGAGGCGTGGAAAGGATGAAAAGGGACTTGGCAAGGTTGGAGGAATGGTCATACGTGATGGCAGCTAGGATTCAATGCAAAAAGTGCAAAATAATGCACCTGGGAAACAAGAACCCAGGGAAGAATACACAATGGGTGGGGAGGTAGTAACAACAACAAAACAGGAAAGGGACCTGGGGGTAATCATATCAGATGACCTTAAGGTTAGCAAGCAATGTGAGAAGGCAGTAGGAGAGGGCCAGGGTATACTGGGATGTAGGGAGAGGCATCAGCAGCAGAAAACAGGAAGTTGTTATCCTCTGTACAGACAGTTGGTGAGACCCCATCTGAATACTGTGTCCAGTTCTGGAGACCCCATCTCCACAAGGACATAGACAGGATAGAGGCAGTCCAGAGGAGGCAACTAAAATGGTGCAGAGTCTGCAAGAGAAGCCGTGTGAGGAGAGACTAAAGGAGCTTATATATACCCCTTGAGGAAAGAAGGAGGGGGACATGATAGAAACTTTCAAGTACCTCAGTGGAATCAACAAAGTCCAAGAGGGTAGCATCTTTCAGAAAAAGAGACTTGCAAGAACAAGGGGACACAATTTAAAGATAGAAGGAGGGCAGTTCAGGGGCAATGTGAGGAAGTATTATTTCACAGAGAGGGTAGTGGATGCATGGAACAGACTTCCTGAGGAAGTTGTGGGGTCTAAAACTGTGGGAGAATTCAAGAATGCATGGGACAGACATAAGGCAATTCTTGTGGGGGGCAGGAAGATATAGGCTGTTGGTTAACTAGGATCTGCGGCCTATCCTGTAGGTAGGGAAATGGGCAGACTAGATGGGCCTAGCTGTCCTTTTCTGCCGTCAAAGTCTATGTTTCTATGTCAGGTATTGCCTTTGATAGGTCTGGTGAAAAAATATTAAATGGTCCAAGAGATATAACGCTTTAAAGTTTAGTGTTTTCCGTTCTGTGCATGTGCAGTAGGATTTTTGAGATAATGTTCTGGTGCAAAATTAAAAAATTGATGTCACAAATGACCGGTTTTGATTTCATGCCACTTGCTTGGCAGGGCACTAAACATTTTTTGTGCCGTGACAACCGCCATCTTGTTGATTTTTTCCACAAACTAGTGTAACCCCCAGGGGGTGCTATCCTAAGGGCTACTACCCCTGCCTGTTCAGCCAATAACAGGTTGAGGGGCCTGGATCCAATGGTGGGTGCCTCCACCCTGAGGTCGGGGTTGGAACAGTCAAATGCGACCTGGTCACAGCCCTCTGGGTCACTGCAGCCCCCCTTTATTCCCCCTAGTGGCTCACCAGCAATCCCCACTCTACTGTTATAACTTACACTCTCCCCCAGGTTGGGATGGCCAACTTGATGCTGAAGACCCCCTGTAAAATAAGATCCAGTTATACAATAACCCAATACACCAAAGGGTGGCACAAACACACAGTTCAAACGATACACCTTACAACAACAAATCTGATTTATTAAGGGGGAAGTAACAAGGATGGGAGAGATCAAGTTGATTAGTTTAACACTTCTACTATATAGGGCACTGTGCACAGGCCAAACCTATCAGTCACTGTCTTTGGGTACCCAGGCCTTACAAGGCTGGCCTATTCGTTGCAGCTGGTTGGGGCCCTGGAGAAGAAACAAGCATTTAGTACCTAGGTCAGTTTTGTAATAGCCCGCAGGCACAATTCATGCAGTCAAGGAACAGCCAGATAAGTCTGGACCTCAGGAAGAACATTTCACAGGGAGCTACCCTGATTTTTAGTACTCACGAATCCTGCAGCAAGATCTCTCTCACACCACTACAGGACTTAGCCTGTGATTCAAATGCTACTCCACAAATTTATATGTAATGCATAGGGGTACCATACCAGGCAGCTGCTTCAAACTCCCGATCGCTTTTGCTGAACAAACCGTGTAAACTACGCAGCTTCACTTGTCCTGACAGACCGAGCGTGATTCAGCAGATTCTCCAGTCCTCTACAGGGTGAGCCTGGTAGGTAGCTGTGTTCGCACAGCCTCCTCTGCGTGCACTCCTCATGGATCTTGTCCACTCTCTCTCTCTCTGTTCTGGCAATGAAGTTGCCCACCTTCTTGGCCTAACTCCCGCGCTTCCTGCGCGAAGACTTGCACAGCGCAGGAGCCAGAGCTCCTTCTCCCTCACGATCACCAATGACTCTGCTCCTCCAGGACAGTTGCAGGGCAGTATCCTCTCGCTCCACAGGCTCCGGTTGGCTGCTTTTGGGCTGTCCATCACCTCACACGGCCCCTATTGGTGCAAAAAAGCGCCAGGATCCAAACTACCCTTCCCAGGAGCACCTGCCATATCGTTTCCCTTCAGGCAGGCTCCCAGTGGGAGTCCAAGTTCCAATTGGTTCAGGCGGCCTCCATTTTAAGGCCCCCTTTTCCCCAGTTGGCCCAGTTCAGCAGTCCAGGTCCAAAATGGCAGGACCAAACGCACAGAGTCCCAGCTGCAACAAAGGCAGGTTAAACAAACTATATTTATACTGTTACGCTACATATTCCCCAGCAAACAGTCGCATCCCTCAATTAGGCTCCCTCTGCCCTCCTAGCGACTGCAGAAGTGGAGCAATTTGAACGGCAGCTCGGGTGGGATTCGAGCCTTAAACCCACAGTCCCCCTTATACAAACTAATAAGCCTGCGAGCAGGCAGCTCTTAAAGAGACAGTATCAGAGGCTCTGGGAGCACTCATCGTGCCCACATTTAAATGACATTACGCTGGACACCAGTTAGGCAGGAGCGCAGACGCAGCTCCGAGAAGGCTTTTAGGAACCCCCATTAGTAGGGGGGGTTACACCAGCAAGCGTGAAAAATACATAAATATGCTGTCATTTTAAAAAAGAAACACCAGAACCTAGCTAAATGCATCCTTCTTGACTAGATTCTGCTGTTTGTTTTGTAAAATATGAGCCACAAATACCTTTTCTGGGCAACCAAAATCCCGGGTGCCCAGCTTAGTGAGAGGAACTGTTCCCGTGCTCTCTGTAAGAGAATAGCGGGAATTTCTTGACTTCTGCAGCCATAGCTGGACCTCATGCTGCCGGCTGTGGTGTGAGCTGTGAGCCGCTGTTTCTCTGGTGTCCAATAGTACCTCTATCCCGACCTGACCACCCTGCACCCCACAACTTGGATATACTGCTGCTTCTCGTAGGGCTCCGTGTCCATGTAACCCCAGCAGTTTTATCATCCCGCTCCTGTCAGAACTCCTCTGCACCCATCACCCCACTGTCTGACAGAATCTGCCTTTGGCTCTTCCAATGTAGTTAACCTTGCCCCACAGTGAGAGCACTGTGGTACTAGTGCACATGAGGGTGACTGGATGTACTGGTTCCCCCATCCCCCAGATTGTCTGTTCCTGCTGCCTGGGCATGGAGCCACACTTGTTGAGTGGCGGCCCATACTTCCTGTATATGCAGTGGTTCCTGGCTGCTCAGCCTGCGTCTGTCATGAGGATGAATCTCTAGGCCTTATTAGCATAGTCCAAATGCATTCTGCAGTGCTGCTAGGTGCAGCAACAGCTAGGATGTGTTTTGCAGGATCCAAAGCTTTGCATTTGCTAGGGTCTGCGCTGCCCTCTGCATTCTCAGATATAAACCTCCGCCACCCCCAGCAAACTTGAGTGTTAAGAGAGGTTATGTAACTTAAAGGGCTGTGGACCACCTCTGCCAAGGGTCCATCTTATGGTGTGTGTGTGTGTGTGTGGGGGCGGGGGGGGGCGTATCCCTGTTGTCATACCTTGCATTGAAAGATGAAGTGATAGCTGCCCTCCTTTCCTGAGATCGTATGTTCAAGGCAGCTCAACAGTGCGACTACTCTGAGCACTTGTGTGCGAGTCTGATTCACTATCTACTCCTTCAGGCAGTCTTTTGTAGGCCATTTCCAGTGCAACACTGCATGAATTGGCTACCCCTATCCTCTCCATCTGTCGGTGGTGCCTACTAAAACATTTCCCTTCCATCTTCGACCCTTGGAAGTCAGAGGAGTTTATCATTACACAGCTGAGTCACTGGGAAGAAACCCCTTCCACGATTTGTGTCCAGGTATCGGTAGGGCAGGTGGGGGGAGGCAACCTCTATGATGGTATCCTCACCGCAATTTCCCTTGTGTGGAGAGATGACAAAAAAACAAAGACTATCGCCCTTTCTACCCCAAGTCGCAAGTTTGAGCTGCTCAAGCATGCGACCATTTGTGTGCTCACCACTTTCCCGCACTTACAGATTGGCAGTCATCCCTTCTGTGCCCACTGCTGCAATATACAAAATGGTGATCCCCTCCCTTTGAAATGCCTGGCAGCACCAGAGAGACCCAGACAAAGACCCAGTCTCTGAAAAATCAGGCGCTCCCCATGAAGTACCATATACTGTACCTCATTGTGAGAGTGGGGAACAGAATTCACAGGCAGCCGTCCACTGCAGGGAGCATCAAGGTCATGTCCCTGAACCCTGTCATCCAGAGTTCCTCCATACTGTCTCCCAATCCCCCCTCACATCTGGATACCTGGGTCCAATGGGGGGGGGGTTAACTGGATCCCTACGTTGAGCAGCCCTCCTCCATGCCTTCCCACATCTGTCATGATGGTAGGCAGAGGCTGCAGCATCCTGTCTGGAAAGAATTTGCCCTGCCTTTCTCTAAAGCAGTGTCATAAATCCCTGGAAGCCAGCCTCACACATGTTTCTTACACATACCTCTGTGCACGTTGACAAAGGCAAGTGCTGCAAACATGAGTAGAGATGGTGATTTTTGCAACCCAGCCCTGAGAAAGAGAGAGAAGCAAAAAAAAGAAAACAAAGTGCCCCCCCCCACATACACACACACACACACACACGCCACATTATTAATTCATTATTTCATAGTCCAACAACAAGTACAGTTTTTATCCTTAGGGCTGTTTCAGCATTCCATATTCCCAAACGTGTGAATCAAATGATAGTATTGTACTCATGGAATCACAGTGGTAACGTACGGTGGTGATTACTGTATTATCCATAGTCAAAATATGCTGTGTAACCTGAAACAATCGAGAGGAATTGCACACAATAAGTCTTGGCATTAAACTATTTGGGGTTGGTAAGGAAATACATGGCTTCACAGACTTTATTTCAAAAAAGGTTCCCAGCCCATCTGCTTATTGAAGCCATTTGGCTTCAGACAGTATGCAATTTGAAAATTCAGTGGGATTCTTTCAGAACAGTCTGTTTGTGTGCTGATTGTGCTGCCATGCCCAGAGTACCCATGATAAAGTGAAGCAGTTGGTTCTGGCGGGCCCGTGGGGGCTGGAATTTACCGAATCTCCTTTTTATTGCAGAATGGTTTATTTTGTGTTTTTTTCTTTTCTTACTTTCTTGATTTTTTTTCCTTTTCTTTTATGTTTGCTTGCATATACATAAAAACATATGCGACAACTGCTGGAGTAGCTGGTGTGGAGAGCTGGCAGTGTTGTGGCGAATGGCAGCAGTCCGTTTTGGGGCTGGTCTCTGCCGCACCAATAGAGGAGCATGTTGTCGATGACAGCAGTTAATGAGTGTGCCACTATGCTCAAAGAAAGTGACCGCTGCAATCAGGGAGTGCCTCATCACTGAACAATCAGTTGTGTTTACAAGGCGGTCCCTGACTGCAGCAGACAATTAGAGCTGCATTGTCTGGTGTCCCCTTTCAAATAAAAATGGCGGCAGCTTCTCCATCGGCCTCTCACAGTCCCCACAGAAGATGACGGACAGCCGCCGCCTCTCACAGTCCCTATTACAGCTGACAGGGGTGCCCAATCCCCCTGTCAGCATGCCCCCTTCCCAGTTCATTTGCCGACAGGGTAGCCCAATCCCCGTCAACACGATACCCCCCATCTGTTGTGTGCTGAGGGGTGCCCAACTCTTGGCTCATGCACCCGCCCTCAACATTCTGCCGACAGGGGTGCCCAATCCCCATCAACTATAGACCCCCAAGAAACACTCAGGTGGCATGCTGGAGCCCATCCCAGTGTGCCAAAGTACTGCAAAATCAGAAAACCTTCCTGTGTTGTTTTTTCTGTTTGTTTTGTTTCAGTAAAGAAATGATCCCTTGTTGAGTCCAGTGCCCTCCCCAACCCACATACCCTCTGCACTTATCTCCCACATCCCCTCACCCCATACTTACCTCCGGAGCCCGGCACGATGATCTTCGGTGGACTGGGAACATGTCTGCACTCTTCAAAGCTGACCACGAACTGAAGAAATGCCAGTAAGCTGTATAATGGCATAAATGGTGTTTTTTCAACTTATGTGGCTATCTTGACCATTTTTCTGAATTTTTGCACCAAAGTTTCAACATAGGGTTCTTGGGACCCCATCTCATGAATTCATGACTGTCATCTAGTTATTCAATCCTAAAAGGTGATTTTGTGGTCACTGCATGGAATCACCTTCCAGGACCGATCAACGAAACAACAGTGTCACTGTTCATGAGGTGGACTCTCACAAAGCCTATGTTGCAAATTTGGTGATATAATTCCAAAAAAGGACTGTTATGAGCATGCATTGTGCGGTTTCCATGCACACTCGTAACTTCGCAAATTTGTAATATTTTCACTCCCGGTTTTCAACAATGGCATTTTTTCACACCTCCTTATGAGCAGTACACCTGTCATTTTTCACATCCTGACCAAAACATGTTTTCGCACTTCCGGCACAGAATAGCGTGGTTGCTGTTGGAAATCAGTGTGCAGGACAGATTATAAAAATCACAGTGATACTGTTCATGAGTAGAGGTCCTAAAATGCCTATGTTGAGAATTTGGTGACAAAAGTCCATGAAATGACTGTGTTACAAGTGTGCATTGCGCCATTTCCACGAACCATCATAACTTTGCGAATTTGTAATATTTTCACTCCAGATTTTCAACATTGGCATTTTTCCACACCTCCTTATGAACAGTACAGCTGTCATTTTTCGCATCCTGGCCAAAATGTGTTTTTGCACTTCTGGCGCAGAATAGCATGGTCGCTGAGGGGAAATCAGTGTTTGGGACAGATTAAGAAAACCACAGGGAGACTGTTCATGAGCAGAGGTCCTATAATGTCTATGTTGAAAATTTGATGACAAAAGTCCATAAAATGACTATGTTATGAGCATGCATTGTGTAGTTTCCACGCACACTCATAACTTTACAAATCTGTAATATTTCCACTCAAAATTTTCAACATTGCCCATTTTGCACAACTCCTTATGAACAGTACAGCTGCCATTTTTTACATCCTGCCCAAAAAGTGTTTTCGCACCTGTGGTACAGAATGGTGCAGTCGCTGTGTGAATTCAAGCTTTGGAACAGATTAATGAAATCTCATTGCTACTGTTCATGAGGGGAGGTCCCAAAAAGCCAATGTTGAAAATTTTTTATGAAAATACCAGCAAATGCCCAGGGCATTAGAGTTTCCAACTGTTAACACCCCACTCTGTACAGACTGACAGGCATCGAGGGTGTGGCTTGGGGTTCTCGGCTGTAATGCTCACACCATTCCACCCCCACCCTGTAGCCACTGACCAGCATTGAGGTGTGCCTTGGGGTCTTTGGCCCTAACATTCACCCCATTCTCCTATACTGCACCCATCTCACCTTATTTCCTTATGCAATGGGCTGAGTGTAAGACGTGTTCATTCACATATCGGGCCTGTGTAGTACAGTATAGTCTGCACGCCCATTGGTCCATGCAGTGGATCAATGGGCGTGGGGAACCGTGCTATGCGCTGTTATTCGATGGGCAGCCGTGGCATACGGGTGGGGTGCTGCTGCCCGCCGATGACGGGGGGGGGTGCTGGGTGGTGGGGGACCTCAGCGAGTGGGTGGGGAAGGGGGTACCACTGGACTACCAGGGTATCTAGTGATGTTTCTGCCCGCAATCAGGCAATGGAGGGCTTTCCCCTGGACCACAAGGGATTCTATTTTACTTATGTCCGTGATCGGGCGATGGAGGGCTTTCCCACTGGACCACCAGGGATTATATTTTACTAATGCCCGCGATCGGGCAATGGGGGGGCTTCCACTGGACCACCAGGAAAATTCACTGTACTTATGCCCACGATCAGGTGAATGGGAGTGGGGACCACCATGGGACTGCAGGGCATCGGTCCCCGACGGCTGCAGCCTGGCAGGGTGCCAGACGCAAGTCGCCAGGGATCGGTGCACCGCATGCAAATAGGGCTATAATGACATGCAAATGGCCCCATTTGTGCCTTGCATGCATAATGGCCTCATTTGCATGCCCAGTGCTGAATATCGTGGTTGATGCACCTAGCGCAACTACACTTGTGCTGGCGCATCCCCTGCTCCCATTCTGCCACTTGCACTGGCACAGTGCCACTGCACCGTGTACAGTGCATGTGCCCTCAGTGTCATATTCAATGGTGCTGAGCCATGGCGCAGCACTGTTGAATATCGCCTGGTCCATGCCCTGGCACAGCCCAGTTGCACTGCACCCAGGCTTGTGCCCCTGCCTGGCGCAGTCTGAATATCCAGGCCAATGACTATAAAATCATAGCATGAAATGCATTTGTGGGAATTCTGACTTTGAGTTCTCCACTGGTGGCCATCCACTGTAGGAAGCATCAAGGACCTGTCCCTGAACCCCGTCAACCAGAGTTCCTCCATACTGTCTCCCAATCTCCCCTGCTGCATCTGGATACCTGGACCCAATGGGGGGGGGTAACTGTTTCTGTTTACCCCTCTCTGTAACTGATTCATCTTGGTTTGTTTACTTCTAAGTAGCCACACACTGATTCCCTCTCCCTCTCCATGGACTGAAGAGTTAATAGAATATGTGGAGCAGTGGATCTCATAGCCAAGACAGCTGTCTGCTATATTCCATGGGAATTAGGTCAATATGGGAGGGAATTAGGGTATTAGGGGAAAGGTGAGATGGACAGCAGTCCTCTGGTCTGTGTAATTCACAAAAGTAATCTGACGTCATAGATTCCTCCCACACCCTAACATGAAGTCAGCCTCCTCCACCCCACACCCCCTTTTTTCTTCTTTCCCTGCCACATTGATCCTACCTCAATGCAACCGCACACTTGCACTCTCCATTGACCCTGAAGGTTCAGCTCGCACATTCGAGAGGAACAAGCAAACAGGGGGAAAGCAGCCACTCACTCTTTCAGAGGTCTCCCTACCAAATTCCCATTGAACCTCGATGGTATCCCTAACTGTACATGGGTAGCATTCCCTACAGCCTTTCCCCCTCTTGCCTTATCAGGTCTCGAGGCACGAGCTGGTATCTCTGCTCCAGATCAGATTTGAGCAGTGTTTCATTCACCAGATCAGCTCGCACGTTTGTGCAGCTGAGCACCGACTCAGTGACATGAACTCTCATTTTCATTTCGCAAGCACTCTATGTGTCCATCCCATTATACTTGATCATGCATTATAATATCCAGTTGGTAATGCTATGACAATACAAATGTATCGACCAGTATGTATGCAGTTGCAGTGCTTTTCATTGTGCTTTGTTACTGATGCAACATGCTAATACAGCTGCACCATTGGGCTGCAATATTAGATCACACATAGATATCACAGAAACACAACTGTTGTCAGTTACATCTAGGCAAACATGCAATCAGTATTAACACAGTCTGCTCAGGTATTCACAGCAAATACCAATATGTGAAATCCAAACATGAGATATGAATATTTGAGACAATCACACACAAATCAGCTTGTGGCAGGAGAGAAATTGTAAAGTAGCCATAAACTCCAAGAGATCAACTGTTTGGTCTTTTCCTATCAGAACTTTCAATTTTCTATTTCTCACTATTACAGATGTATTGAGAAATGATCTGCTTAGTGATATTAATCACAAATTAAAAATAACAGACCAGGCAAGTATGTATAATACATAATACATAATACATAAAAAGACAACCTTAAAATTCGTCAGAGCACTTTACATATAACGTATTCAAGGTAATAAGATGTACAGAAAGGTGCTGTCCCTTTAAGAAAAATATTTCTTTTAAAAATAATAGTATATACGTTCATAGTGATATGATCACTTTATATGCACCAATACATTCGATCTTTTCACACATTCAATATCTGAAGGTCATGTTGTCTCTGAATGGAAAGAGGCAAAATGTTATACTTGTATGACGTCAGTGTCAGTGGCTCAGCAGGCAGCACACTCACCTCTGAGGTCAGGAGATCAGAAGGCTGTGGGTTCTATCCCCACACCAGGCACTTGGGTTAATATCCCAATACTGACACTGTAGTTTAGCACGAGGTGGGTGTCGTCTTTCGGATGAGGCATTAAACCAAGGTCCCATCTTCCTGTTCAGGTGGATGTTAAAGATCCCATGGCACTTCTCAAAATGAGTAGGGGAAATTTTTATTGTAAAACAAAAACAAATACCTACTTAATACAATCAATATCAGTATATACAGAATTACAAAATTTCAATTCACATCAAACAACAGTAAGTTATACCCAAGAATTCCAAATCTCGTTTCCATTATTAAACATAGTCCACAAGCAGACATTTATTTAATTTTCCTAATCCCAACTACTACAGTATACCATCAAAAAAGAAACAATAATATATTCTTTTACAATCTAACCCATAACTACCAAAGATTACCCATAGTTCATTCCAACTCCTTCATCCTACCCACTCTATCTTATTCCATAAATGCTGACAGATTATTTCACCCAAAGTATTCTTTTCATATTGATAGATTTTATTCAATTCCTTTTGGACTTGACACAGCATATCCCATACCATTATTTCCTTCTGATGTAAAACTCTAAGGCACCTAGCATGCCAGATTATCCATTTCAAACAAGCAAACATCACCCAAATAGTACTTTTCAGCCATTTCCTCCACTCCTTCCTCAATTGTCCCAATATCAAAATATCATACTTTATCTGCGCAAACAGTTTTTCTCCCCATAATGCAGCTAGTGAATCCTAAAATCCTTGAATACAGGTACATTCAAAGAATAAATGTTGTATGGTTTCTATTTGACCCACCCACGTCCCTTCTAGACATACTCTATCTTCCACCATTTTGTGTTTCTGATTCCCCTTCACATTTAATTTTTGATGCCCACACAGCCATACCATATCCTGCATTTTTAATGGCATCCGTGGCTCAATAATACTTTCCAATAATAATTTACTATCAAGGCTTGCATTGATATTAAATATAGGCTCTTCCAAATAACATTGCGTAACTATTTAATAGAACTTTTCTCTGTCTGCATCCACAAACCAGTGTAACACTATTTTCCACAATCTAACATATTTTAATGTAGTCTGCATATAACTAGGTAAACCTTTTTCTGATACATGCCATTTACCTCTTCCCCACACCTCTAAAAACTGTGCTTCCCATCATTTCATACAATCAATTTCTAATCCTGATTTTCCTAACACCAGTGGTTTTATATTACTATAAAAGAAATTACAAAATAAATAAACCAATGGCTGTACCATGCCAAGACCACCATCCTTTCTGTAGGTATGTGCCCTTTTTACTGATTCAGGCGACTACCCCATAAGAACAAAAAAAACTTTCCCATTAACTTGGCTTGCATACTAAAATGCAATCAATAGATATGTGATACAGACAATAAAACTGGCATAATATAGGCTTTCAAGAGATATATCCTTTTTTTTCCAGTCATTTTCCAAGACTTCCATGACAAAACCTTTCTATATGTGTCATCATATACTGTATCCCAATTCAATTGCTCTGCCCTTCTAGTTCCAAATAATAACCCCAGTATCTTAATCTCTCCTTGTTCTACTGGTATGGAAAAATGTTCTGGCACAAGTGCTTTACCTAATATCAGCATTTTACATTTTGAATTATTAACTTTTATCCCCGTTCTTCCATGCATCTTTTCCAGCAAGTCCAGAACATATTGTCCCGAATCCAAATCTTGCACCACAACTGTACAATCATCCACATATGCTGGCACCTTTGGATACAACTGTCCATTCATATTACAGACAGGTTTTATAATTTCTGCATGTTCTATTATTCTTAACAGTGGATCAGTTGCAAACACATACAGCAGCAGACTTAGAGGACATCCATGCCTCACCCCATTCCTCAGCTGCACAGGAACTCCCAAATGTCCATTTACCAACGGAATCATTATAACCCATTCATATAAGTGTCTGAGTACATTTATAAACTGTTTTGAAACCTCATATAATGTCAAAGTCTCCCATAAATGATCATGCTGTACTGCATCAAATGCAGTTTCCTGATCCAATGACATTAAATACCCATCCAATTTCAAGTCTAAGCCTTGGTCCACAGTTTCCCTAATATTAATCAGATTCTGTTGTATATTTCTTCCAGGCACTGTACACATTTGGTGCGGTAAAATCACATATTTCGCTACCCATGCCAACATTGCCATCAATACTTTTGTTAAAATCTTATAGTCTGTGTTCAGCAGACTTAATAGTCTCCTGTTCTGGATTTTCAGTGGATCTCCTTTTTTATACAAAAATGTCATCACTCCCACTTGCATACTTGGAGTCAAACTCCCTCCATCTAGTATCTCCTGATACATCATGCTTAACTCAGTCACTAAATCAGTCTTAAATATTTTATAAAAATCATTAGAAATACCATCCAACCCTGGTGTGGTATGTGCTGATAGTTGATCAATAGCCAATCCAATCTCTTCCTCGGTAACAGGTTACATCAATGCTTCCTCCTTACATACAGGAATCTCAGGCATCACCCCAACATTCAATGGAGCAGACCTCTGAGCACCCATTTCTTTCTGATATGTATAACAAAGATGTTCAAATACCACATTTTCTATACCCTGCTGCTTATCTTGCACTGTACCATCTTGCCGTATCATTTACCTTATCATCAACTTCTTTACCCCTTGCATTTCTACCTCATAAGGATTGACTATCTCCTTCCTCCCTTGTGTAACAAATTGTTGACATTTTGCAGTCTCCCCTCCCTTTTTTTGTGATACTCACACATTTTTTCTTTTAATTCTGTAAGTTGAGCCCCATTCTCACTACCTTCCTCCAAGGCCTGTGTCAATATTTTTAAATATTGCACCCTTAGGTGCAAATAACTGAGATATTTAGAAGTAGCCAATGTCCTAGATGCCTTCTTCAAGAAATCCCCAATATCCCTCTTTGTAGCCTCCCACCACTCTCCCCCAAGAATCATATAAAAATCTAATATCCTGTCGGATGTCTAATAATTCCCTTACCTTCTGCTGCACTGTCTCCTCCTGCAAAATAAAAATATTTAGCTTCCAATAGCTTCTCCCATAGGTAATTTTATGCACCAACCCAACTTGTGCCTGCACAGCCATATGATTCGATGTTTCCAGGGGTACAATTTTAACTGCATTCCCTATCAGTCTTTCTGAAACAAACCCAAAATCTATTCATGTCGACAATCTTCCTTTATAAAATGCATGTTCCGGAGTTTTGCCTATAATATCATAAATATCTTTTAACCCTGCATTTTTATGATGCCCAATAATGCATTAGTGTCACTGTACACTTTTTCTGTCTTCCTTCCCCAGTCCCTAGGTAGCAATCCACAATTAAAATCTCCTCCCCACAAAATCAACATTGAGGTCACTAGAAAAGGTTCAATTTTACGAAACAAGGCCGCTCTATCCGCCTTTTTCTGGGGTGCATAAACATTAATCAGTCTATATGCCAAACCACAAATAATCACATCCACCAGCAGTATTCTTCCAGGCGAAACATCTAAAACCTTCAATATTTGAATCTGTAAGTTAAAGAACAAGATGCCTACACCTGAGCAAGGCTCCTCCCCTACTGAACATAAAGATGGCCCCCACCTCCAGTCTTTTTTTGCCTGCTCTATTTCAGATATTGTGTGCTATCTGATATCCTGTATAAAATTTATCTGCCCTGATTCCTTGTATAAACTAGCAAAAGTAACTGTACGTTTCCCATCATTTTTTATACTGTTAACATTTACTGTTGTTATACAAAGGGAAGAATGCATAAAAAAATTCAAAAAGAAACCACTAAAGTCCACTTCATTTTCTTTTCTTTCGCTTCTTTGGCTTCAGTTTCTCACTCTTCCCAGACCCTACAAGAGCCTTGAATTGGGACGATGCCACCGAGGATCCATCAGACTCACCACACCCTTCCTCATCTGGTACCTTCATCAAGACCTCATATAAATTCTGTATCAAAGTTTCATTGTCTTCAGGGGTACTCTTATGTGCTGCTTTTGATCTTGTAACACGTTGAAAAGATAGATCCGCCACTGTTCCTGGAGAAGGCATCATTGCCTCCATCCCATCCTGTTTCACTTGCTCTTTAGGCCCAGTACTGATTCCCTGCAAAGCTATCCCATCTTGAATATCTTCATTTAGTTCCTGATCTGTATTCTGATTCTGTTCCACCTCCATGGGGCCTTTTGATCCCTCTTGTAAGATCATAGAAGGAGTCTGACTATGACCTTCCACTACTACCTTCTCCAAACCATTTGTATTTGGTGACTGTGAACCAGAGCCATTCTTTGGGTCCTACTCCCTGTTATTAATTCAGCTGAGCCATTAAGTTACTGGCTTTCATTTTTTCCTTTTGGGCTGAAGCAACATACACATCATGTTCAGCTCTAACAGACTGGTCAAGACTACTGTGAGACACCCAAGAACAATTCCTGAAAGTATGACCCTTTTCTTCACACAAATTGCACTTCTGTGGTTGTTTGCAGTGTGCACCATAATGCCCCATCTCTCCGCACAGTCCACATTTTTGTTTCTCACATATATTAGTGAGATGTCCAAGATCCCCACACTTATAGCACACTCTGGGCTGACCTGGGTAGAATATCACCCCCCTATCTCTCCCCCCAAAAAAACAATTAGGCAGATGTTGTATTTCTCCTTTCTCCTTTTTTAGAGTGATTTTATACTTCCACCCCCCCCCAGTCCACAAGTGCTTCTCATCCAGAATGGGGTCTGGATATCCATTCACCAGGCAGTGTCGTTTCAACCAAATAAGGAATATCTGCCACATTTACTCCTTCATTACAAAATAGGACTGTGATGGTTTTATACATGGGTTTAGTTAATGGTATGGCCAAGAAGGGCTTCCACACAGGACCATTCTTCAGTAATTGATATTGCTTCCAGAAACGTTTCAATCCATTAGGATGCTTAAAACTCACATCATAGATGGTATCCCCTGGCATATGTATGAGTGGATAAATCTCATACGCATAAAACGTGATACTAGTTTTTAGCAATGTTCTCCCCACAAAAAGTCTATCAGGTGCATCAGATGCATCACATCTGAATTTTAGTCTGACTGCATTTCTCCTCATGGCCGGCTTACACACATTCCTAGTACTATTAGAAAATAATTGCTCTCTCACTCTGGCTTGCCATACATTTTGTACTCCAGTCTGTTGTTCTGTAATAGTACTACCTGGCTCAGGCCCCCTAGGCACTGACGACTCCTCCATTGTGTCTTGCGCTACTGCCTCAGGAGAAACTATGTGGGGATTTAGGGGTATGGGGGAGGGGGGGTGCTGACCTCCAAAGCCTACCTATGATCTTCCTCTTCCAATTCCCTAATGTCAGTCATGATATTGTCTTGTTCTGTGCTTTTATTAGAACCATCTCCCACAGTTTTCTGTCCAGGTATTATCTGAGATGGGGAGTTCCCAGGGTCTGGTCTCAAACACTTCTCTTGGGATGCTTGTTTTAAATTAGTTTTCTCCACTTCTGGGATATTTGCATCCCACCCAGAACCATCTGCTTTCTCTACCCACCCAGCTGCTTCAAGGAGTTTATCTACCCATTCAGCTGGCGTTTTAGTGGGCCCAATAATACTTTCATCAGAAACAGCACTTGTTGATGCTAAAGGGATTCTCAAGCCATCCCCACCAACCCAATTTTTTTTCCTTTCAGCATTTGTTCTTTGGAGGAGAGCTTCTTCACTGTCCCACCTGTAGACATCCCAATGTTAAAATGCAGTTTATCGAACTCTACTCCAGACAATACTTCCCCATCCTGTGCACTGTGATCGTTTGCAGGCTGATGTTTCCCCTCGGCACTCCCTAAAGGAGAACTAACTTACTGCGCAATCCCTTTCTGCATGTGTTCTATCCCCCCACTCCCATCCGAATTTACACTTATGTTTACACATACCGGTACCTCCAAATTCGGAGAGCCATCCAGGGTTCTGCTATCACCACCGCAATTATTTTGTTTGCCACAACAGCTTCCTGATCCATACATAAATCCATTTGTGCATCTTTATTTCTGTCTCGGGTGCTTCCGTCCATCGCTCTGCTTTTCTCTGCATGACCAACCAGTAATTTTTCTAGTTCCTGCCATCTTGCAGAAAACCTCCTTTCTTCGACAGCAATCAAGTCGCAGATCTCCACCACATGTATAGTTGCCGCTGTCTGTTCCCATGCCATCTCCTCCTGTGCCAGGTCTGTAATTTGCTTCACACTCAATTGCTGTTCATTCTCAACATTTCCAGATCATGTAGTGGCCTCACAGACTTCCATGACAGGGGGTAGGCCTGTTCCCCGGTCCCTAGTACATCCGTCCTCTGTGGATCCCCAGGCTGACTGGCCATAACAGCACCAGTCACAGTGCCACCTACCAACGAGTAGGGAAATTTCCCCGGTGCCCTGGCCAAATTTTCCCCATTCACTAAAAATACCATCGACAGCTAAATCTGGTTCAAGGCCAGTTGGCATTCATCTGTATCCCCCTCCCCCGGGTCGTGCCTGAAAATAGGCAAAATCTGCCTAGTGCACTTACCCAGTCAACAAAAACTAAAATAAAAACAAAATTGAATAAAGTATGGGGTGGTGTGTGTAACGAGAATTTTACACACACCCGAGGTGTTGGATGCCACATAAAACCCAAGAGTGAAGCTCAAGGGGTTTATTTAGGCATCCAATACTGTGGGTGTGTGTAAAATTTGAGTTTACACACCAACCCATATTTTATTTTATATCATTGCTAGGTTTAGTTTTCTCATTGCAGCAACTACATAAAATAAATGATGTTTGGGTACAGCCGCGGTCCGGTTTGCTTTTAGAGCAGTCCGCAGTCGCTTTGTGGCAAGTAAGGGTTTTTTTGCTGTTTTGTTTTGTCCTGTCTGGCCACTACTTTTTTAGAGAGTGTTTTTTTGTTTTGTTTTTGTTTTTTCAGAAATTTACCGCAGAGTCATCGTGGTGATATGCCAGAGTTGAGAGCAGAGAAAACCCGGAAGAGTCGTGACTTGCACATGTTTGCCTTTATAAGCACTCCTTTATAATGGCAAATTACGTGATGGGTTTCCCTATAGGAGAAAGCTTAACCTATTAATTAAAATGGTACTAAGCATGATGTAAAGAACTACAGGCTGATAACTTTGATCTCTATTGAGGGAAAGTTACTTGAAGAATTTGTGAAAGAAATATTGGAAAAACAAATCCAGGAAGGATGTCTGGGAGACATATTTCAGCATGGATTTAAAGCATCTAGATCATGCCAAACTAACATATTCCATTTATTTTAGCCAATTAGCAAAGCATTAGATCTGGGATTCCCAGTAGATGTCATATAGCTAGACTATGCCAGAGCTTTTGATCTGGTGCCCCTCAAAGAATTAATAGTAGAACTGACTGAACATGTATTTAGTAATAACACTGTACAATGGATTAACTCGTGGCTTGATGGAAGAAGGCAGAGGGTACCAATAAGAGGCCTTACCTCTGAATGGGGGCAAGGTGTGTAGTGGGGTGCCACAGGAGTCAGTGCTGGAGCCAATTCATTTTAATATCTATGTATCGCCCATGGTGACATCAGATTCATCGCGGATATGCAAATTTGCAGATGATACAAATGTGGGGGCCATTGTCAAAAATGGAGCAGACAGTTGTAAACTACAAGAGGATTTAGACAAAATTGCGCAATGGGCAAATAAACATAAGTTGCGCTTTAAGGAGAAGAAGTGTAAAGTTATGCACTTTGGCATAAAAAACTCTGAGCTCAAAATACTTCCTAAATGGGACTCAGTTAGAAACAACAGATAGGAAGAGAGCTTTAGGAGCTGTCATAACAAACAGACTAACTTTTAGTGACCACACTCAGCATGTGGTGGCAAGATGTAATAAAATACTGGATTGTATCTGCAAACATATTAGAAGCCGAGACAGAGGGGTGATTATGCCTCTTTATGGAGTACTAGTTAAACCTCACCTGGAGTATTGTGCCCAGTTTTGGGCACTGCATACAATAAGGGATGTCTCACAGTTGGAAAAAGGATAGTGCAAGGCCACAAAAAAATAGCTAGTATGACAAATTTACCGTATGAGCAAAGACTATGAGAACTTAATTTGTACCCTTTGGAGTATAGGCGGTCTAGGAGGGACCCTTGCTTAGTGTTTAAAGCTCATAGAAACAAGGATTTGTGGGAATATCTAGGCTTGCAAGAAAAAAATATAATCAGGCATCTCAGAGCACATACCCATCAATTGAAAGGAGATATGTATAATACCACTAAAGGGCAAAGTGGTTTAACCAACGAGTTGTGAATATTTGGAATACTCCACCGGAGTCTATTGTTAGCAGCCCAAATATGGATGCATTTAAGACAGCGATTGATAGTTACTTTAGGTAAATAAATAGTCTAATGCTAAATGGCGAGTCTGAATGGCTCACGCTTTAGACTCATATACATCCTATGAATCCTGCGAATCAATGTATCTGTTTTTATTAGACACTAAGGGCCAGATATTCAAAACTTTGCGCCAGGCAAAAAACATTTGTGCAGGTTTAGCACGGGATTAGCACGGGTCTGCCATATTCAAAAGGCCAAATAGCGCGGGCAAACTGCATTAGCACAGGGCAAGATTATAATGTATGCAAGGGGCAAACTGACATGAATGCAGGCGCAATGCTATATTCAGCGACTAGCGCCGTGCTAAGTGGTTTTGCGTGACTTAGCGCGACACTTAGCGCGGTGCATATTACCGCCCAGGAAAAGCTTGTCTTAATCCTAGGCACTCAGTTTTGCGGCGACACTATGGCTTTGCGCGGTGTTTGCGTGGGTTTAGCGCGGGTTTTGCGCGACCCTAACAAATAAATATGACACATAGATAAAGCAAAACATAGAGGAAGCATGCTGCTAACTGATGGCATCAGATTGATGCCATCATCTGCCACCAGTCCCAGCCATGCCAGGCAGTAAATGGTGACCCTGCCACCAGTGGACAGCATGGCAGTGTGGCCATACGGCACACACCTGCGGACCGCACTTCCATGGACACCAACAGATGCCAGCACACACATGCAGCACTGTGGGCATGGAGGATGTTGAGGGGAGCATGTATGGGTGGTGAGGCTGTGGTACAGACCAGGTGTGGCCACAAGGCTGGCACACATCATGCAGTGTACATGGGCCAGTATTGGGAATACCCCAACACCAGTGTGCCTTTCAGATAATATATGCCCCCCCCGGCCACATACCTCACAGCTGTACAACTGCCATAGCACACAAAGCCAGAAATGTACATGTCACTGTGAGCATCCATGCCACAGGTGCAGCAGCTGTGGGTCACACAACAGCGTAACAGTAATGTCCAGTGTCAGAAAACATCCGCAGGTTGGGCCGCTCACTGTGTATAGTGCAGTCATCATCACTGCCCTACACACCATAGGCATTGCTGTGTCCACACACTACTGTCCCCCTTGCTACTGTAGTTTCTGCTGTGCACTGTAGCATGCCCTACAGTGTGACAGTTGCATGCAGCACCACCGCCACCTGTGCCTATGCTGTCTTGTCCCCTTGGGTACAATATGCTATGCTATGCTGTACTGTTTACATGTAGCCTGCAGCTATCATCATGCACTGCCAGACTGACCTACAGGTGGAGCTGCGGTTGGACCTGGTCAGCCCCTGTATTTCCAGACTGATCTACAGGTGGCTCTGTGGGACTCTGCAGTAACGCTGGGCAAACTGCATGCAAATCAGGGTATAATGAGATACTAATCCGGTTGTTTGCCCAGAGACTGCCTAAGTAGGCTCATTTGCATGGCACTTTTGAATATGTCACATTTTAGCTCCGGGCAAACGTGTTTGCTCCGGGCTAACTGCTTAGCTCCGCGCTAATGTCGCGCTAATGTGTTAGCATGGCACTAATGGTATGGGGAATATTATACAGTTTTGATCACTGTTCTTTCACATCTGCTGCTTCCTGCAGCTATACTGAGTCCATGCATTTGCTGGCACACACATTGGCCACGTAGTTTGTCTGTACCTGCCCTCACGTTGCTGTGTACTGTGTTGTTGTTGTGGGTTGCACTTTCTGGTTGCTTTATTCAGCGCTGTCTTATTCCAGGACTATGTTTGCCCTGCACTCCCAGCCCAGTTTGCATGGCCTCATTACCATGCTATATTCGGAAGCTGTTTGCCCTGGGCTATTCCATTTGAATATAGCTTGCTCTGTGCTCTGGGCTAAGTTTGCCCGACGGGCAGTGCTAATTTTGCCCCGGAGCAAAGTTTTGAATATCTGGCCCTAAGACAACATGACAACATGTTGTTTTACACTGCTTACTGTATCTGTGAGAACATAGGGTAAAGATAGCAGTGACAAAAACACTTCAGTGCCACACTTCAACTTAAAAAAAATATTTTGTTATAAATGCATATAAGCAGTGATAAAATGCAAAATCAGTGTTAAATCCAACTATCTTTAACTTCAGAGAGGCATAATGTTGACACTGACAAACACGCCTGCAGCAATGCAAATGTTTGTAGTTAGTTTGAGTTACATTAGTATTACAAAATAAAAATGTATAAATCACTGTGTTCCTGCATCTGCGGACTGTGTTAAAAATCAGTCTGGAGCTGGACATTCACAGCTGTCCAAGCTTAGAGAGTGGAGAAGGAGGCCGGGCTGTGTTTACTAATCATTTATTAATTTTTTTTTTTTATCCAGTCGCAATTTCTTAAAAACTGTGTTCATAAGAATAATACTATGAATTTGTTTTCTGGATAATAACTCCATCTCCTGCATATTGCAGTGAGTTGTGAAGTCATAATTTTGGATCAGTTACCGGGAGGGGCGTTCACTGCCTTTCTGTGTTTTAGGAGATAATTAGGCGATTTCAGCTCAGATGATGCCTCCATTGTTTATGAAGACTTATTACTGGCAGAAAGAACTGGGAAGAACAACTGTCTTCACTGGAGTGTTCCTGTCAGATTTGTAAAACTTTCTCTGCAGCCAAAAAACAGGTGAAACAGGTGTTAGGAATCCCCTTTGAACATAAGTTTTACTTAAATATAGATGTAACCCCCAGGTGGCGCTATCCCAAGAGCTACTACCCCTGCCTACTTGGCTACTGACAGGTTAAGGGGCCTAGGTCCAGTGACGGGTGCCTCCACCCAGAGGTCAGGGTTGGTAGTGGTTAAACTAGCTCGGGTACAGCCCTCTGGGACACTGTGATCCCCCTTTGTTCCCTCTAGTGGCCCACACAGTACACGGGAGTTACCTTCCCAATACCCCACAAATGCACCCTTCTTACACATACAGTAACACATACCCTCAGGACTGATGTCTTGCAGCACATCTCTGAGGACCCCCTGTAAAACAAGGTTAGGCAATATACACAAACACAATGCAATGCCTTTTCTACATGTACTGACACCACAGACAGTATATAGTTCAATAACAACAAATCTGATTTATTAGAGGGGGCAGTAACAAGGAGGGGGCAATCAGGTTGATTTGGTTTGGAAATATTCAGATCACAGTACTGTGTATGCATATAGGGTCCAAAACGTTACTCTCTGGGTACCCAGGATGGTGGGGGGGCTAGCCAGGGTCAGTGCAGCTGGTTGGGGCCCTTTGATGGAAAAAACACATGCACACACACATCGTAATCCAGAGCCCTGGGGCTCAGTTCATGAAGAAATGAAACAACAATAATCAGAGGGCACACTTGTAATCGATAAAAGGCTGCAGGAAGATACCCTGATTTCTACTCACAATACCAAAGCTGAAAGCTGGATGGAGGAAGTTCTAGCTGGATTGCCAGAGAAAAAACAAGGTATGGAGACAGGGTCCTTGTGGCTGGACCCAACTACAGTTGATAGCAAGCGGATTTAGTCCGACTCAAGCTGGGATCTGCTTCCAGCTTTAGCACACAGCTCACAGAAAAAAAAGGGAAATAACATTGCGATCCCCCACAAACACTACACACATTTATATGTAAAAGGAAAGTACAATACCAGGCAGGCTGCTTCTTGATCCCAATCGCAATTACTGCAAAAATACCCGGGAGCATACACAGCATCAGCAGTCCCTGACAGGCCGATCGCATTCAGCAAACTTTCGGTCTTCTTCAGGTCAAGCCTGGCTTCCACACTTCTGAATCCTCTTTCTCCTCACAAACTCGGATTCAGTCCGAACTAGCACTTACAAACAGCTGCAGGCCGAACTTCAGGGCCTCCCATGCGCTTCCCATGCAAATTACACAACGCAGCAAGAGCAGGGCTCCTTCTTTCTTCACTGTCACTACTGATCTGAACTTGCCAGCCACAGTGCCGGGCATTTCCTTTGAGTTACTTCCTCCCAGTTCAGTTGGCTGGTTCGGCTGTCACTCACAATAGGGCTCCCTCTGTTGGTGCAAAAAGGCACCAAGGTCCAAACTACATTTCCCAGAGGCACTGGCCGTACAGTACACAGGTGGCTGGCTCCACAATGAGAGTCCAAGTTCTGATTTGCCAGCAGACTCCATTTTAACAATCCCCCCTTCACAATGATTGGTCCAATTCAACAGTTCAGTACCAGAATGGAGGGCTAAGCAAAAACAGTCCAGACTGCAAAGAAAAGCAGGTTAGACAAACTGTATTTTCATTATTACTTTAAACAATTCCTAGCAAACTAGTTCCATCTTTCAAAAGAGCTCCCTCTGCACTTTTAGCGATGGCAGAAATAGAGCGATTTTGCAGTAGCTTGAGCAGGTCTCAAGCAGGGAAACACACAGACCCCCATCCAAATTAATTATGTCTGCAGGTAGACAGCTCTTAAAGAGACAGTATCATAGGCTCTAAAAGCACTCACAGCTAAGCAGCTTAAGCGCCGAACACCATTCAGGCTGGAAGCACTTAGCCAGCTCCTAGAAGACTTTTGGGAACCCCCATTTGCAGGGGGGTTACATAGAAAGAAGCTATAAGCATAGTTTGCAATGCTTTATTGTCACACATTATATACCTTCATACAAGGAGCTGCTTTTGTTTATTTTTTAAATGCTGCAGACCTCCCTTTATTCAGGTGAATTACGGCCTCTAACTAAGCTCAGATATGGCATCCTTGGGGATAATCATTATATGATATCAGTGTAACCCCCACCCCCATCATTTTGCAAATGACAGGTGGTATGCTGTTTAAATCTGACAGCAGTACCAGGTGGGGACTAGGTTCGGGGAGGAATAGGTCACTCAGCACAAGGGCTATGTTTGGCTACTCTGCACAGGGGCACCCAAGTAATTCCATACACAGGAAGCAATAACTGTAATGTCCAATACCAGGAATGGGATTCTAAAGTGTGGCTTTTATTCACATCCAATCAGAATAAACAAAGCATAGATGGATCCCACAGGGCTACACTCCTGTTAATGCAGATTAAAAGAATCAAGAACACTTCTTCAACACTTCAGCCCTCAGGCTCTGAACCCACCGGGCACACAGCCCAGACTTGCACGATGCTTTGGGTACACAGCCCGAGCTTGTACAGTGTTCTGGGTTTTCCCTGGCTCGGCTCCCTTGCTGGCCACTCGGACACCTTCCATATGTCATGGAAACATTTTCTGGTGGCTCCCTAAACCACCTAAGAGCACCTCAGCTCTATCAGGGAATTTTCCTTTTAATCCCACGTCTGGGTACTTTCCTCAGGCACTGGCCAAGTACCTGAGAGAAAGGAAAGGTGCCACAGAGCAAATCCGTAGAGGTGAATTTGGTTACTACTGATGGGGGGGTCTCCCACCTCTCACTCCCACAATTCATACCCGGCCATTTCTCTGGACAGTAAACACTTCATACTGTAAAGCTTGGCAATGTAGATTAAGGCTAAATGTATGTCACATTTCCTCTACTTGTCTTGCTTTCCCTTTGTGCTGGACTTGAACATACTTTTACTTGGCACAGCCCATTGCTCTAGGCCCCCCACTGATTAAGCAGTCCAATCCCCACTTTACTTCACTGTTTGGTGCTGGACTTGAACCTACTTGAGTTAACCGGCAATGTCTATTACACTAGACCTCCTACAGATTAAGTAGTCCAATCCCCACATTCCAACAGTTCAGGTGAAAAACATTGGCTCTCTGTCAGAGCGAACTCAACCTTTGGTTGCAGGTGCCCCACAGGTGATTCCTCCACAGGAATTCCTCTCTCAGAGCTTCTGGTGCCGCAGCATAATTTAAAATAGGCAGCTTCTTCCCTTAGCCGGAACCAGGAGAGTTGCCCCTGGAAGACAGGCAAACCTTTCCCCCCATCCCCTCAGGGATGGGGAACTTGGACCAGTAACAGTGGTCTCCACCACTTCAGCAATAAGTTTCTGTGTCCCTCTTACAGTGGAAACACACACCTCCCTCACAGTAGCTCTAAAACAGAGCTTAAGGCTCTGAGAGCCTGCACACAGACTGCTGTGCTGCTGTCTCTCTCCAAGACTGCACACAGACTCTGTTCAAAATCCCCAACATTCTATCCTAACTTCCAACTGCAGCACTCCAGTGTGGCTCATGCAGCTGCGAGAGTTCTATGGTGATGTCACCCCTCAGTCTCAGCTGAGACTGCGAACAGAGTGAGACAGTGTGAAATCCATTTAACTGGAGTTTCACAAGCTGCCTTCCCTGCCTACCACTAGGTCTTACTAGGATTCTAGTAACCCTGGGTAACAGGGGGGTTGCATCAGTTTAGTCCCTGCCACACAATCCTCCAGCTCAGGAGAGACAAACTAGGTCCACTTTGTAGAAAGAATCAGGATGATACTGCCATAGTTTGAATCTTTAGAGCTCCCAGTCTACAAGAGTTATAGCAAGCATTTGTCAATGCTGAATGTTTGCTTGCTTGTATTAGCATTGGTAGTGCAGGAGTTAGAGAGATGCATAATAAGAATGGCAATGAAGTATTAAACTAATGCCAACCCCCAACCCCACCCTGCAGAAACTGACAGGCATTTGGGGGTGTGCCTTTGGGTCATCAGCCATAATGTTCACACCATTCCACCTCACTCCACCCCACAGACACCAACAGGTGTTGCGGTGTGTCTTGGGGTCTTCAGCCCTTATGCTCACCCCATTCCAAAAGGAAATAAGCTGAGATGGGTGCAGTAGAGGAGAATGGGGTGAACGTTAGGGCTGAAGACCCCAAGGCACACCTTGATGCCTGTCACTGGTGGGGCTGGGGGTGGAATGGCATGAGCATTATGGCCAACGACCCCAAGTCACACACCCAATGCCTGTCAGTCTCTACAGGGTGGGGTGTTACAGTTGGAAACCCTAATGCCTCAGGCATTTGTTGGTATTTTCATTCCAAAGTTTCAACATGGGCTTTTTGGGACCCTACCTCATGAACAGTGGCACTATCATTTCATTAATCAATCCTGAAAGGTGATTTTGCACAGCGACTGCACCATTCAGCGCCACAGGAATGAAAACACATTTTGGGCAGGATGTGAAAAATGGCAGCTATACTGTTCATGAGGAGGTGTAAAAAAATAGCAATGCTGGAAATCTGGAGTGAAAATATGAAATGTTGGTGAAGTTACGACCGTATGTAGAAACTGCGTAACGTACGTCTGTAACACAATCATTTTTTGGAAATTTTTCACCAAATTTTCAACATGGGCATTTTAGGCCTCCCCTCATGAACAGTTCCACTGTGATTTTGTTAATCTGTCCCGAAAGTTGATTTCCCACAGCGACCGCAACATTCTGCGCCACAGGTGCAAAAACACATTTTGGGCAAGATGTGAAAAATGACAGCTGTAATGTTCATAAGGAGGTGTGAAAAAATGGCAATGTTGAAAATCTGGAGTGAAAATATTAAAAATAGGCAAAATTACAAGCGTGTGTAGAAACTGTGCAATGCACGATTGTAATGCAGTCATTTTTTGGAATTTTTTCACCAAATTTGCAACGTGGGTTTTTGGGACCCCACCTCATGAACAGTGGCACTGTCGTTTCATTAATCGGTCCCGAAAGGTGATTCCGTGCAGCAACCACAAAATCACCTTTTGGGATCGAGTAACCAAAAGACAGTGACAGTGTTCATGAGGTGGGGTCCCAAGAACCTCATGTTGAAAATGTTGGGCCAAAAGTCCTAAAAATGACTAAGATATCAACCTAAGTTGAACCCCCCCCACCCCATTGACTCCCATTATACAGCTTACTGTCATTTATTCAGTTTGCTGGTCAGCTTTGAAGAGTGCAGACGTGTCCCGGCCCATAGAAGATTGCTGCTCCCGACCTCTGGAGGTAAGTGTGGGGTAAGGGGTAAGGGAGAGTGGGTCCACAGAGGAAGGGTGGGGGGGAGGGGAATGGGGAGACAATGAGGGACCATTTTATTTTTACAGGAAAAAAAGACTTCAGGGATGGTTTCTTTATTTTACAGGTTACCATAAATATTTAGGTACACTGGGATGGGCTCCCAGTGTGCCACAATAGTATGTGTGTGGGAGGGCATGCCGACAGGAATTGGGCCTCCGATGTCGGCACCTGAAATATTCAGGCAGGTGGGGGGTCATCTGACACTGGGAGTGGGCATCCTGGTGTCGGAAACATAAATAAAAAATTATTTTGGCACACTGGGGTGGGCTCCCAGTGTGTCACATTAATGGGGGGAGGGGGACTACATGCCAACACAGGGATTTAGCGCCCCAATGTCGGCTTTTCAGGGAGTGTGTGGTAGGCGAAAGGAGCCACCAATGTGGAAAGCTGCACCTCAGCTCATTTGTATATTTATTGAAATGGTTCACCAGGAAAGGCACACTGAACAAACAAGATGCTTGGCAGCAGGATTCGACAAGAACTGTAGCTCTGGCCATGCGCATTACTGTGCACTCGTCAGCTGCTGCCAACAGAAAGATGGTATGTCTGTGTGCCTGGTTGCGAGGGAGGGGGAAGGTCCCACTGCAGTGAGGAAACTGTCCTTCATTGCAGTGGCAGATTTCTTTCAAGTGCAGCCCTCTCTCTCAAACTGCTGTCATAGACAGCTCGCCGATTCATTGGTGCCTGAGGGGCGAGCCCCATAAAGCATCAACTCATAACCATCCCTGATTGGAGCTGCACTTTTCTTTCAAGTGAAGACCACTTTCCTCAAACTGCTGTCATAGACAGCTTGCCGATTCATTGGTGCCTGAGGGACGAGCCCTATAAAGCGTCAACTGCATTGGGCAGAAACTCACACACACCCTAAATGTCGTACTGTCCCAAGATGTTTCTTGCACATGCGCAGTGCGCATGTGTGCAAGCAAACATAATAAAGGAAGTATTTGCAAGATGACTGTTACCATAGACTTGTGGTAATAAAAGAAAACTGATCAATACCGTTGATCCCATTTATATGTTAGAATTTACAGGGAAATGTAGGGATATCATCCACAGGTTACAGGGAAATGTTAGTCTGATCTGAACCCTGTTTCCCACTGTTTTCTATAAAACAAATTCCTAAATGTCTTGAACCAGATTAGTACCAGTAATTCAGCTTAGGTAGAGCATAGGGTATTGTGCGTGTGAGAGAGAACAGAAAAGAAGTGATGGACAGAACCAAAATAGCTGTCATTTTTTATATATATCTGTCATAATGGGCCTTATGCACGAATGGTCAGGTTATACGCACCAGAGGCGCATAACCCACCTGTGGAGCTCCACACCTGCGGACAGGTGCGCACCAGTTGGAATTCATTACCGGCTGCCACCTGTCCACGGACCCACCTCCCCACACACAGGTCCATACAGGGCGGCTGGGGGAGGAGTAGCAGACCCAGCCAGGCATCCAATCAGATGCCCACCCAGGGTCCACAGTGGATCACCAGCACAGCTTGGCACGGGTCTGGGTGCATGAATTACACCCACTGACACCCAGACCCAAGCGCAATGCCCAATTGGGCTCTGGTTCACTAGCATCACTCCCGGTACATGGGGGCCACCCACACCACCCTCCCCAGCCCAAGTCACCCCAGCGCTTGTGCAGCAAGGTGACCCCCCCAACACTCACACCACAGACTGGTGCGCCTGTTGCCCCATGCAGGTGACCCCCAAACCCTGTACCCCTGACCCAACACATGTGTTCTGTGGTGCCCCCCGACAACACCCTACCCATACCTGCAGGTGTGATACCAAGTACTCGACGGCCAGTGGTACAGCCCTCTGTACACCTCCACGGCTGCCAGCCCTCTGACCTACGCAGGTGCACATCGGCTGCACGCCCCTGCATAGGTCAGGTGGCTGTGGAGGTGAGCAGAGGGTTTTGCCACTGGCCATCGGGCACCTGGTACCACACCTGCAGGTACGGGTAGGGTGTTGTCAGTGCCAGGAGGGGTTGGCTGTGCCCCAATGTTGGCCATGCTGGCACTACTGGGCACTGGGCTGCATGGGTGTGGCAGTGCAGCCATTGGGGGGCAGCAGCAGGGGTGAGGCTTGTCCAATAGAGTGCGGGGGTGTCTGCCAGGGGGGGTTCAGGGTTGGGCTGGCCACAGCTGTGTGGGGGGGCACTTCTTTCCTGCTCGTGGGCCCCTTCTCCAGTCTGGTGTGCGTGGGGCCTGGGCGCATAGGGACACTTATGGCAGGGCTGTCCCTGGCATACCTGCCTGCCCTCTACGCATCCCGGTTTGCAGCACTACTCGCCATGGTGCATGGCACGTACTGCTGGCATGCCCCAGGCACACTCACCCCTGGCACTTTGCTGTTTGCGCACCCTGGGGATCAGGTGCGTGCCAGTTGTACGCACCAGTCGTGAATGCTGCATGACCACCGCTCCATGGCATGCCGACTTAACTTTGCCAATGTGCCGGTTAAAGTGGCATGTTGGCATAGTGTATTGGGCCCAATATATATATATAAGTATGTATGTATATATTTTCCTGCTGTGGGGAAGTATTTATAGTTACTGGAGCAGATACTTTATTTTTCCCTTGATATGAAAGGGTTCTGCTTGCTGTGGGGGGGCAGGGTATGTGGAAAGTCATGCTTACCTTCTAATCTGAGTCTGAGTCTCTGTCCAGTACTTGAGGGCATTTTCTTTTCTTGGATTCATAATGGTGACCTAGATAAAGTTTTGTGAACAACAGGAAAACAGTTAAAAATATTTGCAATTTTTTGATAAATGTTCCCCATAGAAGGGATTTAATTTTGTACATGGGCTTTGTTTTTGTTTTTTTTGGTTACTATTTTTCTCCTCCTCGGAGTCCTCTGCTACTCTCTGACGTCCTCTGCCCCACACGGCTCCAGGTATGAGGCCCCCTCCCATGAACCCCATGACTTACCCTTCGTGCAGGGGGTGGGGAGCGACTTGACCCACCAGACCGGATATGTATTCGGGAGGTGCCTTCCCAGACCGCTGCGGCAGGGGACCATCGTCATCCTGCAGAGGGCCCCCAATTTTCTGCTTTTCTCCCCTCAAGGTTGCGGCGTGCAATGGCACCAGTGGCGGTGGCTCGCATGCTCCCGTGCGCATTCCACCAAGCGCCTACCACAACTCTCGCCCCAAGCTCCAGTGCTGACGTGCCACCCCCCAGCCTCCGTTAGGTGGCAGGCAATCGCCGAGCGCTGCAATCCCCCCTTCCCAGAGAAGGAGAGCAGTCCTGTGGATGCTCGATCCTTCTCCTCCCTGCCAACCCCCGGAGCCCCATGTCCGTTCCCAAACACGGGTCGCCGGCGTGGTGCAAGGTAAGGTGTCCAGCACCTCATCCCTCAGTGCCACCAGGCCAGGGGCTTTGGTTTTAGGTTGATTTCTGTACCTTGGACAATGCTAGATGTTATATTCTTTGATGTTATAGTGGGACGATTAAAACAAGTACCCAATATTTCATGAATGTTTTCTGATATTGCTGTCAATGCAGGCTCTTTGGGTGTCTCCTGATGAGAAATGATTGGCTTTTCTCCACTGAGAATCATGGATATTTTTTCCTGCTTGTTCTCATTCAACTTGGAGTAGTCATTAAGGCTTCCTAGTTGCTTATGCCCTGTCACCTGGATAATTTTGGTAGGAGCTATCCCAGAATCTGCCAACTTTTAAATTAAGTGCTTCCTTGCTGAATGATTAGTCAGCCGTTTGTCACTATTTATCCTGGCTTTCGGCATAATAATTTTTACTATGGTTGATAATTTGCTGATTCCCATTGGCTAGTTTTTGAACCATGCAGTGGGGTAGTAGTCCTTTTGATTGGTGTTTACTGCAAGGAAAAATGGTGCTTCTGGCAACATAGAAATATCAAATCTGATGGCAGATAAGGACCACTTGGCCCATCCAGTCTGTCCATTTCCCTACCTAACGGATAAGCTGCAGATCCTAGTTAACCAACAGCCTACTTCCTCCTACCTCCCACTAGAATTGCTTTCGGTCTGTCCCATGCATTCTTGAATTCCCCCACTGTTTTTGACCCCACGATCTCCTCAGAAAGGCTGTTCCATGTGTCCACCACCCTCTCCATGAAAAAATACTTCCTCATTTTGCCCCTGAGCTGTCCCCCCCTCTATCTTCAAATTGTGCCTCCTTGTTCTTGCACTTCTCTTTTTCTGAATGATGCTACCCTTTTGGACTTTGTTGATTCCCCTTGAGGTACTTGGAAGTTTCTATCATGTCCAAATGATAGACAGCACTCATGTTAGATGCCAGTGTGACAGAAAAAAGGAGAAATGATACCTTCTGAGTTTGTGTTAGGTGCCAGCAGGCTCCAAAACCTTTTGATCTGCCTGAACCCAACACAAATTACTCTTGGCAGCACTACCTGTACTATGGAATTAGCATTGTATAGCTGGAGGCCACAGTTCAGTGCTTCAAACAATGTGATATGAGTCACTATCACAGCACTGCTAGGGATTCATGAAGGGAAGCACCATTTGGAACACCAGTATGTGGGGAGGGAGGGAGGAATGAAACTCAGAAGGGGGGGATGACAGAGAGTGAGAGGGAGAAGACAGGTGCTTCACAGACAGACAAACAGATGAATAAAAGAATCAAGAGAAACAAAAACAAGGGGACATGATGGAAGCAACTTGGTCTAAACCCTTCTCTTGCTGCACTACTGAAATTTAAAGGCAAGCTCATTTTAGAGTTCCCCATTTGTTGGCTAGTGTGACACTAGTTTTTGGGTCATCACAGATATTGCACACCAAGAGATGTTACAGTACTCATGCAAGAACACATGAACTCAAACACTGGCTTCTTTTAGAATTTAGCTGCACAGGATAGCCCAGCTAAATGCAATATCTCATTTTCAGTGGAGTCCTGCTTTTACTCCTCTATACAGTGGAATGAAGCAGGGAGAGGTAAAGGGACTTGTTTAAGGTCACATGGGAGGCAAGTGGCACTGGTGGGATTTGAACATCGAGCTTCTGGTTCCCAAGCCTAATTTCTATATTTCCCTTTATCTATGTATCCATCTAAGTATCTATCTAGGTATGTATGTATGTATGTGTCTGTCTGTCTGTCTATTTATCTATCTATCTATCTATCTATCTATCTATCTATCTATCTATCTATCTATCTATCTATCCAGGCTTGCTCTGCTTGTTTCTGTCCTTGTCCTCTGGAAGAATAAAAACATTTTCTGGAATGTTACAGAAGCCTCTTCATTCAAATTGATGCATTCCTTACTTTCACCAGAGCAGTGGCACTCCAGGCCCCACCCCCAGCCACCTAACCCAGCTCCCAGAGTCCGTTCCCAAACTGGTGTGGGAGCACGACATGCTACCCACTGGGCCATTGTGCAGCCATTGTAGTAGCAGCCACCCCCGGCCCCTCCACTCTTTAAATCCATCCCAGACCATGCCCCAGAACAACCACCGATGTGAAGGGGCACCCCTCTTAAAGCTGTACCGCACCACTTCTCAGGCCCCACCTCTTAAAGCTATACTGCACCAAGGCAGACTCCACCTTAAGACGACACTTGGTGTGCAGGGGGGGGACCTCAAAAGACTTAACAACACCAGCTAAGCTTGGTCAGCATGTAGTTCAGTAGTGCACTACCTCTTCTGACCCACACTCCACACTGCAAATACAACCATGCGGTCTCCAGCTAATTGGCTCGCTATACTTATGTTTGCTACCCTATGGCTCCCTGCGTCCCTATCCTACAGCTGCAATAGTACTATCCTGGAACCCCCACCAATATATAGGAATGGGCTCCCAAACTCAACATCTGCTCAAGGCCTCCCAATACCAGCCATCCTCACACTGGCAGGTTCATTAAGCTGGCCCACCTCTAGCATCCACTACCCAATCCCGCCACCTACTATAACCACAATACCTGTTGTATGCATGGCCAGAACCCAACTCCACACCCGCTGCCACCCACCTTACTCTACTAAGCAGCTCAAGCTCTATGCAATCAGGGTAGCATGGCTACTACTATTGCTGTCAGGCAATATACACCCTAACCCTGGCCCAAGACACAGTAATTCTGGGAATAGGCATCTGATTTCCATAGCATAGCATCTATTAACATCTGTAGCCTCCTCCCAAAACTGGATCTGCTGCAAGCCTGGGTGGCTCAGCATAGCCCAGATATCCTGTCTGTTAGCAAATCATAGCTTACACCTAGGACTGCGCACTCGCAAGTAAAACGCCTAGGGTACACCCCTTTCCAGCTTGACTGGCTCGGTAAAAGGTGTAGCGGCTGCATTCTCTACATAAAAAATCACCTTCAGGGGATAGCTCTTCCACAGTTAAACACAGGAAAAAATGTGCAGATACTCCCTGTGTGGCTAACCCTTGGTACCCAGGGCAAGGGCCTCACACTTGTCTCAGTCTACATCCCCCCCCCCCCCAGAGAACAAGCTCAAGGCTTTAGAGTACTGCATGAACACCTAGCTGACCTTCGCTCCAACAGTGAAGTCATAGTTCTGGGTGACTTCAACATAAATTGATCATCGCAAGACGCTGCCACCTTCAAGGACACAGTCGCCTCAATCGACTTCCGTCAGCTAGTGGACAAACCCACTCGAAAAAATTATAGAATGGGTACCTGCACTCTGCTAGACTGGGTATTAACAACTCCCCCCAGAGCGGGTCTCCAGTCTAGAAGTGTTCCAGCACTCCCTAAGTGATCATTTGCCTATCATCTTAGACTGGTCAAACAAGGCTCCTAAACCACCAGCTAAGGTCATAATATCCTACATACTAAAAAAGGGCAAACTTTGGCGCTTTTAGCAGCACCTGAAACAACAGTGCTAGGCTCCAATCCTAACTCCTGATAATGTCAATACAACGCTAGCCAAATTCATAGAAACTTTTAATACTGCCTGCGACACCTACGCCCCCACAACCAAAAGAAAAGTCAGTGGCACCCACAAAACCTGGATCACCCCCCCACCTACTTGCCCAGATGAGCTCCAGGGACCCCCTCTGGCATAAGTACAAAAGCACCCTCTCAGATAGTGATAAGCAAAACTACAAGGCTGCTCGGAATAAATGCACCCAGACCATCTGCCAGGACAAAGCCAATCACTGAGCTAAACTCCTCCTGGGGTGATGGCTGAAGATTCTGGGCAAACATCAATACAGTCATTGGAAAGTGGGATACCTCTACACCCACCTTGCTGAGCTACATGGGGACCACTACACAAGACCCCAAACCTATCACTGACATCTTTAATAAAGCCTTCACTGACCTTAGTACTGTACTCCCCCCCCCCAACATCCACAGTCCCACAAGCAACAACCTACAAAAACCTCAACGAACACTACCAGTAAAACATGCACACCCCCCATTCTACCTTAAGGTAATTTCCAAAGCTGAAGTGAAAAAATACCTTTCCAAAGTCCTGGATAAGTCTAGGCACAGTGTTGAGGACCTAGATCTAAAACCGATTTCCCTTACACTTGAAAAACTGCCAACTCCCCTAACCAGAATCATTAACCTGTCCCTCACATCTGGGACATTCCCAAAACTCTGGAAAGCCACAGTTGTAACCCCTGTAGTGTCCACAAATCAGGTAGCAAGACTGACCATACCAACTACCATCCAATATCAATACTCCCCCACTGTCAAAAGCTCATGAGTGGATAGTCTACAACCAAGTGGTCGACCACCTTGAAAAATATCAGCTCCAATGCCAACAGCAGCATGGCTTCCGAAAACTCCACAGCACTACTACAGCACTGTTGGAGTTCACGGGATTCATTCACGATGCCTTTGTTCAAGGGCACCTGGTGGGTGCAACCTTCATTGACCTCACCAAGGCCTTTGACACAGTCAGCCATGACCTCTTCCTAGCCCAACTAGTCGCAACAGGACTATCAGCTGATTCCCTGAGTTGGTTCCGGAGCTACCTCACAGGCCATGTTCAAAGAGTAAAAATAATTAACACACTCTTGGATCCCCAGCAAGTATCCACCGGGGTCCCCCAAGGTTTCATCCTGGGCCCCCTCCTGTTTAGCCTTTTTTTAAACAATCTTCCACGAGCATGTCAACACAAAATGCTTCTCTATGTGGATGATGCAGTTATCTACTACAGCCACACTGACCCTACCTCTACAGCAGGACTTTAACAAAGTGGAGGACTGGTTTGCCGAAGCCAAGCTACTTGTTAACCACAAAAACAAAACAAATACTTGCTCTTTACCCCAGCCCATAACCGACACAAGACATCCACTATAAATATTCATACTAAACAAAATGCAGCCATTGAAATGGTCCATAGTTTCAAGTACCTAGGGCTCACGTTAGACAGCGCTCTCTCTCCTTCTCTTCTTACTTGGACCACGTCACAACATCAGCCAACAGAAAGACTGGTCTACTGTACAAACACCACAGCTGCCTCACTGATCAAGTCCTGCGGCTCACCATTACCAGCTCAGTCTTCTCAACCATTGACTATGGGCTCATCATCTATAGCACTGCTCCAGACAACACCCTCAAGTGGCTCACCAAAACACTTAATAAAGCCTGCAGACTTGCCCTAGGAGCACCATATCTCACTCATACCTGTAATTTTATTTACAAACGGGTTGGCTAAATCTAAGCAATAGAGCTCGCTACCAAGTCTGCCTTCTAGCCAAAAAAGCAGTCCTGGGACTGCTGCCCCCTGCAACCAGTTCCCTCTTACAACAGGTTAAACCTGCCAAGACTACAGGGGCAACTAACAAACCCTCCATCAAGGTTCCCTTCCGTCACTCCTCTCAAGGGCAGTGTTCCTTTGAATACCGAGCATCACTCTGGCTTAACTCTCTCCCACCTGAGATAGTCTCCATCAGTAAAATAGGCCCTTTCAAATCTGCGCTTAAAACTCACCTGTCCAGCCGAATGCAATGCTCCTGCTACCCCTGATCACTGCCTCCTGGAATACTTCCTGTTACCCCAACTATGCTCTTCAATACGGCCCAACAAGCTACTTATCCACCCATTTCCTTCTCCCCCTACCCCCCCACTTTTCCCCCTTCCCTGTCTTATTCTATCTGGGCACACTGACCGCCCCCACCTCTATGGCCCTACCTTGTCATGCCCCTCCCCCCAACCCATCACCAGACAAGGCTTCCCGAGCCCAAGGAACTGCTACCTCACACCTCTACTGTCCCCTACTCACCACCTATCCTGGTCTACTCACCCATCTCCCCCTCTCTCTCTGTTCCTCTACGCCAGCTCTGCTCAGTAGCTATTCAACTTGTCAATCCATTGTTACTCTAGCCCCTCTGCTATCCAGACCTAGGACCTGTACTGTTATTAGTGTAACCCCCCTGCAAATGGGGGTTCCCAAAAGACTTCCAGGAGCTTGCTTGAATGCTCCAAGCCTGAATGGTGTTTGGCATTTAAGCCATTTATCAGTGAGTGTTTTTAGAACCTCTGGTACTGTCTCTTTAAGAGCTGTCTGCTTGCAAACATAATTAGTTTGTATGGGGGACTGTGTGTTTCTTTGATTGAGTACCACTCAAGCTGCCAATTCACTTCATTTTGCAGTCACTAGGAGTGCAAAGGGAACCTATCTGAAAGATGTAACTGTTTGCCAGAAATTATTTAGAGTAATAATGAAATTACAGTTTGTCTAACCTGCTTTCTTTGCAGTCAGAACTGTGTCTGCTAGTTCCCATTCTAGTTTTGAACTGCTAAACTGGACCAATCAGTGTGGGGTAAGCTAGCTCTAAAATGGTGCCTTGGACGAATCAGAACTTGGACTCATAATCTGAGCCAGCCACAAGAGGATTGTATGGGCAGTGACTCTGGGAGATGTAGTTTAGACTTCAGTGCCTTTTGGACCAACAGCAGCAGTCTATTGTGAGTGACAGCCAATCCAGTCAAGAACTGGGAGGAACTCAAAGGAAGTGCCGGTTTTTGTCGGTTGGAGTTCAGTTGAGCTTTGGCAGTGAAGAAGGAAGGAGCCCTGTGCTTTTTCAGTGTGCAGTTTAGTCAAAAACGTGTGTAGGCCCAGAGTTCGGTCTGCAGCTTGTGTAACAGCTTGTTAGGACTGAATCCGTCCTGTGAAAAGAATCAAAGGATCTCTGAAGAGTAGAAACCAGGCTCACCCTGTAGAAGACTGGAAGAATTGCTGAAAATTGCACTTCGGTCTGTCAGGAACTGAATCTGCTGTGTGTTCTCCGGGTATTGTGCAGTAATTGCGATGGGATACAGATGCAGCCTGCCTGGTATAGTACTTTCTTTTATATGGAAGTGTGAAGAGGGTTTGTGTACCTCAAGTGAGCCCTGCTGACATTGAAGGACCCTATCTTATTTGGAGGTCGTGAGTACTAATTCAGGGTTGCTCCTGTTGAATTGCCACATTAAATCCAAATGGAATTACTGTACTGTTGACTGTTTAATTCTCCTTTTCTCTGTGTGAAAGGGCCCTACCAGCTGCCACGGTTGGACTAGCCACTAGGGCTTGGGTACCCAGGGACAGTAACTGATAGGGATAGGCCTGTGCACAGAGCCATAAATAGATTATTAGAGTGATAAGCTAATTAACCTGATTTCCCCTGTCCTTGTTATATCCCCTAAATAAATCAGAGCTGCTTGTTTCAGCAAAGTTATACTGCCTGAGGTATTTGTCTATGTTAAAGTACTGTACTGTGATTGTTGCACTGTATCTCATTTCACAGGAGGTCCCAGTGCGGAACCAGACCTGGGGGTAAGTGTATACTGTGAAGGTAATTCTGATATATTGTGTGGGCCACTAGTGGGAAGAAAGGGGGTTGCAGTGTCCCAGAGGGCTGTGACCAAGTTAGTTTAACTATTGCAAACCCTGACCTCTGGGTGGAGGCACCCGCCATTGGATCCAGGCCCCTCAACCTGTTAGTGGCAAATCAGGCAGGGGTAGTAGCCCCTGGGATAGCGCCATCTAGGGGTTACATTAGTTTCTAGCACCTGTATCTGCCTGTGATTCTATGTAACTGTATTTTCTCTGTTTTCTGTGTCCCGACGTAGAACCTTTATAAATGAGCTTGTAGCTCAAAGGTTGTAATCCGAGAATTCAATAAATAAATAAATTAATAAATAAAATACTGGACTATCTATAACTGTGAATCTGAAGAAATTCAAGTGTCACCACTTCATCAATCGCAATAAATGACCATTTCAGCTATCTATCTCATCTGTTCAAGCAGCAGTACGGTGGACCTAGGGACCAGGAAGCCCTAAAGCTCTTTGGATCAGCAGTTATTGTTACTTCATTAAACATATTCTAGGGCTGGCTCACTGACACAGCAGTGGGATTACCACCCACAATGCCTGCACCCCAGGTTTCCGAAATGAGCCAGGGTAGTCAAGGGCCAACCGGGGAAGGGTGGAAGGAGGAGGACTGAGCATCCCAGAGGAGTCTGTACTCCTTGGGGGGGTTGCCACTGGCTCCCTTGCACTGCTGCCACTTTGGTAACCATGGGTGGAAGCACGATAGAGGCACAGCAGGTGGGTGGACGTTGGTTGAGCTTAAGGACTCTGTGCCATTATGCTCATGTTCCACTCCTCATGATCCCTTTGCATACCAAAATCCATGGGGGGGGCAGAGAAACTATGGAAAAAAAATCACCACAACAGAGCAGGATGAAGGCAGACCACCTCTGCAGGCTCTGCACTGTCAAATGCACTGGCAGCCTTCAGAAGCTAGCCACAAATGTCTTGAGGGGCCCTGAGGCAGGCACTGATGACCTAACAGCTCTGCCATGGGGGTAAGCCACAGAGGGCAGAAGGAGGCAAGAGGCAGGTCCCAGGGAAGACAGGCACCGGCGCTGGAAGGGAGCCACACAGAAGGGGACACAAAAAGAAGGGTGTGGATTTTTTTTTTTTTTTTTTTTAATTAAATAATGCCATGAGCCATCTATACTGGTACCCAGCATCATTTCAGCTGAAATGTCATTTTTGTTTCCTGGCTCACATGAACCACTAATTTTTTTTTTTTTTATTTGCCCTTTTTCTGGCAGGACCACTGGCAGCCATCCGCCCTGGTCACGGCCCCTGGAGACCTCTACCACCGTCAATTGCTGCTGAGGACCCTCGGTCACCCCCGGCTTGCCCCGGGTGGGGCGTGGGCCACCTTGACCCGGAACTGTGACTGGTCGGGGTCCCGCGCAGCGGCGGCGGCAATGTGAAGAGCTCTCGGGAGGCTTCGTGATCGGTGGTCCTACCCGCCATCTTTTCCACCTGATTTTTTCTCCCAGAGGCGTGGGCGTGCAATGGCCGCCAGCGTCTTCAACCTCCCGTCGGCGTCGGTTGCGTGGAACTCCCGGTCTCCACCAGGGTCCCAGCACACGAGTGCTGTCACACCCTCCCGGAGTGGAGGCTGTCCGTCGGATGCTCGATCCTACTCCCCGGCCCGACCCTCCGGCGACCCGGATCCGTTCCCGAACCCGGGTCGCCGGCGTCGCAAGTGGAAATCCCACCACTGCGTCGATGGGCCAGCTATGAACCACTAATTTAAAGCTGGGATAACCAAAGGAGGAGGAGTCAAGTATTTCAGCTTGCTCAAGGTCACACGCTGAACTAACTTACGAACATACGAACATAACAAATAGGATGGAAAAAGGCTTGTTGGCTATCAAGACTGCCCCTCCTCATTTCAGTGGTAATACTGTATTACGTTGGTTTCCTTTAAAGTAGCAGTGCAAGATAAAAAAAAAATCTGTGCTTTTGCAACAGTGTATTCCCTGTGCTCTGTTGAGCATTTACCTGATAATCTTTCCCGCCAGTATTGTACTATCACCCCGTAATTTGCTCTGTTTTCCTTTGTTTTTGTTTACATTTCTGCCACCCGCCATGTTGGAAGCAGCAGCACTAGATAGGCAGCTGCCATATTTACTGTAGCGCTACAAAACTGAAAACGGATCACTTCCTGATTAAGTAGTACTGCTGCTTTAAATACATATATCCGACCATTTCTTAAACGATTCCATAGATTCTGAATTAACTACATTACTTGGGAGTAAACTCCTCTGCAAAAAACAGTATTTCCTCTCGTCACCCCGCCCACTTCCCCTTTCAACTGTTTATGACCCCCTAGTTATAGATCCATCTGTTTTTGTTTTTTCAAACTTACTGTATACGTGGGTTCTAAACCCAGGATCTTCCATTTCATAGTCCTGTGCTCCAGCCTCCAGACCAAGCTGGGGAAAGTATAAGCAACAAACTGCATACCTCAGAGGGCTTCACCAGTCCGTCACTACTGTACTGCTCAACATGGAATTTTTTAATTTATAAATATTTATGAAGGAATTGCTATGATACAAAATGTAATCTCAGAAGTACTGAGAAAATATGGACAGCATTTTGCTGGTCCTCTTGTGTGAAGTAGCTGTGCAGTCACTTCTTATTGAGTGAGTGCTGTGCACTAACAATTCTGTGAAACATTAAATGGGGGGGTAGTTTTTTGCTATGCTTTATATACACACACCACGTAAAATATTCCATTCTGTGCAAAAATATTAGTTACTAATTTTTCCTGGGAACTGACACGCAGTAAATCAGAACGTGATTTATCATCAATCCCATTTATTATCACCACCAAGGACTGTTCTAACACCTCTGTTTGCTTCTCTGAGTAAAGGCAGATAAACTGGCCTTTTCATTTCTGAACACCAAGCCATTTACCCCACATTTAGATGACAGTACTATTCTTTTTAGCCTTAATTAAGGGAACATAACAATACACGCAGAGTTGCCCTTCTTCGATTCCGTGTTCATTAAGGTGACTGTAGACAATACTCAAAAGCACAACTACGTTTGTCAGACAAGAGTCAAGTGCTATAAAGGTTAACGTAAGTATGCAACAGAAGTATAATATTAAATTCCTCTCTATCCCCCCACCCCATCAGGTAAACTTAACCCCAATCAAGTAGCCAGTACAAAAAAATCCCAGCTAGAGCAAGAGACAAAAATTCCTGAAATCACTTCATTGTCAAATTCGTTTCTATTTCCGGATATCAAAACCACAGAAAAATAATTGTAACCCCCCCCACCCCGATGCAAATCAATGAATTCAAAGACCTGGGCAAATAGTCTGACACATCACTGCCCACGAGCAGGCACAGTAAATCTGTAGGTCTTGGTGTGCAATATGGGTTGAAATTGCCACTGGCCCACTAGTCAAATGACAGCAGATTTTGTATTGAGCTGGTAACATTTTCTATTAGATAGCTCTGCTGGCTTGTACTGCAGAAGGTAACATTTCATTTTCATTTATTTTGTTAACCAGGTAAGAACTCAAGGACACAAACTGTCCATTCTCACGGAGACCCCAGAAGAGATAAATACATGGCAATATAACACAGTATGCAAAGGCAAAACAGAAATATTAATTACAAAATTACACCAAACATTTACACACACTGTTAGCTAACAGATCATTCTTATAATTAAGATTGAAAGTAGCAATATTTTTAGCAGCAATAAAAGTCATTCCATTTTTAACCATAGCTTAAGAGAATACTTTTTGACGCAGTTGAATTTTACGAAATGGGGTAACCAGTAGGCAATAATCAGAGCTCTGCATTCCAGGGCAGGTTTTAGGGATAACAAATACATTTGAATGAGGTGTAAAGCCACGTCCTTTAAGAGTATTCCAAGTAATAGAAACCCAAATACTTGGCTTGCTGTTGCAAGGGTAACCACTGTAAGCTGCCGTGTAGTGAACTGTGGTGTGTCGTCCTGCCAGCCCTAAGACAAAGCAACACACCCCATTCAAGAGCGTGGCGACCCTCTGAAAACAGAAGATTGTGGCCTAACAATAAATGGGAAGGGCATGATTAAAGAAATAATCAGACCAAGAGCAGCAAATTTTCGTGATTCAGGAACCAAATGATTTCTTATTCTATGCAACAAACCCAATCTAGAATGAATAGATTTCACTAAGTTGTTACTGAGACTGACATAGGTAAGCAAGGAGTCCAGAGTCAAGCTGACATATTTAAATTCACTAGCAGACTCAGTAAGTTCACCATCAGCAGGTCTGGGGCTATATTCACAAAAAATCGCAAAGGCAATGCAAAATTTTGCGTTGCACTTTGCATTTCCCCAGGTGTCCAAAATTGCTATTCACAGTAAGATAGTGCACCACGCTATCCGTCTGTGAATAGGGCTAATCCAAGGCAGCGGCAACCCCAGTACCGCTAATGCTACCCCACTAGTGCCGCCCAACAGGCAACCAGGAGTATGGCCCCACAGTCAATAGCACGGGTGTGCTACTCCCAATTCACAAGGGCAGCCATGCAAATTAGCCCACTGGGCATGCAAGACACTAGGTGACCATTTGCATGCCCATTACGGACCCATTTGCATAGGCTGCTTGGAGCTTAGCATGCCCCTCCCCCCAGCCCCTGCCCTATAAGCAGTTGCAGTCCCTGGTGCTAGTGTTCCCCCTTCATGATCGACAATTGCTGGACTGTGATATAAAACTTAATTTCCCTGGTAGAAGTGTTCCCCTACCACCATCTTTATTGATGTCACCTGGTCATGTGACAACACATGACTTTTTCCTAAGTCCCCACTTTTCCATTAGCTCATTATATTTTGTGGCCACTAGGAGTCACTGTCTCCCCCTCTTCTCTCCTTCCAACACCTAATCCTCTCTAGCACCCCTCCTTTCCTCCTGTATCCTCCACTCCTTTTCCCCCAGATTCCCTGATTTCCGCCTTCTCTCTTGAGTCCTCCCACTCCAGTTTCAAACCCTGCACTTCCAGCCCCGCAGGCGGTGATTCTACCACTGCACTATTCTGGCAGCCCTTCTTAATCATGTCCTTTAATCCACTTTATACTTCTAACTCTCTGCCAGCTCAATCCCAATCCCTCCCCCCTCATCCCCTGTATCACCTCCCCTTTCATGTCCGGCCACCGTCACCCACTGCACCACATGTCCTCCTTACCCTCCCTCCTCCCCAGCCTCTTTCTATGCCTACTACCCTCACCCACCAACCACCCACCTGTGCCCCAGCCCCCCTCATCTCTGCACCCCCTTCCCTCTCCTATCACACACTACTGTCACCCTCACCCCTCATCCATCTCACCCTGTCACAACCCTGCCCTCCTTCATCCTCTCTGGTCTGTCCCATCTTGCTCTGGCTGCACCCCTCATCTTTACCCTTCCTATCCCCACCTCCTCTTGCAAACTCTGTCCTACACACTCGCCGGTGTGCTGTACCTGGAGAGCACCCCTGCTCACCCTCAACAGGGTGCTCCTTCTCTTACTGCTCCTATCAGGTAGTATCCACCCCAACCCTGGCCCCGTCACACATACATCTAACTGCCTCCCCCCCAAGGCCTTTGTATCTCCTTTATGAACATCTGCAGCTTACCAAAAAAGCTTGACAGTCTGCAGGGCTGGATTGCCCAACGCCACCCTGGCATCTTAGCCCTAGCTGAGTCCTGGCTCTCCAGATCTACCCCTGACTCAGCTGTCACCATTCCAGGCTACTCCTTCTTCTGCAGACAGTGCAAATGTGGTGGCGGCTATGCCATATATATTAAGGACTCCCTTAATGCCCAATTTCTCCCCAACCCCAGCTGGAGCATGGAGCCCAGGCCCTTACTATAAAAGTGTCCACTGGAAACTCGGCTGCCCCATCTACCTCACCACTGCCTGTATGCCACCTAGGAACCAGAAACCAGCCTCCCAATCCATCCTGAACTACCTCTTTCCTACCTTCAAAACATGAGAGTATTATCATGGGAGACTTCAACATTAATTGGCTCTCGAAGGAAGCAGCTCCTTTCCAGGACAACACTGCCACCTTGGACCTCACTCAGGCAGTCAATATCCCCACCTGCCACAACCCAACTACTTGCTTCTCGACTCTCTTTGATCTTGTCCTCACAAACTATCCTAATAGGATCTCCTCCATTGCTGTCCTCCTGAATGCCCTCAGTGACCATTCTGCTGTTCTCTGCACCTGGTCCTGTAAAACCCCGTAAGCCCCCAAATTCATCTTCCTACGTAAGCTAAAGCCTGGCAAACTAGGAACCTAAGCTCCATCTCAGGCAATGGGACTGGTCACCCATCTTTAGTGCCCCTGACATTGACATTGCCCTAGACCTCTTTATCCAAGTCTTCAACACAGCCTGTGATAAATTTGCTCCTCTCTCAAAATCTCTTATCAACAGCAACCCTGCTCCCTGGATCACTCACCAGCTTCTGGACTTGATGCACCAACTTGATGCCCTCTGGCAGATTGCCCTTGACACGGGCAGGCCCGCTGACAGACAACAATATCGTGAGGCAAGGAACAAATGCACCTGGGCCATATGAAAAGCCAAAGCCTCCCACCACAAAAGTCCCTTACATCCTCACGGGGTATTGGGTGTAAGTTTTGGAACACTATCAGAGAACTCAGTGGTAAGACCACGACCCCCCCATCAAAGTTAATGTTTCCCCCACTTCTGACCCCAAGCTCATTGCTGATGCCCTCAATCACTCCTTCTCTGATCTGAGCCAAGTCCTACCCGCTAACTTTTTTGAGCCCCCCGCCTGCTCCAGCCCCACCCCCTTCCTCATCCCCCTTTCGCCTTCAGACCCTTTCCCTGCTGGAAGCCAAACCTTATATACTAAAAGCCCTAGGCAGCTCAAGGATCAGCGGTGACTCCTTGGACCTAAAACTGCTTTGACTCACCCTCCAGGAAGTACTAATCCCACTCACTTTCATCTTCAGTCATTCCCTTTGCCTTGGTAAATTCCCCTGTCACTGGAAGGCTGCAACCATCACCCCAATTCACAAAAGTGGTGTCCCTACTGCCACCGATAATTACCGGCCCATATCTCTCCTCCCCAAGGCCCTAGAATGCATAGTATCAGACCAACTCACTGAGTACCTCTCCAAAAATAATCTCCTCTGCAAAGAACAACATCATGGCTTCTGAAGGGGGCACAGCACCACTACAGCCCAAATTGAATTCTTCTCCCACCTGCATGCTGCACTGGACAAAGGCCACCTTGCTGGAACAGTATATGTTGTCCTGTTGAAGGCCTTGACACAGTCAACCATGACTCACTTCTAGCTACCCTCCCAACACTTGGGATCTCTCAGGACACCACTCTCTGGTTCGAAGACTACCTCACTGACAGATCTCAGCAGGTTAGAACTGGTGACGCCTTCTCCTCAAGCCCACCAGTTCAATCCGGTGTGCCCCAGGGGCCCATCTTGGGCCCTCTCCTCTTTAGCCTCTACCTAAACTCCCTTCCTTCTGCCTGCTCTGGCAACCTCCTGTTATATGCTGATGAAGCTGTCCTCTACTCTTCACAGTCTGACCCCACCACTCTCCAACATTCCCTTCAAACCACCTTCACAGAAGCTGAACAGTGGTTCACTAACCGGAGACTAGTCCTAAACTACAAAAATACGAAGATCATGACCTTCATTCATCGCCAACACCCCCACAGAAATGTGCATCCTACCATTCTTAACACCCACCAAACCCCACTTGAATTGGTGGACTCCTTCAAATACCTGGGTGACACACTTGACTCCTCCCTTTCTTTTCACCAGCACATCCACCACCTCTCCTCAGCCATTAACTCTAGAACTGGCCTCCTGCACCGGTATAAGCAGTGCTTTACCCCTGATGTCCTTCAGTTGGCAGTCTCCTCTTCTATTCTCTCATTGCTTGACTATGGGATGCTCATCTATGGAGCAGCTGACACCACCTCTCTCAGTAGGCTGAGAGTGTCCCTTAACAAAGCCTGCCACCTCGCCCTTGGCTGTGACCGTACCATCCACACCTGCACCCTGTGAGGCATGACAAACAGGCTGAACTTCGATGACAGACTGAGGTTTCAGACTTGTCTCATGGCCAAGAAAATTGCTCTAGGCCTTGCCCCCCCGGCCTTGCTGACATCATTAAGCTAGCACCATCCACCAGACACACTCTTAGCTCAGTCACATCTCTCCTACATGACCCTAGATGCCGCACCTCCCTTTACCAGCGCTCCTTCATATTCTGAGCCCCATCCTGGGCTAACTCTCTCCCCAGCACCATCGTTTCGTCAAACAAGATTGGCACATTTAAGACCTCCCTGCAGACCCACCTCCACGCTGCCAGTATTTGTGATTGTTTCTAAGCCATTCTTCCCTTTTCTCACCCTTTTCCTTCTGTTCTCCCTTTTCTCTATTCTTATTTTTCACTGACAAGGGACCTACATCCTGCTACCGCCCTCTCCCCCACCTCTTCTTCCCCTCTCTCTCCCTCCCCCCCAATTCTCTTTTTCCCCGGTGTCCTGCCTTGGACAACATTTATTGGCCTTCGTTTAGTCTAGATGCCATGTTAACTGTGATTTGTTACCACTCTGTAACATATATGGTTTATCATTAATGCTGTTTACCGATTTTGCACATTAATAACTTTGCAACCATTCAATGGGTTTGCACGACATTTGGTATGTGCTGTTCTGTGGGGTAGATTGCTGGACATGCCAAAATTCCTTTTGATCGGATATACAGTTTTTGCACAATGCATAGTGAAAAAAGTGTGTTTTTTGCTTTTTTTTCACATTGTTGCTGATCTGTGCCCATCACACTGCGACCACATGGTTTGGAATTTTGGTCTGAGATTCTCAGGGTGGAAAGAGGTTGCCCCAAAGAACAATCCAGTGTTGGTTTGGTGAACAAATATTAATCCATTCCAAAGTTATTCAATTTAGAATTTTCTGTTTCTGAGCATGCTCAGTTCAGTCTTTGGAAAAGGAGTATATTTTGCGAAAGAGGATTGGCCTCACGATCAAGGATTTTGTCACCTCACAAACAGGGTTTTATAAAATCCCTGTTCATGAGGAAAAAGACCATTTTCATGAGCTTTGCTACAAAGAAAATGTTGTAACTTGCCCCACGGATGTGTTCTGTGGTAACTGAAGTATGAATTGTGTTCAGGTGATGCCCCCTACAAACCCATGGCTTTGGTTCTGTTCAATTTTATGAAAAAACAGCCATTTTTTATTTCAAAAATCCTTGTTCATCATTCACTTCCGATCCTTGTTCGTGAGGTGTCAAAATCCTTGTTCGGGAGCCGATCCTCATTCACAAGCTGTCAAAATCCTTGTTCGCGATTTCTGGACAAGATGACCCTGTCTCACAAACAAGGATTGGCTCGTGAACAGGGATTTTGTCAACTCACGAAAAGGGATTGACTCGCAAAAAGGGATTTTGACAGCTTGCGAAAAGGGATTTTTTTTTTAATCCCTTTTTGCAAGCTGTCAAAATCCCTTTTTGAGAGCCAATCCTTGTTCATGAGCTGTCAAAATCCTTGTTCACAATTTCTGGACCAGATGAGCCTATCTTGCGAACAAGGATTGGCTCACGAACATGGATTTTGTCATCTCACGAAAAGTAATCCGCTCGCAAAAAGGGATTTTGACAGCTCGCAAAAAGGGATTTGTTTTTAAATCCCTTTTTGAGAGCTGTCAAAATCCCTTTTCGTGAGCCAATCCCTTTTCATGAGCTGTCAAAATCCTTGTTTGTGAGATCAGGACCAGATTGCCAAAATCTCACGAAAAAGGATTTCTCACGAACGGGGATTTTGACAGCTCACGAATGGGGATTCAGCTCGCAAATGGGGAATTTTAACACCTCACGAACAAGGAATTTGAAAACATTCCCAGTGTACTGCTAAGAAACAGTTCGGTCTTTTGGCCTGAAATTTGCAGGGTACAAAAGGGGTGCCCCACAGATATGTTATGCAGTTTAGGTGTAAAAATTTGCATCAGTTCCATAGTTATTCCACTCTGAAGTTGAGAAATTTCCCATAGGATAACATTGTGGTGAACGCGTCGCCTTTTGGTGCCTATATCTTGAAAACGCTTCAAGATAAGGATTTTTTGCTAAACACAGCTTAGGACACCTTTAGGTGTACAAACATGTGTGCAGTTTACCAGTCCATGACTACAACTGCAGTGTAATTTTTTTCAAAGGTTAACATACTAACATAATATTTGCCAGCAGATTAGGCCTTATGGTCTATCGAGTCTGCTCAAACCTCAGATCCCTAGTTGGGTGCCGAGGCCCTCCCCCCCTTGTGTTCCAGAAACCCCTATCATCCATCCCCACCCCCCCGGGACAGGCCATCATCTGATATATCCACTTTCTGTGTCTGTCCCACCCTCTCTTGAAGCCCTCCACTGTGGATCTCTGAAGCAGCTCACCAGGCAGTGCATTCCAAGGGTTCACCACCCTCTCAGTGAAAAACTCCTCCTCTTCCCCCCTCACCCTTCCACCTTCCAACTTCAAACCATGCCCTCTGGTGATACCTCCCTGCTTTAGTCTAAAGATCCCCACTATGTTTACCCTATTTATTCCCTTGAGGTACTTGAAGACCTCAATCATGTTCCCCCTGTCTCTCCTCTCCTCCAATGAAACCAGGCAGAGCTCCTCAAGTCTGTCCTCATACGTCAAATCCCTTAGCCCTTGTATCATCTTAGTTGCCCTCTTCTGTACCCTCTCCAGGAGCTGTATGTCCCTCTTCAAGTGTGGTCTCCAGTACTGTACACAGTACTCAAGGTGTGGTCTAACCAGTCCATTGTACAGCGGCAAAATCACTTCCTTGCTCCTAGAGGTGATCCCTCTTACGATGCATCCCAACATCCTGTTTGCCTTGCTAGCCGCTCTCCTGCACTGCTCAGAGTTATTCATACATGCATCCACCATGACACCTAGGTCTTTTTACCCTATTGAGGCCTCCAGCGCCTCCCCTCCCAGGGTGTACCTGTGTTTAGGGTTTCCCCGCCCAAGATGTAACACTTTGCACTTGGTGATATTGAAATTTAATTTCCATGTGTGAGCCCAGCTTTCCAGGGTGTCCAGGTCCCCTTGCAGGGCCAACCTCCCCTCTTCTCCCTCAACTACTGCTCCCATCTTGGAGTCATCAGCGAAGAGACTCATTTCACACCCTGTACCCTCCCTGATGTCCGATATGTATGCATTAAACAGGATCGGACCCAGGACCGAGCCCTGCGGTACCCCACTACCAACCTCTCTGGGTTCAGAGCTCCCACAGACTACCTCTGGGTGCATCCAGCGCCAGTTTTCAATCCATCTGACCATCAAAGGCCTACTCCCAACCCCATCAGTTTCTCCACCAGCCCATTGTGGGGGACAGAGTCAAACACCTTGCTGAAGTCCAAGAATAATACATCCACAGGCTTTCCCCTGTCCAGTTCTGATGTTGCCCATTTGTAGAACTCCACAAGATTGGTTTGACATGATCTATCTGGCACAAACCCATGTTGCCAACTATCCAGACCTCCCACCTCCTCCAAGTACACCCCCAATCGTTCCTTTAGTATACTCTCCATTAATTTTCCCACCACCGAGGTCAAACTGATAGGTCTATAGTTACCTGGTACTTCCCTCAACCCCCCCTTTATGGATTGACCACATGTGCCTCTCGCCCAATCCTAGGTACCCTCCCTGTCTCAAGTGACCTGTTGAAGAGCTCCACCAGGGATGCAGCCAGTATGTCTGCCAATTCCCATAGTACTCTCGGATGAATGCCATGCCCAGGAGATTTGTCTTTCTTTAGGGCCTTGAGGGCTAACCACACCCTTTTGGTGGAGATAGCATCATCCGTCCCCTCCACCTTACTGGTCTTTTTATCCTTATCCTGATGTGACACCCCTGGAGTACCTCTCCCTCCCTCTTGCTCCATTTCTGTTGCTCCCCTGATCCCACTCACTGCCGCTTCTATCCCCATCGTGCCTTGCTTTGTAGATATCCCATCCCCCTCCCTAGTGAACACAGAAGCAAAGTACTCGTTAAATACCTCTGCCTGGTCCCTCACCTCTTCCACCCACCCTCCTTCTGATCTCAATCTGCTGAGATGGCCCTTAGTTTTTCTCCACTCCCCAATGTACCAGAAGAACCCCTTTTCCCCTTCATGTATCCCTTGTGCCAGCCGTTGCTCTTTACTGGACTTTGCCCCCCTCACCATCCGGGTGACTTTTCTAGATGCAAGATGGTACATTTCCTTATCCCTATCCCCTCTTGTTGTTTTATATTTTTTGTAGGCCACCTTCTTTTCTCTGACCGCTACCTGAACCTCATTGGACCACCAGCATGGTTTATGTGACCTTGCTCCCTTACGTTTCACCTTAGCGCAGGTTCTGACTGCCTCATGAAGTCCCCGGTTTATAACCTCCCATCTCCTTTCCACATTTGTCATTGATGTAATCCCCTTCAAGTGATCCTTGAGAATATTTCCCATGCCCACAAAGTCTGCCCCCCTGAAGTCCACTGCCAGTGTCCTAGATCTCACCCCCTTCCCCCATGCTTGTTTGAAACCAGACAGTATTGTGGTCGCTCCCAGTCAGGGGTCCTCTACAGCCAGGTCTCTTACCAGATCCCCATCTGCCAGAACCACATCCAGGACATGCCCCTCCCTTGTGGGCTGTATCACATGCTGTGTTAAGAACACATCCTGGAAGCTGTCCAGTAGCCTCTGCTCCTTGGCCACCTTAGAGGACATGGTTCCCCAGTTTGTACCTGGCATATTAAGGTTTCCCATCAACACCACTCCTTCCCCTTTTGGTCCACACTGGGCAATGATGTTGTCCAGCAAACCATCCTCCAGAACATCACCCATCCTGGGGGGCCTATATACTACACCCAGCTTGACCTTATCTCCTGCTGGGGATCATAAGGTGACCCATAAGGCCTCCACGTTTCCCTCTGCCTCTTCTACCCTAGCAATTTCTATGTCATCTCTAATGAACATAGCCACTTCACCCCCTCTGCCCTCCTTTCTATCCTTCCTAAGCATAGTGTACCCCCGCACATTTAGGTCCCAGTCATGGTTTTTGTTGGCCGACGTCTCCGTGATCGCCATGACATCCACCCCCCCCCGAACAGCATGGTCTGGAACTCTGGCAACTTGTTTCCCAAGCTCCTGGCATTTGCTATGGTTACTGAGATATTGCACCATTTGCAGTACAGGGGTTACTTGGAATGTGCCTAGGCCTGTGCTATGTCACTCGGGCAGCGGTCAGGATCCAGCCATAGCATCTCTATGGTGCAAGGAGCCTGATCCACCTAACCCCCCAAAGAGATAGATAAGGTGCCACTTGCCCCCTCGGGCAGCGGTCACAATCCAGCCATAGCACCTCTACGGTGCAAGGAGAGTGATCCACCTATCCCCCAAAGAGATAGATAAGGTACAATGCTTGAAAAATTGCCACGATTTCTCTGGGCTGTGTGAACGCTGAACTGGATCATCACTTGCAATTTGCTGTTTTCAATTTCAGCACCTTCTCAGGGTAGCGTTATTGGCTCCACGCCTGTGTAGAGCTCCCTGATTGGCTGGTCTCACTCACCTGAGACAGGAACACCCGAGACATATGGCTTAATGTAAGCCTGCATCCCTGTACTCGGCTTCTAATTTATATATTTTAATTTAGCCTGTTCTGCTTGGCCTGTGTAAAGTAACTTACCATTCCCCCCGCTGCAGTTTCTCTCCAACTGTATGTGCACTGATTCAGTGCTAGCTCTGCAAACTTCCCTTGATTTTTCCTTGATTTTGACCTATCCCCATTGTTAGCACTCCGAGTCATAGGACGCTATAGACCGCCATCTGCCAGTACTCAGCTCTTGTCCTATCTTACAACTATCTTGGACACTAGCCCCCTGGAAACAATTATCCTTGGGGATCTAAACTACGATTGGCTGTCGGAAGCCGGTCACCCGCTTAAATCTTTCTGTGACTCCCTTGGTTTCACCCTACTCAACGAAGAGCCCACCCGTATCAACAAAAGGAATACAGCCAAAAGTACCCTTCTGGATGTCCTGCTTGTGAATAAACCCCATTCCTTCTCCCATGTTGGAACCTTTGACGCAGATATTAGTGACCATTGCCTAATAGCTGGAGTTTGGGCAGCCAACAAAGTGCCTACTACGGCCAGATTCTCCACCAAAAGGTCAACCAGGTCATTCGACCCAAAGGCATACCTACTTGACCTAAAAAATTCCCCCTTGTGGCAGAGTTTTTACCTTGCTAAAACAGTGGAAACTGCATATTCTATACTACATGAAATCATTACCTATGCCATGACTCTACATGTGCCTCTGTCAAAAATATGCATAAAGGCTAGGAAATGCAATTGGTTCATTCAAGATCTCAAAGGCTGCACTACTGTCCAGGGATAAACTCTGGAAAACTGCCCACAAATCCCAAAAAGAGGAAGACTGGCACCTCTTTAGAACAGTCAGAAATTGCTGCACCAAACTGATTAGGGAAGCTAAAGCCTGCTATTACCAAGCAGAACTAGATACTGCAGCCAATTGTCCCTCAAAATTCTGGGCCACAATCAAAGAACTGGAGGGAGCCACGTCACAAAATATGCTCCCTATAAAAATTACCTCTGACAATACAATAATCAATGACAAAAAAAGAGATACTGCGGGCATTCAACACGCACTTCACCACAGCAGGCTTAGCCTTTGATAACTCGCCTGCATGTAGCCTGTGCACCCAACTTGGCATGACCCCACCAAATGTTGGCTCCGTTAGTCAACGTTTCTCATTCTCATAGGTTTCCCTCAAGGAAGTGGAAGACTTGATTCTCCACCTGGATACTAAGAAAAATGCCGGCGCAGATGCACTTGAACCATACTTCCTAAAGATAGCATGCCACGTATTGGCAGTGCCTATTACTCATTTATTCAACCTGTCCCTAACACAAGGTACCCTCCCTCAAATATGGAAGATCGCACACATTATCCTCCTATTTAAATCTGGAGACCCTTGCGACCTTAATAACTATAGGCCAATTTCTCTCCTACCCACACTCTCGGAGCTACTGGAAAAAATAGTAAATGGCCAACTAAGACCCTTCATCGACAGAGAAAAATGACTAAACCCCCTTCAATCTGGATTCAGAGCCAACCACAGTACAGTCTTGGCATTAGCTAAAGTAACCAATGACTGACAACTGGAGTTGGAGCATTAAAAGTCAGTATGTGCTGTGTTTCTTGACCTCAGCAAAGCATTTGACACAGTCGACCACGACCTGCTCCTCGACTCACTAAAAACACTAGGATTGAATGCTACTTCTCTAAATTGGTTCTCTGAATATCTGACAGACAGATACCAGCAGGTGAAAGTGGATGGCGAACTATCTGCCCTAAAACTCTTACAAAGAGGTGTCCCTCAGGGATCTATATTAGGTCCCTTCCTCTTCGCAGTGTGTATCAACAACATTGATGAGGGAATCAAGGATGCAAGTATTCACTTATTCGCGGATGACACAGTGCTGTACCTGAGTCATCCCACACCAAAAGAAGCTTGTACTGACCTACAAAAAGATTTCAACCTCCTGCAACTCCAATTAATCAATAAAAAACTGCTATTAAACACTAAGAAAACTAAAGCCATGTTATTTTCCCCCGCAAACTACACAAGCACTACTGACTCCTTCCCCTCAATAACCACGATGCTGGGAGAGTGCTTAGAGTATGTTCTAAAATTCAGATATCTTGGAGTCTGGATCGACTGTAAACTCTCCTTCACTGACCACCTGGAAGGCTTGCTGAAACAATTAAGGCAAAGGCCTGGCCTTTTTTACAGGATAAGAAGACTTCTTACAGCAGACGCAAAGAAACGACTAGTCCAAGACACGTTCCTGTCCTTAATTGACTACGCAGACTTCATATACAGTAGCTGTGCCGCTTCCTATCTTGGAAAATTGGATACGCTCTACCACAGAGCTATACGCTTCATCACTGACCTCCCCTTCTCTACCCATCATTCGCACTATATACCACCAGGCTGGACCCACTTCACTATAGGCGCAACTTTAATGCCAACATTCTGGACATAGAGCCCTCAGTGGCAACTCCCTCAATACATAAATCGACTGTCTGTCTCGATTGTGCCCAGGAATTATTCCCTTAGAAGCTGCTCACAACTCCTGCTAAATATACCCAGGGCACTCACACGAGTCGGGACAGCCACCTTTGGATTCGCACTCCCATCAATATGGAATAAAATCCAAAAAATACTTGAGCTGAAAACCCCAGCAAGTACCCTTTTGTTCAAAAGGCTTTACCGTGATGGCATTATGGAAATTTGCAACTGCTTTACTAGACACTAACTAACCTCCCTCCCTCAAACGGTGGCCCGCAAACGGTGCCCCCCCAGCTGAAATGTGTGCCTCTGCCTCTAGCATGCCCACCAACAGATCCACAGGATTTATTGCCAAACTCCCATATCTTATTCTTTGATGCTCTGAACAGCTGCAGCCTGATTCTAGCACATCCTACCGCACTTGGAGATAATTATCATCTTTCACCCAAAAAAATATTCAGTCCCTCGTCCATCCAACACCTCCCTCTGCCCCAACCTCCAGGACCCTCCCAGTTATGCCCCTGCTACTATATTCCTCCTCTTGCACTTAGTACAACGGCAGCTTTTCTCCTCCATATGTCGCTGTGTTTTGGGGCAAAAATCACTTTGTCGCCTTTTGTATGGACCTCCGCCCTCCCAATCCCTCACTCTGCTCTAACAATTGGATCCTCTTCACTTGCACCCCTATTCCCCACCTCTCCCTACATTATGCGCTTGATATCTTCTATCTGGTATGCCGACCCTTTCCCTAACATTTCCCACTATAAAATACACAGTTTTTGGGCTTGGATCCAGCACAAGTTCATTATCCATGACTCCTTGTAGTTCTATGTTCAACGTATATTACCTGTAAATGTGTATTTTTACTGTAATAGCAGCTATTTTTACTGTTTGTACTACTGTAACTTGTCTTTCTGTATTATTACTGTAGGACCACAGGTCCACCTTGTAAATGAGCTTGCTCAATGGTGCCCACCTGGATAAATAAAGATATTGATTGATAGATTGATTGATTGATTGATAATTATAGGTAAATGCAGGCCCTGCGCTCCCACAAATCGTTAACATTATGCAGTAATGGGACTGCTGGGCCATCCATTATGCAATCATGGGAGTGCAGGGCCAGAGCCCACATGGAGATGACAGCTTATTACAATGTCTGTGCACTTATGGGAAGGCAGGTCCCAAAACTATTTAAGGGTAGGATTACACTTTCTCAAAAAGTAAGGAAATTAATTGCAAAAAACTTTGTAAATGCATCAGTTAGGGTTGAAGCAAAAAAAAGTAAGGAAATGAGGCATTAGAGTTGACACCCTAATACCCCCACATCCTACCACCCCACCCCACCACAGACCAATAGATGACGGGGTGTACCTTGGGGTCATTGAGCCTAACTCTCACTCCATTCTCCTATACTGTATCATGTAAGCTTTGTTACACATGGAATGGGGTGAGAGTTAGGCCCAATGACCCCAAGGCACACCCCGTCACCTGTTCATCTGTGGTGGGTGGGTGGGTGGTAGGGTGTGGATAGGCTGTTAGAGTGTCAACCCTAATGCTTCATTTCCCTACTTTTGTCACTCATCCCTAACTGGATGCATTAGTGAAGTTTGTTTGTGTGTATATATATATATATATATATATATATATATATATATATATATACTGTATATATTAGAGGCAAAAATTTAATGCATTAGTTAGGGTTGTTCCACAGCGACAAAAGTGAGGAAATTTGCTCTTAGGGTTGAAAACCCTAACTCCGAAGTCACCCCCCCCCCAGCACCACACACACACAGACACACACACACACATGCAAGTATGGGGGAGGACCAAGTCAACACAACCAATGACAGACATCCAGCAGCAGGTGACAGAAATAACAAACAATTGTCTAAATGTACTACGAGACATGCTAGTGTCTTGTAGTTAATTTATGTACTTCTCTTAATTAATGTATACTCACTAGTGTTAAAACCTTTCTATAACTGTCATCATGCACCTTCAGCATTTATATTGACTAACGGCACAGTACCAGTTGTGGTGTGGTGTGGGGCATCGGTAGGAACGGCCATGCAACTACTAAGTGTGGTACGTTGTGTGCAGCTGCAATCAGGGATGTGTACGTTTGGTGTACATGGCCTCAGTTTTGCTGTTGATCTCCACTGAGCATGCAGTACCTGGTCAGGTGGGTGGGGATGTCTCGTAGTACATTTAGACAATTGTTATTTCTGTCACCTGCTGCTGGATGTCTGTCATTGGTTGTGTTGACTTGGTCCTCCCCCATACTTGCATGTGTGTGTGTGTGTGTGTCTGTGTGTGTGTGGTGCTGGGGGGGTGAAGTCGGAGTTAGGGTTTTCAACCCTAACAGCGAATTTCCTCACTTTTGTCGCTGTGGAACAACCCTAACTAATGCATTAAATGGAGTTTTTTGCCTCTAATTTCCCTTCTTTTTGAGAATGATAACGAGAAATAGCAAATGTAATGCAGCGGCGGCGGGCCCCGCGCTCCCGCCACATGATGTCTTGTGGCATAGTAACAGGAACAGCAACGTAAACAGAAGCACTAAAAGTGGCACACATGGTAATGCAAGCGCGAATGAGAACAGAAAGGGTAACAAACACGGTGGCGTAGACGGGAACAGTCTGCCACGTGATGTGTTGTCACATAGTAACATGGTGCCTGCAAACGGAAATGTCAATGGGCATGGTGATGCAAAGTGAAACAGAAAGAGAAACAGTACTGTAGACACAAATGGCAAAAATAACAGAAACGCAAGCGCAAATGAAAATGCAGATAACGCATGGTATGACGCTAACGGTAAGTGAAACGGGCATGGAACTGCAAGTGAAAGGGCAACGATAACAGTAATGTAAGTTACAGGCTGGTTTTCCCAAAAGCTGCATGGAGAAAGACAGTGAGTACAAAGAATGTATGCATAATAATGGGTATCGGAGCAGAAAATGAGGACTTGGAATACTAAATAGGTTATATCTCAGGAACCGTGAAGGCGTGAAAAAAATTTAAAAGTCATATGATTTATGACTGTCCTGGCTAATTTATACTTAGCCCTGTTGGAGGCTAAGCACTTTCTGACAAAAGTCCGTTATCTTGCACAGTTCGAGATACGGGCCCTGAAAGGCGTGACGAATGCCGTAATGTTATCCTATGGGAAAAAAAGAAAAGTTCGGAGCACCATAACTTTTCCTCCCTGTAATATTTTTTCACCAAACCACTGAAAGGCACATCTGTGGGCTGTTGGCTGTCTTCCCTTCAAATTTCAGAAAAAAAGACCAAACCGTTATTTTGCAGCAGGGTGCCAAAGGATTCCTGTAATGCGTCGGGCGCCGTAATGTTATCCTATGAGAAAAAACGTCAGCTTTGGAGTGTCATAACTTTGCCGCTGTGTAATATTTTTTCAAAACAACACTGAAAGGCACATCTGTGAGATGTCAGCTGCGTTCCCTCCAAATTTCAGCCCAAAACTCCCAACTGTTCTTTTGCAGTGCAGTGCCAAAGAATTGCTGTCATTTTCCCACAGACTAGAAAACTACTGTTGCAATTTGAGAAAGCTTTCGCAAAAATTTGCGACACTTTGTGAGCATGAAAGTACTTTTTCCAGAAATTTGAAAAACATATTTCTGGGGTGTTTTACCCCAAAATAAAGACATGGCTAGCATCCTCAGGGTCCGACTAGGTGAATACAAAAAGAATTAGGTTGCTAGAGGGTCCCAAATTTAAATGCCAAGCATTTTTCTGATCACCAATTGAAAACAAAATGGTGGATTTGCGAAAGTAACAGGGCCATTTGCGAAAGTAAAAATGCATTTGCAAAAGTGTTGAACTTTTTGTTAACTTTTCCCATTGACTTATAATGGGAAATTGTTTTTTGAATAACTTTTGAACCGTTTAATATTTTTTCATCAAATCTTTGAAAGGCACATCAGGGACCCCAGCCATGTTCCTGAAGATTTCGGGCGGTCGCACAAACCGTGTGACCTGTACGCGCGACCGTAGAATTCCAGAAAAAGCGTAAATGCACGCGCAGATCACACTTAATAACTCTGCAGCCGTGTATCTGACTGGTACAAAACTTGGCAGATGCCAAGGCCTTTGGTTCTTGATCACGTATTCCAAATTTCAGGCAAATCTGTCAAATGGTTGTAAAGTTATTAAGGTGCAAACTTTTGGGGTTTAACATAGAAATGGCTCCTCAACCCTAACTATGGTACCACTACCGTGCTACCATAATATATATATATATATATATATATATTATAGTGGCGTGATAGCACCACTATAGTGAGGGTTGAGTAGGCACTTTAATGTTAAACCCCAAATTTTGCATGTTTAATAACTTTGTAACCATTCAACGTATTTGCACACAATTTTTAATGTGCAGCTTGGTATGGTAGATCTCTTGATTTGCTAAGTTGCATTTTGGTTGGACATACGGTTTCTGTGCAGCAAACTGCTGAAAAACACGCTTTTCGCCACTTTTGCCATGTTTTTTGCCCATCACGCTGTGACCACACCGTTTGGTGTTTTGGTCTGAAATTTGGAATGTAGAAAGAGTTTGGGTCAAAGAACAGTTCAGCATTGGTTTGGTTAAAAAATATTAATCCATTCCAAAGTTTTTAAATTTTTAATTTTTCGGTTTTGAGCATACTCAGTTCACTCCAAGATGTATATGTATGTTTTGTGAAAGGGGATTGGGTTCACATTCAAGGATTTTGTCAGCTCACAAAAGGGGATTTAAAAAATCCTAGTCTGTGAGGAAAAATTCCCCTTTCATGAGCTACCATCTTGTTTTCATTTTTCCTCCAAACAAAATGTCATAACTTTCTCCACGGGTGAAATCTTGTTGCAATAAGGCATGGGCTTTGCTCAGGGTGACACTCTCTAGAAACCTATACCTTTGGTTTGCTTCATTTTTGGCCAAAAACTTACTGTTTCAAATTTTGAAATTCTGCTTTCGTGACTCGCTTCTGATCCTCTTTCGCAAGCTGACAAAATCCAAGTCTGCGAGCTGATCCCCTTTTGCAAGGCAGTAGAATCCTTGACCGTCACTTAGGGACCAGATGGCCCTTCTCGCGGATGAGGATTGACTCATGGTCAAGGATTTTGTTGCCTCATGAAAGAGGATCGGCTTGTGGACTGGGAATTTGTTAGCTCTCAAAAGGGGATTGGGTTTTTGAATTCCCTTTCATAAGCTGACAAAATCCTAGTCCGTAAACTGTCAAAATCCCAATCCATGAGCAATCCCCTTTTGTGAGGTAGCAAAATCCTTGACCGTGACTTGTGGACCAGATGGCCCTTCTCGAGGACGAGGATCGACTCATGGTCAAGGATTTTGCTGCCTCATGAAAAAGGATCAGCTCACAGATTGGGATTTTGTCAGCTTGTGAAAGGGGATTGGGGTTTTGAATCCCCTTTTGTGAACTGACAAAATCCAAGTCTGCGAGCTGATACCCTTTTGTGAGGCAGTAGACTCCTTGACCGTCACTTAGGGACCAGATGGCCCTTCTCGCGGATGAGGATTGACTCATGGTCAAGGATTTTGTTGCCTCATGAAAGAGGATCGGCTTGTGGACTGGGAATTTGTTAGCTCGCAAAAGGGGATTGGGTTTTTGAATTCCCTTTCATAAACTGACAAAATCCTAGTCCGTAAGCTGTCAAAATCCCAATCCATGAGCAATCCCCTTTTGTGAGGTAGCAAAATCCTTGACCGTGACTTGTGGACCAGATGGCGCTTCTCGCGGATGAGGATCGACTCATGGTCAAGGATTTTGCTGCCTCATGAAAAAGGATCAGCTCACAGACTGGGATTTTGTCAGCTTGTGAAAGGGGATTGGGTTTTTGAATCCCCTTTTGTGAACTGACAAAATCCTAGTCTGTGAGCTGACAAAATCCCAGTCCACAAGCAATCCCCTTTCATGAGGTAGCAAAATCCTTGACCATCACTTAGGGACCAGATGGTCAATATCTGATGGTCAAGGATTTCTCACAGATGATGATTTTGACAGCTCATGAAAGGGGATTGACCTCAAGGTTGGGGATTTTGCTACCTCACGAACTAGGATTTTAAAAACTTTGCCACTGCACTGTAAATAAACAATTTGGTCTTTTGACTTGAAATTTGCAGGGTATTAAGGGGATGCCCCAGAGATGAGAATTATGCTATTTAGGTTTTGAAAAGTTAATCAGTTCAGTAGATATGCTATCACAAAGTTTTGATTTTCCCCACAGGATAACATTGCTGCACCCATAGCAACTTCTGGTGTCCGTTGCTTGAAAATAAAAGTTAGCTACATATTTTTTTGCTAGCTACAGAAACAAGTTTGGAAATCACAGATTACACCAGCAGTGGAATTATTTTCCTACTTGCTGCGGTTACAGAGGTATTGGCAAAAACATGTTACAAGGGTGCCTTTTCAGTGCTTTTCGGTGCCCGTATCTTGTAAACAGTGCAAGATATGGATTTTGTCAACTTATCCTGCATGGAGGTTATGCTGTCGTGATTACAACAACACTTGAATATCTTTTATAGCTGCTACAGTTGCTGAGATATTGGCAAATTAGTGTTACAAGTGTTTCTTGCCCTATAGGGCTGCTGTATGGCTCCATACCAACATGTAAGTGGGAGCACAGGACCCAGAGGGCCTGCGCTCCCTCAGATGCATATCATTATGCATAAATGGGCAGCTTTTTTGGACCCACGCTCCCACCAACACATACCATTTACTAATTATATTACACTTTTTCCAAAAAGTAAGGAAATTCATTGCAAAAAAAACTTCATTAATGCATCAGTTAGGGTTAAAGTGATAACAGTGGGGAAATGAACTGTTAGGGTTGAGTCCCTAACCCCTTCACCATCCCATCCCCCTATCCTCCACAGATCAACAGATGACGGGGTGTGCCATGGGGTCGTGAGGCCTAACTCTCACCCCATTCTCTTTTACTGTAGAATGTCAGCCTGTTTACACATGGAATGGGATGACAGTTGGGCCTCATGTCCCCATGGCACACCCCGCCGTCTGTCGGTCTGTGGAGAATGGGGTGGTGGGGATGTTAGAGGCTCAACCCTAACAGCTCATTTCCCCACTTTTGTCACTTTAACCCTAACTGATGCATTAACAAAGTTATTTGCGATGAATATTTTTTCATTGCAAAAAACTTCATTTAATGCATCAGTTAGGGTTAAAGGAACAAAAGTGAGGAAATGAGATGTTAGGGTTGAGCCCCTAACCCCCCCAACACCCCCTCCTCCACAGACTGACAGGTGCCAGGGTGTTCCATGGGGTCATGTGGCCCAACTCTGAGGGGGGTAGGAAGAAATAGGCTGTTGGTTAAATAGGATCTGCAGCTTATCCTCTAGGTAGGGAAATGAGCAGAATAGGTGGGCCAAGCAGTCCTTATCTGCCATCAAAGTCTATGTTTCTATGTTTCATTTCCTCAAGTTTTGTTGCTTTAACCCTAACTGATGCATTAAACAAAGTGTTTTGCAATGAATTTCCTTACTTTTTGGAAAAGTGTAATATATCTTAGCATGTGTTGGTGGGAGTGCAGGTCAAGCTGGCCATTTTTGCATAACGATATGCATCTGTGGGAGAACAGGCCCTCAGGGCCCTGCGCTCCAACTTGCGCATTGCTATAGTCATATAGCAACCCTATAGGGCAAGGAACCCTTGTAACACTAATTTGCCGATATTTCAGGAACCATAACAGCTAGAAATAAAATTCAAGTGTCATTGTAATCGTGACAATGAGCACTGCTCACAACATAATCAACTGAATCTGTATCTTACAACATTTATGAGCTACAGGCACCAAAAGCGCAATGGGTGCCACAGTGTTATCCTATGAGGAAAATCCCAACTTCATGATGGCATAGCTATGGAACCGCTTAATTTTCCAACACCTAAACAGCATAATTCACACTTGTAGGGGATCCCCTCAATACCCTGACAATTTCAAGTAAAAAGACCAAACCGTTCCTTAGCAATGCAATGGTAAAATTTTTAAAATCCTAGTCTGCGAGGTAGCAAAATCCTTGACCGCGAGCTTGTGGACTAGGATTTTGACAGTTCATGGACTAGGATCATTAGCGAGTTAGGGTCAAATAATTTTTAAATTTTGACAAAAATGAGCAAAACCAAAGGCATGGCTTTGTACGGGGGGAGTCACCCTGAACAAAACCCATGCCTCATTTGGCCCAAAAGTCACCCGTGGAGAAAGCTACAACATTTTGTTTTGGGGAAGAACTGAAAAACAAGATGGCGGCTCATGGACAAGGAATTTTGTGAGAGATCAGGATCCTAGTCCATGAGCTACAAAATCCTTGACCGTGAGCCCAATCTTTGTCTGAAAAATAACCATGTAAATCTTGGAGTGAACTGAGCATGCTCAGAACCTGAACATTAAAAATATAATAACTTTGGAACGGATTAATATTTTTTTACCATACCAATGCTGGATTGTTCCTTGACCCAACCTCTTTCTACGTTCCACATTACAGACCAAAAGATCACACGGTGTGGTCACAGCACCATGGGCAATAAATGTGTCAAAAGTGGCAAAAAATGTGTTTTTAGCATTTTGTTGCACAGAAACCATAAGTCCGACTGAAACTCAACTTGGTAAATCAAGAGATCTTACAAACCAGACCACGCATTCCAAATTTTGTGCAAATCTGTTGAACGGTTGCAAAGTTATTAACAAGCAAACATTGAGGTTTAACATTAAAGTGCCTACTCAACCCTAACTATAGGGTCGCGACCGCGCCTCTATAAAATATATATATAATGGAAATTCCTACAGGATAACATTGGAACTTCAACAACCCATAACTCTCTCAGTATTTGGACTTAAGGGACAATCCATGTATCAAAACAAAGCTCTTAATGAATACTACAAGCATAACACACATGCCCCCATTAACATTTAGGGACAATATAAAAAAAGCATAAAATATTAAAAATGAAAATTCCCATAGAATAATATTGGAACTTTAACAAGCCATACAACGAAGAAAAGAAATTGCTGTTTTGGCAGGGATGGCATGTATGCATCTATTGAGGGATTGAAGCAGAGGGCCAGGAGGGAAATGAGAATATGATTATACTAGCCCAAAAAGTAAGGAAATTCATTGCAAAAAACTTAATTAATGCACTAGTTAGGGTTAAACTTCTTGGACTACAGAGAGTCCATGTCTGCTATCTAGCTAATAGCCGCTCATTGCTGCGGCTTTTCAGGCACAGATCACCGCTTCTTTTTTCATAGGGTCCTACACAGGCAGTCAACTAACTGTCAGGCCCGTATGTGCACTGTATCTACAACTAACTGCTGCAGCTTTTTTGGACACTGATCACTGCTTCTTTTTCTTACAGGGTCCTGCATAGGGAGTCTACTAATTGTCGGGTCAGTGTGAACAATATATCTACAACTCCATTCACTAGTGTGGCTTGGGTTCAAGCTGCCGCTCATCCTACAACTTGCAGACTCCTTCAGGAATAAAACAAAGAAAGGGATAAAGTATTTGAGGGGCTTTTTACAGGTTCTCACCTCTGCTTCACCTCCACTGCTCTGTTAACTATATCGGCCAGGAAGGGGAGCACAAAAGGAGCACCTCGCCACTTACCTTCTCCCTTTTCTGCACCACAGGCACAAAAGAGCTGTACATCACTCTCGCTCATCATAACTGGTAGCCCGGTTCAGTGGAAACTAAACAAATGGAACAAGCTACTGATTGTCTCTAGCGGGAGCCTATGGGGGACCCATCCTCCCTCCCTTCCCCATTCCCACCCACCCTGGGATCATCCACTTTTATAGACTCCTGTCCCACTTCCTATTTCTGGCCTGTCATTAGGAAGAGATGGGCAGTAAACTAGTTTAAAAAACAAAACAAAAAACAATAAAACATTTTTCTGTCTCCTAACTTAAAACAAGGACACCTTGCCATGGATGTGATAAGCTGCCTAGACTGTGGTACACTCACCTTTCATTACTTTCTCAATCACAGCAGCCATTGCCTAGTATGCAGACAGCTTAACACACTTAAAACACAACTGACTGAGGCCAGATAGGAAATCATTTCTTTGAAACAATATATCAGCAGGTGCACTCCTCCACTGCTCTTCCCAACCCCGCTGCCTTGAAGGACTATCGTCAGTGGTGGATGAGAAGTGGTGGGTCAAAGGGCAGAAGGAACCATCCTAAGGCATGCAGAGCTCCACAGGTAATGGAACCCTTACCTACCAGCAACAGGTTTGCTCCTCTGGAATCAGTACAAAACCTACTCTCTGATGGAGCTCCCACTGAACTATAACAACAAAAGACAAGGACGTCCCCCCACATATGATTAGCAGGTGACCAGTTTTAAAGAACCAAGAGCACAAATATACAATCATCATAGGAGACTCAATGATTAGGGGTATTAACTCTCACTTGACAAACAACACCGATCATTCAATTTCCATCTGATGTCTCCCTGGAGCTTTGTCCAGGAGAGACACAAATCACATCAAGGGTATCATAAGCAAAGGCGCCGACTGATCCAACTTGGTAATTCACATTGGAACAAATGATGTGGCAAGCCAGGCCATACATGAGGTAAAAGAAAACTTTAAGAAATTGGCAGAACAGCTGGAGCCCATGCCAACCTCACTTTCCTTTTCAGAAGTCCTACCAGTTTGGGGAAAGGGAGACAGCAACTCCTTGGTCACATCTAAGGAGATCAGTGAATTTAATGCTTGGCTGTACTCCAGGTGCCAGGAGAAGGGTTTCTACATTATCGGGCACTGGAAAGACTTCTGGGAATGAAGACTATTCAGGTTTGATGGTCTTCATCTCACCAAAGAAGGTGTAAGTGCTCTTGGTTAGAAAATTGACTTGTGTATCAGTCATTTAAACTAGGAAATGGGAAGCAAGTAACAAAGACGTCCATCTCATCCCTCTCGTCAGATGGCTCCTTAGTCACAGCTCCCCTAGATAAGAATATCATACCACATATATTATCATTCATAGACAGATCACCAAAACCTACCAATACCAGTGCACCTAAGGCTACAAAAATGGTTCCACAATCCACAAAGGGAACTAGGGATACATGGAAGGTGCTTAGCCTTAACGGCAGAAGCATGGAAAAGATCAGTGAACTCCAGGCACTGTTAGCCAAGTCCAAACTGGATATGGTGGCAATTACAGAAACCTGGGCCTCCGAATCTAATGCATGGGATCTCACCATACCTGGATACTCACTCTTCAGATTGGACAGAAAGGGCACTAAGGGTGGGGGGGGGAGTTGCGCTTTACATAAAAGATTTAAGGGCAACATTGTTCGATCTTTTCAAGAACGGTGTTGAATCCCCATGGGTTTATATTGCCACTCCCTCTGGGAAGAAGGTCTATATACTGTAGGTGTAATCTACAGACTACCCAGTCTTTCTGAAGCTCTGGGCAAGTACCTGATTGATGAAGTCAAAGGTGTTACAGTACATCTAAAGGGGAAACTATCATAACAGGGGATCTAAACTTACAGGACATTGACTGGTCTGTCCCGACTGCCAAATCTTCCAGGAGCCAAGCCATTGTAAAGGCTGTACTGGATTGCCACCTTACGCAGTTAGCAGACGAACCCACCAGAATTAATGTCATGCTAGATGTAGTCCTTATAAATTCAGAACTGGTGGGCACTACATCAGTGAGGAAACACCTAGCAAACAGTGACTACAACACTGTATGGTTCACTGTACACTTCAGAGCATCTTATTTCTAATCACAGGCAACAGTACTAGGTTTCAAGGGGGCAAGCCTCATAAAGATAAGAGAATTCACCTGTAAGAGACTAGAAACAATCAAGCAACAATCCAATGTCAACAGTCACTGAAAGGAAATCAAGAAAGTAATCATGGAAGCCACAACCTCATATGCAAAGACAATGATCCAGAAGAACAGATGAAAAAACCCTATATGGTTCAACACTGAAGTTGGGACGGCTATCAGGAACAAAAGCAGGGCCTTTATCAATCACATAACAAAACCTACCAAAAATTCATGGAAAGAGTACCTCAAAATAAGCAACGCAGCCGAAAATACCATAACAGAAGCCAATGCAAACACAGATCTTAGCGTATCTGACAATGTCAAAAATGGAAGCAAGTAGTTTTTTCAATACAGCCGAGAGAAGAGGAAGAATTCACAAGGAGTGGTTAAATTTAAGAACGGTGATACCATAGTTGAAGAGGACAGGCAAAAGGCATAAGTCCTAAATAAATTCTTTTGCTCAGTCTTTACTAGAGAATGGAATAGGCCCATGCCGGTGAGTGGCATCAGACCTCTTACAAAAGAATCCCAAGTTATGGTCACTTAAGTTTTTACCACTTAAAGAGTCTTAGAATCACTTGAGGGTCTAAATAAAGATAAATCACCCAGCCTGGATGGCATACACCCCAGGGTCCTAAAGGAACTGGCCAAGGAACTAGCAGAACCCTTGACCATGCTATTCAACCTCTCACTCCAGACTGGGGAAGTGCCTGATGATTGGAGAACCGTGGACGTGATCCCTCTACATAAGAGTAGGAAAAAAGAAGAGGCTGGGAACTACAGGCCCATTAGCCTGACATCAGTGGTGTGCAAGGTGATGGAAATACTAATTAAACAGGACATAGTTAAATATCTGGACAAGAACAACCTCCAGGATACCAAACAGCATGGTTTCATGGGAGGGAGATCATGCCTGATGAATCTCATATCATTCTTTGACTGGGTTACCACAGAATTAGACAGAGGGCACCCAGTGGACCTGTTGTATTTCGACTTTAGTAAAGTCTTCAACTCAATTCCACATGAATGTCTACTAGCTAAACTTATAGACACAGGCATATCAGAAAAGATCACCAGCTGGATAGATGCATGGCTCTGGGGCAGAAGCCAGATGGTGGTAATCAACAGAGTAGGATCAAAGAACAGAGAAATTATCAGAGGGATTCCCCAGAGCTCCATCCTCAGTCCTGTGCTTTTCAACGTTTTCATAAGTGACACCTGTAAGGACATAAATGGTAGATAAGCTCTCTTTGCAAATGACACTAAATTGGGAAACAGGGTGGATAAGGAAGACTCTATCAGTAAACTTCAGGCTGACCTAGAAAAGCTTGAGACGTGGTCTGAAGAAAGGCAACTCAGTTTTAATGCAAAAAAATGTAAAGTGATGTATTTAGGCAAAAATAACCCCAGGACTGAATATTGGTTAAATGGAGTCCAACTCACCATCTCAGCTGAGGAAAATGACCTAGGAGTGTTAATCCCTGAGACCCTTAAAGTAGCCAATCAATGCAACTCTGCATATAGCAAGGCCAGCAGAATGCTGGGGTGTATCAGCAGAAGCTTCGACAGCAGGAGCAGGAACGTCAGCATGCCTCTTTATAGATAGATCCCTGATGAGACCTCAGTTGGAGTACTGTGTCCATTTTTTGAGCCCTCACCTTAGGAGGATATCAACAGGCTGAAGATCATCCAGAGAAGGGCAACAAAAATGGTGATAGGATTGGATGACCTGCCGTACAACGAACATCTGAAGGAGCTGAAGTTATTCTCACTTGAGTCTAGAAGGGAGAGGGGGAACATGATCGAGACATTCAAGTACCTAAAAGACAATAACAAATTGCCCTGCTCAGAACTATTTACTAGGTCCAACAACATGATTATGAGAGGGCACAACTGGAAACTCAAGGAGGGGGATTTCAAGTGTGATGTCAGGAAATACTTTTTCTCAGAGAGGGTGGTGGTACATTGGAATTGTTTGCCCGCACAAGTGGTGGAGGCCAAAATGGTCATTTCATTTAAACTAAGTTGGGACAAGACATACATGCAACATAAGGCCAGAGGAGAGGCCTTGCCTAAACTATGAATTCCAAGCGATTGCATATAGGGCCCAGCAGGGGTCCCTGCAAACTAACAGGCAGACTAGATGGACCATCGGTCTCATTCTGCCATCACCTTTCTATGTTTCTATGTTTCTAAACCCACAAAAGTAAGGAAATGTAGCATATGGGTTCCCAACCCTAACGCCCCACCCCACCCTGCGGGCAGCAACAGGAAGGAACATTGCTATTTGGCCTCTCCTGCTTCTTCGCAAACCAGGCATGGGGTGTGCCTTGGGGTTGTCAACCCTAACACTCATCCCATTTGCATATATTATACACATCTCAGCTTATTTACTGATGGATTGGGGTGAAAAATTTGATGTCCTGAAATGAAAAATTTGATTGTGCAAAATGAAAAATTTGATATCACAGATGCACTTTTTCATTTCTCACCATGTCCTTGCCATTTTTTTGTGCCGAGACAACTGCCATCGTGTTCTTTCTCCTTTCGATTCCCAAAGCTCTGGTCTGCTGTCCCTCCTTGCTTTCAGTCTGCCTCGTTTGCATTCCTCTCTCAAAATCCTCCTCTGAGACTTCTCAGCTAATTCCTGTAATTGCCTTTGACCCCTTTTAGCCCTACCCTTCTCTCAATTGTCTGCTCATACTATCCACTGCCCCTTGTGTCCCCCTTCCATAACTGTATCCCCAACCTGGAACTATTGAGATATTTTAATTATGTCATAAGTTGTATATTGGTTGGTTCTATTAACTTGTTTATTTTATTGTTGTTTGTACAGCATCCAGAGTCTGCGGAAATGGGTGCTTAATAAATGATTTATCTATCTATCTATATATCTATCCATATATCTAGTTATCTACCTGTTTTTTGATTGGACAGCTGCGTTGGCATCATTGATACTGTTCCTATCATATGACGTGGTTATACAAATTATATAATTTTTGTAACTAGTTATATCATTGTACCTCAGCATAGTTCTATGCTTTTTTTATGTACTCTATGTGAACTCTTATTAAAGTATTGGTGTTTTGCACTGTTTTTTTCCTTGTCCTCCCTATAATGTAAAAGGATTGCACGCATCTATTGACAGATGGGAGCGCAGGGCCCCCACAGACAAATGAGGATTCAATTATACTATCTCAAAAAGCAGGGAAATTCATTGCAATAAACTTTGTTAATGCACCATTAGGAATAAAGCCACAGAAGTAGGGAAATGTGGCATGAGAGTTTCCAACCCTAACACCCCATCTCCACCCTGCAGGCAGCAATGGGAGAAATCATTACAGTTTGCACTCTCCTGCATCTTCAGAAATCAGGTGAGAGGTGTGACTCAAGGTTTGTCAGTCTTAACGCTCACCCCATTCTGATGTACTCCACACATCTCAACTTCTTTAATGATGGCAGACAAAATAAAGTGCAAAGAAACAGAAAAGGGCATTCAGTGCGAGCTAACACAACAGATGGACAAAACGCCTCTATGCATTGGCATGAGAAAGGTGTGCTTTATTTGTGCAATAAAACAATAGTTATCACAGAAATCACCTGGAGTCCAAGCCAGGATACACTTGCTTCCACAGGTGTCTCTGCAGCATATATGTAAAAAGACAAAGAACCTTAGTGGGCAAGCACTGAGGCAATCGTTACCCCCCAAAGGGCATTGGCCAGGAAGCCAAGTTTCAAAGAAATACAAAATCACACATGCCCCCATAATGCAAAACATCATGGGCTACATATGCAAATGTCCACACAATATTGTGCTGGTTCAACTTTAAGCAGAAATGCATGGTGTCGAAAGGCCTCTCACACAGTTTGCAAAGGGTGCCAACAAAAGACACAGACAAGTGTTTTATCCTACCAGGGCTCATCAGTGTGCCTCATCTGTTTGACACCCCAGTGGAATGAACCAAGTATCCTAAGATGGTCTGTCTGGGTTATGTTGTGGTGAACCCAATTAAAACAAAAAACAAGTTAAAAGACAAGGAACCTCAGTCCTCAAGCACTGAGGCAATGGTGAAAGTTGTGAAGGATGGAGCACTGGGGCCTCCCAGGGTAGCACATTCCATAATACAAGGGCCACCATTGACAAGTTCCATCTCCTGCTGACTTAAGCAGGCAAAGAAGAACCCTTAGTATGCTCTGTTTGGAAGTCCTAATACTGTCGGCATGGAAGGAGGGTAGCGAGATCATGGAGTTAAATGAATTCCAGCTCATTCAGGAGTTTATATGTCAATAATCATGGATCCAAAATGAAGAAGCCATACTCATGTCAGCTCCTAGGTGATGCAGCTAATGGGGTGGCTAATCCCATGGCTATGCACAACAAATAGTCTAGCCACACTCCAAGAAGGAAAAAAACAGCCTCACCAAGTCTTGGTATCCCCATGCAATTATTGCCAGTTTGATGAACACCAATGTGAAGCTGTTGCTAGTCACTTAGTCGGGGTTTAGCACCCCAGCACTTTGCCACTACAGGCTTCATCAGGGCAAACTTTTTATATGTCAATAATAGCACTTTGAAGTCAACATGCCACCTGAATATGCAGCGAGGGGGTATTATGATCCAAACTCCAAGTGGAGGTCAAAAGCCTGGCTGCTGCTTTCTGGACTAGCTCAAGGCAATGCAGTTGGTTGCAGGGTAAGCCCTTATAGTGTGCATTGTAGTAATGCAGCCTGGACGAGACAAAGATTTGTACCAAAGTTCTCCGATTGGCAGGATCAAGTAAGGGGCATAGTTTAGAAACATTCCTGAGGTGGAAAAAGCAACTTCTGTCAGCTGCTGACACCTGGTATTCAAGGCACTCATCTAGAACCACCCCCAGAATTCAACTTCCCTCACCATTTCCAGTATATAGAAGGGCCACTCTTCAGAGGATATATCTGCTTTACAGAGCCTGCTAGTAGTATCTTTATTTCTCCTGGTTTAAGGACCAGCCAGCTGGAAGCCAGCCACTATCTGATTTCCTCCAGACACTAATTTAACCTTTGCATGGGAAGGTCCCAACTAGGGGCAAAAGGCAAATATAGCTGGATAAAATCTGCATAGCAGTGGAACTACATGCTATACAGTCTAATGGTTTCTGACCATGTATACTGCAAACAACATAGGAGCGTGAACAGAAAACTGAGGAACTCCTAGTCCAGGGCAACCAGCCCAGAACAGTGTTTACCTGCTGAGACTTGCTGCATCCTTTCTGAGAGAAAAGAGCAGAATCAGCACAAGAACATCTCAAATCTATCCCAAAACTCCCTGTGATCAACTGTGTCAAATGTGACAGTAACGTCTAGGAAAATATGGATGGGCACATCTCCCCAATCCCTCACCCAGTAGAGATCCTTGTACCTTGACCAGGATGGTTTCCATGCTGTGTATATGACAGATACCTGACTGGAATAGCTCAACGGTGCTGCTGACCTCCAGGTGTTCCACCAGCTCAGAGCCCAGAGATCTTTTTCCTCTCCAAACTCACAGCATCCTGGTATTTCAGGTGTAACCCCCATACAAATGAGGGTTCCCAAAAAGTATTCCTTGAGCTTGCCTAAATGCTCACTGCCAGGCTGGTGTCCTGCATTTTAGCAGTTTAAATGTATTGCTAGAGAGTGCCTGTATAGCCTCTGTGTACTGTCTCTTTAAGAGCTGCCTGGATTGCAGTCATAATTAATCTGGGAGGCGGCTGAGTGTTTCTATGCTTGAGTCCTGCCTGGGCTGCCAAATAATTGCTCTGTTCTGCCATCACTATTAGTGCAGAGGGAGTTCTGTTAAAAGATGTACTTGTTTGCTGATCATTTATTAGAATAGTAATAGTATTGCAGTTTGTCTAACATGTTGTTTGCAGCATGGACATTTCTGTTTATCTCCACCATCTTGGTCCTGGACTGCTGAAATGGGCCAATCAGTACCTTTGGGGACTCTAAAATGGAATCTGTCCCCAGGGGCTTTGTGAGAGCCAAATTCTGTAGGAATTGTAGTTTTGGGCTTTTGGCGCCTAAATGAACCTGGAGGGGAAGCTCTTGTTGTGACTGATAGAGGAATCAGTCAACCGAACCTTTCGGATCCTGGGGAAAGTCCCAGACTGCTTGCAGTTTCAGTTCAGATCTGAGTTGGGAAGTAAAGGAGTAACTGCTCGAGATAGTTGAGCAGCAATCCTCCGTGGATTCACTCGGAAGAACTATTAAAGATCTGAGTTTTGGTCTGCCTGTCTGCCTGCTGTCCCTGAGAGGGAAAATAGACTTGATTAGGACTCAATCCGAATTGTGAGAACAATTTAAGCCACTGGACTGTGACCAGGCTTTAACCTGAAGAAGACCGAAGATTTGCTGAATGCGATCGGCCTATCAGGATTTCTAGCCACCTCTGAACTCCCGGTTGGTGCAGAGACTCTGTAATTGCGACTGGGTAGCAATTTGCCTGGTACAGTAGGATTTCTTACATGTAAATGTGCTGTGTGTTGTTAGTGGGTCATGATTTGGTTCCCCACTGAGTGCTGAACTGTGTTCTGCTTACTGGAGGCTGCATCCAGCTCCCACAGATTGAACCCATATTCTTCTTCATTGAGCCTGGGCCTTGCCACACTGGCCCAGCCAGACTACCCGCTGCACAGAGAAAGCCATCAACGAGAGATCTGCCTGGGGATCAGCCCCCTGCTCACGCTTTGAACAGGAATGATGCCTCGGTGATTCTTGTGGGCCCTGCTTCTCCTGGCACTCCAGTTCAACAACCTACTGTCTTGATTTCATCCTGCCTGTGTCCTGTATTGGGTATCGTGAGTAAACATCAGGTTAGCTCCCTGCAACAACAGCTAAATCTTAAGTGTTGTCATCTGATTGTTTTGTTGTCTTTTCTGTCACGAACTGAGCCCTCCGGCTCCAGATTACAAACAGTGTGGGTTGTGCATGTTGCTTTCTTCCATCACAGGGCCCCAACCAGCTGCGATGCCAGCCTACCCCAGGCAACGTTCCTGGCTAGCCCACCGTTTTCCTGCCTGAGCATCCAGAGTGTGTGACTGTGTAGGAACTCTGAAGTGCATGCATAACTGCCTAATTGATATAACCTTTAAGCAAATCAACCTGATTACGCCCCTCCCTTGTTCAAGTCCCCTGAATAAATCAGATCTAACTCTTTTTGCATTTAACTTGACTGTGGTTCCAGTTTGTGCCAAAAGTACTGTACTGTTGCTATTTGCTGTGCATAACCTTGTTTTATAGGGGTCTCCAGAGTCGAGCTAGAGGAACCAGCCCTGGTGGTAAGTGCAAACAGTGTGGGTAATTGCATGGTGGATAAGCCATTGTGAAAGTGATTATTATATATTGTTCAGGCCACTAGAAAGGAAAGAGGGGGGTTACAGTGTCCTGGAGGGCTGTGCCCAGGTTAGCTTGACCACTGACAACCCTGACCTCTGGGTGGAGGCACCCGTTTCAGTACCCAGGCCCCTTAACCTGCAACTAGCCACGCAAGCAGGGGTAGTAGCCCTTGGGATAGTGCCACCTAGGGGTTACACAAGTAATGCACTTCTTGGACAGTTTGGTCAGCATGCACCCCATATTTCCTCTATCTGCACTCTAATCTATGCCACAGTGCCATCAAAGCACAAGCTCTTGAGAAAACCAGGAACTACTTTGTCTTGAGGTAACTGGGTGCGAATGAACTGGTGCCAGGGAGCGCATGGCTCTTGAAAAGACACTTCTGTATGTAAGGAGGTTTTGTTATAGCGGGAACCCAAATTGTACAGGTTCTTATGTTGTCATCAAATCCACGCGATGGAAACTCAGCCTTGTTTGTGCACACTTACACATCTATTATTTTATATTGCATATGGATACAGTAGCCCTATTCAAAGTATGATGAAATGCAATTCACACTTAAAGCAGCAGTGCAATGAAATGGGGCACAACTTTTAACCCTACGTTTTTTCATTATAAAAGATTACAGCCATCTTTCAGTTTTACTTGGTGGTAACATTTTTTACTTCCACCAAAATTTGAGTATTCCTAAATGTTTTAATTAAGCAATAATGCATGACAGGGAGTGTGTTGTTGTGAGAGTTACACACGCCTTGGGTGTGGTGTGGCATGTGAACACAGGCCGAGTGCTGTAAACCACCCAAGGCATGTGTAAATCTCACAACACACCCCCTGTAGTGCATTATTGCTATTATAAAATGAATTAAGAAACAAAATATGTTTTTATTGAGAACAAATCAATATTTGTATTAATTTCAAGAAATAAAAGATTTTTTCCATCCTCCTGTGCTGAAATTGTCCCATCAATATGTCATAAGTAGGTAACAGAACAATGTATTTATTAATTTAATAAATACAGTACAAGATGTTTATATAGCATTGATATGGAACAAGTAAGTCATTGTACAACCAAGAACATTGTTTCTGTGCTTAGATTATGTGGGATGATTGTCACTGCAGAAGGGTTTTGCATGGCAGTGTCTTGTCCCTCCTCGTTATGAACAACACTTTCTATTGATGTGGCTTGAGTGGGAGAAAATGTCCTGTGCTGTTATGTTGTGAGAGTGTGTGTGAGGAGCTGGACTGATTATAGGAGGTGCCTGCATATTGATTTCAGTGCACACCCAGTCATGATACCATCCATTGAGACTGCAGGCAAGGGTGGAGTCAGCTTTACCTCAGGTGGGGCCTGCGTATAAATTTAGAGCACAATCCCTTTCTCAGCACCTCTTTCTGAGACAGTGCTTGAAGAAGGAGTCAGTCACCACCGAACAGGATGAGGAAGGGCGGCTTCACAGCGATAGTGGAGAATAATCATCTGGCAGCTCACTTCTGAGTTACATGATGGTGCCATGGTGGCACTTGTAAATATTAAAAATTTTACTGCTGTGCTATGTCGTCATTTGGTGATGGTCCTGGACTGTTGTTTCTGTGGTCGACGCCATTGGGGTAACTTTATGATTGGGGTTACTGTTCAGAAATGGCTCAACAGAACTGCCGCAGAGATGAAGGAAGGTGATATATACTGTATGCAACTGTAGTGTAGTATTATGAGGCACCACTAGAGGGCGGCTTGGACTTTACAAACTCTAAGAGAATATAGATCTTGAGCAATAGTAGTATTGTTGTTAGAAAGATCCAGCATCTCTCTCTCTGTATTCAGAAGAAGGCTGCCTTGTTGGAAGCATGTAATAAAGCTATGGAGTTCCTAAAGAAGTTCCCGGTGTCGATCGTTTGGTTTTTCAAGATGCAACATATTATTTGACGACAAGGATAAAAGAAAGTAGTGGGATGGGAGCTACGCATACAGTAAGTGGCTGTCTACATGCAAAGAGGAAATGGCTGGAATGGTAGGAACTGTTGCTTTTTTAATCCTCAAATTCAAACCTGGGAGGAATACTGTGGAATCTTGTCATTTTTCTCTATTGCAAATTATATCACAGAGGCTAGTAAAAAGAGAGCCATTTTACTAAGTAGAGTGGGTGCACAAATCTACAGCTTAATGAGAAATATGTTGAGCCCTGAAAAGCCTGGTGACAAATCCCATGAAGACTTAGTAAAATTGTTGAAAAATCACTTTCACCCAAAACCGAGTGAAACTGTACAAAGGTTCAAATTTAATTCTAGAAATAGACAAGCTGGAGAGACTGTGGGAGCATATGTGGTAGAATTAAGAAAAATGGCTCAGGACTGTAATTGTGGAGAAACTTTAGAGCAAATGCTGAGAGATAGACTGGTTTGTGGGATAAATGATGATAGAATTCAAAGAAGGTTATTGTCAGAAACAGATTTAATGTTTGAAACAGCATTGAAGTTGGAGCAAGCTGTGGAATCTGCTAGTCAAAATGTAAAAGATTTACAGCTGCAATCGAGAGAAATGTCTAGGCCTAGTTGTAGTTCACACAATCTGCTGGTACGCATGACTCATGTCTAGCTTTGTGAACCATTTTCCTCTTGCCAGGACTGCAAACAAATCATACATTTTTGGAATTGGGTGCTGTTCTAAGCATGACACCCTATTAACAGTCAGTTTATAATCTCCACATATTCTCACAGAGCTATTGGGCTTCAGTACAGGAACAGTGGGTGCTGCCCAGCATGAAAACGGGACCGGTTCTATGATCTTCTCTCTCAGAAGACGATCAAGTTCAGCCTCAACCTTGGGTTTCATTGCATAAGATACAGATCTCGGTTTAAAGAAACGTGGAGTTGCATCACTGTCCACATATATTTTTGCTGTGGTACCCTGTAAAGTTCCCAGACCTTCCTTGAATCCCACTTCATGTTTTGCAAGCACCTCCTGCAGTGTCCACTGCTGTAACGGTGTCACCTGATTGACTGTTCTCCAGTCTACAGACAGTTCAGCAATCCAGCCTTGGCCTAACAAGTTTGTGCCTGTCTCTGTCACCACTACCAATGACAATTCTCTAACTGTCTCTTTGTATGTCACTATTACTGTTGATGACCCCAGTATCACTACAGGTTTCCCTGTATACGTTTTCAATTTACTTGCACACGTTTCCAGCTCTGGGACTTCCTTCCTATTCCACAACTCAGAGTATTCTGCTTGATTCATGATGGTGACACTACATCTGGTGTCCACCTCAAATTGTACAGTTTTGCCATTAATGTCCAACATCTGAATGATTGGTGCTACTTTGAGAATATCTGCCCCTTCATACTATGCCTAGCATAAGCCTGCTCTTCCTCTGGGTCCTCGCTTTCTTCCTCCCCCTGCAAGTGGAGGGTACGCTGGAAGCTTTTGGGACTCCTCTTACTCTGTTTCCCTGTCTTTCTTGGTGTGTGTGCTTCTCTTTTTTCTTTACTTTTATTTCTACAGGCTTTACTGATGTGGCCTTTCATTCCACACATGTGGCATCTTTCATCTTTAAAGCGACACTCCTGCAGGAAATGCTGGCCCCCACAATGGCACCAATTTTTAGTTATGTTCTCATTTGACAACTCTTTGTTCCTAAACATTTTGTTTATGGAGTCCTTTAAAGTCCAGCAAGATAATTTTGGGAATAGTCCACTCTCACCTTCTCAATAACTAGAAGGGCATCCTCCAAAATTTTCTGCCCTTTGCAGGATAGAAAAAATGGTGAGGGAGACTGAACTTCACATAGTGGAGCCCCCAAGGAAAGCAAACAGAAGTTCTGGGCTCAATTAAGTTAAAGGGACACTGTCAGCTTTCCTTCAAAGTTTTGGAGCCCATCTCAACAGTGTGTCTCTTGGCACACTCGTGTCCCACAATGACTCTATAATACTCGTGTACATTTAAAGGGAATTATTTTTACCTGTTTTTTCTTTTTTTTTACAAAAGTAGCAGCTGGAGCGGTCCGCGTTTAAATCACCCGCCCACCGGACATGTACTAGCACCGAGAACGAGCATCTGTCAGGGAGCGCATTCCCAAAGTGCAATTTTTACCATGCACATGTTAAAAAACATTTTGTCTATTAGATTCCCTTATTGTACATCCTTGTTGCTGCCTTTCTTAAAAAAACGAGAACTGAGAGTGCTGCCATATACATTTTAAATCTGGACCCGAAATCCTGTCATTCGGTGGGCGGCTGGGCAGACTGCGGGTGGGCTGCTGGGTGACTGGGGACCTCTGTGGGTGGGTGGGAGGGGGTACCACTGGACCACTAGGTAATTCTTCATGTCCACAATGGCCCACAATTGGGTGTGGGGGGGTTACTGCTAGACCACCAGGGATAATTACTCATTACTACAGCCAGCAATTGGGTGTATGGAGGGGGTACCGCTAGACCACCAGGGATATTAACGAATTACTGCAGCCCACAATCGGGCATACGGGGGGGGCGGGTTACCGCTGAGCCACCAGGTAAATTGGTATTTAGTACAACAGCCCGCGATCAGGCGTATGGGGTTGGGGGAGCCACTAGACTACCAGGGGGTCAGGGTACTTGTGGAAGGTGTTCCTGCTGGGCGGGTGGCCACCCAAGGCTAGTGGCTGTTGTGTTGCACCTTGCATTACAGCTACCCGCCTGTGGGTGGCCAGCACTTGAGCCCGTCTTTTTTCAGCTCATCTTTGAGCAACAGTGTGCAGCACATGTGGGGTTGTGCCAGCATATGCACTGCACATCCCAGGCTGAATATTGGGCTGTGCGCATATGCATGGGCACGCCCCCTGCATCTACAGCCCGCAATCGAGCACTCTGTTCAGGTTCAAGTTTACTCCTAATAATCTGGTTGGCTAAACTGGGTGGTTGTTTAAAAGACAGTAGTGGCAGTTCTTGAAAAATACAACTAAGGGTTTCATCCTCACTGATCATGGGGTGTAGATCCTTAATAATCTTACAGTATGTAGAAGTTCAAAGTCAGGATGATGCGTGACTACTAAGGGTACTCTGTTAGTAGTGGTCCTTTCATTATATTGCAGTAGGTGTTCTCTTGGTACTTGTGTAGCACATTCCACTGCTCTGTCAATTTCTCTGGGAGAGTGTCCCTGCTCAATAAAGGTGTTTTTCAACATAACTAAATGTTTATCACTGCCTTCCTTATTTGAACAGAGATGGTGGTACCGAAGTGCTTAACTATATATGAGAGACTTTTTAGTGTGACTCTGGTGATTACTTTTCTTGTGTAAGTATCACTGTCTGTCTGTTGGTTTCCTGTAAATACATGTATGTAGGGTTCCATCCTTGATGGTGACAGTGGTATCCAGAAAATTAACACTGGTGGCAGAATATTCCAGGGAAAGCTTAATGGTTGGGTGGAGGTTATTAAGTCCATGATGAAAATCCATAAGTGTGTCAGTGCCTTCTGTCCAAATTATAAACAAATCACCAATGTAACAGAAGTAAGCGAGTGGTTTCTGTGTACAGTGCCTTAAAAAGTCCTCCTCCAAATTGGCCATAAAAAGATCAGCATACTGTGGAGCCATCCTGGTGCCCATTGTTGTTCCCAGAGTTTGAACGTAATGTCTACCGTTGAAGCTGAAGTTGTTATGTATCAGAATGAACTTAGTAAGTTCCTCCATGATGTCAGAGTCAATGCTGTGGTCCAGTCCTCTCTCATACATGCATTTACGGCACTGAAATGCCATCTGTATGCAGTATATTAGTGTAGAAGGATGTTACATCCATCGTGGCTAAAAGGGTATCAGGTGGTAAGTCCTTAAAACCAGAAAGTTTACACAGGAAGGAAGTAGTGACCTGAATGTACTGTAACTGTCCCTTTGTATAACCAGCAGTTACAAAATAGCTTCTACAAAACCTGAGATTACCTGTGTCAGGATTCCATTACCATAGACTATGTGTCTTCCTGCCAGTGTTAATTTTCTGGATACCACTTTCACCACCGAGGATGGAACCCTACATACATGTATTTACAGGAAACCAACAGACAGTCAGAGATACTTACATAAGAAAAGAAATCACCCGAGTCACACTAAAAAGTCTGTCATATATAGTCAAGAGAAGCCAGAGAAGGGCAACCAAAATGGTGCAGGGACTGCATCAGAAAACATACGAGGACAGATTAACGGAGCTCAATATGTATACCCTAGAGCAGTGAAAGGAGGGAGAGAGGTGATATGATCTAAACATTCAAACACCTTAAGGGCATTAACAAGGTGAAAGAGTCTAACGTTTCAATATAAGAAACACAGCAGGACAAGAGGACACAGCATGAGATTAGAGGGAGGCCGATTAAGTGGTAATGTGAGGAAGTTCTTTTTCACAGAAAGGGTGGTGAATGCATGGAACGGCCTACCACAGGATGTGGTGGATATGAATATAGTGCAGGGCTTCAAACAGGCATGGGATAGGTATAAGGAAACAATACAGATGAGTATGAATAGATAGGTCATTGACAGAGCAAAGACCGATGGCACATTCATAAGGTACAAAAAGAAATGGGCAGACTGGATGGGCCTTGCAGTCCTTATCTGCCGTCAACTTCTGTGTTTCTATGTCAAGCACTTCAGTACCACTGTCTCTGTTCAAATGAGGAAGACAGAGATAAACATTTAGTTATGTTGAAAACACCTTTTTTGAGCAGGGATACTCTCCCAGAGAAATTGACAGAGCAGTGGAACGTGCTATACAAGTATCAAGAGAACACCTACTGCAATATAATGAAAGGACCTCTACTAACAGAGTACCCTTAGTAGTCACATATCACCCTGACCTTGAACTTCTATGTAAGATTATTAAGGACCTACACCACCCAGTTTAGCCAACCAGATTATTAGGAGTAAACTTGAACCTGAACAGAGTGCCATGACATCATATGGCACACAACCCTGTAATAAACGCAGATGTAAAACTTGTGAGCACATTTCCACCTCAGACTGTGTGATTACCTTACAAAACAGACAATTCAGGATATTAGGTAATTATACATGTACATCAAGCAATTAAGCAATAAGGCAAAACAGGGTGTGGGTTATTGGCGGTTTACACACGCCTTGTGTGGTGTGTCACGAGGTGCAGCCGAGTGACTTACCCACACAAGAAGTGGGTAAATCCCCAATAACTCACACCTTGGAGTGCCTTATTGCGATTATACAATGGACCCATGTGTAAAATGTGCTTAATTATGTTGTTTTATAAATGCATTTCCTCAGCTGTGGGTAATGCAGGATTTACCCACGGTCATGTGACATGTTTTGACCAATGAGGTTACAGGATTTTCACACACCATTGTATAATGTTGTTTATCTTATTCAATGCAGGAAATGTCCTCGCACAGAGTATGTGGGGGAGACAAAACGGCAGCTCTTTGTAGTGGGCAAGATTATGGAGGCACTCCTTAAGGAAAGGATAGTGCAACACCTGGAATCCATAGGAGCACAGGATCCAAGACAGCATGGGTTTACAAAAGGAAGGTCCTGTAAAACTAATCTCATAGATTTCTTTCACTGGGTAACCAGAGTGGTGGACCAAGAGGGAGCAGCTGATGTTGCCTATCTTGACTTCAGCAAAGCTTTCGATACTGTTCCACATAGAAGATTGATTAATAAGCTGAGTAGGCTCGGGGTGGGTCAGACGTTGGTCAACTGGGTGGTAAACTGGTTGACGGGCAGAAAACAGAGAGCGGTGGTAAACGGTATACAGTCAGAAGAGATGCAAGTCACAAGTGGGGTACCTCAGGGATCAGTCCTGGGGCCAGTCCTCTTCAATATCTTCATCAGTGACATTGCAGATGGACTGGAAGGTAAGGTTTGTCTGTTTGCAGATGACACCAAGATCTGCAACAGAGTAGATGATCCAGATGGTGTGGGCAGAATGAGAAGAGATCTGGATAAACTAGCAAAATGGTCGGAAGAGTGACAACTGGGGTTTAACGCAAAGAAGTGCAAGATCATGCACATAGGGAAGAGAAACCCTGAAGCCACCTATAGGCTGGGATGGGGGTTGCTGTCAGTCACAAGGGAAAAAAAAGACTTGGGCGTCATCATCGCTGATGACCTGAAATCTTCCAAGGAGACCTCTAAAACAGTAGGTAAGGCTAGAGGGATGTTGGGGTGTATTAGTAGGGGTATCACAAGTTGTAAGAGGGAGGTAATAATCCCTCTTTACAAGTCACTGGTTAGGCCCCATCTGGAGTACTGCGTGCAGTACTGGAGGCCACACCTTCACAAAGACATTAACCAAATTGAGGCAATCCAGAGAAGGGCAACCAAAATAGTGCAGAGACTGCATCAGAAAACATATGAGGATAGATTAACTGAACTCAATATGTATACCCTAGAGCAAAGGAGGGAGAGAGGAGATGTGATTGAAACACAAGAAAATAAATCACCCAAGTCACACTAAAAAGTCTGTCATATATAGTCAAGAGAAGCCAGAGAAGGGCAACCAAAATGGTGCAGGGACTGCATCAGAAAACATATGAGGACAGATTAACGGAGCTCAATATGTATACCCTAGAGCAGTGAAAGGAGGGAGAGAGGTGATATGATCAAAACATTCAAACACCTTAAGGGCATTAACAAGGTGAAAGAGTCTAACATTTCAGTATAAGAAAAATAGCAGGACAGGAGGACACTGCATGAGATTAGAGGGAGACTGATTAAGGATTAATGTGAGGAAGTTCTTTTTCACAGAAAGGGTGGTTGATGCATGGAACGGCCTACCTCAGGAAGTGGTGGATATGAATACAGTGTAGGGCTTCAAACAGGCATGGGATAGGCATAAGGGCGCAATACAGATGAGTATGAATAGATAGGCCATTGACAGAGCAAAGGCCTATGGCACATTCATAAGGTAGAAAAATAAATGGGCAGACTGGATGGGCCTTGAGGTCCTTATCTGCCATCAACTTCTATGTTTCTATGTTTCTCAGATATGTCTGTGATGGTCTTGAAAGGACATTTCAACAGTACACAACAGAGATGTGTGTGTGAGATCAGACTTATGCTACTTCTTAATACGGTGCAAGATGGCTTGAACATTGATGCTGGATTTATGGAACATTACATGTAAACTTACATGGACCTTCACTTCAAAGGATGGACATACATGTTTTAGGTTTTCAGCGAGCCTAGGACTTTGACTCTTATACAATCCCTCTTAACTGGTTATCTACGGGTTGGCCTCTGACATTAGAATTGTGTGAGTGTGTGCATGGGTGTGTGGGTATGTCTATGTGTGTGGGATTGTGAATATGTTTATGTGTGTGTTGCAGGGGTGAGAAGAAGTGTGGCACATTGAATTTTTAATATGGGTATTTGAGATGGGTAGTTATGTTGGTATAGTGGATGCTAATATTGTGGTGATATTGAGGTAAACTTATGTTCAGGTACATGACATTATGGTGTCATTGTGGCTAGGACTCTGGACTCATATTAGAGTGGACATTTACTTCCTTCTGCTAGTTCTGTAATTTGAGTATATATTGTAATGTTTTTACACTCTGTGCTTATTAAGACACTTGTCTCATTTACTTGGGGGTTCATGACAGGTGTTATTCTTTTTTTTGGGTAGCTATTGTAGTGATGGGTGCAATTGATGGTTATTAGGATTCATGTACATATATTTCATTTTAAGTAGTTACTTTCCCCTGGGGAGTAATTCCTAAGAATTTTTTAGATTCCTTGGACTGTTTCTTTATATGCATTATTTCGATTATACACTGACAATTTCTTGAAATCTGTACATATCAGGATGTATAGTCTCAAATTCTTGGGAGTCCCCGACTAGCATTTTTTTTATCTGGCACTTACACTGACAATTGATATTGTCATGTATAAAATATTGTTACAACAAAGTCTTAACATAACAGTTTGTTGAGAGTATGTTGGGAATATATATCCAACCAGCTGTACTTTCATCAGTGTGATACACTTACTCACTTTGGGTATACATCACTTTCATCATTCTATATGTCATGTAAAGATCATTTCTGATGTTGTAATTTTGAGGCTCATTTTTTACTTGGTTATAAGTTACATTTTAGCATGCAGTTTTTTTCTCGAGTGTCATCTCATTATCAAAGGTTCTATTCCGAGTAGAGTGATGTACTATGGCTTCACTTGTGAAATATTTGTCTTCGGGAGGTTTCCTTCACTTGACATGTAATTTAGTGAGCAGAGAATGTTAAGGCTTTTTTATCCATTGGACTGATACATGGTAACTCTCTGCCTGCTGTTATCTTTAAACAACCTTTGACCTTTAAGTTTGGTTCAGCTGAAATCAATCTTTAGGTATTCAAGCTCTCCAGTGTCACTTTAATTATTTCTGAAGGCCTGTTTTAAACCAATGAAAATGATTTCTGTTTTTTTTCTACATGTTCTAAGTGTTAATAATATAGGATTTTCTAAATAACTCTAATTAGGCTTCTGAAGAAGGACTTGTTGGTCTGAAAGCTAAAACTCTTTGTTCTTTTTGTAACATCCTTGTTGGTCCAATAAAAGGTATCAAACCATTTGTTCTGGATTTGTTGTTAAGGAGGTGGTCGTACGACCACGCCTAAAAAAAAAAACCTTCCTTGGATCCAGACTGTCCAGCTAACTACAGACCTGTCTCTAACCTGCCTTTCATAGGTAAGGTTATTGAGAAGGTGGTCGCATTGCAACTGGATGATCAGCTTGTGACCCACAATGTCTATGATACTCTCCAATCTGGATTTAGGAAGAGACATAACACCAAGACTGCACTTGTCCGAGTAGTGAATGACCTCCTACTAGAGACAGATTGAAAGGCTCGTACCATCTTGGTCCTTCTTGATCTCTCTGCCATGTTTGACACTGTGGACCATGGTGTGCTACTGGAGTGCCTGTGGCTTCTTTGTGGACTGTTGGGGACAGTGCTTGAATGGTTTTGGTCTTTCCTTGTGGACAGGTCTCAGAGGGTGGTCACTGGAATTTATTCCTCTGATGCCTTCCCTTGTCCTGCAGGGTGCCGTAGGGCTCCATATTGGCACCCATGTTGTTCGCAGTGTATATGCTGCCATTAGGAGATATCATCAGGTGATACGGTTTGAGTTTTCACTGCTATGCAGATGATACTCAACTGTATATGTCGCTTCTACCTGGGCAGGTTGATGTAATCTCTGTGTTTAATAACTGTCTCACTGAGATCAAGGTCTGGATGAGCACCAGCTGGCTGAGACTGAACCCAGACAAGTAGTGGATCCGGGTCATCCTGGGGTGGGTTTGGGGGCTGGGCAGGCGTCAGGCTTATGGCTTGATGGCATCCAGCTCACTACCTCAGACTGAGTGCATAACCTGGGCATTATTTTTGATGATGGCCTGACCCTGAAATCTCAGGTGTCAACAGTTGTCAAATCCTCATTTTACCATCTGAGGAATATCACCCGGGTGAAACACCTGGTTCCTCCAGATGACCTGCCAACACTGGTCCATGCCTTTGTCACCACCTGCCTTGACTACTGCAATGTCCTCTACCTAGGGCTTCCTGGGGTTGATATCCACCACTTGCAGCTAGTGCAGAACACGGCAGTCAGGCTTTTGACTGGTACATCTTCCCAATGTGTCCTCACCTAGTTCTGCCCCCTGGCAGGGTTCTCAGCATCCTGGAGGGGTCCAGCACTGGGAAATGACTCTTCCTTCCCTCCCATTTCCCCTCCATCCTTTCTACCTAACTCGTCCTCACCTGACTCTGCTCTCTGGCAGGGTTCTCAGCATCCTGAAGAGGCCTAGTCTTAGGCAAGTTTCTGCCACTCTTCCTCCTCCTCCTCCTTCCCTTTTACCACCCCCTCTCCTATCTCCACCCAATTTGTCCTTGCCTACTCCTGCCCCTTAGTCTAAGTCCTCACCTCATTCTGCCACTGGCAGCGATCTCTGAACTCTGAAGGGGCCAGTTCCAGGTATGACTCATCCTTCCCTACCCTATCCCTTACTCCCACCTCCCTCCTGACCCCCTCTCTACCCCCCTGCACTTAAACAAAGGAATTAGTTCACTTGAGCTATTAACTTACACTTTTTGTTCTGTCTGAGGTGCTCCCAGATTGCACTAGTCCTGTGTTAACTTGCCCCCCCGCAACTGATTATTTGCTCACTTTGCTCCAGTAATGTTCCCTCCATTGTTAGCCTCTCCTTCCTCCAACTGGTTTCCCCTGTCTACCCCTCTACCCTCCTTGATGTCCCCCTCATGGCACCTCATTCATTCAATAATTGCTAAATGATCTGCCTCTTAACTGTGATCCATTCCTGCAAGGAGTTGGCTCCAAGGGTACATTAAATTTTTGTACTATGTTCTTCAGATATGCCACTTGTAATTAAATGCATATTCTACAGGTATGATATATTTAACTGTATGTCATGTCACAAATGCAATTGTATGATTATTCATGATATGTTTTAACTGTATGTCTTGTTACAAGTGTAATTGAATGTTTAATTTCTCGGATATGTTAAATGGTAGACTGTAGGTCTAACTCTTCATCCAATTATAGCCCCCCCCCAGGTTGCACCCGGAGACGAGCAGCTTGTTGTTCAGTTTGTCTTCCTGGTGAAACACTTCAATAAATAAATAAATAAAACATCTAGGGCTAGTCATATCATGCCTGTGCTGTGTGGACTGCATTGGTTGCCTCTTCAGTGGCAGATCACCTTTAAGGTCAGCTTGCTGACATTTAAAGTCCTACATGAACAGGGAACCAGCTACCTGCAAGATCTCCTGACTCCCTACTGCCCCTCCACTGCCCTCTCCAATCCACCGACGAGGGATTGCTAGAGATTCCCAGGGTTCGCTTAAAAACATCGGGTGCCCATGCTTTTTCTTTTGCGGACCCTACCCTGTGGAATTCTCCACCTCGTTGGTTAGGAGAATACTCGACCGTCAAGAGATTCAGATCTGATTTTAAAACATATCTTTTTAATTTAGCCTTCCCAGATGAATTTTAAGTAAATTGATTAATTTGTTATGTTTTAAGTGTTATATATAGTGTTTGCATTGTATTTTAACCGTAAAGCGCCTTGGTTCTGGAAAGGAGCTATATAAACAAAGATTTGCTTGCATCCTAAGCTGGGCACCCTGGATTTTGGGTGCCTAGAAAAGGTATTTCTGGCAACTTTTTAAAAACACAAATTTTAGAATCTAGCTAAACGGGTCCTGTTTAGCTAGGTTCTGGTGTTTGTTTTTTTAAAAAGATAATTTTTATGTACTTTAAATGTCTGTAAGTTTAAAAAGAAAATGGTGGCCATCTCAACTGTTTTTTTCCCCAACAACAAGCAAATCATACAAATAACCACTGGCAATTTGTTTTTTTACCTTTCATGATAGGTTTTTTCACCTTTTGTGAAAGTTTTTTTTTTACCAGTCAAGCTTGAACGTTAACTCAAAAATCGTTATAACTTTAAAGCAGTATAATATTGTTTCACCAAATCTTCCAAAGGCACGCCCTTGGCATGGCCCCCCTCAACCCTGAAAATTTAATGAAAAAATTCCACACGGTCTAGACTGTAGATGAGAGCAAAAAATATCAACATTAAGTATAGGGAAACCAAATGTGTTGTTTTTTCCCATTTGCTGGTGCTCTGTATCTCAAAAACTGTACAAGATGACGTCAAAAAACTTTTCACATCTTGAGACTGACATCCTGACTGTGCATGCCAAATTTTGGGCTATTTCATCAAATGACAACAAAGTTAAGATGCAAAATTTGGAGTTTAACATTAAACAGGCTACTGAACCCTAACTATAGGGGTGCTACCACACTCATATAGTAAGATAAAAGAATGGTAGAAAAGTGACAGTAATGTGTCGGGGCCAATCTGGAGGATGAGTATCGAGCATTCCAGAGGACACACTCCTCCTCCAGGGATGGTGGACTACTTACTCTGCTATGACAGTCACCTGGGTAACCAAAGGTGGCAGTTCAGTGGAGTCACGATGGGTGCGAGGGTGCCTCCTTACCAGGACATCTGCATGCTTGCGTGCAGACATACACTTGGTTCTAGCCTACAAGGTGCTCAGGGAAGGGACTGATGGGAAGAAAACACCTCCCTGGCCTACAGCAGCATGCTGCCACCTCTCTCTCTCTGCAGGCCATGTGCCTTTCACTGAGCACCCAAACACAACCCATCTCTAAATGTGTAATAGGCTTGGGGAACCTGGGAGGCTCTGTCATGGGGAACAAACCGTGGGGAACTGGCATGATCGGAAGGTAAGTTCAAGGGATAGCGGATGACAGGGCTAGGAGAGACAGTGGCTGATGTCAGCCAGGCAGAGAAGAAGAAAGTACAATAAGTTTAAAAAGAATTAACAGCAATGAATAGCAGTACTCAGGAATTACAATACAAAGGCAAATAGATTTATTTAAATGGGACAAGAAGGAAAGAGCAGGGACATAAAAGAGAAAATGGGAGTCAAAGGGGAATAAACCTATACACTATGGACCCTATATTCAAAAGGTTGGCACAGCACTAACCAAGTTAGCACTGCTTTTACCAAGAACAGCACAATCCAATGGGGCAGGGGCCATATTCAAAGTCTTCCAATGCATAGCATTGTACTGACAGCACAATCACATGGAATATACTGCTGGGTCCATGCAAATGAGGGATTTCCCTTGCATACAGGATGCTGCAGTATATTCAGAGGTTTTGGCAGTGCTAAACAGCATCAATCACAGTGCTTTTTAATGCTGTCAAAACCCTACCCTCATCCATGCACACAATGGTGTGCAACCCTCTCCCAGCTAAATGCTGAGTACCATGCCAGATCACTGATACTGGTGAAATGTACATTATGACAGACCCCTGTTGATGGATAGTGCCCCCATCCCTCAATCGCAGCTCCTGGCAAGCTGTATTACAGATCCTCACTGGCAGATTGTGTCCCCCTCACCCCCCAATGTCCACTCCTAGTAAGCTGTATACCATTATGGAAGTAACGTGGTGGATAGTGTACCCCCATCGCCACCCCTACTGAATGTTCAACAGACCAGCCCCATTCTGCCCACTCGGGACCCTGCAGCTCACACAACCCCCTTGCACCCACTCACTGATACTCCAGTTTAGCATCAGGATGGTGACCAGCACAGTCATACCACTCACTACCTTGACTGGCTACCATCTAAATAACAGGGAGTGTGCACACAACCCTCAGCCAGTCCCTGTCTGAATGACAGAGAGTGGGCGTGTAACTACTGTAGTCACGTGCATGCTTCCTGTTAGACAGTGGACAGTTGAGGTGGTGAGTGGATGATTGTACATGTATGCCAACTCTACCCTTCAAGACAAGAATGGAAACTGGTGTTCTGTAGATATCTGTTTCAATCTTTTTTTTTTCCTTTTTTTTTTGTAGATTGCAGTTTCTATATTACTGTCTTCTCTGATATATACTATGGTATCCAGGACATTTATTCTGGTGGTAGGGCATTTGATGGTAAAGTTTATTGAAGGGTAAAGTTGTTGAAGTCATGGTGAAATTGCTTATGTGTATATTCACATACTATCCAAATTAGAAGTATGTCATCCATGTTGCAAAGACACAGTAGTGGTTTGCACGGTTGGTGATTAAGACAGTCTTCTTCTAAGTTGGCCATACAAGAGGTCTGCATATTGTACTGCCATTTGTGTGCCCATAGAAATACCCGTGATCTGAATAAATATGTCTGTTATTAAATGAGAAGTTGTGAGTCAGAATAAATTTATTAGGCTTGTGATGATAAGTTACTATAAGTTACTGGAGGCTGCAATAGTTAGAGACACAAAGCACATTTTCTTGACCTGGAAGGACACTACTTCTTTATTCAGCTGTGAGCTGTATGAGAAATTTTATATTGCACTTGATATCTGCAACAACGAGCACTTTTGCTTAATTCTGTGGGAGGTGAAACTAACTATCCTTGGTAATTGCTTTTTTATTCACATATTTATTCAGTGTTTAACCAAGAAGGGGCTTGCAAACTCTGTTTATCTTGTTAGTAACTTCAGAAGGATTTAAATACTGCATTTGGGTAGATCCTTGGAGGTAGCTAGATTGTCTACTAGGATTTTCTGACAGTTAAACTATTTTTAAATAACTTACAGGTGGCTGAGGAGTTGAAAAAAGGAGCTTGCAAACTCTGCTTCTCTTGGAAGTAACTTCACAAGTGTTGGAATACTGCATTTTGGTTGTCCCTTGGGGGTAGCTGGATTGACTACTAGGATTTTGGGACAGAAACTATTTTTAAATAATTTACTGGTGCGTAGGAGTTTGTGATAGTTAAACTATTTTTAAATAAGTTACTGTGGTTAAGGAGTTGTCATAGCAAAACCTGAAGTGTGAATTGAAACACAGACAGCCTTAGGTGCAAGAAATTGTTTTCAGACCACAAAGTGTTGTATTGGAACAGGAAAGGCTACATCATAACCATTGTCAACAAATTGCCCTGGGTGGAGATATCCAGACTAGATCAGATTACTATAAGTTACTGGAGGCTGCAATAGTTAGAGACACAAACACATTTTCTTGACCTGGAAGGATACTACTTCTTTATTCAGCTGTGAGCTGTGTGAGAAATTCTATATTGCACTTGATATCTGCAACAACGAGCACTTTTGCTTAATTCTGTGGGAGGTGAAACTAACTACCCTTGGTAATTGCTTTTTATTCACATATTTATTTAGTGTTTAACCAAGAAGGGGCTTGCAAACTCTGTTTATCTTGTTAGTAACTTCAGAAGGATTTAAATACTGCATTTGGGTAGATCCTTGGAGGTAGCTAGATTGTCTACTAGGATTTTATGACAGTTAAACTATTTTTAAATAACTTACAGGTGGCTGAGGAGTTGAAAAAGGAGCTTGAAAACTCTGCTTATCTTGGAAGTAACTTCACAAGTGTTGGAATACTGCATTTTGGTTGTCCCTTGGGGTAGCTGGATTGACTACTAGGATTTTGGGACAGAACTATTTTTAAATAATTTACTGGTGCGTAGGAGTTTGTGATAGTTAAACTATTTTTAAATAAGTTACTGTGGTTAAGGAGTTGTCATAGCAAAACCTGCAGTGTGAAACAGGAAAAGACAGTCTTTCAAGCAACAGAGGGAGGTGGATCTAGGTTTACATTTGTTTGTTACAAGTCTTAAGATTTTCAGTGCAGGAAGAGTTTAAAGCACAGCTGACTTATTTTGGGGCTGACAGCTTTCAGAGCACAAACCACCAGGTCTGTTTTCGGGCTGGGGAGGTTTACCTGTGTCTGACTTGGATGTGTGGATTTTTCTCTGTTTGATTAGCAGGGTATTTTCTCTGTCAAATTGTTGTGTAGGGCATCTTGCTGACAGGAATGCACTCATTGCAGTGGTGGGTCAGAGCTTTTAGCTGATTGTTTTGTGAGGGCACAGTTTAGGCCCAACCCCTTCCCACCCTCACCCCACCCACCCCTGGAAATAGTTCCTTTATACCTGGGGTTCTGACATCATTTCCTCAAGAGTGCAAGGTGCATATCACTGTCATATCCTCTAGCACACTGCACTGTCAACATAAGCATACACATTGTATAATATATATATATATTTCTATATAACAAACCAATCACACACACACACAAAAAACAAAACAAAAAAAAATGTGGGGAGTAGTGCAATGTAATGGCTGTGGGACAGCAGTCTTCTGGGAGTCTTTCTGGAGGCTGAGATGCTGCCCTATTTGCAGACAACTCTCTGCCCTGAGGGAGGAAGTTGCCCGTCTTCAGGCCACACTGGACAGTAGTAAGGGAACCTTCTCCCAGGCCACAATGGATGGTAGGAAGGGAACGTCCCCCATCCAGGGAGTACCGGAGCCACCACCACTACCTCAGAGGTTGCGAAGAAAGCACAGCAGTTGGACCACAGTGGGCTCAGGGAGGGTGAGGATGGTGGAACAGAGGCACACCCAGTCAGTTGTTCCACACCACAATCCATACACCATTCTGGGGGAGCATAGCTCCCCTATGGATGCACCCGCAGAGGAGACTAAGGATGCTGAGGACAACTGTCACAAGGGAGGCCCACAGGAAGGATGCAGAGGACACCACAAGGAAAGGAAGCAGCTCCTGGTGGGGGACTCAGTTATTAGGGGGATAGAACTGGGGGGAGCAGGGAAACTGAAGTAAGGTGCCTGCCTGGTGCCATGGCTTGGAGAGACAGGAACCACATCCGCTGCACGGGAGTCTGAGCTGGATGTCATTGTCCACCTAGGGACAAATGACTTGGCTCATCATGAGATTAGAGCAGTGCAGAAGGACTTTGTAGAATTGGGGAGGGGCCTACGACAAGTAGCACACACAATATCCTTCTCTGAGGTGCTGCCTGTCAATGGCATGAGTGAGGCGAGGGTAATTTGCACCATGCAGTTTAATGAATGGTTGAAAAAATGGTGTGGAGCACAGTTTGGCTTCATTGGGGACTGGGGTTCCACCTGGAGGGACACCAGCCTATACTGGCAGGATGGTCTGCATCTGTCCAGGAAGGGAACAAGTCTTTTGAGCAATCAGTTTAAATGCTTCATTGGCAAGCTTTTAAACTAGTCAAGGGGGGAGGCACTGATAAGCAGCAGGAAAATCCCAGCCTCTCCCTACAAAACAGGGTACTAAATGAGAAAAAGACTGAGGTAGAAAGGTCAGTGGGGGATGCTGCAAAAGAAGGTAAAGCCATCAAAAAATGGAGAGCAATGAGTACCAATGCTCGTAGTCTGAGTAACAAGCTTCCTGAATTAGTGGCCTTGATGGAGGGAACATCTGATATCGTGGCAGTCACAGAAACATGGTACACACAAAACCATGACTGGGACATTAACATACCAGGATACACTATCTACAGGAGGGACAGGGAGGGTAAAAGAGGAGGAGGAGTAGTTCTTACATAAGGGAAGGAATCAAAGCAACAGAACAAAGGGAAAACAGGGAGGAGAAGAAGCACTGTGGGTAAATTTGGAGACCGCAATGGCACCACAATCCGCACAGGGGTTAGAGCATAGACTTCTTCTCAGGGGAGGAAATGGACAAGGAAATGATAGAAAGAACACTTAGAATGGCAGAAAGGAGATATTGCTGATGGGTGATCTGAATATGCCAGATGTTAACTGGAGTGCAGTTGCCACAGCCACTCTAGAGTGGGTTATTCTAGGATGCCCTACAGGGGCATGCCTAGACAACTAGTATTGAGCCCACTCGAGAGGGAGCAATCTTAGACCTGGTTCTCTCAAATGGAGATGAAGGAGGATCACAGATGTAGAAATGGGTAGCCATCTGGGAACTAGCGACCATCGAACAGTATGTTTCACAATAAACACAGCAATAGTCAAGCCATACAAAGGCAAAAGTACTGGACTTTAGGAGGGCTGACTTTGCCAAAATGGGTGAGTGCCTAAGGAATGCACTAGCAAATGGGCAGGAAGGAGGGGTGGAAGAACAATGGGGAATAATAAAACTGCCCACAGAGGTAAGAAGCCTTTGTGAAGCAAATAAACAAAATGAAACAATGTAAGAAACCACTATGGTTCTCAAAGAAAGTGGCAGTGAAGTTCAAGAGAAAAAAGCATTCAGGAAGTACAAGGAATCACAGAAGGAGCAGGACAGAGAACTGTATCAGTTAAAGCAAAGGATGCTGGGAAGGCAGTCAGAACAGCAAAGGCCGAAACCGAGGAAAAGATAGCCAACTCAGTTAAGAAGGGGGATAAAACCTTTTATAGGTACATCAGGGAGCGAAGGAAGACCAAGGGAGGGTTAGTGAGGCTTAATAAAGGGGCGGGAGGTGGGCAGAGGGTGACTGTGAAAAGGCAGAGATACTAAACAAATATTTTTGCTCAGTATTTACAAAGGAAGAGGGGGAGGTACCTAAAACAAACAGCAGAAACCCTCTGGATACAGAAGTTGATACCAGCCCATTTACAGAAGAAAGGGTTCTGAAAGAACTCTTAAAACTGAAGGTGGACAAAGCAATGGGGCCTGATGGGATTCATCCCAGAATTCTAAAAGAACTAAGGTAGAACTAGTGACACCACTGACTACCCTCTTTAACAAATCATGGGAGGATGGGGTGGTACCCGAGGACTGGAGGAGGGCAGATGTGATTCCCCTTCACAAAGTGGGGAGCAAGGCAGAAGCAGGAAACTACAGACCTGTTAGTTTAACCTCATGGTAGGAAAATGATGGAATCGCGTCTGAAGGAAAGAATCGTTGAGTATCTAGGAGGCCAGAGGGCACAGGACCCAAGGCAGCATGGATTCACAGTGGGAAGGTCATCCAGACAAATCTGATAGATTTCTTTGACTGGGTGACCAAAGTAGTAGATCAGGAGGGGCTGTGGAAATGGCCTACCTAGACTTTAGCAAGGCATTTGACACAGTCCCACAAAAAGATTAATATACAAGTTAGCCAGCCTGGGAGTGGGTCCCAAGATGACAGCCGGGTAAAAGAATTGGCTGAGAATAGGACACAGAGAGTATGGTAAATGGAGTCCACTCTGAAGAAGGGGGTTACATAGTGGGGTACCGCAGGGTTCAGTATTAGGACTGGTCCTCTTCAATGTCTTTATAATGACATTGCAGAGGGACTGGAAGGAAAGTATATGTCTCTTGCAGATGACACAAGATCTGCAACAGAGTTGATGCACAAGGAGGGGTGGAAAGGATGAGAAGGGACTTGGCAAGGATTAGAGGAATGGTCAAATGTATGGCAGCTTAGATTCAATGCTAAGAAGTGCAAGGTAATGCACCTGGGAAACAAAATCCCAAGGGAAGAGTACACAATGGGGGGTGAGATACTAACAACAACAAAAATGGAAAGGGACCTGGGGGTAGTCATATCAGATGACCTAAAGGTGGGCAAGCAATGTGAGAGGGCAGCAAGGAGGGCTGGGGGGATACTTGGATGCATAGGGAGAGGCATCACCAGTAGAAAACAGGAAGTTATTATCCCTCTGTACAGACAGTTGGCGAGACCCCATCTGGAGTACTGCGTGCAGTTCTGGAGACCCAATCTCCGCAAAGACATAGACAGGATGGAAGCTGTCCAGAAGAGGACAACTAAAATGGTGCAGGGTCTGCACGGAAGACATATGAAGAGAGACTTAAGGAGCTAAATATGTATAGCCTTGAGGAAAGGAGGAGAGGGGGACATGATAGAAACTTTCAAGACCTCAAGGAATCAACAAGTCCAAGAGGGTAGCATCTTTCAAAAAAGGTGTGTGCAAGAACAAGGGGCACAATTTGAAGATAGAAGGGGGGTGGCTCAGAGATAACTTAAGGAAGTATTTTTTCACAGAGAGGGTTGTGGATGCATGGAACGGCCTTCCGGAGGAGGTTGTGGAGTCAATAACAGTGGTGGAATTCAAGCATGCATGGGACAGTCATAAGGCAATTCTAGGGGGTGGGGGTAGGAAGAAGTAGGCTGCTGGTTAACTAGGATCTGCAGCTTATCCATTAGGTAGGGAAATGGGCAGACTGGGTGGGCCAAGCGGTCCTTATCTGCCGTCAAAATCTATGTTTCTATGTTTCTATGATATTGTGGCAAATGTCAGCATTTTTAGAGGAAGCCTTGCAAAACAGTTTTGTCTTCAGTCACTGATCAGAGGTAACTGTAAGCACTACCCATTATCTGATGGTCATTTGGTGACATGTGAAGCCTTCCTATGAGATGTCAGGGACTGGTCAAGGTTCTCCTTTGGAAATTACAGCTCAAGGGACATTGAGTGGGGGCAGTTCTGGGGAAAGATAAAACACAAATACAATAAATGTAATGTCCTGGCCATAAACAGAGTCCAGCCATCAGCCACTTTATTAAATCTCAGGTGGTAATACCTTCCCCTAGCTCTCGCAGGTTTCAGGTAATGCCAGCTGTCTCAAATCATTTTCATATCTTTACACTATTCAGATGAGTCACCCCCAACCTCGTACAGGTGAGTCAAAGACCCTGTAGGCTACAGCATAATGTTTGCTGAGGAACCAGCTGTGGGACCATGATTATATCAAGACCTTGACTACCAACTCTCACCTTGCTCTCCCCCACGTAGAGAAAGCTGCACAAAAGTGAAAACCATCCTCATTGATCCTGAGTTATTCACCCATACAGTACCTGAAGGCATTACTTTTCATGAAACTGTATAGCACATCATTGGGAGACGCAGCATACAAATTCAAATTCCAGTTGGACTATCCAGCACTCAGATACTGCCTCGCTCAGGACATCTAGGGTGCAGTGAGCATTATCATCCAGACACAGGCAATTAGGTGCTGACCCAAGGGACTGCAGGCATGCCTAAACACTAACCCACCAACCTCAGCCTCACTGGCTCCCATGAAACGAGTATCTCAGTGGGACAGATCATACTTCACATTTCTGTCACCAGAGTACTTGTACTCAGTCTCTTGTAGCATTACCAGTAAGAACAGCATCACACATTCAGTCTTCAGTTCTACGGACAGGTAGTAGGGTATCCAGCTGACTGAAAGGGGGGTTGAGGACAATCAGGTGAGTAGGACAGGAATAGTAAATTAAAACAAGTATTGGACAGCACCAAATGTTTGCCTGCTTGCATTTGCTGTGTAGTTGTTGGCCACAGATAGCACAGCAGTTAAAATTAATGGATTAATAACATGAGTTATAATATTGAAATTGTCCTGATTGGGAAATGAAGAGGTTCACTCATAAAATTGTGATTGGACAGGGACTTCAAAAGGAAAACCAGAAAAAAGGTAGAGTGGACAAAATTGGGGAAGAACATTCAGTATTCTGATGCTGTGATAGATGAAGAAGGAGCACACCCCAAAAAGCTCTCTCACAGTTCAGACTGATATGAATATATATTCACGTGCTTTGCAAGCAAACATAATCAGCTTGATTTCAAGGATAGGGGTGTATGTGCTAAGCATTGTTTATTTATGTTTTCATTACCAAACTGCTTTAACTTTAGTGTTCAAAATACAAGTAAACAGAGTAACACAGCTCCTTACCTAAACTGATCAAATGTGTCGGGACATGTTAGAACATCTGTCTTACTTGCTTTTAGCACAATGTGAGATTGCATAATTCCATGAGTTGCAAGCACTGTCTCATAGGTATGCGAGTGATATGGGTTGTGTAACATCTCTGCCATTCCATCAGAAGCGTAGCACTAAACAGCAGCACATATGAAAGAAGTAACCAGTAGCACATATGTGGAATGAAAAGCAGTGGTAAGGTTTCAAGCAGGAATTAAGAGTTGCACAATAAAACCCTCTATCTTGCATTTTCCAGCCTTGTGGTTGGGCAAGGACTTCAAAGGGAAGAGGAGGAGAAAGGTGGAGAGTGGGCAGAAATAGGGCAGCAATTCAGTATTCTGAAGCTGTGATGAGTGGAAGAGGGGCACACACCCCAAAAGCCCTCTCACAGTTCAGGATAAGCCAGCAAGCAAACATAAAAATAGATATGACATCAGACTGATGAAATTCATATTTGATTATAAAGAATAAGTAGCACCAGAAAAAGTAGACAGAAAATGTTATCAATTTTTAAACATAGTCAGTTCTTGCTCTTTATTTTCGATGGACAGTATTTCTTGCTTTTGATTGCATAGGGAACTGGCTGAGGGGTAGGTAGCAATGGGACTTCAAGGGGAACAGAGCTGTCTACCCAGCAACGGGTAGTGGTGGCGGAACTCTCAGCACCTAGGCCAGTGATGAATGGAGTACCTCAGGGCTCTGTGCTGGGTACGGTGCTATTTGGGCTATTCATTTCAGATATCTCACACAGAGTTGTGTGCAGGATTAGTCTGTTCACAGATGCTACTAAAATGGGGGCAGTAGCTGATGCAGTGGATGGGTGGAAACAACTACAAGGGGCTCTAACCAAACTGGAGGAGTGGTCAGAGAAGTGACAGCTGGGCTTCAATGTGAAGAAATGCAAGGCTATGCACTTCAGGGCAAAGAACTTGAATAGGGACTATTGGTTGGGTGGGGTGAGACTGGCGGACTCTGAGGAAGAGAAGGACCTTAGGGTGTTGATAACGAGGAGCATGAACAACTCTACTCAATGCAGGAAAGCCACAGCTAAGACTAACAAGATTCTGGAGTGTATTGAAAGGAGATTCTCATCCAGGCACAGGGAAGTGATCCTGCCCCTCTACAAGTCATTGGTCAGGCCACAGTTGGAGTACTGTGTGCAGTACTGGTGTCCATATCTGAGGAAGAACATTAAACTGCTGGAGGGGGTGCAGCGGAGGGTGACATAAATGTTATGAGGGATGGAGGGCAAAGCCTACGAGGACAGGCTATGTGAGCTGAATATGTACACCCTGTAAGAGAGAAGGGGTTGAGGGGATATGATTGAAACATTCAAGTATTTGAAGGGGATAAACAAAGCTGATGCTGATGGATTGTTCAAGCTGAGGAAAGGTAGGGACACAAGGAGGCTGGGTTAAGACTAGAGGGTGGAAGATTTAGGAGCGAGATGAGGAGGAGACATTACTTCATGTAGAGGGTGGTTTTGAAGTGGAATGCCTGACCAGAGGGGGTGATATCATGTAAGACGGTGAGAAGTTTTAAAAGGGCATGGGACAGGGAATGAGGGAAGGTCTGGGTGAATAATGCTGAGAACTGGAGGAATAGTGCTGAGAATGTCCTGAAGATGGGGGAAGGGGTTGGGGCAGCTACAACCTAGGGGTGCTAGCTGCACACTCAAGCAGACTTTGGTAGATCATGAGGTCTGTTTCAACTGGCAGTTTCATGTGTTCATATGTTCCTATGATTATTCAAAAGTTTACTACCTGATAGTATTAGGTTTGCAATGTAGAATAGTACTTTACCTGGCAGGTGACATATCTAGCTCTACTCCTCTTCATACCTCATAAACACTGTGAGTGACCTCACTCATTGTGACATATCACTAGTTCCCAATGTGGCAGCTGCTGAGTGACTCTTCCTGAGCAATTGCAATGTCCCAGTCAGTGAGATCACAGTGCTGATGAAGTTTGAAGAGAAATAGAACTACAGTATATGCCAGCCTCCAAGCAGAGTGATGTTCCACACATAGCACCTAGTACTGTCTGGTAGGAACTTTTATTAATTATGTAACCCTCTTCAAAAGTATGAGGCTTACCTGGTGGTGCCCTCTGCCAGAATCAGGCTACTACTTAGCTGTTTCTGCCTCTGCCACCTCCCAAGACTTAGACTGGAATGTGGGAGACTGATAGGATCTGCAGAAGTAGAATTTATTAAGTGACTTTGCACCATGCAGCAATGTGGTTCCAGCTGCATAGCAGCCACTGATGATTGGAACCTCGACTGGTACCCCGCCACAATACAAAGATTATGTCTGCAGTTCAATGGATGGGAGCTACCAGCCACACACCCCTTTTCCTTAGCTATTTAAGTCAGCTTCCTCCCGCCTCATTCAGAAGCACTGTTTCTTTTTTGCAGCCAGAGGTTCTACTTGGGCTCTGCCCCCCCAACACACACTTTTCTCCCCATATTTGTCTGTCATGTTCCCTTTGTGCTTTCTGTTCAGTTTGTACCTTCAGTGACTTTGTATGTCGGTATTTATTTTTTTCTGCCTTTCCTGGCTGGAGCTTGTACTTCCTTCTTTCTCTCGGTCAGCTATTCCTGCTTCACTCCTGTCCTCATGTACTTCCTGTGTTTCTTCGGTTTTGGTTCTTGGTGTGCTTACTAGTTTCCATAGTATGTCCTGCCTGTGTCATTCTGCTGTTTTTTCTTGTGCTATTTCAGGCTTTTCCATTTTGCTGGTCATACCAGACCACTTGCACCCTCTGTGTTCAACTGTATTCCTGCATTCTTGCTCAGTTGCTTTCACCTGGCTTCCTAGAAAGGCAGACAGTCCCATATTTGTTCTGTTCTTTTAATTAGTTTACTCAGTCAGTCTGCTCAACATTCGACAACCCTAGTCTTAGTGTGGATACAGCTTCAGCCTTCCCTGCAGAGACTGGCTTCAACCTCTCATTTCTACCTTGAAGTATGTTCATTTTTAGTACCTATCAGTCATTGTATTTTCCATCAATATCAGTTATTCCATTCAGCAGTCATTATTCAGTTAAAATCTTGTCCTTAGGGTTCTCCCTATGAGTAGACAGCTCTGTTCCCCTTGAAGTCCACATCTTGAAGGTGAGCTCTTCGTCTCAGGAGGGGGTCCTTCTCTGTAGGCTGCTTGTCTTCTGCAGTGTCTCCATGCAGTTGCACCAGGTGGTAAGGTTCAACAGTCCAGGGGAAGTTTTAGCTGTTTAGACCTTCAGTTGGTGGCACCTCAAGGTGTAGTGTTTAAGATTTTGGCTGCCTTAAGCCCACAGGGGTTCCTTTAGCTGTACAGACCATGTCAGCATCACCTCTGAAAGCTATTTCCCCTGCATCTGCCTAAGGTCCACCTAGTCTCATTCTGTATCACCTTCCTTCAGTTTCCATTCAAGGATAGGCTTCCTCATGGTCTCGAGGCTGGGCAATAGCCTTTCAGCATTTGCTACTCTCCTCATTCCATGCTTTGATGGGTGGGTCTCCTTCATGGGGAGCTTCCTTTAACTGCAGAGATTGACTCACAGCATCCCACAGCATTATTCCATTAGAGGGATAGAGACAGAGCGTTATCCCTCCAAAAACGTCCCCTGAATTTCAAATTCCAAATTAGCATTCTGAGCTGCCACTGTGATAAGTTGACCTTGGCTGAGAGTCAGTTTATCAGATTGGCAAGCAAGCTTCAGAAGGCCTCTAGGATGCAGGAGGACAATGCATTCTGGTACATTTCTATGTAGTCAACGGGCCATCAAGTATAGACCATCAGGAGTGCAAGGCAAAACATTCCAGAACCCAAAAATCAGACCCAGGTAGAGATCAGAGATTTTATTTATTGTACTGTAGGACCACATTTGTGGTCTTCATCATATGGTGCACCTGTGGACTACCATATGTGGGCATGGCAGGACAGTCAGAATGCTGAAAGAATGCATTCAGGAGCATGTCCACTCCATCATTAACAAAAGAACTGACACCCCAATTGGGAGGCACTTTGTAGAAAGGCACAATGCAGACCTAAATCCCTGAAATGTATGGGGACTGTATGCGTAAAACCACCTAGGAGAGGGGGATGGAGTAAAACTCTCTTGAAAGGAGAAAACTTTTGGATTTGTAAGCTAGAAGCAGTGGACTTGATTTTCAAAGAGTGACGCAGGGCTTACGTCAGGCCCTGCATCAACCCCATTCAGTTGTGCGGCTGAGTCAAACTCCTTTGATGCAACCGCACCCAATTTTACTACATTGGCGCAGTTGTGACAATTTCCACACTTTACGGCAGCTTGCATCAAACATTTGGTGCAAGCCCCGTAAAAAGGGTCCCCCAAATGGCGAAAGTTAGACCAGTGAAAAGCTGCTCTAACTTGCAGCATTTGACTCTCGTGATCGAAAATCCTGATCAACGGCTGGATGAATGCGGCAAGTCCCATGCACTACATGATTGGTGCACCAGGGTCTTGCAGCATTCACGGGGCTTTGAAAATTGAGCCCAGTAAATCCGCAAGGCCTGAATGAAATGTGGGACCTAAAGCCATTTTTGTGGCTAAACTAATCTGTTAAAAAAATGTCTGCATTACATTATAATCTTTATTAGCAGTGAATATACAAGGTAGTTAGAATTTCTCATTTTTTTTTCTTCATGTTATTTTCACATATGGTGGATACTGGCCAAAGCAGTTCTATCTGTCTCTCTTTTTCCCGCATCAAGAATATGACATCACAGTAGATCCCCAGGACCACCTTTGAAAAATATAGGTGATCGCTGGTTACATCTGAAATGGTCTCTATCTAAAAATAACGCTATGCCTCTATAATGAACTTATGCTTAGCTAATACTCCATCATACCTAAGAACCTGCAACAGTTTTTTTTTATATTGCTTTTTTTCCCATACTTTTTCCATTTTCTCCCCAAACACCCCCTTCCCCTCATGGCGTGAACGTGCATGTGTGGAGGCTCGTGCACGCCACGTCTCTGTGCTCTTTGTCTCCCGGCCTCTGGCACTGCCCTCCAGACTCAGCTAGTTGGCAGCCAAGGAGTGGAATGACAACCCTCCCCTCCCCGGGAGAGGAGAGCAGTCCATCGGACGCTTGATCCTCCTCCCCCCCACAACCCCGGCAACCCAAAGTCGCTCCCGACCCTGTGTCACCAGCATGGTGTGAGGTGTGGTGTCCTGTGCCTCAACCCTCAGCGCCAGTGGGCCAGCCCTACAACAGTCTTTTAATAGTGAAAATAACTGTATAATTTGTATTCCATAAATGATTTTTTTCTAAAATTACTCATGTGTGATGTATGAGTAATGTCAGTGTATGATGTCACTAGCATGGACTATTTAAGGGACCTGCAGTCTCTGGAACCCCACCTCCTGATGAAGCCTTGATTGGCGAAGCACTGGGGTACTGTCTTCCAAGGTGACTGGCCAGAGTTCAGCTTTTTTTGCCCTTGTATGCCTAGCATGATAAATAAAATGCGAACTGTAGTCAGAGTCTGAACTCTTATTTGAGGAAGGAGTACAGCACAGTTTTAGGTTTGGTGAACTAAAAGAAGGATCTCCTCATCTGTGTATGCATCCATTAGCTCTCACTAGTGACAAGTGGTGGTGGATGGCCAATCACAGAGCAGACACAGAGGGTACTAGTAAATGGAATTCACTCAGAAGAAAGGGGGGTTACTAGTGAGGTACCGCAGGGTTCAGTACTGGGACCAGTCCTCTTTAATGTCTTTATAAGTGACATTGCAGAGGGGTCTGGAAGGAAAAGTATGCCTCTTTGCAGATGACACAAAGATCTGCAATAGAGCTGATACACAAGGGTTTGGAAAGGATGAGAAGGGACTTGGCAAGGTTGGAGGAATGGTCAAAGGTATGGCAGCTTAGATTCAATACAAAGAAGTGCAAAGTAATGCACCTGGGAAACAAAAACCCAGGGGAAGAGTACACAATGGGGGGAGGTACTAACAACAACAAAAATGGAAAGGGACCTGTGGAAAATCATATCAGATTACCTTAAGGTGGGCAAGCAATGTGAGAATGGAGTAAGGAGAGCTGGGGGGATGCTGGGATGCATAGGGAGAGGCATCACCAGTAGAAAACAGAAAGTTGTTATCCCTCTGTACAGACAGTTGGTGAAACCCCATCTGAAGTACTGTGTACAGTTCTGGAGACCCCATCTCCACAAGGACATAGACAGGATGGAGGCGGTCCAGTGGAGGGCAACTAAAATGGTACAGGGTCTGCAACAGAAGCCAAATGAAGAGAGACTAAGAGAGCTTAATATGTATATCCTTGAGGAAAGGAGGGAGAGGGGGGTACATGATAAAAACTTTCAAGTACTTCAAGGAAATCAACAAAGTCCAAGAGGGGAGCATCTTTCAGAAAAAGAGATGTGCAAGAACAAGAGGGCACAATTTAAAGATGGAGGGGAGACGGCTCAGGGGCAACGTGAGGAAATATATTTTCACGCAGAGAGTTGTGGGTCCATGGAACCGCCTTCCTGAGGAGGTTGTGGGGTCAAAAACAGTGGCGGAATTAAAGAATGCATGGGACAGCCATAAGGCAATTATAGTTGGGGGTAGGAAGAAGTAGGCTGTTGGTTAACTAGAATCTGCAGTTTATCCAATAGGTAGGAAAATGGGCAGACTGGGTGGGCCAAGTGGTCCTTATCTGCCGTCAAATTCTATGTTTCTATGTTTCTAAGTTGTCACTGTGCTGAAGCTGGAGTGCAGGGATGTTTGGCTGCAGTTCAGGACATAGTCAAGACAAGCTGCAAGCACTTTCTATTCCTGCCTGCGGCTGAGCTTCCACCTGCATCTGCAAAAGAAAGGACTGAAGGATCATGGTGTTGGTTGTTGTGGTGGTGGTGATGGTGGTGGTGGTGGTGGTGGTGGTGGTGCCTTGGCTTTAATGCAGCTTTTCCCTCCTCTCCCAAGATACTGTATATATTCTGAAAAAAATATCTGAGCGAGAGGAGGGAATTATTCTGTACAGTTCTGAATTGTTATTTGGGTCTGGGGCTGGTTGGAGGGGGCCGTAGGTGTTTAAACAGAGAAGAGCAGCTTGTTATTCCTTTCTGCACACTGACCGTCAGGGGCTTAATCGCTGTCAACTTGTCCAGGTACAACTTATAGTATGTACATTACGTGAAATGTCTTTTTGTGCCCATGACATAATAGTTACAGTTTTCCAATTGTCTTTTTATAATTTACCAGAAAGTGGAAGATAAAAGAGTACAGCCTCCCTGCTGAGTCTGCCAGCTTTTAGGACAGGGTTTGATAGGCTGAATTTGGGCTCTTTCAATAACAAGCGAAAAATCTTAGAGCAACTGTAACCATAAGGGCAGGTGTTCTTAAAGGAACGTAACCAAGCGAGGGGCCTTCTTAGCCCTCACATACCCTGAATAGATGAATATTGTTCCCTCTTCCAGGCTCCATGTCACCTCATTTTTCCTTAAGCTAATTTTATTTTTATATACTGTAAGAGAATTCCGCAATCTGACCTTCCACATTACCCGAATCAGACTGGAATTCCTTTTGGGATGCTCAGACCTACCTTATAATTGTGTTCAACTTAGGGTCAGATGCAGCTAGGGAGAGGTTATGGCAGTTATGGGCACCATGTTGGAGGCCTGGGAGCCCTCTCTGTCACAGGCCTTTTCCACTGAAAACCCTGGCCTCTCATTTTCTGGGTCTACCCGCTGGGGCAAGGACCATCTATATTATTTATATGAAAGTTGCCATACCTTCTTGCTCCAGGCTCCTTTTGCAGCTGAGTCCAAATGCCTTTTCCCTCCTCTCCCTATTTATTTTATGCATTTCTAGGGATATGCTTACTGTAATTCTGTAATGTAGCACTTTTGGCTGGACCCCCTTCTTTAAAGGGAAATATCCTGGTACCAGGACAGAGAGGGTAACAGCCTTCAGCACAGGACCAGCTTAGACTGTGTTTTGTTTGTGGTGTGGGGGTGGGATGAGTTTGGGCTGCAACTGGTTGGGCCTAGTTAGTGGCAGCCCCTAGAACTGTGGGTTCAACCCTGCCTAGGAGGACAGCTAAGGGAGTCCCATTAAGGCTGCTCATGTAACAGACAATCCAAGCCATAGCACCAAACTCACTGATACTGCATGTTGATTTTCATTACGCTTGTTTACTTTTCGCTCAATATCATTGACACTGATAAAAAACTGAATTCAAAGCTGGCTGACTTTTTGGAAATTACTTGTAAAAATGGTAGTCAGCAAACATATTATAGCAGTTGCAATGATGATAATAAATTCCTTTACCTTACTTGCTTGATCTTGAACCAAAGTCCATGTGTATGGGCACTAGCAGGCAATTCCCAATCAAAAAAAATAAATAGTGTCATGAAAAGTCAGGCAGTCACAGCAGCATATAAGAAACAGGTGGCCATGAGGTGGTAGTAGGAGGATGACACAGCACTTCTCTCCTGCTGGAGCTTCTATGGGGGCAGTCCTATTAAGGCTGCACCTGCGTATGGCACCTAATACCTTGGCAGGACTATCATATTACCCCACAGTGGGAATTTGGTGCATTAATCCCCTTTTCCCTTTTTAGTGTGGTTTCCTGCAATAAAGCTATGCTTTGTGATTAAGACATTTATTATCATTATTGACTCCTCAGTAATACTGGATGAAGCTGCTGCATTTGTGTGGGGTCTGAGGGAGAAGTGACCACTGTGAGGAGGTGGGCAGGTACAGCATCCTGGAGGAGTGTACAGACAATTCTTCAGGCCTACTTAAATATTTCTCTGGATGGAGGCACCACCCTATTCTGTGTTTCAGGATATAAACCCCCTTTCTCACTGGTGAGTGACAAAAGAACCCAGGAGCCATCCCCAACATCTACGGCAGCCTGGCGGCAGTGTAAGGCAGGTGCTTCTTGCCCCTTTAGGTAATTAGGAAGGATGGCAGCACTAAAGGAGCTTTGCGATTTGCCAAAGGGAAAAGATGAAGTACCTCAGATATTCTGATAACTAATTTTAAATAAACATTAATTTTAGGCAGTAAGCTTAAGGGTCCTGTTTCTGGTTTGATTTAACGTGTACTCCTCATGTAACATGGTTATCATATGTGAAAAGAAGAACTCACTTGATTGTTTATGGGGGGGGGTTCATTGTTAATTTACAATCTGCTACAAAAACTTTGAACCCCAAATTAGTAAATAAATTAGTATCGCAAAATTATAGACTAAGGAGATTTTAAAATGTTTTTAGGTAGACTTTTGTTGGCAAATCAGATTTTATGTTTCAGAAATTAAAGGGTTTTGGCTGTGGTGCAGTGGAGTAGTAGGGAACACTTGCCATGCTCCCCACCCACTGAGTGGTATATAAACTGTGCATGTCCAAGCATCCTTTGGGCACTGGTTTCATTGCAGGCACCGCATGGCTGACAGTTCACCTCCCTGCCCTGCCTACCTATGACAGTGTCTGCTCTATATGGCTGCAGCTGGGCATTTCACTCTCCTTTTGACTTTTCTGCATGGTGTTTGTCACCACACTCTTGCTTCTCCTTCTCCTCTGCTCTTTGGTGCATCCTAATGCTCCCTACTGGCCTTCTCACCCATGCTATTGGTCCCTGCAAGTCCTAGCTCCTTCCTGCCAGCATTGTGCAGGGCTTGTTCCATTTTGCCTCTCCCCCTAGCCCCTACCTTGGTCACCGGTGGTCACCTGTGTCCCTGTCTGATGCTTCCTGCACTGTCCACCCACCTGCTGCCTGGCTCTGCCCCACTCTGCCTTTTCTGCTGTGATTCTGTGTTGTCATCCCTGCTGTCACCCTGCCCCCATCCACTGTTTTCTGTCTCCTGCATGGCCTTGTTTTCACAGTTCCCTCCTGCCCTCCCTGCTGAACTAGCCTGTTTTGTCGACAAGATGCAGCCCCATGGCCGAGCTCGTACCTTTTGCTCTTTTGGCTTCCCTGTACTGTACTGGGCTGGCCTATGCCTTACCTATCATATGGCCTACCCAGTCATTTGTTCTCATTGCCATACTCAACCAATTGCCTACCCAGGTATGTACCCTCCTTGTCATCTACCTACCCAGGCCTTGCCCTTATCATTCTACCCACCCAGGCTTCACCCTCCCATGCATTCCATATACCATCAGTGTAAACCCCCTGAGACAAACATGGGGGTTTACTTCGTCTTCCTAGACTATACCAGTCCAGCTCTGTTCACTTTCTGCAGTAAGAGTTATAGTTTAGTTAGAAAAAGAAATGTAACTTAGCTATGTTTCCTTTTGATTGCCGTCAGCCCTCAGCAAAAAGGAGCTGGTTAATTACCTGAGTACATCCTGTGCTCATTGGCTCCTGTCTTTTCAGGGCTTTTCAGGTTGCCCACCCTATGGGGTTTATAAGTAGTCGGCCTCAGCCCTGTGTGGGTGTGTGCAAGTTCCAGGTTGATCTCTGATACCTATGCTAGTGGTGCATGAGGAGTTCATGAGAGCTCAGGCACCCACAGCGTAAAAAGTGCCTATGACTGTGACTCGCTGGAGGGGACCTGCAGACTCTGGATGGTGTCAGGGTTCCACATCCAGGGTGGCACTGGCTCCCTCCAGTCCAAATCTCTGGATGGAAGGAAACTGTCAGGGGTCCAAAGTCTGGATGGCGAGGGTTTGTTGGAAGATCATCCTTAAGGAGGGCTGCCTGATGGCGGTTGTTGTAAAAAAAAATCCTGGTGGTTCAGAAGGTAACCTTCAGTGTCCACTCAGTCACCAGGCTATCAGGTGAGGGTCCAGCAGCTTGAGACCAAGGTGCTCCATTGAGACATGGAGGCCCGTGGGTAGGGTAAGATGCAGTGAGTGCCGTTCTACATTATTTCTTGGTTCCCATGTCCGAGTACAGTTGTACTAGTTTGGAGGGTATATCCCTCAGCATGCTTGATAGAAGAGATTTTTACTGAGTAAACATGCACTGGGGCACATGCAAATGCTGCAGAACCCCCAGTTCCATCATGGCAGCAATGTGGACCTGTATCCTGTATCAAATGTTTGCTGTAGATACATTTATCTCCCAATTGCTTACTGGCTCAGAGAGCAGTTCATGTGAAATCACTAATTTGCAGTTGTGCATAGAGCAGTGTAAATAAATTGTTAGTGCTGCAAGGAGTATCTGTTTTATACATAGAGTCCTGTGTGCTGGTGTTGTTTAGTGTAAATATAGGAAGGGGACCAGAGACTGTTAACTTATAACAAGCCAGTTGCGTAGATCCCTACTGTTGTTGCCACTGGGGACCAGTATGTGTGGTGAACAATTATATTTTTGAACCAGGCACAGCACAGCTCCAGAGAGCTATGAACTGCAATATTTTCAGACCACTGACCTAAAGCAGAATAGCTTCACCAAAAGGCATTCTGAACTCTATTGGCCTACGTCCTCTAGGTGGTCACAAGTCTAGACCTGCTTGTTGGTTCCTGTTTTCCCAGAGTATATGGTTTCTCAAGTTTTGAATTACAATATTACAGACTGTGCTTAATTTGTTTCTAGTGACATTAAGGACAGTTCTCCATTTGGTGGGAACTGGTAGGTAGCTAGACTTACAAGTAGGATATTAGTGCTGTTTTAAAAAAAACACTTGGACTCGGAATCTTGCACTTGGACTTTGCTGTTTATCTTATTTTTGTTTTATTATTATTTTTATACATAATTATTTGTTGTATGTATGAAGGTTTGAATGCTTAGATATTTATTGTGTTAGTGTGTGTCTGTCGTATTACTGGTGGGTTAGGGAGGATATTTTTGGATTAGCCCTAAAAGGTATTTTATTACGGTTGTAGTGGGTTTATTTGGGGTAAAAAATCATTTTATTTGGGTTAAGATGTGTAAAAGAGATACAGGTGTGAGTCATGTTAACTCCTAAGAGACCACCTGTGGCAGTTCCCTCCTTTTGCTGGCTCCCCATTAGCTCTCCCTGTGGAGGTTCTTGGCCACAGTAGGGTGCTGAGGATCCTCAGGAGGCGGTGCAATAACCTCAGCGCAGATCCTAGGTGTAAGGATCAGGGGGTAGATTGGGGTGGTTGGATTTAGGAGGCGCCCAGGGAAGGTATAGAACTAGGACCAGGGACTGCCCTTCCTGTTTCCCCTCTCTAGGGCTCTGCTTAATGTCAGCAAGCAGGAAGTAGCAGGTCCGGCTAACTCTGCTCCTCCCCTTCGAGCCATGCTTTGTAACATTAGGTTACTAAGAAAGAAAATAATGGTGATGTATGACTAAATGGCCGATTCCTTAGCTGACTTTGTTTGTATTACCGAGACCTGGTAAGGGGATAATGTCGGTCCTGTACTGGAGGCATCTATACCTCCTGGTTATTTGGTGATGCAATCCATATTGGGGCTCACTGTATACCCCATGGGAACTTTCAGGTCATCTGCATGTGTCGCTGCTAGATGTGCCCTAGGTGTTAGTTGCATGATCATCCTTATACACCATCCACCAGCATATGGGGGTGATTTTATGCTGGAGCTGGTGGATTCCATTGTCAATCAGGTATTGAATGCCTGTATAATTTTGGTGCTGGGGGACTTCAATGCATGGGTCAACGATGAGACCTCACCCCTTAACACAGAAACATAGAAACATAGAATTTGTTGGCAGATAAGGACTGCTTGGCCCACCCAGTCTGCCCATTTCCCTACCTAATGGATAAGCTGCAGATCCTAGTTAACCAGCAGCCTACTTCTTCCTACCCCCACCCTCTAGAATTGCCTTATGACTGTCCCATGCATGCTTGAATTCCACCACTGTTTTTGACTCCACAACCTCCTCCAGAAGGCCATTCCATGCATCCACAACCCTCTCTGTGAAAAAATACTTCCTTAAATTACCTCTGAGCTGTCCCCCCTCTATCTTCAAATTGTGCCCCCTTTTTCTTGCACACCTCTTTTTTGAAATATGCTACCCTCTTGGACTTTGTTGATTCCCTTGAGGTACTTACAGTTCCTCCAGTTGATGAATTCACTGGGGCTAACACAGGCTGTTACCTCTGGTACACATCAACAGGGCCACACCTTGGATCTTATCTTCTCATCATGTCTTATCATAAGTGCAGTCAACGTTGATCAGGTCTTTTGGTCAGATCATCACACTGTTGTGCCTCTGTGAGGCCCCCTGTTTTGTTATTTCCCCTGTGGAGACAACAACAAAAATGGAAAGAGACCTGAGGGTAATCATATCAGATGACTTTAAGGTTAGCAAGCAATGTGAGAAGGCAGTAGGGAGGGCTGGGGGGATACTGAGATGCATAGGGAGAGGCATCACCAGCAGAAAACAGGAAGTTGTTATCCCTCTGTACAGACAGTTGGCAAGACCCCATCTGGTGTACTGCATCCAGTTCTGGAGACCCCATCTCTGCAAGGACATAGACAGGATGGAGGCAGTCCAGAGGAGGGCAACTAATATGGTGCAGGGTCTGCAAGAGAAGCCATGCGAGGAGAGACTAAAGGAGCTTAATATGTATACCCTTTAGAAAAGGAGGGAGAGGGGGAACATGATAGAAACTTTTAAGTACCTCAGTGGAATCAATAAAGTCCAAGAAGGTAGCATCATTCAGAAAAAGAGATGTGCAAGAACAAGGGGACACAATTTGAAGATAGAGGGGGTACGGCTCAGGGGCAATGTGAAGAAGTATTTTTTCACAGAGAGGGTGGTGAACGCATGGAACAGCCTTCCTGAGGAGGTTGTGGGGTCTAAAACTGTGGGAAAATTCAAGAATGCATGGGACAGACATAAGGCAATTCTTGTGGGGGGTAGGAAGAAATAGAGTGTTGGTTAACTAGGATCTGCAGCTTATCCTGTAGATAGGGAAATGGCAGACTAGGTGGGCCAAGCGGTCCTTATCTGCCGTCAAAGTCTATGTTTCTATAAGATGATCTGGTACCACTCAAAATATAAATTTAGAGTCTCACAAATTCCTGGATGTACTGGACATCTTGGGTATGATGCTCGTTTGTGCATAGGGTTCTGAGAATGCCATGGCAAACTATAATGGTGCTCTTTATGTGCACCTTGTATTCCTTAGCACCTTATCATGTTCATCCTTTGACCTACCAATGCAGCTTGCCTTGATACTGTGATAAGCTGCACTGGCTAAAGACTAAGGGATGGAGGTCAGCGTGTTCTTGGAATAGATCCTGGTCCTTGGATGACAAACTGGCATTGAAAACTCATTATGGTGAATATCAATGAGCAATCTCCCTGAAAAAGACAGAGCTCCTGTCACAGACAATTGCTGCAGGTAGAAATTATCCGGCTCAACTCTTTTGCATCATGGACAGGTTATTTAACCCATCCTGTCTGCAGTCCGCTTGAGTTTGTTCTGCTGAAGAATGCAGTAAGTTCAAAGATTTCTTTGTTGACAAGGTGTCCTCCATTAGATCAGATATCTGCTCAAGCAGCCTGTCATGGGCCAAGATGGTCGGGACGTGGGTGGCATTGTTGATCTGCCTGCCTGGGGTGAGTTTCTCTCAGTTTTGGAGGAATAGGTTTTTTTGTTGTTTTTTTTCTTCTTTATTTTATACTTGTAAGCATGATGAGCACAAATGCCCATTTTCATATGCGACAAGTTTACAAAGTACAAACATTTACATACATACATATTACATACAGCATAAATAACAATTTACAAATACAAATTCACAGCTTCTCAGGTTAATGGCAGATTTGCATCCCACCAGCTGTTTGCTGGATCCTGGTCCTACATGGCTACTTTTAGAGTGTCAGGAGGTTTGGGGTCCAGTTATTTCCCAGATCATTGGGTGTTCCTTGAGGGAGGGTGTTTTCCCCATCTGTCCTTAATCAGGCAGTGGTAAAATACCTTTCTAGGACCCTGATGTGACGGGGAATTACAGACATGTCTCTAATCTCCCCTTTTTGGAGAAGATTATTGAGAAGATGGTGGTTGAGCAACTTGTTGAATGCCTTGAGCAGTTTAACATCTATGTACCTCTCCAGTCAAGTTTTCGGTTGTGCCACAGCACAGAAATTGTCCTCATCAGAGTGACAAATGATCGTCTCACAGTGATGGATCAGGGACTTTGTACCATCTTGGTCCTGTCAGATCTGTCATCTGCATTCAACACTGTTGACCATGGTGTGCTTTTAGATAATCTGAGGGACTGTGTGGGACTCACTGGCACTCTACTGTGCTGTTTTAAGTCCCACCTAACCGGGAGAATGCAACAAGTGGCCCTGAGAAGTTTTCTTTCCAGGGCCTCGGTGCTCTTCTGTGGAGTTCCTCAAGGCTCCTGTGTTGTTCTCAGTGTATATGCTGCTATGCCGTTGGGTGAGATCATAAGACAGCTTGGCATTCAGTTTCACTGCTATGCAGATGATATTCAGCTTTACCTGTCTGGCACTTCTGGTGAGTGTGATGCAGATTCTGTGCTGTAGAGGTGTTTGACTGAAAAAAATAATTGGATGGCCTCTAACTGGCTATGTCTTACCCTGGGTAAGATGGAGGTCATAATTGTCAAGTCAGGTAGGCAGGGCCCAGCGATGATGAGTGGATTGACTTTACATTCTTCTCTCGGTGGTCTACCACTCAGAGCTGTAGATGTAGTTAAGAATGTTGGGGTCATCCTGGGCTGCAAATTGATACTTGATCAATAGCTGTCGGCTATGGGCCAGGCTGACTTTTACCATCTTCGCAACATCTTCAGGATAAAATGCTATCTAGCTTCTGCTGGCCTGGCAACGATAATGCACGGCTTTTTCACATCTAGGCTTAACGGTTGCAGTGCTGTATACCTAGAGTTGTCTGGAGGTTTTTACAATGCCTGCAGCTGGTCCAGAATACTGCAGCCTGGCTGATTATGGGCTCCTCTCATGGGGAGCATAGTATGCCAGTTCTGCATGCACTGCACTGGCTGCCTATGGGGAGGTACACAACCTTCAAGATATGCTTGACAACGTTCAAGGACCTATACAGTTTGGGACCAGACCTCTTAATAGAACTTCTAGTTTCCTATCACCCCGCTTGCTCCCTCTGTTCTTCCAATATGGGCTTGCTCTCTATGCCTCTGTCAAGGTTGCCACAGATGGGGGACAGAGCATTTTGTGTCATGGCACCTACTTTGTGGAATGCTTTGCCACAACATATTAGATCTGCCCACAGGGTAGGGGCCTTTAAGTCCAATCTAAAACTTATCTTTTTGTGAAGCCTTTCCCTGATGTTTTCAATTATTATTAATATTTGTGATTTATTGTTCTCTGCCTGTTGCTATCCTGTTATGAAGTTTTATTGTATTTATTGTAAAGTGCCCTGAGCTCTTGGAAAAGGGCGCTACCGAAATAAAATTGTCTTGTCTTGCCTTGGAAAATGTGGAAGCATGGACCAAAATGATTTGCAAGTGGATGCTGCCAGTACATAATACCATCAGCTAAGCCCCTAGACACAAGAGATGCTCCTAGGCTATGGTCTGACTGTGGGAGGGTAATGAATGTGCAAAAGAAAAGCAGACATCAGGTTTCAGGCTTAACATGCAACCAGTGTGGTTTTTTTTTGACAGTGTCATTTTGTCTTAAAAAGGCAAGTCTTTGAGATCATTTTACAGACAAGTCAGGCAGTTCTTTGCAAGAACAGATCAGGTTAACCAGGCTAACCAGGTAAATCAGCAGGAATCCGTCTATCTCTCTGGCACTATCAACCAGGTCTCAGCTTGAAACCTGTTTTTCTTAGGGTTTCAGACTCCTCTTCAGCAGTGTGGTCTTCTCCTTACCCAAACCAAGAACAGACTGACTAACTTCAGTTTCGTTGGGCTTATATACACCTCTCCTCTCGGTCACATGATCTGCCTCACTTCCAACGTACAGGTATAAAAGGTTTCATTATATGGCTTGCTGGCTTCTAAGAAGCAGGGTTCTCTTAAAGGTAGGGTTTGCACTTTATTTCATACTAATACAATGGACACTCAGGACAGGACATTATATCATATGAAAGGCATTTAAACATATACATTTAACATACATTACGACAACCATTTCCTCCATATCACCTAGTGTGTGCTTGTGCTGAAACTGTGACTTTATACAATTACTTTTATTTACATTTGTCATGCTTGGCCTACAGCCTTTTGCTAGGCAGCTATGAGTGCCATGTGGAAGGGACACCTTAGCTTTAGACAGGCAGCACCACGCCTTCTAAGGCTGGATTGTCTTTACATACTGGTCCCTTTCCAGCCTCAGGGTTCAGCCTCTCCTGCTAGCCTGAGAAAACGCCATCGTTTTGAATTCTACACAGTTCCTGGGCTCATTCTACAGTGCTGGTCCAGAAAAGGTGACACACATGGCTCCATATTTCACTCTCTCCCTGCTGACTGCCACGCTTGCAGTTCAGAGGAGAGATCTGAATTTTATTAAATAAGCTCCTTTGTTTAAGCCTAAATATACTGTATGTCTTTAATCCTGCTTGTTTTTGGAGTGAAGGCTGGCTTTGTTATGTCTCAGGGCTCAGCATTTTCCTTGCTGGCCCAAGACTTTTGCATAGCTGGCTTTCTGCCAGCTAGGAATGCTGGGCCCCTTGCATGCTTTGTCTCCTGTCCACCCAACACACAGCTGTTGTGAAGAAAGCGCTCCTATGTTTAGAGCTTCTGAGCTCCCCCAGCAAAACCTTATTTAACTAGCAAGCTCCAAGGAGCAGAGCTGAACCATCTCTCCAGTATCCCTTCAGCTAAAACAAAGGCAGGCAGGGATGCAAACAATAAGAAAACAACCCTTTGTAGGGCATCATTCTGAGATGCCTCTCAGCAGGGGCAACTTTTAATTTCTACTTGACCTCCCAGTGAGAAGGTCACTACGCATTGCAGTCCTTCTGCCAAACCCACTTCCCTGGGGTCTGAGGGATCAAACCTAATGTTGTCCATGGGAGTAGGAGAAAAAGAAGAAAGAGAAATGAAGGAGAAATCACCACTGAATGGCCAGCCCAAGGTGAAGCCAAGGAAAAAGACGAGGCAGGGAAAAGTCAGATTGAAGGTTAAATTTTCATCTATTAACTATCTGGCTATCTTTAATTTACAGGACGTCGGCATTCCGGCACCACAAAGAACAGCCTTGCCATGGCAGTGCCACTCTGAATCTAATCCTCTTTTTAATCAGAAATAGGTCCCTAGACCGAGTCACCCAACTCCATCCTGACTCTGCTTGCTGGTATACACATCCTATGAACTGTAGGCAGAACAGGAGGGTAATTTTATTGCAAGCCCAGTCTGGTAGGCTCTTGATTTGGGGGGAAGGGTACTAAAATAAATTACAATGGTGAAATGATGCATGTTAGCTTGTGGTGATGTCCAGGTAGATGGCAGCATTACCCGCACATCCCTAGAGGCTTTAACCTGATGCTTACCTGTGATAGGTCACCTACTGATCCTATCACACTGACCGCCATCAAAGGCACAGAGATAGAGTGGTCTGGTGAGGCCAAAGGGTGGGGGGGTTGCATCATCATCATCATCATCATCATGGCAACTTCCTGCTCTGAATCAAAACAGTGTGGGGTGAACCACAGAAGGCAGCCAGGCTGTGCTGCATAATCTAGGAGGATATCTTCTTGAGATTGCTATTGTATCAAAGTGAAGGTGGACAAGGCGATGGGGCAGGATGGGATGCAGCCATGGGTGTTGAAGGAACTTAAAGATATACTGACGCCAACCTTGACTGCACTCTTCAACAGGTCCCTGAAGTCTGGAGTGGTACCAGAGGACTGAAGGCAGGGAAATGTGGTCTGTCTGCATAAGGGGGGAAGGAGGGAGGAAGGAGGAGGTGGGACATTGCAAGCCCATGAACTTGACATCAGTGGTGGGTAAGCTCACGGAGAAACTAATCAAAGGCAACCGTGCTTTACCAGGGGTAGATCCTGTAAAACAAACTTGATAGAGTTTTTTTATGCAGTCACCAAGAAACTGGATCAGGGAGGGCAGTAGATGTCGCTTATCTGGATTTCAAGAAGGCATTTGACTCTGTGACACACAGGAGACTGCTGTATAAGCTGTCATGCCTGGGACTGGCACAGAAGGTGGTTCAATGGATGGGAAACTGGCTGAGGGACAGGAGGCAGAGGGTCATTATCAAAGGAGTGGCATCTTGAGAGGGCATGGTCACAAGTGGGATCCCTCAGGGGGTCAGTGTTGGGGCCCCTACTGTAGGGGACATCATGGAGGGTCTTGAGGGGGTGTGTGAGTTTGTTTGCAGATGATATTAAAGTCTGCAATAAGGTGGACACTCCGAAAGGGGTAGAAAGAATGTGGAGAGATTTGGGGAGGCTCAAGGCATGGTCAAAGGGGTGGCAGCTTTCATTCAACATGGACAAGTATAAGATCATACATTTTGGATACAGGAACCAGAGGACAGGGTACTGTATGGGGGTCAGAGACTTGGAGGTAACAGAACAGGAAAGGAACCTAGGTATCACTATATCAGGGGACCCGAAGGTGGAAAGGCACTGCGAGGGAGCAGTGGCTTGGGGCAGCAGAATGTTGAGCTGCATCGTAAGGGGGATTACCAGTAGAAAAAGCGAGGTCATAGTATCCATGTACACCCATCTAATTAGACTGCATTTGGAGTATGGAGTCCAGTTCTGTAGGCCATACCTCAAAAAGGATGTGGGGAGGCTGGAGCGAGTTCAGAGGAGGGCCACGAAGATGGTAAAGGGGCTCAGCCACCTGTCCTATGAGGAAAGGTTGGGAGAATTGAACATGTACTTCCTGGAACAGAGGAGGGAGAGGGGGGCCATGATTGAGACCTTCAAGTACCTTAAGGGTATAAACCAGGTCCCAGAGGAAAGCATCTTTCAGTTGAAAGGGAATCAGAGGATGAGGGGGCATGGGTTACAGATTGAGGGGGGAAAGTTCAAGGGTAACATTAGGAAGTACTATTTCACAGAGAGGGTGGTGGTTAAGTGAAATAGGCTCCCGGAGGAGGTGGTTGGATAAGCAACAGTGGAAGGCTTCAAAAAGGCATGGGACAAACACAGGGAAGTGTTGGGGGGGCATGCCCTATCAGATAGCTAGACATATGGGCAGACTAGGTGGGATTGTCGGTCCTTTTCTTCCATCACACTTCTATGTTTCTATATAAAGTAAAAACAAAGAAGGTGTTTTGTGCATTTGAGGACTGAGGGTCCATCACGTGGATCTACTTGTTGTTTTATTTGAATTTGCATTGCTGGGAAACACTGGGGGCACTGTAAATTGTGTGGAGATTGTGAGGGTTTGTGGGGATCGAGTGGTGGGTGGACACTGAGTGAGAGAGGTTGAGAGAGTGACTAATGATTGGGCCTAGGACACCACGTTGGTGTTATCTAGGTTGTGATAGGCCACATACAGAAAATGTGGGGGTTTACGAATTGTTACAGACAGCAGTACAGATGGGAAGGGGAGAGGTGGAGGGAAGCAGGAAGGCAAAATAGTCAGGTCAACAGAGGAAGGATTGTAAGCTGTAATGGATGTGAGGCTTCAGTCTTCATGGAGATATTGTGCAAAACAGGGGGGTGCCCAGTGTGCAGGAGCCTAGAACAATTAAGTAGAGAGGTACAGCAGCTTAGCTGGCAGTTGGAACGCAGGAGAGGGGGAAGCAGAGAAGATCAGCAGAGGCTGATAGGGCAGGTAGTAGCTGCTTCAGGGCACAGTGATAGTGGCATAGAATAGAAAATAAAGGAGTTACACAGGGGCCAAGGGCATGCCATCATCAGGGAACATACAGAACTGGCAGAATCAAGGAGGAGGAATGGTGGGTGGTAAGGAACGGGGGTGAGAGGATGTACTCTAAGAAGGGCAAAGGGAACAGAGGCTAGTTCTCTGGTTGAGATTCCTACTGGATATACAGTACTGACAGACATAGGGAAACAAGGGACTATGGGAGGGGAAAGGGCCAGAGAACCACAAGGACATAGGTAGGAGGCGAGAGGAGTGGAGAAGGGAGTAGCTCAGAAGGTCAAACAAGGAATGGATGCTGGGGGGGGAGTAGCTCAAGAGGGCAAAGAGTGGAGGGGCAGAAGAGACAGGAGAACAATGAAGGAGGTAGGGTTGCAGGAGGGAATGGAGAAGGCATAATGGGAGCAAGGATGGGTAACAAGGGAGAGAGGGGATCAAATGAGAGTGAGGAAGAAAGAAGAGGGTGAGTTGCTGGTACATATAGGATGATTCCAGCAAAGGAAAAGGAGGGACTGAAGAGGGGGGGCAATAGCTTACAAGGAGACAAAGGGGGGTCAGAGTACAGATACACAAGCAGCAGAAAGGTATTGGTCTTCAGGGATTCAATAATAAAGGGTATACAGTGGGAGGGGGCCCACAGAATAATACGCGGGTAGCTTGCATGCTGGGAATGGAGGCAGGGAGAGCAACACTTAAGGTCATCTAGGTGGTAAGGGAGACAGGAGGGAAGCCTGACTTACAGAAACATAAAAACTGACAGCAGATGAAGACCGCTAGGCCCATCTAATCTGCCCATTTTCCCTGCCACCTGTAAATGCTGCAGACCTTAACTGATCTCCAGTTTTACCTCCTTGTTCCCATTGCTAGGGTTCCCCTATGCCTGTCCCATGCATGCTTGAATCCCCTCACTGTATTTGTCCCCACCACCTCCACTGGGAGTCTATTCCACTCATCCACTACCCTTTCTGTGAAGAAATACTTCTTCATGCTATCCCTTAGTCTGCCCCCTTCCAACCTCATGTCACGCCCCCTCGTTCCTGGACATCTCCTTTTCTAAAAGATGCTACCCTCTGGTACCCTGTTTATGCTTTTAGATATTTGTAGGTTTCTAGCAAATCTCCCCTGTCTCTTCTCTCCTCCAGGGTATACATATTGAGGTCTCCCAGTCTCTCCTCATATGACTTTTGGTGCAGACCCTGCACCATCTTTGTTGCCCTTCCTCGAACTGCCTCCACCCTGTCTATGTCCTTACAGAGAAGCGGCCTCCAGAACTGAATACAATATTCCAAATGAGGCCTCACTAATGATCTGTACAGTGGCATCACCACCTCCTTGATTATACACCTTGAACCAACTATCTGGCAGGTGGCAGCATACTACATCAGGGAAGGAATAATTTGCCTGAAGGAGGAAGAAAAGGAAAAGGGGAACTTAGAAACATTGCGGCTCCAGTTGCAGGCTAGCAGAGGAAGGAAGATTAGGATGGGGGCTGTATATAGACTGCCCAACCAGGGTGAGGACTAGAACAGAGAGCTGTGTTCCCAGTCGAGGATCATAGTCGGTAAAGGGGAGGTGGTAGTGGCGGGGGATTTTAACCTGCCTAAAGTGGACTGGGCTACTCCCACCACATCCTGTGCCAAAAGTCAGGAATTCCTAAATGCAATCCAGGATGGCTTTGTGACTCAGTGTGTGACTGATGCCACCACGGAGGGAGCAATCCTGGACCTAGTGCTTACCAATGGGGAGCACATAAAGGAGATAGACGTTAGCGAACCCCTGGGTGGAAGTGACCACAATACAGTGTGGTTCAGTTTGGACATTGGCAAGAATGACATCCCCACTAAAAACAGAACACTGGATTTTAGGAGGGCAAATTTTAAAAAGATAAGAAAAGTGCTAAGAGAAAACCTGGAGCACATGGAGGAGGGTGTGGGGGTGGACCGATTATGGGCCACCATTAGGGGGGCCATTCAGAAGGCCACGAGCAGTCGTATCAAAATGAGGGGGAAGAAATCGAAAGCAAGACCAGTAAGCTGGTTTAATGAAGAGGTGGCCAGAATGGTAAGGGAAAAGAGGGCAGCCTATAGAAGATATAAATGAACAGCAAAGGAAGAGGATGAGGAAAAATACCAGAGGCTTGCAAAGGTGGCAAGAAGGGAGGTGCAGAAGGCAAAGGCACAGAAACAGCTCCAAATAGCTAAAGGAATAAAGAATGTGGGAAAGGCCTTTTTTCGCTGCATAAGCGAAAGGAAGGATAAGAAGGACAGCATTGTTAGGCTGAGGAAGGGGGATGGTTGGATTGATGATGATGGGAGCAAAGCAGAGGTATTAAACAAATACTTCTGAGCCATATTTATAAAGAAAAAGGATAGACCGATGCCACGGGCAGGGAGAAGGAGGGAGGGAGGGAATGGGGGGAGCCATAGGGGTAATCAGGATTGAAAGAGTGAGGTAGAGGCTGATGGCCCTGAGCGTGGATAAATCCCCAGAGCCAGATGAAATACACCCCAGGGTGTTGAAACAGTTAGCGAAGGATCTGGTGTGCCCGCTGGCTGTTCTCTTCAATAGATCTCTGGAGTCGGGAGTGGTACCACTGGAGTGGAGAATGACACATGTAGTGCCACTTCACAAGAGTGGACCCAAGAATGACTCAGGTGACTATAGGCCAGTTAGCCTGACCTTAATAGTATGTAAACTCATAGAGACCATACTAAAGGAAAGGCTAGTGAGGTACATAGAGGAGAATGGTCTACAGGATAAATGACAGCACGGGTTTGTGGCAGGCGGATCGTGTCAAACAACCCTGATTGAGTTCTTCAATTGGATCACGAGGACAGTAGACAATGGCCAGGTGGTGGATATCATATACTTGGACTTTACCAAAGCCTTTAATTCTGTACCACACAAAAGGTTGATAATGAAGCTGAGGGATCCAGGGGTGGGGGGGAGAATATGGTAAGATGGGTTGAAAACTGGTTGAGTGGTGGAACCCAGAGAGTAGTGGTCCGGGGTGAGTTCTCCAGCAGCAAGGAGATCACCAACAGGGTCCCACAGGGATTGGTGCTGGGGCCTGTGTTGTTTAGTATCTTCATAAGTGGCATCGGGGAAGGCATTAAAGGCAAAATGTGCCTGCCTGTGGATGACACTAAACTCTGTGAGAGAGTGAACACAAAGGATGGGATACAGGACCTGAGGGAGGACCTCACCAGACTAGAGAGAGATGGTCAGGAATCTGGCAACTTTTTTCAAAGCCAAAAGGTGCAAAGTGATGCACATTGGGGCCAAGAACCCTAGGACAGAGTATTAAGTAGGAGGGGCTCTGGTAACTGCTTCTGAAGAGGGAAAAGGATCTAGGGGAAGTGACTATGAGTGACCTGAAACACACCTCTCTGTGTAAAAAGGTGGCGGTGATGGCTAGCAGGATGCTGGGGTGTATTGCAAGGGGATTCAGTAGTAGGCGGAGTGAGGTTATTTTACCATTGTACAGGTCATTGGTGAGATCACATTTAGAATATGGGGTGAGGTACTGGCATCCTTACCTTAAGAAGGGCATCAGCATGCTGGAGGGGGTCCAGAGGGGAGCAACCAAGATGATTGAGTGGTTACAGTATAGGTCCTAAAAGGAGAGGTTGGGAGCCCTGGGGATATACTCCCTGGAAGAGAGGATGCAGAGGGGTGATATGATAGAGACCTTCAATTACATGAAGAGAATTAGCAGAGTGAAAAGGGAGGGTCTCTTTAAAATGAGTGACAACAGCAACATTAGGGGGCACATCCTAAAACTGATGGGGGGGGAGATTTAGTAGGGATGTAAGGAAGCATTTCTATACAGAAATGGTGGTGTCCACCTGGAATGAGCTGCCAGAGGAGGTGGTGTCAGCAAGGATGGTGGGAGCTGCTGTGCATGTAATCCCATTTTGCAGACCCCCACCAGGTCTACCTTTGACACCAAACCCACCAGCTCTGTTAAATTTAACCAGGTCATCAAGTAGGGTTACTCCATTACAGGGCCAGCCATCTCAGGCTTCACATTGCCAGGTGCGGATCAGGACAGGCCTGCCCTGCCAACCCTGTCTGGGGTCTGGTATGCACCTACCCCACTAAATTTCCCTGCTCCGTTACACCCACCTATGCCACCAAACTACCATGCCCCATGGATGGGAAAGTATTTGAGATTGCTTAATTTGCAGGATCTACCTGCCCCATTGCCACGAATCAGAGAAGAAATAAATCTAGAGCAGGAGAGCATGATAAATGGATGGGTTGCTGCAAATACTCCACCCAGCAGACGTTAAAAATGCAATCCAAGCCAATAATGCTCGGGCATCGGTGTGTTATTTTCTAATCAATAATAGACTGCAGTGTGTTTGATATTGTACTGACTAATCAACAGATTATAACCTGATATTTACTGATGAATTATGGTCTGTTGTGATTAACTGATTAACAAACTTATAACATGGTAGATTATATTTTGCAAAGTTTGAAACTTATATACTCTATTTATATTCTTCTCATAACTTTAAGTAGAGTTAAGTATTGAGAGTGAACTTGTCCCTTTCCAGACAAAACTGTGTCTTCATGAATTCTAAGTGAGATCTTAGCAGTTTCAGGCACCTGTGAGGTACGTTCCACTGATAAACTCAGGCAGCCTATTTTTTACCTACTCAGGCTGGCCGTAAGAGGTCAGCAAGCGGTCAACCTTGCCATACTCAGGGAGTATCTGCTGTACTCGGGAAATACCTGACTGCATGAACAATTATGACCAGCCAACCCTGTCCCACTGGGTGAGTAATTGACCACAGGGGTGCTCAACCTTGTGTAGCCAAAGTAAACTACTAACCACAACTAGTGTCCAGCTGTTCACACCTCTGTCTAAAATATGATTCTTCTCAAAGCAATGTACCTTGCCCTGAGCACAACCTGGTCTTTAGCTAACAAAGAATATTTTTAAAATATATCACTGACACAAGTTTAATGACGTGAGGCCCAGGTTACAGCCCACATATTTCCCTATATCAATCAGATGCACCTTGTTTACTAACAGCCCTCAGCATCTGCCCATCATTCAGTCACAGAAACTGCTAATATCTGGCAAAGGTATCTCCTATCCTCTGCCTGGCCAACAGCTAAAATTAGCTGGGTCTTTATCCTCTGCCTGGCCAAATAACTAAAATGATCTGGGTCTTTATCCTCTGCCTTAGAAAAACGTATTTAAACCCTCAACAACCCAACCGAGGTAAGGAGTCTCAGAGGGAGAACCACAGGTCACCCCAGCTCCCAGGGTCTCATAAGGACATCAGTTTATACTGGTCTGGTGAGTTGTGTTACCTTCACCTTAGGCATAGGACCTAAGGCTGACAAGCCTGGCATTTATTTTTACGGCTGCATGGGTGGAGCCCTGCAGACGTTTTGCATGTAGAAAAGGGCTGACATCATGTTTTCCATCCATGGAACTGTTTTTCCTCCGCCTGACCCTCCTCCAAAAAGCAATCCGCTCACGTTGTCCCTATGGACTGCAGCACTGCACTATTTCACAGTGGGCATTTTTTAACGACATTTCTGCCTCCCTCCCCCTTGCATAGCAAGCAGATTCAAGATACCTGCCGTTTCTGTCCCCTTCTTTAACAGTGGGTGTTTTCTGTCCCCTCCCCAGATTCAAGATACCTGCCATTTCTGTCCCCTTCCCTTAACAGTGGGTGTTTTCTGTCCCCTTCCCTTAACAGTGACTGTTTTTTTAGACATTTCTGCATCCCCTTTCCCTTGCATAGCAACTGAATATGTAAGAATCCTTATTGTTATCACCCCTCCCGCCCCCACACACACACTACCGCACATGCATGGCTATTTTTTTCTTATTATTTTTACTTTCCCCACTCGACCTTCCTACCCCACCACTATCTCCGCCAATGCCGAGTTGTGTACACAGAGCCAGCACTGTAGTGCCATGGAAAATGACAGAAGTGGCAGCAATCTATGTATCTCTTTTCACTCCTGTGCTGTGTGTGTGTGTGTGTGTGTGTGTGTGTGTGTGTGCACACGACTGCAAGAGAGAGAGAGAAAGATGGGAGAGAGAGGGAGAAAGCTACTGATCTCCCTGCCAGCAGCTTGTGTCTCTTTTCGCTCCTGTGCTGTGTATATGTGTACTAGAGAGAGAGAGAGAGACAGGGGAGAAAGAGGGAGAGAGAGTGACTGATCTTCCCGTCAGCAGCTATTGGCATGGTAGACAGGGAAAGAGCGAGATATCAAGACACACACACAGCAAGGCTCGCAACCTTCCTTACTTTGGATTTTCCAGTGCATCTTTAATCTCATTCAAAATATAACATGAAGACATGGAGAAAGGTAGCGAGGGAAGGGAACTCAAGCGCGATGCGTCTGCAGCAGCTGCAACAACCTGTGCGATCGAGCGGGTCACTGAGAAATAAGGGGAATTTACCAAATAAAAAAAAATAAATCATCTGTGCAGTAGGCACACTCCTAGCTGCTCATTTGCAATTATGTAACACATGAAAGACACAAGAATGTTGCAATACCTTCTTGATACACAATGTTACATTGCTGCATTGTCTGAATCTTTCATGTGATTGTTGCAGTATTGTATTTTACTGTATTGCTACTAACCTTTAAAATGCTTCACTGGTCACTACCGCATATTACCACTGATGGCTATCGCTTGCATGTATCCACCTCATAGGTGGCAGTCACAATATGTAATGTTGAACATTTTAGTATTCTGACTTTTTGCAGCAGTACAATATTTACATTTTCTTTCTTTCTGTATGCACCCGTACTACTTTTTTATGATATTGCATACACCTGACTGTGCTTTTCTTCTTGATTAAGGCTTGGCTAACATCAATTGGTTTCTTTGGTATAAAGATTAGACCCTTTAGTGTTAATATTGAAGCACTAAAAATCATTTCAGCATCATGGTGTTTCCAACTGTAAGGATGTCGTCTTCCACCAAGTCAAAAAAACAATTATATTAGGCGACCTTAACTACGACTGGTTATCTAACGGATCGCTACCCCTAAAACAATTCTGTGACTCCCATGGGTTCACCCAACTTATAACTGAACCAGCTCGCATCAACAATAAAAATCCAGTGAGAAGCACCCTCCTGGATGTCCTCCTTGTCAGCAAACCACACTACTTTTCCCATGCCGGTATCCTTCCAGCAGACGTTAGTGGCCACTGCCTTATAGCTGGCATAAGAACCATCACTAAACCACTATCCACATCAAAGTTCTCTACCAAAAGATCCAGACGGAACTTTGACCCTCTGGCCTACTTCAACGATCTAAAAAACTCCTTGCTCTGGCAAAGTTTCTACCTGGCTAAATCAGTGGGTGATGCCTATGATGTTCTCCATGAAATCATAACCAGTGCCCTAAACAACCATGCTCCTTTGATTAAAGCTCGAATAAAAAACAGAACCTGCCATTGGTTTTCACCGGACCTGAAGAATGCCTTACTCAAAAGAGACCAGCTATGGAAAAAGGCCCGGAAATCGCATGCCGATGCAGACTGGTGTCTCTTTAGGACAGCTAGAAATGCCTGCATGAAACTGATCAGAGAGGCCAAGGCCAATTTTTATCAAAATGAATTGCTCTCTGCATCCAATAGCCCTACCAAATTCTGGACCACCATAAAGGAACTGTCTGGCTACTCCCCAGGTAGTGTGCTACCTTCCAAAATTACCATTTACATCGTCACTATCACTGATAAATCTGAGATTCTTCAAGCCTTCAACAACCACTTTGCCACCGCAGGCATGGCATTCGATAATGCACCAGTAAGTAGTCTCTGTTCGCAGCTCAAAGCCCAGCCACCAGAACCAAGTAACAAAAATATGATCCTCTCCTTTTCCCCAACCACCATAATAGAAGTTGAAGACCTTCTGCTATGGCTAGATACTAGAAAAAGTGCAGGAGCCGACTCCTTCGACCCATACTTTTTGAAAATAGCATACCACATACTCGCCACACCTATATCACACCTATTCAACCTGTCCCTAGCCCAAGGCTTTATCCCCACGGAATGGAAAACTGCTTATGTTATCCATCTATTTAAAGCAGGGGATCCATGTGACCTAAACAATTATAGGCCAATCTGTCTTCTATCTATACTTTTGAAAATGCCGGAAAAAATCGTGGATATATAGTTGAGATCGTTCCTAGACAACTCTACATTGCTTAACCCCATGCAGTCCGGCTTTAGAGCAAAGCATAGTACCATTATGGCGCTGGCCAAAGTAACTAATGACTGGCAACGGGACCTCGACAATAAAAAATTTGTTTGTGCTGTGTTTTTAGATCTCAGCAAGGCCTTCGATACCGTTGACCACTGCCTACTTCTCTCCACCCTAAAAACCATAGGCATGGACTCAATCTCATTGGATTGGTTCCAGGACTACCTCTCTGATAGGCAGCAACAAATCAAGGCTGAAGGAGAGCTCTCTCCACTCAAACCAATAAAAAGAGGAGTCCCACAGGGCTCCATATTGGGCCCTCTACTGTTCGCCATCTATATTAACAACTTGGACTTAGGCATCACAGAAGCCAGTATCCACTTGTTTGCCAATGATACGGTGCTGTATCTAAGCCGTGACTCTCCTGAAGCCGCATGTTTTGAACTACAAACAGAATTCAATACGCTGCAGCACCAGCTTCTCAACAAAAAGCTACTGCTAAATGCAAAAAAAAAACAAGGCCATGCTCTTTTCACCATCTAGCACTGGGGCCTACTCTGCTGCTGCTGGTACTTTTCCTCCCATAACCACCCTACTAGGCGAAAATCTTGAATTTGTGCCTAAATTCAAATATCTGGGTATATGGCTGGACAACAAACTCTCCTTTGTGGAGCACACAGAAGAATTGATGAAAAAGCTTAGGCAGAGGCTTGGCCTCTTTTTCAGAATCAGACACCTCCTGACTGCAGAAGCAAAAAGACAGCTTGTTCAATCTACATTCCTCTCATTAATTGACTATGCCGACATTATCTATGGCCAATGCTCCATCTCACACCTTGCAAAACTAGATGTTCTGTACCATAGAGCTTTAAGATTCATAACTGGCCTCCCGTCCTCCACACATCACTGCTCTCTATATACAGCCGTAGGGTGGCCTTCCCTGCAATACAGATGGTGTAGAAATGCAGCCCTCTGGACACTTCAAGCCCTCACCAACAAACTCCCAGATTACATTGTTGCCTGCCTACCCTTAAATCCAGTCAGTAGCTATGCCCTAAGAAGCCACTCGCTCATTTCTCTGAAAATCCCCAGGATCAGTAACCATTTTGGTAGGGCTGCCATAAGCCATGCTTTGCCCACACTCTGGAATAGGATACAAAGATTGTTGAGACTTAGCTCTCCTGTCAGTATTGCCCTGTTTAGGACCATTTATAATAAAATGTTCGCCGAAATCTGTAAGTGTTTCCATAGTTCCTAGCAGTCTTGCTAATAGTTCTCTCTCTAGCCTTACCACATTCAGCCACGAACCTAGTTCCTTCCTTCCCTATTTAACTAGTTCACTAGTCAGCTGCCATACTGGCCCCCAGAAGACTCGGCACCACTTTTTCCCTTTCTACTCTCCTCCCGCCACTCAAGCAGGAGATACAGTCTTCATTATGGGCCCCTCTGTAGCCTAGGATCCTCACCCAAGCATTTAAATGGTCACTGAGGGCTGAAATATAAATAATTGTACCTTTCTATAGAGGCCTTAATAAATATGTTACCTTAATTTCTGTATCCATGAAAGTTGTATATACCGCAATAATGTTATGTGATGCATATATGTTCTTACGTGAACACTTGGAATGTACTGTATACATTGGGCTTACCATTTTTCTGTAAGTTTGCTTGTATCTCTTTGCTCATTTTGTATTGTGCACCTTTAATCCATGTATGTATTAACTGCTCTTGACAACAGCAGGTCCACCTTGTAAATGAGCTTGCTCAACGGTCATCGCCTGGATAAATAAAGATTTGATTTGATTTGATCCTCCTGAGTCCTCCTGCTCGACTCGGGAGAAGCTGTCATCCTCACAGCTGGAATCACCATGATGCTGCCACGATTTTCAGTGCTGCAGTATTAACACTGAAGGTAAATCGGGAGATTAAACACTTTATTTGATGCAGAACCTAAAATGTAGAGGGTCAAGTATTTCAAATACGGTAGTTTTTAATTTGGCAAGGCAAATGAAAGGCACATCAGTAATAGCAAGTCTAAATGCATTTTTCATTTATAATTTACTGGACAGCATGTCCTATGTTTAGCTACAGTTTAACTACGATTTTTTTTATGCTTAATTGCTCTCCCAGCCTTTGTACTCCCCTCCCCCAGGATGCTTCTGGAAACGAGCTGTTCCTCAGCTCATGTTTTCTTTACTGGTGAAACATTTTGTAAAATAAAATAAAAATTAAACTACTGAAAGCACAGAAGGTAAACGCTTTTCTCCCAGCAATGGAGTTGCAGGCTGTTTTTGAGCAGAGCTAGAAAAACAGCACTGAGTGGTGTTGGTGGCAGCACACTTTCATTGTTTTTCATGTATATTGCAGAGTATTACTAAAATCAGGATGATTTACATGAATGTATTGCATTGCTTGAATTTTAGACAATTTTAGGTGCCACAATATAGAACATACAGTGTAATGGGTTTAAATTAATTCTGTCACACATGAAATGTAGGTTCAGATAGTGCATCTGATGTGATGCATGGTAAACAAACCCATGGCATTAAACATTAAATATTTTGCCTGCCTGAATAAAAATAATACTGGTTTCATTCACTGTACAACAGAGCTGCTGTTGCTGCTGTTTTAGCTGTTTATTTACTTCAAAGTGCCTATACTTCTGACAGAAGCTCTTCAGCCATTGGTTTGTTTACCGTGCATCACATAATCCACGTATCATCTGACATTCACTGTGTTCACAGAAAGAATTTTAAGTAAAAAAGAACACTTCAAAGAAGCAACGGGTTTGGTCATTTGTGCAATAGGTGGGAGCTTCCTCATTTTTTTTGCTGTACTTGTTTCAAGTTATGGCACAACTGTAGTTGCCTGTGGAGGTGGCCCTCCCTGTTTTCTTGTGACTCTGTACACAGTTTGGTTAATATTTTTCATAAAACAAAGCAAATTATTTCTACTCAAGTGCTCCACCCCGACAGTACTTTACCTGATGAAGGGAGCTAGGAGGCCCTCGATGGTTATGCAAAAAACTAGTTTAGCAATTTTTTATTCGTAAAATATTCATTGCTTATATATCGAATTTATGAAGTGTTTGTTGGCCTCTCATAAGTAAGGAGGCAATCTGCTGTTGTTTTATTGATGCCCTCCAATAGTGATCACAAAGTTGTTTTTTAAACAGCTAAGTATTATTACTCCATACCTGCTCTCAGAGATTAGTCTTTGTACAGTAACATTAACATCTGTTTGTCTGCCGACTGTTTAAAGTGCTCCAGTTTTATTTTTATTTATTCATTTATTTATTTACACAGATTTTCTGTGTACATGTAATATCTACATGTCAGGTTGCTGAATTTCACTGTCACAAAATTTTATTTGATGATAGAAAGGACTGCTTACTCTTAATCCACCTAGTCTTCCCTGATGTCTCCTACATATTCTATCTCTGAAGACCCTATCTGGTCACTGACAACCCTATGAAGCTGCAGCAACCACAGTGTTGCTTTTCATAGTTCCCACACAGTTAAAGATTTTCAGTCCTGATCACTGACAGGGGTTCCCTATAACCCTCTCACACCATATGGACTGCAGCACCTCTGCTGGGCTCCCCAAATCCTCAGTATAGCACAGTGGTTTAAGGCTCTGAGTGGTTTAAGGCTCTGAACTGCAAACCTGGAGATCTGGGTTTTAATCCTACAGCCCCCACTTGCATACTGTGTGACTCTGAGCAATTCACTTAACTTCCTTGTGCTCCCAGATCGCACCTGGAAACAAGCTTCGGTTTGGTGTGCTACTCCTGGTTAAACAATTTTCCCTTCCCTCTTATTGCCATACAAAAATCATTTGATTGTACTTTAACAGCTAAAATTTAAAAATGAATGAACGGTTAAAAAAGCGATCTTCTTGATAAAGCAGTGTGTGCAAAACTGTTGAGGCTTTTAGTGCCATTCCTCTTTTAAAATGTTGACAGTTAAAATAAAACAAAAAGCTTATTTTATGGCAATAATAGCATTTTGCATTTTTTTGTGCTGGAAGTCAGTTGAAGTGGTGTTGTCCTTCTTGTAAGGTGTCAGAATTACATTCAGAGTCATGTGTGAGGAATAATTGGCTTATATAAAGGTATAACTAAATAGCCACTGTTTGTATTAGCCACCATAAAAAACAAACCAAAACATTTAACTGAGTGTGGAGCATATCAGTCATTTTAATTTTGGAGATGCAGTACCATATCAATATGTAAAATGCTCAAAGGTGTTCCCCAGCAAAATGATCAGACAATTGAAAATGAAGGAAGCACTCATTAGAGTGGAAGTTTTTTTTTTTTTTTTTTGCTTTTTAATTTTTTGTGCGTCTCAAAGTTTTTTGTTTCTTTAATTAAATTTAAAATGATATAAAATAAAAATAAAGAACTATCTCAACAATACTGAAGCACAGTTTTTTTTTTAGGAAGAAATCAATACAGGATCAAGTGGATCTACGTGGCTGAATCATTGTCTTCTGACAGGCATACAAGTGTAGTAAGTGCGACGTCACTACAGCTAACAATATAAAATACAAATAAATAAGAATTATGTCAGCAGTACTGAAGCACAGCTTTTTAGGGCTGCATGGGGGAAGCCCTGCAGTCTTCTTGGGAGGACTAATATAAAAGCACACTTGCATTCCTTGCCTCTGGACAGAAAAACGCTCCTCACTCACAGGCTCACACTGTTTTTTCTCCCAGTATGAATTATCTTTAGGAGCAGCGACTTTAGATCTTGCTAATATGTTATTTATTACTTATTTATTGCAATAGTGAAATATTTCTAGGCTTGTGGTTACCATCTCTGGCTTGGACACAATGATAAATGCAACCAGCGATACTGAAGAGTGCCGGTAACCATTTCAATGTTGTGAAATGCTAACATACTATGAAGCCAGCAGAATAGGCCCTATGGTCTATTGAGTCTGCTCGATGGTCAGTGCCTACTCAGGGCACAGTTTGTAGCACCCCTGCTTCCTTCCAAGGGTCCCCATTTCCCAGTAGGACTCCTGGACGCACCCTTCCCCTATAACTATCCCAGCCCTTCTTGAATTCATTTGTAAGAAACATGCACTTTGTGACCTTCTGCCACAAGTAACTTTTCTCTGGCAAGGGATCAGTGCCTATTCAGTCTTATTTGAGGCACTACTTTTCTGCCTTCCTGAATGTTTTCCATCTCGGACCAGTGAGTCTTTATTAAAAAAAAAATAACCTCCAAAACTAATCCCCTAAAATACTGAGCATAACGGATCTCCCAAAATATGGAGCAGAACTAATCTCACAAGTTAAGGAGCAGATCACTAGTTTACAAAAAGAAATGTGATTTCCTCAAACTCACTGAGAATCTCTGATGCAACTTTTGTTTCCACCTCTCTCTTGCTCCCACGCCTTGCTGAAATATAGTGCCCTTTAGAAATATTTCATGGATTAAACTTGCGATTTGCTGCCCTCTGACATAAGTGGATCCTATCTAATCAGGATGGCCGGGCAATACTGAAAGGTGCAGTGTATTTTGATTTCTGTGCACAACCTATTTTTACAGCTGCTGCTGTTGCAAGCAAAGTGCATGTCTTAGCTTTTAAATATTTTTTCTTATTTAAGCACTTTGCAGTTACAGCCACTTGTCATAACAGTTGCATCCACCCATCGTGACCTTACTATGTTGATGCTTCATATAACAGAGCTAAAAAGTGTTTCCAATTTGAAGATACAGTATGTACACTTGTTTTACTATATAATTGGTTTCCAGCACCAATTATTAAAATGTCATACCTTTTGCACACTTGACCATGTTTAAGATCCATTTAAATGTAAAATGTCAATACTTCTACACATTCAAATTTGAAAAATGCCAGTTTGACTAATTGGAGCATTTTGGTCACAACAGGAGCAGAAAAATATATAACTGAATGATGTTAGCTGCTTTTTCATGATCATGTTTGAAAACCTGAAGCTCATTCAGAAGATGAGACCATATTTACAATAACTCTAAAAGACTTACATTTCTAAAAAACATGCACTTTGTGACCTCCTGCCCCAAGTCACTTTTCTCTGGCAAGGGATCAGTACCTATTCAGTCTAATTGAAGCACTACTTTTCTGCCGTCCTGATCTTTTTCCATCTCAGACAAGTGAGTCTTTATAAAAATAAAAAAAAAAACTCCTAAACTAATCCCCTACAATACTGAGCAGAACTAATTTCCCAAAATATGGAGCAGAACTAATCTCCCAAGTTAAGCAGCAGATCCCTAGTTTACAAAAAGAAATGTGAACCCCCAAAGTCACTGAGAATCTCTGTTGCACCATTTGTTTCCACCTCTCCCTTGCTCCCACGCCTTGCCTTGCTGTCTCCGGAGCTGTCAAGTACTTGTGAAATACTACTGTCATTAATATAACAACTGAAAGAACTTCAGCTTTCTGATTAGTGAAACCAATGTTTTCCCAACTTGAATTTGTGCCAGTATTGGCATATTTTTTTTTACATTTAAACAGCTCTTTAACATTATTAATGTCATTAATTGCCTAAGTGCAGTGGAATGCCAGGTTTTTCACATTTCTGCACCCCCTCCCCTTGCATAGCAAGCAGATTCAGGATCCCTGCCGTTTCTGTCCTGTCCTGTCCTGTCCTGCCCCCACCCAGAACAGTGTCTCCAGTCCAATTCCCCAGCCGTGAGAAGCCGCCATAGTTGGTGAACTTTTCTTAAAAGTGTCCAGTAAACTACTGCCACAGCTCCACTCAAACTGTCGGAGCCAGGATTCACAGAAGCAAACTTGTAAAAAAAAAAAAAAAACAGGCATTGAGCAAGCCGTTTTGTCCGAAACTTTCTTGGGTGCCTGCAGATACATGGACACACTGATGTAGGTGTCCTGACTCACAAGTAACACATATTATACAGGGCAGCAGTTTAATCTAAACTTTTGAGTCCCTGCTCAGAAAACAATAAATGTAAATGTTTTGCTTTTACAGGTGTTTCTTTCTCGGCCATTCAACACAATATTGTGTTCATTGCAGTCATAGCACGGCGATGTTTGGAGGAGCTTTGATTCCCCAGATCAAGCCTACACAGAGCTTGTGATGCTTCTTCCCTGCTTTATCTAAGTCTACATGAATCTCTGAGTATCGCCATTCAGGCTCCTGCTCTTCATGTTTTTCTCTAAAGCTGGCACAGCTGATCGTTTCGCCATTTACTGCTTACACTGTTTTACTCTGATTATGTTTCCTGACATTCTCTAGCTCTTCCTTGGAGTGTCCTCTATAATTGAGGGCATTCCTCGATCTCTATTGCACTGACTCCTTGCTCTGAGAACTGCCTCTTGATATTAAAGTTCAGCTAACCTTCTGTTTTGTGGATCTGGTTATTTGGATACCACTGGCAGCTTGTGATTTTTCCATGATTAATTGCATTACTGTGCCTGTATATTTTTTGCTTATGCTGTTGTTGGCAACTACTCTTACATATGTAGCTACAAAATTGTTGGTTGCACTGTTTCATACTATGGAGAGAGCCATAAGGGAGGAAGAAAGAGCCGCTTAGGTCATGTGATCACAGGTTGGTGTTGGCAACATGGACACAATACTGCAAGACATGAAAGACTGGGAATGCTCTTAAAAGTAATCGAATACTGAGGCAATGATTAGATACACTCACAAAATTCTGAACTTAACAGCAATGCCCCTTGCACTTTCCGCATGTCTAGATTGTAGCCCACCATGGCATACATTCTAATGGGGCTCCAGGTGATGTACAGGTAGGTAGACATTTACCAACCAGACAGACCTATTGGAAATTGATATAGAATGTGGTGAACATTGACACAAAAAAGGCTGCTGCAATTACAGAAACCACTGCTAGCCAGTCAGTCTACTACAAGATCTCCTTGTACTGCTAGCACCATTCGTGTACTGTAACTAAATAATGCAGCCGAGGAGATACAAGTGAGAGTGACTGGCTCATTAAGGTGGTGCATGCAAGACTTGGACCCCAGCTGGTGGCCAGTTGGTAACATATTCATCTGTTGGAAATGGCTGTGGGATTTAATCAGCACTTGGAGCGGTGTGCTGTTTTGTGAATGTACCGCTTCACCTCCTAACTCTGTGAGTAGATGTTGTTGGCTTATACAGTACGTGAGCTTGTGGATCGCTGAATCTACATTTTGGCTGTGCTTGCACTATTAGCATGGACACAGAAACATAGAAACATAGACTTTGACGGCATATAAGGACCACTTGGCCCACCCAGTCTGCCCATTTCCCCTACCTATTGGATAAGCTGCAGATTCTAGTTAACCAAGAGCCTACTTCCTGCAACCCCCCACTATAATTGCCTTATGTCTGTCCCATGCATGTTTGAATTCCCCCACTGTTTTAGACCCCACAACCTCTCCAGGAAGGCGGTTCCACGTGTCCACCACTCTCTCCATGAAAAAGAATTTCCTCACATTACCCCTGAGCCGTCCCCCCTCTAACTTTAAATTGTGCCCCCTTGTTCTTACACATCTCTTTTTTCTGAAAGATGCTACCCTCCTAGACTTTGTTGATTCCCTTGAGGTACTTAAAAGTTTCTATCATGTCCACCCTGTCCCTCCTTTCATCAAGGGTATACACATTAAGCTCTCTCAGTCACTCTTCATATGGTTTCTGATGTAGACCCTGTACCATTTTAGTTGCCCTCCTCTGGACTGCTTCCATCCTGTCTATGTCCTTGCGTAGATGAGGTCTCCAAAACTGCACGCAGTACTCCAGATGGGCTCTCACCAACTGTCTGTTCAGAGGGATAACCACTTCCCTTTTTCTACTTGTGATGCCCCTCCCTATGCATCCCAGTATCCCCCTGGCTCTCCTTACTGACTTCTCACATTGCTTACCCTATCAGCTTTCTGCAACCAGCATTGTTTTCTACAAATGTTCTCCATGGTCTCCGTAGCACATTAGCATATCTGGTCTCTAGACAGCTTATCTTCTACTTAATTGCTCCTCTGGAACCAATGGAAAGTTTCATTTGTTAGGACTGAGCTGTTTCAGGTGGCCTACAGCATCCAGGTTCTTGCCACTGTTCCCATATGAGCCTAAGCATTTTACCATTTTTACCTAGCATAGTGGGATCGCTCTTTAGTCGGTGTTTTCCCCAGCTGTGTGACCTGCTGGTAACTGCAGCAACTTTACAATGTATTTTTAGATTTTGTTTTCAATATAGTCCTAAAGGAAGATGTAATATGCCGAATGTCAAACTGCAAAGACTAATCTCTGGTGGAAATGAAATTGACCAGTAAGTGCAGGTCTGCAGGATTATGCTGTAACACCCCCCTCCCCACCCATCTGGGATCCTCTTGTAGACAAGATGATTAATTTCAGTAAATTATTACAATGCTGCTGAGCGACAGGCAGACAGACAAATACATACATTTAGACTTGTCATCTCTAACTGCTGCTATTTTTTTAGGTTAAAAAGTTATCAATAATCTTTTAATAAAGTTGATCAGACACGTGGACTTCCACATCGTCCCCCACTCCTCCCAATGGAACACTCCTGAAAATGATTGAATGAAAATGTAGTGCACCTATAGCTGAACCGCTGTGCTGTCCCAACACTTTGGACGGTGCCGCTGGAAGCAATCACCATGTGAGCGAGGTATTTTTATTAATGTAAGGACAAGTCACTACTCCGGTGAAAATATTGATGAAGCTCATTGAGAACGTATTTAAAATGCACATGGTAACTGGATATTAGTGGTGACGTTACAAGCCCCCTTCCCTTAATGTACACTTCAGGGTAAAAACATTTGTAACTTTTTTAACATTTACCAGTGTTGTTGCTTAGTTTATTCAATGCTATTGCTAAGAGCTTGACTTTTTCCTCAGGTTTCTAAATGCCCCCCTTCCCCCAACTAAAACAAAAAGGTAATTCCAACCATCTGTTATGGGGTTGTGATATAATTTGCAAGCTCAAATGGTCTACTCAGAGGAGAACTGCATTTTATTAGAGAACAAAGGAGTCGCTGTATAGAGAAGGGTAAAAAAATGGAACTGTGGAAAGGCAAGAATATTGTCTCAAGAAAAGACACACACATTTAGAATATGCTGTGTTTAGTAGCATAAGCATAACTCGTCTGATAGCGTTTTGGGAGTTGGAGGAGAAACACTATACACACACCTAATGTCCTTTAATAAATTAACTCCCTCCCCGACAAAAACACACACTCTCACTCTATAGACCAATATTCCAATTTCTGTCACTTGACTTCTAGGATCCTCATGTGTGCATCCTATGGTAATATGCAGAGTTAGAATTACAAGGGTGCTTGCCAGGATGTGGCCGCCCTAGCTCTGAAGTGAGCCCCAGTAGCTCACACATCACTCCCATTGACTTATAATGGGAAGGATGGCTCAGATTGAAGGTAGTGCCCTTATGGGCCTCCTAACTCCAAAAGCACATAAAGTTTAATTCCAAGTGTAATTAGGCAGCTTACATGGGCAGATTGAATGGGCCTAGCGATCCTTATCTGCAGACGGCATCCATGTATCTCTGTAACACTGGCTACATGTATGGCACCAGTCTCTCTCTCTCTCTCCTGGTTAAAATGACATTTTCTGAGCATTTTGTGGGTGTTTTAGAAGTCATATGCTGTACTTAGCTTTCAGGAGTTGTACTGTCTTTTCCGATTCTGGGCTTTGTATTGTCACATTGCGGGTTTACTGGTTTTACTTACAGTATATATGTAATGTTAACTGTATTAACCTAAGAAAGCCGTAAAATTCACTGCAGACCTGTCACATCGAAACGCTCATCCTTTTGAAATGAAATAGGAACAGAAACTGACATTTGGACATATGGAATAAAAGTCACTGTGTGACAGAACCAAGAACCGTGGAGTGAGATCAACGGATCTTTGTATATTGGGAATTGGGTATACGGTATTTTAGCATTTATGGGGTATTTTGTGTGTATCTAAAAAACTAATTACAGTATCCAACAATATGATTAGATATGTCATACTAATTATAAACTAATATTTAATAATCACTGGCCATAAGAGGATGGATAACTTGTTTCTATATTAACTTTCTATTTGTGAGTTATTCAAGGATATTACAGTATAGCCTATATGTTTATCGATGTTTACAGGGAACACACATTCAGGGAGTAACCAGGATTTCCAAAGCTAAACGGCCAAGCACAGGTACATGCTATTTATCTGGTATCCATGGCCAGCTGAGTTAAGGTATATTTGGTCAAGATGTTTGAGTGCAAATAAAGGTCCAGGCACTCAGGCTGCAGCCTGACTACTCCCCAGATGTTTATTTACATCCCAAAACACCATTTCTGCTCAGCTCAGGGTTTTAACCCACAGACTGACTATAGTTGGACATTTATAATGTCTCAGAGCTGTAGGCAATTACTCAGATATTGAAACTTTCAGCTATTAAATCAAATTTAAAGCCCCCAGCTGAGGCAGTGTGTGGTTGAAGATTCCTTTTCTGTTGTTTTCTATATAGGTCCTGTGGTTTACCATTTACCTGTAATGGACATTCTTCAGAATCACATTATTTGATATTTAGCCCCGGGTTGTGTCTATGCACAATCCATCCGTTGGGGTCCAACAGGGTCACTTCAGGGGTCCAGACACTACATGGCCACTTTTATAATTAGAGGATGCTGTTTATACAGACAGACAGAAATGTATTGCCCATTCCATGTTCAAGAGATGATCACAAGGCTTGTCTTCCCATAAACAGCATTCTACTGTATCTGGGTTATAAAGCAAGAATCCGGAGACAAGGCTGAATACCTCCCACAATAATCACCTCCCTGCCAGTGCTGAAGTAGAGTCCCGAGTTACAAATCCTGTTTTCGGGAGCATTACTTCTAGTGGTAACCCCACTTTATTGTGCCTTTATTGACACAATTCAGGAAGGTGCAGTTAGGTTAGGCAAAGTGTATGTTATCGCTGGAGGAGGTAATGTTTCTGAATATACTCCAAGGATGCTTTGCTTGTTAAACTGTATTTCAGACACACCACACCATTCCTGAATGTTTACAACATTACTACTTTAACCGCCCAGCAAATATTCTGAACGTTATATGCCACTTTCACTTAATACTGTTTAACTGTCCCTGATTACGAGGACATCCCTCATTGTGTCCCTAAAACTTGCTCTGTCCCTCATCCATCCCTCATGGAAATGATGCTGCCCACACAGAGAACTTGCTGTAAATTCAGACTTTAAAGCAGAAATATATAATATCATAAGATGTTAAATCAAATCTAAACCTTGAACAAGCAAAAATGATACAGAACAAATGGCCTGCTCCACTCCTACTAGTCTGTGCCTGGTGAAAATGTAACAAATAGCAAACAGAACACACCTGCACAAGGATTACCAGTTAAAAGATTTAACATGCACAATAGTGCATCACACAGGTCCACAAGTCCATGTAGACAAGCAGCAGAACACCTGACCAGGTTTCAACTGGAGGCTTTATCAAAGGTTGATAAAGCCCACGGGCGAAACCTGTCCGGTGTTCTGCTGCTTGTTCACACAGATTTGTGGAAGCTTGTGATGCACTCTTTTGAACATCTTTTAACTGCTACGCCTTGTGCTGCTGTGTTCTGTTTGCTATTATGTTAGAAAGCAATACATATTTTGCAAAATATTTTCTTGCTTGTTTAAATATTAAAGCAGGTAATGTACTGCAATCCCCCACCAACCCTTCCTGTTGCTCAAAACCCTTCATCTCCATTCAATGCACCCTGCATTTGCCACTGTAGTGTAATCATTTGTTCCTCACTCTTCCCTGGTGCAAAACCTGTTTAGAGTAGCCAGACTGCCCTGTCAAAACAGAACTGAGAGCAGTAAATCACAATAATCTAACATACTACATAAAGCTCAGAACACTACTATTACAACAATCAGCATAGGTAGTACTCCACCCTTCTCCACAGTTTAAATGTAACTACAATTCTACCATGAAGTGTAAACTACCTAATAGAAGCACAACAGTGTCTGACATAATAACACCGACCCAAAACGTTAACAACCACTAATGTCTCCACAACCCATAACGTCCATCAGTGTAGGGCCCCATATTTCTACACACCATGAAGGTCTTTCAATAGGGTCCATTGTTTTTTTTGTTTTTTTTTACAAACACAGAGGAAATGAGTACTGCTTCTATATTACACTACATTAGAAATCCCACTTTTTACAAGATAACAATCTCATTTGCAGCATATATTTATTCAGCTGAAGTCCAATTAGCCAATTACATCTATCCTCTAATTTCTCCATGGTCCCAAACAGACAAATCACATCTTTTAATTCCTAATGGCTTCCAATTGTAATCACGGTGATACAATCAAAAGCCAAAACACTTCTACTGTTAAAAAAGAAAAAAATCCATTTAATGTGGCTGATTCTCCAACCACATCAAATGTTGTTAGTTTTATTTGTGGGACTGTGATTACAATCTGAAGCCACTACGGACTGAAAGATGTAATTTGCCATTGCAGGGCACTGCAGGAATCGAGATGCTATATGTCATTAGCTGCTTGCACTGTAGCTGGCTGAATGTATGTCTAAGGGAGGCATCTTACCATATGGAAAATAGGACTTCACTTTTACTGCACTAGAAGTAATATAGTTTTTCTCTTTTTGTTTGACCCTAGAGTACCTGAAGTTATGTGTTGTGCAGTGATTACAGGGTATTTGTGGTGTGCGTTGCTGCTATTACATCAGATACTGTTATCTATTTATTGATATGTTTATACTACATTGTGGAAGACTATGTACATTGTAACTATGGGTAAGGGCATGTTAAAATAATGGTGTTACACTACTACCATGTGTAAAAGGCCATTCCCAAGTGTCTGGAAAAAAATAGAAAAGCAGCCCATAAATAAATGAACATATCGAAACAGATAACCAGACAAGTGAGTTCTGCAAAGATAATGGAATGACTCACAAATTAAGTCACATTTCCTTTGTATAATATTTACAAATGGAAGCATAAAAAACAGATAATGATAGAATGACAGTGTGATTTAACATCTTGGTGATTCCTCTTGTACATCTTAAATGTATTGTGATCTATTTGCATATGTCACTTTACTTATGTGTTTTTTCCTTTTTATCCTAAAATAAAAATGGTCTTACAGTCCCCCCCCCCCAAATGAATGAGCAGACTGACACTTAGGAATGGCCTTTTCAATCCCCTGTTGGGTGGTTTCCACCTTGATTTCCTACCCCGATCCTCCAACTACATCACATGGGGTTGTTAAACATTACATTACAAATGTTGTGACTTTTGCCTACCTCACAGTGGTTAAATTCCAAAGCTACTAGGAACTGAAAGATGTGAAATGCAGTTTCAGGACCCTGGAGGAATTTAGATGTTATAGGTTATTGGCTATTTGCAGTATACCAGCCTGAGTACATGTCTGATGGGGGCATTGTACCTAATGAAAGTGGGAATTATAATGTACTGCAATGTACAAGCACTAGCCTTTTGTCTTTGTTCCTTTCATGGAATATGTGACAGTACAGTAATTCAGATTATTTGCTGTGATGTACTTAGTGGTTATTTGAGTTTTTGTGTTGCTACTGTTAGGTCAGATAATTTAATCTTTTTAATAAGTTTATACTTGATTGTTGAATTGTATTTGCATTGTCAATATGGGTAAGAGCATGACAATATAATGGTCTTAAACCAGTACCATGACACCAGTTTGTTGCACTCACACTATAGCTCTTGAGAAAGCTCTGAGCAGGGGAGAACAATACCCATCAGCTTTCAGAACAACATTTCTAATGGTTAAAAAACAATACACATTTGATGTGCTTGGCACAGCACTGTAACCTACAGTATGTATGTATTTATAGTTTTATTATTCACAATACTTAATGCATCTGCAAAATAGCCATTACATAGTTTTCATACTGATGTCCCTTTCCCCTAAGGCCAACTTGCAAATACAAGTATTCAATCAGCTCTAAACTAGTTAATACAAACATCCAACTATCTGACCTGCTAACTCCATCCCAAATCCCAGTGAACCACGACTTACTGCCCACAGTATAGGCTCAATCTGTTGGCTCCCATATTTCATGGAACAGAGAGAAACAGACCTTGCTTGTACATTTTAATGCATTGTAATACTTACTTTTCACAAGGTAAGCTTTCCCCATGACACATCTGGATACTTAACATATCTGCTCAGACATGTCCCTTTTTATTCCAGTATACAATAGTGGTTTATCTCAGAATGGGGGGACACAACCACAGGAAATGGAGATCTGTGTATTTGACTGTCTACACAGTCCTACCTTAGTCCCCCATAAGGAATGGGCTGTGCCTCATACAATATACCGTATTCTTTGTAAACCTTAAAAAATAAGCCTCAGAAATTAAACCTGAATATCACATCCCATTTAATCAAGGTTGTCTGCACTATATTATTATTCCGTACAATCAGCATTACTCATTGTGTCCTTGAGAACTGTTTTGCCTTACTTATTGGATATTTAAAATAGCACTGCCACTCTGAATTCTTCATTTCATATCAGTTTTGTACTGCTGCAGTACTCTCTTCTACTCATCATGTTTTCTTTCACTGATAGCTGACGATCATCTCAATATTTAGAGGAATATTTTTTATTAAATTTACACTGTCAACCACTCTTTGGTAACTTTTCAGTGCAAACATCCTACGGAGCTCATCCAGCAACCTGCTTTCCCTTATCTCTACATCGCTGGAAGCCTGATGCTCCGTGAAGCGGATTTATTGCTTTCATACGGATTTCCCTAAGAAAAAATAGCACCATAAACTTTGGAGTACGATCATTTTATTTTATTATTTTTGCTTCCCTTACTTACAGGATGCAAATAAATTCAACCCTGCACCTTCCCCAAATAACTTTACAAGAGGATGCAACAAAAAATGATTAAAGACTGCAGAGAGAAGAAAGGAGTTCACCCAGGACAGTGCCTTCCTTAGAATACAAAATAAAACAAATCTTACTAGTTAAAAAGCATTGTGTTGTTTCCCCCTGTCTCCTTAACAATTCCACACAACCTCACAAACTTCATTATGCAGCTGTGGTGGATCTGACAAGAATTTGTTATTTCTTTTACTGCAATGAATTTTCACTTGCGACGAAGAAATTATTTTCTGCTTGCACTGCTGTTCAGGAAAATTGTAACTGTATTTTAAGATTGTTGAAATTTAAGAACTGTATTTACCTACTTGCATTTAATGCCAAAAACTGCCTTACAGACATTTTCCTTGTAGGCAATTCAGAACTCTAACTGCAATTTTAAAATCATGACTGTTCATTCATTTTACTGTCAAAACCTGCCTTGTTAACCTTAAACACCTACGTCAAAAGTAAACATTTTTTATCATGAATCCTGACTTTGATTTGCCTTCTCAATATAATATTATAAAACTTAGAACAGTGAGTTTTGAACAAAATAACCGTAAGAGCAAATCAGGTCTGGATTTCTGTTCCCTGGGTCATGCTGGTACACTTAAAGTGACAGTCCCAGGTTACATCCATATACTAAATTGTACGGATTTTACATATAGTGAACCATTACATAAATATTTGGGATGGTGTCAAATAGATCCTAAGAGGAAACATTGGTGCAAAATATATGACAGACACCGGTTAACAGAAGGATTTAAAGTGCACGTGAAAATATTTGAGGAACTAGGGAAATTCCATTGCCCCTGATAAGTAATCACGCTAATAAAGGGAACTTAGACTTTAGTGAATACACAGCCTTTATAGACTGAGACTGAGTAGTCTTGGTCAGTCAGGTGTCAGATGAAGTAATTGTGGCAGGTGCTCTGGGTCAAGACAAAGGTGACAATCTGCCCACTCTCTGTGTTTCCACTCCAAACAAACTTTATACTGACGTGGCCCAAATGATAGATGATTTGGAAAGATGCCAAACATAGTCAGTGGAATACTCAGAGGAACGGTCAGTCTCCGCCAGTCATGGTGAAAACCATGTACATGAAACTGACCAAGGAAGTTATACTGGAGAGCCGGAAGGCACTCAGTATAACCCAGACCCTTCAGAGCATTCAAGAGAACCTAGAACAAGCACAAAGGGAACCCTTGGGACCAAGTAAGGGGAGAAGGGGGTGAGAGGGAGGGACAGTTGGGGGGCAGGGTCACTGGTATAAATTGTAAGGCCAGACCCTGCATCACTTACCGAACAGACACGATAGACTGGGTGATCTTCTTCTGTTGGCTCTTTTCATATGTTCATATCATACTCTGTTCAGTTACTGCCCCTCAAGAGTTCATTCATCCACCTACAAGGGCATCCACCTTCCATATTATACTAGACCTTCTTGAACTGTCTTTGTTTCAACAAGCTCATCTGCTTCTCTGATGAAGTCTGCACTGGGAGGGTGGAGCCCTCACTATGTGGGGGCCCCTTTAGCCATGCAGACTGACTGGGGGGCACTCTTGGTGTTGCATTTATGACCCTCTATGTCTTAAGGGTGGCTCTCTCACTGAGTGGGTGCCCTTTTAGCCATGCGGATCAGTAGGACCCTTACTATGGGGGTCCTCTCAGCTGTACAGATTGACTTGGCAATACCTCTCGATGCTATCTTCTCAAAGTCTACCTACAGCCCTCCTGGTCTTGCCCTGTAGTTCCCTACCTTTAGCTCCCCATTCCCTATTATCAATCATAGATAAGGCCTCCTCATGGACCTGAGGATAGGTAATTACTATCCAGCAGACATTGTTCTCCTCAAATCCCTCACCATTAGGGTGCGGCCCTCTCTGCAAGGCTTCAAGTGCTATCCCAAAGGAGGCACAGAAAGAGAATCTTTCATATTCAACCACCCCTTACTGGGGTTCCAGATTCAAGCAGTGTTTAAAGCCATCATAAAATAGCCCAAGCCCAGAGGGATGGCGATCTAGGCCTTGGTTCCCAGAGGATACATCCACTGGGGGGGGGGGGTTCTCTCAAAAGAGAATTTGTGTACTAACTAATTCCATCAAGAGTTGGAGCTGGATGGTGGTCCTACCTCCACAGTACTGGCTTCACCTGCTTTAAAACCGGCATCCCCTTCTCCAAGTTGTTTTCTCTTTTCACTTTACAGAAAGTAAGTGCTACATCTGTCGTTCATTGCTCTTTTGGGCCTTCTTATCTAAGGTACCCTTGGTCCAAGGAGATCTCATCCATGCAATACCTCTGGAGGGAACCCTCCTCAGCAGGGTTCATATGTCTTAAAAGCAGCCCAAAATGGTGGTAGTCCCTTTAGCAAGCACAGAGAGGGTGTATGCCAAATTTACAATCATGTTGCAGAATAATTCTACATACTACCTGTCTTCCAGACTACGTCAGTACCATTCCTTCAATCATCAGTGTTCCACCATCATTTCAATCCTCCCAAACATAAGCCATACATTCCTGTTTTGCCTAACCATTCCTACACAAGAATCCCAATGGTCAAATTAACTATATTAGTACTAATTTCTGTTATCAATTGAATTCTAAAACAGCTATTTGCTTTAGGAATGTTTTCTGGATGGCAGGGTACACCTGAGAGTACAGGTCCCATTTGCTTAGATAAGAAAACAACTACTCATGATGCAGGCTGGTATCAGCACTCAGTTGAATCCCTGTTATAGCCGGACAAGATTGGGTCAAATAGGTCCTCCTGGTAGGCCCTAATCTGCAGCCTCACCTACTACTATCCTGCCTTTAAAATGTCAACAGATTTCATTTACAGGATGACTACAACTGTTAAAGACTGTTTGGTAAGATAATACCAGACAGACAGACACAGCCTTTCTTTAAAACTGGAAAAAAAGAGTGTTATCTGTGTATGCATTTCTTGAAGTAGGTCACATGGGAACAGAATGTAAATTTCAATATTGTTTGCATAAACACTTCATGTTCAAAGGGTAGGCTTTTACTGTGAAACAAGATAACAAAAACCAGAACCAGCTCATAAGTAAAGCTTTGTACTGCAAAACCAGACTAAAATAACAGCATTCACTAAGCATCTCATGGGCAGACTCTGTACTGCGAAACCAGACTAAAATAACAACATTCACTAACCATTTCATGGGCAGACTCTGTACTGTGAAACCAGACTAAAATAACAGCATTCACTAACCATTTCATGGGCAGACTCTGTACTGTGAAACCAGACTGAAATAACAGCATTCACTAACCATCTCATGGGCAGACTCTGTACTGTGAAACCAGACTGAAATAACAGCATTCACTAGCCATCTCATGGGCAGGCTCTGTACTGTGAAACAAGACTGAAATAACAGCATTCACTAACCAGCTCACATATCTTTTGTAACATGACAGAAAAGTAGAGACTGAAATAACCAAAAGTCATTGGAGGAACAGCAACATGTGACCATTGAGCAACTATGGATTAAGTCTCTTTATTAATCCATGGCTGCCATCGGGAGCGCGCTAAAGAAAAAAGTAGAAGACAGTTAGAGCAGCATGTGTTTGTGCCACTGTTCGTGTGTGTCAATCTACCCACAGGTGGCGCCCCTTCATACTGTAGCAAAGCACTACTCACAGGCAGAGTCAGCAAGCAATGTAGCGTCCTCCCAATATTGTCATCCTCAACCTGTTTCATCCCACCAACCCTCCTGGGGGAACTCAGGGCTCGCAGCACACAGAGGAGTAGCATTCAGTTGTTTCCACCCACCGCCCTCTTGAGACAGTGATGGTCCATAGTAATCTCAGGAGACAAAATAATAATGTGCCCTATGTTGTTTTGGAAACCGATATGTCATTTCCACCCACCCACCCACCCAACAGGAGAGCAATGTTCCATAGCAATCCCAGGACAGCAGAGGTAAGTGAAGGGGAACATAGCTGAAGTGTTGTACACGGTTAGTAAAGTTGTAAATTAATGCATAAGATAGCTGTGTTCTTGAAATGTTACTGTACTTGCAGGAACGAATCATTACCAAACCAAAACACATATGAAAGCTGTTCAAATACACAAATGCAATACCCACGAGTCAGCAGAATCATTCATAAATCAAGAGTTAAAAACTGAGTAGGCAAACCTGTAAACAGGCATCACAAGGAACAGTTTTATACATTTCTGTTTGTGTTTTGATGTTATGTATGTTTTTTTTTCAGTTCATATATGTGTTCAAAATGCTCAACCACTATATTAATATAGGTCGAGTGTTCAACGTGCACAGGCGCATTTCTTGCTCTATACATCCTGTCAGAAGTACACAGCAGACACATAAAACGTGTTACCAAGACACTTTCCTTATTTCCACTGTTGTTCTTTCAATAAAACTGCCAAAATATTAGTATTCTAGCACTTGCCATGTTATATCACACTGCTTGCTTGCTCCTTGATACCAGTAAACAGTCCTTCTGTTCATTCAAATACCGATTTTTTAAATACAGTGTAGTTTGTTTTTTTTATTTGGGGTAATCAAAGTAAGTATTTCCTAGGGAACAATAATCTTCAATAGAGAAACCTTAACTTACAAATTACCTCAGGAAGGAGAAGCCTCTGTAACCAAGGCTTATTTTTCGGTCTGAACAAGTGTGCTTTAGCATGGAAGTCTAGGTATGCTGCCACCATTTCCCAAGGAGGAAGCACGTTTAAACTGAAGAATATTTTCTTAAGACCTTGAATGACCCTCTTGATTGACAAGATTCGTTTTAGGATGGTAACTTGTTATATCATATGTTTTGGGGGAATATCCAGTACTAAGAGTTTAATGCAAAGGAGCCTGCTCTTGTGTGTTCACTGCAGAAAAGTTGAGGAAGCTCACAAACCCAGAAAATTCACCAAAATCTTAGGACTTCTTTTGGAACAATCCCTATGGCTCCATTTTCCTGCCAGTACCATGCCTGAGTGCAGTGGGGGAGGGGGTCATAGCCCAAGGGTGACTCCTATGTCTAGGGTTATCTGGATGGTAACATCTCACTAGAAGCCATCCCTTGCAAGCAGATCGGGGTCTTGCTGCCTCACGCCCACCATGTGTGATAACGAGGGAGAGGGCACTTATATAACTCCTTGCGCCACCCCCATGGAAATACATAGCCATGATGCTGATGTTACAGAGTGACCCTCACAGGGAGACTCTGATAACCCTCTCTGTCTATATCTCCACCATGTTTTCCTTGGTTACCTGCAGCAGTGCTCCTCCACAGCATTCTTATCTCTTCAAGGAATGGGCTGTGTGGTGTGATGGCCCCTATAAGCCACCTTTGGTTAGTCAAAGAATAAATGTCATTTAAATGCAGTGCTGGAAATGGACACAGTTCCTTGGGGGAAAACCCCAACTTTCAAGTACGTTTGGACATACCTGACAGGGGTCTGCAGATTCATTTTCCTTCTTATACTGTATGTTGTATTTTAACACGTTATTTATTCTGTTTTATATATTTTGGTGGCTAATGTTACACAGGAGCGGTCCTTCTCCATGTTATTCCTGGAACAGAGTTCCCTGGGTTCCCTCCCATTTTCACCACCATTTACATGGTTATACACAACTCCCATAAAGGCAAGTCAGAGATATCAGTTTTGGAAAATTAGCAGCAACTTGTTAGCAACATACTTCAGTTCATTTCTAACTCTGCTTCCTTATTCCATTTATACACAGCACTGACATGGGACACAGGGCACCACACTTGAGGCAGAAACTTTGCTTGCAAAACACCATCATTTATTTACAGGGCATGTGCGCAACATAGAAACATAGAAACATAGAATTTGACGGCAGATAAGGACCGCTTGGCCCACCCAGTCTGCCCATTTCCCTACCTACTGGATAAGCTGCAGATCCTAGTTAACCAGCAGCCTACTTCTTCCCACCCCCACCCCCTAGAATGGCCTTATGACTGTCCCATGCATGCTTGAATTCCACCACTGTTTTGACTCCACAACCTCCTCGGAATGCCGCTCCATGCATCCACAACCCTCTCTGTGAAAAAATACTTCCTTAAATTACCTCTGAGCCACCCCTCTATCTTCAAATTGTGCCCTCTTGTTCTTGCACCTTTTTTTTGAAAGATGCTACCCTCTTGGACTTTGTTGATTCCTTGAGGTACTTGAACGTTTCTATCATGTCCCCCTTCCTCGAGGCTATACATATTAAGCTCCTTTTGTCTCTTTTCATATGTCTTCCAGTGCAGACCCTGCACCATTTTAGTTGCCCTCCTCTGGACAGCTTCCATCCTGTCTATGTCTTTGCAGAGATTGGGTCTCCAGAACTGCACGCAGTACTCCAGATGGCGTCTCACCAGCTGTCTGTACAGAGGGATAATAACTTCCTGTTTTCTACTGGTGATGCCTCTCCCTATGCATCCCAGTATCCCTCCAGTCCTCCTTGCTGCCCTCTCACATTGCTTGCCCACCTTTAGGTCATCTGATATGACTACCCCCAGGTCCCTTTCCATTTTTGTTGTTGTTAGTATCTCACCCCCCATTGTGTACTCTTCCCCTGGGTTTTTGTTTCCCAGGTGCATTACCTTGCAATTCTTAGCATTAAATCTAAACTGCCATACATTTGACCATTCCTCTAACTTGCCAAGTCCTTCATCCTTTCCATCCCACCCTGTGCATCAACTATGTTTGCAGATCTTTGTGTCATCTGAAAGAGACATACTTTTCCTTCCAGTCCTCTGCAATGCCGCTTATAAAGACATTGAAGAGGACGGCTCCTAATACTGAACCCTGTGGTACCCCACTAGTAACCCCTTTCTTCTGAGTGGACTCCATTTACTATTACTCTCTGTGTCCTATTCTCTAGCCAATTCTTTACCCAGGCTGTCATCTTGGGACCCACTCCCAGGCTGGCTAACTTATATTACTCTTTGTGTGGGACTGTGTCAAATGCCTTGCTAAAGTCTAGGTAGGCCATGTCCACAGCCCTCCCTGATCTACTACTTTGGTCACCCAGTCAAAGAAATCTATCAGATTCATCTGGCATGACCTTCCGCTGTGAATCCATGCTTCCTAGGGTCCTGTGCCCTCTGGCCTCTAGATACTCGACAATTCTTTCCTTCAAGTGATTCCATCATTTTCCCTATCACTGAGGTTAAACTAACAGGTCTGTAGTTTCCTGCTTCTGCCTTGCTCCCACTTTTGTGAAGAAGAATCCAGTCTGCCCTCCTCCAGTCCTCGGTACCACCCCATCCTCCCATGATTTGTTAAAAGGGTAGACAGTGGTGTCACTAGTTCTACCCTTAGTTCTTTTAGAATTCTGGATGAATCCCATCAGACCCCATTGCTTTGTCCACCTTCAGTTTTAAGAGTTCTTTCAGAACCCTTTCTTCTATAAATGGGCTGGTATCAACTTCTGTATCCAGAGTGTTTCTATTGTTTGTTTTAGGTACCTCCCCCTCTTTATTTGTAAATACTGAGCAAAAATATTTGTTTAGTATCTGCCTTTTCACAGTCTCCCTCTGCCCACCATCTCTCCCCTTTATTAAGCCTCACTATCCCTCCCTTGGTCTTCCTTCACTCCCTCATGTACCTATAAAAGGTTTTATCCCCCTTCTTAACTGAGTTGGCTATCTTTTCCTCGGTTTGGGCCTTTGCTGTTCTGACTGCCTTCCCAGCCTCCTTTTGCTTTAACTGATACAGTTCTCTGTCCTGCTCCATCTACGATTCATGTACTTCCTGAATGCTTTCTTTTCTCTTGAACCATCACTGCCACTTCCTTTGAGACCCATAGTGGTTTCTCACATCGTTTTGTTTTGTTTATTTGCTTCACAAAAGGCTCGTTACCTCTGTGATGGCAGTTTTATTATTCCCCATTGTTCTTCCACCCCTCCTTCCTGTCCATTTGCTAGTGCATTCCTTAGGCACTCACCCATTTTGGCAAAGTCAGCCTCCTAAAGTCCAACACTTTGCCTTGTATGGTTTGGACTGTATTGCTGTGTTTACTGTGAACTATACTGTTCGATGGTCGCTAGTCTCAGATGGCTACCCACTTCTACATCTGTGATCCTTTCTCCATCTCCATTTGAGAGAACCAGGTCTAAGATTGCTCCATCTCGAGTGGGCTCCAATACTAGTTGTCTAGGGCATGCCCCTGTAGGGCATCTAGAATAACCCCTCTTCCTAAGTGCCTGCTGCAACTGCACTCCAGTTAACATCTGGCATATTCAGATCACCCATCAGCAATATCTCCCCTTTTTCTGCCATTCTAAGTATACTTTCTATCATTTCCTTGTCCATTTCCTCCCCTGAGAAAGGGTCTGTATACAACCCTGTGCGGATTGTGGTGCCATTGCGGTCTCCAATTTACAGTACTTCTTCTCCTCCTGTTTACCCTTTTGTTCTGTTGCTTTTATTCCTTCCTTATGTAAGAGCTACTCCTCCTCCTCTTTTACCCTCCCTATTCCTCCTGTAGATAGTGTATCCTGATGCGTTCGTCCCAGTCATGGTTTTTGTGTGTACCATGTTTCTGTGACTGCCACAATATCCAGATGTTCCTCCTCCATCAAGGCCACTAATTCAGGAAGCTTGTTACCCAGACTACGGGCATTGGTACTCATTGCTCTCCATTTTTTGATGGCTTTACCTTCTGTTGCAGCATCCCCTACTGACCTTTCTACCTCGGTCTTTTTCTCATTTAGTGCCCTGTTTTGTAGGGAGAGGCTGGGATTTTCCTGCTGCTTATCAGTGCCTCCCCCTTTGACTAGTTTAAAAGCTTGCCAATGAAGCATTTAAACCGATTGCTCAAAAGACTTGTTCCCTTCCTGGACAGATGCAGACCATCCTGCCAGTATAGGCTGGTGTCCCTCCAGGTGGAACCCCAGTCCCCAATGAAGCCAAACCCCTGTGCTCCACACCATTTTTTCAACCATTCATTAAACTGCATGGTGCTAATTACCCTCGTCTCCCCCATGCCATTGACAGGCAGCACCTCTGAGAAGGATACTGTGTGTGCTACTTGTCTTAGGCCCCTCCCCAACTCTACAATGTCCTCCTGCACTGCTCTGATCTCATGATGAGCCAAGTCATTTGTCCCTAGGTGGACAATGACGTCCAGCTCAGACTCCCTTACAGATGTTCTCATGATCCTGAGGATGCGCTTCCTGTCCCTCCAAGCCATGGCACCAGGCAGGCACCTTACTTCAGTTTTCCCTGTTCCCCCCAGTTCTATCCCCCTAATAATTGAGTCCCCCACCAGGAGCTGCTTCCTTTCCCTGTGGTGTCCTCTGCCTCCTTCCTGTGGGCCTCCTTTGTGACAGTTGTCATCAGTCTTCTCTCATGGGTGCATCCATGGGGAGTTATGCTCCCCAGAATGAGTGTATGGATTGGAGTGGAACAATTGACTGGGTGCCTCTGTTCACCATCCTCACCCTCCTGAGCCCACTGTGGTCCAACTGCTGTGCTTTCTTAGCAACCTCTGAAGTAGTGGTGGTGGCTCTGGTGCTCCCTGGATGGGGGAGGTTCCCTTCCTACTGTCCAGTGTGGCCTGGGGGAAGGTTCCCTTACTACTGTCCAGTGCGGCCTGAAGATGGGCAACTTCCTCCCTCAGGGCAGAAAGTTGTCTGCAAATAGGGCAGCATCTCAGCCTCCAGAAAGACTCACGGAAGACTGCTGCCCCACAGCCATTACATTGCACTACTCCCCAGATGTTTATCTACTTTTTATTTTGTTTGTTTGTTTTTGTGTGTGTGTGTGTGTGTGTGTGTGTGTGTGTGTGCGTGCGTGCATGATTGGTTTGTTATATAGAAATATATACATATTATACAATGTGTATGCTTATATTGTCAGTGCAGTGTGCTAGAGAGGATATGACAGTGATATGTGCCTTGCACTTTTGAGGAAATGATGTCAGAACCTCGGTATAAAGGAACTATTTCCAGGGGTGGGTGGGTGAGGGTGGGAAGGGGTTGGGCCTAAACTGTGCCTCACAAACAATCAGCTAAAGCTCTCACCCACCGCTGCGATGAGTGCCTTCCTGTCAGCAAGATGCCCTACACAACAATTTGACAGAGAAAATACCCTGCTAATCAAACAGAGAAAAATCCAGACATCCAAGTCAGACACAGGTAAACCTCCCCAGCCCCAAAACAGCCTGGTGGTTTGTTAGCCACAAAGGAAAATCAAATATGCAGTTATTTCAGCCCTTCTGAAGATGCTGACAAGATAAGCAGTTTTGAAAACTCCCTTCCTGAATTAAAAACTAAAATAATTGAACACAAAGCAATACCAATGTAAAAGTAAGGAAAACTTCCCTCAGATGTAAGCAAGAGAGAGAGATTTCTTTCAGATATCTAGTCCAATATAGTATATCCCATGCAGCTTCTCAGTTGTTTCAAAGCACCCCCACTTACACAACTTGGAAGAAGATGGACTTCTGGAGAAGATGGACACTGGAGAAAGGTGACAGAGGACTATATAGCTGGAGCCCTGAACCCAACCCCACCAATGGCCCAGTCTAAATTTGTATTTACAGTTCTCAGGTGCAGAAGCAGCAGGAATAACATCTAGCAATGATTTATTTATTTTTAAACACATTTTACAGTTCTCAACATGTCCCCTTGCAGCTGACGGAGTAGCACCTCTGCAGGTAACAGAGTGGAAGACAGTGGCTATACTATACAGACTTAGAGGATGGATAGAGCCTCCCCATGAGGGACACTGTGTAGTGCAGCTGCACGGTTCCACTGGGGTTATGCAGGGACTCACATAGGCAGTGCTCTGAAGGTCATGCATGGTGGTCATGAGGCTGCCAGAGCAGGAACGTCTGACTTAAGCTGTGCAGATCAACTTGGTAGCAGCTTTTGGTGTCATAGTTAAGATTTAAGCTACTGGAAAGTGGAGCCTGTAAGCTATCAGGGGTTCCTTTAGCTGTGCAGACCACATAGGCAATGCCTCTGAAAGCTATTCTCCCTACATCCGCCAACGGTCTACCTGGTCTCGTCCATTTTACCCTTCACTTCATATGCCCTTCAAGAGTCAGGTTCTACAGTACAGTATGGCTCTGCCTTTCAAGGGCTTGTCTCTATCATATCATACAGCCTTGCCCCTAAAGGGCTCAGCTTCCAATACAGTAAGGCCTCTTCCCTTTCTACAGGCCAGACGTTCACTTTCCAGTGGTCATTTCTGTCCTCATCTTACACCTTGAGGGGTGGATTTTAATTGCAGGAAATCTTCCTCAGCTACAGAGGTTGTCTCATGGCACCCTTATGACATTTTCTTGTGAGAGGGATAGAGTAAAAGCCCTTCCTCTTTTTTTCATATATATTATTTTTGTAGCAACTAACAGTAAATAATACAGGTACAGTATTTGTCTCATCTGCCAGTTATGTAATACACAAAGGGTGGGATATTCAAAGGGGTGCAACCCACTGATGCGCCCCGGAACGATATTCAAAAGAGGAAGTTGCACTGTGCAATTCCCAATGTGCCAGAGTGCTCCAGTAATGTATACGGCACAAGTGCGGGGGGCGTGCCCATGCATATCTGGCACATCCCGATGTTCAGCCTGGGATGTGCAGCGCATATGCAGGCACAAACCTGCCTTGTGCCGCATGGGGGGGTGCAAAGATCCACCCCTGACAAGTAGGAGCAAGTCCTGGCCACCCATAGGTGAGCTGCCGTGTTGCAGGGCGCAACACGGCAGTCGCCAGCTGTTGGTGGCCACCTGACCACCCCAGCCACAGGCCAGGCATAGTGCCCCCCCTGCCTGAATGCTGGCGTAATGTCTTAATATCCCTGGTGGTCCAGTGGACCCTACCCCCATGCCCGATCATGGGCAAATGACTATGTACTATCCCTGGTGGTCCAATGGACCCACTCCCCAGCCCGATCGCGGGCTTCAGTATAATAAATTATTCCCTGGTGGTCCAGTGGACCCACTTCCCAGCCCGATCGTGGGCTTCGGTATAATATATTATTCCCAGGTGGTCCAGTGGACCCGATCCCCAGCCCGATTGTGGGCTTCTGTTGTAAATAAATGCCCCAGTTGGCCATCAGCACCCCTCCACCCATCCCTCAGACCCACCACCCTCCCCGGTCAGCAGCGGGCAGCAGTTCCCCACCCGCCGCCCGCGCGCTGACAGCATACAATGCGGCTGTACACCCATTAGTCACTGCGTGGGCCAATGGGTTTACGAGACCATACTGTACTACACAGTCCTGAAATGTGAATGGTTCATTTCACATTTTGGGACCATGAAATCTGATACGGTCTGCTGCCCGGCAGCGCGCGTCACACAATAAGCGTGCAGCCCGTATAGCTAGCAGTCGTGACGGCCGGGCGGCGGCTGCAGGTGGGGCACCACCGCTGCGGCCGGAGGGAGGAGGCGAGGTGGCGAAGGTCTGAAGTGCGGTGGAAATGAAGAAAGTGCCGATAACCCAACTGAAGCGACTATTACAACAGAAAGCTCCCTGTCCGGCGCTGAAGTAAGGTCCACTGGACCACGATAGATCCTTTATTATACTGAAGCCCATCAGTCAAACTGAAGAGCAAGTCACTGGACCACCAGAAATACTGATATGCTGAAGCCCATGGTCAGAAACTTTGGGAGGCGGGTCACTGGACCACCAGGGTATAATTTAAGTTACTGAAGCCCGCGATCGGGCACTGGGGCATGTTGCCCACTGAGGGGCAGGAGGCGTCGGTCCCCATCAGCTGCAGCCTGGCAGGGTGCCAGGCGCAAGTCGCCAGGGATCGGCGCACCTGCATGCAAATGGGGCCATAATGACATGCAAATGGCCCAATTTGCCCCTTGCACTCATAATGGACTCATTTGCATGCTCACATCTGAATATTGCTCTTGCTGCACCTAGCGCAGCTGCACTTGCACTGGCGCAGCCCCCTGCTCCTCTCCTGCCACTTGCACTGGCACAGTGCCACTGTGCCATGCGCAGTGTGGGCGGCCCCAGTGCCATATTCAATGGTGCTGAGCCATGGTGCAGCACCGTTGAATATCACCTGGGCCATGCCCTGGCGCATCCTAGTTGCGCTGTGCCAGACTTGCGCCCATGCCTGGCACATGTCTGAATATCCCACCCAAAGTCGTTAGTATTTATTATAAATGAGTACCAGTAATTTGAGAGCTCAAATTAGCATTTCATATTTAATCTGCATAATTTCTTTATAATGCATTTATTTTTTTCTGCAGTAGCTAGTGCATAACTGTTAATTCAGAAAGACCATATAAAGTAACTTAATTCTGTAGGGTGAGGTCACTCCATGAGCAATAAACTGTTGTTTCTATAATACTCCATTCTTTTGTTTATTATTAGTGTAGCCTCCCCCTACCGGCCCCATTTGTTTCTACCATTAGGGCTGCTCCTCTCACATCTAGGCACCACTGAGAGGGGTTGGGGTAGTTACTGCAATTATCTTTCACAGATACTCTGTTGACCCATTACTTCTACTACTGAGCCTGCCATTCTTCAGACAGGCAACCCAAGTGTGGCAACTACCTGGCTTACACCTGGGGGGACCATTTAACATGGCCATCAACCTGGGTCCCTGGGAGAAAACATTTGCCCAGCATTGCGCTAAGTTTGTACTTCTGGTCGGGGCACCCAAGTAAATCCGGATGCTGGAAGCAATAACTAAAATGTCCAGACCAGGTTGGGATTCTAGAGTGTGGCTTTTATTCACATAACACAGAGAATAACAAAGCAAAGATGGACCCCCACAGGGCTACTCTCACTGGTAATGCAGATTACTGAGGTACAGAGCACACTTCTTCACAATGAACCCTCAGGTTTTGAATGGATCTGGGCACACACAGCCCAAGCTGGTACACTTCTCTTCTATTCCTTGACATGGCACCCCGGCCAGTACTAGAACACTTTTCCATATGGCATGGAGGTCAATGGTGGCTCCCTAAACCACCCACAAGCACTTTCTGTCTCCATTGGAAAATCCACAATCCCACGTCTGGGTACTTTCCTCAGACACTGGCCAAGTGCCTGAGAGAAACCACAGGTGCTCAAACTGAACCCAGAGAGGTAAACCTGGTTACTCCAGATGGGGGGTCTCCCACCTCTTGCTCCCAAATCTATGCTCAGCCATTCATTTGGTTACAACACCTTTCTTTGAAAACTCTGGTTGTAGATGCTCTCTTGAAATGTTTAGCACATTCAACATTCTACACTTCACTCAGGAGGTGTCCTGATTTTAAAAGTTCTGTAAGTGGCTATGTCTTTACCCTACACCCCCCACTGTTGCAGAGGCTTCTAAGTCATACACAAATGAAAAGTTCTGTACTTGGCAAGTCTTCCTTTGACCCCATAGTAGGCAGACACTTTTACTCTAAACACTGTCTAGGTCAACATTGCCTCTATATCAGAGTAGAACTCACCACGGTATGCAGGTGCCCCAGGGCTTTTTCCCACAACAGATTCTCTGGTACTCACAGAACAAACTCAGTTCTCAGGCAGCTTCTCCCTCTCCAGGCTGGACCAAGGGATTGCCCCTGAAATCCTGGAATTCCCCCCATCCCTCCGTGGATGGGGCACTGGAACAACACTAGAAATGGTCTCTACCACTTCCTTCTGGTCTCTTCTGTGTTCCTCTCAAGGGTGAGAACACACAACCCCTTCTTTCTACAGTAGCTCTATATCACAGCTAGAATCTGAGGAGCTGCACACAGCAGCACTCCTCACTCTCTGGAGTCTCTCCACAGACTGCCTCTTGAAGACTGACTTGAATCTCCCAATGTTCTACAGCTAACCCCTGCAGCTAGCATTCCATTGTGGCTTATGCTGCTGTGAGAATTCTATGGTGACAGCATCACTCCAGCTCACCTGAAACTGAGAACAGAGTGAGACAGTGTGAAACCCATTTAATTGGCATCTCACAAGCTACCTTTTCCTGCCTGCCACTGGTTCTAAGTGGGATTCCAGTAACCCCCGGGAACAAGCATTAATCATCTATGTCATATTATAGATGGCTTAATGATTAAGCGTTTACCTAGTATACAAACATAGAAACATAGAAACTTTGATGGCAGATAAGGACCGCTTGGCCCACCTAGTCTGCCAATTTTTTCTACCTACTGCAACACCACAGACCCTACTTGATCTCCAACTCCACCCCTTTCTGTACCAGTAAGGTTCCTTTATGCCTATCCATGCCTTCTTGAATACCACTACCATTTTAGCCCCCACCACCTCCACTGGGAGACTGTTCCAGGCATCCACCACTCTTTCTGTGAAGAAGTACTTTCTAACATCTCCACTAAGCCTACCCCCCTCCAACTTCGTAGCATGATCCCTTGTTCTTGAGCATCTTTTTTCTCTGAAAAAGGCTTCCCTCTTGAACCTTATTTATACCCATGAGGTATTTGAAAGTCTCTATCATATTTCCCCCTCTTCTTCCTCTCCTCCAGAGTGTACATATTTAGCTGCTTCATTCTCTCCTCATATGGCTTTTGATGCAGACCCTGCACCATTTTACTTGCCCTCCTCTGGACTGCCTCTACTCTGTCTATGTCCTTCCAGATACGTGGTCTCCAGAACTGGACACAGTACTCTAGGTGAGGTCTCACCAATGATTTATACAACGCCATCACCACCTTCCTCTTTCTGCTGGTGGTGCCCCTCCCTATGCACCCTAGCATCCCACTGGCTCTCCCTACAGCCTTCTCACACTGTTTGGCCACCTTTAGATCATCAGATATGATTACCCCAGGTCTCGTTCTTGTTTGGTGGTCACCAGTACAAATCCCCTCATTTTACACTCTGTCCCTGGGTTTCTGCAGCATAAGTGCCCAATTTGTCACTTCCTTGCATTGAAATTTAGTTGCCACACTCTTGACCACTCTTCAAGCTTTATTAGATCTTTGTTAATTTTTTCCACCTCCCCCCCCAGAGTATCTACCCTATTGCAGAGCTTAGTGTCATCTGCAAAAAGGCATACCTTCCCATCCAGCCCCTCTTCAATGTTGCTAATAAAGACATTAAAGAGGACCGGTCCCAGTACTGATCCTTGTGGCACCCCCGCAGGTCACCCTTCCTTCCTTCCTTGGAGTAAACTCTGTTTACCACCACCCTCTGTCACCTACCCCCCCAACCAGTTTCTTACCCAATTTACCACCTTTGGACCCACTCCTAAGCTTCCTAGCTTGTTTACAAGTCTCCTATGTGGAACGGTGTCAAAGGCCTTACTGAAGTCTAGGTGGGCCACATCCACCGCTCCACTCTGATCTAATTCCCTGGTTACCTAGTCAAAGAAATTAATCAGATTTGTTTGACATGACTTCCCCCCTGTGAATCCATGCTGCCTCAGATCTTGTAAGCCACTGGAATCAAGGTATTCCACAATCCTTTCCTTCAGGAGTGATTCCATTAATTTCCACATTTCTCCACCACTGAAGTCAGCCTGACTGGCCTGTAATTTTAGGCCTCCTCCCTGCTACCACTTTTGTGAAGCGGGACTACATCTGCCCTCCTCCAGTCCTCTGGGACCACTCCCGTCTCCAGTGATTGGTTGAACTGGACAGTCAGAGGTGTAGTCAGCACCTCTCTAAGCTCCCTCAATATCCTTGGATGTATCCCATCTGGCCCCATTGCCTTGTCCACGTTCAGATTTGTGAATGCCTTCAGGACTCTCTCCTCTGTAAATGGACTAGTGTCCACCTCCCTCCCTTCCTACGGTGTCCTTGACACCTGTCTGTGGTCCCTCTCTTTCCCTTTCCTCTGTGAACACTGAACAAAAAGTATTTATTCAGGATGTCTGCTTTTTTCCTTGTCTCTTCCGCATACTCCCTCTCTTTCCTTCTTAGCCTTACAATCCCTCCTGTGGTCTTTCTCCTTTTGCTTATGTAGTTGACAATGTATTGCCTTCTTTCTTTACTGCCTGGGCTGTTTTTTCCGTTTGTGCCTTTGTGCTCCTGACTGCTTTCTCTGCCTCCATCTGCTTCTCCTGATACACCTCCCTATCCTCCTCCCTCTGTGTCCCCTTATACCTCCTGAATGCTAACTTTTTTGGCCTTACCTTCCCAGCCACCTCTTTTAAGAACCATAGCAGTCTTTTTTCCTCTTGCTTTTGCTTACTTGACAACACAGAGGTTTGTTACCTTCACCATCCCTGTTTTTAGTTTCTCCCACTGTTCCTCCACCCCACCCAAGTCCTCTCACCCTGCCAGGGTGTCCCTGAGGCATCACCCCATCTTTGCAAAATCGTCCCTCCTGAATTCCGTGATCCTCACCTTTGTGCGTGTATGTGGCCCACTGTGTCACCTTATGGGACAAAGTCTGGATTGGTATTAAGCATATGCATAACCCATCCCCTCCAACAGGTCTGAAATAAATCCACCTGTTGTTGTCTCACTCTGTGCGTCAATGTTCCCATTTCATATATTTGTCTCAGTAAAGTTTGCCATTGTTTTACTGTGGGGGGAGTGGGTGCAGCCATTGTTTAGTAATGCACATCTTGGCCACTGTAAGTGCTATGCTTACAAAGTGTTTCTGGTTCTTACGAATATTCCTGGAGCAAATATAAAAATAAAGCAAGGTCTGGTGTTAAACTAGAGAAATCAGTACAGATCTGCTGTAGCTCCCCTTCAATTCCCTTCCAATACTGTTTCACCCTGGAGCAAAGCCAAAAGATATACAAATATGTTGCTGCTACGACTCCACATTTTCTCCAACAATTCGCTGAGTGCCCTATCACAGATTTTTGCTACCATTATTGAGGTTCTGATAATGAATTGTAGTTTTCCAGAGCGCTTTCTCTGGGCCAGCAGTATAGCCTAGAGATTAGAGTAACAAGCTGTGAACTAACTTGGTACACACAGCAGACTTGACCTTGGTTTGGTTCTCACAACCTGCACTTGCATACTGTGTGATTCTGAGCAAGTCACTTAACCATCCAGTGCTCCCAGGTCACCCCTGAAAACAGGCACTTGTGCCTAGTGGGCCTTACACAGTTACCAAAGACTAAACTGAAAACAAATGTTTTTACCCTGAATTGGGTATCTAAGTTGAAGCAGCTGAGCTGCCACTAATACTGCCCTATCAGAAGGAGACCGCCTCAGGAGGAGAGCCTGGAGAAGCTGTGTGTGTCTTCTTTAAGTAAAAGTGGATTGCCCGATAAATCTTTTGCTTTCTGTAAAGCACTGCCAAAGTAGGGTCTATACTTATGTTACTCTTCTTCTTTGGCCCACACCATACGTGTCCACCAGCCATCTGTATTACTCGCTATATGCAATGACTGAACTGTATGCTCAAAATATTGACTTTGATGCCTGACTAATTTTATATTACTGTACTTTTCTCTGCCACCTGCATCTGACAAAATATTCTCCCTGAGGTTATCAATGCAACTCTGGCTATCCATGGGTATAATAAGATGGAAAAAAGCACGTAAACTATTTGGGTCCTTATCATTCTTAGTTTTAAGGTCTGATCTTTTTATTAGAAACATAGAAACATAGACTTTGACGGCAGATAAGGACCACTTGGCCCACCTAGTCTGCCCATTTCCCTACCTACAGGATAAGCCACAGATCCTAGTTAACCAACAGCCTATTTCATCCTACCCCCCCCACAAGAATTGTCTTATGTCTGTCCCATGTATTCTTGAATTCTCCCACAGTTTTAGACTCCACAACCTCCTCAGGAAGGCTGTTCCATGCATCCACTACCCACTCTGTGAAAAATACTTCCTCACATTGCCCCTGAACTGCCCCCCATCTTTAAATTGTGTCCCCTTGTTCTTGCATGTCTCTTTTTCTGAAAGATGCTACCCTCTTGGACATTGTTGATTCTATTGAGGTACTTAAACGTTTCTATCATGTCCCCCCTCTCCCTCCTTTCCTCAAGGGTATACATATTAAGCTCTTTTAGTCTCTCATTGTATGGCTTCTCTTGCAGACCCTGCACCATTTTAGTTGCCCTCCTCTGGACTGCCTCTATCCTGTCTATGTCCTTGCAGAGATGGGGTCTCCAGAACTGGAAGCAGTACTCCAGATGAGGTCTCACCAACTGTCTGTACAGAGGGATAACAACTTCCTGTTTTCTGCTGGTGATGCCTCTCCCTGTGCATCCCAGTATACCCCCAGTTCTCCCTGCTGCCTTCTCACATTGCTTGCTAACCTTAAGGTCATCTGATATGATTACCCCAGGTCTCTTTCCTTTTTTGTTTTTGTTACTACCCCCCCAATTTTGTAATCTTCCCCTGGATTTTTATTTCCCAGATGCATTATTTTGCACTTCTTTGCATTGAATCCTAGCTGCCATACTTCCGACCATTCCTCCAACCTTGCCAAGTCCCTTCTCATCCTTTCCACGCCTCCTTGTGTATCAACCCTGCTGCAGATCTTTGTGCCATCTGCAAAGAGGCATACTTTCCTTCCAGTCCCTCTGCAATGTCACTTATAAAGATATTAAAAGGACTGGACCCAGTACTGAACCCTCGGTACCCACTAGTAACCCCTCTTTCTTCAGAGTGGACTCCATTTACAATTACCTTTTGTGTCCTGTTGTCCAGCCAATGTTTTCCCAGGCTACCACCCTGGGACCCACTCCCAGGTTGGTTAATTTGACTAGTAATCTTTTGTGGGGGACTGTGTCAAATGCCTTGCTAAAGTCTAGGTAGGCCATGTCCACAGCGCCTCCCTGGTCTACTACTTTGGTCACCCAGTCAAAGAAATCAACTAGATTCATCTGACATGACCTTCCCACTGTAAACCCATGCTGCCTTGGGTCCTGTGCCCCACTGGCCTCTTGGTATTCAACAATTCTTTCCTTCAGAAGTGATTCCATCAATTTCCCTACCACAGAGGTCAAACTGACAGGTCTATAGTTTCCTGCCTCTGTCTTGGTCCCACTTTTGTGAAGGGGAATCACATCCACCTTCCTCCAGTCCTCGGGTACCACACCATCCTCCCATGATTTGTTAAAAAGGGTAGTCGATGGTTTCACTAGTTCTCCCCTTAATTCTTTTAGAATTCTGGGTTGAATTCCATCAGGCCCCATTGCTTTGTCCACCTTCAGTTTTAAGAGTTCTTTCAGAACCCTTTCCTCTGTGAAAGGACTGGGATCGACCCCCCCCATCCCGAGTGCTTCTGTTAACTGGATTAGGCACCTCCCCCTCCTCTTTTGTGAATACTGAGCAGAAATATTTGTTCAGTATCCCTGCTTTTTCACTATCCTCCTCTGCCCACCCGACATTCATTCTGTTCAGCCTCACTATCCCTCCCTTTGTCTTTCTATGCTCCCTGACGTACCTATAAAAGGTTTCATCCCCCTTCTTATCCGAGTTGGCTATCCTTTCCTCAGTTTGGGCCTTTGCTATTCTGACTTCCCTCCCTGCTTCGTTCTGCCTTAACTGGTACAGCTCTCTGTCCTGCTTTATCTGTGTTTCCTTATACTTCCTGAATTCTATCTTTTTCTCCCTGACTTTCCCCGCCACCTCTTTTGAGAACCATAGTGGCTTTTTCTTTCGTTTTGATTTGTTTATTTGCGTCACACAAAGGATTGTTGCCTCTGTGATGGCAGTTTTGATGATTGCCCATTGTTGCTTCACCCCTCCTTCTAGCCTGTTTGCTAGAGCTTTTCTGAGGCATTCTCCCATCTTGCCAATGTCAACCCTCCTGAAGTCCAGTACCCTCACTTTTGTATGGCTTGACTCTGTAGCTGAGTTTAACATGAACCACACTGTTTGATGGTCACTTGTTCCCAGAAGGCAACCCACTTTTAGATCTAAGATCCTCTCACTGTCCCCATTTGAGTGTATGAGGTCTAAGATTGCTCCCTCACGAGTGGGTTCCGAAAATAGCTGTCTGAGGCATGCCACCTGTAGGGCATCGAGAATGGCCCTGCTCTTGGATATGGCTGCAGCAAGTGTATTCCAGTTAACATCTGGCTTATTCAGGTCTCCCATCAACAGTATCTCCTCTTTCTCTGCCATCCTAAGAATGCCTTCTATCTTATCCTTGTCCATTCCCTCCCCCTGACCTGGAGGTCTGTATACAACCCCTGTGTGGATTGTGGTGCCACTTTCAGTCTCCAAGGTGACCCACAGTGCCTCCTCTCCTCCCTGTTTACTCTTTTGTTCAGTTGCTTTTATCCCTTCCTTTACATAGAGAGCTACTCCTCCCCCTCTTCTCCCCTCCCTGTCTCTCCTGTAGGTTATGTACCCTGGTATGTTAACATCCCAGTCATGGTTCTCTGTGTATCATGTTTCTGTGACTGCTACAATATTCAGGCATCCCTCTTCCATCAAGGCCACCCGTTCAGGGAGCTTGTTGCCCAGGCTATGGGCATCGGTACTCATTATCCTCCATTAGAAAATGGGCTTGGAAAATAAAGCATGCTGATTGGCTAAAAGCCATGTTCAGCATGCATTTATTTTTCAATAGAGCCCGCTAAATAATAAGTGCCAATTCGGGGTGCCGGATTACTCAGTCTATTATTGGGCACCCCGAATTTTCAAACCGTCTGATCACCATTTTTATCTCCTACTTAGTGGGAGACTGATAGGTGCAGCCCCCCAAGAACTCCCCTCCGCATCATACCACAGAGTGAAACCATGACTTTAAAAAATACGTTCTTAAGAAAATGTAAGCTTTTGTATCACAACACACTGTTATCGCCATACAGACTGAAGTACTTGCAACGGCTCCCGCTTTCACAAAAGCCGGCCGATGAAATACTTCCAGCAAGCTGGCAACAGGTCTCGGTGTCGGGAGTCGAGCCAATCACAAAATGGTAGGGTTACCAACTAAAGCACCCTATTTCATCACTACAGATCAAAAATACTGGCATCTACCTGTTTTGGACGTTCTTAATTTATTTCATCTCTGCCACGGTCCACCACTCTTGGTAATGCAGTTCTCACAGAAAATGAAAGACAGCGACCCACAAATGGTCCCAACCATACCTACATGCTTCCTGCATCAACCCCATTAGGCAGTGCTGCTCACACACAGAAGGACACAAGCAGGTTTAAAATAAAATTACCGAGCCACAAGGCTCTCTTAGTAAACAAGCCCCCATCGGTACTCGCGCACGTTTTAACTGTATTCAACCACTTTTTTTTGTAAACTACCTAGTCTCCTCTGGGACAAAAGTCCTTCGCTCCCAAAGAAACACACATAATTCCTAAGCAGGCGGAGGAACTATTTTATTACAAAACTAATTTCAAACTAATTATTTTATTACAAATGTTTTATTAAAATTATTTTTTTAGTGCCCATTTTCTAAGTGCAATAATACCCTCCAGGGTGGGCTTTATTGGGAAATACTGGACCTTCCAGGGGCTATAAGGCCCTCCGCCTGCGGCGTTGGGCCTCATTACACCCCTGGGCGGTCCCGTATTTCCCAATAAAGCCCACCCTGTTGGGTATTATTGCTTACTTTCCTGATGGCCTTACTCCTTTTTGCCCCATCCCTGTCCTTCTTGCCTTTGTCACTTTCTCCATTTACCCATGCCCTTCTCCCTATCGACATCTCTATGTTGGTGTTTACTGCACTTACTACCATTTGTTATTTGTTATTCTCTTTATCTCTTTAACTATAAATGAGTGCAAAAGCATAAAGTCTGTAGATAAAGAGGTTTTATTTTCCCCATCAAGTCAACCAATTTAGTATTCAATTGACAGCGTACTGGAGTAACAAGCAAGAGGTTATGAAATTCATTTTTACCCTGACTATACCCATATTAGATTTTGGGGGGTTTAATCCAGTTGTTGGTATTTTTAAATTTCAAATATTTACAGAGTATACCTTTGCTGCTCCCAGGGAATGAACAGCACAGAATCTTTGCAGACTACAAAAAGCCTGCTTCCTGAGTGCCTGTGACCTACATGGTCCCCCTTCCTTTCATTATCTGGGATCTGCCTGTGATCAATGCCAGAGTCTGAGAATATGTCCTGCGTGTTGTTACCCTTCTTCTGGACTTGGTATCTAGACCAGAAATCAAAAGGCATGTTGCTGAATTCTGAACTTGTGCATACTTTAAACTAAAAGGTTTTAATTCAGTAACAACTTGAAATAACTGATTACACAGACACTTTTATTAAGATTATTATTACAGTTCATTGACCCAGTGCCCTTAGATATTTGAACATCTGCAACCTTCCCTTCCTGGGCTATTTGTGTTTTCACCAAGTTTACTTTGTGTATCTAACAAGAACGCATGGTCAAGGCACATCGGTTAACATTTGACTATGACTGTCTGAAGAGCAACCCGTTGAGACTTAAAGCACCCCAAGGATAGTGATGTCTAAAATCTTGAGGTTTTACCTGTGTGACTATATTGCCCAAGCTTAGCCAAAACTAAGCAAGGGCTTGGCAGTCTTAACTTTTAAAATGTTAGTGTCTAATTACCACTTCATTTATTTTATTCAATATATTGTACCATTTTTATTTTGTTTATATCCTTAGTTTTATTAGAGTGGCAACATGGGTGGTACATTTTTATTGCTTACCTTTGATGGCCAGTATGCATAATGGTATTATCTAGGAGCAAAAAATGAAAGAAACTGATTTGACGCTGTCCCTTTCTAATAATGAAAATGTAAATGTAGTCCTAGAATTTTTTCTTTAATCTGATACCATGCTTGAATGGTGTTTACCTTACTGTTCTTTGTTGTTAACTAATGGGCCAGTCCTGCATTATGTGATCAATCTCTGAAATGCTTACGTGAGCTATTCCTACCTCTGTAATGACCTTTATGTTCTAGCTATGACTGTTATTACTGAACTCTGTACTTTGTAGTGTAAGTGTCAATGTGTTTCTACCGTAACTAACCCTGGGTTGCCCCTGAAAAAGGGACCCTTGGTCTCAGCGGGCCCACCCGATCAACAAAATTCAATAAATAAAACATCAGGAAATAACACCATTTTCTTACGGCAAACTCTACCTCCATCCCCTTGCACACATCACACATTGTACATAGCGGACAGAATGTGCACCATAGATCATCTCAGTCTGCAGGTATTTCTCATGCTAAAAATGATTCAAATACAAACAAGAGGTCAATTGTACTTTCTTTACATTCATCAGTTGATTTGTTTAAGAATATTGATAGCGTAGCATGTAATGCCATCAGTTTTCCCTGTAAATTTCAAGAAATGTGTAGGAACAAAGTGTCAGGAATTTATCTTTCTGAAGGAGATTCCCATGATAGTTTCATTTATTTTTTATTTTATTAAGATCTAGAAATTACAATGCCTTTGAACCAACAGTTCTTTTACAAAGGAGGGAAGGGTTAGTTAATTCTACTTGCTATGAAGAGAGTTAGTGTGGAGAGGATTTTTGTAAGTTTTGCTATTGATTTTTTTTTTTTCATTTAGTTGAAAGTTGAATTTAGCTCAAAGGTTTCTGTGGCTGGAGGGATTGAACAGGACATGCCTAGACATGCCCACCGACAAAGCCTTTAAATTCTGACAGAGCCATCAAACTGCAGGAGAGAAGGATTAGTTAATTCTACTTGCTGTGGAGAGAGTTATTGTGGAGAAGATTTTTGTAAGTTTTGCTATTTTTTTTTATTTAGGTTAAAGTAGAATTTAGCTTAAAGGCACCACCTCGGATCCTGCTGCAGCCTGCTGTCCTGCTGCGGCGGCCACCGTTGCTGCTCTCCAGCGATTTTCAGGGCCTGGGAATGGAACATAGACAGGAGCATATCAGTACACAGCCACAGCAGTTGCTCTTCCTTCACAGTGTGGTCCCTTGCCTGGCACAGTCTGCACAGCTGCATGACAGTGCAGGTGGTGGTGGGTGATGCATCCCCATGATGCACACAATGACAGCACACCACCCTGCGGGACATGCCAGGCAGCCCAGCCAACACCACAGTACAGCACCAGGACACACATGCATTCTGGGCCTACTCACCTGGCTGTGGCACATGTCCATGCCTGATGCATGCCTCCAGGCATCGGAGGTGACCTAGGTCCCTCCACAGCAGGCCCCCATACCAGTGCCGACACTGCTTGCCAGTTCTAGCCACCCCAGTATGCTGCACTAGTGCAGCAGCAATATCATGCCATACAGCCACATAAGGCTGCTGTAATGGGGCCTGTCCAAACAGCTGGGGTGCGTGGGGCTGGATGCAGGCCATGAGGTTGGCCAGCTCCACCTGTGTCCAGTTACTCGCATGACTAGCCCTACACTGCATCATGTCCCTGCTGAGAGTTGTGGAGCAAAATGGCACCCATAGCCGCATGTGCCAGATGCACAGGCCAAGGGAATTTGTGCAGTGTCCACCAATCGTGCAATGGTGGGGATGCATGATATGGGTGTGGCAGGGCAGGGCCATGTGTGCGGGTTCAGCTAGAGTCAGAGGTCACTGCAGGGGTCCGGGCATGGCTGCGCACAGTGTGCCAACGCGAAATAGCATCCATGGTGCACAGAGTGCGCCATGGATGCTGTTGCACACTTGGTGCACTGTGCACAATAGGCAATGGTGCACCACATGAAGTGAAGCATGCACATAGTGCCAATGCATGCTGTGTATGTGTGCACATTGCACCATGTCATGCTCCAGCACATTCAACTGACTTGCTCCAGAGCACACTCATTGCGCATGGTGCACATATGCGATATTCAGCTGCCACATACTAATGAGCTCATCAGCCAATGCATAGCACAATGGGGCATTAGCAAATCATTACCATTGTGCCAAAGTCCATTTGCATACAATGCATCATAAAAGCACCATGGACCGGTATTGCATTCTTGTGAGGTAAGTTGCGCATGCTGCTGGAGCACACTGAGCACAGAGGGCACAGCAAGGGGGATGGCACTGGATGATGCAGCCACTGACACACTGCACTGTCCATTACCACAGGAATCTACATTTCGGAACCTGAGGAGATTGGGGACCGTGGGTCTGCTCACAAGCGCAGGTCCAACTTCACAAAAGCAGAGACAGAGGCCCTGTTCAAGGCCTACCTCAACAGGGAGCCACTCTTGAGTGGTGTCACAGGCACACCACAGGCCAGGGCTGAGGCTTGGGTGGAGGTGGCAGAATGTGTCAACCAGCAGGGCAGCCACCAGCGGTTGGTGCAAGAGTTCCATAAGAAGGTGGGCACTGACAAGAGGCGGATCAAAGAGAAGGTGGTGGCCATCCGTGCAGCCTGAAATGCCACTGAAGGGGAGCCTGTGGATGCTCCACAGCTCACGGTGCAGGGGAGCTGGTGGCAGCCACCTTGTATCACAGCACCATGGAGGATGTGTCTGGCAGTGGATTCCAGACAGGTAGCAGCCCATCCCTGCATAGTACATATGGTGGCAATGCACAGCATGCTGTGGCATGATGGAGGGGCACGTGTGGCCACTGCTTCACTCACTCACCTGTTTTATCTTCCAGCACTGGCATGCCTGCAAGCAGAGGATGGGGTGCTGGCAGCAGCTGTAGAGGTAGGCACAGCCCCAGAAGACCAGCCATCCACCTCCAAGGGCATCTGGGGGCCTGGGAGGCCACAGCACACCACCACTGTCCAGCCGGATGTCCTGGGCATGGGGCCAGACAAGGCCCTGGATGTGTTTCTACAGGATTCCAGTCTTGGCATCCTGTGCATGGAGACACAGATCGGGGCAGGGTCTGACACCAATGATGACCTCACCATAATCCTGGACAGCATGGGCGGTGTTGTGGGAGAGACACCCATACCAGGCACAGACAGCGTGTCCAGTGACCTGTCAGTGGGGAACAGCTGCCTGCTGCCACTGTGGGTGCTGCTGCGTGCACTGCCACAGCTGTGCAGTGCAGTGGTGGTGGTGCAGCCTTGCAGGTGCTGGGCACTGTTCAGTGGCTGGTGGGGCAACAGCAGCAGGCTGCTGGTGCCACAGGGCAGCCGGACACAGGGTCTGCAGCTAGGCACATACCCCAAGAGGACCCCATTGTGTGGCATCCACCTGAGGGGGGCTGTGCAGCATGGCCAGTCACCACAGGAGGGTTGGCATCCCACCCAGATTCCTCAGAATGCCGACCCAATGGCAGAGCACATCCGTTTGCTCTGGCCATCCATTGAGCAACAGGTGCAGGTTGCCACTGGGCTGTGTGCACTGCACGTGGAGGTGCACCAGCTAGCTGAGCAGCATGAGAGGGGCACTGCGCAACTCCTGGTGGGGATGCAGCACATACAGGAGGCCACAACAGCTTCCATGGATCGCATTGCACAAGTGGACTCGGATGGCTTTGCGCTGCTGGCTGCCACATGGCCAGCCACTGTGGACCCCATGCAGTGCATTGTCCACTCCACAATCCCAGCATTGGCTGACACCCACACAGTTGATGCCAGGCTCTGCTGTTGGCATCCCAGGCACACCTGGGGTGGGCCTGTTTGGGTGCCTACACACCCCCATGTGGACCCGGTCACAGTGCCACGGGTCGACCCCTGGGGGGCTGTTGCAGTCACCCCCTGTGGCCAATGAGCAGCCTGTGGCTGCCGATTGGCCCTGGCATGGCCTCCCCCATGGCCTTGGTGGCCAGGGTTCCATGCAGCAGCCCAGATGCGTGGCCCACCCTGTCTGCAGTCTGCTGCTGCTGCCCAGTGCATGCATGTGCGGCATGTGCATGTGCATACCACTGGCGTGGTGCCTGTGTGTCACACCACATGCTGCCTATGTGCATGCTTGCCTGGCTGCTGGACCATGTGGTGTAGACTTGATGAGGGCTGATCTGCACCAGTTACACCTGTGCACCGGTGCTATGCATCTGATCCTCACCACATACCAATGCGTGTGTGTGTGTGTGTGTGTGTGTGTGTGTGTGTGTGTGTGCATGTGTTGCTGTGTGCTGCTCTGTGTAGGTGTGTATGGTAGTGTGCCACCAACTCCCATGACCCTGCACCATGCCTCTGTGTGTGCATGCCCATTGCCATGCTTGCCTCTGCCTGTGTGCTGTACTTGTGTGTGGTTCATGCATGGGTTTAGCGCCATCTACCTTTGTGCACCATAGTGCTCCTGTGCGATGGTGTCACAGTGTTGTTGGGCCTGCCTCGTCAGTCGTTGGTCACTCTGCCCGGGGGAGGGCTGTCCACCTCTCTCTGGCACATTGCCACCATCATCCCTACTACTGTCACCCTCATCAGCCTTGACAGCTATCCCACGGTCAATGGCCATGTTGTGCAGTATGCAGCAGGCCAGGAACAGGCCACAGGCTTTTGGGCGGCTGTACTGTAGGGCACCGTTGGACCTGTCTAGGCAACAGAAATGTGCCTTCAGCATTCCAGATACATGCTCAATGATGTTCCGCATGCTGGCATGTGCCTTGTTGTAGCGTTCATCAGCTGGGGATGACAGGCAACAGTTGGGGGTGAGCAGCCAGGGCCTCAGTGGGTAGGCGCTGTCACCTGTGTGGATAGTGACATGCTTAGCTCTCTGCCTTCCCTTGCTGTGCCCCTTGCCTGCCCTGGTGCCCTCACCTTCTTGCCCACCCTGCCCTCCCCTGTTCCATGGCCTGCCTGCCCATCACCCCTTGCCCATCCCATACTCACCCACTAGGTGGCCTGTGGGGATGTTCCCACATTCGAATCTGTGATGCAGCATGGAGCTGTGCCAGATGAATGCATCATGTGCACTCCCAGGGTGTATGGCACAGACATGGGTGATGTGCCCTGTGGCATCGCACACCACCTGGCAGTTGATACTCGGACTCCCCTTCCTATTGATGTATGTTAGGCCCTTGGAGCCAGGTGGCATACAGATGACCACATTGGTGCAGTTAATGGCCCCAAGCACACCAGGCATATGTGCTACCCTGTGGAAGTCCTGTGTGGCTGCTGTACACTCCACCTGTGTGCTGGGAAAATGGATGTATTCTCAAGCACATGGCAGCAGAGTGTTGAGGAACTGTGTGAGGAGGCATGATGTGGCTGACTGGGTTATGCCTGTGGTGTCCCCTGTTAGTCTCTGGAAGGTGCCCATGGTGAGCAGGCACATGACTGTTGTGACTTTCATCTCCACAAACATTGCAGGGCTCTGTCTAGTGGATGTCTGCATCTCCCCACTGCATAGCTCACAGAGCTGTCTCAGAATTGCCCTATTCAGGTGGTACCAGCCCACTATCTCCGTGTCGGTGAAGTTCTCGAAAGTGGTGCAGGCATGGTACCACCTGTGTCAGGCATACCACTGACAGGCCCTTCCTCGGCCACATCACTGTTCCACCTGCCCCCTCACACCCCTCATTACGGCCTCCATCATGTATGGTGCACTGTCCATGGCCCCTGCTGTCTCGTCTTTCCCTGGGTGGTTGGCTGCTGCAGGATGTGTGACACCCTGGTGCACCACCTGGCACTGTGCCTGCCTGCCTGTCCCTCTCACTCTCTCTGGCCCTTCTCCCTTTCCAGTACCACCTCTGTCACTCTCCCTCTGTGGCTGCCTGTCTGTATCTCTGTCTTTCTTTCTTTCGTTCTTTCATTCTTTCTTTCTTTTGGGTTTTCTCACTCCCTTTCCCTCTCTTGCCTGGCACAAGTGCTGTCTGTGTGCTTGCGCCTGGTATTTATAGGCTCAAGTCTGCTCAGCGCATTTTGGTTTTGCTCTCCACATGCACCATGGTTCCACGGTTGAATATCACACTGCACTGGATATTCATGGGCATGCCCCCTGTTGTTGCACCTGCATTCATTATCGTTGCGCATTGGCACAATGGTATTTGTGTTGCGCATTGCCTCCCGCTGAATATGGCTCCTTGACACAATTCCACACTTGCGCCATGCGCAACTGCTTTGAATATCCGGGCCTAAGAGTATCTCAAAAACCATCTGGTAGTTTAGCCAGTATTGAGCAGATTTCATTTGGTACTGGAAGCAAGTTATTTTGCCGTGCTCTGTAAAGTGATGCTCGCACAGAGTCAAATATTGGGATCGCAGCACCTGCTGTTTGGGCCATTCTGGCATGTTTGTTATATAGGCAATGTACTGGTGCTGTAGTCTCAGCTACTGTGGCCTTCAGCTATGATCAGAAACAGGTCCTGAAGGCAGAATCTGGATTTGATTCATGGCTGTGTGCACCAACCAAGCTTTCAGAGTAACTGGACAGATCAGTGTGCATCCAACCGAGGAAATTCTCCACAACACAGTGCCAGCTCCTAGGAAATATTAAAATATTGTTAATATTTAGCAGTAAAAGTTATGTGGATGTCTCTAGCTATATTGTTATATGGTTAAAAAAAAAAAAAAAAAAAGGCAATTACTTCTTTTTCCCTCCAGCAATGATCTTGTCCAGGCGGTAGATGAAAAAATCATGAATCAGCGATTCTTTCCCTCAGGAACTAAGCACTGTGCAGCTCATGTTGGTGTTGATTGTAATGGCGAAGTTAAGACACAGGTAACAGGTCAGGGTTTTAAATAATTGATTAGCAGTTTTTTCCTTGGGATGATACTAACTGTACAGAAAGTATTTATATAGATTTTCTAGAAGTGCTGTGTTTGTTAAATACAGTGAGGCAAGAGCTATGCATTTTCACAAAGATTTAGCACTTTTATGAGCAAAACGCTAATCAATTTTTAGAGTTAAATAAATCCCTGCAGGTAATTAAATAACACATCCATTAAGTACATAACACACATTTTGATTGATTTACTTACTTTATTTAGCACTGGAATGAGACTTGTGGGAGGAAGCTATTTGAGTTACATGGCAATTGAGACACTGGGGAAAGGTAGTGCTGGAATGGGACTTGTAGGGAGGAGGATAATTGAGTTACATAGCAAGCACTGATTCGAGACAGCTGATTTATCACTGAAATGACAGGTGCTGATTTGAGACAGCTGCAACATATTTTAGCACTGAGTTGAAAGGCATTAAAACCAGTGGCACTGGGGGCGCTAATGAGCAGCTAAACTGAGTAGTCGCGTTTCCCGCTAGCTCCGCCGGTTTGGCCAGTTTTAAAGTTTTAAAATAAAGATTTTCCAACCCAGGAGCAAGTCAAACTGTAACATCGTGTAGCAGAGAGAGCGATGGATGAATTTCTGACACCCATGCCCTCCAAAAGCCAGCAGACGACTGGCAAGGCTGGAAAGAAGGGAATGGCAGGCCCTGGAGGAGAGAATTCAGGTCTAGTATCGCTTTTGGTGGCTGAGGTGGCGGCCTTGGGAAAGGAGCTGATGGGTCACGTTATCATAGCCCTAGAGCCACGTCTAGTAAAGCTGGGAGACAAATTAGGCAGCAGATTGCAGGAAGTACTGGAGCAGCAGGCGCAGCAGAACACCCGAATGGCTGAAGCTGAGGAAAGAATTTCAAGACTGGAGGACGAAGTACTTGCAGTCCCTGAGCAGGTCTGCTCGTTGCAGAGGGAGCTCGAGGAGTTCAAGGAGGCCTATGACTACCAGGAAAATTATCACTTGCAGCTTAATTTACGTCTCAGGGGACTCCCTGAGGGCATGGAGAAGGAGGACGCGCTCGATTTTTGCGGGAGAGTATTACCTGAAATATTGGGACTTAAGGTGAAAAATGGTAAGATTAAGCTGGAACGGGCACATCGAGCAGTAATGCCGCAGCCCCCTGCAGATCAGCCTCCCCGCCAGATAATAATGCGTTTCCACAATTTTCAAGACCGGGAAGCATTGCTGAAGGCGTATAGATCGCAGGGGCCTCCAAGCTTTGAGGGCCATAGGCTATTCATTTCACAGGATTTTTCAGCTAGGTTGCTGAAAAAGAGGAAGGCCTTTAATGGACTGATGGTGCAGCTGAGAAGTCTTAAGGTGGAGAACTTCCTGGTTTACCACGTTACACTTAAAATCAAACACGAGGGAGCAACCTACTCCTTCTGGGAGTATGAAAAAGTGGAGGAGTTTATAAAAGGCCTGAAGAGAAGAGTCAGCTGAATAGTTGTGGAGGAGTTATGAAGTGTGGAGGAGTGGGTGATGGGAAGTACCCGTGTTGTTTTTCCTGTGACTTTTCTCTCTTTCTTTCTTTCTACTTAAGCAGCATACTACCACTTGGTAAGCAGACTATAAACTGAGAGTTGTTTGATGTGTTCATGGTTGGTGCCATTGTCCCTTTTCTATGGGAAGAGGATACCTGCTGGAGGAGAGGAACAGTGGATTAGCCGAGGTGGAAGATTTCTTGGCGGAGGAAACCGGAGTGGACTGGTTACTAATAGGCAGGATGTGCTCCCCCTGCCTTCATGAGAGGCCTCTTCTCGTGAACTGATGAACTGGGCGGAATGCAAAGAGGCATAAAGGTGGAGGGAGTCCCAACGTCTGGGAGGTAGGAGCAGAGGAGGGCCTAGCGAGTGTTTTTGGATAGTGTGGCCTAGCCATCCGTACCTGCGTGGACATTTGCTACAATTTGATGTAAAATAAATGCATCTGAAGCCTGAATAAGGGGGCGGGGATTTTTTATCAAAGGAGGGGGGGAGAAGGGAAGGTGAATTACACATGTGGGTAGGCTAAAAGGCGGCTGGAGGACCGGTTAGTGAGGGATCAGAAAGCTCAACGGGTCTTCCCATAATGGTTGGGAGCCTCGGGGTTATTAAGAGGATCCAGGACGCGTTAAGGTGTCAGGAGTACTGGTGGGAGGATTGGGGAAGGCGACTTTGGGGGTTGGGGAGAGGATGTTTTTGCAGGGGAACCTGGGGAAAGCGGCGTGGGTGATCCTCGTCTGGTAAGGTTAGTATTGGATACGTCGCCCAGCACCTAGGTGGGGGAGCTAGGGACTGAGAGCAGGGGGGGTAAGGTTGAGATATAGGTATGAAAGCTGGTATCAGTGGCGCTTCATAGGAAGGAGAAATAGGATTGGGGAGGAAGGGGTAGGTGAATTTGAAAGGGTGTGGTGGAGGTTTGAGGGAGATGTGGGGGGCAAGGGGTTAGGACGGGTAAGGTGGGAGGGATAGGGGGATGGGATGTAGAGAAGGGAAGAAAGTGAGGGTGAGGAGGGGAGGGGCCCCCACAGTATGAGTTGAAGGTGGGCGAGGCTATGCAGATGCGAGTTGGACCTGGCTAGGGACTCCGGGGGGGGAGAATGGTTTCAGAAGGAAGATTCTGGCTGCTGGTGAGAGCGGCAGGACGTGCATCTTAGTTTTGGAGGAGGAGTTTCGAATTTTTTATCTGTTTTGTGGGGCGAGCCTGCACTTGTGCTATGTTAGCAATTAGTGTAGCAGGAGGAGAGTGGGAGGGGGGCAGTGTTGGGGGGGAAAGGAATGGGAAGGAGGGGAGGGAGGTATGGAGGGGTTTGGATATGAATGTTAGGATAGAAAGTTCTTTTATTGTCTTAGTCTGTAGTGTAGTTACCCGGTTATGTCTGAAGAACAGCAGTCGAGTGTGCAAAAATCAAAAATGCATGTTTAGTCTGATAAGGGGGGTGATAAAGTGGTTGTATACACTGCAATATTATGGAAACGTAGCCTTAAAAATGGAAAGTATTACTGGATGGAATGAGTAATCCAGCTACCCTAAATGTTGTATCATGTAATGTGAAGGGCATAGCAAGCCCAGTTAAGAGGACTGCACTACTAACTGTGCTTAGATGCAAAGGGGCGCAAGTGGCACTGCTACAAGAGACACATTTAACAGATGTGGAGCATGCCAAATTGGCGTGGAACTGGGTTGGGAAGTGTCTGGCAGCCTCTTATTCCACACATAAAAGGGAGGTTGCAATACTTTTGCATAAAAACTTGCAATTCAAGGTGAAGAGGGTAGTAAGAGACCCTAAAGAGGGTAGATACATTTTTGCCACTGGGGTTTGGCGAGGTGAAACTATTACATTTGGATGTATTTATGCGCCGTCGGTGTATGATCCGCCCTTTTATTCCTCTTTGCTGGGCTTGCTTGTCAGAGAGCAGTTCTCTGGGCTTATCATGGGGGGGGATTTTAATTGGACAATGGATGAAAGGATGGATCACTCGACAGGAAAGGGAAGGGTGGCGGAAGCCATGAGCCAGTGGAAAGTTGGAATCACAGATCTGGACATGGTGGATAGTTGGAGAGCGGTAAACCCCACTGGGTGGGAATATACGTTCTACTCCAACCCCCATAAGACCTGGTCTCAGTTAGACTAAATTTTTCTGCCTAGAAGTTGGATGGGAAGGATTAAGAAGATAAGCCACGGTCCTATTCTCATCTCGGATCATGCTATGGTGGTACTAAGGATTACTGCAGAAGGGAGGGAGAGTTGGAACTCAGCCTGGAGATTCCCCACATATCTAGCTAAAGATCAAAGATTTAGGGAATACCAAATGGAGCAATGGAAAACTTATGTGGAGGTGAACGATACGGGAGAGGTCTCCAGTGCTCTCTTCTGGGAGGCGGGTAAGGCTTATATGAGGGGTGCTATAATAGCATATGTTTCCAAGATTAAAAAACAGAACAGGGAAAGGAAGAATTAGAGAGCAGGTGAAGGAGTTGGAGAGATGGGTGGAGGGGGAGAAAGGAGAAGCTCCCAAATTGCTGACACAACAGCGAAAGCTTTAATTCTCTTGAGAGAAGAAGCGGGAATGCATGGTTTTGTTGTCAGAGAAGGATCTTCGAGTGGGGGAACTAGCCTGGACCCATGCTAGTGAGGCTGATGAAAGGGGGTAGATGCCCAACTCGGATCTTGTGGATTAGGGAAGGGGAGGAGCAGATCATTACAAGTTCAGAGGGCATAGCAGAGTGCTTCGGGAGGTTTTATGAAAAGTTATACAGGGCAGAGCATGTGGGGCAGGAAGAGCATATAAGGGAGTTTATGAGTGGGGTAGAGCTGCCGGGGATCATGGATAAGCAGAGGGATGAGCTGAGCCAGCCCATCTCAAGAGCGAAAATCCTAGGGGCTATACAGAAATTACAGGAAGGAAAAGCGAGTGGACCGGACAGTTTTCCAGTTGAGTATTATAGGATTTTAGGGAGGGAAATGGTGAAAGTACTGGAAAAAGTATTCAGTAGAGGGGAGGAGAGACAAGTTCCAGTGCTTCCCGATTCATGTTACAATGCCAATATTTGTTTAATACGTAAGGGGGGCCAGGATGAGCTTGAATGCTCCGCTTATAGACCGATCTCCCTCCTTAATGCGGACATGAAAATCTTAGCCAAAATACTAGCCACAAGATTGGAGAATATTCTACCAGAAGTGATCCACCTGGATCAAACTGGGTTTATTAAGGGGAGGCAGTCCTATCATAATGTTCGTAGATTGTTAAATGTTGTGTGGCGGGTGGGACGGGCTGGTGTTAAGGCGGGGGTGATCTCCTTGGACGCTAAAAAAGCATTCAACAGAGTGGGATGGGAGTACCTATTTGAGGTAATGACCCAGTTTGGCTTGGGAGACACATTTATAGGGTGGGTACCTAAGGCCCTGTGCACAGGTGGTGGTGAATGGGTGCTTGTCTAGAAAATTTAGGCTAGGTAGGGGAATGAGGCAGGGGTGTCCCTTGTCCCCCCTGCTATTTGCCTTACTAATTGAACCTCTGGCAGTGGCGATCCATCAGCATGAGGGCGTAGTAGGGGTGAGGGATGGAGACGGCATGGAACATAAGGTGGCACTATATGCCGATGATATGCTACTTTTCTTAGGTAAGGCGCGGGACTCAATGAGGTACCTGTTGGGCATTATTGAAAAGTTTGCTGGGTTCTCTGGATATAAGATCAATGTGGGGAAATCAGAAATTATGGGGTTCCCAGATGGGGACCCAGAGGTTCAGCGGGAGGGATTTAGGGTTGTAAGCTCAGATTTTAAATATCTGGGGGTCTGGATTGGGTGAAGATGGGAAGAGTTGTATAAGTTGAATTTTACCCCTTTGATTAAAATATTGCTGGCAGACTTGGAGAGATGGAGGCAACTACTGATATCTTGGATTGGGAGGATAAATCTCATAAAAATGAATATCATCCCCCGCATTCTCTACCCCATGCAAATGTTGCAGCTGAGGCCCACACAAAAGGATGTGAAACAGTTGGAGAAGGGGTTCACAGGCTTCATATGACAAGGGAAAAAGCCCAGAATCAGTCTGGTGAGGCTCAAGGCAGATAGGGGTGGAGGAGGCCTTGGCTTCCTAGATTTAGATGCATATTACAAGGCAGTACAACTCCAAGGGGTGGCAGATTGGGTACACAGGCCTGCAGTAGCCAGCTGGATTGGGCTGGAACAAGAAGATAATCCAAGGAGACTCACAGCATATCTCCATAGTAAGGGACTGTGTGCTTTTAGAGAGTTGGGTAATGGTAACCCATTAATTAGAGTGACATTAGAGGCCTGGGATCACCTTTGGTGGAGAAAAGGATTAGTCTGGAGGGAGACTATACTACTCCCGATTGTGAGAAACCCTTTCTTTGCCCCTGGGATGGAAGATAGGGGATTTCTAGAATGGGAAAGGAGAGGAGTGGCTTGTTTAGGGGCCCTACTGGAGAAAGAGGAGCTCCGTGAATTAAGTGAAGTTAGGTGAGTGCTAGGAATAGGAGCCACTCATCTATATCAGTATCTACAGGTGAAGACATATGTGGGGAGACTGGGCATGTGCAGAAGGGAGGGTCTACTCTCAAGTAGGATTGAGCAGGTAATATACCAGGCTAGGAAGGACCAAAAAGGGTTAGTAGGGAAAATAGCTAAACTAGAGAAGCAGAGTTTACCAGATCTGATGGGTCCCACGAAGGTACACTGGGAAAGGGATCTGGGGTTGCAGATATCAGGAGAGAACTGGGCGCTGACGTTAGGCATGCCAGAAGGAATTATGATTTGCAACAAATTTAAGGAAGCTCTTTACAAATTTTTGCACAGAATATACTGGCCACCAGTCGCGGTGCATAGGGTGCACCCTGCTGTTTCACCAAATTGTAGAAGGTGTGGCAGAGGGCTGGGTACCTTTTTACATTGTTTCTGGACATGTCCCATTTTGGTGAATTTTTTGGGGCGGGTAGTCCAGGAGGTTAATAAAGGGATGGGGGTCCGACTGACTCAAGACCTACTGGTGTGTCTATTTGGGGTAGAAAGAATAGAAGGGGATGAGGATTGGCAATTACTACCCAGATGGGCAAGGGTAGTGTTTGTGCTGGCTAGGCATTGCATACAGAACACCTGGGTGAATGGAAAGGGACCCACATTGGTAGACTGGAGAAGGTTGGTATTACGCTCGTTAGCTTTGGAGAGACTCATGTGGTTAGTTAGAGATAAGGAGGAGAGGTTCTTGAGAGATTGGGTGCCTTTCTTAGCAACCCTGAGTGTGTCCGAAAGCCTAATGCTTTGTGTGGGGTTGAATATTTAGGCCTAGAATGCTGGATAGGGACTAGAATGCATCTCTCATAGTTGGGGGTTGGGGGAAAATTTAAAATTTAACATTTAAAATTAACAGTCAATACAGGAGCTAGAAGAGGGGTGTGGGCCTGGCTTGTTAGTATAATACAGCATAATACAATTGGGTAATGGGGCAGGGGATTGCTCTCTGTACCCCCTTACTGATGGGGACAATTCGTTAGGGGTAGTTAAGTACATGTTAGCCAATGAGATATATCTGCACGCTCGACTGCACTTTTGTAAGTGAAATACATGTGATAAATTAATGATGTAACTGGGTTTGTTTGTATTGTATGTATTGTGTGTACCATAGATGTGTGTGTTCTGTGTTGTCTGTAGTTTGCAGTAGTCTATGTGATTGAAAATTTTCAATAAACAGAATATACAAAAAAAAAAAAAGTGGCACTGAGAATTCTGGCGCTAAAATAAAAAGTGCTTAACTGAGTCATCCCCGTTAAATCTACTTGCTGCAGAGAGAATTAGTGTGCAGAGGATTTTTGTAAGTTTTGCAATTGTTTTTAAACTGCAGGAGAGAAGGATTAGTTAATTCTATTTGCTGTGTAGAGAGTTAGTGTGGAGAGGATTTTTGTAAGTTTTGCTTTTTTTTTATTTAGCTCAAAGTGGAATTTAGCTTAAATGTTTCTGTGGCTGGAGGGATTGAACAGGACATGCCTAGACTTGCCCACCCACAAAGTCTTTAAATTCTGACAGAGCCATCAAACTGCAGGAGAAAAGGATTAGTTAATTCTGCTTGCTGTGAAGTGAGTTAGTGTGGAGAGGATATTTGTAAGTTTTGCTATTTTTTTTTATTTAGCATAACGGTTTCTGTGGCTGTGTTTTTTGAATTACGCTTAAATGTTTCTGTGGCTGTGTCTTTTGAATTTAGCCTAAAGGTTTCTGTGGCTGTGTTTTTTGAATTAAGTTCAATGGGGGGGGCACAACAGCCCCAGTTAAAGTTGGGGGAGGGGCCTAAAGAGGACCTGGGCCAAACATCTAATTTCTGGACTGTATGTGTTTGTGAGACTTGGGAATGCTATTGGTGGGTTTGTAATTGTGTTTGTAAACAACTGCAATCACTATAGAGAGATTGTATTTCACTGTCCTGTATAGGTAGCATGAACCATGAGTAGGATTGTGGGGTGCAATGGTTGAGGGACAGCAGTGTGGATGAACATACTGTGGAGGCTGAGAGGGTGTCCAATGTGCCACAGGCTAAGAAGGCTCAAAGAAGAGGTTCAGTGGCTTGGCAGGGAGGTTGAGGGATGAGGGGAGGGTTGCGTTGGTAGAAGGGTTGACATCTGAGAGTATCAAGGGGGCACCACAGAGAAGGAACAGTGGGTCAAGGGAGGGGGTCAGGGGGGGGGCAAACTAGACAGGAAGCCAGCTGATGAAGGGTGTACTGTAGTATGGCCTATCAAAAGAGGAGCAGCAGGAGGGAGGAGAAAACACATAGTAATGCAAAGAGGGTAGGGAACATGTTTGCTGTACTAGCAACACATGGGGAAGAGGACGTAGGAGGAGACTGCACAAAGGATAATGCTCACAAAGAGGAGGGATTGAGGGGCATTACTAGTGGAGAGATTGAGCATGGCGTGACAGGGGTGGGATAATACTCAGAGAGGTGAGGAGGGAGAGGGAGGTTGGCAGTCAAACTGGAGGAGGGGAAGGGGTCTCAATTGGGAGGGGCAGGGGAAGACACTGGGGTAAATGATAAAAGCACCACCTTGAGTGGCCCCAGGAATGAGAACCTGGGTGGGGGGGTGGCGATGGGCACAAGGAAAGAGGAGGGGAATGTACTGGTGTTGGGGGATTCCATACTCAAGGGGATCAGATGGGGCAGCAAGGGGGAGAGGCACAGTCAGGTATGGGTGTAGTCTATACCAGGATTAAAGGCAGGACAGGCAATCCTAAGGTGTGCAAAGAGGGGTAGGAGGAAACCACACATTGTGGTACATGTGGGGACAAATGACCTAGTGGGGGAAATGATGATGGTAACAAAAGAGAGGTCTGAGGAAGTGTGAAGGTTGTGTGAGGAGACTGGGGAGTCTGTGGCCTTCTCAGAGGTGCTCCAAGTACCCTGCACAAGCACAGTGAGAAAGGAGAGGATTGGGGAGTTGAACGCATGGTTGGTAGAATGGTGTCAAACAAAGGGGTCCGGGGTTGTGGGCAGCTGGGGCAGTACTTGGGATAATAACAATCTGTTTGCAAGGGACAGGCTGCACCTGAGTGGGGAGGGGAAGGCGGTATTAAAGCAAAGACTGGGGAGGTATATTGCGACAAAGGTGGATTTAAACTAGATAGGGGGTGGCAAGTGGACAGCAGGTAGGCAGGGATCCGATAGAGTGGAGTTACAGCCCACCCCCAAGGCTAGCAGGGAAGGACTTGGGGTGGCTGAAAAGGGAGGGAGTAGGAGGGAGGAGATGGAGGGCGATGAAGGGAAAGGGACAGGATGGAGGGTGGTCTCGCTGAATGCGAGAAGCTTAGACAACAAATCAGCTGAGCTACAGGCACTCTTGGCAGCGTAGAGGGTGGTTATGTGTGGTTCATAGCTCAGTGCTTATGTAACATACTGTAGCTGGATGTTGTAGATGGTTGGATACAGAGGTCAGCTGTTAAGTAGACAATGATTGCTAGGTAGTAGTAGTATGGAATGATTTGTGCTTAGGTACTTCAACATGAACATGATCAAGTCAATGATTATAGTACATATGAATCGGATAGTATGAGCAATGAACTTGGATGCTTGAACTGAGAATCGTTTATTATTATTTGATGGTTTTGGCCTTTCTCTGTATCCCACCTGAAGGGAGGAAGCTTTATCTAGTATTATGAGACCCCCAAAAGAAATTGATATCAACAGTTATTCTATATCCAACTGATGAAGGAGTTGAGTAGGAATACACCCTAATAATACAGGGTTTTAAATAATTGATTAGCAGTTTTTTTCTTGGGACTATACGAACTGTACAGAAAGTATTTATATAGATTTTCTAGAAGTGCTGTGTTTGTTAAACACAGCGAGGCAAGAGCTATGCATTTTCACAAAGATTTAGCACTTTTATGAGCAAAACGCTAATCAATTTTTAGAGTTAAATAAATCCCTGTATTAAGAGTAGATGATCACCTCCTCCAACTCTGGAGAGTGTGACCAGTAGCATGTAGGGGAGGAAAAAACCCCTTGGGAGGAAACCTCTGAGGACCCATGGCTACTGACCTGCCCGTCCTTCTGCACATACTAAAGGAGAGTAATCCTAATAATCTAATCGGCTAATCCAAACCCAAATGTAGAACCCAGTCCAGAAAAATGGAGGACTGAAGACGTAAGTAACTGTGACAAGTCAGACGAATAGAGCAAGCATCCATTCAGTAAATCCTAGGTTTGAGTGAAGGGTATCCTGACGAGTCCTGAATAGTCGAGCAGAGGAGTCCTAGATGGCGAGAACTGAGGTTGAGTCAAATGAAGTAGTGTAGTCACAAGGTCTGAGAAACGGTTGAGCATAATCAGAATAGTGAAGGTCTTCAGGAGAAGCTCAAACTAAGTGTCCTGGGAAGACAGAAGCAGCAGTAATTCCACGGCTGAAGAGGCAGGGCAAATTATCCAAGAATAGTTGATGAACTAAGAAACATCCGAAGGTGAATCCAGGAAAGGAGCTTCCAGCTGGCCGACACTGGAGCAAGTAAGCATATAGTAGAATGTAATTTCAGGCCCGAGCAGGCGGAGTCTGCTGCTTGATTTACTAGGATGGGGAGGAGTTTCTTCCCCACATAACCAGTTTGCTTCTCAAATATTGTAACTGTCATGGAAACATGGGCAACTGAGCACTGGGACTGGGATCTGGCAATCCCTGGGTACAAATTATACAAGAAGGACCGTAAGGAGGGGAGGGGGGTGGGGAGGAGTGGCAGTCTATGGGGACAGGATCAAATGCACAAGGGACGAGGGGGAGGAAAGAAGAACAGAGGCAATCTGGCTGCAGCTCCTAGACTCATGGGGTAGGAAACTGAGGTTTGGGGTGGTATACAGGCCGCCAACCCAGTCTGAGGAGAATGACAGGGATTTAGCAGGACAAATCAGAAAGGTATGTAGAAAAGGGAAGGTGGTCATCGTGGGGGATTTCAACTTGCCAGGGGTTGACTGGAGCATTCCTGTCACCTCCAATGCTAAAGAGCAAGTGCTTCTGGACGCGATCCAGGAGGGTCTCCTGATGCAGTTGGTCAGTGTACCTACTAGGCTAAAGAAAACTTTAGATCTGGTATTGTCGAATGGGGAGGCAGTAAGGGAAATAAGGGTTGAGGACCCACTAGCTGACAGCAATCACCAAACGGTGTGGTTTAATATCACGATGTGCGGGGACCCAGAGAAATCAGTAGCCCAGGTGGTAAACTTCAGGGAGGCGGACTTTGGAAGGATGCGGGAAGTACTGAAAGGGAAACTGGAGGGCATAAGGCAGGAGATGGATGTGGAACAGAAATGGGATATTATTAAATGGGGGATTACAAAGGCAACGGAAGCCTATACCAAGACACAGAGTAAGAGGAGCAGAGCTAGAAAACCATGCTGGTTGAACAGCGAGGTAGTGGAGGTGGTGAGGACAAAATGAGAGGTGCACCAGAGGTATAGGAGGACAGGGAAGGAGGAGGACAGGGAGGAGTATGCAAAGATGGTTCAGGGAGGTGACCATAAAATTGAGAGAATCCAAGGCCCAGAGGGAGCTGAAATTAGCGCAGGGAATTAACAGGGGGAGAAAGACTTTTTCAGATACATCAGGGAGAAAAGGAAGTGCAAGGAGACAATAGTGAGGATAAAAAGGAGTTGGGAGTGGACAGAAACGGGGGAGGAACAGGCAGAAGCACTGAATGAATACTTCTGTTCAGTGTTCACAGAAGAAAAGGGGGGACCGCTACCACCATGGGCCTAGAGGGTGGGGACGGGGGAGAGGAGGTGACAGATGGAAGAATTAAGGGAGGTAGAGTTCTAGAGGGACTGAGAGCACTGAGGGTAGACAAGACATCAGGGCCAGATGGGATCCACCCCAGGGTGCTGAGGGAGATGGTGGCGGTATTGGCGGAGCTGCTGGTGGATCTGTGCAGCACCTCACTGGAGTCAGGATGTGTGCGCCACTTGACTAGAGGATGGCACATGTAGTGCCGTTACACAAAAACGGACCAAGAGACAAACCAGGTAATTATCATCCAGTAAGTCTCACCTCCATATTGTGCAAACTCATGAAAATGATACTAAAGGAAAGACTGGTGTCATACCTGGAGGATAATGGCCTCCAGGATGTGAGGCAGCATGGTTTCATTTCAGGGAAGTCTTGTCAAACCAGCCTGATCAAATATTATGTCTGGGTGACAGGTGAGCTGGATAAGGGTCATGCGGTGGATGTTCTTTACTTGGACTTCAGCAAGGCCTTTCGGTTCGATGCCTCATGGCAGCTTGGGGGTAAGCTAACTGGTGTAGGGGTAGGGGCAAAAATGACAAACTGGATTACAAGCTGGCTGAGTGGGAGGCTGCAACAGGTGGTGGTGGTAGAGGAGCTTCCAACTCTGAAGCCAGTGATGAGTGGGGTGCCACAGGGCTCTGTGCTGGGACTAGTATTATTTGGGCTCTTCATATCAGACATTGCGCACAGGGTGGTGAGCAATGCAAGTCTGTTCACAGACAACACCAAAATGGGAGCAGTGGTGGATGGAGGGGAAGGATAGAAGCAGCTGCAGAGGGAGTGGTCATAGAGGTGGCAGCTGGGGTCCAATGCAAAGAAGTTTAAGGTTATGCACTTCAGGGTGAAGAACCCAAGGAGAGAATATTGGCTGGGGGAGTTAAGCTGGGGATCACTGAGGAGGAGAAGGCCCTAGGGGTAATGGTAACAGGGGCCATGAACAACACTGCCCAGTGCAAGAGAGCAGCTGCAAAAGTGAACACAACGCTGGGGTGCATAGTGAGGGGGATTTCATCCAGATGAAGAGAGGTGATCTTGCCCCTCTACAGGTCGCTAGTAAGGCCACACTTGGAGTATTGTGTGCAGTTTGGGAGGCCATACCTGGAGCAGGCTACTGGAGGGGGTGCAGAGTACGGCAATGAAGATGATATGTGGTATGGAGGGGAAAGACTATGAGAGCAGGCTGGGAGACCTGAATATGTACACCCTGGAGGATAGATGGGACAGGGGAGACATGATAGAGCCATTCAAGTATCTGAGGGGAATCAGTAAGGATAGGGCAGATGGGGTCTTTTAGCTAAGGAGGGACACCAGGGGGCATGGGCTAAGAATAGCGAGGGGAGGATTTAGGAGGGAAATGAGGGGACACTATTTCACAGAGAGGGTGGTAGCAAAATGGAACGCAGTACCATAATGGGTGGTATCATGTAAATCTGTGAACAGCTTTGAAGGGCATGGGACAGGGAACAGGGAGGGTGAGGGGGGGGAGGTGAGGGGTGGCAGTGGGATGACAATGGAGGTAGGGCAGCTGTAAACTAGGGGTGCTAGCTGCACACTCGAGCAGACTTAGATAGACTGGGTGATCTGTTTCTGCTGGCACATTCATATGTTGGTAAAAAAAAAGGTTTCGCATCAAGCACAAATATACAGAAAAACAGAGAAGTAAAACCAGACAATATACATGCAGTCAATATAAAACAGTAAGAAACTCAATCATGGTTACAGAGGACACATTTGTGGTTACTACCAGGAAGCCATCATTGGTGATGTTGTCTAGAGTGTATGTAGTAACTTAATAAGTGCTAAGGAGAAAGGAGTGAGCAGGGTGAGTTTGCCGGGGGAGAGAAAAGAGATGACGGGGGCACTGAGGGGTTTGGGCCTCCAGGACAGTAGTGGGTGGTGAGAGTAAGAGGGAAAGAAGGGGAGTCAGGGGGTGAGAAACCATGGGGACAGTATGACAGGGGGGAGAGAGCAATGTGAAGACATTATGATGGGAAAGAGAGCAATGTGAAAGTAGGAGGAGAAGAGGGAGGCAGTAGGGGAAGTAGTAAGAAGGTGAAGGCAGTGAGATGAAAAACAAAAATAGGGGTGATGGGAAGGAGAGGAGGAGGAGGAGAAGGGGTGATGATATTGATTAATAGGGAGGTATAGGGGTGTTAGTGGTTAGGGGTGTTAGTGGAAGATAAGGGCTAGCGGAGTGTGAGGCCAGTGGAAAGAGTGGGTGGGTTAGCAATATGAAGGACAAGTATGTGAGAGGGGTGCAAGTAGGAAATGGTGGGGAGAGGATATAGGTTCAGTGGTAGATTAGAGATGAGCATTGAAGGAGATGGGGAAGCGCTAGAGACGTTTAGAGAGAAACACAGGGACCGCTTAGGGGGTACACTCACAGCAACTAAGAGTGGAGAGATATTGCCGAAGTTTAGACTTGTAAGGGCCAAGCTTTGGCTCAGTGGCTACTTCGGGGGTGAGGCCATTTAACAAAAGAGGTAGGTGCTCTATAGCACAATAGTGTCAAAGCTCAGATCCCTCCCCACGTGTTGCCTACAAAGAACCCCAGTAAATCCCCATGTTCTTTAGAAAGCCATCCCTCAGCTAATATTCAACTTAAATCTGTTATTCAGGATCTGGGGAATTCTATCTTAGGGCTGAAATCCCTCCTGGCTCAGGAGGATAGAAACATTTCTAAGTTAAATCCTGTAGATTTGAAGTTAAGTGTATCTCCAGATTTGCAATATCATGTCATGGTCCGGAACCTATTGACTTGGAATTCCGAATTCTTACTATAATCTTTATCTGAACAGTTCTAACACTTTTGTAGCCAAGGCTAACTATCAATATCCCCATTCCCACTGTGTTCCTGCAAGATCTAATGGAAGCTGCAAAGAACCCCCACATGCACAGTCTTTTCATTCTAGAGTACCATTGGGTTCAGAGGGACACAACTCATTCCGTAAAGATTTCATCATTAAAAAAAACACACTGTGATAAAACAGTTCTCTCATAGCTGGTCCTCCAGCACAGTGGTAGCGTTACTGCTCATGATGCCAGCTACCCAAGTCTGGGAACAAGCATGGGCCATTGGAGGGCCAGCTGGGAAGGATGGTTAAATGTCCCAGCAGACACTCGCCTCCTCGAGGGAGAGGGGGTTCCTGGTCTCTGCTGCAATACCGCCATCTAGATGGCCAGGGGTGGCAGTGTAGGCTGGAGCCAGTAGCAAAAGGAGAGAAAATGCATCCTGCATAAGGCACAAGACCTGCATGATGTTTGAGGGTGGAGAGAAAAAGCGGAAATACCCCAACTGCACAGAATGCTATCCGCCATAGGTCCCTCACTGCTGACTAGGCTCTCGCTCCCCCACCAAATCTTCAACTCAGTCAGGTGACAAGGGGTAGCTCCCTACAGCCCTTCCAATGGGGCAGGGGGGTAATCCATGCGGGAACAAAAAGCAAAAGGTACATCCGGGGGACGGTGGGTGACGGAACTGGGTGGAGAGGTGGACTAATGTGTGGACCAGTCAGGAGACTGGAAGAAAGCACACTAAATAAAAAAATAGCTCATGAATTAGTTTATAATGGACATAATGAAGAGTCTATTCTTAGAGAACTCTTAGCATAATGATCCCCTTTCCCCTCCTGACACCTTGATCCTCAGTGTGCTCAAAATGAGATGGATAGATTAGTCTTCTAATAATCAGGAATACTCCCCTATATCTAGGCATCTTGGTACTTCTAATGAAGAAAATGGCAATGGGAGCTCTGCACAAAGGTGAGCTGAGTACATATGAGAGGCACACATCCGACAGGTGCATAGGGCATGGCATGCACTAATGCATGCCACCATGTGGCACCTGTCCATGGCCCTTCCTGGCATGCTGTTGTGTGGATGAGGCAGATCAGAGGACACAGGTGGGTATCCAGTTGGATGCCCAACTTGATCTCATAGTGTGCAAAGCAGGGGATTCTCGGATGTTGTGTGTCCCAGTATTGCACCAGGAACTGGGGAATGCCTGAATGGCTGCTCCCATCCCTTCCTTCATGACTAAAGGACTGGGGTGGCATCATGACTGCATATATATTTCTGCCACAGCCAGTGGGTGTCATCCATGGAGGGCACGCAGAGGATATAGGAGAGTGCCTGCTGCCACATCCTGTGCCCCACTTGCCTGCCACTCTGAGCTGTCATGAATGATGCAGAGTGTGGGTATGCCCCCAGACCATCTGCATATGTAGTTTGCAAATGGCCAAGGGACACCTGCAGAAGGGCTGTACATCCCTTTCATGAATTCACACAGTGGTCCACGGGACCCCCACTGTGTGGCATTCCAATGTAGGGTTGCCTACATGCCCTGGATCTGTGGCATGTAGGCAAGCTATCCCTTCATGCATAGGAGCCATCATGCATATCTTACAGGAAAATACAGGTAAAACAAGAAAAGCACATGTAAGCCACCGCCCACCCCTGCTGGTGTTTAGGGGTATGCCAGGTGTTAACTTTGGGGGGAGGGGGGTACTCATAGCCAGAAAACAGTCACAAGAATTAGCTCATTTACCTGGTTCTCAAGATGGTCCAGAGAGTGTTGACAGTTTCTTCATGGGGAGCTCACAGCTGTGAGGGCAACTGAGGTTAGCAAATCACAGAGTTCCACTCTAAGTTCATTGTCCACAACAGGTAGAAGTGCAAAACAGATTTAATTTGAGACTGAATTAGCCACTCCATGGAGCGTTGGCAACAGTTCAAATGGTGGGATTTTTGTTTTTTCCCATAGCAGTGGTCAGGTTTACATTCCAGCAGCAAAATTGACAGGGATCTGCATTACTACCTTTTCCCTAGGAGCCGAATCATGCTCCAACTGATGATGTCAGCAGATTTCTTAGGGCAGAAAAGGGCCACAGATGAACAGCCAGCTTCCATTCTCCCCCTGTGTGGACTTAATTCATTCATTAAGGCGGGTCTCAACTCACTCCACATTGATCCTATGAGCAACCCATGGAAACAGCACATGCATCCAAGCTGCTCCTGGCAGTCTTGACTCCTTAGCACACTGCAACATTGGGCCTTCTCAGTGGTGCTGCCCTGCCAGAAACAGGACAAGTCCCAAAAAGGTGACTGGGATGCAGTCTGCCACTACTGCCCCATAACGAATCAGGCTCCCACCACCGACTTGCGCACTTAGGATCCTGTGGCAGCCGACTAGCTCAGTGATATGGGGACCCTCCCTGCCTGCCTGCCCCGGTGCCAGGGATCACGGATGCAGGCTCCATTTACTCCACAGGCCCCAGCTCCCAACCTCCACAATGTGGGAGGCCCAAACCCCTGCAGCAACCACACGGACCACTATCCCGGGCCCCAATGACCCCACCACAATGAAACTTCAAGGACAGTGGGCCGGAGTGACAACTGAACCACCCCAGCCCCTAACCTCTGCCCCCCTAGCTTAACTGGCTGCTTCTACTGTGGGTACTCCTCCTAGCTTGAAGCTGTTCAGGTGGCACACAGGATGTGTGCTTGTCTTACAAGCAAAGGGTCTGCGGTTCAATTCTAGGTGAGCTCAGGGGCAACGTGAGGAAGTATTTGTTCATGGAGAGGGTGGTGAACATATGGAATGGCATTCCTGAGGAGGTTGTGGGTTCAAAAACAGTGGGGGAGTTTAAGAATGCATGGGACAGACATAAGGCAATTCTGATGGGGCTAGGAGGAAGTAGGCTGTTGGTTAACTAGTATCTGCAGCTTATCCAACAGGTAGGGAAATGGGCATACTGGGTGAACCAAGTGGTCCTTATCTGCCATCAAAGTCTATGTTTCTGTGAGTTTCTCTCTCCCCCTTTTTGGTCCCAAAATACCCTTTTATACTACCTGAGACCCAGGCCCCACCGGCCAGCAGGTGGTCCCAAGCTCCACGCCAGCACACTGCTAGGGCACTCCTAGTAAGCTCTCACAGGGGGCTTACACAAACAAAAGAGAAGACAAAAAAGGAGACATGTTCTGGGGTAGTCATGGTAACTGAAAGTGCCTTCCAAAATCCCGTAACCCTCAAAAAGAAATGAATTTGGATCCCATTCAGGCTCCTTTAGTCACCTTTCAAACTGACACTGAAACTCAAAATGTTGCTTTACAGCTTGTGCTGCTTCCCTCATCAGACAGGGATTTTCTTCCAAATAATCAGGATGGGTCTGCACACTTCTCCACTCATGAAAAGTCTAATCCTTTTAATACCTCTCATGCCAGTTTTGAAACCATTATGTTAATTCTTGGTTTACAAGCATTAGAGGATGAAACTCCAGAATCCTAGAAAATTGCTTATGATTTTTACTTCTGAACACATTTAAAGATCCAGACAATGATAACTTGCTTTTACTTCTCTATAGACACAAGAGTGATACTCATATCAGCCAAATAACAAGTGTATTTCTGGATCTTGATACTGCCTTTGCAGTTTGGGATTTAAAATCCATTTTTGAAGCTATGAGACCTTACACTGAAGTCCTCTGCTTAGTTAAAGGAATAATGCACTCCAGGGTGTGTGTCATGCTGGGATAACGTCACGCCTGGGGTGATTAGGCACGAGGCCGCAGGCCGAGTACGACTAATCACCCCAGAAGTGACATTATCCTGTACCACACACACCCTGGAGCATTATTCCTATTATACAATGGGTCGTTTGTGTGAAAAAAAAAAGAAAAAAAAAATACTTGTAAAATAGATTTTATTCATTTTTTAATGGGTAGGTATACATAGGAAAAAATAGTGCAGAATAGATTTACTGTTTTGTCCTGTAGGTGGGGCTGCTGCTTCTAAATGCCTTCTCCACTGTCACAGTCTCTCTGCTTACAGTAGGTGTTAGTGTGTCTGTTTCCTTTGTCTCTCCCCCCCATGACTGCATGTTTTCATTCACACACACACAAGCAAATTTGGTGTTTCAGGGCTATTCAAGTGCTATGCTAATTCTGTGTGAGGAAGAGGAAACGGAGCCACGAATCGGTAATTAGAACACAGTGATTTACTTTTACTGTCACAGCTTGTTCCCAGTACTGTTGGCAGGTGTTTGTACAGGATAAAAAATGATTTACTGGTATCTGCATGGAAGGCAACAGCGGGGTTACCAACAGAACCGGAACCGAGTATCAGTAACTGAAGTATGGTGTGAGCAGCCCACGCGCTCACGATCCATTTAGACTTGTGTCAGAAATGACAGTTTACAGCCCGGCTTTAACTATATATGTTTTGAGGGAGTGGAGTAGTTTCTTTTGTTAATCACGTGTCCAAATGTGGCGTTGTTGCAATGCGAGGCGAGTCCGAATCGTCCACGTTGAACTCCCTTACTGCTGCACAGTCCTGCTGGGAAATCAAAAGTGTTGAGTCAAGGCTTGGGTTTGTTTTCCTTCGGCTTTTTTTTTTTAATTGCAATTCAGCTGGGATCTTGCTGGGGCTATGTGAGCACTGCCTAGTAAGGGAACAAAGTGAATGCTTGGACTGAGTGTCTGCCCGAGGAATGACTGCTGGCACTGTGAGTAGGCAGTACGGCTACTGAGCAATGGGTATCAATTTGTTTTATGTGCTGGCTTCTGTGATTCGGTCATGAATGTGCTGGGACTAGACCAGTGATGTTATGCTGGGATAACATCACGGGTCCAGTCCCACACTGACCAATCAGAGGTCAGCATTCTTTTTTGCCATTGTATAATAAAGCTTAAAACACATCACCATTAAATAACATGTTCAGTTAGACAATTAATACAATTAAGAAATTGATTAGACACAAGCACACATGACAGAATCCACAACCAACCCCTCTTTGCTAGCCTTGTGCTCATAATGTGCCTGTCCAATAAACACCTGTAGGAGTGTAAAATGCTGAAGGAGAGCATACAACAATATCTATTTACTTTTAAAAGGTTGCGCTAAGTGAACCAGAATTTAAATATTCAGTATAGCTTTCGAGGTACACAAGTACATTTTTAGTGGAAAGAGTCTGGAAGGGACTTGTAGCTCTTGACTACACCCAATCCTATGAAATCCTATGATGTACTACATCCAAATCCTACAAAAACTCAAGAATAACTATCCACATAAATTATTCATATGGAGCAACCCAAAACATTGACGTCATTCCCATTACAAAATGTAAATCACAGTCAAATGAACTGATGCACTTTTAAGAGTATAATTTACAACACGCACTATTAAATTTATACTTTGTATGCAAAAGGTCTGTATAAATAACCACTAAATGTATGAGGTGAAGTATGCCAAATCTAAATACTGAATAATAAAACAAGGAAACAGTAAATACAAACAGTGAAAAAATGCTTACAGCTTTCCTGATTTAAGACCCATCCAGCGTAAGCAAATATCAAGCATAAGAATGCCATAAAAGAAAGCAGTTACACAAAAAAGTGTTATTAAACTAAAAAGGCAAACAGAAAAATAAATCTGAAAATAGGAAAGGGATACAGTGGGGAGGGGAAAAGGGGAGGGAAGAAAGGTTTGTTTTGTGAAAAGGTAATAGGAAAGGGATGGGGGTGGAAAAAGAAGGGGGACTAATAAGTGAAAGGTTAGGAAGGAAAGTAATAGGAAAGACCAGAAAACAAAACAGAAGCATAAGAAAAGACAACATCCACCTAATTGTCTAGATAAGACTTTCTTTTTGTGGCACCAGCATGGTTTAAGATATATCTCCCAGCTGATGGGCCCCACTGGCATTCTTCCGTTTGTGTCACTGCAGGCCACCTATTGTCTCCCTCAGAGGAGCTTTCACAGTTATTTGCAACTAAAATCATATTAACGGCATCATGAAGAGGCGTTCGCAGAGAAACCATCTTTACTCATTTCATTGGTTCAATCGCAAATTAACCGGGACACCAACTGAGTGTCTCATTAGCTCCATATACAGGGCACTGCAGGAGAGGCCGGTGGACTCTATTGAATCAATTAGAGTCAGATGGTCACAGGAACTGTAGATTGATATCTCGATCAAAGGATGGTTGGGCTCAGCCTTTCCTGCATACAAGGTCTCCAGCTCCCCGTACTGGAAGGATTACGCATGGAAGCTCCGGACCCATTTCTTCCACACCCCAGTCATGGTGGCAAGATACTCAGATGTCCTTGGGAGATGTTAGAGGGACCGCAGAGCAGAGCAGGCAGACCACACACACATTATATGGGCTTGTGAGCTCTTGGCTCCCTTCTGGCAGGAGAGAATTTAGGAATTAACAGACATTTATGATTATGTAGTTATTCACACCCGCATTTATCCTGACATTTGCTCCTCCGGAGGGGGTCAGGGTCAATTGAGTAACCTACCGACTAGTCATTGTACTTATTCTTGCAGCTCAGAAGGCCATAGCATGTTTATGGCACACAAAAATCATGCCTACTCAGGAGGCCTGGGTTGCTTTGACTAGAGGTGTAACATAAGGCACCTCACACATATGTCTTATATATGTGATTTTATTTCATCGGTATAGTTACAAATATACATGCATGCATCCAGGAATATATTCCACAAACAGTTCACTGTGACAGTTTCTTATACAGAAGACTTGAGGCTGCACCCTTTGATCACATAAGCTGTGGTATGACTAGAATTTTGGTTACAATTTAAACAGGTTTGTTATCTTACTTTGTTCTGACCAGTGTTAGTTTGTTCTGTCCAGTCTTCAAAAGACCATCTGGACATTTATGACATTGTTTTCTGTCCCACACCACACTCTAATCACCTTTTACCTGGGGCATACTAGTAAACATCAGCATACATTCCTCTGCCCAAACTTGCCTTAGCAATAGCTTGATATTACCTTGCATTGTATCTTTCATTACATGGTTCAATATTATGTTGCATTACATGGCTCAATATTATGTTGCATTATATTTTACGTTACAACCCCGTTTGAGACCATTAAAACAGAAGAAGCCTACGGTCTCATAATATAGGCTGCTGTTGCCACAGTAGATAACGCAGTTGTCTCATTAGATTTTTTAATTTTAGCATAAAGACAGCATGAGAATATAAAAAGTGCCAATTGGAGGGCAACAAACATCAGTACCATCACAAGGGTTGGACTGGTTCCTAAAACAGCCGAGCCCCAATCCCAGCTTCCCAGCTGGAGATAACTGGCAAATATTGGGCATTGGGTGCAAACTGTTGACTAGTATGTTGTTGTTTCAAGACCAGGTCCCTTGTCTGCTGTCTCTGCTGCAGTGCTGCCAACTGTAAAGGGGTGAAGGCAGGCCACGTCATATGTGGTGGAACCGCTAACTGGAAAAGCCCAGTAATTTCTAGGGAAGCATCATTCAAGTGAGTGATATTAACCCATGAGTAGGCTGGCCTCTTGAAGAGTGTCCAATTAGCCACCTGCCAGGTCTCATCACTACATTCCCACACCTTCCACGGTTGTCTGGCCAGGGCACACCATGACTGAGTCCACCGCACTGCCTCACGGTGCCCATTGGCACTAGTTAAAGTAAAGAGGTATTGGTGCAGGACCAAGGGTGAGACCAGGGTCTCCTCACCACATACCAGAGAATGATCCTCCTTTAAGCAGCGATCCTGTTTGAAGACATAATATTGTCCTTGTTTGACAAAAACTGTATCGCCCACTGGCTGCAGTCGCATAATCTGGTCTTGCATCAAGACACCTAGATTGTGTATTTGCCAGGAGATGGTGGGTGGTTCAAAGCAGACAGGAATGACCGACAGGACAGGGATGATATGTGTTAGTACATGATGGCACTCATTAGGCATTGGCCACACCTTTATTAAATCTAGATTTGGAAGTACCACATCTTTTCTACCTAATAGGGTAGAAACATTACCTTTTGATATTCCCAGTGGCAGTCTATTAGTTTCAATGCAGTTAAGTTCACCACGTACATTGTTGTGAGCCTCTGAGGCAATTTGAGCACATGCAAGCTGCAGAAAAGTAACATTTAAATTTTTAACAACAGAGAAATTAAGCATATGAACCAAATTAGCAATCAATTTAAAATTAATAAGAGTATCCCCAAACGCTAACCAATCTAAATATTCATTTTTCCCAGATAACTGCACAGTATGAGCCAGTGGTCCGGCCATGAGACTTCTGAGGGTGACCTCCAGGGATCTAGTATGCCCTTTGAGAACAGCCGCATCAATACCGTCGGTGAGCCCCGTGCCAGCTTCTGCCCAGGCAGCTGCATCAGAAATGTCACGCCTTCTCCGTGACAAGGGAGGCTCCTTTGGAGGAGAGTCAACAGACACTAGCCAGTCACTACGATGAGCATGGTAGTGTCTCAGTTTCATTATAGTAGTTTTTCTACAACAGCACGGATTGTGCAGTGTCACAGACAGGGCAGTTTGGGGAAGGGGACATGTAACAACAGGTTATAATATTCTAAATGACAGGGATAATACAAGGGGTATATATTTTGGGTCAAAATTAAACCATCAGTAGGAGGGGAAAATTTTCTTTTGTGCACACCATTCTGATTAAACACAGCAAGGGTACGGGTTTGATTATGCAGCCATTTTGGGTTACACTGTGTGCCTACGTGTCCTGGCATTACAGATACAACAACCTTATTAAAAGTAACATCATAAGGTAATAACAATATCAACTGTACAAGTCCGATAGTGTAAGCAGCATTTGAAGCCTTAGCTTGGCAGTTCCATCAATAGGATCGATTTCTTAATGTAGGCTCCTCCTCCATGGTAAGCAAGCACTTTTGTTTTTGCCAGGCTTCAACATATTTAATAATAGTCCCATCTTTGTTCTGCACACACATTGCCTTTTCAGGCCATCCATAGTTGCCTGCTTCAATGAAGTATCGGGCAGCACATTGGTTTTCATTACACACCGAAGAAAAGTTACTGCATATTATATACAAGTTCATGTCCCACTGTCCCTCATGACTATGACTTTGGCTAGTAACCAGCGTTGTCCAGTTCCATGAGTATGTCGCTGATTGTACAATTAAAATTCACAGACACAGGCCAAACAGCACCCATATATTTATCTACAACAGAAACAAAAAATGCAGTATAAGGTTTTATCAGATTAAAGGCCGATACAGCTTACAATGACCTATATGCACCCATTGTAATTGCTTTGTTTTTCCTTTAACCCTTTCAATTTGCACTACCCATTATCCTAATAATTGAACCACCCAGAATGGCCCCATCCAATTTGCTTCCCAAGGCCCTTTTTGGGCAAAGTTTTTGACCATTACCTTTCGCCCAAGCCAATTGGTGTGAGTGGGTCTTTTTCCACTTTTTGTTTGTTCTTCCAATGTGCCCTACCCATTGTTTGTGCAGCCTATGGCAGGTATGTGTTCAATTGTGCCCGTAATTGCTGCAAGAACAGATCATCCCCAATACGGTCTTTTACTGGGGTGGACAGGTACGGATCTGAGGGGTAGTAAATTTGCATGTCCCTCCCTGTCATTAAGTGATAGGGTGTAAATCCAGTGCTCTGGCTGGTGGTACCTCTGATGCCCATAAGGATTCTGGATGAGTTAGTGACCCAGTCCTTACCTGTGTCCATGACTGCCTTTTTGAGGGACGTTTTGAGGGTCCGATTCATGTGTTCCACCATACCCGAGGACTGTGGGTGGTAGGGGACATGCAGTCGTTGTTCGATGCCCAAGATGCCGCACAATGCTGACATAATTTGAGAGGTGAAATGTGTCCCTCTGCCATTTTCCAGTGCAACAGGAAAGCCCCCACGGGAGAAAACTTGTTCCCATAGGACCTTGGCTGTCGCCGCTGCTGTATCAGCACAGAGAGGGCATGCCTCGACCCATTTGGAGAAAGTGTCCAGAATGACCAGCATATACCGATACCCTCCATTTGCTGGTGGCAGGGGACCCACAAAATCAATTCGTAGATTGGCCCAGGGGCCATCTGGGAGCAGCACCCTGCCCAACAAAATGCGTTTGCCTTTGGGACGGGGGTTCATTTGAGCACAAATGAGACAAGATTGCAGTTGCATCTTAATTTGCCTGCCCATGGTAGGCCACCAATATTTGGAGGCAACTAATTGGCAGGTCTTATGCAGCCCACAATGACTTCCAAGGCAGTGGTTCTCCATAATAATGTCTTGGCTGAGAAATATCCTCAGTGTCTGGGAGAGGATTCGTCCACCATTTCCCATGTCAGGCCACTTTATTGGCCAATTGATCAACAATATTATTGGTGATTTGATGCACATCAGTGGTGTGCCACTGGTGGGCTTTGACTTTACAAATGGCAATCTGCATGGGTTTGTCCTGACCCAACTGCCAGATGTGTTGAAGTACCGAAGCGAATGCCACGGGTTCACCTGATGCCTTTTGCATACCCCTGCGAGACCATATTGGCAGGTGCTCTGTCAGAGCATTAGCCACAAAGGCACAGTCAGTAAAAATGTTAACTGCACAGTGCCCAGACATTAGAACTGTTTCCCTAATTGCTTCAAGCACGGCACGGGGTGCCGAAGAAGAGGATGGGCACATCACCAAGACCTGGTGCTCTGTCTCGGGAGCACACACGGCATAACCTGTGTGAAAGTGCCCATCCTCCCAATAACAGAAGCCATCCACATAGAGATGGACCGCTGACATAGAGGGGGAACAGGCAAAAATCAATTGCAGGATTTGGAGTGGGACGTGTCCACAGTCATGATCCTCCCCCTCCCACTGTAACATATCTACCAGCATTGGTGTCGTGCACCATTGCACCATCAGATTATGGTCTCACAAAGCCAGGTCCATCTAACCAAACACTGTAAGGAGACACCCTTTACTTCATTTTCCAGCAAAAATTTTGAGGGGGAATGGGGCATTTGTAAGATAGCGTGGGAGAAGCCCACAATGTGTTCTGTAACCTGTACCGCCCAATATACCCCCAGGAGATGGCGAGCACACTTTTCAAATGTCTGCTCCACTGGGGAGAGCACTCTTGAAAACTACCCCACTGTGTGGCTGTGAAAACATGTTTTGGAGGGGATTTGAAAAATGACACCTGTCATGTTCATGAGGTGGGGTAACACAAGAGATATGCTGAACATTAGGGGGCCAAAATCAGCAAAATAAATTTATGAGTCAACATTGAAACAATTCACGTTTCTTCATAACTAAGTTGTTTTTTCACATTTTGACCCCAAATTTTCAACATAGGGCAGGATTCACAAAGAAGATGCGCCCAGCGCAACTCAGATGCGCCGAGCACAGACAGAGTGATTCACAGAGGCATGCGCACTGGGAAATGCCGAGCGCATTCCCTCTGTGAATCGCCCAGACACAGGACAGCGCAACTGGAGATGCACTGGTGCAACAGGAGATGCTTCAGGTCATCCCGGATGCCCTGAGCCTCACAAGGGAGCAAGTCAAAGCAAGTGGAGCAAGCCAGCAGAGCAATAGGGAACAACCATGATGCTGGAACAATGAAACCCACAGACACAAGTGCTGATAGCAACATGCTTATAAAACAGTAAAACCAGATACAAAACTGTACAATAGAAACCCCAGAACAACAAGGAAATAGGGGGCCATAAACAGAAACAGTAAACAGAGCAAGGCCCCATGAAGAGACAGGGGGACACTAGCGCCTGCCAAAGAACACTCTGCAGGGCAGCTGACAGGTGCTGAACAGTCCTGGAAATAGGCCACAGGGTTGCCTGGATGGCCACACGGATCCACCCCTCCACATCAGGCTGGGTCCCACCCCCTGCCACGGCGTGGTATGCCTGGAGACCTACAGCAACAACAGAGAGAACACACACTGAGGGCCTGAATGTAGACAACACCCCCCCCCAGCAGTATCCCACAGCAGCAGACCAGAGCAACAGCAGAATGTACCACCTACCTGACCCTACAAGGGCACCAGACCTGGCACCCAGGAGTCTCTGCCTCTGTGACTCAGTGATGGCCATGGCCCTCCGCCTGTCCTCTTGGCCTGCAAAACACAACTGACAGAGAGCACCATGAGACAACACAGCAGTACCAGTAACACACAGCAACACTGACATGCACGGGGGGGCAGGAACAGCCAAACAGCACCACTGTGCAGGATGCACTGCCACAGCGCCACCCCCTGGCATGAATGCATGCAGCACACAGTGGTCTGCACGCAACCACAGCCCTGCCCATAGCCCTCCCAATGGCACACATGACAGGGCTGCACGGGGCAGATGCAGCCACCGCCATGTGTGCAGGATGACAGTGACCCAAGCGGGTGCCCCATGAGGGCACAACACACACACCCAGCATGCACCACAAAAGGAGCCAGATGAGCGACACCTACCTGGCCTTGGCAGTACACCCCAGTGTGCACGGTGATGCAGCAGCCCCAGTCTCTCTGGAAGTTGCCAAAACGATGCCTGCACTGTTCCCCAGTGTGTGGCAGCCCAGTGCACTGTACCAGCCTCCTAGCAATAGAGGCCCACAACTCTGCCCTGGGCACATGGAGGTCCTCCTGCCCAAACAGCCGCTTCTCCACTGGCATAACAAGTGCCACCAGATGCAGCAGCTCCACCTGGGACCAGTTCATGGCCCTAGGGGATTGTCTACCAGCTCTAGGCATTTCCCCAATGACAGTAACTGTCACCCAGCGCAATGTGGTGAAGCGTGATCAAGGTCCCGATATGCGCCACGTGAAACACAGAGCCACATGTAGTACAATGCGCATAGTGCGTGAAGCGCGATAGGTCAAAGAAAGCATGGCATGCACAATGCCAACCGCTAAGGAGTGGCGAGGTCACAGTCAGGTCACACATGCATGATGCGTGCGCAGCCATGTTGTGCACAGCACATGCTACGGCCACCTACGGTGCACAATGAACAATCCATGGCAATTACGACAACCCAGTGCAGCATGTCCCGTGCATGTGGGTGTATGGACCGCGATACAGGACACTGCACAATAGCCAGCGTTCCTGCAGTGGTGCATCATGGAAGCAGTGTAACGGCGCATATCAGAAGATGTGCCATTGCACACGGTGATCACACATGCATGACAGGTGCATCATAATGTCATGGGCACATCTCAGAGTTGCTCCTAGTAAAGTGAGATGAGCTGGGGCAATTATGCAATTCACAGACAATGCGCCCTAAACCGCCTCGTTCCACATGCATGGGCATCTCAGCCGATTAGCATCTCATTATCAGAGGCCCAGGCCTCATTTGCATGCCCTGAACCATAAATGCTCCCAAAGCTGCAGGCTGAGATCAGGTGACTGAGAGGAAACAGCCTTGAAGGTGAGTACACGGCTACTGTATATTGACATGGTCTACTGAAAACACTGGGGGAATGCACAGGTGCACGCAAGCCTCTGAACGTCTACAGCCACCACATGGGGAACAGTGCCTCCCAACATGCACAGAATGTGGATCGAATGCCCATAATGTTGAACACCAAACCTGTGCAGTACACAGGATGCACAGGACACTGGTAGACAGGTCGCTGCTATGTGCAGACCACCTGTCACAGTACCATGATGCACACATGGCGGCATCTGGGATAGGGCACTGCTGTACACAGGTATGGTTTGCAGTGGGCCTTAGCCATGCACAGCGGCAGATGGTGGTCCTGCGAACCACACGGAGGTACTGTGCCCTGTATAGTGGTACTGTGGAGAGGTATATCATAGAGATTAGAGGAACAAGGTGTGAACGAACTTGATACATTAAGCAGATCAGACCTGAGTTTGATTTTCACAACCTCCACTTGCATACTGTGTGACTCTGAGCAAGTCACTTAACCACCCAGTGCTCCCAGGTCACCCCTGAAAACAGGCACTTGTGCCTAGTGGGCCTTACCCCAGTTACCAAAGACTAAAAATAAATAAAAGTATATGTGACTGGGTGTTACTGGCCATGTGTGGTGGGCGCAGCGATGCACTACCGGTCAGTTCAAGGCACACAATGCCTGTGCAGGCAACACGACAGTGTCGCCATGCCACACACACTGCGGCCAACTGCCCCATGGGTGAGGCCCACCAGGTTGTGCCCCCCCCGGCGCAGCACAGGTGGGACCATGGTCGGGAGTGGTAACACTGCGGCCAGACACACGCTGCTGAGGCACCAGAACATGTTCATGGTGGACAGCACCGCGTGCCCCCTGGGGGGCAGCACAGGCACCCCAGCTGTGGACCCGGTGGATGAGCAAGGCAGGTGCACTGTCCCAACAGTCCCTGTACCGTGCTGTGCCACACACCATACCAGGTCACCCACACGCAGACCACCACCCAGACCACCTGCTGCAGGGGTCCACGTGGGGTCGACGGACTGAGGCAGGCGGAGTGGGAACATGTGGAGCCACAGGCATGCCTAACACCCAAATGCTTCCCCCACAGTAGCCATAATGTCGGAGGATGTGAGTGCCGCCACAAGGCGGCAACTGAACTTCAAGCATGATGAGGAGAGGGCACTCATTGAGGCATGCCATCTACACCTGGCCATCCTCACCGGTAGGGGAGGCAGCTGGACTGCGTGGGCAGCGGGCTGGAAGGATGTGGCCCAGCAGGTGAATGCCATTTCACCATATAAGCACACTGTCACAGAGTGCAGACAGCACAGGAATGATGGGTGCAAGAGGACCAAGGAGAAGGTGGCCAACATCCAGGCCTTTCCTGCGGTGGACAGGGCATGGGCGAGCATGGCCGAACAGCTGAGCCCTAATCAGGGCCTCCTGGCTGCCAGTGTGTCCCAGACAGCCATGCAGGGCATCCCTGGTGGTGGATTCCAGACCGGTGGCAGCCCGTCGCAGCATTGTGAGTAGCCATGTGACCTGGACATGGCTGCCACCCATATGCCAAAGCCGCCACATCTGCCCCCGTACTCCCAGGCACAGTAACATTGGGTTGGTCTCCCCTGGCCAGCCGTGACTTGCACCGTGGTGCTGCTACCACCATGCCACTGCACCGGGGGGCCCATGCCGCTGTGCATCCACATTGCATGTGCCACCACTGTCATGCAGTGTGCATGATGGGATATCGACAGGAGCAACTGTGCCATGGCATGGCCAGCCATGTCATGTCATGCCATGGCACCGCCATGGTCAGGCCTGCGTCCTTGGGCCATGTGGTCAGCCATTTACTGTTGTGCATCAACAATGTGATGTATGTGTACTATGCATTAACCATGTACCCTCTTCTACCCTCCACAGCACCATCACACCTCCAGGGTGCAGCCGTGGCCACGGCTGTACGTTATGCCCTCGAGGGTGATGATGTGGACCTGTCTCATGGGGCCATTGACACCATCGTGGATGACTCTATAGCTGCACCATCCACATCCTGGGCAACACCAGTCATGGCCCCAGCACAGGCGGGCCCCGTGGGCCCCTCAGCCAGCGCTGGCAGGACAGCCGGCAGATACATCACATGGCTGGGGAGCCCATCTGGGTTATCTGAAGATGACCAGGATGACACGGTGGACATTGCTGATGCCCTCCTATTGCTCACCAGTGGCATGCGGGGGGGCCTCAGTGCCACCGCGGTCAGCACTGCCACCACCAGCGCAGGCACGGCAGACAGAGGTGCACCTGACATGGGGATGCCTGTGCACGTGGCCCCAGTTGCCACTGATGACCACACTGCACGGTGAGGCTGCAGATGTGGCACAGCTGCCCACGGCTGCAGGTGCTGTACCCCCTGTACCACTGTCATGTGCAGTGCCAGCGACGTTGGTGGCATCCGGCCAGGTTGCCGCAGTGCACGCACAAGCCCCATTGGCCCAGGAGGACACCACCCATGGGCATACAGTGGCATTGCCCAACCAAGCCCTGCCCATGTCCCAGCCTGACGGGGTGCATCCACCACCTGTGGACGCACCAGGACAGGCTGCTCCATCCCCTGCACGTCGGTGACACCACCGTGAAGCATCACCCGCTAACAACATGGGGGCCTATCTTATCCTCTTGCGGGTGACTGTGTAGGAGCAGGAGGCCCTCCATGTGGAGTTCCGTAGCCACAGGACTGTGATGGTCCAAGAGCATGAGTCCACGGCTGTGTGGCATGTACAGATGCTGGCAGAGGCATGCGTCATGTGGGTGGGCATGACCACAGCTCTGGAGTGGATTGCAGCTGCTGTGAAGGCAGTGGCTGCCACCGCAGCATGCCGTGGACATTGTGCATCCAGTCGGCTGCCACGGAGCATGTCCCGCACACCCCAGTGGTGGAACCGGGTGAGCCCTCTGCTGCTGACTCCATTGCTGCTGGCCTCCATGCCCACTGTCCATGGTTCGGGTGGTGGCCATGGGTTGGCCACTCCACTGGGCACCCGTTCATGGTCCCAGTGCAGCACCCCTGCACGGTCCCAGGCAGCAGCCCCTGTGGCCAGTGGTGGCATGCCCACCACCACCAGCCATGACAGAGGCTGCCCCCATGTCCGTGGCAGCCGGAGCACTGCCCTGTGATGCCCATGTCTCCAAGCCTGCAGTGGAAGGCTCACACACCTGCGTGCACCAGATGCCCTGTGGGTGGTGCCAGTGGTGATGTGTGTGGCGGGAACCCGACCCACAGCAGCCCTGGCACCACTCTGTGCTACCTGTGCAGGACCACCCTCATGTCTGTATGTGCCACTGTTGTGCCATGTGTCATCAGAATGATGAGTGCGTTCAGGTGTCCGCTGTGTCCTTGTGTAGGCCGCTGTGCACACTGACCCATGACATTTGCGGCATGGCCCGTGTGATGCATGGCTGATGCATGCCTGGTGTGTGTGTGTCTCTCTGTGTCTGTGTGTTCCTCACCATGTGTGTGCCTGTGTGCACCTCTGTTTATTGTCCATTGTCCGCTGTGCCCATGGCATGCATTCTCTGCACCTTGGTGCACACCCTGCACACATACATACATACATACCTGCATACTCACCTGCATGGCCCGAAGTGCTCCTCCACCACACACCTGCGGTAGTCCCTTGTCTGGCCATCAGCCTCAGGTCCCACCATCCCAGCCCAGCGTTGCTGCCCTGGCCCTCTGGGGGTGCTCTGGCCCCTCCCTCCCCACCCCTCCCAGAACTGTCGCCCTCACCGGCCTCGACAGGTATTCCATGGTCTAGGGCCATGCTGTGTAGCATACAGTAGGCCAGAAATATGCCACAGGCCTTCTCAGGGCTACGCTATAGGGTGCCACCTGACCGACACAAGCACTGAAAGCACATCTTCAGCATGCCGAAGACACGCTCTATGATGGCGCATGTCGCGATTCGTGCGCCTCATTGTAGTGCTCCTCTGCCTCTGTTCTGGGTTGTCGGAAGGGGGTGAGGAGCCAGGACCTCAGTGAATATGCGGTGTTACCTGTGGGGGTAGGCGTGTGTCCATTAGTATGTTGGGTTACACCTTGCCATGCACCCTGTCCTCATCCCTGGCTTCAGCAGTGTGTGTGCCTGTCCTGCTCTCCCACCCGTGCATTCCCATTGCAGGTAGTCCTGCATCCCCACCCCAGCTGTGCCTTCATGCCCCTGTCCATTGTGTGGTGCACAGCAGTTGCATATCCCCCTGTGTCCGCCTGTGTACCCTTGCACACCCCTGCTGTCTCATGGCCCATGCACATGCATCGCACTGTGCGGGTGCTCACGGCCTGCCCCGTGTCCTGGCCTTGGTGCCCTCCAGTGCTGTTGGGGCCCTGTCACACACACCTATCAGGTGGAAACTTGGTATGTCCCCATCCTCGCATCTCATGCACAGTCCCGAATGGTACCATATGAATGAGTCATGTGCGCTGCCCAGGGTGTATGGCGCAGACACTGGTGATGCACCTTGTGGCATCGCACACCACCTGACAATTCACGGAGTGGTATCCCTTCCAGTTTATGTAGGCGGTGGTATCTTCACCAGGTGATGCGTGAATTGCCACATGGGTGCAGTCTATGGCCCCATGATGCCTGGCATGTGTGCCACCCTGTAGAACCCCTGCACGGCTTCTGTCTGCTCTGACTGCATGCTGGGGAAATGGATGTATTCTGAAGCTTGCAGTAGCAGTGTGGTGAGGAACTGTGTGAGGAGGTGGGACGAAGGGGCCTGTGAGATGCCAGTGGCATCCCCAGTAGGCCTCTGGAAGGTTCCTGTGGCGAGCATGCACGTAACTGTTGTCACCTTGGTCTCCACCGAGATGGCATGACCTCGTGCAGTGGGTGCCTGCATTACATCATGGCACAGTTCACAGAGCTGCCTCAGAATGGCCCTGTTCAGGCGGTATCGGTCAATTGTCTCCACCTCGGTCCTCTGCTCAAATGACAGCCTGGCACAATACCACCATGGGGCCAGCCACCTACGGTGACTTCCACCACCCTGCCTCCTTCTCCTTATTGGTGCACCTGCAATGGCCACTGCTGCTGGGTTCATACTGCTGCAGGGTACTCAGTCTGGCCCTCTGACCAGTCTCTCTGGCTTGCTGTGCTGGCTGGCTGTCTCTGTCTCTCACTCTCTCTCTGTCTCTCTCTGTCTTCCACTCTCCCCCTGGATCAGGCAGTGTGCTGCTGCAGAAATTCAGTCAACAACTTGCAGGTAGGCTATGATTAAGTCTCCTTCTTTTGTACTTATCTTTCTATAGCGCATCTTGCCTTTGCACTGGAAATCCACATGCTTGAGCCATGAATTTGCACTGTGAATCAGGTTGCACTGTGTATGCATGGGTACGACCCCTGTATAAGCACCGATTGTCATTACGTTGCACCTATGGTGCTTCTCATTGGGTGCAGGGCATCTCAGTTGTGTTGGCGCGTTCACCTAGTTTGTGAATCATTCTATGGCGCATTTCTGACTTGCGCTGGCGCATCTGAGTTGCGCTGGGTGCATCTCTTTTGTGAATCCTGCCCTTAGTGTTTTTATTACCCCATGTCATCATCAAGCAGCTGGATTTTTAAACATTTTGGCCAAAAGATGGTTACACAGAGGGACTGTGAAAACATGTTTCAAAGGGGATTTGAAAAATAACACCTGTCATGTTCATCAGGTGGGGTAACAAAAGGACTATGTTGCACGTTTGAGGACAAAATCTGTAAAAATCACAAAGTTATGAGTAAGTGTTGAAAAACTTCAGTGTTTCCTCATAACTTTGTTGTTTTTTTGACATTTTGATGCCAAATTTTCAATACTGTCTTTTTATGACCCCACCTTATGATCACAGCAGGTGTAATATTTAAATTCTGTTCAAAAGCTGCCTTCCCAGAGAAAGTGCAAAAACATGTTTTGGAGGAGATTTGAAAAATAACACTTGTCATGATCCAGAGAGGGTTATAGCATTGGACCTCAGGTAAGTAAGTAAGGAAGGGGTGGAGGGTTGAATGCTGAGTGAGGGGTTGGGTGGGTGGGAGGGTAATGGCGGTGGGGACAGTGATGGCAACAAACATCAATGGGCCATTTTCTTTTACGTGGTTTTAAAAGATAAAAAGACTATGAGCGACAGTTTTCTTTATTTCAGATACCAGCACTGGGGATTGGGTACTCCAGTGTTGATATCATCTTTGGCGACAGTGGAGGTGGGCCTGGCTGACGATTGGTCTGACACTGTTGAGCCCCTTGCAGACTGCCCTGCAATAGATCAACAGTGACACACCTCTCAAATCCACTATCACAGGAGCATGTTCGCGTTGCACAAATGCAAACATAAAAATGTGTATGGTGCTGAATCTATATGGTGATTGCATTATTAATGGATTGCACGTAGAGCAGGAATGAAAAAATGGGCTAGAAGAAAGGGACAAATGACACTTAGACTGAAAATGAGGTGCTGAAAGCAACTCACATTGACATCGTGCAACTCTTCACATACTGTGCATATTCCAGTACACCTTCTAAATTAGTAAATATGAATAAGAATCAACTTGAAGGGACTGTACAGAATCCTTTAAAGGTTGTATTAATAAAAGCACTATTGTAGAAAGCACTAAGAAAAGTGGGAAAGTCAGATGAAATATTGTACCATACAATACAGGTAACTATTCGGCTGCATTTTTACATTGCATTTTAAGACATCTCTAAAAAGAGAAAGATCTAAAATGAAAAAAATGGTACTGCTAGACAAAAGAAAATATTTTTTTGCTGATTAGTACAATAGAAACATAGAAACATAGAAACATAGATTTTGACGGCAGATAAGGACCGCTTGGCCCACCCAGTCTGCCCATTTCCCTACCTATTGGATAAGCTGCAGATCCTAGTTAACCAGCAGCCTACTTCTTCCTACCCCTACCCCCTAGAATTGCCTTATGACTGTCCCATGCATGCTTGAATTCCACCACTGTTTTTGACTCCACAACCTCCTCTGGAAGGCCATTCCATGCATCCACAACCCTCTCTGTGAAACACAAATCACAAAGTTCTGAGTAAGTGTTGAAAAACTTCAGTACAGTTGCAAAGTGTCTAAAGCACTGAAACTGTTGCTGCAGTTCAGAGCTGACAGGACCTAGTACACAATACAAAGATTGTGCAGAATTTTAGATATTATTGTTCATAGTCAAGGCTCAGTCTCACAATATTCATTTTTGTGGGTGCTCTAGTCCATTTACAGGAGTGGAATTAAATCCATTTCTTCATTAAAATCATTAGGTTGCCCCTACAAAACTTAATAAAATGAATACTGCAGTATCAACAGCATGTCCTAAATGTACTGCCACCTATTCCTTGAGAAACAGAATGAAATAGAATGTATTTTGTAAGGTTCTTTTGCTGAAGAATATATTATTAAGAGAAAGACAGAGTGGGGAAAGGGTGACTGATATAGTCCTGGACTCTCATGAAGGTCTGAGAGTGGAAACTGATGTTTTGTATTTCTCATATTCTTCTGGTCTTTGTCAGAAAAAATGGTTTTGCTGTATTAGAACACAAAGAGTTGTTGTTAAGCTCAGATATGTAAGATTCTGACCCATCAGATTCAGACTGAATGTTGAAAAGGGCCATTAGATCTCCATACAACTGCAGATTAAATATAATAAACTGAAATATCACAGGTATCTCTAATAAATCTGATAATGGTGCCAGGTTAAATTCTCTTAAAGCTTTTGATATAACTGCCTTGGAGGAAACTTGGCTGGATAAAGTAATTGATCTTACCCTACAGGAGTTCTAAAAATGTGATGTTCCAGATACAATATCATGCAATAAGACAGATGCAGAAGAGGTCTAATGACCTTCATTTCTACAAAATTAGAGTGTACAGTTGAGGTATGGGACCTCAGCCAAGGCTATTGGCTGATACTTTCTATTACATTTGGAACCTGTTATAAAATGTTGTTCATGAATGCTTATATTATTCCGTCATTGCCACAAGCTGAGTATGTCTCTATCTTGGGAAACTTTGAGCAATTAATGATGAAGATAATGGAGTCAGGTAAACTGTGCAAATTAGTCATTATGGAAGACTGGAATGCAAGAGTAGGCAGTCAATATGAAAAACAAATAACAATATAGTAGATTTGAATGATCTAACTTGTGTTTTAAACATTTCTGACAGGATCTCACTTGATAGGAAAATCAGTACCTGGGGGAACATGTTGTTAAATTGCTTCCATGATAATAACCTAAAAATGTTAAATGATAGTTGTGACTCTGATAGACCAGAGGAGATCAGTTTCCCCACTTTGTAGGGAGATTCAACTTCAGATTTAGCTGTGACGGGTATAAATGCTTATAAAAAATGTTGGGACTTTTAATGTGGTGAAGGAGGTGGTCTCTGATCACTTTCTGATTCATCTTTTGCTTAATTTAATTAAGAATATATCAGAACTTTTAATTAACACAACTAACTCTGATGATGAAGCAGATCGGCACTGTATTCTAAGATAAAATGGCATCCTCTAATGCCCAATAAAATCAATGAATTACAGAACTCACTTAGGGTAATATCCTCAGAGAAACTATGACTCAGTACCTGGATCAGGATGTTCTAAATTGCTATGAGGAACTGATGAAACATATTAAACTAAATTTGAACTCAGGGGCTAGAAAACAAGCAAAAGCCAGTGCCGTGATAAGTACAGCCCCTTGGTATGATAATGAGCATCTAAAACTTTAAGCTACACTTTACAAAATAGGTAGGAGCAGCAGAAAATCTAACACCAAATTTTATATGAAAGCCATGGTTGCTATTAGAAGGGAATATGGAAGCTGATACAAAAAAGAAAAAGGGATATAATACATACTTACAGTATGGTGTGAACATCAAGATTCTATTACGCAAAACGATTCTAGTTATTTGGAGGTCTTGGTAGCTACAAGCGAATGTGAAGATGCTTTGAATATTGACGCAGTGATTCCTGTGAGCAGATGGATCAAACATTATATAAAATTGTTTGGCAGTGATAATATTCTAAACCAATCACATAGCGGTAGCGTGACCCTCTTGGTGCCTGAAAAACAAATCAGAAACTGGGAGGGATCATGCTCCGCAAACTTCTCAACAAATATCAAGACAGATGGAGACCGAGACCTACTCAACGGTAATATTTTTTTATTTTTATTCACAAGTAGCATATCTACCAAGTGTTGTCTGTCTATGTTTCATAGTGCACCTGCTACTTCATCAGGACCTAAAGATATACATACATTTACTCTTTAATACATATATAACATCGGGAATATTCTTCACAGCTTTAACAAAACTTTTCTCAATTATTATTGTTAAAAAAATCATATCAAATGTATACAATAGCCAGTATATTAAATCACAATATTTAAAAACTCTGTGTGACCACTACCTGGGTTAAGCTGTGTTTTAAACATGGTTATTTTTATTTATAATTACTATCATTTACATCCAATCTAATATTTGTATTTCTTAAATACATTTTGAATCAAAACAATGTTATTCCCACCTTTTGGTAGCATGCTTAATTTGCTGTATTCTTTTTGTTCAGATTATTCAGGTTTGCATAGCAAGTGGGATGGGATGGGGTTGGAAAAAGTATTAATATTTTACTGTATGCAGATGACACAGTCTGGATTACAAAATTTGCACGTGGGCTGCAAAAGGCCCTAAATCAAGTTATTGATGCATTAGACCAGCCAAAGTTACAGTTAAAATATTGAAAAATCAAAACTCTTGGTGATCAGTAGACCAAGGAATATAAAATTTAAATGAAATGTCAAAGGAAATACAATTGAGGAGGTATCAAGTTGTACATACCTTGAGGCACTCATTTATGGAACCATACTCATGGAATTACCATATAGAGGTTGCCAAAAAATAAGAGGTAGACAAGCTGTCCTTGCAATAAATTAATTTCCTGAACAATATGGCCCAGATATTCAAACTGTGCCAGGCTGTGGCGCAAGCCTGGGCGCAGCTCAACTTGGCTGCGCGAGGGGCATTGATCGGGTGATATTCAACGGAGCTGTACCCATGGCTCAGCATCGTTGAATATCGCACTCTTGCCACCCGCAGTGCGCATGGTGCAGTGGCACTGCACCAGCGCCAGTGGCCAGAGTGGAGCATGGGGATGTGCTAGCGTAAGTTCCATTGCGCCATGCATATTCAAAAGTTGACATGCAAATGGAGCCATAATGTCTGCAAGGCACAAATGGGGTCATTTGCATGTCATTATGGCCCCATTTGCATGCAGGTGTGCTGATCCCCGACAACTTGCACCTGGCACCCTGCCAGACAGCAGCCATCAGGGACCAATGCCTCCTGCAGTGCGGCAATGTGTTCCACAGCCCGATTGCGGGCTTCAGTACAAAAAGAAATGCATCATATATCCCTGGTGATCCAGTGGACCCATCTGCCTGATCGTGGGCTGAGGTAAAAAAGAAATATACCTCTATTCCTAGTGGTCCAATGGACCTGTCTGCCCCATCATGGGCTGAAGTAAAAAAGAAATATACCTCTATCCCTGGTGGTCCAGTGGACCCATCTGCCCGATCGCAGGCTAAAGTTAAAAAGAAATATACCCCTATCCCTGGTGGTCCAGTGGACCCCCCCCTCCCCACCGCCCACTGATCCCACGCCCCGCTCCCCAGTCAGCGGCGGGCAGCACCACCCGCCTGCCGCCCTGCACGCCCGCGATGACACGTCAGCTGGGGCTGTCGCCCATTGGTCCACAGTGTGAGCCAATGGGCATGCAGCCATATCATACTATGCATTCCAGATATGTGAATGGATCCATTCACATATCTGGAATGCTCAGATCGATATGGAGCTGCACGCCCATTGGCTCATGCTGGGACCACTAGGCACAGCCCCACCGATGGTGTTAGTCAGTGGGCGGCGGGCAGCGGGAGGGTGCTGCTGCCCACCGCTGACCAGGGAGAGGAGCGGGGCAGTGGGGATCAGTGGGCTGGTGGGGAGGGGGGGGTCCACTGGACCACCAGGGATATAGGTATACTTCTTTTTAACTTTAGTCCGCAATTGGGTAGACAGGTCCACCGGACCACCAGGGATAGAGGTATATTTCTTTTTAACTTCAGCCCACGATCGGGCAGATGGGTCCACTGGACCACCAGGGATAGAGGTATATTTCTTTTTAACTTCAGCCCGCGATCAGGCAGACAGCAGTCTACCGGACCACCAGTGCTATAGGAGTTTGTTCTATTTTTAACTGATGCCCGCAATCGGGCATGGAGGGGCGCCACCACGGAGGTGCAGTTGGAGCACGGGTGGCCACCCACAGGTGGCAGCTGCTATGTTGCACCCTGCAATGTGGCAGCTCACCTGTGGGTGGCTGGCCATTGCTCCTTTTTTTTTGCTTAACTTTGTGCTGGTGCAGGAAGGGGTTGCGCATGCATGGCTCTGCACATCCTGGGCCAAATATCAGGCTGTGCAGAGTATGCATGGGCATGCCCCTCTACCTGCTCCTGCATACATTATTGATGCGCTCCAGCACATCAGGATTTGTACCAGGTGCAATTCCCATTTGAATATCACGCCGGGGCGCATCAGCGGGTTGTGCATGGCGCAACACTGTTGTGCCATGCTCACCCCTTTTGAATATCTGGGCCCATATGAATAATTCTGCTGAAGCTTTATTGAAAACTTATGAGATGAAAGTTAATGCCTGCCTGTTATTTTGGGACAGAGATCTGGGGCTCACAAAGGTTCTGGAAGCATTAGAACTTTTTCAGAACTTATATCTATGATTCATTTTGGGTCTTCCACAATTAATCCCAGCAGAATTTCTAAAAGCAGAATGTGACATCCTGTCAAGTAAGTCCTTGACAGAAATAAGACTTGTTGGGCCCCATATTCAAAAGGTTAGTGTGGCACAAACTGGGATTGCACCATGCTAACCTGGAATAGCACCGGCTGTTGGGGGCATAGCCATATTCGAAGGCCACCTATGCATGGTACACCCCCAATAGCACCGTTACACACAGTATCACGCTGCGCCCATGCACATGAGGGATCTCTGATGCATATGCGGTGCAGCACAATATTGACAGTTTTCAGAAGCACTAAATGGTCACTTGTGCAGCACAGTTTAATGTTTCTGAAACCCAGCCCTTAACAGTGCACAGAGGGGTTGGGTGCCCCACACCCCATCCACACACCAGCAAGAAATGGGTTCCCTGGTGGTCTAGCAGTCCCCCCCAGCCCTGATCCCTTTCACTATATATAACAGCACTTCCTGCTGGTCCTCCCCCAATCCCAACCTCCCATAGTATGCATATGTGTGTATATATATATATATATATATATATATGTCCTAGTGGTGTAGACCCCCCACCCTGGCAGGTACTGTCCACCACTCCCCGCATCTCTCAATCCTCCTGAGAGCCAGTGACCGGCACAGGCCTCTCGTACAATTACTGCCAGCTGCAGACTGAGCTCTCAAGGGGCATGTACTATACAATCAGCTGATTGTACAGTACGTGCCTTGAGAGCTCAGTCTGCAACTAGCTGTGGTGAGTGGAGGGCTGTGCTGGTCGCTGGCTCTCAGGCTTGGGACAGGGAGGAGCAGGGTGATGGGACAGTACCTGCTGGGGTGGGGTGATGGGGGGGAGTCTAGTAGACCATCATATATGTATGCTACAGGCAAATCAGGATTAGGGAGGGGGAACCACTAGACCATCAGAGAGTACTGTCATATATAGTAAAAGGGGATCGGGGCTAGGGAGGGACTGCTGGACCACCAGGGAGTACTTTCATATGAATATACATATGAAGAAGCCAGCAGAAGAAGGCCATTTGGTCTATCAAGTCTGCTCGTACTGTAGGGTCCACAGCTTGAGCTACTGTCCCTGCCCTCCCTTCCCACTCCTCCCATCCTCCCTACCCATGATCCTTACCTCCCTCTATGCCTATCCCAGCCTCTCTTAAAGCTGCCCACTGTCTTCAATGAGATGACCTCTTCTGGCAGCGCATTCCAAGTGTCTGCCACCCTCTCTGTGAAGAAGTGCTTCTTGACCTCCCTCCTGAACCTCCCACCCTCCAGCTTAAGACTGTTCCCTTTCATGTTATGGTTGCCACTTGGCTTAAAGAGACTCTCCTTATCAACCTTATTTATTCCTTTCAAGTACTTGAAGGTCCCAATCATGCCCTCTCTCTCTCTTGTCTTCCAGGGAATACATGTTCAGTGCTCTCAACCTCTCCTCATATGCCTTACCCTGCTGACCCATTATCATCTTTGTAGCCCTCCTCTGGACCTTCTCCAGCTGGTTAATATCCTTTTTGAGGCGTGGGCACCAGTACTGAATTCCATACTCTAGATGTGGCCTCACCAGTGACCTGTACAAGGGCAGTATAACCTCCTCTCACCTACTACTGATCCCCCTAGATATGCATCCCAGCATCTGTAATATTGCATGGGAGGGTATCAGGATTTGGGAGGGGGGACCTGGCCCGAGCACACTCAGCTGATGTGCGGCATGCAGATGAGTCCATAGTGGGCATACAAATGGCCTGTTAGCACAGTGCATGCCCAATGATCTCATCTGCATGTTTGGCCTGAATAGCGCCCATAGGGGCTGCTGCACTAACCAATGTGTGCCACGCTTCACCCCCATGGGCGGTCTTCGGCTCAGTGCTCTGGTAGCATGGCACACAGCATGGCAACTGCCTGCTGTGCATCACACTACCATGGCCTGATATTCAGACAGATAGCATGTTCTGTTCAGATCATGCTATCTGTTTGAACATTGCACCAGAGCCGGGCCATCCCGATTCCATGTCATAACTGCGATCCCGGAAAGGTGATCGTCGTTAAGGTGAGTGTACATCACTGAAAATCAATTTCGGCGATGCACACTCACAGAGCAGACAACAAGGGCACCCAAGACCTGCAGGTCTCGTTGTTAATTTTGATCACCTAGTTCACGGGATACTGGCTGACCTTAGTTTTTTGCACAGCACACCTGTGTGCGCACGCAGCCAGCAGCCAGCCAGCTCTGAGTGTCGGGCCCATTAACTTTTTCCTACGAATAATGAAAAAATAATACCTTTTTAAAATGTTGCTGGTATGAGGCATTGAAGATAATAGGAGATGGACAAGTATTAGCTCTTAAACACTGGATATGGTTTGAGGAATTAAATAAGAAGATTAAACAATACAGCCTACAACCCATACTGAAAAGTTGGAACCCAGTGGATGCCCAAAAATTTAAGCTAGAAGCTTAACAGAGGATAATTGATATAGCTAAACAAAAACACGTGGAAAGAATAAATAATACACAGTATTTTACTCACTACAGAGCTGTTTAACTATCAGGTAATATGGAAAGATTTATCGCTATTTGTCAAAATAATTTACATGTCAAAATGATAGTAAGGGCATGATATGGAGAAGAGGACAGGAAATCATTTCTAACTGGCAGCTGTTAATAAAGTTCTTCTCAGAAATTATATGGATTCTCTTAAATTATCCATATTTAACTGTACCTGAATAAAAAGTGATACAAAAAACTGTATTTTGCATTGTTTAGTGTTTATGGGCAGCATTCTGTTACAGTTCTCTTCATGGAGCTAATATTTTTGGAGTTTTAACTATGTCACAGTTTGTGCACAGAACTCTAAGCATAGTTCTGATAGGTCAACAGCCCATAATTAGCATTCTGTGCACAAACTGTGACATAGTAAAAACTCCAAATTACTGGTTCCATGAAGAGAGCTGTAACAGAATGCTGTCCATAAAAAACCAAACAATGCAAAATACAGTTTTTCACATCACTTTTTTATTTATTCAGGTACAGTTAAATAAGGATAATTTTGGGGAATGCATATCATTTCTGAGAATAGAAACTTTATAAACAGATGCCAGTTAGCACAAATTTCCTGTCCCCTTTAATGCTTGAACCTCCACATGTTTCTTGAATTGGATATAGGTCTCAAAGGGTTAGATTGTAAGAGTGGATGTTCAAGGAAAGGAACTTTAATACACCTACAGTTGGAATGTCCAAATTCAGAAGTGCTGAGAAAAAAATTCTTAACTGGAATTTTAATAACACTACCTACAAGTACAAACGAGGTGAAGATTAAGATCTTACTGAGTTCTTATAATGCTCATGTATCTTTTACAATTGCTAAATTCATTATTGCTGCTAATAATTTAAGAGAGGTGAGATGGAAATTGGTTAATGTTTTAAACATTTATGATGTAACTCTTCTCTAAAACTTGGATGTTTTTTACCTTATGCGTGTAGTTTTTTTGTCTGGTTTGCCAATTGCCTGACTGACTGCACCCAGCAGGTGAGGTGGAGGGGGTCCTTGTCAGAGAAGTGCGCCATTAAGGAGGGAGTGCCTCAAGGTTCAATCCTGTGCCCCTCCCGTTCTCACTGTTCGTGAATGACCTCAGTAGAAACTGTGGGGACAGTTCAGTTGTCCAATACACACACGATGCAGTGACCTATAGAACTGTAACCAGTGTAACTGACTTAGCCAGACATCCTCAGGAAGAATTCAGGTCCTTAGAGAGGTGGCTCCAGGCAAATGTGCTGCTCCTTAACACCTCTAAGACATAAGCCATGTTGTTTGGCTCCAGATCACTCAGCTCAGACAGGAGCTCTCTCCTTTCCCTCGCGTCCTCACCTGGCTTGGGAATTGAAGAAGTGAGTCAATTCGGATACCTTGGCCTGGTACAGGACCCGAGTTTCTACATGAAACCCCACGTTGATATGATCACTAGGTCAACCCCTCAAAAACTGGGGCTACTATATAGGCTGAGCCCGTAAATGATCCCAGAAAGAAGGATGACTATAGCCAACAATATCCTACTCCCCAACCTAACTTACGCTGTTCCTATTTTGCACTCACTTCCAAAACAGGGGTTCAGCAGGATGCATACACTCTATAATAAGGTAGCCTGCTTTACTGCCAAGTCCCACCCAGGAGGCACCGCTGTGATGTGCAAGCCTCCCTAAAATGGCCTTCACTTGACCATCGCTCCAATACCAGCTACTGTGCCAAGCTTTCAAACTAATGCGTGACCCTCTGTCTGGTAGTCTTGCTTGTCTACTTAAACCCAAGGGATGTCTAGTCATTTTGTACTACATCCTGTATGACTTAAGTTGTCTACCTATGAATGTATCATTGCATGATCTCTACTTACTGTATGTACTGTCACATGATTGTACATGTAACTAACTCCAGGTCGCCCCTGAAAAAAGGGATCCTCGGGTCTCAGTGGGCCTATCCAGTGAACAAAATTGAATAAATAAATAAATAAAGTGTATACATTTTATGTCTATATTCAGCCTATTGTGGCTTTATATGGTATTCATTAACGTTGAACTACTATCACCACAGGAACTTTAACACATCTCATTTACTCATGTCCTTATCTCATTAACTTCTGGATAAAAGTAATTAATACTATGACTAAAGCATTAGAAAATTAATTAGCATTCTCTCCACTACTTAGTATGCTAGGGATCACCAATCCCTTTTTCAAGTCTCTCAAAAATAAAACATCCTTAATCACAATTTTAATTCTTATAGTAAATAAAATGTATATTTATTAAATGGAAAGACTCTACATCACCTACATGTGAAACTTGGGTTAACATTATGATCGCTATCACGAAACTTGAAAAGTACAATATATTAAAAATAATAACCAAGAGACCTTTGAAAGAATCTGGGCTCTGTTCCATAATATTATTCAAAAAGGTATTAATACATAAAGTTCATTATGTTTACATCATATAATCAGAGAATATGCTTGGGAAAGTTAAATATCCTGGTTGGTGATCTAAATGTAAACTGGCTCGCCAATTCAGCAGCTGCCATCAAGGACGCCTTTGTGGCACTGGACCATACCCAGCTGGTCCACCAACCCACTAGGGTAAACACCGCAAATGGCTCCCAGATCCTACTAGACATATTACTAACTAACCGACCACATAGAATCTCTGACCTAGTGGTCCTTCCTGACTCTCTGTGTGACCACTCCTCTATCCTCTTCTCCTGGTCGTGTCACCTGCCCAAATCCCAACCTAGTGTCTCCACCCGCAGATGCTTACGACCAGGTGGACTTCAAAAAATCAAACATTATCTGGCCCAGTGGGACTGGGCCCCTACTATCCTGGGCATTTGCTATTGACCTGGCCCTTGATTACTTCAGATGCTCATTCGACAAAGCATGTGATATTTTTGCCTCCCTGACTAAAACGCAAACTGTAAAACATAATGTCCCATGGATCACGCCCTCATTACGGCAGCAACTAAAACAAAGGTATGACCTCTGGCACAGAGCCATTGAATCTGGTTCCCAAGCAGACAGACTAGCCTACAAAGCAGAATGCAATAGGTGCACCTGGGCCATATGCAAGCCCAAGGCTGAATATTATAAAGACACCCTGGCTTCCTCCTGTGGGACTGCATGAAAGTTTTGGGACAACATTAAAGAATTTAATGGCAAATCCCACCTCCCCCCACCCTCCCAGCTCTGCATCAACAATGCCACATCAACCAACCCACAGGCTATTGTTAACTGCCTTAACTCAACCTTTTCCGATCTAAGTACAGTCCTCCCGAGCGACTTTTTCGACCCTATCCCAGCTACCCCTGAACCAAACCTCCAGTGCCCCCCTTTCTACCTTAGGGTTATTACAAAGCAGGACCAACCCACCTCTCCAAAGCTCTCAGTGGCTTCAACTATTGCAAAGACTCTTTTGACATGAAAATCCTCTACCGGGTTCTTGACACTGTTCCTTCCCCCCTGACCGACCTCCTTAACCACTCCCTATGCTTGGGGCAGTTCCCAACAGCCTGGAAAACTGCTACAATTACCCCAATACTAAAAAGTGGAGACGATGCCAACCCCAACAACTATCGGCCCATCTTCATCCTTCCCCCTCTCTCAAAAGCCCTTGAAAAAATTATTTCCGACCAACTCACCGAGTATCTGTGAGCCCACAATTTATTATGTAGTGAACAACATGGCTTCAGATCAGGCCATAGCACAACCACAGCCCTCATTGAATTCTCCAATTTCATTCACTCTGCCCTTGACCGTTAACATCTTGCCGGAGCCATCTTCGTAGACCTCTCTAAGGCCTTTGATATGGTCTCCCAACCCCTCCTCCTGGACACACTCCACCACACTGGTCTATCATGTGGACCACTCTCTTGGTTCAATAGCTGCCTTACCTCTAGATCCCAATGTGTTAAGATAAATGACACCCTATCTTCCACCCTGCCTGTCTGCTCGGGGGTCCCCCAGGGATCCATATTGGGCCCCCCACCTCTTCAGTATCTACTTAAATGCACTACCCAACTCTGGTAACTTGCTGCTATATGCTGATGGTGCAGTTCTCTATGCCTCACACCCTTGCCCTGACAACCTACAGTCCTCCCTCCAAGACTCGTTCAATCAGATTGAAAGTTAGTTCGCCAGTCGCAGACTTGTGGTCAACATCAAAAAAACAAAAGCCATGCTATTTGTCCACCAACAGAGCAAGGCCAAGGACACTGAACTGAAAATCCTCTCCCCGTTCACATCCCCCTGGAACAAGTACTCACTTATAAATACCTCAGCCTTACCTTTGATGCCTCCGTATCCTTCCAGCCCACATTAACATCCTGACCTCAGCTATTAATACCCGCATCGGCCTCCTATATCGGCACAAAGACTGCCTGATGCCAGAGGCTCTCAAACTGGCTGTCACCTCTTCTGTCCTCTCTCTCTCTCTCTCTCAGTGACTATGGGCTCCCCATCTACTCTGCTGCGGACAACACCACCCTAAAAAAAATTCTCATAGCCATTAATAAAGTGTGCCGACTCCTCCTAGGCACTTATAAACGCTCCCATACTTGCCCCTTCTACGCTCTTATGAACATTCTCACCCTGGAGGAAAGGCTACAATATCAATCCTGTCTCCTCACCAAAAAAATCCACCTAGGGTTAACTTCACTGGGGGTCTCGGCCTCACTACTCTTGTGTTCCCACATTGCGACCACTCGTTCTACCAACAAACATCTGTGGACCGTGCCCAGGGTCAGAACCTTCCTAGCTCAGAGATCATTCCTCTCTAGAGCTCCTGCCTGGTACAATGAGCTCCCCCCAGCCATAACCTCCATTCCCAAGCTAGGACACTTCAAGACCATCCTAAAAAAACACATTCTTTCCTTGCATCTATAGCATTGCAACTGCTAATCCTCCTAACTGACCTGCACAGAGCTGCACTAGGCCACTACCCACTGACATTGCAACCAACTGTATAGGACTAACTGTATAGGACATCTTTGCTGCTGATCTATGTCTTCTGCTATATGACAATGCCCTAGAGGTTGTACCCACAATGTAATTATATTACCTGTACTAATATCAATACCCGAGCTACTACATGTATAGGTCAATAGTCACCCAGGCTATTATATGTAAATACCTGTAAATACTTACTTAAACTGTGTTGTCTCACTAATGTACTGATCACTGTTCCTACTATATGACAATGCCCCAGAGGCTGCACTTGCTCTGTAATTGTTCCTCTGTACTAATATCAATACCCTAGCTACTACATGCATAGATCTTCAGCTACCTTGGCTATTATATGTAAATACTTGAACTGTGATGTCCCACTAATGTACCATCTCTGAATGTATGACTATGCTGACACGGAGCCTTTGTAAATGAGTCTGTGACTCAAAGGGTTGTAATTCCTATGACTGACTAAATAAATAAATAAATAAAATCGTTGTTCCTTATGATGCCATAGAAATGTTATTAAGTTATTAATGAATTATATGTTGAAGGTTTTTCTCTTCCAATTGTATTGCCATTGTTTGTTACCATTTGGCTTTCAATAAAAATACATTATAAAAAAAGCATTAGGTTTAATGTTCATACTGTATTTATCCAATGTGTCTCTTTTTGCAACAGCAGCTTTAGTCTGTCCCCAGGCAGGTGCATGTTCCAACAGCATGAAGCTGAAGTCCTTAACTTGTGCTCCATGGACCTCTTCATAGTGTGTTGCAAGAGCACTCCTAATAATGTCCCGACTGTTCCTGGATATGCTCCTTTGCTTTCTGCTTGGTACTGTCCACATAACACAAATGGCAAGAACACCATATGATGTAAATCAGAAACATTGTTGCACACCTCATGAATTGCCTTTTTTTTACTTTTTATTTATTGCTTTTGGTGGTACATGGAATAATAAAGCAACATTTCATGGGAGTACAAGAAACCATATCTGTTTTACAATTACAGGAGTTCTTGATACAATTTGTAGTACATTATTGCAGAATAATTATATAATTCTAGGAGAGGAAGTTAGGAGTGCTCAATTAAAGCCCCTGGGGCAGGTTAAGTCTCCTTAGTGTATCGATATTATCCCTTTTATAACCAATCCCCAACAGTAATCAGGCTTATTAAATGAAATTGTGGAGGGCTGGCCGGACCCACAAGGGGATTTTAGCATTCCTCGCACTTATGGTACCAAATCTGGTCTACAGGTACACATATACATAAACCAGGTGGTCCAGCGATTCATGAGAGTTGTGGTTTTATTATGCAGTTTTGTCATTAAATTCTCCATTTTAGAGATATCATATATCATGTCTTCCCAGCTCCTGATTAATGGAGGGGCCGACTGTAGCCACAGTCTAGTAATGACTTTTCTGGCTGCTGCTAGGAGAATACTGATCAAATATATCTGGTGTGTCTGCTTAAGCTGTTTAGGTAGATGTAATAGAATAGCAGTCTCTGGTGGTGTAAGGTATCCCAGGGCTGGGAAGAGCTCCTCCAGAGTCCTACCCACCTCCCCCCAGAAATCATTCAAGATAGGGCAAAACCAGAAAACATGGGCATGTGTTGATACCTCACATCCCCAACCTCTTCAACAGGAAGCATCTCCAGATGTCATGTATTTAGCTGTGATTTGTGGGGTGCAAAAAAACTGCACCACTACCATCTAGCCAAACTCCCTCCAACTATAGGAGCCTGTTGTCTTGTGTGGTCTACGCCAGATACGTATCCAATCATCTTGTGTAAGCTCTAACATTAGGTCTGTCTCCCAATTTGTTTGCATACTCTCCATCTCTTTTGTAGGGAGATTGATCAAAGCCTTGTAAAAGTGTAACATCAGGTGTCGGGGGGGAAGTATCTTGTTGTATCTGGGTGAGCAATGTACTTAGCAGCAGGACTATTTCAGAAGATACATCAAGTCCCAACTCTTTACTTAAGTAATAACTTAGTTGTAGGTATCTAAAAAATCCTTGTGAGGGAGGTAGAATTCCATCTGTAACTGTGCAAAGCATTTTAGAATACCCTGGTTATAGAAATGATGTGTATAGATCAGTCCCCGTCTATGCAATCCCTTGAACTCACTATCTAGGCTCTCTGGAGTGAAGGTTGGGTCTAACGCCGGTATACACATCCACCCAGCCACAAACATATTCTCCAGGCGCCGTTGAAACTGTGTTCAGCTACATAATAAACTGGAAGTAAAGATTTTATGATCACCTATCTGGGCTATTGCATCAGGTTGGAACACGGTAGTGTGATCCAAGGGGAGGTTTGAGACAGACCTCTCAATCTGTACCCACATAGGAGTCTGGTTCAAGGGAGCAAGCCAGTGAGCCATATGGGTAAGCACCATTGATAAAGAGTGTTTGTGAAAATCAGGGGAGTGACAGTCCCCCTCTCTCTCTTTGGGGAGTTGTAACTTTCACAGGACCACTCCCGATTTACCTCCCTGCCACAGGTATGAAGAAATAAGCCTATTCTATCTTTGAACTTCCCTCATTGGTAGGGGGAATGGAATGTTCCGCATTAGATATAGTACTCTAGGAAGAACATTCATTTGTATGGGTTAGACTCTGATCAGCAGAGATACTGGAAGATGGATCCATCTCTGCAGGTCCGCTTTTACCTGCGCAAACTGAGCATTGTAGTTTCAGCAGAACACATTGTGGGGATTCGGTGTAAGTTGTATACCTAAGTAAATAATGTAAGGTTTATTCCACTTAAATGGGTAACTGTTCATCACAGCAATGGGAAGGAGATCCTGTATCAATAGGACCTTGGTTTTATCTTGGTTATCTTATATCCCGGAGATCTGCTCTATTAGTGGAAGGCTCTTCTCAAGGGTCTTCAAAGATGCTTCTGGATTAGTAATATGTAACAATAGATCATCGGCATAGTAAACCAATTTGTGTCGATAGTCAGCTATTGAATACCCTTGTATTTGCTCAGCCTGTCTCAGGTATTGTGCAATAGGCTCCACATAAAGTGCGAAAAGGTAGGGGGAAGGGGACACCCTTGACATCTCTCAAGGGAAAGGGGGAAACAGCTTGAGCAGTATCCATTAGCCTTGACTGTAGCCTCTGGATTAGTATAAAGGCCTTTAATATTGTCTAGAAAGTCCTGGGGGAACCAAACTTCAATAGGGATGGTTGTAAGAATAACCAAGAAACCCTATCAAAGGCTTTTTGGGCATCTAGACTTAAAATCATTAAAGGGGAGTGGGATGTATGGGCATGCTTAATAATATATAAGGTTCTTTTAATATTGTCAGTCATCTGTCATGACTTAATAAAACCAGATTGGTCGGGATGAATCAGAAACGAGAGTATATCATCAAGTCTATGGGCTAAGATGTTGGTATAAATTCTATAATCCTGGTTCAAAACCAGAATAGGTCAGTATGAGTCACAAAGATAAGGGGGGTTTCTTAGGCTTCAAGACAGCTGATATTACGGCCTGTTGCCAAGAGATGGGGTATTCAGCTGTTGTGTGACTCTCCTGAAGGGCCTCCATTAGAGGGTCTTTTATTATATCAAATGTTCCTTTATAGAATTCAGCTCCGTAACCATCGGGTCCAGGGCTTTTTCCATTTTTTAAGTTTTGGATAGTACTGTAAATTTTCTAGAGGGAAATTGGGCACTACAGTCATTCAATATGGCGTGGACCAAGTGTTGGTAACTCCAGCCAGATAAAAATGAGTTAACTAGTTGGGGGTCGGGCAGAGAGGTCTCAGAATACAAGTCCATATAATATTTCCTAAAGCAGGAGAGGATTTGAGATGTAATATAGTTGAGTAGCCTGTTTGGGGGTCTTTTAGTCTGGTGATAGTAGCCATCTGGGTCTGCTGTCGGAGCCTATATGCTAGGATTCGTGATGCCTTGTCCCCCCATCATAATATTTCTGGCATAGCCAGATTAAAGCCTGTTCTGTCCAGGCAGTCAATAGGCACTGTATTTCTTGCTGCGTCTGGAAAACTTGGTCCGTCAAAGCCTGGTCTCCCTGCATATAAGCCTCTAAAAGGAATTTAAGTTCATCTTGTAACTCCCTAAATCAGGCCTTATGTTGTCATTTTTTCCATGTCACAAAAGTGATGATGTAGCCTCATAAGACCGTTTTAAGGATATCCCATAATGTCTGGGGTGAGATCTGAGGGAAAGAGTTATCTCTCAGGATCTCAGGGACTTTTTACTTGAGTAAATCCTTAAAAGCTGGGTCTTGTAATAGGGAAGGGTTGAAACGCCATATTGTGTTTTTCCACTCTTGAGTAATACCCAATTCCAAAATAATAGGAGCATGGTCAGATAGATAGATATTTTTGATCTTGGCATTACGAAGAAAGTCTAGGTGCTCCACACTAATGCAAAAGTAATCAAGTCTAGAGTAATGTTCGTGTGCATAGGAGTAAAAAGAGAATTGTCTTTGGGCAGGATGAAGATTGCACCACATATCTACTAGACCCACCTCATGGAGCAGACGTCTAAGATGCCTTTATCCAAGAATAAAAAAACAAAAAATTAAAAAAGCTACGAAAGGTAGGAACTTTATTTTGTGTACTTCCACTGTTTGTGGCTGCAGTACCACATTCTGTTGTGTGTTCTGCCACAGGTTAAATAGTTCTGCAAAGATAAATGATGCACAGAAACAATACATGCTTTTGCAAATAGTACTTTACTACACTATTTCACAAATAGCAAAGCTGTCATTCAGTAATGGTAAAATATTGCAACAAGCTAGAGATGTCTGCAAAAACTGCATTGTGCCACATGATACCACTATAAGGACTGATTACCACACTTCAATTGTTTGCCGACAGCACAGCACACAAAGCAGTTCTGTCCCAACACGCACAGCACTTCTACTGTCACTACTTGGCTAATTAGACAAAGCCTCACTCTCGTATGATATATGCATGTCTTCTCAAATGTTATTATCCCTGCACAGTGTCTACTTGTATATAGTGAAAATAGAGCAATCCCCACTGCAGTCATGAAGTTCATATTCCTTATTTAACTGTATGGACCCATGCATGCGACATATAGAAAAAAATTAGATCATAACAATAAATATAATATTATGATATTAAAGGACGACATACACTGACTACTGCTATAAGAATCAGTTCCACAGACACGCCACACACACACTGCTTACTGTGCGACTAGTCACAGTACAGTGCGACGGAAGGTTAGAGAGCAGGACAAAGGTCGCTGAGGATTAAAAGGCCACTACTTCCTGTAGGGTCAAGAGGATATGAGGAAATCTGGGAATCAGCTGCTGTGCTCTGTCACACACTGTCTGAAGACAGGAAAAAGTACAGTAAGACTCTCGGAGGTAGGTCTCACGCACAGATGAGGGAGAGTGAGTGGATCCACAGTGGCGGTGAGTGACTGTCAGTACAGTGACTGTTTCTTGGGGGGATGCTCACTGTGTCTCTGCACTGCAGTCTACAGCTCCTAATGGCCACATAACAATGTCGCAATGTATGTCGAGGTCTGCCGGGTGGGTGGGTGTGCAGAGACACAGCAGTCAAGAGGTGCTGCATATATGTTACAAAATGCGGACATTTAACTTTGCATTGGTTCTTCGAGGTCCACCAGGAAGGTGGGTGGGTAGACACTGAGCATGCAGGACTAATGCATTTTTGCTGTCTAAGATATGAACAGAGATATGGCACATGTGCAGACAGTGCTTTGAGGTGTATAATGGAATAACTGTGTCTTGCTTATCAAAAGGAGGAGTAATGCCTGCCTTCATATCTCTGACTGTCAGACATATTAACAAGATCAGGCTGCTCCTTGCTGTCTTTTCTGGGGCCGTTTCACCAGACACTGTGCGGGTAACACAGATTAGTCAATGGTCAGGTGATGGGTCTCTGCCAATCGAGTCACACATACCTCCCTGCCCATGTTATAATACTAATAAAACACTACTTGTGGATTTTACAATTTATCCTGGTCTGCCTATGCTTTCTGCCCCAAGCCCCAGTGACAGTTGGTATCAGAATAAGTGGATTTACACAGTACATACTGTAAGGCCAAGAGTTTGTTCGTAGGTGCCAGACCTGGTACCAGGGAAATATGGATTCTGCAACAGAAAGACCAGGAGTGATAACCAGAAGTATGGCAGCCAAGCTAGCACAGACACTTGTCCAAGCTGAGATGGTACAGCCAGCACTAGAGATAGGAAAAAACAGGCAGCAACAGAACCAGAAAACCTGTCTGCATTTTTCAAATGGTGGGCAATACAACAAAACAGATGGAGAAGCAGAGAGAAAAAGAGCTCCAACACTTACACTCACAGAGAAAAGAAGAGATGCAGTGACAGGAACAACAGAGAAGAGATGTAGAAACATAGAATTTGACAGCAGATAAGGACCACTTGGCCCACCCAGTCTGCCCATTTCCCTACCTAATGGACAAGCTGCAGATCCTAGTAACCAACAGCCTACTTCCTCATACCCCCAACCCCTAGAATTGCCTTATGTCTGTCCCATGCATTCTTGAATTCCCCCACTGTTTTTGACTCCACAACCTCCTCAGGAAGGCCATTCCATGCATCCACAGCCCTCTCGGTGAAAAAATACTTCCTTACATTAGCTCTGAGCCGTCCCCTGCTATCTTCAAATTGTGCCTCTTGTTCTTGCACACCTCTTTTTCTGAAATATGCTACCCTCTTGGACTTTGTTGATTCCCTTATGGTACTTGAAAATTTCTATCATGTCCCCCCTCTCCCTCCTTTCCCCCGAGAGTATACATATTAAGCTCCTTAAGTCTCTCTTCATATGTCTTCTGGTGCAGACCCTGCACCATTTTAGTTGCCCTCCTCTAGACTGCCTCCATCCTGTCTATGTCCTTGCGGAGATGGGGTCTCCAGAACTGCATGCATTACTCCAGATGGGGTCTCACCAGCTGTCTGTACAGAGGGATAACACCTTCCAGTTTTCTACTGGTGATGCCTCTCCCTATACATCCCGGTATCCCCCCAGCCCTCCTTACTGCCCTCTCACATTGCTTGCCCACCTTTAGGACATCTGATATAATTACTCCCAGGTTCCTTTCCATTTTTGTTGTTGTTAGTATCTCACCCCCCATTGTGTACACTTCCCCTTGGTTTTTGTGTCCCAGGTGCATTACTTTGCACTTCTTAGCATTGAATCTAAGCTGCCATACATTTGACCATTCTTCCAACCTTGCCAAGTCCCTTCATATCCTTTCCACCCCACCTTGTGCGTCAACTCTGTTGCAGATCTTTGTGTCATCTGCAAAGAGACATACTTTTCCTTCCAGTCCCTCTGCAATGTCACTTATAAAGACATTAAAGAGGACCGGCTCACTACTGAACCCTGCAGTACCCCACTAGTAACCCCCCTTTCTTTGGAGTGGATTCCGTTTACTATTACCCTCTGTGTCCTGTTGTCAAGCCAATTTTTTTTACCCAGGCTACAACCCTGGGACCCACTCCCAGGCTGGCTAACTTGTTTATTAATCTTTTGTGTGGGACTGTGTCAAATGCCTTGCTAAAGTCTAGGTAGGCCATGTCCACAGCCCCTCCCTGGTCTACTACTTTGGTCACCCAGTCAAAGAAATCTATCAGCTTCATCTGACATGACCTTCTCACTGTGAATCCATGCTGCCTTGGGTCCTGTGCCCCTCTGGCCTCTAGGTACTCAACAATTCTTTCCTTCAGAAGTGATTCCATCATTTTCCCTATCACTGAGGTCAAACTAACAGGTCTGTAGTTTCCTGCCTCTGCCCTGCTCCCACTTTTGTGAAGTGGAATAACATCTGCCCTCCTCCAGTCCTCAGGTACCACCCCATCCTCCCATGATTTGTTAAAGAGGGTAGACAGTGGTGTCACTAGTTCTACCCTTAGTTCTTTTAGAATTCTGGGATGAATCCCATCAGGCCCCATTGCTTTGTCCACCTTCAGTTCTAAGAGTTCTTTCAGAACTCTTTCTTCTGTGAATGGGCTGGTATCAACCCCCCTATCCAGAGTGTTTCTGTTGTTTGGTTTAGGTGCCTCCCCTTCTTAATTTGTGAATACTGAGCAAAAATATTTGTTTAGTATCTCTGCCTTTTCAGTCACCCTCTGCCCACCCCCCACCTCCTCCCCTTTATTAAGCCTCACTATCCCTCCCTTGGTCTTCCTTTGCTCCCTGATATACCTATTAAAGGTTTTATTCCCCTTCTTAACTGAGCTGGCTATGTTTTCCTCGGTTTGGGCCTTTGCTGTTCTGACTGCCTTCCCTGCTTCCTTCTGCTTTAACTGATACAGTTCTCTGTCCTGCTCCTTCTGTGATTCCTTGTACTTCCTGAACTCTACCTTTTTCTCCCTAACCTTCCCTGCCACCTCCTTTGAGAACCATAGTGGTTTTTTACATCATTTCATTTTGTTTATTTGCTTCACACAAAGGCGTGTTGCCTTAGTGATGGCAGTTTTGATTATTCCACATTGCTCTTCCACCCCTCCTTCCTGACCATTTGCTAGTGCATTCCTTAGGCACTCACCCATTTTGGCAAAGTCAGCCCTCCTAAAGTCCAGGACCTTTGCTTTTGTATGGCTTGACTCTACTGCTGTAGTGACAGGAACAATAAAGAAAAGAAGAGATGCAGCTATAGCTGGGTGCCTTGCAAGCTATTAAAGGTGGAGGAACTGATATAGGGCCAACAGATCAACAAAACACAGGTAACTTAAAAGATATTAAACTTACAAAGCTATGCTCCTCAGATGATACTGAGGCATACCTGACTACATTTGAAAGGGTTGCCAGTGCATGCCAATGGCCAAAGCAGCAAAGGGCAATCAGGCTGGTACTGTATCTCACAGGTAAAGCACAGCTTGCCTACAGTAATGTGGACACTGCTCAGTCAGCAGACTATGACCTGGTGAAAAGAGAAATAATGAAAAAATATGACATCTAAGGAAAGACCTATAGGTAGAGTTTTCTGTTCCTGAAGTACTAGTCATTTGACAATCCCCGGGAAGCCTACCCCAACTCAAGGAACTTCTCATTAAATGGCTCCAACCAGAGGGCAAATCAGTCCCCAGCTTATCAACATATTTACCATGGAACAGTTCATCAAAATCCTGCCTACGGACGTGCAGCTTTGGGGGAAAGGCCATTTTTTTGGCTGAAGACTATCAGAAGGCCAGACACACACCACAGCAGGGAGGTAATAGACAAAGACCTGTAAGACCCTCTTTTTCTCAGTCTAACTCCAGGTCAAATAAGAACTCTGGTGGGGGTAACAAATCTGCACCCAAAGACTTTATTTGCTATAACTGCAATGAGCCAGGCCATACAGCAAGAAACTGCTGTAAAAATAAGAAGGGTAACACTAAAGTAGATTTGGCCTTAACAAATTGGGGCAACTATTTAACAAAAGTCAAAGTGGGAGATAAGGCTGTGAAATGATTTATAGATTTGGGAAGCAGACAGACTCTGGTGCATGCTGATGTTCTGGGAAAGATTTGTGTAAGAGGACCAGGTACTGGGGTCATCTGCATTCATGAGGACACTCGATACTATCCCACCACTCAACTGACTCTGAGCTTTAATGGAGTGTAGCACCAAATGAAAGTGGGAGTGGCACCAAAGTTACCTGTACCTGTGATAATTGGAAATTACTTTCCAGGCTTTACTAAGTTAATCACAGAGGGAGAAAAACCTGCAGTTTCAGGAGCTGTGATGACAAGAGCACAGGCAAAGAAAGCTGGATGATAAGGGCAATTTCCCTTTTGGTAATTTTCATCAGGACTTATTTCAGCCTAGCTCCAACATCCAGAAATCCTGGCAGAAAAGGAGACACCTGAAAAAATGGTGGCAACAAAAGACTGATAGACATAAGGAGTTACTGTATCAAAATGCCAAAACCAGACTGATAACTGAGTGTGATTTTGCTTCTGAACAAACTAATGATGTTCCTCTCCAAGGTTACTTTACAGAGGCAGTGGTGAAACAAAAAAAGAGAGGGAATCTGTGTTTAAAAAGTATAATGGGTTACTGTACCGAGCTTGTGTTACTCTTCAGACACATGAACAGGTAGAACAACTGGTCATCTCAAAGAAGTACAAAAATTAGTTGTTGCAGATAGCACATGATAGTCCTATGGTTGGTCACTCGGGGAGGAATTGCAACCTTGCCAGGATGCTGTACAGGTTTTACTGACCTGGGATCCATGATGATGTTACTAGTTATTGCACATCCTGTGCTGAATGTCAGAAATTAGCCCCAGTGTCTAAAAGAGACAAGGTGCCCCTACAACTCCTACCATTGATAGATGTACCATTTGAGAGAATTGCAACGGATGTGATTGAATCCCTTGAAAGCAAACAGGGTAACCAATTCATTTTGGTAGTATCTGGCTATGCTACTAGATACCCAGATATAGTGCCTATGCACACTGGGCCTTATGCATGACTCAGGCATAGGTATGCGCGACATACGCATACCCCGCCCATGTAGCTGCGCACTCGCAGACAGGTGCACACCGGCAGTATGCATGACTGCCAGCCACCTGTCTTTGGCCCCTCTCCCCCAGCACATGGGAGCATAGAGGCCAGATAGCTGCCTGGTGGGCATCCAATGGGATGCCCAACCCGGTCCGCTGGTGGATCCCTTGCACCCACGGGCATGGAGATATGGCTGCCGCCATGCAGCGTGCTGTAACAAACAATCAGGCTGGTGCCCAGTTGGCCATCCCCAGACCACCAAGTGCTGTCTATGGTCTGGGCTGGCATGATGTGGGGGATGGCAGTCCCCACCTGGATGTCAGCAACCGGGGAGGTGACATCTCTGGGGGTGCACAGACCTTATAGGAGGGGTTCTCCCTCCATACTGTGCGCCCCCCGCACCTGGTGTTCCGTGACTATGTGAATGTTGCTGAGTGCTCCAACCACATTGTCCTCCATGCGGCCTGGTGGTGGGACTGCGCACCCCATTGGTGAATCCTGCGGCTGGCCGCAAGGGTGGTGTAATGGGTGTGGAGTGACTGCACACCCTAGATACGCACATGTAGCCGCTCTGCCCCATTACTGCATAGAGCATACGGTGACAGCCACGAAAGTGGCTGCAGAGCTTGCAAAAATTTTCAGCAGGGTAGGCATACCTAAAGAGATTATTACTGATCATGATAGTAATTTTGGTGCTGCCTTACTGAAGGAACTATACCGATTGCTCGGTGTTATTGCCATAAGAATCTTTCCTTATCACCCTCAAACAAAAGATCTTGTTAAGCGTTTTAATCAGACCCTAAAACGCTTGCAAAAAAAGTTTGTGAAAGATGATGGGAAAGATTGGGACCAGTATTTACCTTACTTGCTTTTTTGCTTACCAAGAAGTGCCACAGGCATCAACAGGTTTTTCACAATTTGAAGTGCTATATGGTAGACAACCTAGGGGGGCTCTAGATGTTATAAAAGAAACATTGGAAGATAACCCCTCTAAAAAATATCTATTACAGCATATATGTGTGCACTGAGAAATAAATTAGCCAAATATGTTGAAACTGCCCATAGTAATCAGGAAGAGGCCCCAAACTAGCAGGAGGTATATTATAACCATGGGGTAAAAGAAAACGTTTTTGAGCCAGATGAGAAAGTATTGATATTGTTATTGTTACCCACTTTAGAAACACACTGTTAATGAAGTGGCAAGGACCTTACAAAGTGCTTAGACATCCTGGCACATTTAATTATGAGGATGAGACTCCTGACCGGAAAAATCCTATTAAGAAATACCATGCTAATCTCTTTAAAAGATGGGTTGAAAAAGCACCACAGGTTGCTTTGTTAGTATTGCCAGAAACTGAAAAGGAAGTTATGGAAATAGCTTATGGCAGGCTAGAACAAACTGTAACTACTGATACTGTAAAGGTAAATGCTTCCTTAACCTCAGAGCAAACTGCAGAAATGAGTAATCTGGTAAAGGCATTTCGCAGTACTTTTGCCATGCTACCCAGCTATGCCAAAGGTGTCGAACATGTAATAAGGACTGGTTATGCTCACCCTATTAGACAAAAGGCATTCAGAATATCCAAGAGGTTAAGAGCAGATGTGGTTAAGGAAGTGCAAAAAAATGAAGGAATTGGGTATCATAGAAAAATCGAGGAGTGTTTGGGCGTCGCTAATGGTGATTGTAAATAAAATGGAAGGGGGGTAAGAATCTGCCTTGATTTTAGAAAATGTAATCAAGTGTCTGAATTTGACAGCTATCCTATGCCCAGGATAAATGACTCAGTGGACAGATTGTGAAGTGCCAAGTACATCAGGACCCTTGATCTTACCAAGGGTTAGTGGCAAAGCTAAAGGATCCAGAGACAAAACTGCATTTGCTACACCTACTGGATTCTATCAGTTCACCATCATGCCATTTGGGTTACATGGTGCACCTGCCAAATTTCAGCAGTACATGGGCATAGTCCTAGCCCCTCTCTCAGGTTATTGAGGTCTATTCAGTAACCCAGGAGGGGGTATGCACAAAAGGCATGCATCCCCCCCCCGCACAGCTCCACACCACCCGTGGGAGATCCGCACAGGGACCATATTCACTAAACAGCAGTTCCTGCCTGGTTTCCTTACATGGCCCCACCCCCGTGGTGCACAGGTTCACAGGGGGCAGGAGGGAGTGGAGCTGAGGACCCGGGTCGGCAGCCAGTCAGCTTCCCTACCCGGGTCCCTTGGTGGATCCCTTGCACCCATGAGATGCCATGTTGGCGGCAAGCGCAAATCGCGCCAACTGCACAATGGGGGGGTGTACCCCAGATGTCTGCCCCAGTCCATTTTGTGTGCCCTGGTGGCAGGGGCAGCCTCCATGGGGGGTCCAATGACACCCGCCATCTCCTGTGCGACGTGTGTTGCCATACCTTGCTTATATATAGTTATAAAAAATATGTATGAAACTGGATTCCCTGATCTGTAAACTAGATGTAGTTATTATGATGGAAATGATTACAGAAACAGCTATTTGAGTTTATTAGCAACGTGTAACAGAGTGTGACCTTTTAAACTCAGGCTGGTGGAATCTGTCAGCAAAAGAGGCAAGCTTGTAGCTGGGTCACAATGCTCTGAAAGTTAGAATCTGATGAGGTTCTGAAGTTCTGGGTCACAATGGTCTGGTGGAAGCTAGAATCTGACAAGGTTCCGAAGTTTTGTGTGAAAAGAGAAAAGCAAGTGTCTTCGGGGTTTTTCTGTGATTTGGAGACCAGAGGTTACAGAGAGCTGGTTGTTTGTAGACTTCAGTTCTAAACTCAGAAATTGGACTTTGTTTTTGGACTGCCTATGCGAAAACCAGTCTGTACATTTCTTTTTGTTTTTATTCTTTTGTTACTACTAATAATAAAACACTACTTGTGGATTTTACAATTTATCCTGGTCTGCCTATGCGTCCTGACCCAAGCCTCAGTGACACTGACTTGCTCAGGCTCTTTAGCAGCAGTGTCACTCTGAATCCTCAGTCTCATTGGTCAAAGTTGTAATGTGAGACACTCTCATTGGTTGTTTCTTACAGGTAACAGTCTCATGCAGGATGTAGGCAGGGTGCATGCTTTGCCCATGTGTTCCCGGGCCCCTCATTGACTCACAGCTTCCCAGATTTACTTGCAACCTCTGACCCCTTCCCACAAGTCCATGGAAGCAGATGACAACAGTGATGGTGGCCTTATCCCTGTTGGGGCGGTTTCAGCAATGTTACTAAACCCCATCCCTTGTGGTGGCTTCCACTCATCGGGTGTGCCTTGGGGAAGCAGACAGCATCTGTGTGGCAGTCCTTTTACTGCTCAACTCACTGACCATCTGTCAGGGTTGGGTAGGCATCCCAGAGTGCCTCTATGTGCTCTGCTGTCTGGTGTCTGTTTAAAGTACACACTCTCTGCTGTGCCTCCAAATCCCCAGCTGCACTGCATCAGGGTCTGGGAGCAGAGGTGCAGTGCATCAAGCTGTAGTGCTGATCTCTGCAGGTCACAATCCACTCCTACTCACCCTGGAGGAAGCAAAGTAAGCACCCCCTCTTTTTTTAGCGAGGTGTTACATCTCGAATGTTTGATACACAGTTTGGTGGGGGGAGGAAGTGATCATATTTAGTTACTGAAACATTTTATAACTTTACATGTGCACTAGGACAACAACAAATATGTGATCAAGAGAGACAGATGTAACCCCCAGACCCCTGCCTTTTTGCAAAACGACAGGCGGCATGCTGTTGAAGCTGACAGCAGTACCTGGTGGGGACTGGGTTCAGGGAGGACTAGGTTACTCGGCACAGGGGGCCTAGGTTTGGCTACTCTGCACAGGGGCACCCAAGTAAATCCAAACACAAGAAGCAATAACTGTAATGTCCAAAATCAGGAATGGGATTCTACAGTGTGGCCTTTTATTCACATCCAAACTGAACAAACAAAGCATAGATGGACCCCCACGGGGCTACATTCCTGGTAATGCAGATTAGAGACAACAGAATACTTCTTCACATTTCAGCCCTCAGGCTCTGAACCCACCAGGCACACAGCCCAGACTTGCACGCAGCTTTGGGTACACAGCCCGGCTTGTACACTACTTGGGTTTTCCCCATGGCCCGGCTCCCCCGAAGGCCACTTGATCCGTGGTCCATTATGGGAATGAACCAGTTTTCCTATTGGTGGCTCCCCAAACGACCTTGGAGCCTTCGACTCCTAGAGGGAATTTTCCTTCCATCCTACATCTGGGTACTTCCCTCATCACTGGCCAAGTGCATGAGGAAAAGTAGAAATCCACAGAGCAAATCCGTAGAGGTGGACCTGGTTACTAAAGATGGGGGGTCTCCCACCTCCAGCTCTCACAATCCATACCCAGCCATTTCTCTGGAAACTAAACAACTCTTTTCTGAAAGCTTGGCAATGTAGATTACTGGGTAGATGCATGTCACATCTCCTCTACTTGTCTTGACTTCCCCTATGTGCTGGACTTGAACATACTTTTACTTTTGGCTAAGCCTATTACTCTAGGCCTCCCACTACTTCAGTAGTCCAATCTCCACTTTAACACAAGACCAGGGTGAAACATGGGCCCTTTAGAAAGAGCAGAACTCACCCTCTGGTTGCAGGTGCCCCACAGGCGAATCACACAATCTTCTTGTTTCCCATACTCTTGGACAAAATAAGGCAGCTTCTTCACTAGCAGTAGCCAGGGAGTTGCCCCTGGAAATGCAGGTAAACCTTCCTGCCCCATCCCCTCAGGGATGGGGCACAGAGACCTGAATCAGCGGTCTCCACCACTTTAAAATAGCTCACTGCGTCTCTCTTTAGGTGGAAACACACATACTTTTCGCTAACTGTAGCCCTATGTCAGGGCTGAGGCTCCAAGAGCCTGAACACAGAGCTGCTGTGCCCCTCTCACAACAAGTTCCAAACTCCAACTGACTACAGACTACTGTTCAAACCTCTCAATATTCTACTCCAACTCCCTGCTGCAGATTCCATTGTGGCTCATGCAGCCGCTATAGTTCTATGGTGATGTCATCCCTCAGTCTCAGCTGAGACTGAGAACAGAGTGAGACAGTGTGAAACCCATTTAGCTGGAGTTTCACAAGCTGCCTTTCCTGCCTACCATTAGGTCTTACTGGGATTCTAGTAACCCCAGATAACAGGGGGGTTACACAGACAAGTAGTTTAAATGCTCCTGTAGTGGCTCCTCATGATGACCATTACATACAGCATAATACATGGGTGGTGTATAACAAGAACTTCACACACACCCAAGGTGTAGGATGCTACATAAACCCCAAGAGCGAAACTTGAGGGTTTATAAAAGTATCCCATACCAAAGGTGTGCATAAAAGTCGAGTATTACACACCTCCCCATGTTTCATTTTATATAATTGTTATGCAGTGTTTTCTCACCTTGAAAGCAATACCCAGCATTTATATAAAACAGTGTGGCCAGTAGATGGGGCTGCTGTTCAAGAGCACATTCAGGCTGAGGTGTGGTTTGTAGTTTTACCTTTGTTATGTTTTTTCGCAATGGCGAACAGGGGGACAGATGCCCAAACTGCACCCCAGGTAAAATCCCATGTCAATCCCAGGCTTTGTCAAACTGTGTCTTTAAGACATGCTGATGAGCAGAGCAAAGAAGTGTGTGCACAGGGGAGGCAGAGTGCGCACGTGTGCAGCGAGGGAAACCAGGCACGTGTTCGTCGCTATAACTAGCTGGTTATAATGGTGAATTATAACCAGGTTTCCCCACAGGAGAAAACACTACCAAGTTATTATAATACAATCACTGTACTTGAGCAAATGAAGAAGAAAAGAGAGAGCTGGCTTCTTATAGAGTTTTTTTGTACTACTTGGTTTGATGGAGACGTGACAAATAGAACTGTTTATATAGAGAGGGTGAGGGATTATTTATCCCACATATTAAAAAAACATAAATTACTGGGGGGGCGCTGTTGAGCTCAAGAAAGATGGCAGCACCTTGATAAGGCTCTGACTAAACTGTTGTAATATCAAACAGTTAGACTAAAAATGTTTTAGAAATATATATCTCTAGAACTACAGCGTGGTGTCAGAAGATCGACTGAGAAGAATGGGAAATCCTAAAAAGGATAAAGGCTCAGGAGATGGAGCTAGAACTAAAAATGCTGTAAGCGCTCTGACCATGCAAGCAATACAGGCCCAAGAGCAAGAACAAGATGGCAGGAATACAGAGGATTCATCTGTTGAGACATTGCAAACTGTCTGAATGAAACTCTATCGTCTTATTGCTTCAGTCGCTGGGTTGTCGAACAAGTTTGACACCCTTACAAATAGAGTGGCTAAGGTAGAATCATAAATTGAAGCTGTTATGTTAGCCTCAATGGAATCATCCAAGAAAGCAAATTAGGCCCTGGGAGCGGTCGCGACAATAGTAAAGGAAAACAACCACCTAAAAATGCGACTAGAGACCTTGGAAAACCAAGCAAGGCCTCCAAATATAAGATTGTTAGGGCTGCCAGAAAAGAGTGAAGGCAATCATCTTATGCTCTTTCTGCAGGATTGGTTGGTGGAGCAACTCGTCGAGGAGCTAGCGACCACTGTAAGGTGCTTTCAGAAAGCCTATCGAGTTACTCGCCAAGGTCAAATAGAGGATATGGAGATACCTAGAACGGTGGTAATAGTTACAGATAGTGCAGGCTCCAGGGACCATCTCTTGACCGAGGCCAGGATGAAGAAAATGCTCCTATATGAAGGCCAGCAAATTCATTTGTTTCCAGACCTTGTATATGCCACTAGGCAAAAGCGTAAGAAGTTCAATAAAACCAGAGCACTTTTGCGAGAAGCCGGAATTCCACATGGGCTGGTGTTTCCAGCTCGCCTGCAGATCATGCATCGAGGCCGAATCTTTCTTTTTTCTGACCTTGCCGAAGTCAAAAAGTGGTGTCAGAAAAATGCCCCATCTAGGCAATGGCCCTTGCAAGATGAAGAGTCGGAATCAGAGGAGGATTTAAGTGGCATCTGAATATTTATCCGACTTGAAAGGTACTGTTCATACAGGGTTTAGGGAGAGGGAAGAGGGAAATAGTCAAGCCCTGTCGAGGTATAATTATATGTCTATATATTTTCTTTTTCCAGCGAATATATTGACTTTTATTTAACCTGGGCAGAGATCCTGTACCCCTCCCATTATTGGCAGTAGCTGGAACTCTGTAATAAAAGTTACAATTTATTGCTCATTTGCAGCAGTATGTCAATAATAAATGCCTATTTTGAAAATTGCAAAGTTGTTAATTTAGGCAGTTTAAGCACCTTGGTATTAACTTATAAAAAATACTCTCTCTTTCAGTATTTTGAATTACAGATGAAAAGTAGTTTTCAAGGTCTAACTCTAATTTGACTCAATTTAATACTGTCTTATCTACTGAGCTATGCACTTAATGTGCAGTTACTATGGTTTTAGCATGCAGGATAAAGTTTTTGACTCCTAAATAGGGTAGTCATTATGGACTTTAGACTTGGACTATGTTTCTTTTAACCCCGTGCAGCTCATGGGCTCTTTAAAACTGCCTTACCAGAAGAAAACATTTATTTTAAAAAAGTGGCTACACCCCTGATGTCATATCTTTTAACATTTGATGTGACGTAGGTATATATTAAGAGAAGTGGCGCCCTCCTGGTAATAGATAGTTATCTGGTAAATCAAATGTTGATAAACTGAACTGTATGTTTTGTATAAAACAATAAACATGAAGTTTAAAAAAAAAAACACAAATTACTGTACTGCTCCTCCTGTGAAATTCTTGGTTACTTACTGTATCAAAGTAGGCTTGGTCTGGACTCACTGCGCATTATGAACTGATATAATGAGTTACAAAGCATATCTCAGACAGACGCTCCTTGTGACCAAAGCTTCTATCTGATCTGGCAGTCTCAGTTTTAAGTTGTCTTTTAACGACCCAACAACATGTCTATAAAAAGAGGGGAATGTATCTCAGTTTCGATATGTGCATGTGTACTGTAATTGCTGCTGTCTGCATCAGAACTCATTAGAAAGTCCCTGGTTGCATCATCTGACTTTTCCAGCCTGTGGATCCAGCATGGAGCTAGAGGAAACTTGAACTGTTTCTGATCTCAGCTGCTTCCTTAGAGTATCTTTTTTTTTTTTGAAAATGTTTTTTATTGAATTTTCAGACAAAGCATTCATAGACTGGCACAATGTCAAAGCATCAAAAGCTCACCAGGGTACTTACAGTAAAATACAAGAGGGTTTTTTGATACAATATGCATAGGAAGGATACAAAATGCTTGAAAATACAATAACAAAGTCTACAAGGAGATGATATCCGAAAGGAAGTGGAGGGAACACATTATAAGTTGTAAATTATACATTGGCAGAGACCAAAATCTGGGCCATACATTGAATAACAGGCTCACAACCCCAACTTAGAATACTGTAACTACCCCCTCTCACCTTGGTCATCTCCCCTATGTTCAAACTAGCATCCTAGGTAGTAGGGATGGGCCAACCGATCCGTCAAGAATTAGAACCCCCCTGGATCTCACAATGTCCGTGAGAAGTGGGTAAATAAGAACACTGAGCAACAGTGTACTGGGTCCGCCCATACAGCTTAGTTTTGTTTTTTTTTGTAACGAAAAGGAAAAAATGTCAATGCCCTCTCCAGCTTGATCCCACAATGACAAAAAAAATATATAAAATTTTACTTTGCATTTTCTCTTCCCACGTTTTCTGATGCCCGCCATAGGGCTGCACACTCCCTCTTGCAAATATTCAAGTGTGCATGCTTCAAGGTCGAGAGAGCAAGTGTAGCAGTCATCAGCCTCCTCAAGTGATGAGGAAAAGCAGGAAGCAGCGTGCCTAAAGAAAGACGTCTTGTCTGTAGTGTGTTCAGCACAGAACTTGAAAGAAATCAGCAGCAAAGGTGAAGACAGAGGAAAGGACAGTGCCTGGCTTGGATTCTAAGCATAAATAAACAGCACTAAATACTGGGAAAGGGAAAAAGAGTTCTGTGGTGTTCAGGCTGCTATTATGAGTGCTCGGTCCAGCGCGGTGGTAACGGTGGCGATAGTGGCAGTGTCAGGTCTCATCATCTGCCGTTTGTTAAACCCTGCACCAACTAATATTATCTCTGTGGCTGTCTCATCTTGTGAGTGTGTGTGTGTCTGGCAAGGTGGAAGTTGGCAGATAGGAAGAGGAGGGTATTCATTTGCTTATTAATGGACTGGGGGTATTAGGAGAGGGAGGAGATATTCATTTATTTCTGGGGCTGGAAGGAGAGGGGTATTCATTTATTTATTTAGAGACTGGGGTGGGTATCAGGCACAGATGGGAATGGGAGGGGAGAGGTATTCTTTATATTTTTCTGGGACAGGGTTGGTGGGAATCAGCAGATGGGGCATTCATTTTATTCTGGGGCAGGGTGGGTGGGTATCAGTAGATGGTAGGAGTGAATAGGGTGCTCATTCTGGGATAAGATGGGTTTCAGGAGATGGAACATGGGGGTAGTGATATTGAGTCTGGCACAGGGTAGGTAATTCAGATAGGAAGAGAGGGCAGTGCTACTAATATTGGGGCAAGGTGGTAAAGTATTAATTCTGGGGCATGGTAGATATGAACTGATGAGAGGAGGGGTGGGGCATTAATTGAGCCAGGTGAGTAGCAGCAGGTGAAGTAGCAGGGGTTTGCATACTGAGACAGGTTGGTTGGTGGCATATATAAGAGACAGGGGTATACATGCTGGGGAAGTGTGGGTTTTTTAGCAAACAGGATGGGAATTCAGGGGTGTGCTGCATATTGGAGGAAGGTTATCAAAGGATGGGATGAGGAGAGATGAATAATTACTGGGGCAGAATGAGGGAGTGATACCAAGACCCGGCCACACAGAGGGTAAGGAACAGAAGTGGATAACATATAGCCAGCAGATGAGCACACAGGATGGAGACAGAAACAGGCTAACACACTTGCGTAAGAAAAAATACTTTATTTTCTATTTTTTAATGCTTTTATGATTGCTGTCGGATATTACCAATAAGATTCTCATCTGAATTAGGACTAAGCAGAACTAATCAGGACTCTGACATGAATCCTGGTCCTGATAATAAGGGTCAGGACCTTTGGGGACCGTCCATCCCTACTAGGTAGCTGAGCCCCAGACTCAAAATAAAGGAAATACTCTGTTTTCAGTGACATCCTCTAGGGATCCCCACATAGCTACATAAATCTCAGGGCACCACAGGGCATAACACTGAACTTTCACTAATTTATTTCAGACTGTTTACCAGAAAGGACATCCTGAGCTGGCAGCAGTTCATTTCCAGATGCATCCTGGGAAGTGGAGGGGAGTGAAGTATAATCAAGTGTCATGAATTAACTAATAACAAAAGCTGAGCAAAAGACAAATACAAAACTCAGAGTAAGCATAATTATTTTTCCACTGCTATTCTTCCTCTATCCTAAATCACTGCCATGATCTGCAATTAAGAAATTGAGACTTCCTTTTTAAATGACTGTAATCACTGCTCTCCTTGCATTTTTTATTAAAGTTGCTTCTGCCTCAAATTTTTTACTTTGGCTCTTCCTCTCCCCAGTGTAATGCCCCAGGTTGCTTTTGTTGAGGTCTGAACTCTGACAGAATTGCTGGTGTTTGGTTTATGTCCACTATCTAATAGAGGATAAGGCCAGACAAATCTTGAAGGAGAGGCAAGGAGCGTACTCAGGGATCGAGATATGGGTTTTATTACAGAAGAGGACGAACAGAAAGGAATTAAACAATAGTAAATTATCTTAATCTACTGCCACTGTGCTTACACTGCTACTGTGTAAGCCCACCTTGCAGGAGGGGCTTATGCTCCCATTTAGGAACCCCTTTCCCCCCTCCTACCCCCCAAAGATAGGAAATGTATTAGTGCTCTGAGGGTCAATACCTGCTGGACACCTCAAAGTGGCAGCAGATGGCAGGTTAGGGAAGGTGTATAAGGCTGGAGACAGGAATGTTTTAGGGCCTTTGCAGCACGGGTGTTAGGCCTGGGGCTGGAGGGGGTGGCTGGAGGAGCAGAGAAGGCAGTCAGGAAGGGAGCTCAGCGGTCCAGGTGGGCCTGTGGGGGCAACTTCCCAAAGTGGCAGATAGGGTCGAACTCTGCAGTGACGTCGCATTGAGGAGCTGGGGAGGAAGCTACATGGGGAGGATGGTCAGTCAGGTCCCTGCGTCATTGGGGTAAGGGAGGTGCGGATGGTGGTAGGATGCCAGGATAGGTAGGTAGGAGTCCTCTGAGATCCCAGGTGTAGTTGCTTAGGCTGCTAGGGCTGTGGGGATGGTTGCAGTGTCCCCACAGGGGTGGAGGCCAGTGGCAGTGGCTCTTCCCCATATCTGGTGTGGCAGGGTGGCCTGAGGATAGAGGGAGCCAGGGGGCCCTTCACCCATTTCAGGGGACCTGCTTGGAGGGGCAGGTCCTGGGGCACTGGCATTAAAGGGCCGGGTGGGTTGCAGGTCTTAGGACACAAGCCTAGGATGTGTTGACAGGGATGTGGACCTGGGGCTGGACCCTCCTAAAGGGTCATCTGGGAGCAGAAAAAAGGATTGGGGAACTATCTGCAGAGGTGGGCTACTCAGAGGGGCCTGAGTAGTGGCAGGGCCCAGGGGCTCTCCCATGGCAGGGAAGTCCATATCAGGGTGGCTCAGGTACTGGAGCAGGGCCAGGTTTAAGGGCCACTGCACCAGTGGAGAGCAATGCAGAAAAAAAGGCTGTGCTGTAAGTGAGGGAACAGGTGCTATGAGGTTGGGTGCACCAGCAGGTTTAGGTTCTCTGTAAAGCGAGAGAGAGAGAGTGGGTTACAGGGCCTGGATCAGAGGAAAAAATCCTGGTACCCCTTGAGATTTGGGCCAAGGTCCAGGGGCCAGGTGGGGGAAGCAGCACGCTTTCCCGCACCGGAGATAGGGCAGCGATCAGTGCCAGACCAGACAGAGATGGACGAGAATGTGTAACCCAGAACAGGAAAAAGAGAGAGATTGGCTTTCCAGTCTAGTGAGCCCTGAGCCTGTGGGTTTTTCCAGGTAGGGAGGTTCCTTGGGTAAATCATCCGAGGTTAGAGTGAAGAAGCCCTGCTTGTACTGCCTGTAAACCATTATTGCTGCTCTGAGTGTCCAGCCTGGGTATGTTGTAAAAAAGTTCAGATAACCCCATGGAGCTGCTTTATTTATTTGATGAAGGATTAGACCCTTGCATCCCTGGAATCATTTGGGGTGCAGGAGATAAAATAAAGAAGCTAGTTGGGAAGAAACTTGGCAATGATTCTTTCTTTATTTAAGTTTGGAAGGGGAATAAATGAAATGGAAAGCCCCCTTCCCTTGTGTTTAATTTATTTCATAAGTTGTAATTCCAGAAGGTATCCATCAGGCTGTATCGGGATCAAGGGGGTCTGGGGCTCAGAAGAGTCAGGAGGTTGCAGTTTGGAGATCCTGGTCCAGTGGCCAGTGTTCGGGGGACAAACAGATCCAGAATCAGAGGTGAGATTGAGAGTGCACCTGGAGATGAAGTCGTCGAGAGGTAGCACAGATATTTTTCCTATCTTGTTTGGGGTGCACTGGCTTGGGTGTTACGCTTGATGTAGTCCTCTCCAGTGCCCTCTGGAACAACTGCAATGATGATTTATGCCCCTAGATGGGGGTGGGGGGTACAACTGTAAAAATGCTCCAAAATGGATCTTACTGCTCTAAAAGGATCTCAACACTTTAAAAGTATCATATTGCTCTACAAGGATTTTATTGAGTGGAGTGGAACCAAGGAGGACCCGGACAACTACAGGCCCGTCATCCTGAGTTCGATAGTATGTAAACTTATGGAGACCATACTGAAGGAGAGGCTGATGAGGTACATGGAAGAAAATGGTCTACAGGACAGTAAACAACATGGCTGTGTGGCAGGCAGGTCATGTCAGATGAGCTTGATTGAATTATTTGATTGGGTCACTAAGGCAGTGAACAAGGGCCAGGCAGTGGATGTCATTTCACTGGCAGTGTCAGTGGCTCAGTAGGTAGCACACTCGCCTCTGAGGCTGGGAGATCAGAGGGCTGTTGGTTCAGTTCCCACATCTGGCACTTGGGTTAATATCCCAGTACTGACACTGTAGTGCAGCATGAGAGGGGTGCTGCACTTGTGAGGTGCTGTCTTTCGGCTGAGGCGTTAAACCGAGGTCCCATCTGCCTGGATTGGTGGTAGTTCAGTTGGATGTTAAAAATCCCATGGCACTTATCGAAAAGCGTAGGGGAATTTCCCCAGTGTCCTGGCCAAATTTCCCTCATTCACTAAAAATACCACCAACATCTTAATCTGGTTCAAGGTCAGTTGGCATTCATCTGTATCTCCCACCCCTGGGACGTGCCTGAAAATAGGCAGGATTTGTCTAGTGCACTTACCCGGTCAACAAAAATGAAATAAATAAATTTACCTAGACTTTAGCAAGGCCTTCAATTCCATCCCACATAGGAGGCTGATAGCAAAACTGAGGGGACTAGGTGTAGGGGAGAAATTAGTAAAATGGGTTGAAAACTGGTTGAGGAGCAGGACACAGAGGGTAGTGGGGGGGGGATCCTTCAGTACCAAGGAGATCACCAGCGGAGTTCCATAGGGGTCAGTGTTGGGCCTGGTGTTGTTTAATATCTTTATTAGCGACATTGGGGAAGGCATTCAGGGCAAAATGTGCCTGTACGCAGATGACACCAAGCTCTGTGGCAGGGTGGACACCCAGGAAGGGACACAAGAGTTCAGGGAGGACCTAGCCAGACTGAAGAGATGGTGAGAGATATAGCAGCTTGGGGTCAATGCCAAGAAGTGCAAAGTGATGCACATTGGGGCAAAGAACCCAAGAGCAGAGTACTATATAGGGAAGATTCAGGTAGCTGCTTCTGAAGAGGAAAGGGACCTGGGGTGGTAATTACTAGTGATTTGAGGCAGTCCACTCAATGCAGACAGGCAGTGGTGAAAGCAAACAGGATGCTGGCTTGCATTGCAAAGGGATTTAGTAGTAGGCACAGTGGGGTTATTTTGCCATTGTATAGGTCACTGGTAAGGCCATATTTGGAATATGGAGTGAGGTATTGGCACCCATACCTAGAAAAGAATATTAAAATGCTGGAGGGGTTTCAGAGGAGAGCAACTAAAATGATCAGGGGACAGGATAGGTCATACAAAGAGAGGCTAGGAGGCCTAAAGATGTACTCCCTGGAAGAGAGGAGGCAATGGGTGGATATGACAGAGACCTTCAAGTACTTGAAGGGAATAAACAGAGTGGAGTGTGGGTGGATCTATTTAATAAGAGAGACACCACCACCACCAGAGGACATAGCCTAAAGCTGGTGGGGGAAAGATTCAGGACGGATATGAGGAAGAACTTTTTCACAAAAAGGGTGGTGTCAACCTGGAATGAGCTGCCAGAGGAGGTGGTGGCAGCTAAGACAGTGGGATCCTTCAGAAGATCCTGGCACAAATACCGAGGGAAGTCACGGGACCAAGTAAGGGGAAGGGGAAGGGGGATGGGAGAGGGGGAGGGGGAGCTAGATTTATTTTATTTATTTTTATTTTTATTTATTGAACATATCAAAATTACAAAAGATTCACTGGTGTAAGGGTAAAGCAAGGACCCTGCATCAAATCGAGCAGACAAGATAGACCATGTGATCTTCTTCTGCTGGTTACTTTCTTAAAGAGCTAGTGTACAGCCTAAAACTAATACTAGTTTTAAAGGCAGTCAACCATCACCTTTTGTATCTGAGGTACTTTTTCTTTTCCTTTTATTTAATTAGAAGATTGTGTAGCAGGTGTTTGTAGGTTTGTTGTGTAGAACAACACTCTGCCCGGCAGCTGACATATCTAGCTCTGTTCCACTCATTACATCATCAGCATTGTGACCTCACTGACTGTGACACCACTGTTGCTTAGGAACAACCACTCAGCACCTGCTAGGTCAGTCACATGTGATGTCATTGTCAGTGAGATCACAATACTGATCATGTAGTGGGGGAATTAGAGACAGATATGTCAACTGCCAGGCAGAGAGCTATTCCACACAACCAACACAATATTATCACATAAAAAAAACTTTCTAATGAGCAAAAGGAAAACTACTTCAGAAATACAAAGTTACAACTGACTACTTCTTAAAATTTGTATCATTTTCTTGTCTGTCTGTTTTGATTCCACTAGCTCTTTAAGTTCGTATGCTCTTACGTTCTTATTGCTCTAAAAGGATCTTATTGCTCTAAAAGGCATGTGATGGATAAGTGCAAGGGCCACTAAGTCCTTGTTGTATCAAAGGAAGTCAGGCAGCAGCTGCTGATGTCCTGCAATCTTCAAATGCACTCAAAGTTTGGGGTGAGCCCAATTTTCAGGAGAGATAGTCTAACAAAATCCTGCTATGCAAGCAATGAATGTTTGATTGGTCAACATTTTATAGAGGTGTCAACCTGTGGAACCTGCAGACCCCCCTGACAAGGCCTTTGTGGTGAAGTGCTGGGATGAGTGGTCCCGGTGTATGTGTGGCAGCACTTGTCCTTTTACTTTGTTTAATAAAATACCTTTACAGTAAGAATCTCTACATTTAGACAGTGCATTTTTGCCTGAGAGCAGCAGTAACTGGAATTTAGAACCCAAGGAAGCACAGTTCTCTAATCCACTGGGTGTCAAAGATCTCAAGCATATTGAGACAGGGTGGCTCCTACACTTAACACTTGGAAGCTGTTGTCTCGGTTTCAAAATCTGTCTATTCTTGGACTTGTGGACGTGGAACTGGATTATTGCAGACTGCTGGACCTAACTGTTGGGTATGCCATCTGTTATGACTAGCCAAGAACAAACTATAACTTCTGCAAAGAACAAACTATAACTTCATTTAGGAGCTGGAAACTTGGTAAGGCATAATATTGTAAAACAGGGGAGCTACGCTTTCTACAAAGAGTTTCATTTTTTTTTTCCTTATTGGCATTAAGCAGAGAATTGCAGGATTCCATTAAAAGTGTAGTAATTTTATAACCAGAGGGAGTGAGATACAACTGAATTTGCTTGATTGTTGGGGTTGAGACCTAGGATTTAGAGGGATATTTTTGCAACATTTTAAAAGTGTCCTGCTGGCTGAGTAGTTAAGTTTTGATCCCTGGTTTCACTGAAAGATTTTGTGTATTGGAATCAGATAGCAGCCTGCCTACATTGAAAGGCCTGCTTACATCACAGGTGTCACTAGTCAATCAGTTGGCTTAATTCTTAAGATTTTCAGTGCAGGAAGAGTGTAAAGCACAGCTGACTTATTTTGGGGCTGACCGCTTTCAGAGCACAAGCCACCGGGCTGTTTTGGGGCTGGTGAGGTTTACCTGTGTCTGACATGGATGTCTGGATTTCTCTGTTTGATTAGCAGGGTATTTTCTCTGTCAAATTGTTGTGTAGGGCATCTTGCTGACAGTAAGGCACTCATCGTAGTGCTGGGTCAGAGCTTTTAGCTGATTGTTTTGCGAGGGCACAGTTTAGGCCCAACCCTTCCACCCTCACCCACCCACCCTGGAAATAGTTCCTTTATACCTGGGGTTCTGACATCATTTCCTCAAGAGTGAAAGGTGCATATCACTGTCATATCCTGTCTAGCACACTGCACTGACAATATAAGCATACACATTGTATAATATATATATTTCTATATAACAAACCAATCACCCAATCACACACACACACACACACACACACAAAGAAAAAAGTAGATAAACATGTGGGGAGTAGTACAATGTAATAGCTGTGGGGCAGCAGTCTTCCTGGAGTCTTTCTGGAGGCTGAGATGCTGCCCTATTTGCAGACAACTCTCTGCCTGAGGGAGGAAGTTGCCCATCTTCAGGCCATGCTGGACAGTAGTAAGGGAACCTTCCCCCAGGCCACACTGGATGGTAGGAAGGGAACCTCCCCCATCCAGGGAGCACCAGAGCCACCACCACTACCTCAGAGGTTGCGAAGAAAACACAGCAGTTGGACCAAAGTGGGCTCAGGAAGGGTGAGGATGGTGGAACAGAGGCATACCCAGTCAGTTGTTCCACTCCACAATCCATACACCATTCTGGGGGAGCATAGCTCCCCTATGGATGCACCCACAGAGGAGACTAAGGAAGCTGAGGACAGCTGTCACAAGGGAGGCCCACAGGAAGGAGACAGAGGACACCACAAGGAAAGGAAGCAACTCCTGGTGGGGGACTCAATTATTAGGGGGATAGAACTGGGGGGAGCAGGGAAAACTGAAGTAAGGTGCCTGCCTGGTGCCATGGCTTGGAGGGACAGGAAGTGCATCCTCAGGATCACGGGAACAGCTGCACGGGAGTCTGAGCTGGACATCATTGTCCACCTAGGGACAAATGACTTGGCTCATCATGAGATTAGAGCAGTGCAGAAGGACTTTGTAGAATTGGGGAGGGGTCTAAGACAAGTAGCACACACAGTATCCTTCTCAGAGGTGCTGCCTGTCAATGGCATGAGTGAGGTGAGGGTACTTTGCACCATGCAGTTTAATGAATGGTTGAAAAAATGGTGTGGAGCACAGGGTTTGGCTTCATTGGGGACTGGGGTTCCACCTGGAGGACACCAGCCTATACTGGCAGGATGGTCTGCATCTGTCCAGGAAGAGAACAAGTCTTTGAGCAATTGGTTTAAATGCTTCATTGGCAAGCTTTAAACTAGTCAAGGGGAGCACTGATGAGCAGCAGGAAAATCCCAGCCTCCCTACAAAACAAGGTACTAAATGAGAAAAGACCAAGGTAGAAAGGTCAGTGGGGGATGCTGCAACAGAAGGTAAAGCCATCAAAAATGGAGAGCAATGAGTACAAATGCCCGTAGTCTGAGTAACAAGCTTCCTGAATTAGTGGCCTTGATGGAGGAGGAACATCTGGATATCGTGGCAGTCACAGAAACATGGTACACACAAAACCATGACTGGGATGTAAACATACCAGGATACACTATCTACAGGAGGGACAGGGAGGATAAAAGAGGAGGAGGTAGCTCTTTACATAAGGGAAGGAATCAAAGCAACAGAGCAAAGGGTAAACAGGGAGGAGAAGAAGCACTGTGGGTAAATTTGGAGACCGGCAATGGCACCCTATCGCACAGGGGTTGTATCTGAACCCCTTCTCAGGGGAGGAAATGGACAAGAAAATGATAGAAAGTATACTTAGAATGGTAGAAAAAGGGAGATATTGCTGATGGGTGATCTGAATATGCCAGATGTTAACTGGAGTGCAGTTGCAGCAGCCACTTCTAAGAGTAGGGTTATTCTAGATGCCCTACAGGGGGCATGCCTTAGACAACTAGTATTGGAGCCCACTTGAGAGGAGCAATCTTAGACCTGGTTCTCTCAAATGGAGATGAAGAGAGGATCACAGATGTAGAAGTGGGTAGCCATCTGGGAACTAGCGACCATCGAACAGTATGGTTCACAATAAACACAACAATAGAGTCAAGCCATACAAAGACAAAGGTACTGGATTTTAGGAGGGCTGACTTTGTCAAAATGGGGGAGTGCCTAATAATGCACTAGCAAATGGGCAGGAAGGAGGGGTGGAAGAACAATGGGGAATAATAAAAACTGCCATCACAGAGGTATCAAGCCTTTGTGTAAAGCAAATAAACAAAATGAAACGAGGTAAGAAACCACTATGGTTCTCAAAGGAAGTGGCAGTGAAGGTTCAAGAGAAAAAGAAAGCATTCAGGAAGTACAAGGAATCACAGAAGGAATAGGACAGATAACTGTATCAGTTAAAGCAAAAGGAAGCTGGAAAGGCGGTCAGAACAGCAAAGGCCCAAACCGAGGAAAAGATAGCCAACTCAGTTAAGAAGGTGGATAAAACCTTTTATAGGTACATCAGGGAGCGAAGGAAGACCAAGGGAGGGATAGTGAGGCTTAATAAAGGGGAGGGAGGGTGGACAGAGGGTGACTGTGAAAAGGCAGAGATACTAAACAAATATTTTGCTCAGTATTTACAAAGGAAGAGGGAGGTACCTAAAACAAACAGTAGAAACACTCTGGATACAGAAGTTGATACCAGCCCATTTACAGAAGAAGGGTTCTGAAGAACCCTTAAAACTGAGGTGGACAAAGCAATGGGGCCTGATGGGATTCATCCCAGAATTCTAAAAGAACTAAGGGTAGAACTAGTGATACCACTGACTAAACTCTTTAACAAATCATGGGAGGATGGGGTGGTACCCGAGGACTGGAGGAGGGTAGATGTGATTCCCCTTCACAAAAGTGGGAGCAAGGCAGAAGCAAGAAACTACAGACCTGTTAGTTTAACCTCAGTGGTAGGGAAAATGATGGAATCACTTCTGAAAGAAAGAATTGTTAAATATCTAGAGGCCAGAGGGCACAGGACCCAAGGCAGCATGGATTCACAGCGGAAGGTCATGCCAGACAAATCTGATAGATTTCTTTGACTGGGTGACCAAAGTAGTTGATCAGGGAGGGGCTGTGGACATGGCCTGCCTAGACTTTAGCAAAGCATTTGACACAGTCCCACACAAAGATTAATATACAAGTTAGCCAGCCTGGGAGTGGGTCCCAAGATGACAGCCTGGGTAAAGAATTGGCTGGAGAATAGGACACAGAGTAATAGTAAATGGAGTCCACTCTGAAAAAAGGGGTTAGTAGTGGGGTACCGCGGGAGGTTCAGTATTAGGACCAGTCCTCTTCAATGTCTTTATAAGTGACATTGCAGAGGGACTGGAAGGAAAAGCATGTCTCATTGCAGGCGACACAAAGATCTGCAACAGGAATGATACACAAGGGGAGTGGAAAGGATGAGAAGGGACTTGGCAAGGTTAGAGGAATGGTCAAATGTATGGCAGCTTAGATTCAATGCTAAGAAGTGCAAGGTAATGCACTGGGAAACAAAACCCAGGGAAGAGTACACAATGAGGGGTGAGATACTAACAACAACAAAATGGAAAGGGACCTGGGGTAGTCATATCAGATGACCTGGTGGGCAAGCAATGTGAGAGGGCAGCAAGGAGGGCTGGGGGATACTGGGATGCATAGGGAGAAGCATCACCAGTAGAAAACAGGAAGTTATTATCCTCTGTACAGACAGCTAGTGAGACCCCATCTGGAGTACTGGTGCAGTTCTGGAGACCCAATCTCATAAAGACATAGACAGGATGGAAGCTGTCCAGAGGAGGGCAACTAAAATGGTGCAGGGTCTGCACCAGAAGACATATGAAGAGAGACTTAAGGAGCTTAATATGTATAGCCTCGAGGAAAGGAGGGAGAGGGGACATGATAAAACGTTCAAGTACCTCAAGGGAATCAACAAAGTCAAGAGGTAGCATCTTTCAAAAGAGATGTGCAAGAACAAGGGGCACAATTTAAAGATAGAAGGGGCAGCTCAGAGGTAATTTAAGGAAGTATTTTTCACAGAGAGGTGGTGGATGTATGGAGCAGCCTTCAGAGGAGGTTGTGGAGTCACAAACAGTGGTGGAATTCAAGCATGCATGGGACAGTCATAAGGCAATTCTAGGGGGTGGGGGTAGGAAGAAGTAGGTTGCTGGTTAACTAGGATCTGCAGCTTATCCATCAGGTAGGGAAATGGGCAGACTGGGTGGGCCAAGCGGTCCTTATCTGCCGTCAAATTCTATGTTTCTATGTAGCCGCAAGGGATTTTTAAGAGAAGAGTTGGGCGAAGACTGCAGGAAGTTGAATTTGGAGTGCTGGAAAATTACTTGTAGTTGTAATGATGCCAAATGGACTTGGGATGCTGGAAAGGACTTGGAATGTTGTAAAATGGGTTTGGAATGCTGGTGGAGAACTCAGAACACTGGTCAAGAACTTGGAATAGTACAGTAACAACAGTGGAAGGCTAGCAAAAAGGCTGGAAGGTTAACAAATGGAGCTTAGCGTATAGAACCTTATCAGGGCGATGTCCCTTTAAATAGCTAGCAAGTAAGAATTTAAACAGTCTCAGTTTGGGAAATTTATTTCACTCCCTTGATACTCTCAATAAAATATTCAATAAGCCTCCACTTTAAAATGTCTGAACCAAGCTGCTAGCAGAACTCACTTTAACTAAAAGAGTTTCATAACCAGAGCCAAAGCAGTCCTGATGCCCATATATAGGGCTTACACACGTCTGCACTTGGATTACGGCTCACAGATATGGAGCCCCTTCCTAAAGAAGGATATCAGTCTTGTGGAGGCACCTCAAAGAAGGTTTACTGAACTTATCACTTGCCATAGGAACAAACTCTACAATGACAGATTGAAGAGTTTGGGGCTATTCACCTTGAAAGACAAGCATACAAGAGGCAATTTATTAATACTATTCAAAATAATTAAAGACAAACAGTTGCTTAGCGAACTGTGATTAAAATGTAGGAAACCATTATATAATCTAAGAGGACATCAGTTAGACTTTATAAAAAAAAACAACGAATAGGGACATTAGAATGTATGCTTTTATTCCCAGGGCTATCAGATTATGGAATAGTTACCTGAAGAGATTGTGGGCCAGATATTCAAAACTTTGCGCTGGGCAAAAATCGTTTGAGCAGGTTTAGAGCGGGATTAGCGTGGGTCTGCTATATTCAAAAGGCCAAATAGCGCGGGCAAACTGCATTAGCGCCGGGCAAGATTATAATGTATGCAAAGGGCAAACTGACATGAATACAGGCGCAATGCTATATTCAGTGACTAGCACCATGCTAAGTGGTTTTGCACGACTTAGCGCGACACTTAGCGTGGTGCAAATTACCGCCCAGGAAAAGCTTGTCTTAACCATGGGCAATCGGCTTTGCATGACACTTTGGCTTTGCGCGGTGTTTACACGGGTTTAGCGCGGGTTTTGCGCGACCCTAACAAATAAATATGACACATAGATAAAGCCAAACTTAGAGGAAGCATGCTGCTAACCGATGGCATCACAATGATGCCATCATCTGCCACCAGTCCCAGCCATGCCAGGCAGTAAATGGTGACCTTGCAGCGCAGTGGACAGCATGGCAGTGTGGCCAACAGCACACACCTGCGGACCACACATCTGTGGACACAAACAGATGCCAGCACACACATGCAGCACTGTGGGCATGGAGGATGCTGAGGGGCGTGTGGTGGCGAGGCTGTGCCACAGACCGGAGTGTAGCCACAAGGCTGGGACACGTCATGCAGTGCTCATGGGCCAGTATTGGAATACCCCCAACACTAGTGTGCCTTCGGATAATATATGCCCCCAGCCACATACCACACAGCTGTACAACTGCCACAGCATACAAAGCCAGAAATGTACATGTCACTGTGAGCATCCCATGCCACAGGTACAGCATCTGTGGGTCACACAACAGTGTAACAGTAATGTCCACTGTCAGTAAACACCTGCAGGTTGGGTCTGTCACTGTGTACAGTGCAGTCAGCATCACTGCCCTACACACCATAGGCAGTGCTGTGTCCCTCACTACTGGCCCCTTGCTGCTGTAGTGTCTGCTGTGCACTGTAGCATGCCCTACAGTGTGACAGTTGCATGCAGCACCACCACCACCTGTGCCTATGCTGTCTTGTCCCCTGGGGTACAATATGCTATGCTGTGCAGTACTGTTTACATGTAGCCTGCAGCTATCATCGTGCACTGCCAGACTGACCTACAGGTGGAGCTGCGGTTGGACCTGGTCAGCCCCTGTACTTCCAGACTGACCTACAGGTGGAGCTGCGGTTGGACCTGGTCAGGCCCTGTACTTCCAGACTGACCTACAGGTGGCTCTGTGGGACCCTGCAGTAATGCAGGGGCAAACTGCATGCAAATCAGGGTATAATGAGATGCTAATCTGGTTGTTTGCCCAGAGACTGCCTAAGTAGGCTCATTTGCATGGCACTTTTGAATATGGCACATTTAGCTCCGGGCAATGTGTTTGCCCTAAGGCTAACCTAGCTCGAGCTAATGCGGCGCTAATGTGTTAGCAGCGCGCAATCAATGGAGTATAATATACTGTTTTGAACACTGTTCTTTCACATCTGCTGCTTCCTGCAGCTGTACTGAATCCATGCATTTACTGCACACATTGGCCATGTATTTCTTCTGTACCTGCCCTCATGTTGCTGTGCACTGTGTTGTTGTTGTGGGTTGCACTTCCTGGTTGCTTTATTCAGTGCTGTCTTATTCCCGGGCTATTTTTGCCCTGCACTCCCAGATCAGTTTGTCTGGCTTCCTTAGACTGCAATATTCAGCAGGATTAGCACCGGGCTATTTCCATTTCAATATAGCTTGATCTGTGCTCTGGGCTAAGTTTGCCCGCCGGGCAGTGCTAATTTAGCCCCTGGGCAAAATTTTGAATATCTGGCCCTGTATCTTGTAACTGTCTTGCAAATTTTAAAAATAAACTGGGTAAGTTTATAGTGAACAGCTGCCTGCCCAGCCAAGACCACTAAGAAGTGGGGGGCAATTGTTTATGGGCCTTCCACCTCTTATTGCCCTAAAACCCGAGCATAAACCTGAGTATAAACTAGAAATGCTTGGAAACCCAGCACATTTTCACTTTAACCATTCAGAAAATTAAATCAGCATTTGTACTTTTTGAAATGTATTCAGTAGCATTTGCACTTTGAAAGTTCAATCAAGTAATTCAGGGCTTGCAATCTGAAAGTAAGTCAGTAATATTTGCAGCTTACATAGATTGTATTTAAATGTGGTACTGTCTCTTTTTTTTTGTTTTGCTGTGAGCCACCGGAACCATCAGCTCTACCCTCCAGACCCTTCCTCCCCTCCCAATGACTTACCTTCCTTATAGGTGATACTACCCAACAGGGCAGGGCCATGACACCAGGTGATCACGTAGACAGGAGAAGGTTGTTGGTAGGGGCACCCACCGACATTGACTCCCTGGCTTCCCTCCAGGGTGGGGCATGAAGCCAGCTGGAGAGGTGGACATTGGATTAGGTTGACTTGTTTCAGAAGTGCCGGGGGGGTGGAGATCAGAGTCGGGGGTGGGCATCATCCATGGCAGCCGCAATTTTTGTATGCTGCTCTACTGTCCTGAAGGAGGAATGGCATGCAATGATGCCAGCATCCGCATGCCTCCTGAGAAGTCCAGGCGCTGGCCGCGGCAAAGCCCTCAGCCTCTGCTAGGTGTCCAACTTTGTGGTGGACACAGACCCCCCCAAAGGAGAAGGAAAGCCATCCATAGGATTCTCAATCCATATCCCCCCGGCTGGCCCTCTGACTTCCCGGGTCCATTCCCGAACCCAGGATGTTGGCATCACAGACGGACGCCATGCTGCTGCACTGGTGGGCTGGCTGAGGTACTGTCTCTTTAAATAAACTTTAAAAGATATTGAGCATCTATCCTGCACTTTACAGTATACTTGCATTTTTGATCATTAAATTCAGTATAGTTACTTTAAATGTACAGGGCCCCAGTTAGATTAGGTGAGAGAAAAGGCAGGCAGTCATTTACATAAATTAATCAAATCAGAGACTCTCTGATTGGCCCGATGGCACATAGGGCTGAGGTACTTATAGCACCTTACCTCTCACCACACCAGCAACCCAAGTTCAGTAATAAGCTCAGGTTGCTCGGAGTCAGCAAGGGGGGGGAGGGCTGAGAGTGGATCAAGTGGCGCCTGGCAGCTCTCCTCTCCTGGACTGGGGGGGGCATCAACCTGGCTGTTGGCTGCCACTGGGTGGAGGCCTGGCAATAGCACCAGTGCTAAGAAGACTGACTTCAGTTGGGTTGAGTGGAAGGAGCTGTTGTTCCAGAAGGTATATACCCTCCATGCAGCTGCGGCTCTGGGACATGGGGGAGGACATAACAGTGGAAAATAGGGCACTAGAGCTTTGTGAAACCTTACCCATGGCACCCAACCTGCCCTACTGCTCTAGTTGGGGCCAAGTCTGGATGAGGGAGACTGGGGGGAGATGGCCCTCATCCCGGCCCCACCGTGGGGGAAATTTGCAGGGGAACCTAGCCCCTGACCAGGAGTGAGGCAAGGGACGTTCAGCAGGGCCCAGAGATGAGGTTTAGTAGCTGCCTGGTCTGCCCTGAAGAGAGAAAAACCTTTACCACAAAAAAAATACAGGGACTCTGATCCACTCCTTGTCTTGGCTGCTGCTCCAGTTATTTAAATAAAGGATATGGTCGTAGGCTCCCTTTGTTGAGCCGCTGTCAATCTAGCTGATTTAAATACATTAAATATTCATGTCTTCCTGCTTCCATCGAATTGCCAGTAAATGAATCAAAGAAGTGACCTTGAGTTTTAAGAGAACACTGGTTCTGGGGGGATAACAAGAGTTTCAGTCCTTTCATAAAATGAAATTTTAATGGCACTGATGGATTTCAGGCTGTCGTGTCTATGCATTGCACTGGGCTTCTGGACTTTTAATGCTTTACTAAATATCTATTTACAATTCCTCTGTGTTTATGGATTATAGCATTTTCAGCTGACTGATAATTTATAGTTTCCATTTCTCCCCCAGATATGCAAAAAAAGTTGCTATATTAAATAAAATGTACGGTGTCTATGTTATTTGGCTAGGTATGATTTCCAAGCGGTTATTTGATGGGGCATACTCTCCTATTTCTCAATGTAAATCAAAATCGTTGATGATTTTTCTTTTCTTCTTAATTTTCTACTCAATTGAAAGATTATAAATTTACTCTGAATATTGCAGAAAGATAACAGTTTAGTGCTGCCTGCGTTTGATGATACTAACTATATGGTGGTGTGAAAATATATTCACCATCTGGTCATTTGTTTAATACTTTCTAATAGAGGTACTACAGTTTTAAGAGAGATTTTGTAGATAGTAAAGTTATACTAGTCAAATTAATATGTAATGTTCTCCTTCTTCTGTTTTTAGTATGTAATGCTATTGTTAAAAAGCATCTTCAATGTGCTTACGTAACTGGATGAGATGAGATGAGATGATGCTTGTGTAACTTGATTTGCTTTGTGGCTTTCCACCTCTCTATCCATGGGATATACCATCCTGTAGGGGTACAATGCAAGGAACCCTAGAGGAGGGTTCCCCCCTACAGGTGCCGCATGATTGTGTCAGCTAAAGGTAGGTTAGGAGGAAGCCCACAGGTAAGAGAGACAAGCTACTGGAGGAAGAGGAGTGGATGGTGGGCAATGAAAAAAATGAATCCTGGAGGGGCCCAGGATGAGAGGCATTTTAAACCTGATGGGGAGTGACGTTGTTGCTCCACCCATCGAACCTCGGGCTTAAAGTTCTCTCATTCAATGTGCTTACACAACTAGATGAGATGAGATGAGAGGAGATAAGATGAGATGATGCTTGTGTAACTTGATTTGCTTTGTGGCTTCCCACCTTTCTATCCATGGGATATACCACCCTGTAGGGGTATGATGCAAGGAACCCTACAGGAGGGTTCTCCCACTACAGGTGCCACGGGAATGATTGCATCGGCTAAAGGTAGGTTAGGAAGAAGCCCAAAAAGAATACCCAAAGTTGTCGAGCGTTGAAGAGGCGAGGATGATGAACAAATGAATTCTAAGAAGATGATAAGGGCTGACTTCCTAAGGAGAGAGGGGAAAGCCGGGGGTCACCATCTGCCTCCATCCAACAGCAGAACCTAACTAATTAACTGAAGAAAGCACTAACTCTAACTAATATTATGACCATTGGCATGGAGGAGAGGAAAAAACCCCTTTGATGAAGAAACCTCTGGGGATCCAAGGCTTAGGTCGCCTTCCCTCCAGGCTGACGACATTTGATTTGAGGACATATGTCATTAAAGAGAAGGATTCATTAATGATAGGGATATGAGTAGGGAAGATGATGGGATAGGGAAAAAAACAAAAGAAAGCAAAAACCCCAAAAGAAGCATAGATTGAAGAAGGAACATGAGGCAGCAGGGACCCGAGAGGGGTATGCTCTAGTAGTCAATGGGAAGGAGTAGATCCATGGAGAAGTCAGAGGAGCAAGGGGTATCCAGATATACTCACGATGAGACCGAGGATAATGCAGACTGGCTTGATTGAGTGATGCGAGTGAGTAGATGCTGAGGCTGATGAGGCATGCTTGATTATGCGATGTGAACGATTAGACCCTGAGGTTGTAGTCGATGAGGTGTCATAGGATTCAATGACAGGAAGGCTCAAGCAAGAGATGTAAATAGATAAACCTTAATGTAAGGATGAGTGAATGATGACTGGAGTTATGAACCCTATACATGCGGCAGGATGGCCATGGGTCGATGGGGTGGCATAGGAGTCATGATGGGTATGGCCAAAAAGAAATATCAATTGCAGGCCTTGAGTGGAGTGAATCTGTGACGGCCAGTATGGAATGGGAAGAGGAAGAGGAGACATGAATGAACTTGAAAATGAACTTGAACTTGAAAATGAACATGTACAAAGGTAGGATGCTTGATAGGAGCGACGTAAGTAAGGAGGGTCCTCGAAAGGAGGAAGACTCGAGGCCAAGAAGAAATGTCCGGAACCAGAGGGTAGGCAAACCAGAGGGTACGCTCAGGATGAGCGATCGAGAGGAGCAAAATCGAATGATGTACGATGAGGAGAGAAGCCATGAGTGGAGCGAATCCATGATGGCTGGGACGAGAATAGGCGCTAGGCCGAGGAAAGTAAAAGGAACGGATGAAGTACAATGATGGCGGGAAGCCGTGGAGGCTGGTATGGGAAAGCAAGGTATGAAAGTATGAAGGATGGTAGGAAGATCAATGGGGTAGTGTAGAACCCAGCTGGTACGGGATGAGAACTGCAGTAGGGTGAGCTGGATGAGGCTGGACGGAGTCAGCCAGAGCATGTGATTAAGGATAGGTATGGCCATGATTGGAGGCTTAATGATATAAAAATGGTTAAATTTGACTGGAGACAGGAACTTGAGACATGCAGCAGGAGGGCTGCAGATCGATGAGGTGGCATATGATTAATGGTAGGTATGCCCAAAAGAAATATCGAACGGAGGCCATAAGCAGAGCGAATCCTGGATGGCCAGTATGGAGCTAGAGAACCAGTCACTGGCATAGAAATTGCACTCTCATAGCATGCTCATGAAATAGCAACTCAGAGCTAGGTCACATAGTAATGCAGAATCACTGGCACACTACTGCAGGCCATAGTGGGTCACACCGGAATGCAGAGATAGGTAAGGCAGAGCAGGACCAGTGCACCCGGTAATGCACATCAATTAGAATATGGGGCAGGACCAGTGTAGATGGCAATATGCAGGAAATCACTTGAAAGACAGTGCTGCACACAGTGCTACTCTAAAGCAAATGAACGCACAGGTACGAGTAGCCCCTTTTACACTGTGGCAGCCAGGTGGGCCGCACCATGAGGATGCAGTAATGCCAAGGCTGGTCTGACCCATACACAACCCAGCTCCCGAGAAGCAGCAGTACTATCCAGAGGATAGCACCAGTGGATCCGTTGGATCAGTACAAAAGGGAAAAACACTACTCAGCAGCATTCAATATCAGAAACACCTCACCATTCCAAGCGTACCTGCTCGACGTCTTTGGGAGTTGCCTGTCAGTCAAATGTAGAGCTGCAATAAATGAAATGGTCCAGAAAACAAGGCAGCAAACCCCAGAGAGTAAATGAAAGAAATCAAAACAGGTCCTCTGAGCTGAACTGTGGAAGGCAAGAAAAGCAGGCAGGTCAGCAGATGGGAAAATGCAAACACTCGGCAGGAAGAGAACTAAGAGACAGGTGGACTGGAGCAGAAAACGGAGACAGGGCTGGCTGGGCAGGAGAGGAACAGATCCCAGAGAAAGCGAGGTGAAGAGGGAGTGACGAAGGAAGTACAGGGAAGAGCAGATGAGGAAAAAGCAAGGCAGGAGACACAGAGCAGGGGAATGAGGAGGGCAAAGAAAAGAATCACCTGGAGGAAAGGCAGATGAAGGAAAGGGTCTCCGGACTGACCGGAGAGACAAGCACAGAATCGCTAAGCAGCGATAATGATGCAAGCAGCTGGAGGCCGAGCGTGGCTGGAATGGAACACCTGGAAGCGCCAGCAGCAAGATGGAGCAGTGTCCAGTGGGGAGAGTATAAAAGGACTGAAGGAGACAAACAACTGAGGTACAGAGCCAGCCAATGTAGCCTCCGGCTGCAAAGAGAGGCAACATAAAAACAAATCCTGGAGGGGCCCAGGATGAGAGGCATTTTAAGCCCGATGGGTGAGTGACATTGTTGCTCCACTGATCGAACCTCAGGCTTAAAGCCCTCCCATTATAAAATGGGAAGGGAAAACCCTGCGTCCTGATTGGTCATTAGACATGCATTAGAAGTGTCTAATGTAGGGTTACCACCTGTCCTGATTTTCACAGGACAGTCCTGATTTGGGCAGCTGTGTCCTGCAAAAATACATGAAAAATACTACATGTCCTGATTTTATAGTGGAAAAAGTATTTTCTAACTTTTCACTAAATGTTAAAGAAAAGTACAATACCTTAACTAAAATACCTTAAAATGATAATAAACAACAGAAGCAACTATGAAACTACAATATTTAGCCTTAATTCTGATTATATAGAGAAAATAAGTCTGTCGCATTGGTCGAGGTTGCATACTGTCCTGCGAAAAATCATGTTTCAGTAAGAAATGTCTCACTTTGGCCTTCCGAAAAGGTGGTAACCCTAGTCTAATGCATGGCTAAAAACAAGTGCTGCCAACATGATTGCAGGACATAAAAGATATCCTTGAGCCAGTACAATTTTTTAAAACTAACAGCAGCCATGTTTTTTCTCCCACTTAGCAAGACTATGTCATGGCCTAATTCCCTAACACACTAGCTTTATAATTCCCTGTCTGCCAGAAGACTTTACACACAATAAAAGGAAAACAAAAACTTAAAAACTTTCTTTTTAACAGTTTTCTTTGTTTTAGTATTTTTACGTTTGATGCACTTGTGCACCAAACATTTTGCTACAGTGTAAGGGGATTTCAGGGGTGTGTCACTGTGAGCCTATTGCAGTGCAATACAGTAGGGGCTCAGCAGTCTAGACCAATAACCTTGCACTTTAACTGTGACACCACTCTTCTTCAACTGCTCAGACTTCAAAAGAATCAAGCCGCTGAAATCAGAGAGGGCTTCAGCCCTTAGATTTGTATGAAGCCACTTAACAAACAGCTGATCGACTGTCAATAACCAGCAGACTGTCTTTAAAATCCTGTAAAATTAAAGGAAAAACATCTTGAGCACCAGTGACAACCTGACCAGACTATATGGGAACATCGGGGGAAGATCTACAGAGAGTTTGAACTGTGTTGCACCAATGCTTTTTATTCTCACTCTGTCAGCTGTTTGAAACTACAGCAATGATGTCTCAAATTACACCCTTTGTTTCAGCTAAACTAGCAATACTGTAAAGAAAATGTAACCCTTGCCTGCCTCTCTGGTTGCCACTAGTAAGGAACTTAGTCTCCTTACTGTGGCAACTTTTACATACAGGGGAAAAAAATCATAATGTACCTGTTTCTCTCCACTGGCAAGTGTATATTGCAAATAATGTTAGCCTACACAAAGACACATATCCATTCTAAACGTTTTTGTGTTGAAAGGTGAACCCACCCTTATAGAACTGTGAGTATATGGATGTCACCAACTTTCGCAATCTTCTCTTGCCCCACCCCCCTTATTTCCTTTCTCACTACCCCTCCTCCCATAACACTAATGTTCCCCTCCTCATGCCCTAGCCCTGCATACCCCTCCCCTGTATGCTACCCTTACCCCTCCCTTTTTAGCCCTTGCATATATACCACAGCCTGCCATGATCTCAGTGATGCACAGATCTTAACATGGTTAATCCTTGTTGTTACGATGTTACATATGTTGAAGTTCAATAAAAAGAATAACTGGCAGATCCCTACATGTATTCTCCTTTTTCTTGTGCTCGGCTGTTTTGCCTGCCATCCTTCCTGCAGTGACCCCAGTATTTGCCTTCTGTCCATGGTGGTGCTCTGCATCAGCCCTCTTCTAGCCTCAAGACCACTGTTATTCTCCTAAATGCCCTCTCTATTCAGTACCCTCAGTATCTGTCTAAGTGTAAAAGCACAACATGGATTTTTTCCAAAGTGAATCCCACACTCAGTGTTGTCCATAACATCCTGTAAGAGAGTTGTTGGCCGTCCCCAGCATTCCTTGCACTTGCAGCCCTGGTGCCTATGTAACACCTGAGGATGTACTGATGCAAAGCATCAAACATTCAACATTGACAAATGCTTGTTTCTTTCAGAGTTCTGCCCCTGCCCACCAGCTCTCATGTGCTGCTTGCACATTTACTTTCATTCAGACTCCTCCCCCCACCACCACCACCAGCAGCAGTCCTGTCATGCTGTCCAGAACAGAAATAGGAAGCTGTACAAGCTGTACAAGAAATGCTGTGGCTAAGTAGTTAGACTTTTTCAATTACAAAACTATGTTAGATTTCCTCACTATTCCCATCAGCTTGACCGCTCACTGATCCTGCCTTCTGTTCTGATTTCCAGCCTCCCCTCACTCGCTCATTTAATGCCATCTACAGCACTCGCTTACACATACTGGGTGCCTGTGGGGGAAAAAAAGAATTTCATGTGCCCATACCTTTTTCATAGATATCATCCAGTGTAATCTCTATGTATCATACCCACTTTTCCCACGCCACTTCGCAACCGCCATCAGCACTTGTCGGTTTATGACTGTGCTTTAAACAGACAAACCGGGAGAGAAACATGTCATTGTCACACTGCAGGCAAGAGCCATCTCCACACATCCTCACTCACGATAGATCACTCTCTCACCATGTCTGTCACTTCAAATCAACAAATATATTTTAAAAAATGAACTAAAAGAAAACTAGAAAATTAGAACACTACCGATGTTTTGTGTGTGTGTGTGTGTATGTGTGTCAGTATGTGGGCACATTCACACACAGAACTACTATACAGGCTCACTCAGGAAAACTACAGTTACGAAAGCCATAGTAGGACAAATGTCCTGAGTTCAAAAAAAAAAAAAACAGAAAAAAACAGTAAGTCCATGCAAGAGGAGGAACAATTGTTTGTAAAATTTGTACAAATATTCTGAATTTTTATTATGTTAACCAAATAATTAAAAATGTTGCATGCATATTAAATATAGAGTCCCATTTTATAAGTGCAATAGGACACTCCAGAGATGTGCATTAGACAGTTTTAATGCACGGACAGGGCTGAAGGCACTCAGCCTGTGACCTCTTGCCTTACTACGCCCCTGGCCATGAGTTAGAACTGTCAACCTATCGTGTATTATCGCTCACATGTAACTAAAGTGTCTTCTTTCTACATCGGCTTTAAGGACTTTCCCTGGTTATTCTATTAACCTAATGATTGTCATTGTTGCAATTTAGCAGTTTGTGTTTAACCATTTGATTAATAGACTGGACATTATGAATGTAGCCTATCAGTATATTGTAAAATGTATACTGCAAAATCTAAAAATAAAAAGTTTAAAGCAAAATATATTCCTGCCTCCAGGGTCCCACTTGGACAATTCCCCTGTCAGTCCCTTCCCTCCCTTATTGTGAGGGCTCCTGTACCCTTAGCATTGCCTTGGAGCCTGATGTCCCCCTGACTGATGTGGTGACAGCCACTTTCCCCAGGCACCTTCTAGTACAGATTTCAGTTTCTCAAAAAAAACTTTCTATTTTAGATGTATAGTCCACTCACCACCACAGACCAGGACTCGCTGCTGCTGCTGCTGGGGATGGCAGGGAACCAAGAAAGGTTACTTCTGGAACTGATTGCTGCTGATGTGAGGGTCCAGGAATAGCCAAACTCATGATCCCAGGAGGGAGTCATGCTGATCAGATGTCACCTGGCTGCATCATGGAGACAGGAAGAAATCCACCAGGAGCCAACAGGGGCCACAACACCAGTCAGGTAAGACTGTACATGTCTAGCATCACACCTTGCAACCTCTCTCTCTCTTCTGGCCAAGCTTCAACTGCTGCTACGTCGATCTCTCCGTGAAGCTCAGGCTGAGTCAGTAAGGTTGCTACGCATCCCTGACAACGATGCCAGGGCTTCCAACTCTTAGCCATGAGACAACTTTTAAAAAACTTGCTCTTCTTCACACTAGGAAACCATGGCCAGGGTTCCCCATATGCTCTGCTGCCTTCTCGTGCTGTCCTGGAGGGGGAGGGATTTGAGCATGAGTGCTAGCAGACAGGGCAGAAATGCTTGCAAAACAAAAAAAAAGTAAATGAACACACAGGTTGTGTGTCCAGGCAGGACAATACTAGAACTTACTTTAACTTAAATGGGCCAAGGCACGGCCTTGAACTTCCCCGACCCAGCATACAGCTGCCCGGGGTCCCCTAATTATTATTTTGCTGAGCTCTGGAGCACTGCACTATAGCTGCAACATTCTTACAGTCACAAGGGCAGGGCTAGTGACTGCCTTTACAGTAAATGCCAGTGCCTCGACCTGTGAGGGATTTTTAAAATCTAGGTGGCCTGCATCCTCCCTGGGAGTCAAGCATCTGACTTCTGTGTAGCACACAGTCAGCTCCAGTGTGAAAGCCCTGGTCTCTGAGGTGGCAGCATGGTGCCCTGCCACCACATCACTGGGTTGTTTTCCCTCCATGAATTTAATTAGAGGTGGCTGGTGTTACCAGTCTCTGCAGTGGAGCCAGGCTAAGCTACGATATCATAGACATGGAGACACACAATGGGCAATACAGAGGGACTGAATAGACCAGGATCTGTCTCTTTTACTGACTTTCTTTGCCGAGAGGTGGGCAGGCTGGTGCTAATTCGTGCTGCAGCCATGGAAAACCACTGGCTTTTCAGCAAGCAGCTGATGCTGAGTCTCCCACAGGCCCCTATTTTCCTAACTTGGGTTGTTAGTTACCGCTATCTCTTCAGTCCACCACCACTGCATCTGGGTGATGTTGCTGAGCTCAGCAGACACTGGAATAAACAGACTCTGTTGCCCCATCAGGCTGCTGGCTTTCTTACTTAACAGTACATGGTGTGCCAGTTTCCCTACTATAAGTGCAGAGTGTGCACTGCTGCTACTTGCTCTCTGCAATGGTGTTAGCCTTTTATGTGGATGAGTGGCACTCTACTCTGAGCTATTCTGCTGTTTCTGCTGTTCAGCTCAACTTGGACGTATGGAGAGGGTGAGAATGTAAGAGGGCCAAGCCTTGAGATGCATTCAGTACAGATTGATGAGCCCCCCAGAGTTGCATGGATTCTGTCTCTCATAGTTACTGCAGATCAGCTGGTGCAGCTGTGGTTCCCTAGTACCTCAGAGTCATGATTGCCTGGCCTCATTGTAATCTGACGACATTGGGCTTCTTCCAGCTCCTGTGCTGAACAAGGAAAGTTGAGTGGTTGTTTCTGGTTTTCTCTGGCCCCTTTGCCGGCTGCGTTAGGCTACCTTAAGCCCTTGCATCAAGTCCACTGCACTGGTCCTATTGTAATATCCACTATGGTTGACAAGTGATGGATAAACAAGTGTTGCAGAATTAGGTAAATAACCATTGGAGGCCATGCTCTAGTGCTTGGTTTAGCGATCTCTCCACCACAACTACAAGACAGCATGGGGTTGGGGTTGTAGGTCTATGCCTATGCCTCAGAATTCTATGTGTAATCCCCCCACCCCCACACACCCCGGTTAGGGCTTACCTTTGGGCTGCCAGAGACTGAGAATTGGCATGAATTTTGTTGTTCATTGATCCTCTGTCTGGAACTGGTACTGGGGACCAGGTGGGGCAGAGAAGAGCGGTGAGTTATTTCTTCTGTGCTTAGAGCTTCTGGCTAATGCCTGTGCTGCCACCATGTAAAGGAACATTCCCACGCTTGAAGATCTGGGATTTCCCCGACATCCAACTGGACCACCGCAAACGTTTCTGCTGCACCAGATGTCAGCCTGAGGGATCAATACTAACAAACTGGCTACCACTTTTCTGAGCAAGAAGCCCATTAAAATAAATAACTTTGGGCCAATGCCCCTGTGACACCATGGTCTTCACTGTCTTGGAGGCCTCTGACCCCAGAGAAGTCAATCAGATACAAGAGGGTCACAGAAAGGACTGCCCCAAGCATAATAGGATATAAAGTGGCAGTGCATTTTGGTGCCATCAGCAACACCAATCATGCATTGAGTAGTGCCCCTTTACATGACTGGCAGCTGATACAGCCAATGAGGAGGCAGAAAGCTTAGCTCTAATGCTGGAGCTTCCTAGAGGGAAATGAGAGTTTCAGGCAGTCCTGCTTGAGCTGGTGAAGGAGACAGACATACTATAAGGAGAGAGCAGAAGTCCTGCTCAGATTCAGTGAAAGAAGGCAGTTGTTTGCTGCCAGACCTTGCTGAAGTTCAGGTTGGACAAAAATACTACTTCTACCAAAAGGTTACTGACAACACACTGTTTCCAGGAACAGCTGCTGTAGTTTACTTGTCGGAGTTAGCTGCCAACTTGTGTCTCTGCTTGTGTTAATGAAGGAAGGGTGAGGTCATGGAGCACTGGCTCTGGGTGCCTTGGTACACTAATTGTGTGTGTGTGTGTGTGTGTGTGTGTGTGTGTGTGTGTGTGTTAAGATGGTAGAGGTGTGGAAGTGCCCCAGTCGAGACCTCACCTAGAGCATACCATGCTGTTTGTTGACTGCTGAGAGGGAGCTGCCTACAGAGTGAGGGCTGCTGGACTGACAACCAAGGTGCCTGCTTCTTTCTGCATTATTGATGCTGACTAACTGCACCCGAAACTCAGCCTGGTCACCGGAGAGCTGCTGCTGTATTGCCACCCAGCTGGTGAAAATATTGTTGACCAGACACTTGAGTACCAGCCTAGCCAGCCAGATACCAGAGACACTAGAAGACTAAATGGACATCAGCCCATGTCCATTAGCTTTATACACTTTCAGATTTGCAAATCCTTTCAGGACTCTTGTGAAAGGACTTGTGTCTCCCTCCCTCCCTCCCTCCACCCAGTGTTCCTGCTGTCTTTATATTTGTCCACCCCTCCTTGCGCTGTGAAGACTGAACAGAAGTATCTGTTCAGGATATCTGCTTTTTCCTGATCCTCCTCTGCACAGCCTCCCTCTGTCCTTCTCAACCTCATAATCCCTCCCCTTGTCTTCCACTTATCACTTACAGTATGTACCTAAAAAGATCCTGTCCCCTTTAGTTACCCCTTAGGCTATCATTTCCTTAGCTTGCACCTTTGCACTCTTCACCACTTTCCCTGCCTTCCTCTGCCTTTCCAGGTACACCTCCTTATCCTCTTCCCTCTGCATCTCTTTGTACCTCCTGAATGCTGCCATTGTAGCCTTTAGCTTGCAGCCATTTTCCTAGAGAGCCACATTGGTCTCTTTTTCCTCCTGTTTTTGCTCCTCTCTTTCAAGCAGAGGTTTGTTGCCTTCACTTTGCCGTCCCTTAATTTGGCCCACTATTTCTCCACCCCCAGGCAATCCAACTTAAACGTAAGACATTCTCATGCCACACCATTCATGCCACTCCACACCACTGAAACACAAAAACAAGTTAAAAAACATAACACAAAACTTGTTATTGCGATTATACTTATAATCAAGGCAGTAATTAAATCACGGAGCACACAGAATTCACAATTTCTGTGAAACCAGCAGTCATCCGTGTAATTCCCGTTTATTTACAACATAGCATGAAATGTACAAAAAAATCATTTTTCGACTTAGTTTTGTCTCCGTTTTACTCGTGCTGCTGTTCCTAAAACAAAAAATGAACAGTTTAACAACTCTAATCCACTCTTCTTGCTACTTCTACTAGTTACATTCTTTTTTTCTTTCTGTTAAACTGTCAATTTGCAGTCAGTTAACTGATACCTGTCATGTGCCTACCTTATAAATGTACTTTAAAAGTGACCAGTTCCTAATTAAAACTCTTCTGCTATCTACATCCTTTGTATCTGTTGATCTGGCAATTTGCAGTCAATAAACAGAGACCTGATCCAAATTAAAACTCTAACCGTGGTCCACGTTGTCATTAATGCCTGTTCACAACTATTTAATCACCACCTGCTACTAACTGAATTCAAACCAGACACTGCACCCGCACACTGCTGAGAGCTCCTTGATTTACAACAATGTCTGTGCCAAACAAACCTTCACCTGCATCTAAAACTGGAAATGTGTTTGCTAAGCAGAGGTCATCACAGTACAAAAAGGGTACCTTTCATGTCTCTGGTCAGATCATGTTTTGCTTGACCTGCAGTATAGCTGTAGACCACTTGTGGAAGGCATCCTGTGACAGACATCTAGAAGCCTCTGCCCACCTGGCAAAAAAAGAAAGCTGGAAGCTAAAGCCTCTACCTCTGCAGAAAAGCAAGTCACGGTAAGTGAACTTTTTAGCACAAAATTGGCTCATCAAGAGACCAGAAAGTCAGCTCTTTTTTCCTTAGTGGAAGCTTTTACAGCTGCTAACATACCTTTGCACATACTAGATAACCTTACCTTGCACAATTACCTCAAGGAGAATCTTAAATCTGTAGGTGTCATTCCTACATCACAGTGGTTACGAACTGAGTATTTGCCAAAAGTTTTTTCATACCATATCACAGACATTACAAAAAGGGTCTCAGAAGCAGTGTCTGTGTCAATTATTTGCGATGAGACCACAGACATACAGGACAAATATATTTTAAATGTTGTAGCTTTGCCATCATTGCAGTCAATCCATTCTGCTGCTGGTGAAATTAACACTGAAACCAAATTAGAGCATGTATTGCTGGACTGAATCATTTTACAGGCTACCAATTACAAGACTGTGTCACAAGCTGTCTTGAACTGTCTTCAGAAGTTTAATATTTCATATACTAATGTTGCTGCTTTCATGACAGACAATGCCATGTATATGAACAAGTGCTGGGAATCCAGTCAGCTACGTGAGTGTGGGACAGTGGGATGTTTTAAGCAGGCATTGAAGACCTTTCTGTGGGGAAAGCATTTTCTGAATTTCTGTGATTTTTATTGGTTTTATGGTTTTGTTTTATACATTGTGCAGCACCTTGGTATATGAAAGGCGCTATATTAAATAAAATTTATTATTATTATTATTATTATTAAAACATGTTTTGCTAAATGGTGTACGTCACTTGCTCTGCACACCTACTGAACCTGCTTGGTGATATCTGGCACAAAAATTACACTTCAGTGAATGAGTTTATGGTTTGTGTAGGGAAAAAAAGCATTCACTCACGTGTCGACACAGCTTTCGAGTTCAAGCAGTTCCTCATAGCTAAAGGTGTATCTTCTGCATTACCGCCGATGCCCGTAATTACATGCTGGAACTCCTGGTTTCATGACATTTTTTTATCATTCAGAGCACATAAATTAATATATTGAACTTTTTCAAGATGAAAGCACTGCTTGTTCAGAAGTTGTCAATTTAGCATCAGCTCAGTCTGTGGTCGTTGAAATTAATGAAGTAGCTGTCAATGCCCCCCTTTGGTGCAGATGCTGCAAAAATACGAAGGTGATGAGATCAAGTCTCACCTCATTTTTTGATGATTTGCTGGACTTTGCCACATTTTTTAGAAGTTAAAGCAGAAAGCACTACATATCCTACCACTAAAAACACAATGGCCCAGATATTCAAACTGCGCCCAAAATGTGCGCAACAGCAGGAGCAAGCACAAATCAATTGCGCATATGCGCAACAGATGCGATATTCAAACATGGAGCAGAACAAATTGCGCAAGCAGCCAACGTCTGAATATCGCACAAACTATGCCATAGCGCAACCAGGAAGGAGAAGCTGAGCAGAAAGGTTGCGCTATAGCGCAACCAGGGCAGCCCAGCTGAGCAGTCCAGAGGTGCCATAGCGTAAGCAGAGCCCCCCCCCACAGAGCAATGGAACTGCACATCCAGGGAGGCAGGCTGAGGCCCACCGCCAGCCATGCCACACATGGGCACAGGAACACACTGCAGAACCAACAAGACACCTGCACACCCCAATCACAACATCACTGGGGGTGGGACGGATGATCTACTGGCCCATGGGGACAAACCAACAAAGCACAGCAGAGCTATGACGCCCCAGTACAACCACTGGCAGGCTGAGAGTGCCACACACAGGGGGTTGACAACCACAGTGCACATCAGCCCCCCCGTACGCACAGCACACCCTGCACCATGACCCCAAGACACCACCCATGTGCAGTGACTGGCACTGCAGGAAACCATGCATCCCCGACACCGTCCACCCGTGCAGCAGAGAAGCATACAAGCCAGACACACCCTGTCACCCAGCAGTGGGTGGCGGCAGATGGCAAGACCAACAGAAAGTCACTGCCATGCTGGAATACTTGTGTGTGTGTGTGTGTGTGTGTGTGTGTGTGTGTGTGTGTGTGTGTGTGTGTGTGTGTGTGCACACACACCACACACACACACACACACACACACACAACACACGACCATACCACCCCAGATGGCATGCACACCACTGCAACTGAGCAACCATAGCCAGCTGCAAATCAGAGACCAACACAGTATTCATAACAAAATATAAATGTATTATCAAAATGTAAAGCACAAAACGATCAACCATAACTATTTACAAGGTGGGGTAGGGGTACAAGGTAGGGGTGGGCAAAGGGTAGGGATGAACAACTTGGAGAGGGAAGGCAGGGTGGTAGGGATGGGTGAAGTGGGAAGGGTAATCAGGCCTAAGGCCCAGCAGGCTGGTCCCCCTCCGCCCGGTGCCGCTGTTCCCGGTGATGCCTCCTCCGCAGGCCATGTCGATGGATGGCCTGATTGTTCAGGGACACTTGCGTCAGCCCACGTATCTCCCGGTGTATCCTCCTGAGAACAGTGAGGCCTAGGAAAATGGGAACACAGTTAATGCCTGTGACTGACCACAACGCTGAACACCACCCAACCTGCAAGCCATATAGCCCAATGTCCCGCACCTGTGATGGCATGCACCCACCCACAGTGAACATGCACATGGCCATCACAAACAGGCAGCACCAGCTATGTGCACCACTGCACACACACACACACACACTGCCCATGTCCATCACAGCACAAACAAGGCTGTCAAGTGACGTGGCAACGTGGTGCGATGCCAGTTACACAGCTATGTGCCCAGTGCATGCATGGACCACCAGTGACGCATACACAGACGTGCTGTGACACTGGACAGTGATGCATGTCGCCTGTGTCGTGCATGGTTGTGTTGTGCATGGCTGGTGGTCTTGCCCCCGCCCCAGCATGCAATAGCATCCATGAAGTAATGATACTCACACTCCTCAAGCAGCTGGGTCTGCCGCTGCTGCTGCTGCTGCTGCTGCTGCTGCAGTGCACCACCCACAGCACCACCGACCGGCACCGGGGCCCTGGCACGGCCCTCCTCACCCCGTGCCTGCATCCTCACATCCCGGCCTGTGGGAGACATATGTTGAGAAAAACATCAGTGTGACTCCAAAGCAGACTGCCCCCTGCCCCAGTGAGAGTGCCTACCCATGCATCTCACACCTGCACACACTGACACAGCCAACTATGGCAGAGCCATCACCTATGCACAGCCACCAAAACACACTCACACCCCTACAGAAAATACAGGTGCATAGATGGTACACCCACCTGGCCTAGGGACCACGCCCCTCCTGGCACGTGACCGTAGCCACTCCAGAAGCTGAGGATCCCTCCTGCAGAGGTCACTGTAACAGTGCCAGCACTGCTCAGCTGACCGGCACCGCCCAGTGACCCCCACCAGGTCACTGGCCACTTGCTGCCAGACCTGGGTTCTAGCAATGGTGAGGGTCACCTCACCATACAGTGCCCCATAGTGGGGCTCCACCAGGGCCACCAAGTTGGCCACTTCCACGGGGCTCCATTGCACTGCCCTCCTGCGTGCCATGGTACCAACTTTACAGCAGGCAATATGGTGCCCCACTGCGCCGTAACCCCACATGGAGATGTTGCGTAATAGACCACCATAGATTCCAATCGCGCTGTTCAAACAGCGCCGTCACTTCACATAGTGCTGTCACCAGACAGCGCAATAGGGCCGTACACATGGCAGCCAAACAGCGCCAGGGGGCAAAGGTCGGACACCAGGTCATGGGCAATGACGCAAGGCCACGCACAGCGCCATCTGACGTATACGCATCCTGCACGACCGACCTCCTGCGTACCAGTGCCACAGTGGACTATTGCGCAGTAGTGCCACAGCGTCATATAGTGCCCAGTGCTGTAGCGCCACTGGCACAATGGTGGCCATGGCCTGAATTGCCGATCACGCACAGCACGTCAGCAGTGTGGCAGACGCCTGCGTAAGCTATCTGGGCATGCGCAATGCAGTGTACCACACAGTCGCAGATCTGCGCCATTGGCTCAGCCGACTCAACCGTAGTGCGCAAAGCGCAACTGCGCGATATTCAGCCGATGCATGCAAATCATCTGATCAGCCATTCAAAGGTGCAGTGGCACGATTTGCATCTCATTATAGTTGCTCCACTCCTAATTTGCATGCATTGCGCTATAAATGTGCGACATTGGGCTGCGCTGGCCAGATTCGGGTACTGCAGGTGAGAGGTGAGTTGCATGCTGTGTGATGTTCTGGACAATGGTCATGGGAAAATGCTGTAGACTGCACAGTGACAGGTGTCCACTTCCCCCCCATACAGATCGCCATGACTGAGCAGAGACAAGGTGAGGGTGAGGATGGTGGGCGTAGGAGGAGGCCCAACTTTACCCCAGCAGAGACAGAGGCCCTCTTCCAGGCCTACCTGGAGGAGGAGCCACTACTGAGTGGACGGCAGGGCACCCCTCAGTCCCATGCGGCTGCATGGGAGGGGGTAGCTCGGGCCGTGAACCTGCACAGAAGCCACCAGCGTTCCATGCAGGAATGCAAGAAGAAGATGGGGACAGACTGCAGGAGGTTGAAGGAGAAGGTGGCAGCCTTCAGGGTGGCAGGTGCTGGCACTGGCCGGGGCCAGCCAGCGGTGTTGGAGCTGACCCTGGCTGAGGAGAGACTGGCTGCATCAATGCAGTGGAGCGCTATTGAGGGCGTACCAGTAGGTGGATTCCAGACAGGTGGAAGCCCATCACTGCACGGTATGACATGGTGGTGTTGGGGGGTGAGGTTGTTCACATGCACTCACATGTACTCTCTTTCTGTTACAGATCCTGTTCATCTTCAGGAGACGGTGGTGGTGGTTCCAGGCAGTGATGATGACCTGCTGGACATGGAGGAGGGTCCATCCACCTCTGTCACCAGCCAGCATGCACTGCAACAGCATGCACGCTGGGCCGCCAACTCTGGTGTCGGTGATTCGGGTGTGGGGGGTGCACAGCCTGTGTCTCAGCAGTCTGGCATGCAAGCATGCCAGCACGCTGTGACTGTGGCTGTAGCACGTACCTGCACCATTGATGATGCAAGGACTGCAATGGGCAGTGATATGTGTGTGTCCCATGGCTGACACACAGCAGGCCAGCACGTGCCCCTGGGCCTTTCTGGTTCCAACTTGTGTACCAGCATGTTGGCACAGTCCCAGGCTGTGCCTGTCAGCACCGGTGGGGCAGCACCGGTGGCTGTGCAGGTGTCTGGCACTGTTGCAGCCACAGCGGTGGAACGAGTGGACCCTGGGGCACAGTGGTTGGAGGGGCAGCAGTCACCCACCAGGTCTGGGGGTACAGTGTCAAGCGGTGGCACATGTCCACCGCCCTTTGATCCGCCCATTCCTGGTCCTGGCGAACAGTGCCCACCCTCAAGGGGTGTTGTGCATCAGGACCTTCCACACCCTGGGGGACAGGATTCCGTTGGGGCACAGTACCCATTGGATGAGCACACCCGCCTGCTGCAGGAATCAGTACAGCAGCAGAGGCGGGTTGCAATGTCCATGGAGGCACTGTCTGTGGCTGTGGAGTGGCACAGCAGGGAGTGTGCTCTGGACTGTGCAGAGCTGGTTCGTATGTGGACGGATGTGACCGCCGCCATTGACAGGCTGACCCAGGTAGTGGTCTCTGTCATGGACGCATTGGGCACACAGTCATGTGCCCCTGTACCGCACACCCCACACAGTTCACTCTCCACTCCCCGTTCCTGGCGTCGTGCGACACCAGGCCTGTCGATGCCGGGTTCTGCTGTGGGCATCCCGAGCACCCCTGGTGCAAGTTTGTTCGGCATGCTGCAGACCCCTGTGCGGGCAAGGTCGCGTTCACGCAGTGGGACCCCTGGTGGTCCAACAGTGCCACTCCATGTGGCCCCTGCTCAGCCTGCCAGGGCTGTTGGGTCATGGCGGGGCCACCCACACATCCGCGGTGGCCGTGGGACAGTGCTACATGACTGACCTGTCTCCCAATGCGGGCCCTGTCTGGTGCTGCCCTGTGTGCAATGTGTGTCATGGTGGGCAGTGCACTGCTGGGTGCTCTGCTCAACACGCCAACACACGGACCACCTGCACACCCTCCCAACTGCTGTCCACAGGTGTGTGTGTGTGTGTGTGTGTGTGTGTGCATGATGATGCCTGCATTGTACTGTACACCAAGGTGCAAGGGTGCCCAGCATCTGACACATTACTTGGACAGTACAGGTGGTGGGGGTGGTCGGTGGTTCTGTGTGTTAGCAATGTCGGTTCTGCTGTGCTGTGCATCTGCCCATGTACGCTGTGTGTGTGTGTGTGTGTGTCCATATGAGTGTTCACCCCTCCCTGATGGTATGTTTGTATGCCTGGACCCTTCCACTCCCCTGGCAGTCATGCACCCCTGATGGTGTGTTACCCTGTGTGCCTGTGGTTTGCGCATGGACAGTGTTGGTTGCACATGTCCCCTTGACTTACCTGTGTTCTGCACAGTGCTCCTCTGTGATGGTGTCCCGGTGCAGCTGGGCCTGCCGGATCAGTTGGGGGTCCTGCGTCCTAGGGGGCTGCTCATCACCATCAACACCGCCACTGGCGTCCCATCGCTGTCCCCTCTTCAACCTGTAGGGCTATCCCATAGTCTTTGGCCATGTTGTGCAGGATGCAACAGGCCAGGAATATCCCACAGGCCTTTTGGGGGCTGTACTGTAGGGCACCGCCGGAGGTGTCTAGGCATCGGAAGCGTGCCTTGAGCATCCCAAACACCCGCTCTATGATGTTGCGTGTGGAAGCATGTGCCTCATTATAGCGTTGCTGCGATGGGGTCATGGGGTGCCGGTACGGTGTGAGCAGCCAGGGACGGAGTGGGTATCCGCTGTCACCTGTGTGGAGATAGTGGAGATCAGTATCATGTTCAGGTCCATATTGCCCAGATCCCTGTGTGCCACTACCATGGCACCTGTGGCATTCCCACCCTTGCCCCGAGTTTGCATTCCATACATGCATACTCACCCACTAGCTGGCCTGTGGGGCTGTCCCCACTCTCAAATCGATGGCACAGTGCGGACTGATACCATATGAAGGCATCATGTGCTCCACCAGGGTGTGTGGCACAGACATTGATTATGCGCCCAGTGGCATCACACACCACCTGGCAGTTGACACTGGAGAAGCCCTTTCTGTTCCTATATGCAGCCCCATCGGGGCCAGGTGGTGTGCGAATGGCCACATGGGTGCAGTCTATGGCCCCTAGCACGCCAGGCATATGTGCTACCCTGTGGAACTCGTGCATGTTTGCTGTACGCTCTGCCGCGGTGCTGGGGAAATGGATGTACTCCGCAGCATGTGGCAGCAGTGCGCTGAGGAATTGGGTGAGGATGCATGATGTGGCCGACTGTGTGATGCCTGTGGTGTCCCCTGTCGGCCTCTGGAAGGTGCCCGTGGCAAGCAGGCACATGCAGGCTGTCACCTTGGTCTCCACCGACAGAGCGTGACTCTGTCGTGAGGGTGCCTGCATCACATCACTGCACAGCTCACAGAGCCATCTCAGTATTGCCCTGTGCAGGTGGTACCAGCCCACAATCTCTACATCTGTGTACAGCTCAAAGCTGATGTGGGCACAGTACTGCCTGTTGGGGGCGTACCGCCGACGGGCCCTTCCATGGCCACGTCCCCCTGCAGCATGCATTCTCACTGTTTACAGCTTCCATGTGAAGCTGGCACTGTCCATCTCCATGGCTTCTGACCCCCCCCGGCTGGTGTTGCTGTGTTACCCCCGCTGTCCTCTCTGCAACTTCCACTGCACCGGGCACCACCCGCTGGCCTCTACAGCCTATGGCCCACGCTTGCCTTGCCTGCCCTAGCCTCTGTCTGTCTGTCTGTCTGTCTGTCTGTCTGTCTGTCTGTCTGTCTGTCTGTCTGTCTGTCTGTCTGTCTCCCCCACTTGGCATCCTTGTAGCGTTCTTGCGCCGCTTCCTTGAGCCTTTTTATTTTGGCTCATTTCCGCTAGTGCGCAATTTCCGGCTGTTCCGCTGTTGCGCATTGTGTAAGTCTTTGAATATCGCATTGAGCTGTTTATGCATGGATCCACCCCCTTCGTTGTGCATGCCTTCATTTGCATTGCGCTGTTGCTCAGCATGTTTTCGGTGGCGCAGCTGCCTCCTTCTGAATATCGCAAAATGGTGCACTTTTGGACTTGCGCATGCGCAACCCTGTTGCGCATGGCGCAACCCTTTTGAATATCCGGGCCCATGTCTGCATGTGCCCTAAAAATTCAAAACTTTATGTCAGGAACGGGCAGGTTTCATCAGTCTGCTACTAAATTCTTTGCTGCTGTCCGCATATTCGACCCCCACCTGCCTTTCTACCATGGCAGTGCTAAGGAGGAGATATGCTCCAGTATCCCAATGTTAGAAGAGAACCTGCGAGCAAGAGCTGAACTGCGATCTTACATTTAGGGTGTTCAGTGCAATCAACTCTGCAACGATAAAAAATATATTCTACAGTTCTGGATCTCTTGTAAGGACAGATTCCCGAATTTAAGTAATATTGCCCTGAGTTGTCTGTCCGTCCCAGTACACAGCGTTAGTGTGGAGCGCTCATTCCCCCAGTATGGGTCCATGCTGACTGTTAACAGATGCAGCATCAAGGCGGAGAACTTAAGTTTATTCACTGCTGCAGTAGAACTGATTTAGCAGATTTTGCACAGTAAAAAAAATGTTGATTCAATGTCTGAATTCTGTTTTCAATAACCCTAGCTTGTTTATTCATTTTTTTACATAATAAAAGCAATTAAAATGTTGTTGTTTTTTTTTTACGTTTACAATGACTCATTTGTAAATTCATTCATTTTAGTGAAATACTGAATTTTCACCATGCAGGCACCATAAAATGTTGTTTTAAAAAAAAAAAAAAAAATCATGTAAATAATGCTACCTTACTTATAATTGCAGTAATATCCTCGAAGTGGGTCATTTTCTTTAACAACTGGCTGAAGGGAGGTGACCCAAAGCTGGGCCTCGGGCCATCCATCCCCCAAAAATGCTGTTAATCCCTTGGAAATGACTGGCTCCTCAGCCGTTATTGCATATTCTGGGCAGATGGGATGGGCCGCTGGTCTTTTTCTGCCATGACTCTGCATGTTTCTATGTACAAGGAAGAGAGGACAAGGGGACCCTCAACATTTACAAACACAAACAGAGCCAACACAGGGGTTTCGGGGTGCTCTGTAACAATATCCAACCGTAGAAAACAAAAGTCACGGCACTCACCATGCGCACATAAAGAAAAAGGCAGAGACTTGATTCAATGCAAAAATGTCTCTTGTCTTTACTTCAGCCAGTAAAAAAACAGAGTGCAACAAACTTCCTACATATCATCCAATCTTGGGCTTTCTGAAGCCTAAGAGTGGGTGATATGTAAGTGATTCTTGAGAAAGCCCAAGAGTGGGTGATACGTAAGTGATTATTGTAAAGCCCAAGATTGGGTGATATGTAGGAAGTTTGTTGCACCATTTCCTGGTTTTTTTTTTTTTTCGTGTTTTTTTTTTTTTTACTGGCTGAAGTAAAGACAAGAGACATTTTTGCATTGATTCAAGTCTCTTGTCTTTTTCTTTATGTGCGCATGGTGAGTGCTGTGGCTCTCAACATTTATTAAAGGAGGAAAATTCACAAGAATATCAGGAAAAACTACTTCCCAGAACACTTGGAACAGATTTCTGGAGCAGGTGTTAGCTTACTTTGTGCCGACCTTCAAACTCAGACTAGGTAAGTACTTTGAAGAAAAAGGGGTGGCAGAGTATTACCATTGATTTGGCAGGGGGGAAAAGAAGCAAATGGGCCAATGGTCTTCTTTCTTTCCTAAATTTGTATGTTTGTGCGGTGCGAAATGAAGGCACCTAGAGAGAACCATGCTAGCTGTACAGACAGTGGTGCTTTCTGTTGATTTACCTGTGAAGACAGCGGTACCTTTACACTAACAGATCATTGTTTTATTCAATCTCTGGCAACCAAATACTGCTGTAAGAAGGATATACAGTAGAGCCAATATAACGTTTTCCTCTGTGGTTTAGGTCAGCTGCAGATCAGCAGCATGTGGAAAGCTTGGCAGAGGGTGTGGGCTTTCAGGGCATGGGGAAGGGACCATTTCTGAAAACTTGTCACTCATTTCAGGTTGGACTCAGCATATCCCCCTACACACATACACAAGTGTGTGCATGCACACACACACACACACACACACACACACACACACACACACACACACACACACACACACACACACACACCCCACCAGGAAACCATGTAACAAATATCTCCAGTATAATTTCTATGTCTCATCCACTGTCCGCCAAGCAATGCTTGGACACTGCTGTGCAACATCAAACTACCAGGAGCAGCACAGTACAATCGGGAATAGAGTGGGGAAGAAATTGGTAAAATCCTTGTCTCTGTGAACTTGAAGGGACTACTAAACATGTGGCACCTGGGACTTCTGGAAGAGTTGATCAGCCTAAGCATGGTTCCCTGTTGGTAGCTTCACTTACAGTGCTTGTATGCTAGCGCTTCTTTAGAACCCTGTGGCTTCTGCCCTATTCCAACTAGCTGTCTCAAGCAACACAAATCCCGGGATCCACCAGGACCAACTTTTTACGAAAAACATGAAGAAGTCATTGTGGGACCCTTACAAAAGTGAGGTAATCTCATGTCATAAGGCTGTCCCAGCAAGTGAAATAGGCTCCCATCACTAGAAACAGAGCCACATTCCCACACAGTTACAACAGCTCTCCTGTCCATAGGAAAGGGCATTGCATCTTCCATGTAAAGTGTATTCCAAAGAGCTTTGCAGTCCAGGAGAGGGAGAAAAAAGAATGTTGCTGCTGTGAAATTACGTTATGCACAGGGAATTTAAGAGACTTGCTTAGGGTCACACAATGAGAAAGTGGTGGATGTGGGATTCAAACCCAGCTTTTCAGGTTCACAGCTGTGGGCTTAAGTTACCCACTAGGCCACACTGCCTCCCAACTAGACCAGACGGCTATTAGGATAGTCCAACTAAAAAGGCATTTTTTTTTCAATATTCTTTATCCTGCTAACCCTCCCCCTCTTTGCCTCTTGGTGCAGCTTAACCAACCTGCAATGTGCCCTGTGCTGGTGGCGTACAAGGCCCAGGTTGCTCCTGTGTCTAGTGGACTATGACGGTATGCTCACCAGGAGCCCCTTGCAAAACTGCAGATAAACCAAGTCACCTGCTCACACGCTCTCTTTGGATACAAGGACAGGAACTTTGGGGGGGGGGTTAAGATTGACTCAGACTGCAGGGTCCAGATATTTGCTTCTTTTTACTTAACAGGAAATGGGTTGACTTAATGCAATACATAGCAATTCATGCTGAGGCCCATAGACCCATATTAGAAATATAGAAACATAGACAATGATGGCAGAAAAAGACCACTGGTCCTTCCAGTCTGCCCATCAACCCTAACAAACCCAGGACTCATTGTCCATACAAGGTTCTAACACACATTATCTACCCCCTGCTCCTCACTCTACCACTATAACCCTGAGCAAGCACTAAGCCCTTCACTCTGTCCCAGCCATGTCTGAAACCACTGACAGTTTTGGTGCCCACTGCATCAGCTGACAGATTGTTCCAAGGCCCCACCATCGTTTCTGTAAAATAAAACTTTCTCACTTCCCTCTTGACTCTCCCCGCGTCAGTTTCCACTCATGCCGCCTTGTTCTTGATTCGCTACTTACGCTAAATAGTTCCTCACAGTTTGCCTTGCTCATTCCTTTCAAGAACTTGAAGGTCTCTGTCACATCTTCCCTCTCTTATCTGGCCTCCAGCGAGTACATGTTCAGTGCCTTGAGCCGATCCTCATATGATCTGCCCTGCTGGCCCTGAATCATTTTGATCATCCTACGTTTCACTGTCTCCAGCCTGTCCTTCTCTTTCCTTAGGTGAGGACTCTGGAAATGGGCACAGCACTACAAATGGGGCCTCATCAGTGATCTACAGAGAGGTAGTAATACTACCCGGAGGTCAGGGCAAATTACCGTCCCATGTCCAATCTCCCATTTTTGGGGAAGATTGTTGAGAAGGTGGTATCGCTTCAGTTGGAGGAACATCTCATGACTCACGAGTTGTATAATCCTTTCCAGTCGGCTTTTCGGGCCAGACATAGCACTGAAACTGCATTAGTTCGGGTGCAGAATGACCTCCTCAGGGCTAGAGACTGAGGGGACAGGACAATTCTTGCTCTCCTCGATCTCTCATCAGCATGTGATACTGTGGACCATTGTGTGTTGCTTCTTCGCCTGAGGGAGTTATGTGGACTCACCGGTATTGTCATCAAGTGGTTTGAGTCCTTTCTCACCAATAGGAGACAGCAGGTTGTGATGGGAAATTTCTCATCTACACCCTGCCTCCTTTTGTGCGGAGTGCCTCAGGGTTCGATACTGGCCCCAATGTTGTTCGCAGTATACATGTTGCCCCTGAGGGGGATCATTAGGAAGTGTGGTCTGAGTTTTCATTGCTATGCTGATGATACTCAGCTATACTTATCCTTTGCCCCAGGAACATCAAACGCAGTGGATGTGTTAAATATCTGTCTGGCTGAGATTAGTGACTGGATCGCCTCCATCTGGTTACGACTGAACCCTGACAAGACTGAGGTACTGGTAGTGGAGTCGAATAGAGTTCTTGATGGGATGGCCTCTGACTCTGCAACTGGACTTGTGCTAGGAGCTGCGTCTTTGATGGCCTCCCCTTGGGTGTGAAATCTTGGTGTGATTCTTGACAGGAATTTGTCCATGGAGGTTCAAATATCTTCCATGATACATTCCTGTTGTTTCCATCTTAGAAACATTGCCAGGATTAAGCCCCTTGTTCCGTCTCTGGACCTCCCTACCTTGATACATGCCTTAGTCACTTCTAGGCTTGACTACTGTAATGCCCTCTATCTCGGGGTCTCTGGGGGCTCTCTTCACAGACTGCAGCTAGTGCAAAATGCTGCTGCCTGGCTTTTGACCAGGCAAAGTATATTTTGCCATATTACATCTGTGTTGCGTGAATTGCACTGGCTGCCTGTCAGGTGGAGAGTGCTCTTCAAGGTGGGTTTTCTCACCTATAAGGCCCTACATGGACAGGGCCCTGGTTACCTGTCAGTTCTCCTGGTACCTTCTTCCTCTACCCGTAATCTCCGCTCTTTTAGTGGTGGCCTCCTAAATGTTTCAAGAGCGTGATTAAAATCTGCAGGCGATCGAGCTTTTAGTGTTGCTGCCCCCGCTCTTTGGAACTCCTTACCAACTGTAGTTAAGGAGGCTCCCACTATAATTGCCTTTAAGGTTCGCCTGAAGACCTTCCTATTTATGCAAGCTTTTGGGGTGTAATTCTGATTATTTATATTTAGTACTCTTAATTTATATGTTTATGTGGTATGAAATGCTGTCAAGTTTTGTGTGGCACTCAGAGCCTTTGGGATTGGGCGTCTTTTTAAATAAACTTGCCTTTGCCTTTGCCTTCTTTCCTTCTGCTTTCAATACCCTTTCCTATACACCCCGGCATCTAGTTTGCCTTAATGTAGGCCTTGTTAAACTGGTTTAATTGCTTTAGGGAGTCACTGATGATTACCCCTAGGTCTCTTTCCTTGCAGGTCAAGCAAGCTTTATCCCCTCGTCCAGTACTCTGTCCTTGGGGTCGTGTTTCCTATGTGCATCACCTTGCACTTTTTGGCAATGAGTTTTAACTGACAAACCTTCTACCACCTCTCTAGCTTTTGCAAGTCTGTCTTCTTCTTCCTAACCCCTTCCTGTCTACCCTGCCACAGAGCTTAGTGTTGTCTGCAAAGAGACATGTTGCCCTGGATTCCTTCTCCCATGTTACTAATGAACATATTGAAAAGGACTGGACTCAGAACCAATCCTTGTGGCACCCCACTGGTGACCTCCCTCTCTTCTGATTTGACTCTGTTAACCACAACCCTCTGCTGTCTCCCATCAAACCAGTTTCTCACCCATCTAACTTTGTCCTTCACTGCACCCAGATCCTCGAGTTTCTTCAGTAACTTTCTGTGAGGCAAAGAGTTGGAAGCCTTGCTGAAATCAAAGTAGGGTAAATCCACATCAAGGCCCTTATCCACTACCCTCATTTATTACCCAGCCAAAGAATACTGTCAGGTTTGTCTGACAAGATCTCCCTGACATGAACCCATGCTGTTTATGATCCTGGAGTCCATTGCTTTCCAGGTAGTTCATGAGTTCCTCTTTCACTAGTGTCTCCATCACTTTACCCACAATAGAGGTAAGACTGACAGGTCTGTAGTTACCCAGTTACTCCCTGTCCCCACCCCCTTAAGAAGAGGGACTACATCTGCTACCCTCCAGTCTTCAGAACTATGCCTGTCTGAACTGAGCTATTGAATAGCACCATCAGGGGTTCAGTTTGTTCTGTTATCAATTCCTTGAGCACCCTCGAATACATCCCATCTGGTCCCGGGGTCTTATCTATCTTTAAGGCTGCTAGCCCTTTCCAAACTCTACCACTGGTGAATACTTGCTGCCTCATTTCAGGGAACCCCCTTACAGCTGCCTTAATGCTACTTTCTGGCAGTGGCCCTCTGTCGACTCTTGTGAATACAGAGAAAAAGTAGTCATTAAAAATGGCTGCTTTCTGTCCGTCCTCCTCCATTACCCTATCTCCCTCTGTTAGCCTAACAATTCATCCTCCCTCATTTTTTCCCCTAATATGTAAGTAATAAGCAACGACAGGGTGTGCATTATTAGAGATTTAATGCACAATCAGGTGATGCCTCTTGGCAAATGTAATTTTGAGATTTGTTCTTGCCATTTTATAAATCTCAATGACTGCTTTCACTGCCCTTGACCCCCCCCCCCGCCGTAATACATAGCTCTGTGTCTACCTCTGCTTCTTTGACTGCACTTTTTGTTTCCCTTGGTCTCCGTTGGTACTCTCCCCATACTTCCTTCCCTTATTTTTCCTTGTACCTGATGAAGGCCATCTTTTTGGTTCTCAGTGCTTCCCTGACCTTTCCAGGGTGCCATATTGGTCTCCTGTACCTTTTTCTTTGATTACTGTTCTCATGCAAGACTTGGTTGCCTCGAGAATGGCCACCCTTGATTGTTCCTATTTTTCCTCCACATCCTTAATAATGTCCACTCCAAATAACTTCTCCCAGATAAGCTCTCTCATCTGGCTGAAGTCTGCCCTTCTGAAATCTAGGCCTTCAGCCTTTGATAAGGACTTATTTGCCCCAAGGGCCAGGTCAAACCATATAGAGTTATGGTCGCTGAACCCTAACCTCACTCTTCCTACCACTTTCAAGTTGGTGAGCACCACATAGAGAATGGCAGCCTACCTAGTGGGTTCCTTAACTAGCTGCGCCATAGTGCATCACGTGGCATATTAGTTCATTTTCATTACAGGGACTACACCAATCATGCCTTCCAGGCATCTCTCTCCCACTTTCTCACTCAGTCCCTGGTTGTTTCATGCTCAACTCAGCTTCAACTACATTTTCTATCCACTTTAACAGTTTTGGCACTAACTGCTTCTACGGTCCCATTTCTCTGTGCACACACATAAAGCACAGTACAGCACACTGACAAGGTGTTCCAAACTTCAGGGTGGCAGCAACATTTACTGCCCAATGGAACAGGTTCTTTCTAACTCCATATCCTGGTGCTCAGGAACTCTCAATGCCCCAATGCCCTTAGGGCAACATCAGACAAAGTTTCACTGTCACTTGCAGAGTACCATATAATCTGCCCCAAAGGACCTCCCAGGCCAGACTACTGGGAGACGAGCAGTCCTACCAAAACCAGCTCACGGTACTTTCACAGACACCTTCTACCTTACCAGCCCACACCTGTGGATCTCCTTGTTCATCCTCTCATTCTACTCCTTTGTTGCTGTAAGGAGGCCCTTACTGACTCACACCCCAGTTCTAAGAATATCAACAACCCTCTTTAAGGAAGTCCGCCTCAACCCAAGGGTAATCAGGAAAACTCCTTAAGGGAATGCCCCCCTGGGACTTCTTCTCCCTTCTAGTAAAACCTATAAGCTGTCCCACTGACTGATCTCATGGTCTGACTCCCTCCACCTCCAAGTTGAGGACATGTCCAGAGGGCCAAGTTCAGAAATACCTCCTCATAAATGAAGGGTCTGACCTCCTACCACCTGATGACTCTGGGTTACATTCGTGTCCCCAACAGGGGCCTGCTATGGGAACTGATGCCCTGGCCTGAGTCCTGAGCAGGCTTTCTGGCAAAAACCTCATGTGCCCACCCCTACAGATGCCATCCTGAACCCAGGCACCCCAGCAACTCTGCCAGCAGTGCCTGCAGGACCTCACTTGACCTGCACCCAGCTAATGGTGCTGGGCTTAATCCTTTCTGTGCCCATGGTCACACAGCAAAAGGCACCTAGGGGCAGAATGTCCATATACCCCAAAGGGGACCTGCACCCTCCTTTTCACTGCTGGGCCTTTTCTCCTTTCTTTTGCCCCCTAGACTCCTGGATCCTCCCAAGCACTCTAATTTCCCACATATCATATTCCCTGCTGAAACACCTCCCTGCAAAACTAGAGCACCAGAGGGTGATGCCTAGGTACCACATCCCTCCAGTGGGCACTACAATAACAACTCTGCCTCCTACCATAAGAAAGGTTTGTTTTGCACTAATTAGTTCAAGTAATAACTGTCTTGCTATCACATTGGTTATAATGACAGTCTTGGGGGGGAAAAAAATATTTTGATTCAAACTGATTTTTATACAGTGTAGGTGAGAATGAAACCTTACAGATAAATGATTTATTCCTATGGCCTAAAGCCTTAAAATGCTGATAAATAATTTATAATGTATGGGAGAGGTTTATTATTAATTGCATTCGAGATGATTACAACTTTGTTATGCCATCACTATGACTTCAGGTTGTGGTTAATCCCTCTTGAGTATGTCAAAGCAATGGCATAACAGCAGTTGTACCATTCCGCATGCGTGTCCCTCGGTGTTACCCCATTTTTTTTTTCTTTTTTATGACGAGTTTACAATCTGCTCAAGTGTGAAAATTATGATCAAAACATAAATAGCAAATGCTCTTACAAGATGTTTCACAGTCTCTCCTGATCCCTGCTGCAGAACGAGTAGCTGCTTGCACTACCCGAAGTCTACGTTGTGACGCTACCCACAATCCAGTGCCATGAGCTACAATGTGATCATTGCAGACCAACTGGATTGTTTAATCGAATCGTTGTGATTTAACAGTAAATATTAAAATATTTAACAGTAAATAGTATTATTAATTGCAGTCACTAACATGCTTGCCCCATACACTATAAAACATAATGCCTGGGAATGTGGTTGTTAACCTCACTGAAATCACCTCTCATGGTTGCCAAGACAACAGTAAACCTCTTGAGCTGCACTCGCGAGGTTTACTAAGTTGTCCTGGTAACCGCGTGAGGTGATTGCAGCATGGTAAACAACCACAACCCAGGCATTATCCTGTATCATCATTCGAGCTGGGTCATCACCATTTATTATCACTTATGATTTGTCACAAAGGAGGTCTTAACCAATGGGAGAGCAGCTTGAACAGTGGCTGATGACATCACAGTGACCTCTGCTTCACTCAAAACAAGGCAGTGAAATCCAACAGAAACCATTTATTCTTCGTCACAAGAACTAATCTGAAAGCCCTACAATTTAAAATACATCGTATAAATTGGACACATAACGGCCTCACTCAAAACATGACATTCTTTATCACTTGTGAGGGACAGGACTTTCATAACTCACTTGTAGCTCTGCCACTCATGAGTTATGATCCTGCCGCCTCACTCATGATGGTAAAATGGCATATTCTGAGTCTGACCATTGTGTATCCCACATACATGCCTTCTTCTTTTCCAATATATTCCAAAGCCTTCCATTTTATAGAAAATTCTAAGCTGAAGAGCAGGCATACTAATAATTTTAACTCAACCAGTTGCCATTTTAAAATTAAAAAAAATACTGAACTATTACTTGAGTAAACTATAAAATTCAGAATGAGACAAAAAACTTGGACTCCCTAGGGTTTTGTTTTGTTATGCTGCACTCTCTGCACTATGATTCCATTCAATTCTTTGTGAACATCTTAGGGCGAGGGATCCATGACGCCAGCATGACATCCTGCACAGTGAAGTCCCCGACACTGACAAAAACCATCAACACCCCTGACACCAATGCATCCCCGCAATGACCGGCAACACTGCAACACCAATGGCCACACTCGATCATGGCAATGTGGGGGTGCACCGCATCCCTCACCTTAGATATCTAACTCCATGTTGCACTGACGGTGGAGTTAGATATATGCCCCCTGTCACTGCAAAGTCCATGGTGAAATCCCCATCACTTCAAATACAGCTGCTGTTGGGGTTACGCTGTGAGGGGGTTTGCTGTCACGGGTGTTGCTGTTGAGGATGGCATACTAGTATGACACCCCCCCGCCCGTTTTGCAAACAGGTGGTATGCTGTTGAAATCTGATCACAGTACTAGGTGAGGACTGGGTTCGGGGAGGAATAGGTCACTCGGCACAAAGGCTAGGTTTGCCTACTCTGCCCAGGGGCATCCAAGTAATTCCGAACACAGGAAGCAATAACTGTAATGTCCAATACCAGGAATGGGATTATAAAGTGTGGTTTTTATTCATATCCAAGCAGAACAAACAAAGCATAGATGGACCCCCACAGGGCTACACTTTTGGTAATGCAGATTAAGAGAAACGAGAACCCTTCTTAAACACTTCAGCCCTCAAGCTCTAAACCCACCAGGCACACAGTCCAGATTTGCACGCTGCTTATGGGTACACAGCCCAAACTTATACACTATCTGGGATTCCCAGGCTCGGTTCCCTTTGAAGGCCACTCGGATACCTTCCATATGTCATGGAAACCTTTACTGGTGGCTCTCTAAGCCACCTAAGAGCACCTCAGTTCTATCGGGGAGTTCTCCTTTTAATCCCACATCTGGGTACTTTCCTCAGGCACTGGTCAAGTACCTGAGAGAAAGTAAAGGTGCCACAGAGCAAATCCATAGAGGTGAATTTGGTTACTACTGATTGGGGGGGGGGTCTCCCACCTCTTGCTTCCACAATTCATACCCGGCCATTTCTCTGGACATTAAACATCTCATTCTGTAAAGCCTGGCAATGTAAATTAAGGCTAAATGTATGTCACATTTCCTCTACTTGTCTTGCTTTCCCATTGTGCTGGACTTGAACATACTTTTACTTGGCTTAGCCCATTGCTGTGGCCCCCCATTTATTAAGCAGTCCAGTCCCCACTTTACTTTACTCTTTGTGCTGGACTTGAACCTACTTGAATTAACCGGCAATGTCTATTACACTAGACCTCCTACAAATTAAGTAGTCCAATCCCCACATTCCAACAGTTCAGGTGAAAACATAGGCCCTATGTCAGAGCGAACTCACCCTTTGGTTGCAGGTGCCCCACAGGCGATTCCTCACAGGAATTTCTCTCCCACAGCTTCTGGTGCTGCAGCACAATTTAAAATAAGGCAGCTTCTTCCTTAGCCAGAACCAGGAGGGTTGCCCCTGGAAGGCAATCAAACCTTTCCACCCCTATCCCCTCAGGGATGGGGCACATGGACCAGTAACGGCGGTCTCCACCTCTTCACAATCAGCTTGCTGTGTTCCTCTTTCAGTGGAAACACACAACTTCCTTACAGTAGCTCTAAAACACAGCTTAAGGCTCTGAGAGCCTGCACATAGACTGCTGTGCTGCTCTTCTCCAAGACTGCACATAGACACTGTTCAAAAATTCCCAACATTCTATCCTAACTTCCAACTGCAGCATTCCAGTGTGGCTCATGCAGCTGCAAAGTTCTATGGTGATGTCATCCCTCAGTCTCAGTTGAGACTGAGAACAGAGTGAGACAGTGTGAACTCCATTTAACTGCCTTCTCTGCCTACCACTAGGTCTTACTGGGATTCTAGTAACCCCAGGGTAACAGGAGGGTTACACTCACCCTGGGCCAGGAAAATGACTGTCCACAATCATTATTTACCCGGCTTAGGCCATGTCGCCCCATGTGTTGACTATGGGGAGGTAGCGCTACCTTCTCCCCTACCATATGCCAGCACAGGCAGACAACACTAAGGGCCTAGAGGCCATTGGCTGATGCATCAGCCTCTACTCTACCCTCTGACTATGAGTACCTAGTGGCTCCGGTAGAACTGCCCAGAGCATAGCCCTAATAGATCAGCACTGCAATCCCTACTGCAGGTCAGGGCCACAGCCTGTCTATCCACCCTAGCCCTCTAGGGAAAACCTATCTGCCTTTAACTCAAACCCCAACACAAACAACAGGGGACCTTCCTGACCTTGGGCACCATGCAACCACACACCAGGAGCTAATACCATACCATTACATTACTCCCTCACTCCCCCACAACCATACCTGTGGAAGAAAAGGGTTACTACACAGTAACAACAACAACAGTACTTTAAATACTACACACTAAAGTACTAGTGAGGAACTCCGATGAGTCCCTCCTTCTCTTCTATCTTGTTCAGGAACACCTGCAAGAAAAAGAAAGACAACACAGAGTCCTAATCTGCATACACAGTCTGTTTAAACCCCTACAATCAAAACACTGGAGAATCCCAAAAATAATATTATTTTTTTTTTTTTTCTTTTTAGAAAAGGTAGAAAAACAGTATAAACATTAGAAAACAGTAGAAAAACAATGACATTATTTACAATACACATTTGGGGGATGGAGTGACCTAAAAGCCCCATCTAGTGACCACAGTTCCCGAAGACCAGTCCATTAAAGAGTCTCTCCTGGGTCGGAGCCCAGTGAAGCACAGTTCTAGCAGGCCAAAGTCCCAAAGGGGAGAGTCTTTGAGGACAGTTCACACATCTGGAGTCTGCTAGTGTAGGGTGTGTACTGCAATGTTATAAGAATAGAAAAGTTTGGACTTACCAGTCCCTTGTAGAATGAACAAAACACCAACCTGGTCCTCTGCCAAAGACTCTCCCTGGCAGCACTCTTCCGATACAGCTGGGTGGACATCTTCTGGGAATGACAGGAGGGCACATCTGGAAACTGCTGGGTTGATGTCATCTCTGGAGATAGAACCTTGGCACAGGAACAAAAAGGAAAACAGCTGGTCTGATGTCATCCAGTTACCAGGCGAAGAATCAGGATACAGCTGGGCTGGTGTCCTCTCTGGATCTGAAGTCATCTGGTGGGCCAGTCGATGGATTCTGGGAAGTCAGTACACTGTAGAACTGATGAATGTGGGGCACCTGAGTCCTGGACGTCCATACTGGTGGAACAACAAAGGCACTGCAATGGCTGGAGTGGTAGCACTGACTACCACTGCTCGGCTTTCCAGTTGGTAGGCATGGGCACATTTGCAGGGAGGTCTTTGCATTGAGGCCAATAGTACAACAGGTCAGGAGCTTGAATTATTACCCCTTCTGGGCACACAGAATTCACACTGTGAAAGGTTTCATGTCCCTCTCCATCCACTATTCGAACAGTGTCCACTAACAGTGTCCTGCCTCTTTTCCACTGGCTGTATTTTTCATGAAACATTCTGTTCCTGACATGCTTGTTTGCACCAGGATGCACCCATTTCATTGCTTCAGCCCAAATCCAGGATTTCCTGCTGTTCTCAATCTCCTCCCAGACTCTCTGAGGAAAGGTAGGAAAGGACATCCCATAGATTTCATTTGCCTTCCTATGAACCAGTCTCTCCTCTTTACTAGCTTTGGTCAACTTGAGACCGCTGGCCTGGCTTGAGGGTGGCCAGTCCTGGTTCTGCCAGCTACGCATTCTCAAAGAGACAAAGAATGGATCCCTGACTACTTCTTCTTGCATAGCCATGGCAGTGGTATCACCACTCTCGTCCATGCTTTCCTCAGAGGCAAGAGCTTGAGGCTGTGTACCCGTTCCTTTTTCACAAGACCACATAGGTTCCCCCTCTTCTTCTTCCTCACTGAGAATCTGTGCCCAGGAGTGAGCAGTTGTCCTCACTCCTGAGACTGTCCATTCTTCGCTGGGCACGGAGGTTAATACCTCCCATTCAAAGGCCTCCCTCATCTCATTTTCTCCTGTGAGACTTGGGCTAGGCTCCCCTCTCCAAGGGTCTACTGATGCTGTGCCTGAATTGTCTCTCTGTGATCCAGAATCCAAAACATCAGCATATTGTTCTGTCTGTAAATCTGCACCCTCTAGCTTTGTGCCACACTCCCCAGAGGGGCCTTCTCCAACATGCTCCGCCAGGTGCTGTGTGCTGCCAACTGCAGATTCTTGAACTTTTGTCCATGTGAGAGCCAAACGAATCTTGGGCACTTTAAACAAGACTTATTTCTCTAAGCACCTCGAACAGTGAGGTACCATGAAGACGTCCCTTCCAGCACTTAAGCATATTAAGCACACTTGCACTGGGTATCAAGGAGTCGCCACATGAGGAGGCAGTTGTCCTCCATAGTAACACCTCTCAATGTCCCTTAACTTGTTTACTTCTGCTGCTACCACAGCCTGGGCATGATCCAGGTAGCGGTCTGGTCCTGAGGCCACGACTGCAGAGGAAAACAAACAAACGCTCACTGTTGTTGAAAGTCCCACATTGCTGAACACTTTCTTTCACTTTCAAAATGGCTCCTGTGCTGCTGTGTTTACATTACTACCCCACCCTGTAATGGCGGCGGCAGCACTCCTGTGCATCAAAATTCTGAAATTTGGTCAAGCCACTGCGCATCCGATTTACACACTCTACTGATAACTTTGCTCAAACTGCACAAACTTGTACTGTTCTTTTTCCTAGAACATTTATATGATTTACCATGGACTTTTCACTTGCTGAAAACATTGCTCTAGCTCACAGTCCCTTAAAGCCTCAGTATTTCAAGCACAGGATTGCCTGTAACTCTTTCTGCATAACTTGATGCAACTCAGTCTCTCTCATGGCTTTGAAACTTTACTCTGATGCTGAACCCATAACTATGCTCACAGTCGATGGCTTAAGCTTGCTTTTGCTGGTAAAAAACTTAGCACAGTCTTTGCAAAACAATTACACTACTGCACACAGATTCAGCTGGCTTTTGGCAAAATCACTTGTTTGAACAATTACTTCTGTTGGTACTCACTGTTATCAGTAGCTGTTTGCTGCGATGAAAAATGGCCTGCAGCCAGTCTTGGAGGCCTCTGGACACAAGCGGGTTGGCAGTCCTGCCGATCATCCCTCTGAACACCACACTCACAATCCAGTCGATCAAGATGTGGGTTGAACCCGATTTTAGATAGAAAAGTCTGTTTTTTAAACTTTTACAGTACTTTCAGTCACCACGACACTCCTCCCAATAAGCCAGTACATGCACTCCACTCACAATCCCTCTCGAATGCTGGGCAGTCGCTGTAGAGCTGGCTTGGGGCGGGAATGATTGCAGTCTCACCGATCACATGATGCCATGCAAATGAGCCTCTTTCCCTCACGGCGATCATCGAGCAGACAAATTTAAACTGCAAAACCACTTCTTTTTTTTTTTTTTCCCCCAAACTGCCTCCATGGTGGGAGCCCATTTCAACCATTTGTCATGGCCATTAACACTGCAAGTCTCTCCATTCACTAGAAAGCATTTCCAACGTCCAGGGCACAATTTTCCTGTTGCTACCCCTAATCTTCCACACTTTTCTTTGTCACAGTTTTTTTTTAAAGCTGGCAAAACACTGTAAATTTTTGAAGCAGGACAACGGCATATTCTCTCAGGCTTTACTGCTCTTTGGTAAACAGTTGGCATTTAACAGCAGCACATGGACAACAGCACAGCGACACACTAGTTAACCTTGCTTCAGATTTTTTGGGTTACCCACTGCCAGATGACCAAAATGCTAGCCCTTTGCCCGAGCACCTTTCCCCCCCTAAATTTAAAATCCAAAGCCATGCCTCCATTTTGTAGTCCCCCATCCCCCTGCCTTTTTACAAATGACAGGTGGTATGCTGTTTAAATTTGACAGCAGTACCAGCTGGGGACTGGTTTTGGGGAGGAATAGGTCACTCGGCAGAAAGGCTAGGTATGGCTACTCTGCCCAGGGGCACCCAAGTAATTCTGAACACAGGAAGCAATAACTGTAATGTCCAATACCAGGAATAGGATTCTAAAGTGTGGTTTTTATTCACATCCAAGCAGAACAAACAAAGCATAGATGGACCCCCACAGGGCTACACTTCTGGTAATGCAGATTAAGAGAAACAAGAACCCTTCTTAAACACTTCAGCCCTCAGGCTCTGAACCCACTGGGCTAATAGCCCAGACTTACACGCTGCTTTGGGTACACAGCCCGAACTTGTACACTATCTGGGATTCCTAGGCTCAGCTCCCTTGCCAGCCACTCGGATACCTTCCATATGTCATGGAAACCTTTTCTGGTGGCTCCCTAAACCACCTAAGAGCACCTCTGCTCTATCAGGGAGTTCTCCTTTTAATCCCATGTCTGGGTACTTTCCTCAGGCACTGGTCAAGTACCTGAGAGAAAGTAAAGGTGCCACAGAGCAAATCCATAGAGGTGAATTTGGTTACTACTGATGGGGGGGGTCTCCCACCTCTCGCTTCCACAATTCATACCCGGCCATTTCTCTGGAGATTAAACATCTCATTCTGTAAAGCTTGGCAATGTAGATTAAGGCTAAATGTATGTCACATTTCCTCTACTTGTTTTGCTTTCCCATCGTGCTGGACTTGAACATACTTTTACTTGGCTTAGCCCATTGCTCTAGGCCCTCCACTTATTAAGCAGTCCAATCCCCACTTTACTTTACTCTTTGTGCTGGACTTGAACCTACTTGAATTAACCGGCAATATCTATTACACTAGACGTCCTACAAATTAAGTAGTCCAATCCCCACATTCCAACAGTTCAGGTGAAAACATAGGCCCTATGTCAGAGCAAACTCACCCTTTGGTTGCAGGTGCCCCATAGGTGATATCTCACAGGAATTTCTCTCCCACAGCTTCTGGTGCCGCAGCACAACTTGAAATAAGGCAGCTTCTTCCTTAGCCAGAACCAGGAGGGTTGCCCCTGGAAGACAGGCAAACCTTTCCACCCCCATTCCCCTCAGAGATGGGGCACATGGACCAGTAACAGTGGTCTCCACCACTTTACAATCCGTTTACTGTGTTCCTCTTTCAGTGGAAACATACACCTCCCTCACAGTAGCTCTAAAATAGAGTTTAAGGCTCTGAGAGCCTGCACAGAGACTGCTGTGCTGCTCTTCTCTCCAAGACTGCACACAGACTCTGTTCAAAAATCCCCAACATTCTATCCTAACTTCCAACTGCAGCATTCCAGTGTGGCTCATGCAGTTGCGAAAGTTCTATGGTGATGTCGTCCCTCAGTCTCAGCTGAGACTGAGAACAGAGTGAGATGGTGTGAAATCCATTTAACTGGAGTTTCACAAGCTGCCTTCCCTGCCTAGCACTAGGTCTTACTGGGATTCTAGTAACTCCGGGTAACAGGGGGGTTACACTGGGACTCCTCATTTTAAATTAATGGTATGGTGGGGGGGATATGGAAGACCACAGACTCATACCCCCTCCACTTAGTCTGTGTAAATGTCAGCACTCAGAGAGTGAGATAAAAGTCACAGACTTTAGTCAGTTCTTATAACCTGAAATATTTTTTAATTTTTGTTATCTTTTTGCATGAAAAAGTTTTTTTTTTCTCATATTCAAAGGTCAATTGGCAGTTAAAAAAAAATGTGAGCAAACTTCACCAGAAAACTTACTCCAAAATAAGAAGAAAAGTACTTGCTTGTAATAAAGTGGTGAGTGCCAGAAATAAAGAGCAGACAGAAATGGTGAAAAATATGCTTTGAAACCCAAGAAGTATGGCCAAAGTGCTGGTTGCTATAAAGTTCTTGCATAAATCAGTTGCTTTTAAATTATGCCGTGCAATACAGTGCTGACTTTTAGGAAATTTCAACCAGATCACACATGCAACTAACTCAGACTGACGACTGAGATATTTTCAATAAGGGTTCCCTCTGCTCAAATATTCTTTCATAACGGCAGCTTGGTCTATTACTTTTTTGCTTGTCTAGGAAGAGCAAATCTGAATGAACCATCACACAAACAAAATACAGTCATTGTGCTCCCCCATGCCTGATGACTATGAAGGAAGAGTCCTGTAAAACAAAGTCACAGCAGTCTAAAACTGCTAGCTAGGGACTTATAGCAACGTATAGCCACTTCCACTTATTGCATCATTCCATATGGCTGTACAAAACATTTGTTCAAAAGTGGCATCATATATTTTGTTGTATGCAAAGTCTCTTTCAACAAAGCATCACATGTAAATGGCCACAAAATGCTTCAACACATACAGATTCTCTGGAAATGACTTATCTAAATTGTCAGTGTTTGTTCAACGTTACCGCTGTATCAACACTGCAAGATCAGTATCGCATCATTAGTTTGATATTCCAAAAGTTCCCAAAAGGGTGCCAAAATTTCCCATACAAAAATGCAAAAAGATAGCATAAACACCAAAGATGCCAAAAGCTGAAAGGTCAACCGTCGACCAAACGGGTGCGCAAGTGAACGTGGTGACGTTTTGGACATATCCTTCTTCAGACCAATAGTCTGTGGTCTTCCATATTTAAAGGATTCTGCTTATAAATGCAATTGGTGCAGAAATGAGTGAAGATCTAGGTGCTGGGACAGATTTTTATTTTTCTTATGGGAGAGGATATCACTACATTAACTCAATGATACCGTTTCAGACAGCTCAGCCTAAGGATAAGCCTATAGCGATTAGTTTGTTGGGGTATGAAACAAAATGGCCACCTCAGAGAGATTCAGATAAGGTCCTTAAAGTGAAGCACTACTACCAAGTGCTGTCAAGCAACTCTGTAGTGGAGCTGCTTATCATGCTGGTGTTCCAGGTTCATGCCCCCAAGCCCAGACAGCCACAGTGGGCTGGCCAGAAGATTGTGTGTCCCACATTATGCACTCCTTTGGGGAGGGCCGAGGAGCCTCTGCCACAGGTGGTCCATGGGGTATGGTGCTAGCAGACAGTCAGGGCAGTCCATTCAGAGAAGCTTGGTAGGTGATGGTTGGGCTCCTCCCCAGGAGGAGGTGGGGAGGAAAAGAATCTAGAAGGGAGAGGAGAATAACCAGTAGAGAGCATCTCTGTGTGTCTCATGTCCACCTAGGCTGCTTTGCCCTCTCCATGGTTGGGGATGGTTCTCTGCCTTCTCCATCACTGTACTTCTGTTATTGTCAGAAGTCAGGGATTGCTGAAAAAAAGAAACTACAGAGGCATAGAGGAAGGTGGTTGGGGCCCTCTAAAAGAAGATGTGGTTGTGCTGGTTGGGAGAGGACATGCTAATGGCTAAAGGAGATCCCAGACTGTACCAGAATTAGAAGCTATGAAGAGAATAATAAAAGAACAGTGAAGCAATAGTTTGCCACATGTGAGTCTAAGGCCTGATAACACCTCGGTGCAATGCAGCAAGAGAGAGAGAGAAAGAGAGAGAGAGAGGTAAAAACAGTACAGTATTGATTATAGAATTATTATATTCAACAATATAGAACACTAGCAAGCACTGTTAGAGTGTGTGTGTGTGTGTGTGTGTGTGTGTCCAGTTGTTTATCAATTTCTCCTGGAAGACGAAAGTCCATTAAAAGAACTTCCTTAGGATTTTGCTACCCTGTCAAATGATAATCATTCCTTTTTTTCATAGACAGCTTCATTTTATACACTGGTTTATTTATTTAGCTTTTTGCACTCCAACACAGCCTAATTTAAGTTAAACACCTACTTTGCAAGAGAGTCCTGGGGTATTGCTACCCCAGATAGGGGCACCATGCCACATTTAGGCCTGAGAACCTACTGCAGTACAACTTTAGGCAACCCAGGCCATCCCCCTTGGCGAGTTGGAACAGATAGACCCTGAGAGCCCTGGGTGGTCACTTCATTGGAGGCACCTCTAGGATTTCTGTGCCACACAGATAGGCCCTGAACTGTGACTCTGTTCAAACACAACATCCCCTGAAACTGTGAACGTTACCATGACATCTCGGGAGTTGGAAGACTGGAGCCGAGGGGAGTGCCTGGACCTGAAAAAGGCAATTTTGGTCACAGGTATCCCTGCAGGGACTAACACAGTAGGTCCAGTATTTTGGAACCCTTGAACTCTTTGGAGTGTCTGAGTAAATTATATGAATGGGAGTGAGGTACTACCACATCAACCAAAGTGTGACTGCCTTAATCAAAAGTGATTCAGAAATTGATGTGAGCAAACAGTCTAGCATACTCACCCCCAAATGTTCCAAAGGGGTGTGGCACCAATCTGGCAGAGGGAGCAGTCTCCTTCAGTTCACCCTCCCCAAGTGAAACTGTGCAAGACTGTTCAGAGTCTGTGACAAGTGACAGCGCCAGTCATTCGCCCAATAGCCCCTACACCCTCACAGAGTTTGAGGAAAAAATTCAATTGTGTCTCAGCACTCAAGGAAAAACTGCCAAGGATGTGAGTGAATTGTTAAAGAAAGATGGTATGGTAGCTGGCCCGCTGGCACTGGAGGTTAAGGCACTGGTGGCTACACTTCACGCCATGCTGCGACCCAGGTTCAGGAACAAGTCTGGTCCACCAGGGGTCAGCAGGGGCAAGAGAGGACTGAGCACCCAGAGGACTGCTCTCCTCTCTGAGGAGGGAGGTTCTGTCATCCCACTCATTGACTGCCCTCTGGCGGTGGCTGGAGGGCAGTATGGGTTGGGAGGCACGCAAGTGGCGTCCTTGCATTGGTGGGAAGGGGGATGGGAGAAAATGTGAAAAGGGAGCTGGCAGGCTCCATGATGGCCCATCATGTCCCCGTGGCTGCCCTGGCTTCTGGACTATGCTCTGGGGAACAAAGCAGGCATTCCCCTCCCTGGCCCCGCTGCGGGGGGGGGTAAGCCATGGGGGAATTACTGGGCTTTGGCCAGAGTGGGGACACGTGGGTATGGAAGATGAGTCTCTCTGAAGGAGGGCCATAGCTGCCTACCAGGCTCCAAGGGATAAAAACCTCTCTGGAGAAAAAAAAAAAAAAAAAAGATGGTATGGCACCACCTGGGCTTACGGCAAATTCTGCAAATGTAGAACAAGGATGGCACCCATTCCCACATCACACTACAACAACAGCTTTTGCCAAAGATTACAAGTGTTCTTAGGTACCATCCCACCACCCAGTGGGAACAATCACTACTACAACTGAATGAGTCAAGCAGTGCAGATGATCCAAGTGTGGACGTACACAGAGGACAAAAACTAGAGCTGGAAAGCCTCCAGACCAACGCTTTAGACATTTTCCAGTCTTTAGTGCCAGTCAGTCAAATTATACAGTACATGACTACCTGGCAATCCTAAAGAGCAACTATGGGTCCATCGAGAGTGGAACTGACTTGCTCATCTAATTGCAAGCAGCCATCGAGAAGGAGGGAGATAAATTATCTGGTTACCTAACCCAAATGGAGACTGTTATCCACTGAACAGTCGAGGCTGGTGGAATCACTCTTAACCAAGCTGACAGAACCAGACTGGAACAAATGCTGAAAGGGGACAAACATTCGCAGGTGATCACCTTTTTGCTTCTGCTTAAGGACTACCAGAAAGCCACTTCACCAAACCTAAAACAGCTGCTGGAAGAAGTATAAGAGGAAGAGTCCCAGGTAGAGTGGAGGAAATCCCTGAAAGTGTCTATTGGGAAGCCACACCCCTCAAGCCACATGCCACTGCCAATGGATCACAGAGGGATGCTACTGAGCTGGGGGCACAGATGAAGCAACTGGTGAAGCACGTAAAGCTTTTGGTGACAGCACATGAACAACAGACAAGAATAGATTCCAGGCCTCTGGAGAGGGGAAGCACCTCCAGGTTTTCTACTGCCATTGGCATGGGCCCCAAGCTCAACCTCATCCAGGGAAAATGTGTTTTGCTACAGATGTGGCTGCAGAGGGTGAACTTGCACTGAGCATGTGGGGGTTAGGGAAGAAGGGAACTTCTGGTATCTGTCCCAAATGCTCCTCATGGAAATGCAGCATAGCATGTTAGTGTTTCATTGACAATGCTTTAGCAAACTAAAATAATACCCTCATAGTTGCCTCTCTATAGAAAATAGCTTTTTTCTTCTTCTGAAGTTGCTATATTACTAGAAGCAGAGAAATACCTGTGATGTAGTTCAAGATGCCATAACGCAGCTTGAGTTGGTCCAAGTCACCTTGCAACGTTCTTTGTAGAAAAAGAGTCTGGAAGCAAGCCTGGATACTCAGCAAGTTATAATAACTGTAAGTAAATCTTTGAGGGTTATTCCAAGAGAGACAGTTGAACTATCAAGATGAGAAGCTGTTTAAGAGAATAAGCATTCTATCGTTTCAAAAGCCCTTTAATCCATCATTAGAAAAGTCAAGAAAAATCTATTTGAATTAGGAGGTTTCTGATGATTCTAATGGTTCACCAGATGGAAAGAGAAAATGGGAACGTGGTCACTGATGTTCGTCTCAGCCAGAGAAGAAGAAGAAGAATTGCTGAAAGGACAGCCACGATTCCTGAGGCTATCCAGGAAGTGGAACTGCAGTAGCCTCTTACACTATAAGTGAGATGCTGAAATGCTGAAAATGAATGTTCAAGTACTGGTATATTGAATAGATAAAGAGGGTCCAGCAGAAACCCATTTTCCCAAAAGTGAAAGGGAAGTGAGTAAAGGTTATTTTTTTACTTTTGCTTCTGATCTTGGTGTCCGGTAGCTAAGACTGCTGAAAAACTTTTATTTAACAAAGCCAGTCAACCTCACATTTCAGATAACTGAGCTGCAGTATTGAATTTTCTCTTATATAGTTCCTAAGTAAATAAAAACACGGAAAACATGCTTTACATGCCAAAGGGAGCAACCAAAATTTGAGCTGGTTAACTGCTAAAGGGGAAGCTTATCAACTACAAGTCAGTAATCCCTGCAGAAAAAACATTTTTTCTCTCTCTGGGTACACTTGACTAAAACAATAGCAATGACCAAGGGTAAAAAGTAAGGCGATTTTCACTTTTAGTGCAGGATGAGAACAAAGAAATTCTTGAAGGAGGAAATAAACACAAGAATGTTACGCCTCAACCAAGTAACACACCACATGAAATTGAGAATAAAGAAACTCAACAAATTTATTAAGCTTATCAGAAAAGAAACCAGTAAAAGTTAATGAGACCGTAAACATTTCTCGAACTCACAAACATAAATTCAAAACAAGAGTTTCTGGTCCTAGCACTAAAGGTCACTTTTTCCAAGCCCAATTACTCTCTAAATAATTAGAGATAGAACAAAGCCCCGCCATGACCCTGAATCTACAAAATGAAGCAGAAAAAGAGATGAGAAAAAAAGAAGGATGTTTTAAATCAAACAGAAGAGAGTGGACAGCACAAATACCCCAGGGGTGCAAGGAGACTCTAAAAAACAAACAAGACAATCCACACTTAGACAAAGACATATCCCAGCCTATTTCCAATGAAGAACATCAAGACAGAGATGTAACAGGAAGTGATGAGAAGACGAAATGCAGACGGGCTATGACATTATTGGAAAATGTCTCAGGAATCCAAGAAAATCTAAGAAACATACCTAACTGTATGAAGGAAGTTAAATCCTCTTTGGGTAACTCGGAATCCAAATTAGAGATGGAGATAAAAAGACCACAAACTATAAAAGCACCAATCAGACCTAGAGGATAAACTAAATCCCTTAAAAAGAGATATGATATTGATCAAGAAACAAGAAGACAAGTTCAAAATCAAGCTAGATGACCAAGAAAACAAGTCAAGCAGAAAAATATTAGACTGTTTGGCATGCTGCCAAAATGGGGAAAAAAGAAACCTCTTTTTCTAATTTATAGTTTCAAACTTTTTCAAGCGCTTTTCAACTCTTAGAAAGAATCCCCAATAACTGACAGAGCCAAATGGTTAGGTAATACAAGGAAACAGGTGGCTAATGAATCCACAAGACTGATAATACTAACGTTTCTGAGAATACATGATAAACTATGTACTCTTAAAGCGCATCAAGAAAAAGGAGACTTCTAAAAGGTCAGAAATTATCAGGCAAACAAGATTTGTCTAGGGACCTATGACTACAAAGGAAACAATACAACCAGATTCAGCAAACCTTGTGGAAAGAAAACATTAAAGCCTTTATAATATTTCCAGAAAAATTGAAGGTGTTACTAAATCATCAAACTCTGTACAATAACTGTGCAGAAATGCTTACAGATTTGAGGAGGATTCAACTGCCAGATATTTTTGTACCCACTAAAAACTTCTATTACAATTTCCCTCATCTCTGACTCCTGGGAATCAGGAATCTGAGGAGATTACAAAGAATAGGACATGAATACTTTCAAAACAACTGGCACTTGCTGATTGTGGTACCTTGATAGTGTGCATTATAGGTGTTGTACATGTTACTGGAGGAATAGTTTTGAGTGCAGGTGGGGGGGTGATCACATGAGAGAACTGAAAGGAAAAAACAGAAAATTAGATACAAGAGAATACTGTAGACTAGATAGGGGAAAAGTGCCATGTCTGTAACAAGAAGGAATACAATTTAAGAATATTTATTGATGCCTGTCCCATTGCATTGAGGGATGAGGTGCTGGCTGGATGCCGCACCTTGCACCATGCTGAAGACCCAAGTTTGGGAGCAAGCTCGGGACGCCGGGGGTTGGCTGGGGGGAAGGGTAGGAGACGATGGCAGTGGCCACTGGGCTGCGCTCATAGAAACATAGACTTTGTGGCAGATAGGGACCGCTAGGCCCATCTAGTCTTCCATTTCCTACCTACAGGATAAGCGCAGATCCTAGTTAACCAACAGCCTATATCTTCCTGCCCCCCACAAGAATTGCCTTATGTCTGTCCCATGCATTCTTGAATTCTCCCACAGTTTTAGACCCCACAACTTCCTCAGGAAGGCTGTTCCATGCATCCACTACCCTCTCTGTGAAATAATACTTCCTCACCTTGCCCTTGAACCGCCCTCCTTCTATCTTTAAATTGTGTCCCCTTGTTCTTGCAAGTCTCTTTTTCTGAAAGATGCTACCCTCTTGGACTTTGTTGATTCCCTTGAGGTACTTGAAAGTTTCTATTATGTCCCCCCTCTCCCTTCTTTCCTCAAGGGTATACATATTAAGCTCCTTTAGTCTCTCCTCATACGGCTTCTCTTGCAGACCCTGCACCATTTTAGTTGCCCTCTTCTGGACTGCCTCTATCCTGTCTATGTCCTTGCGGAGATGGGGTCTCCAGAACTGGACACAGTATTCAGATGGGGTCTCACCAACTGTCTGTACAGAGGATAACAACTTCCTGTTTTCTGCTGCTGATGCCTCTCCCTATACATCCCAGTATACTGACCTCCCTACTGCCTTCTCACATTGCTTGCTAACCTTAAGGTCATCTGATATGATTACCCCCAGGTCCCTTTCCTGTTTTGTTGTTGTTACTACCTCCCACCCATTGTGTATTCTTCCCTGGGTTCTTGTTTCCCAGGTGCATTATTTTGCACTTTTTGCATTGAATCCTAGCTGCCATCGTCTGACCATTCCTCCAACCTTGCCAAGTCCCTTTTCATCCTTTCCACACCTCCTTGTGTATCAACCCTGTTGCAGATCTTTGTGTCATCTGCAAAAGGCATACTTTTCCTTCAGTCCCTCTGCAATGTCACTGATGAAGACATTAAAGGACTGGACCCAATACTGAATCCTCGGTACCCCACTAGTAACCGCCCTTTCTTCAGAGTGGACTCCATTTACAATTACCTTCTGTGTCCTGTTGTCCAGCCAATGTTTTACCGGCTACCACCCTGGGACCCACTCCCAGGCTGGTTAATTTGACTAATAATCTTTTGTGTGGGACTGTGTCCAATGCCTTGCTAAAGTCTAGGTAGGCCATGTCCACAGCCCCTCCTGATCTACTACTTTGGTCACCCAGTCAAAGAAATCTATTAGATTCATCTGACATGACCTTCCCACTGTGAACCCATGCTGCCTTGGATCCTGTGCTCCACTGACCTCTAGGTACTCAACTATTCTTTCCTTCAGAGTGACTCCATCACTTTCCCTACCACAGAGGTCAGACTGACAGGTCTGTAGTTTCCTGCCTCTGTCTTGGTCCCACTTTTGTGAAGGAATCGCATCCGCCTTCCTCCAGTCCTCGGGTACCACACCATCCTCCCATGATTTATTAAAAGAGTAGCCAGTGGTTTCACTAGTTCCTTCCTTAATTCTTTTAGAATTCGGGGTGAATTCCATCAGGACCCATTGCTTTGTCCACCTTCAGTTTTAGGAGTTCTTGCAGAACCCTTTCTTCTGTGAAAGGACTGGGATTCGACCCCCCATCAGCGTGCTTCTGTTAATTGGATTAGGTACTTCCCCTCCTCTTTTGTGAATACAAGCAGAAATATTCGTTCAGTATTCCTGCTTTTCACTGTCCCCTCTGCCCACCCACCGTTCATTCTATTCAGCCTCACTATCCCTCCTTTGTCTTTCTGCACTCGCTGATGTACCTATAAAAGGTTTTATCCCTTCTTAACTGAGGTTGGCTATCTTTTCCTCGTTTGGGCCTTTGCTATTCTGACTTCCCTCCTGCTTCTTTCTGCCTTAACCGGGTACAGCTCTCTGTCCTGCTCCTTCTGTGTTTCCTTATACTTCCGAATGCTATCTTTTTCTTCCTGACTTTCACAGCCACCTCTCTTGAGAACCATAGTGGCTTTTTCTTTTGTTTGATTTGTTTATTTGCTTCACACAAAGGCTTGTTGCCTCTGTGATGGTAGTTTTGATAATTCCCCATTGTTGCTCCACACCTCCTTCTAGCCTGTTTGCTAGTGCTTTTCTGAGGCACTCTCCATCTCTTGCCAAAGTCAGCCCTCCTAAAGTCTCCAGTACCCTCACTTTTGTATGGCTTGACTCTGCTAGCTGAGGTTAACGTGAACCACACTGTTTGATGGTCACTTGTCCCCAGATGGCAACCCACTTCTAGATCTGAGATCCTCTCACTGCCCCCATTTGAGAGAGACGAGGTCTAAGATTGCTCCCTCACAGTGGGTTCGAAACTAGCTGTCTAATGCCTGCCACCTGTAGGGCATCAAGAATGGCCCTGCTCTTGGATGTGGCTGCAGCAAATGTGCTCCAGTTAACATCTGGCATATTCAGGTCTCCCATCAACAGTATCTCCCTTTCTCTGCCATTCTAGAATGCCTTCCATCATATCCTTGTCCATTCTTCCCCTGACATGGTCTGTACACAACCCCTGTGCGGATTGTGGTGCCTTTCAGTCTCCAAGGTGACCCACAGTGCCTCCTGTCCTCCCTGTTTACTCTTTTGTTCAGTTGCTTTTATCCCTTCCTTTACATAGAGAGCTACTCCTCCCCTCTTCCCCTGCCTGCCTCTCCTGTAGGTTTGTACCCTGGTATGTTAACATCCCAGTCATGGTTCTCTGTGTACCATGTTTCTGTGACTTCTACGATATCCAGGCATCCTCTTCCATTAAGGCCACCAGCTCAGGAGCTTGTTGCCCAGACTACGGGCATTGGTACTCATTACCCTCCATTTCCTGATGGCCTTACCCCTTTGCCCCATCCCTGTCCTTCTTGCCTTTGTCACTTTCTCCATTTACCATTGCCCTTCTCCCTATCGACACCTCCATGTTGGTGTTTGCCACACTTACTACCGTGATTGTTTGGGGGGGGCTAGGATTTTCCTGCTCCTTTCCAGTGCCTCCCCCCTTGGCTAGTTTAAAAGCTTGCCAATGAAGCATTTAAACCCATCACCTAGGATCCTGGTTCCCCTCCCGGACAGATGCAGCCCATCATGGCTGTATAGGCTTGCATCACTCCAGGTGGACCCCCAGTCCCCAATGAAGCCAAACCCTGAGCTCCACACCAGTTTTTCAACCACTGATTGAATCCCATAGTGCAGAACACCCTAGCCTCTCCTATGCCATAGATGGGTAGCACCTCCAAGAAGGTTACCGTGTGTGCTACTTGACAGAGCCCTCCCAATTCACAAACTCTTCCTGCACTTCTCTAATCCTTTTCTTAGCCAGGTCATTTGTCCCTAGGTGGACAATGACATCCAGCTCCCCCCTGTACAGCTGCTCCGGCAATCCTGAGGATTACGCTCCCTGTCCCTCCAAGCCATGGCGCCAGGCAGGCACCCTACCTCCCTCTCCTTCTCTTGCCCAGTTCTACCTTCCTAAATGGAGTCCCCACCAGAGTTGTTTCCTTCCCTGCAGGGTCCCCTGCCACCCTCCTGTGGGTCTCCTTTGTGGAGGTTCCCAGCATCCTCCTTGGTCTCCACTGTAGGTGCCTCCATAGAGGAACCACACTTTACCAGAATGGCGTAGGAATTGTGGAGAAGTACAACTGGAGGGATGTGCCTCTGTTCCACCACCCTCACCCTCCCTGAGCCCACTGTGGTCCAACCGCTCCTCTTTCTTGGCAACCTCTGAGGCAATGGCAGCGGCACTGGTGGTTCCTGGATGGAAGAGGAGGTCCCACAAATCCTGGCCAACTCAGCCTGGAGATGAGCAACCTCCTCCCTCAGCCCAGAGAGGTGCCTGCAGATGGGACAACACCGCATCCTCCAGAACATCTCCCGGAAGACTGCTGCTCCACAGCCACTGCACTGCACCACTCCAATCATGTCTTATTTCTGGCCCCTTAACTGTTTGCAATCCTTACTCTTTCCTCTGTTTTTTTCTCTCTCCTTACTTTCTGCCTGTGTTCCCTTTAAGCTCCTGATTGTCCTGTTCTGAGACAAGAATATCCTATATTTCTCAGTAGACCACTTACTTGTTCAGAGGCAGACCTCCAGCAGCTAGAGGGGGCCGGAGAGCTACTCTTGCCCTTCTAGGATGGTGGGTCATCTCTCTGATTGGGGAGGTACAGTTCCTTACTCTCAGCTGATACCCAGTGGAGAGGCCAGGTGTAAGAGCAGGGTCAAGGACTGATGTACTATAGGGGAGGGTGGAAGAAGCACTCTGTTTCTGGGAGCATGTGTGCGCCATACCTCTCAACCTTTTGTAACCCAAATGTGGAACATTGCCTCTCAAAATATGGAACAAATAAGCAAAATGTGGAACACTTAATCAAATCTTTACCTAGGGAGCTCAGAACACTGTTAAAATGTTTGCATTTATGTTCAGAAAGTCTGTTATAAATTGAATAATATATTTTTTGCATTGGTTGCTATAGATTTTTGCTTTAAAATGTTAAGACCAAATGTGGAACAGGGAGCTTTTGTGAAGTAAAATGAGGAATGTTCTTCGTAATGTGGTACAGTTGAGAGGTATGGCGTGCGCCTACATGTGCACACACTCATCATGTTTCGCCATTGCTCTGGGAGTAGGGAGAAAACCAGAAAAAACAGGTCCCCCATGGCTGTGACAGCCTCCACTGTTCTTTAACCCTGCTCATTGTGGATCCCCACCAGCAAGATGATGGGGGGGAGAGACAGACGGGGTTGGGGATGGTAGGGGGGCCCGATGGAAGACGGAGGTGGCCATGGGGCGTAAACAGCTATATTAAAAAAAAAAAAATTTATTGATTCACTTCTTGTGACAGACATGTAAGAATTGAAAGGAAGAAGCAAGTGAAAAATAGAGATGTCAAGCTACCCATATGAGCTGTGCTATAATTATAAGGGAGAGAGCAAATAACTTACACTATTGCAGGTGCTACAGATGTAGGCAGGATGGACTCATAGCCTGAGGATGCAGTCACCCAGCTAATCCACCGTGTTTGAACCAAAAGTGGGAAAACCAGCCACCCTAGCAGGGAAATGACAGTGGAACCCAGTGAAGGGGCAAAGTGGGCCTCCAAAATTGCAATGCTCCATAAAATGGACTGTACCTGAAATTCCCCGGAGAGTAAAATGCCATCTGGATTGTTGGGCCCCAGAGCTGACATTTCTGTTCTCACTGGAGGAAAACTCTACTAGCCATACTTGACAGTGGTTCACATTACATCATCCACTGCTGCTTCTACAACACCCACTGGAAACACCTGACTGATGCAATGAAGAAGACTCATCCTGTGGTGCCTGAGCACTGAACTCTGAAGTGACCCCTAGAGACCACAAAACATTAGTCCACGTGTAGCTGCATGTTGGCAGAGCTCCTGGCATTGCCTCTGCATGCCTTATGCACTCAGCACTTTTATACTTTGTTTCAAGCACTTTTGGGGCTTTGGTCAGTTGTCAAGGTGAAATGCTCTGTTTTAAATGTGCCAATGAAGAAAAAAAAAAATTTGTGCTCAGCAAAGCAGCCATTTGTATTTCATCAGCCCGTGTAGGGCAGTGATATGACTTTCCTGAGAGGTGGGTGCTAAGTTTTTTTTTTTTTTTTTTTTTTTCCTTTTGTTTATTATTAGTTTGTCTCAGGGCTGGCAGGCGGGCTCCGCCCCCCCTCGGGCTTGCCTTCATCCCAACTCGCGACTCCATCACGGGACTGCGGTCAACAGTTTCATGGAGCCTACCAGCTCCCGTTTTTGCAGTTTTCTCCCCACCTGTGCCACGGCCGCATGTACATGTATGGAGGCACTTGCATACTACAGTTCCGCAGTGCCCTCCCTACATGTGTCGCCCACCTGCCTGCACTACTACCCTCAGGCCTCCACCTTGGGGCAACTGGACTGCAGGAGCAACAAGGTCCCATCCCAGGAGAGGAGAGCTGCCAAGTGGCTGCTCAATCCTGTTCCCTCACTCCCTCCCCAGCCAACCCCCAATGACCCAGGCTTGCTCCCGAACCCGGGTCACTGGCATAGCACAAGGTGTGATGTCCAGTGCCTCGACCCTCAGGGCCAATGGGCAGCTGTTTTGTAAGCACCCCAACATTTGGGGCTGACCTGTTTGGGCTCATGGGCCTTTTGCTGTCTCCTTTCCCCCAACCAGGCCATGCAGTGCTCTTCCCCCTCTGATACCCCAATGTTCTGGACTGATGAAGAGGGGGGGAACCGGCAGGGCAACAACTATACCAGGAGCTCTGGGTGGGAATCAAGCCCAGGCTCCTACATCTGTGCGGCTGATGTCACATGGGTAGTCCTCCACTTCTAGCCCCAGAACTGGCAGTAAAGTTAGCTATGGAATGAAGAGGGGTGCCATCATGCACAAGCCAACTGATTCCCTGACCCCAGGGAAGGCAGCAGGGTCAGGGAGTGAGGAGACAGGCTACGGTGGCTGAACCTACATGGCTGTGCATGCGTTGCCACATGTAAATAGAGCTGGAGCTCCGAAACTGGTCTGTGTGCACCCATCCTGACTCCTGGGAAGGCAACAGAGCCAGGACCACAGAAGATCTGTGCCATCAAGTACAGCAAAACCAGTTTCCTAGCCCCAGGGCAGGCAGCATGGCTAGGATCCAGCACGAAAGGTGAGCATGTGCCAGCAGCAGAGAGAGAGAGAGCAAGAGAGTGTGGCTCTAAGGCTGACCCTTTCCCCCAGCCCCAACTCACAAATAGGAGAAGTGCCCCAATAAGTAAACCAACTAGCAGCCCCATGGTAGGCAGAGGGGCCAGGACATGCTAACAACAGCCCTCTAGGGCTAAAAATAAAGTGGCAGGATGCTGCCAAACACTGAGCACTGTATGTAAACAAGGATGGCATGGCAGCACCAAATCAGCTCCTAAGCCCCCCAACTCACAAAAAACTGCTGGGAAGGGGTCAGAGGTGAACTGCAAGACAAGCCCAAAAATTTGGGCCAATCAAGAGCCTGCTTTGCTACAGTGACTGCTTGCAAGCCCAGCATGGCTGGGATAACACGTCAAAGCCTGTTTGTCTGGGGGAAAATGACTGACTAATAAGGCATTAGGGGCTGCCACAAGGATTTTGGTCTGAGCTTTGCCACTGAGAGTGTGAAGGGAAGTTCTGAGCCAGTGAGCCACTGTCTGATAGGAAGTGCAGGCCAGGCAGGCCAAAGAAGACTGGGTGCCCAGCATAAGACCTGACTTTAAAATGAAATGTAATTGTTTATGTTTATGCTTCAATTAAAAAGACACAGTTTTAGAACTGACTTTAAAAGAAAAACAGTTTTACCCAGAACTTACAGGTGAAACACAGGAAGTGGAGCTGGGGGTTCTCCCACCATAACAGTGACTTTCCCCTCTAGCAAATAAATTCCACACAGTCAGTCTGTCGATTCAGGCCACTGCCTGCCTTAGGGTCCCAGGATCCTCTGCACCAGCAGCTAAAAGACTGGCTGTGAGAAGACTAGATGACCCTGGGAAGCCTGCCCTCCAGCTGAGACCATGTCCAGCTGTTTCGACTGCTCAGCTATCAGAAACCAGAGGTATCTATGAAGCTACAAAACCATGAGTAATCACTGGGGTTTTGGCCTTACCACTGAGTTGTTTGTTATTGTTCCTAGGACTGAGTGAAAAGCCCTGGGTGGGACTGTGCTAATTTCATAGGCACAGGCAGAAGACTTGTGGGGACCATCTGGCTACCTATTTTGTGTGGATTGAAAATAGGGGTCCCTTTGTCTAAGTTTTAAGGTTAATATTTAACAACAGTTTAGGTTACTGCAACAGTTTGTCTGCTTGCAACAGTTTTAAAAATGCCACCAAGACACCTGCCCTGCTAGCAATAACCATTTCCCCAGTGAGGTACCTATTGCAACAAAAGAGAGCTCTTGCTGGGGGGGTGCTGTTGAACCCATCAGGACGGTAGCTTTGGTTTGAGGCACTGCATAACTACCCATAAAAAGCGCTTTAAAATATGATTTCCTAGCCACAAGCATCAATCAAAAATACTTCAATGGCAGAAGGAAGCGTCCTGGTACAGTATGGGGAAATCTCATAAAGAAAGACGGTAGCAGGATGGAGCAAACTCTAAAAATGCTGTAGCAGCTCTGTCCATGCAGTCAGACCAGGGCCAAGCAGCCATCACCACAGATGAGCAAGAAGTGGAAACCTTACAAAGTCTGGGAAGTAAACTAAATACCTTGATTCAATCTGTTACTGGACTTTCTAACAAGTTTGACGTTAACAAATCGTGTCGCTAACTTGGAGACTGGTGTTGAGGTTGTCCAAATGTCTACTTTTGAAGCCAGGAAGCAAGCAGAGTCAGCAATGGGAGCAGCAGCTAACCTAGTTAAAAAAAAAAAAAAAAAAAAAAAACCACCACCTTAGAACAAGACTTCAAACTTTGGAGAATTAAGCCCGCTCTGCTAACCTGTGCGTATTGGGGATGCCGGAGGGCTGTGAGGGTGACTACCTTCCCATGTTTCTTAATGACTGGTTCAAACAATAGTTCAGTCAGCAGTCGGCAGAAACCCCGATACCAATACAAAAATGTATTTATTTATGTCTTTGATAACCGGGTAGGTGGACTGATCCAAACGGACCGATTTCAGCCACGACCCGGGCCAACAGGAAGGCAACAAAAGACGGAAAATACAGTAGTAATACATCGTGCATATCCAAGCAGTAAATACAGGTACATAAGAGCACATAGGAACAACTGGTTACAGAGAAGTAGGCTGGGTGGACAATACATAGTTATAGCTATACAAAGCAATGGTTTTGTACAAATATAAGAAGGAATATAAACAAGGGATGAGTAGTAACATCAAGCTATACATTTGTATACAGTGGTTGAGCTGATGTATAGGATCACATCAGAAAGGCAATAGAAATCTATACAGTAGAAACTGTAGATCTTACTTCAAGAGGGCTCTTGCCGTAGGAAATTACATATAGGACTGAAGCCGGCAGGCGTCAGGACCCCACGGAAAAATGTCTAGCTAGCAATCTCTGGGGGGGGGAGACTGCCCCCATGTCAGGTGACCGACATCAGTATAAAGGGGTGGTCCCCCACACCCGCCTTCCAATTCTTTCCCACCGTTAGCTTGTGAAAGCACCTCATGGTTAAGTTCACCTGCTTGTCAGTCTGACGTCGGTAATTTTACCGTCATTTTTTCTTCGATTTCTTCGAATTTCTACTAAATTCACGTGGGTCATCGTGGCAGTGAATGTTGTCCCCTACACCCTCCGAGCACAAGAATAAGTGCGACTCGTGTGGGGTCCAACTCCCGCACAAGGACGGTCACTCCCAGTGCCTCTTCTGTCTGGGTCCAGATCACCCCGTGGAGAAGTGCCAGCATTGCCTGGAATTCAACACCGCCACCCGCAGAAGGAGGCAGCAGTCCCTGGAGGTCCATATCCTCAAAAAGAAAATGACCTCCATAGAAAAGGAGCTGAAGAAGCTTCATCAGGCCTCCACTTCGCCCGAGGGACACAGGAAAAAGGACAAGGAGAAGCACCGGGACCGGGACTCCTCTTCCTCAGCCACCGCGACTTCGGCTGGAGTCGCCATGCTCAAGGTAACATCCCCTCTGGAGGACCACTCCTCTATGGCCATCTTGGAGGCTTCCAAGCCAGTGACAACCCACTCATCTGGCTCACGCTCAGGCCCTTCGGGTGCCTCCAGGTCAAAGGAGACTCCCACTCCTGGCAAGGCTGCCGGCGCACGGCCTTCTAGTTTGAGTGGCTCCAGTAAGCCGGACGTCGGCTCCTCTGACGTCCGCCTGGAGAAGGGCGCTAAGTCACTCGACCCTTCGGGGCAGCGCATGGTCACTTCTCCGCCCAACCAGGCTGTTCCTCCTTCGCGGCCTGCCTCAGGCATTGGGTCCACTAAGCCAGATGACGGCTCCTCCGACGTCTGCCCAGACCTCGCAGGTAAGGCAACCATTAACCCTTCTGACTGCCGCATGGCACCAGAGCCAATGCCAGACCCTGACATCCTGTCCGCCATCCCTGGCTCCCCGCAGCCTTCACTGCCCTCCGAGGATCCTGCATCTCCCTGGTCTGACCCCGGGGATTTTCATCCACCCTCCCCGGGGGATGCCGAGGATGTGGGCACGCTCCCGTCAGGTCTCCCTCCCGCTGGGCCTGATGACCTGATGTCAGTTCCTCGGACGCTGGCACTGACACCGGATTTGCCGATGCCGGGCGACATCCCTCTTCTGGATGCCATCCCTATGCCGGGCCTGTCTCCTGCTGGGCCACCCATTCCGGGTCTGTCCACTGGGCCATTGCCAGGACCTTCTGCTCTGGCAGAACCCCCGGTTCCCAGGTATCTGACTCCGTCCTATCCGACACCGTCATACCCGGGTCCACTGTAACCGAGACCCCAGTACCCTATGCCGGCTTACCTGACACTGCAGTACACGGTGCCTCAGTACCCGACGCCGGGTTACCTGCCATCAGGGTACAGATACATGCCCTAAGGATACCCTCAGTATCCATATCCCCCCCTCCTCCTCCACCACCCCCTCAGCCGCCGGTGGATTTGAAGGAGACTCTGGCTTCCTGGTGGGCTGAGGCCAAGGCTCAACCCACCAGGGAGGTGGAGAGCCATCTTCCAATGCCAGTCCCTGTTCCAGACCCCATGCGTCGGAGATGAGACTCCCTTCCCTACTCCAGATACCAGAGGCGAGCCCTCCGGTTCCAAAGTGGGGCTGGATATGCTTCCCTGAGGGTTTTCCAAGGGGTCCGTTCCTCCCCCACATCAGGAAGTGGGGTATTCCTCTTCTTCATCCTCCTCAGATCCCTTGGACGACTCCGATGGATGCTCCGATTTGGACGACAAGCCACGCTCTCAGGATAAGCCCAGGCCGAGAACCCCTCCAAAGTCTCCTCCAGAGGATCCTTCCTTTACGGAGTTGCTGTGCAAAATCTTGGCCATCCATCAGTGGCACTTTTTGGAGCCAGATCCACAGTGGTAGAAGTTAGCTGCCCATTTGGATCTGCTCGAGGTCGCTCCTACCTTGGTTCCACCCTGGATCGAGCCTCACGAGGACCTTGTTTCCACTATCTGGAAACAACCCTCCACCATAGCCCCCCCTTCCGAGGAAGGTGGTCAGGCTGTATCAGGCTCCGGAGGGTGTTGAGCTTCTTACCTCTCACCCCAAGGCTGACTCAGTCATGATCAGCGCCACCCATGGCCGGAAAGCCAATCCAAAGCATTTGAGCTCATCACCCCCTGATAAGGAATCCCGCCTTCTGGACCAGTATGGGAAGAAGGTCTTCGCTTCTTCCGCTCTGGGTATTAGGGCCTTGAACTACATCACCCACATGGGGGATTACCAGAAGGCCGTCCTTAGCGAGGTGGAAGCTAAACTGGACTCCCTTCCTGAGTCACAGACCAAACAAGAAGTGGCAGACCTGGTCTGATCTGCTCATTCAGCCAGTAGGCACATGCTTTGCACTTCATACGATGCAGTGGACGCTGCTGGTAGGAGCTCAGCATTCACCGTAGGTTTGTGGCAACATGCCTGGCTCCGAGTGTCGAGTTTGGTCCCTGAAGTGCAGTCTGCCATCCAGGACACACCCTTCAGGGGGTTCGGTGCTGTTCGGTGGTAATGTCAAGGATATCATCACTGGCCTGCAAGAGAAGGGCACTGCTCTCAAGGAAGTCGACGCCTTGTACAGAGCCCCTCAACCGCAGTGCCATCCCTTTTGCAAGTGGGCACAGGCCAAGGCGAAACCACAAGGGAAGCAGGCCAATAAACGCTGGGCTCCTCAGGCTGCGAAGCCCCCCTTGCCCAAATGAGCAGCGGGAGCTCCAGCCACGGTGCTGCCTCGCACCACCTGACTCCTTTCCTCTCCCACAGCTGCTGGGTCTTCCAGAGGAACCAGTAGGGGGGAGATTCTCCCTCCATCTACCGGGTTGGGAGAGGATCACATCAGACATTTGGGTGCTCCAGCTGATAGCTGAAGGGCACTCAATAGAGTTTCATCAGACACCTCCCAGAAAACCCCCTATCTTACTCCCCAGAACTCCTCCTTCTGGTTCGGGAAGAAATCTCTGCCCTTCCCTTCTTTGGAAGGTGGCGATAAAGCCCGTACCTCTCCATCTCCGGGGGATGGGTTACTATTCCCATTTCTTCCTGGTTCCGAAGAAATCGGGCGACTTGAGGCCAATCCTGGACCTCAGCTCCCTGAACCTGTTTGTGAAGTACAAGAGGTTCTGAATGCTCTCTCTGCAGAGCCTTCTGCCCCTTCTTCGGCCGGGACAGTGGCTGTGCACCCTGGACATGCAGGATGCCTACTTGCATATCCCTATCTGCCCGTCCCACCGCAAATACCTTTGTTTTTCTTTTCAGGGGGACCACTACTAGTTCAGGGCCCTCCCATTTGGTCTCTTCTCAGCCCCCCGAGTATTTACCAATTGCCTTTCTGTGGTGGCAGCCCACCTGCGTACCCAGGGAGTTCAGGTTTTCCCTTACCTGGATGATTGGCTCTTGGCAGCCCTGTCCAGGGAGAATCTCCAGCGCTCACTTTCCCTTACCCTGCAGGTTTTCACTAGCTTGGGTATTACCATCAACCAGGCTAAGTCCCATTTGATCCCATCTCAGACTCCTGGTTATTGGGCGATACTGGATATGACTTCCGGTATGGCCTTCCTGCCTTTGGACAGGATGGCCACCCTTCAGGCTCAGGCCAGGCGGGTCATTGCCAGGTCAGTAGTTTGCCTCCTCGGGCTCATGGCGGTGCCATTCCAATGGTGCCTCGCTCTTGGCTCTACATGAGAATCTCTCAGTGGGTGCTTCGGTCTCAGTGGGATCAATTGGTGGATGACTTGGATCAGGAGATCCTGGTCTCCCCTCCGATGGTTCAGGACTTGCAATGGTGGATGGTTCAGGAGAACTTTTGCCAGGGAGTTCCCTTCTGTCTTTCTCCCCCCTCCCAAATCCTGATGACAGATGCCTCGGGCGAGGGTTGGGGAGCCCACCTGGGATCTCAATGGACCCAGGGCTCTTGGTCCAGGCTCGAGCAGACTCTTCACATCAATGTATTCGAGCTGAGTGCTGTCCTGTATGCCTTACAAGCTCTACATCTGTATCTGCTTCCTGGTCATCTGGCTGTTCAGACCGACAACATGTGCGTAGTGTGGTACATCAACAAACAGGGAGGGACCCGTTCCTACCCTCTTTGCAATGAAGAGATGCGGGTTTGGGATTGGGCAATACTTCACAACCTTCACCTCACGGTAGTTCATGTTCCGGGGGTCGAGAACACTTTGGCAGCCACCTCAGCCGGTCATCCGTCCAAGCGCATGAATGGGAACTGGATCGGGGGTAGTGGATGATGTCCTGCTACACTGCGGAACCCCTCAGGTAGACCCGGTTGTTTCTCCTCTCAACGCAAAACTTCCCGTCTTCTGCTCACTCGCTCCAGGGTGCAGAGTTTTTTTGAGAGACGCTCTGTCTCTAAACTGGAAGGGCAGATTCATCTATGCTTTCCCCCCGATCCCGTTGATTCCCAGGGTCCTACACAAACTCTGTTCAGAAGGAGCACGCATGATCCTCATTGCTCCGTTTTGGCCCAGGTAAGTTTGGTTCTCTCTTCTGTAACAGTACTCAGAGGAGCCTCCTCTTCCTTTTCCTCTGTCACAACTTTTGTTGACCCAGGATCAGGGGACCCTGGTCCATCCAGGACTCAAATCCCTTCAGCTGCATGTGTGGCTCCTGCAGACATGATTCAAACCCAGTTCGGGGTTTTGTCGCAGGTGGCAGAGATTCTAGTGGAGGCCAGAAAGCCCTCCACCCATTCCACTTATGCCATGAAATGGAAAAGGTTCTCTATTTGGGTCTCTTCCAGAGCTTTCAAGCCATTCTCCTGCTCTGTCAGAAGGATCCTGGATTACATGCATCACCTCTTCGATCTGGTTCTCAGTCACTCCTCCTTGAAGGTTCACACAGCGGCCATTTCTGCATACCATGTTCCTTTTGGGAACAGGTCTTTTGCGCAGCTGGAAGTCACTAAGACCTTCCTTAGAGGGGTTCTCCACTTCGAGACCCCCATTCGTGCACCTGCCCCTCCTTGCGACTTGAATTTCATTCTCAAGAAGCTTATCCTGCCTCCTTTTGAGCCAGCAGCATCAGCAGACCTTAAGTTCCTTTCCTGGAAGGCTCTCTTCCTGGTGGCCATTACCTCCGCTCAACGAATTTCCATGCTTCGGCCTTTATGTGCAAAATCCTGTACTTGATTTTCCACAAGGAATGTGTGGTTCTGCGTACCATCCTTAAGTTTCTCCCTAAGGTGGTAGCAGAATCTACGCTGAATCAGTCTATGGAACTGCCTGCGTTTTTTGCGTAACATTCCAATCAAGGGGAGTACCTCTTACTTACTCTGGATGTTCACCGGATTCTGAGATACTACATCAACAGGACAAAGGATCTTAGAAAGACTGATCAACTGTGTCTCTTTTCTCACAAAAGAGAGGTCAATGCTGTCTCCAAGCAATGCCTTTTGAAATGGTTGGCTCATTGTATCACTCTCTGTTATGACAAGTATCACAAGACCTTGCCAGGTCAAGTCAGAGATCACTCCACTAGGGGTGTAGCTGCCTCTGCTGCTTGTTTCAAGAATGTGTCGGTGGCTGACATTTGTGCAGCTGCAACCTGGACTTCTGTCCATACCTTTATGAAACATTACAGTTTGGACACTGCCTCTCGCCGTAGAGCTGGCTTCGGGTTGGCTTTTCTGCAAGGTCTTCTTTCCTAAGACCTCCACAGCCAGAGGATCTGTGTATAAGTAGTTTCCTCCTCCCATGAGCTTCTCTTTGTTCCAGACTGCTTGGGACTCAGTCCTATATGTAATTACCTACTGTAAGAGCCCTCTCAAAGTAAGATAGTACAGTTACGCAAGAACTTACCGTAACAGTAGATCTTTGAGAGAGGCTCTTGCAGTAGGCAATACCTTCCCGCCCTCCATCCCCTTAGCTTTTTCAGCTCCTTTTCCAGGATGGGAAATATCCACTTCTCTCTTGTCTCACCTTTTGGCCTTTGGAGGGAAAGAACTGGAAGGCGGGTGTGGGGGACCGCCCCTTTATACTAACGTTGCATGACATCGGTCACCTGACAGGGGGCAGTCCCCCGCCAGAGACTGCTAGCTAGAAATTTTTCTGTGGGGTACTGATGCCTGCTGGCTTCAGTCCTATATGTAATTACCTACTGCAATAGCCTCTCTTGAAGATCTACTGTTACGGTAAATTCTTACGTAACTGTACTTTTTCTGGTCCGGTACAGCCCTGGAAAACCAGCAAGGTACGAGAAAGCCAACAGAAACATACATGAGTGTGGACAGGACGAGGGAGAGGAGGCTGAAAGAGGTAGGGATCAGAGGATAGAGAGAGGCAGTGCATACAAAAAGCATACAGAGTAAATATTAGAGGGCGAGTGGATAATCCGGAATTCCCCCAAGCAATTCTGGTGATAACAGATGGTATGGGGACAAGAGACAAAGTGTTTGCCTTGGCGAGGAGACAGAGAACACTGCTACATGATGGAATGGTGGTTCTGATTTTTTCGGATGTCAGTTTTGCTATGAGGCAATAAAAGAAACGCTTTGATGGTGCGTGAGCAATGCTAAGAGAAGCAGATATCACGCACGGCATTGTGTTCCCAGCCTGACTACACATTGTACATGAAGGCAGGGTGTATATTTTCACAGATCCCTCAGAGGCCTTAAAATGGGTGCAGAAGAAAGTGGTGCGAAGGCCAGATCTGGCTGAACCAGAGGATGGACACTCTGAAGAAGAAACCTGAGCTGGACAGTTAATTTTCCTAAATATTTCAAGCTGTTTCTCATGTTCCTATGCAAGAAGATCAAAGCCATCCAGGTACTGTCTTATTTTAACATAAAGGCCCCAAGACATTTCTCTCTTGTAAAAGTTTTGGTTTAGATACAAGATCACACTGTTTATGGCAAAAGGTAACCTAATAAGGTTCTATTAACCATACTGTTTAAGCACCTAAGAAATTTTGTTAGAAAGTCAATATGCAGCTTAAACCTCATATTGGGATTAACATATTATATGTTGAAACACAGATTAGCACAGCTTGCTGAAAGTCCTCTTCTGGTAGGAGGACATAAGACTTTAGAACCCTTTTAGAAGCAACACTTTGGTATTATAAGCCGTGTAGCTCTTGGACTCATTTTGCAGCATAATGGTGAACTCTAAAATAATGCAGGAATACTGCTTTTTGTTTTCCTCCCATACATGATGGATCAACTAGATATGGAATGTATTGTTTCATTACTATTAAGGGGAGTGGCGCCCTCGATGGAGATAGAAAGAACATGTCAAATTCTATGTTTGCATTCTCTCATGCTGTGTGTATATGGAAAAATCCAATAAACATATAGATTAAAAAAAAAAAAAAGAGCTCTCGCCCATGACTTTTGGGAGGATTTAAGTCGGGTGCACCCTCTTAGAGACTTGTGGGACTGCTGGGGATTGAGCAGACTGTGTGGAGCACTGCTGCAGTTACAGTATAGAGTAGTGGTGTGCAGAACATTTATCTGCAAAACCAAACCACCTGAACACATGCAGCTGAGTTTTCATGAGACCCGAGCTGAACCTTGCTGACTCAGCTCTGATCTCAGCTCGTTTATTTTTTTCCCCACCTCTCCCAGCCTCCTAGCTTGAATACCTGTCATGTGACAGGCTTAGGAGACTATGGAGTATTGAAAGGGTACCCGAGAGAAGTGCACATCACATAGATACTCTGGTTTGCACATGAACAAACCGGAGTAAATATAGTCATGCAGCTCCAACCTCTGTGACATTACAACTCGGGTAGCAGAGGGGCAGGAAGCTCTTTTGCATGGTGCTTGCAGCCATTTATTTTTGCTGGTGTTCTAATCCTCTACAAGCCAAAGCAGGGAGGGGGAAGGAGTGGGAAATCCGAGACAGACAGGACAGGAGGAGGAAAAAACTAAAAGAAGAAGCAGAAAAAAAGGAAAACGGAAACAAAACAATTGAAAGCAGAGTGTGTGTTGGGGGGGCAGGTGCAAGAAGTAGCTCACAGTCTTAAAAAGAAAAGGAAACTAAAGAGCTTGAGAAAAATGATTAAAAGCAAATTAAGAAGATTAATAAAGAAGAATTACAAAAAAAACAGAAAAGAGAGGTTGTGTGAGAGAGACTGTGTGGTGAGGAGGCACTCACTCTGTAGTCTGCAGAAAAGAACACAACAGAAGAGAATTTGAAGAAGAACATTAAAAAAGTAAAACTAGGCTGGCCTGGTGGTGCTGAGGGTTGAGGCGCTGGACACCACACCTTGCACCATGCCAGCAACCTGGGTTCAGAAATGAGCCTGGGTCATCGACGGTTGGCTGGGGGGGAGCTGGGTTGAGCAGCCACGAAGCAGCTCTCCTCTCCTGGTGATGGACGTTGTTGCTACCGCTGTGTGATTGCCACCAGGTGGAGGCCCTGGGCAGTGTCTGACTGAGGGCAGCATGCAAGGAGGGTGTTGCAGAGAATGCAGAGAATGCAGAGTATGCAGCATGTGAGCACCTCCATGCACGTACGTGCATCCACTACAGGGCAGGGGAGAAAATGGAGCTGGTAGGCTCCATGATGGTCCTGGCTGTGATCGGGACACAGGCAGGGATGGATGCCAGCCCCCCTTCTGAGGGGGGGGGGAATGGAGCCTTACCTGCCAGTCCAAAAAAACTGGAGGATAAAGACTTCGATAAAAAAAAAAAAAAGTAAAAATAGAAAGAATACAGAAAAAAACAAGTGAGTCTGTATGGATGAGGGGTTGTCAACTGCTAAGTCTAGAAGTTGCAGTCACTGTGTGCACAAGTGTACAGTATTGCCTTGGAGAGCACAACACAGCAGTGCACAACTGCAAAGAAAATAAAACATTTGAAGAAGGCTGGGTCCGTGGCGCTGAAAAGTGTAACACACGCCCCTGGCAGGCTGATGACCTGGGTTCTCGTCTGGACCCGGGATGAGCAGAAGCTGGCAGGGAGGAGGATAGAGCATCTGCATGGTCACTCTCCTCCCAAGGGAGGGTACTGCAGAGTACTGCTCAGACAGCTACACCGGGTGGTGTGCTGAACCTTGCCGGTGTGGGTGACATGTCAGCTGGCTCCGCCTCCAGGGTGTCACCACAGTGTACTCCATTGGAGTGTGGGGATAGGACCAGAAAATGGAAGCAGCAGCAAAGGGTGATACTGGAGGGCAGACAGGGACATTGAAGAGCCAGAAGGAGTTGGTGTTGGGAAGGTGCTGAAGAAACAATTGAAAAAAGGAACATTATTTTAAACTAACAACATTTTAAACAAGAAAAAGAAAATTAAGTTTACTGAAAAAAAAAAACATAGAAGAAAAAAGGTTTAACTTTTTTTACAATACAAAGAAAGAGAGAGACCATGAGAAAGCAGAACCAGTAAAGGTTTGCATCACGTGTGAAGCCTTTTCGGAGGGAGCAGGCAGTCCTTGGCAGTGGTATAGTAGCCCCTGTCTTCATTGTCACCAGCTATTTCCCATGCAAGCAGGATCATTTTTCTTTTTGTGTAGTCCAATAAAAAAATTAATTGCTCAAGCACAGCCGGTAAAGGCTTAAATCACATGCTAAGCCTTTTTTTTGGGGGGGGGCTGCCCTTTGTTTTTGCATAGTAGCGCCAACTTGTAGTCTTGCTGCTGTTAACCAGTCGCTATCTTGTCTTGAGATGTACACTCCTGATTGCTATCTATATCCCCAAGGTGACTCCGGAAGGTACTGAGGTTTTTCTTTGAAGGCTTAGTTCATGATCAGTAAATGTTATTTGGATTCTCAAACTTATTAAACAATCTTAAGAATAAAGATGGAAGAGAGTTGGTCTGTGAAACAAGTTTCCAATATCAGAAAGAAAAAAACAGACAGCAAGCCAGAAGGACAAAAAAACAGTCACAGAAAGTGCTTCTTCTGCTGCAGTAGGAGTATCCTCTTTCCTTATTGTAGCCTCCTCATCGTCTGAATGCTTACTGTCTTATGCGATCCCATCATGTTTGTCTGCAGCTGCAGGTGATACCCAGTCAAGAAATGCAGGCCAATCAAAAGGCAGCAAGCAATGCTTGGTTGATGAACTAGCGGTTAAGAAAAGTAGATCTGGCAAAGGTACAACTAAAGTTCTGGTCAGAGCTACAATGGCAGCGAATGCAGTACTATGACAAGAAATATGGAATTAATGTGTAACTTAGTTGTACCTGTATTATTGTGATGTCAAAGTCCCACATTTACACCAGAATCGTAGAAAAATGAAAAGAGCACCATAAACATCACGGTAATGTAGTGAAAAGTGTTGTTGGTTCTGGACATACACCTGGTCAGGAAGCATAAGCAAACCAGGAGAAGTCATAAAATTTGCAACTAGTGTTTTATTAGTAGTAACAATAACATAAAAAAAATAAAATAAAATTGTGCAGGCTATCTCTTGATACAGGCAGCTCAAACAAACAAAAGTCCTTCATCTGAGAGTCTGTATAAAATCTCCAGCTCTCTCTCACTCTAAACAAAACATGGCTCTCTTTTTATAAGATGTTTTCCCCTGGCAATTAAATTATGCTTCCTGTTCATGTAAATTACACCACCTGTGTTCCGCAAAATGTATTAAGAGTTTGTCAATTTCTTTCCTGTGAGCAGCCTGATGAGTACATTAGTCTTCTTAACAGATGCAGCCAATTAAGTCATCCTATCCCAGGGCTGATTTCCTGCTGATAATTCTGCAAACAGGTTTGTGGAGGTCAAAACGCACCTCAAAGGTTAACCCCTTGTGTTCCAGATAAACACAAATAGCTGTCTGTAATCATTTCAACAATACAACCGTATACATTTGCAAAGCAAACAGATCTCCGTTTCACATAGCAATTTACTTATATTTTTTAACCACAGAGAAGCAAGGGAAGAAAGAAAGAATTGAAACAGCAAGTGAAGGAAGTGAGAAAAAAGGGGACATTGTGGGACTGTCAGAGTGGCTAATTCATAGGTGCCACAGGGAAAAATTTGATTGTGCAATCAGACAGGCAAGAGAAAGACAAGTAACAGAACAGGAGAGGGCAGAATAGATTCTTGCTATTAACTCTCTGTATAACAAATGGGATAGGGTCTTATCCAACCCTATCATATACCCCCCTCTTTAAGGGGGAACCTGCATTTTTTTTTTTCTCTTTTAAAACATTTCTCTTTTTAAAACATGTTTCCAGAACCTTCTTTTATTTCTCTTTTAACATTACCTAATAACATTTGCAGTTCTTTGCATATGCGATATCCTTTTACATAACACCTGTTACAGCAAATATTTCACTTTTTTTTTTTTTTTTCAAACTTCTGAATTCTCAATTCCTGAACCATATCTTGACAGAAAATCAGCACTGATTGTCCAGATTTGTGCCTCACTTTGAATTTAAAAGCAGTAATGTCAGGTACCACCTTGTGAGTCTGGGATTTTTACAGGGCTGGATTAAGGCATAGGCAACATAGGCACAGGCCTAGGGCCCCTGCCTTCCAGGGGGGCCCCAGCAATCCCCAACATATATTTATTATATATCCTTTTCTTTCTGCCTGAGCTGCATGTTTTTGTAAAAGACTCAGCCACTGAGTAAATCAGGGGCTGAACTGTGACACGACTCTCACCTCCCTGATTAGGTGTTGCGTGCAGCTGACAGCTTCAGGGGCCCTAGCCAGGATGACTTTTAAGGTGTGAACAAGCCCATTTCCTTTGCTTTGTCTCGCACACCCATTTAGAATTCCAGCTTAGAATCTCACTCTGAACTATAAAAGAATAACAGTGCAATTCAGTGTGTATGCTTTATATTTTATCTTATCTGTTTTATTGGTTTAGGAAACCTTGAATCATCCTTGAAATTTGAATGTAAGCAATAGCTTAATTTGCGTGAAACCTTTCTACCGTGCTTGACTCTGGGTTGTTTTACCCTCCACATTCAGATGAAATACCTTTCAATGCATTGCTCATTACCTTTGTATCATACTTGACTTTGGGTTGTTTTACCCTTCGCGTTCATTCGTAATACCTTTCATTGCATTGTCCATTTCTTTTGTTTTGTAATTCCATGATGTGGAGCCTTTGTAAAGGAGTCTCTGACGCAAGGGTTTGTAATTCCAATATCTCAATAAATCAAAAATAAATATTTAATCTCACTCCTAAAATTAAGAAATCTACAATAAGTTTCAGTGATACAATTAAAAATCATACTTTTTTTAAATCTCTCATCTCGCTCATACTGAAGTGCTGGCCTTGATACAGCTTTGTTTTCAGGGTGAACAAATGAATGTATGTCAAGATTCCCATCAGTAAATCTTGCCATTTGTTGATTCTGACTTACTTATCAGTAACAGAAATGTTTGATTTCAAATTCTTCCAATAATCACTTGCTTTGTAGTATAATCTCTAAAGTTCATAACCCCCTAGTAAACCACACATTTAACTCCTACACCACCCAGGACCTAGCCTGTTTTAGAGATTGGTTCCTCCCCAACCCAACAAAACTCCCACATCATGGTTCATACTACCTGACAGGACAGTATGATAAGACCCAGACTGCAAGTGCACGCTTGTGTGTTTAGGGGTGGGGGGCTTTGGAGAAGTGCAAATCATGACATTTCACATACAAAAAATTATTTTTACCAGGCCTATTAATAATTATTTTTTCTAAATTATCAAAACTCAGGCTATTATCATTTTTCCATAATGATAGTATTAGTTTCATACTTATTTTTTTACTGTCTCTTTTATACTCCGCCTTGCTCCGTGACAGGTCCCTCTCCCCAGGCATCCCAATGCACCCAGTCTGCACCATGAGGATGCTCCCATAGGTGCCCCACTCCTTTACAACTCTGGAGACCCGGTTTGACCCCCCAGGGTGGGGCAGAGGAGTCCATCCTACCTTCTCTCATCCTCAATGGAATGTGCAACCAAAGCGCCTTCCCAGTTCCTCCATGGTCACAGCAGCACAGGAGCCCTTCACCTAGATCAGCCATGGGGTGTTTTTCCTTGTTCCGGTCCACCCCCTGTCAATGTCAGTGCTCGAGGAGGACCAACAAAATGGAGGCATGCTGAGACGTGCCTCCTCTCCGGTTCTTGGTTGACGTTGGCCCCTCTCTGTCTATCTGCTTTCCCAACAGCTCCATCACCACCTGTGATCATCCAGGTGGTGGCAGTATGGCAGTGAGGCCAGCATCCCACCCCTCCCCAGAGAAGGAGAGGAGCCACTGGGTGCTCAATCTTTCTCCCCCCTGCCACCCGGCCAATCCCCAGTGACCCAAGTCCATCACCAAACCGGGGTCGATGGCATGGTGCGAAGTGTGGTGTCCAGTGCCTCAACCCTCAGTGCCAGTGGGCCAGACAGTTTTGTTGATTTTGAAGCATTTTGTGTCACTTTTTAGGGACAGTAAGAACATTGTTTTCATGTTTTAGTAACTGATATGCAATAGCCAAGAGGTGGGATCATGGGGAAGGCGGATGGTTATAGCGAGGGGGACCCCAGATTTCTCTTGAGCCTAGGGCCCCTGGTTGCCTTAATCTGGCCCTGGATTTTTATTGTTCATTTGATTAAGGTAATAGAGAGGATTGTGATCTATTGTAAGTACAAAGTCATCACTTAGCAAATACAGCTTAAGGGACTTCATTGTCTATTTTGCAGCAAGACATTCTTGTTCAATAGCTAAGTACTTTTTCTGTTGTGCAATTTCCTACTGATATACAGAATGGGCTGTTCCCTTCCGTCTTCTGACTCAGGACTGTACCTAGGCCTACCTCTGATGCATCTGTCTGTAACAGAAATTGTTTCTCAGAATCTGGACTTCTTAAAACAGGAGCTGAACATAATGCAGCCTTGATGGCATGAAAAGCTTCATCACACTCTGGAGACCATTTCACATTTTTCGGGTACAATTTTTTTTCGTGAGTTCAGTGGAGGGAGTGGCTAATTGGACGAAGTTGGTAACAAATCTCCTGTAGTAACCAGCCAGACCTAAAAGTGATCTGACATGTTTCTGTATTTTAGGGACAGGACTATTAGCTACAACTTCTGTCTTGGAGATCACTGGATTTACTTCTCCGTTTCTCAAAATATAACCCAAATATCTGGTTTCTTGCATGCCTAATACACACTTGGTAGCATTAATGATCAGGCCTGCGTTTTTGATAGATTGGATAACTGCTCACAGGTGTTCCAGGTGCTTTTCCAATCTGGATTGTACACCACATCATCATCCAGGTAAGCAACACAATACTCAGTGTGAAGGGCTAGAATTACATCCGTGTACTGTTGAAATGTTGCAGGTGCACCATGTAAGCCAAATGGCAAGGTGCTGAACTGATAGACTCCAGCTGGAGTGGAAAATACAGTTTTGTTTCTGGATTCTTTAGCTAGTGGAATTTGCCAGTAACCCTTAGTGAGATCGAGGGCACTAATTTACTTGGCACTTCCCAGACTGTCCACCAAATCATCTATCCTGGGCATAGGATAGCTGTCAAATATGGATGCTTGATCATTTCCTAAAATCAAGGTAGATTCTTACACCCCCTTCCTTTTTATTTACAATCACCTTTGTTGATGACCAAGCACTTCACGATTCTTCAATCATACTCAACTCTTTCATTTTTTGTATTTCCTCAACCATGTCTTTCCATGTCTGCATGAGGAGGCAGTATAGTGCTGTGGTTTAGGGCACTGAGCTGCAAACCTGGAGACATGGGTCCACATTTTCAAAGGAGATGCATGGCCCAAAATGGAGATGTGTGGCACATCTCAGAAACTGCATGGAAGTGTGATATTCGAAAGGGATAGATGCATTGTGCATTTACAAATGTGTGATCATGCAGACATAATATATGCAGCACAAAAAAGGGGGTGGGGTACATGAATATGCTGCACATCCATATATTCAGCCAAAATGTGCAGCACATCTGCTGTGCATTCCAGAAATGTGCCGCACAAAGATAGGCAGTCAAAAGGATGGCCTAGATCAGCCACCCACCCACAGGAAGGTCGCAGAACTGCAGACAGGCCATCCTGAGACAGTCCTTGGAGGTGCACCAGAACATGCTCCAGGCACCCATACACAGCAGTCATGCCAAGACAGAAGTACCCAAAACCACAGGTACTGGCACACCATGGGCACTGCCCAGAGAGCCATCTCCTACACCGGACCCAGGATGTAGACACCCAACTGCCACATGCCAGTGCTGTTGGGTGTCCCCCAGCACACCAGCAGAGCAGATGGCCACACTGCAGCACATGTACCAGGGCCATGGCCTGCACCCATGTGGCCTGTAGGGCACCACCCAGTGGTGGCATGCACCCAGGGTGATATCTGGAGCAACAGTGTCCAGGTAGCCTAGTGGTATGTGTGGCAGCCTGGCACAGGTCAGGGATTGACCTGTGGCACACACCCACGGTGGTACACCATATGTGAATGCAGGTGGGACCCACCCATTCAGGTACATGGTCACCCTCTGTACACTGCCATTTCTTGCAGTTCTCACCATGTTCTTCTCATACAGGGGGTGTGTGGGGGGCACTGCAGGTGACTGTACACAGCATGCAGAGCTGGTGTACCACATGCATGTGTTATACCGATCAGACTGTGTCACCCTCTGCCCTCCCGTATTGCTTGTCCAGCTGGGCACCTGTGGTCATTGTCCAGGTGAGCTCCCTTTACCCCAGTCTGAACCTGTACATGGCTATTGGTAATAGCACTCTATTCTGACCAACAAAGTCCACCCAGCCACACACAAACATTCCATCATACCAGCCTGCTAGGCTGAAGTACCTCTTGTTCACCTTTGTGGGGTGGTGGGGCAGCCCTGCAAAGCTGGAACTGAGCATGCCCTGGGGGTATGCAAATGGCCTGCATAAATTCCTGTAATGAAGCATGCATGAAGGGAATGGGCTCAGATTGTGCAATGAGGCCATTTGCATATACTGGCTGAATATTGCAATTTTGCACACTGTGCATGTTGCCACCTATCACGCATTTTCCTATGCTCCACATAGGGCTCAGATCACCTGCCACTCCACGCATCTCCCACTGCACAATCATGCATGTTTGGGATATTCAGTCAGACATGTGCAATCGCATCTCGGGGCACATCTTCTGAATATGCCATTATTTTGTGCCAGCACATCTCAGTTGCATGACACAGGCACTTACGCGATGCAGCCTGGGACTTTTGAATATGGGTCCCATGGGTTTGAATCCCACAGGCCCCACTTGCAAACTGTGTGATCCTGAGCAAGTCACTTAACTTCCTTGTGCTCCCAGGTCACACCTGGGAACAAGCTTTGGTTTTGTGTGCCTTTCCTAGTTAAACAATTTCCCCTCCCCCCCCTTCCTTCCCTTAATCGCTCCGGTAATCTGATGTCTTTTGTCTAATAGGGCGCGCATTCTCTGTCACTATTACATGCTCAGCCCCTCTTTTTCAGCCTGTCAGTGTGGTAAAAGTACTTCTAAATGTTTTTACCAAGTTATAAATTTCTGCAGTTTGTTCTGTAGGTAAGGAAACATTCACCTTTATAGCATCAGAAGTTACATTTTGTTCCTGTTTGTCATAAGCTATATCAATATTTTCTTTAGCAGTTCCTAGTAATACTAACAAAGCAACCTTTGGTGTTTTTTACTCCCATTTTTTGGGAGGTTAGCATGGTATATCTTGGCAGGATTTTTTTACATCAGGTGTCTTACTCTTATACTTAACTGTACCAGTATGTCTAACCACTTTATAAGGCTCTTGACACTTTATTAACAGTTTGTTTTCTGTAGTGGGTAACAGTAACAAGACCTTTTGACCTTACTCAAGAACTTCTTCTTTTACCCCATGGTCATAATACACCTTCTCCTGTTTTGGGGCCTCTTCCTAGTTACTGTAGGCAATTTCAACATATTTTGCCAGTTTCTTTCTCAGTGCACACATATAAGATGTAATAGATCCTTTTTGAGTGGGTTTATCTTCCCATGTTTCTTTTATTACATCTAGTGGCTCTCTAGGTTGTTTACCATGCAACATTTCAAAGGGTGAAAAACCTGTTGATGCTTGTGGCACTTCTCTGTAAGTGAAAAGCAGGTCAGGCAAACATTGATCCCAATCTTTCCCTTCACCTTTCACAAACCTTTTTAAACCTTTTTAACATGTGTTTTAGGGTTTGATTAAAACGCTCAACAAGACCATCTGTCTGAGGATGAGAAGGGGAGGTTCTTATTACAACGATACCTAGTAGTCAGTACAGCTCCTTCAGTAATGCGGCACCAAAAATTACTACCTTAATAAGTAATAATCACTTGAGGCATGCCCACTCTGCTGAAAATCTTGACAAGCTCTGCTGCCACTTTTGGGGCTGCGACAGTACACATAGGAATTGCCTCTGGGTGTCATGTAGTATAGTCACATACTACCAAAATGAATTGATTACCCTTTTCACTTTTATCTAAGGGGCCAACCACATCCACTGCAATTCTCTCAAAAGGCACATCTATCAACAGTAGGGACATCTTGACTTTTTTAGTTACTGGAGCTACTTTCTGACATTCAGAGCAAGAACTGCAATAGGTAGCAACATCCTCATACTCTCAGGCCAGTAAAATCAATACAATAGACTGGCAAGGGTGCGGTCCCTCCCTGAGTGACCAGCCATAGGACTATCATGTACTATGTGTAACAACCTAGTTCTATACTTCTTAGGTATGACCAATTGTTCTATTTGTTCCTGCATCTGAAGATTAACTCAAACTCTGTACAGTGGCCCATTACATTTTTTTAAACATTGGTTCACCCTGTTTTGGTTTCACCCCCAGCTGCTTAAAATAACCTTGGAGAGAAAACACTGTTAGTTTGCTCAGAAACAGTCACAGTTATCAATTTAGTTTCAGCATTTTCATATCAATCCTTTATGTCCATCAGTCTTTTGTTGCCACTGTTTTTCAGGCATCTTCTTTCTTTCCTGGACTTCCGGATCTTGAAGCTGGGCTCAAACAAGTCCAAATCAAAGGTACCAAAAGAAAAACAGTCCCCAACATCTGAGATTTTCTTTGCCTTTGCTCTTGCTATCACAGCTGCTGACACAACAGGATTTACTCCCTCTGTGATTAATTTTGCAAATTCTGGAAAGTCATTTCCAGTAATCACAGGTACAGGTAACTTAGGTACTATCCCCATTTTCATTTGGTGTGACACCCAATTAATGTTCAGAGTAATTTGGGTGGTGTCATAATATAGCGTAGCCCCATGGATGCAGATGGCCTCACTACCTGGTCCTTTTGCACAGTCTTTTCTGAGAACTTCAGCATGCACCAGGGTCTGTTGGCTTCCTGAATCTATCAGTTCCTTTACAGTCTTATCCCCCTTGCTGGCATCTGTTAAATACTTGCCCCAATTTGCTAAGGCCAAATTTGCTCTAGTGTTACCCTCCTTTTTTATGGCAGTTTCTTGCAATATGGCCTGGCTTATTACAGTTACAGCAAATATAGTCTTAGAGTGCAGATTTGTTACCTCCATCAGAGGTTTTTATCTGATCTGGAGTTAAATCAGGAAAAAGAGGATCTTACTGGTCCCTGACTGTTACCTCACTGCTGCAGTGTCTACCTGGCCATCTGGTAGTCCTCAGCCAAGGAAACAGAGTTTTCTCCACTTTCTGGTCAGTGTTCCTACTTTCTAGTCGGTGTTCTTTCAACCAGTACTGCACATCTGTGGGAAGGATGTTGATGAATTTTTCCATTGTAAATATGTTAATGAACTGTTTTGCCCACTGGTTGGAGCCATTTAATGAGGAGTTATTTGTGTCGGGTGAGGGCTTCTCAAGGATTGTCGACTGAGTGGTACTTCAGGGACTGAATTCTCTGTCTGTAGGTCTCTTCAGAGATGTCATGCCTTTCAAGGATTTCTCTTTTCACAAGTTCATAGTTTTCTGGCTGTGCAGTACCTATATTGCTGTAGGCAAGTTTGCCTTCACCTGTCAGATAAGGTATCAGCCTGATTGCCCATTGCTGTTTTGGTCATTGGCAGGCTCCGGTGGCCCTTTCAAAAGTTCTCAGGTATGCTTCAGTAGCATCTGAGGGACACAGCTTTGTAAGTTTAATGTCTTTTAAGCTGTTTGTGTTTTGTTGCTCTGCTGGACCTGTACTAGATCCTCCAACTTTGATAGCAAGCAAGATATCCAGTCACTGCTGCTCCTGTTGCTGCATCTCTTTTCTTGTCTGTCTCTCTCTATGCTCCATTTCTTTTTCCCTCTGTTCCTCAGTCTCTCTTCATTGTATAGCCCACCATTTGAAGAAGGCAGACATGCTTTCAGATTTTGTTCCTGCCTGTTCTTCTTCTTCTTCCGTCACTGGTGCCGACTGCACAATCTCAGCTTGGACTTGTTTCTGCTTCTGGTTTGGCTGCCATTCTTCTGGTAATCACTCATGGGCTTGCTGTTGCAGGATCCATACCTTTCTTCTATGCTTCCATGTTACCTAGTCTCAGATCCTCCACAAAATTCCTGGCTTAGAGTATGCACAGTGTAAATCTCATTCAGACACCAATTGTCATCAAGGCATAGGTCAGGAAGCGTAGGCAAAGCAGGAGAAGTTATAAAATGTGCAAATAGCATTTTATTATTATTATCAGTAACAATAAAATAAAAATTATGAAGGACAGCTCTTGATACCGGCAGTTCAAACAAACAGAAGTCTTTCATCTGAGAGTCTCATTAAAGTCTCCAGCTCTCTCTCACTATAAACAAAACATGGCTCTCTTTTTATAAGATGGTTTGCCATGGCAATTCAATTCTGCATCCTGTTCTTGTAAATTACACCACCTGTGTGCCACAAAATGTATTAAGAGTTTGTCAATTTCTTTCCTGTGAGCAGCCTGAAGAGTACATTAGTCTTCTTAATAGGTATAACCAATTAAGGCATCCTGTCTTGGGGCTGATTTCCTGCTGATAATTCTGGAAACAAGCTTGTGGAGGTCAAAATACACCTCAAAGTTAACATCTTGTCTTCCAGATAATCCCAAATAGCTGTCTGTAACCATTTCAACAATATAACTGTGTACATTTGGAAAGCAAGAGATCTCAGTTTCACATAAAGATTCACATATATTTTTTAACCACAGAGAAAGGAAGAAAGAAAGAATAGAAACAGTAAGTGAAGGAGGGTAGAAAATGGGAAAATGTTGTGAATGTCAGAGTGGCCAATTCCTAGGTGCCACAAGGAAAAACTTGATTGCACAATCAGACAGGCAAGAGATGGATAAGTGACAAAATAGATACTTGCTTTTGCTGTTAACTCTCTATGCATAACAAATAGGACAGTGTCTTATCTAAGCCCTGTCGCACACACCCCTTGAAAATACAACAAACACAGATGCATGCACACACACACACACACACACACACACACACACACACACACACACACACACATAGTTGTTACAACAGTTTTGCATACACAAAGACTGTGTGTGATTTGCTTGAGAAGGCAGCTGAGCTCCAATGTCTCATTTTCAGTGCAATCCTGATGACAATTTAATGCAAAACTGGTAGGAGGTTGGTGGGTTCCACTGTGCTGTTCCTGATTTTGGGGGTTTTGTGTTGCCAGGTATGTTTTATTTAAAACTCTCATATATGTCCTAATAAAGAGCACTTAGTTTGCTATACATTTTTTGCTCATCTTCTTGCAGTAGGCAGTGTGACACTTGGACAGCTGGTTCTGATTAATCTATGATTTTTGTAATATATAATGTGTTATTGAATGTCTTCATGAGAGATGCTGAAAGTCTGTGGAATGACACCCCCCCCCCCAGGTTTTGGCTACAAGATGTTACCTGGAAGGCCAGGAGATAATTACAGGCTAGAGGAGACTAAATTAAGCATCTCCTGTTTATCTAGCTTATTTGTGGCTTGCCAGTTGCTAAGATGGGAAGTCATAAACTTTTATAATGGTTAGAGGAAGAAGAGTAGGTTATGACGCCTTAGTGCGAAATCATAAATGTTTCTTTGTCTATGAAGAACAGGAAGACACTCTACATCAAAGGGTCATATGAGAAAATGAGTTGTGCTGAGGTCACAGAATTTAATACTTTGATAAGACATCCAGTTTTGCATATATATATATTTTTTTATATTCCGACAGGGAGGAGCTAGGTGACCTCATGCAAAGAGGTTGGCAAAGCCAGTTTTTAAACAGTATTCTGTTTTCCATTTAGACACAAATGTTTGGACTCTGAAAGCTACAACATGCTAGCAGCACTGTAAGAGATGCATTAGATAGAGCATGTCTAATTGTCTAGTGGTAGGAAATTGCACTTTTTAAAATCTTTTTTTTTCCTTTTTTAAGTGATTTGTATGTTCTGTGATATATGGTTATGTATTTACATTTTACATTTTTTTTATCTATTTTGAAGTAAACTTCTACTTTAGGGATTACTTGGTGTGCCTTTGAAATACTTTCTTTAACAATGGAAGCATATATGGTTAAAGCTGACACTGTACAAAGCTTACTGGTTTTACCAAACTGGGAAAAGGTAAGAATTTATTCTGAGGTCTTTAATACAGTTTTAAGGGTTCATTTCGTACACCTGGTTAGGTGCCTGTAGGCAAAAGATATCTGCACCCCAAAGAGCAGAATTATCTGAGCCTGTACATTGTGTACGCTAACAAGAGGTTCACAGTTTGAATCCCTCCAAGACTTGAGACCAAAGGTTGATTCAAACCCACAAAACTGACAGGAGGGTTACCCTGTTTCTGTTTCCTGTTCAAAAGACTGTGCTCAGAGGTTGGCACTTTGGGAGTAGAGGGCCTGACCTGCTGAGTGGGTTTGTGACAGATTGGTTGGCAGCAGTGTGCATAATTTTGGTATTACAAGCTTTTACTGTTCAGTGTGTCAGCTTGAGACCATCAGCTCACTTGCAAAGAAAGAAAAAGGCAGTGATTTATTTTTAAAAAGGAGACGGAACTATATCACTTGGCATACAGTCAAGTTCCTACCCATTTTAATTTTTTTTTTTCTAAAGTGCAAGTCAGGGTAGCCATAGTTAGGGAAGAAGATAGCTTCCAAATACAGCAGGCACACTGTAGACTACTTAAAGCAGTTGTGTGGGGACAGAGGAGTCCCATTCAAGGTGAAAGCCAGCAAACAGAACCTCGTGGATGCCCCGATGGTAGTAGATACCCAGAGCACCAAGTCACAGACAGTGACTGTAAGGGACCAAACCTTGATTGTGGCAGGGCTAGTGGCCAGTGCAGTGTCCACAGGATGACAGCAGGGAAACTGTCAGTGAAGGACCACAGCTGCAGGGGAAGGTCACCAGTATCCTGGCTCCAGAAGTACTCAGGCTGCAAATTGAGTTGCGCAGAATGGAGCTGGAGTTCCAGAAGGAGAGGGACCATGAACAACGGGAGGCAGACCATGAGGAGCGTGAGCACCAGTGAGCTGCAGAGGAGGAGAAGAGGGAGTGAGAACACTAAGACACAGACCGTGAGGAGTGTGAGCACCAGAGGCAACATGAACTGGAGAAGCTACGACTCCAACCAGCGGCACAAGAGCGGGTAAGTGGCTTTGGTTTAACTGGGACTACAGGACTGGGTTACAAATTGAATTCCAAATTGATAGCTGAATTTAAAGAGGGGGAGGATATGGATACCTTTTTAAATTATTTTGAAAAGTTTGTATTCAGGCTAAAATTCCTAGGGAGTTCTGGAGCTTCCAGATCCCCGCTACTTACCAGGAAAGCTCAGGATGCATTGGGTCAAATGGACAACGAGGACAGTGATGATTACAGCAAACTTAGAGCTGCACTGTTAAAGAAATTTGAATTAACTGCTGAATCATACAGAGCTAAATTCTGTAAGCTCAGGAAAAGCCCTGACATGAGCTACGAGGAGTTAGCCACGAAACAACATCAGTTTTTAAAACATTGGTGGGAAGGAATTGGAGCAAACTCTGTTGATAAAATTGAAAATGTGATTTTGTTAGAACAGTTTTTCTGGGCATGCCCAGCAGAGCTGAAAACCTGGCTGGGGGACCGAGATCCCAAAACAGTGCAAGAGGCTGCTGAACTCTTGGACCACTATGCCAAGAGCAGACCTGCTCTGAGAGCGAATGGGGTGGGCATGGTAGCACAGAAAGGGAAAAACGTGCTTTCAGGGCAACTAACACCCTCACCATCTCTACCAAAACCAGGTAGCTCAAGGTTTCAGAGAAAAGATTTCTCTGAAAAGAGAGGTGAATGTTGGTTATGTAAAGAAACTGGACATATTGCCAGACAGTGTCCCAAAAGAATGAGCAATAATACGCAGAATGGCACTAGAAAAGAAGTGGGTTGTTTGTGTGTCACTGGAAGCATGCCTGTGAACATGAGGGAACACCTGCACCCAGTCATGGTGAAAGGTGTACAGACACAAGGGTTAAGGGACACAGGGGCATCCCTGACAATGGTAAAAGGGGATCTGGTACAGCCTGGTCAGCTTATACCCAATAAATACATCACTGTACAAGGGTTCACTGGTGGTCAGAAGTATGGCAGCTTGGATTCAATGCAAAGAAGTGAAAAATAATGCACCTGGGAAGCAAAAACCCAGGGGAAGATTACACAATGGGGAGGAGGTAGTAACAACAACAAAAATGGAAAGGGACCTGGGGGTAATCATATCAGATGACCTTAAGGTTGGCAAGCAATGTGAGAAGGCGGTAGGGAGGGTTGGGGGGACACTGGGATGTATAGGGAGAGGCATCACTAGCAGAAAACAGGAAGTTGTTATCCCTGTACAGACAGTTGGTGAGACCCCATCTGGAGTACTGCATCCAGTTCTGGAGACCCCATCTCTGCAAGGACATAGAGAGGATGGAGGCAGTTCAGAGGAGGGCAACTAAAATGTTGCAGGGTCTGCAAGAGAAGCCATACGAGGAGAGACTAAAGGAGCTTAATATGTATACCCTTGAGGAAAGGAGGAAGAGGGGGGACATTACAGAAATGTTTAAGTACCTCAGTGGAATCAACAAAGTCCAAGAGGGTAGCATCTTTTGGAAAAAAAGATGTGCAAGAACAAGGGGACACAATTTGAAGATGGGGGGGCGGCTCAGGGGCACTGTGAGGAAGTATTTTTTCACAGAGTGTGGTGGATGCATGGAACAGCCTTCCTGAGGAGGTTGTGGGGTCTAAAATTGTGGGAGAATTCAAGAATGCATGGGACAGAGATAAGGCAATTTTTGTTGGGGGTAGGAAGAAATGGGCTGTTGGTTAAATAGGATCTGCAGCTTATCCTCTAGGTAGGGAAATGAGCAGACTAGATGGGCCAAGAGGTCCTTATCTGCCATCAAAGTCTATGTTTCTATGTAAGAGAAAACATTGCCACTGGCCAGTTTTCTCCTGGACTGGGGTGAAACCGGAGGAACTGTGCAACAGGTGGCTGTAGCCAAAACATTAGCAGTGGATGTGATCCTGGACAACAATCTCAAACGGGATGGTATGTGCAGTTACCCATAGCCAAGCGGCAAGGGAAAATTGTAGTTCCCTGAACCCCACAAAAGCCATTGTGGAAACTACTGAAAAGGCTGGTTCCCCAGCCTGTGTCTCCTGATATGGAGACTAACGAAAAGGGGGTAGAAATTTCCCCAATAGCAAGTAACCACACAGCTACAGAGGGTTACTCCAAAAAGGGAGGGGTGACCCATTGTCAGAGAGTTGGGATTGACAGTGATTCTGAGTGCCCTGATGCTAGTGCTAGGGACCCTAGTTTAGCAACTGAAGGGGACCTGTCCCATGCCTTGGGAATGAGTGAGGGGTTTGCAGCTGCTCAGAAAAGTGACCCTAGTCTAGAGAAGCTGAGGGCTTGGGCAGACTCGGACGGTGAACAGGGAGGTGACAGCCAACGGAAGGTTTATTGGGAAAATGGACTTATGTATACTCAGGCAGTACAGACAGAGGGAGGGGTGCTAGGCAGGCAGCTTGTCATTCCCCAGGGGTATCGTGAGCAGTTGCTCAAGATTGCACATGATATTCCCTTGTCTGGTTATCTGGGAATCGGGCGCACTACACAGTGGTTGGCTCAGAATTTCTATTGGCCTAACTTCACCCAGCAGGTGAAGGAGTATTGCAGGTCTTGTCACCGGTGCCAAGAAATAGGGAAGGCAGGCAAGAAAACCCAAGCCACCCTGATTCCATTGCCCATAGTGGAGGAGCCATTCCAGAGGGTGGGAATGGATATTGTGGGGCCTTTAAATACCTCCAGCTCCTCAGGGAAGAGATTCATCCTGACTGTGGTGGATTATGCCACCCGGTACCCAGAGGCAATCGCCCTATCCTCTCTGAGGGCAGACAAAGTGGCAGATGCCTAACTTAGGATTTTCTCCCTTGTTGGGTTTCTGCAGGAGGTTATCACTGATCAAGGGGGTTCCTTCATGTCAGACTTGATGAAATGTTTATGGGAGAAGTGTGGAGTGGTGCAGAGATGTATGACACTGTAGCACCCACAAGCCAATGGGTTTGTGGAAAGATTTAATAGTACCCTGAAGTCAATGCTCCAGGCATTTGCTGAACAGCATGGGAGGTACTGAGAGAAATACCTTCCCCACCTGTTGTTTGCATACAGGGAGGTGCCCCAAGAGTCAACAGGATTTTCCCCCTTTGAACTCCTATATGGACGCCAGGTACATGGGCTCCTAGACTTGATCCAGAGGACTGGGAAGGCAAGCACACCATCCAGGGAACTCCCTGTGTGGATTATGTCCTTAGGTTTAGGGAAAGGCTGAAGGAGCTTATGGGGACAGCCTAGAGCAACCTGGCAGCTGCCCAACAGAAACAAGAAGTGTGGTACGACCGCAGAGCCAGAGCGCGCTCGTACATGTTGGGTCAGGAAGTCATGGTCCTTATTCCGGTCCAGAAAGATAAGCTGCAGGCTGAGTGGGCAGGACCGTACAAAGTAGTTAGGAAGGTAAATGACGTGAACTGCATTATAGAGTTACCTGACTGAAGACAGACAGAAAGGATGTACAATGTCAACATGATGAAGCCATATGCAAATGGGGCTGACATGGTGTTTGCAGTGTGTAGTCCTGGGGAGGGGATGTACGAAGGAGACCCCCTTCGGGACTTGCTGGAAGAAAGCAAGTGGGAGTCCTCTGTGGAGGCAGTAAAATTGTCTCCCCAGCTGGCTCTGGACCAGATCCAGAAAGTAAGGAAGGTTTTAGCAGACTTTGCCCCATTGTTTAACACCAAGCCTGGACTAACCCCCTTAGCGACGCACGATGTGGAGACAGGGACACAGATGCCCATATGGCGGACAGCATATTGGGTGTCGGAGGCTGTCCAAAAGGACATTAGGAGGAAAGTGGAGGAGATGCTGGATTTAGGGGTAATACAGACATCCCACAGCCCCTGGGCCTCGCCCGTAGTCCTTGTGCCCAAGCCAGATGGCTCTACTCATTTCTGTGTGGACTATCATGGACTGAATGCAGTCACAACCCAATGCCCCGGACGGACAAACTCCTGGACATGTTGGGAGGGGCGACCTACCTTACAACCATTGATCTGACCAAGGGGTATTGGCAGGTAGAGTTGACGGACAGAGCTAGGGAGAAGTCAGCCTTCATCACTCCGATAGGCTTATTTGAATTTAAAGTAATGCCTTTCAGAATGAAGAACGCCCCGCCACTTTCCAAAGGTTGGTGAACCAGGTGTTAAATGGTGCTGAGGAGTATGCTGTGACTTACCTGGGTGACATTGCCATCTTTAGTGTTAGCTGGGACGAATACCTATCCCACCTTAGGGAAGTACTGGGCAGGATACAGAGGACCGGGCTCACTGTCAAAGCCGAAGTGCCAGGTGGCCATGGGATAAGTGGCATACCTCGGCCATGTGGTAGGCCGAGGACAGCTCTGTCCTAACCAAATAAAGATAGAGGTAATCTGGGCATGGCCCAGACCAGAAATACAGAAGCAGGTCAGGAGTTTCCTCGGGACAGCAGGGTACTATAGAAAATTTGTACCTAGTTACAGTGCCCTGGCTGCTCCCCTGTCTGACCCAACAAAGAGAAGGATGCCCAAGAAAATTACCTGGGGTCCAGCCTGTGAGGAAGCCTTTTCCAAATTAAAGGAGGCACTGTGCAGTGCTCCTGTTTTGACAAGTTCTGACTATAGCAAACCCTTTATAGTTCAGACTGATGCCTCAGACATGGGTATTGGGGCAGTACTGAGTCAGACATCCAGCCAAGGGAGAGATCACCCAGTAGTGTACCTGAGTGGACGTTACTTCCCAGGGAGCAGGCATACTCTATTGTGGAAAAAGAATGACTTGCCATAGTGTGGGCCCTAAAGAAGTTGGAGCCATACTTGTATGGGCAGCATTTTGTAGTGCAGACTGACCACAACCCCCCGGTTTGGCTGACGCAGATGGGGAAAAACAATGGCAGATTGCTAAGGTGGAGTCTTGCTTTGCAACAGTATGATATGACAGTTCTACATAGGGCTGGAACCAAAAATCATAACTCCGATGGGCTGTCTCGTGTGTACTAGGAGACTAGGAGTGAACTGATTTGGGAAGCTCATCCCATGCAGGGGATAGAGCACCCAAATTCAGTCTAGGTGGGGAGGGTTGTGACACTTGAACAGCTGGTTCTGATTAATCTATGATTTTTGTAATATAAAAATGTGTTATTGAATGTCTCCCATGAGAGATGCTGACAGTCTGTGGAATGACCCCCCCCCCAGGTTTTGGCTACAAGATGTTACCTGGAAGGCCAAGAGATAATCACAGGCTAGAAGAGACTAAATTAAGCATCTCCTGTTTAGCTTATTTGTGGCTTGCCAGCAGCTAAGATGGGAAATCATAAACTTTTATAATGGTTAGAGGAAGAAGAGCAGGTTATGCCGCCTTAGTGCGAAGTCATAAATGTGTCTTTGATGTTTGTGAAGAATAGGAAGACACTCTACATCAAAGGGTCATATGAGAAAATGAGTTGTGCTGAGGTCACAGAATTTAATACTTTGATAAGACATCCTGTTTTGCATAGATATATTTTTTTATATTCTGACAGGGAGGAGCTAGGTGACCTCATGCAAAGAGGTTGGCAAAGCCAGTTTTTAAACAGTATTCTGTTTTCCATTTAGACACAAATGTTTGGACTCTGAAAGCTACAACATGCTAGCAGCACTGTAAGAGATACATTAGATCAAGTCTAATTGTCTGGTGGTAGGAAATTGCACTTTTAAAATCTTATTTTTTTTAAGTGATTTGTATTTTTTGTGATATATATGGTTCTGTATTTACATTTTACATTTTTTTATCTATTTTGAAGTAAACCTCTACTTTAGAGATTACTTGGTGTGCCTTTGAAATTCTTGCTTTAACAAGGGAAGCATATATGGTTAAAGCATACACTGTACAATGCTTACTGGTTTTACCAAACTGGGAAAAGGTAAGAATTTATTCTGAGGTCTTTAATAGAGTTTTAAGGGTTAATTTTGTACACCTGGTTAGGTGCCCGTAGGCAAAAGATATCTGCTCCCCCCAAAGAGCAGAATTATCTGAGCCTGTATATTGCGTACGCTAACAAGAGGTTCATAGTTTGAATCCCTCCAAGACTTGAAACCAAAGGTTGATTCGAACCCACAAAACGGAAAGGAGGGTTACCCTGTTTCTGTTTCCTGTTCACAATATTGCGCTCGGAGGTTGGCACTTTGTGAGTAGAGGGCCTGACCTGCTGAGTGGGTTTGTGACAGGCAGTGCCAGAGTTTTTTGCTGTTTCTCACAGTACATTGACCCTGGATCAGGGCTCACAGTACACTGACCGCAGGATCAGAGTTCACAGTACACTGACCCCAGATCAGTGCTCACAGTGCACTGACCCAGGATCAGGGCTCCCAGTACACTGACTCTGGATCAGTGCTCACAGTACACTGACCCCAGGATCAGAGTTCACAGTACACTGACCCCAGATCAGTGCTCACAGTGCACTGACCTGGGATCAGGGCTCACAGTACACTGACCCCAGGATCAGAGTTCACAGTACACTGACCCCAGATCAGTACTCGCAGTGCACTGACCCAGGATCAGGGTTCACAGTGCACTGACCCAGGATCAGGGTTCACAGTACACTGACCCCAGATCAGTGCTCACAGTGCACTGACCTGGGATCAGGGCTCAGAGTACACTGACCCCAGGATCAGAGTTCACAGTACACTGACCCCAGATCAGTGCTCACAGTGCACTGACCCGGGATCAGGGCTCACAGTACACTGACCCCAGGATCAGAGTTCACAGTACACTGACCCCAGATCAGTACTCGCAGTGCACTGACCCAGGATCAGGGTTCACAGTACACTGACCCCAGGATCAGAGTTCACAGTACACTGACCCCAGATCAGTGCTCACAGTGCACTGACCCGGGATCAGGGTTCCCAGTACACTGACCCGGGATCCTCTCCAAATAACAGGTATTCCAGAATTGACCATTTTTTATTTCTAAACCCACATGCACTTGGTTTCCAACATTAATATCTTTCCAAGAACCATCTCAGACCATGCCCACCTTTTGTTGAAGCTGCAGGTTGGCCCAAAGCAAGGTGACTATCTGTGGCATGATAATGCCAACTGGTTGGCAGATGAGACCTTAGTGGAAAAGCTAAAGGAGGAAATTAGGCACTACTTGGCAGTTAATAGGGAGGAGGATACCCAATTAAAATATGTCTGGAACAGATTAAAGGCAGTCTTGAGAGATCATCTAATTTCTTATGCCTTGAATCAGAAGATGCTCCACCTGATGACCAAGAGCAGGCTGTTAGTGGAACTGGCAGCCCTGGAAACAGAACACAAGATCCAGGGGTTCTGAGTTGTTACCCAAAATCTGAGTGGTTCAGCAAGAGCTAGATAAAATAAATATGAGTGTAGTAGAGAGTTGGTTACACTTCTCTGCTCAGAAGTATTATGAGCAGGGCAGCAAAGCAGGTAGGCTGTTGGCCTACAGGCTGTGTAAACAGGTGGCACACCACTTCATCACCAAGATAAGGCTGGAGGAGGATTCGCAGAGTTGGGCCTCTACTCCCCAGGAGTGACAGAGGAGTTTAGCCAGTTTTATAAACATTTGTACAGCACAGAGGAGGGGACAGAAGAGGAAAGGGCTGTTCAGTCCTTTTTGAGTGAAGTAAATCTCCCTAGCTTAGATTCGAACAAATTGGCTTAGCTGGAGTGACCTTTTACAGCAGATGAGATCATTGCCACCAGTAAAACCCTAAGTAAGTCTCTGTGCCCTGACAGTTTTGTGGTGGTTTTATGAGGTTTGTGAAGAGGAGATGGCCGCTGTTCTGCCTCATTTGTTCAACAGAATTCACGAGGATGGGGAACTGCCATGTTTGTGGCACTCAGCCTTGATCACTGTCCTACCACGGGGGGGGGGTTAAAGATCACTCTAGATGTGGGGTGTCCTGACCAGTCTCCTTGCTCAACTAGGACACAAACATTTTTGCAAAGGTCCTTGCAACTAGGTTACAGTGAGTTATAGTAGCTTTGGTGCACCCTAACCAAACAGGGTTCATCCCAGGGAGGCACATTGAGGGTAATATTAGGAAATTGGTCAGTGTGATCTTACATACTAAGGGTAGGAAAGATGCTAACATGATCATTTCCATGGATGAGGAAAAGCCATTTGACTGCCTGGATTGGGACTTTTTGAAAGCAGTATTATCCCACATGGGACTGGAAGGAAAGTTTCTGCAGTAGATGCTTGCTCTGTACAGCTGTCCGCATGCCCAGATTCAAGTGAATATTGTCATGATACATGAGCTCCTGATAAAATGTGGTACTAGGCAGGGATGTCCCTCATCATCTTTTTTGTTTGCATTAAGTATGGAACCTTTGGTAGAGGCATTGAGGGCGAACAGTCGCATCCCAAGCATCAGAGTGGAAGTGGAAGAGGTGATGGTTTCATTGTATGTAGATGACATCTTATTGTATATTCATGACCCAAAATCTAATTTACCAAGGCTGTTAAAAAATTTTGCATCAGTTTGGGGTCTTTTTGGGGTTTAAAGTGAACATGGAGAAAACGGAGGCCCTGCTGCTCAGTGGCTCAAAATCCTCACTTTTTCAGAGCAGTTGTCCCTTCAGATGGGTAACCACTGGAGGTACCTAGGAGTTCAGATCTCAAAAGAGCTGGATAAACTGTACAGTTTTAATTATCCTCTCCTTATCCAGGTGATTCAAACTGACTTGGAACGGCGGTCAGAACTGCTCCTCACACTGGTGGGATGGGTGGAGGTAATTCATGTGAATGTGTTGCCACATCTGCTTTTCTTTTTTTCTGCCCTTCCCCTAGAACCTCCTAAGTCACTATGGGTCACAATGACAAAGCTGGTCTTAAGATTTATATGGGTTGGACATAAACCCAGGTTGAGCTGGAGTTTGTTAAAAATAGGTAGAAGCAAAGATGGACTGGGGGTACCGGATTTCAGATGGTATTTTCTTGTCAGCCAAGCAAATGTTATGCTAGCACAGCTAAGGGAAATGAGTGGCAATGGAGAAAGGAGGCCTGGCTCTGTGTAGAGTTGGTGACTTTCTATTTGGCTCCCTGGTTTGGGGCTTGACCCATGAAGTACCTTATATCTGGGTGAAAGTCACTCTAAAGGCTTGGTGCTAAGCTGTAGACCTAATAAATGGCAACAAGGGAATCGGTGAACTCACTCCCATTAAGGCATGCCCAGGGTTTACCCTGGGTCAAATAGACTCAACTTTTCAGAGGTGGGGACACATGGGGCTTGGTAGAGTGGGCCAAGTTGTATCCCAAGTGGGAGTGAAGAGTTTTTTGCAACTCCAACAAGAATACAAGATCCCACAAAAGGACTGCTACTACTATTTACAATTCAGGACTATCTGTTTTAGAAGTTGGAGATTAGAGGGAGGCCAATTAAAGGATAATGTGAGGAAGTTCTTTTTCACAGAAAGGGTGGTGGATGCATGGAATGGCCTACCTCAGGAAGTGGTGGATATGAATACAGTGCAAGGCTTCAAACAGACATGGAATAGGCATAAGGGAGCAATACAGATGAGTATGAATAGATAGGCCACTGACAGAGTAAAGGCCTATGGCACATTCATAAGGTAGAAAAAAATGGGCAGACTGGATGGGCCTTGCAGTCCTCATCTGCCATCAACTTCTATGTTTCTATCTCTTCTTCACCAGTCAAAAGCCTCAATGGCAAAGGTAGTTAGACCCCTTACAGCAAGTTCTAGTGCTATATTTGAACACCCCTGACCTGGGGCACTGGATCTCCCACCTATACAGAGCACTGGAGAGCCAAGAGGTGACACATAGACAGAAGGTTCAAGCCAAGGGGGGGAAGAGAGGGAGATGGGGAACAGCAGGAGTGGAAGGAAGTTTGGGAGGGTACGGCTTGAATTTCCTCTTCGTATGTCTGGAGGGTGCACAGATGGAAAATTGTCACATGTTTTTTCCCCACCCCAGTGATTACTAAACATTTTGGCCCCTCTTTTTTGGATAAGTGTTGGCAGGGTTACAGTATGCAAGCACACCACCTGCATATTTTTTTGGGACTGCCCCCGGTTGGATAGTTTCTGGGGAGAAGTAGTACAGGTCTTGAGCTTAATTTTTGAGACACCAATTCCCAAAGTACCCAAGCATCTCATACAGGGGGACACATTATTGGGTGTAAGGGGGAAATGGCAGACATTTGTTTCAGATTCTCATTACCTGCTCAGTGAAGGCAGTGACACAGAATTGGCTCCAGGAGGAAATTCCAGACAAGGGGGCATGGTTAGCAGTGTGTAAACAGGTTCAAGTGATGGAATCCATTACCGCTCATCTACATTTCCAGACAGAGAAATACACAGCTAGGTGGTTGCCCTTCATGCATTACTTAGTGGGCTTTGCAGGCCATACAGTTTTGGAGCAAGTGGCAGGTCTGGAGTCTTCTTCCTGAGACACCTAAGAGGAGGGAATAATACCCTGGGCTGCCATGGAGTGAGCTATTTCAATGTATGGGAGGCACCACGAGTACTGTGGAGCAGAGGAGTGTGGTCATAACTCATACCTCCCTGATATATCATAAGCAGAATACCTCTAGGGCTATGGTACCCATGAATAAGTATGGCGCTGAGGTTGGGTCCATCTGCTTCACTACTTGCATACATATGTGCATAAACAAATAAATAATCCCCCCCTTTTTTTAGGGCTGTGCGCAGAGCCTACAGCCCTTCTGTCATCTGTAGCACTAAAAATGGCTTTTCTTGGAACTTCCATTTTAGACATTTGAATGTATTCCTCCACAGCTGCAAAGTAGTGCACTCCCCTTCTGATTTGTGCTATTTGTTGCTCTATGTTAAAGACATCTGAAGGGGGAGGGGGATGCTACTGTATTGTACCTCAGAACTTCTCAGGGTATTAACAAAACAACTTTTTAAACTGTTGTTTCTATCATCTGTCCAGCTCAGTCTAACAGATCTGTTCTATTTCTTTCAGCAACCTAGGGGCTAACTCATTTCCTTTTGTTTTTTGTGAAAACAAAAGTTAGACTCAGTGTCAGATTACAGACAGTGGAATTCCAGTTCATTAGCTAAATTTCTTTTCTATATTACAGGTTGAAGGCAAGCACTGGAAACAGAAGACTGTTGATTTTTTTCCCTCATTTTATAATAAGATGTACTGAGTGTGTATTTAGTTGCAGGGTCAGGGCCACGAAGAAAATAATAACATTTATGTAACTCATTCAAGATTCCATCAGGTGGTCAGAAAAAAAGTCTGAGAGAATTTGTGTAAAAACTAGCAAATGAAAGATGCAAAACATAGCATGCACACTGGCCTCTGAGACTGGAAGATCAGAAGGCTGTTGGTTCTATACCCACACTAGGCATATGGGTTAAATAACTTTTGCACTGCCTAAAACTAGTATTAGATTTTAAAAGCAGTCAACCATTACCTTTTATATTTGAGGTACTTTATCTTTTCCCTTTGTTTAATTAGAAGATTGCTTACCTGATGTTAATATGTGTGATGTGTGGAACAGCACTCTGTGTGGCAGCTGACATAGCTAGCTATACTGCCCCCACTACATCACCAGTATTGTAGCCTCACTGACTGTGACATCACTGCTACTTAGAAACAGCAGTTCAGTGATTGCCAGGGCATTCCCCTGTGATTTCACTGTCAGCTTGACATATCATTTTAATACCTAACAGCAAATGAGCCATTTTCCTGATAAAAGGCTGCCAACATACTACATTTAAATAAACAACAAAGTCACAAATAAGGAACTAGTGGCTTTTGGAAAAATCTACATGGATTTATACAGAGATTTGATGCTGCCTCTACAGGGAAAATACAGGAAAAATGAGGGTTTGTTACAGGAACATGGTTATTTGGATTGACTAAATGGCACTATATGGCACCAACAAGAAAATTGCTTTGGTCATTTGGTAGCTTTTTGCAGTCCTATCGGCTCTGGCTAGAGTTTGTTTTTATATGTTGTGTCTTTGTAACTGTTACATAGATGTGTACCCAGTAGTCAGTAATTAATTATTCCTGGGAATGTTACAGCGGCATTGCTTCTCTTTATGTTGTGTAAATGTGTGTTTTGGTGAAAATGTTTTCAATATACATTGCCAAAAAAAAGAAGATGGGTCTGAAATACAAACTGATATGAATCATAAACATAACCCCACTGAGACTGCCACAGAACCTGTCAGTACAACAATAATAAACTCTAACTCCATATCCGAGAAACCCAGCACCTCTAATATGATCACCTATGCATTGAAACCTAGGAGACATCTACAGAGACATCACAAGCTTATATTGCCATGCATGAAAAAAAAAAAAAAACACTGTACAGAAGACAACTGTGTTGTCCTTACAGTAAAAAATGATTTTAAGATGGCTGATAATGAAACGTACTTTCTGAAATCGAGCCCAAGAAATTGAACCACCTGCTGACTAATTTGTTCATGAGAGCCACTACAAAAAATGATGAGTTGTATGAGCCTGTCAGCCTTCATGCCATTCTTCAAAGCATTGAAAGACATCTTAGAATGAAGAATTATGTGGCATCATTAAGTAAGGACAAGACTTTTTAGGCAACCAGAAAAATCTTAAGTGCAAAACAAAAGGAGTTAAAATCTCATAAGGGATGTAAAGCTAACACTGTGGATGAACTTACAGATGAACTCATTGATCTGCTGTATGCCAAGAAAGAACTGGGCAGAAGCAGGCCAACTGCAGTCCTAAACTCCCTGTGGTTGCTGCGCTGCATGCTCTTCGGGATACGAGGCTGTACTGAAATTAGAAACGTGCTGGGGTGATGTTGTGTTAAAAAAAGATGAGAACTCCCTACAATATTTGGAATACTCCACTGAAAGAGTAACCAAAACAAGGAAATGGAATAAATGTAAAGGATAGTTGGAAGTTAAAACCGAGAGCTTATGAAAACCCTCAAACCCCTGACAGATGCACAGTCATCCTAGTCAAAGCTTATGACACCCAACAGTGAACACAGCAAGCAAGAAACCTGACAGCCTTTTCCTGCTGGCAGTAAACACCAACAAGGGAGTGTATGGCACAACCAGTAAATGGCTTAAAAAAACCAGCTGACGTCAACAGAATATCTACAATACTGAAAACATGCTATCCCAAGCTGACATAAACACTGCAAAACAATAACAAACCACAGTGCTAGAAGGCACATGGTTCAGAAGTTAAATGACTGTGGCATACCCCCGACAAAGATAATGCAAAGAACCGGTCACAAAAGTGTCAAAAGCATTGATGACTACTCAAAGCTAAATGCAAAGCAACAGCTGAGATTCTCTAATTTAATCAACAACATACAGCCTCCACTAGCAAGCCAAAACAATCAACGCATAACCAGTCTTCCAAAAAAGGTGCCTGGCATGGATATTTTTGTTTCCAACCTACTTTTAACGTTCAGCGTATATCTTTTCACTTCGGAAAGGTAAGAGAGAATTTCTGTACTTATGCATTACTTAAAAAAAGAATTTGATTGCTACTGCTATTATAAAAATGTTCACCATTTAGCAGTTTGATTCCTACCTTCACAGTTGTAAACATTTTTTTTTTTTCATCCATTGTTTATTCTCCTTGGCCGGAACAGGCTGGGCTCCCCTTCTGCCCTGCTCCACCAAACCCTCACCATCTGACACCTCCACAGTACTCGCCTGGAAGCCTGGTACCTCCTCCCAAAGTTACACATTCAGTTGTCAGTCTCCAAGGATCCGGTGATACAGTGCGCCGGGATCAGCAGGCAGGCGTCATTTATGCCTATCCTGCCATCATCTTCCTCCTGAATTTTTGTCCCCTTCCCAATGCTGAGGTGCACACATAAGCGCGTGTATGTGAAGTCCCACAGCTCTCCCTTCTACTGCCCCTCCTCGACCCACACTGCCACGTGGCTTCCACAAGGTGGCAGTCATTCATCAGAGCATGCAGGTCCCCCCGGGAGGGGAGAGCAGCCATTAGGTGGCAATCCTCTCCCCACGAGAGCCAGCCCCCAGCAACCCATGCTTGTTGCTGAACACAGGTCGCTGATATTGCAGGAGATAAGGCGCTGTCGTTGCCTCAACCCGCCATGCCACTGGACCAGCTCCCCAGTTGCAAAAGTTCTGAAGAAATAAGTAACATCACCAGTATCCTTACAGTGCTTGTAAATATGTATTTCTATAGTAGTGTTCACTTCTGTTTAAAAAAAAAAAAAAAAAAAAAAAAAAAAAAACTGATATCGAATACAAAAAGAGTTAGACATTTCTTAAAATCAATATTTCTACACTATTTATGTCTCTGCAGATGTAAAAAAGAAACAGTAAAGTGGAGACAAATCCAGGTTATCTCCAGCTATTCGGAATCTGACTAGGTAAGATATGATTACATGCATTCACAAATAACAAAGTCTATGACAGCAATCTTCTAATATCAAACCCCCCAGAACCCCCCACTCCCATCCCAACCCCCATTGACTGTATTTTGCTTAGCAAACCTTGTAGAGCAATATCCTGTCACTTAAAAAGTTGCATAGTAACAGAGCTCTGTACACTTATAAAGCTTGAGTGGTATTTATCTGTACATTAATTAATCTTTAGCAGTGGCACCTAAAAGAGAAACCACAACACCTACAACATGCTGCCAACCAAAACATAAATGTACCAGCCACATTTTTTTTTTTTTTCATCCTCTTCCAAGGGCAGCATCATCTCTGTGGGGAAAAAATACATAAAGTAGCAACTCTTATTTTTCGTTTCAGCCAGGCACCTGAAAGAAGAGAGAGACCAACACTACAAACGTACTGCCTACCATAGATATTAGCTCTGTCTAGCTCTGTTCTTGATGTGCTCCTAGTGTGCCTATATGGGAAAAACATTTACTATGTAGCCAGCACCTTAAAGAGGGAAGCCCGACACATCAGGTGCTGCCAACCACAAAAACGTAAATCATTTTCATGTAATTTCTTTCAGCCAGTGCTCCACCTCAGAAACTAAGATTAAGCATCCTGTAAAATAAGAATAAAACACTGCACATTAACATTACCCAGTGTCACATTCTGATATGTGCTTTACTTTTTCTACAGATACCTAACTAAAGTGATGGGAAATGTATGCATTTTCTCTGCCTGTGACAGTTGACTGGCTACTGGGAGAAAAACTGTACAGCTCAAAGTGCTGGCTATGGAAAACAACATTGATGTTTATCAAAAAAAAAATACATATATATATGTAATAGATAACCCACTCTTAGGTGTGCGGTTGCGCTCTGATATACGCGTGCCTTGGTGTGCATTGCACGCACGAGGCCGCAGGCCAAGTGCGTCAATCACCCAAGGTGTGCGTATATCAGAGCACAGCAGCACACCATAGAATGGGTTATCTATCTTATAAAATGGCAAAATTGTTTTGGAGGGGGATAAAAGTGCAGGTGTGCAGTCGCACTCTGATATACGCATGGTCATGTGATGTGTTTCAACCAACCAGAGGATTCCTTTTTTCTTACCCATTTTATAAATGTGTGTGTGTGTGTGTGTGTGTGTGTGTGTGTGTGTGTGTGTGTGTGTGTGTGTGTGTGTGTGTGTGTGTGTGTGTGTAGTCCTTTTCTGATGTTACTGTATTCCAGAAATGAATAATTCTTGACCCGCTAATCCGGTAGACTGTGTTTTGACTATACACTCAGAAAATAGAAAAACAAAAACCAAATCACCAAGTTGTCACCCAGCTTCATAAAATTTTGGGCCATCCAATAATCCATCTTTGCTCATCTTCACTTTAGCCTCCCCTAGTAATCCATGTTTTTAATACGTCTAAAAAAGGTAATAATCCCAGAAAATACTGCAGAGTAATCCAGAAACACTCCTTGATTCTACTGATGCATCCAAAACAGCACTCCTCGAAGACCTCCATCTATTGCGAACATCAAACAACTCTAAAGGCTAGCAACACAAAAGAAGATTGCTCCGGATCCTTGAGTGTGTCTCCGCCAACAAATCTGAATCCATTTCTCGGCTGCTGAAGTAGGCCTCATACCACTTGTAATGTCTATCTATCTCCTGGCCAAACACACGTCCTCCCCCGATGAACTCCTGATGCAAAATGAGGTTCACACATGTGCAGTACAAATGAGAACCACCCTTTCACACTCTAATCACTCACAATGATTTATTTCTCCACAGGTCTATTGCCAATCACAAACTAGGCAGGTTAGAGCCAATAGCAGGGTCACCTAGCAATGTACTCCATAGAAACACGTTGGGTAACCAAGGAAATGGACGCTCCCATGCTAAACTGGTGACAGACAGGAAAGTTAAACACTAGCAGAACAAAAACATAGAAACATAGACCATGATGTCACAAAAAGACCAGAGGTCCATCCATTCTGCCCATATTCCCTATAATCTCTGGAATCTTCCCTGGAACCTATTGTTCCTCCAGTGTACTAACCCGGCACATCCTATCCCAATTCTCCTCCCTTTTCTTGTCGCCCAGGGCGACCACTATTCCCTTCATTCTATCCCATGCCTGCTTGAATCCCCTGACTGTGTTTGCACCCACCACCTCAGCCGACAGACAGTTCCAAGGTTCCACTACCCTTTCCATAAAGAAGTACTTCCTCATGTCCCTCCTGAACCTCCCTCCTGTTAATTTCCCATTGTGACCACATGACCTCAAGTTGGTATTCAGGGTAAATAATTCCCCACAGTTTACCTTTAATTCCTTTAAGGAACTTGAAGGTCTCTATCATATCTCCACTCTCCCTTCTGGTGTCCAGTGAGTACATATTTAGTGCCTTGGGGCACTCCTCATAGGATCTGCCCTGCTGGCCCTGAATCATTTTTGTTACTCTGCACTGCACTGTCTCCAACCTATCCTTGTCCTTTCTGAGATGAGGGCTTCAGAACTGGATGCAGTACTCCACACGAGGCCTCACCAGGGATCTGTATAGGAGAAGTATTACCTCTTTTCTTCTGCTATCAATATCCCTCCCGATACATCCCAGCATCCTGTTAGCCTTGCTATAGGCCTTGTTGCACTGACTCGATTGTTTAAGGGAGTTGCTAATGATAACTCCCAGATCCCATTCCTTTTCTGTAGTGTTAAGTCTCACCCCACCCATCCAGTACTCCATCTTGGGGTGCTTTTTCCTTAGGTGCATTACCTTGCACTTTTTGGCATTGAATATTAACTGCCAGACCTTTGATCACCCCTCTAGTTTTTGTAGGTCCCCCTGTATACCCCTTATTCCCTCATCACTATCCACCCTCCCACATAGTTTTATGTAATCTGCGAAGCCTTGCATTTATCAGTATATGAGTTGTATAAACCAAAAATGATATAGTCCAGCTGAAGACATATTTATTCTCACTCGAGTCCATTGACAGAAAAACATCTTACTCATGGGTTCGCCACTTGTGAGATATCTATCAATGGCCTCTCAAGAAGATAAGTATGCTCTCTTCAGCCAGTCCAAGTCACATCCCCTATGTCGCATACACCTCTGAGCAGTGAAATGTTATACTTATGTCAGTTACTGCCGCTATTTGCGGAAGCAACACATGAAGTAAGTGCTGACAGTGCAACCATAAGTCAAGTCATTCCATTGATACGTCTTCTCATGCAGAAACTGGAAGGATTCCATGAAACATTTAAAGAGCAAGGTGTAAGCACTGGTGTCACTCAGTGAAAAGTTGACTTTGTCTTTGGAAACAGACTGCAGCATTGCCATGATGCTGGAATCCGAACATTATGTTACAGCAACAATATTGGATCCGCGTTTCAAAACCAGCTTAGAAACATAGAACTTGTCAGCAGATAAGGACCACTAGGCCCATCCAGTCTCCTGTACTTGATTACAGCTTTTGACCCTCCCCCCGCTTAACCTCTGTGGTTCCCCTATGCCTGTCTCATGCATGTTTAAATCCAACCACAGTGCTTGCTCCCACCACCTCCTGTGGTAGATCATTCCAATGCATCCACCACCCTCTCTGTGAAGAAAAACTTCCTCACATTCCCTCTTAACCTGCCACCTTCCAATTTCATGTCATGCCCCCTAGCTCTTGTACTCCTGTACTTGCTAGTTCTTCTCCAGTCTGGTACTATAAACCTCAACAGTCATAAAAAAGTGCTTATTAATAAAGTTGCTCTATAAATGACAACAGAGACTCTAACAAAAATGTACTGCAGCTGCTGATTACAAAAAAGCCACGCTCCCTTCGAAGAAACGTATCCCAGTGAAGCTAGAAGAAAAAATACTGTAAGAAAATCCTTGCATTATGAATTGGAGCTCAGGGGCAATTTGTCTGATGCCTCACAAGACACCCTTTGGGCAGGACTGTCTGACACAGAGGAAAAACAGTGCTGTTACTTCTCACACGACAAGCTACTCAGTAAGCAGTATGGTGGATGACTTCTCAAAGGACAACGGAAAGATAGATGTTCAAGATTACCTGCTTTAGTATTGGCATGAGAAGGGCACAGCATTGCAAAAAAGTGGCTCTTTTTAATTTAAGTTCCCCAGCAACAAGTGTCTATTCAGAAAGAATATTTAGCACTGCTGGCTATGTTGCTAGTAATAGTAGGAGAAAACTCATCCCAAAAAATGTTGAAATTCTAACTTTTATTAAACTGAACTATGGGGCATTTACTGGACACTCAGTGGCACTTCCAAAACACTGCTCCAACAGTAGTGATGATGAGCCTATTGCCAGTGATGTTGAAGAAGATTAGTACTATGGGGAAAGAATAACAAGTTGCTTCAGCCTGTCTCTCATGCCATTCATGTCTTGTCTCATATCCAGTCACCATTTTGTTTCTTTCAGCGAACTACAGCAAGACTAGAAAAGCTAGGGGCTACTCTATAGTTGAATGAAGTGCATGAAAGAACTTCACACTCACACGTATGAGTATTTTTTTTTTCCATTAGTCGTTTATTTGTACGGTCAACTTAAATTTACACAAGTTTACTGATGGCACTCTCTGGCTTGCTTTAGTCTTCTTCCAGTTATGATGCCTGTGCTAAATCTCTCTGTCATTCTTGGATACATAGAAACATAGAAGTTGTCAGCAGATAAGGACATCTTAGCCCACCTAGTCTGCACTATATTCCTTACCTACTGCATCACTGCAGACCCTACTCAATCTCCGGTCTTCCCCCCCACCTTGCCTTACTTCTAACGTCCCCTTGTGTCTATCCAATGCATGCTTGAATCCTGTTACCATTTTAGCACCCACCACCTCTGCTGGGAGGCTGTTCCAGGCATCCATCACCATCTCCGTGAAGATGTATTTCCTCACATCTCCTCTGAGCCTCCCCCCCCCCCCCCAGGTTCTCAGCATGACTCACTGTCCTGGAGCAACTTTTTCTATGGAAAATGCTACTGTACCTTCCTGTACTATTTGAACATTTCCATCATATCCTGCCTTTCCCTCCTTTTCCTCTAGAGAGTATATATTTATTTCATTGAGTTTTTCCTCGTAGAGTTTTTGAAGCAGACCCTGCACCATTATGGTAGCCATCCTTTGTACTGCCTCCACCCTATCTATGTCCTTCAGGAGGTGGGGCCTCCAGAACTGGACACAGTACTCGAGGTGGGGTTTTACCAGTGACCTATGCAGGGATAATACTACCTCCCTCTTTCTGCTGTTGATGCCCCTCCCTATGCACCCGAGCATCCTGCTAGCCTTCCCCGTTGCCTTATCACACTGCTTGGCCACCTTCAATTCATCAGAAATGATTACTCCAGGTCCCTTTCCTGTTTTGTGCTTGCAAATACCTCCACGCTCAATGGATACATTGCCCCTGGGTTTCTGTGCCCCAAGTGCATGACTTTGCACTTTTTTACATTGAAACCCATCTGCCATTCCCTTGACCATTCTTCTAGCTTTTTCAGATCGCTCTTCATTCTTTCCAGCTCCCCCGGTGTATCCACTCTGTTGCAGATTTTTGTGTCATCTGTGAACAAGCATATTTTCCTTCCAACCCTTCTGCAATGTTGCTAATAAAGACATTGAAAAGAATGGGCTAGTACTGACCCCTCTGGAACCCCACTGGTCACCTTGCCTGCTCCAGAGCAAACCCCATTTACCACCACCTTCTGACTCCTATTCCTTAGCCAACATCTTACCCATTTTATTACTTTTGGACCCACTCCTAGGTTGCCCAGCTTGCTCACCAGTCTTCTATGTGGAACAGTGTCAAAGGCCTTACTGAAATTCAGGTAGGCCACATCTACCAATCCTCCCTGATCCACTTCCCTGGTCACCCAGTCAAAGGACTTGATCAGGTTTGTCTGGCAAGACCTCCCCCCGGTGAAACCATGTTGTCTGGGATCCAGTAATCCACTGGTTACAAGGTATTCCCCAATCCTTTCCCTCAGTAGTGATTCCATTACTTTGTCCACTATCGAAGTCAGGTTGACAGATCTGTAATTTTCTGCCTCCTCCCTATTTCACTTTTGTGTAGTGGGACCACAACTGCCCCCCTCCGGTCCCCTGGAACTGCTCCTGTTTCTACTGATAGGCTGAACAGAGCTGTCAGAGGTGTAGCCAGCACCTCCTTGAACTCCCTCAGTATGCTAGGGTGCACCCCGTCAGGTTCCATTGTCTTCTCTACTTTTAATTGTGCTAGTTCCTTGAGTATTCTCTCCTCTGTAAAAGGACTAGTGTCCACCTCCCTTCCTTTAATGCCCTTGTCCCCTATCTTTGGCCCGTCACCTACCCCTTCCTCCGAAAATACTGAGCAAAAGTAATTGTTCAATATGTCTGCTTTTTTTTTTTTTTTTTTCCAAATACTGAGTAACTCTCACCATACAAGATGAAACAGGACAATATACATACATAAACTACTTTAGAACCAGATTTACATACTTCTTATTAACCATAACATACCAATAAAACATGATAACTGAAATATTCATAAAAAAAAGAAGAGGAAATTATCTAACAGTTAAAGAACATAACCAATAATGTAAACACAACACAAAATACCCACCGAAATAAAATCTATTAAGAACAATAGATCTGGGGGAATTGAGTTAGTAGAAAATGTAAGTACTCCACCTCTATCAAACCTGTGTAAACAATAACAAACTGGAGGCATATGTTGCATGCCATTTAACTCAGAGATCGAGTTATAGCTTCATATAATAACTCAAAAAGGCAAGGGATCCAGAAGGGAGGGGAGATGGTCTCCAGGAATAAAGTCCAATCCACTGAGGCCCAACAACAACACCCTTTAACACAACCATAATTTGGAGCATGATCCACCCTATTTTAAAATAATTGAGTCATAATATCAAGAACATCTTGGCCTTCCATTTCCTCTTGGTAGTGAAAAAAGGGAGCCAGTGGCTTTTAACATTTTTCTGTTGCAGCCTCAGCTGCACCGTCACTTTTTCCAGCCCCTGTATTCTCTGACAGTTTTCAGCCATAGCTCTATGGAGGGGAAAGTTGGGGTCAACCGTAACTGGGTAATTACTTTGGTTGCTGTTGCAACCAATATGTTGTATAGATATTTCTTCATTTTGCCTGTTAGGCCTGGAGCGGGAATGCCCAAAACCCAATTCTTAAAGTGATTTGGTGGGGAATTTCCAATATCCTCCCAGTTATACTTACTACCTGTTCCTAATAGTCCTCAAATAAGGGACAGTTCCAAAAAATATGTGTATGGGTACCTAATGCACCACATCCCCTCCAACACTGGTTTGGGTATACTTGGAATACGGAAATACCATACTACCGTCTGCCAGCAGAACTCCCCCCATGAGGGTGAAGCAGTAGTAGTATGAATCCCTCTCCAAACAAGCTCCTAATCCTCTTCTTGAAATTTGAAACCTGTTTCGCTTTTCCTCTTTATCTGAATGTCTGATGATTGATAGGATTCTAAGCTCCGTAACATGCTATAGAGTGTAGATATATATTTTTTTTTTTTTGACTAGAGGTTGGGCAGCTAGTGTCTGCAACAATAATCAAAGGTGTTTTTCTTCCGCAAGAAGCATATTTCTTGTGGTCCCTTCAGTTAGATAGTGATGGATTTGTAAATATTTTGGGGAACTAGACCAAATTCTTGGCATAATTGAGGAAAGGTTTTGAACGTCCCTCCATCGAATAATTGCCCTATAGTAGTCAGTCCCCTTCTCTTCCACCTTGAAAAACCTAAGTCCAGTTTAATAGAGGTAAAGTCCAAGCAGGACTGGGTTAGGAACTGGCTAATGGACAAAAGACAGAGGGTGGTGGTAAATGGAGTACAATCTCTGGAGAGGAGGGTGACCAGCAGAGTACCTCAGGGATCAGTCCTTGGACCAGTTCTGTTCAATGTCTTCATCAGTGACACTACAAAAGATCTAGAAGGAAAGGTCTGCCTGTTTGTGGATGGCACAAAGATCTATAACAGGGTGGATACTCCTGAAGGGGTGGAGAAAATGAGGAGGGACCTGGGAAACTTTGAGATAAGGTCCGCAGAGTGGCAAAGGAGGTTTAATTCAAAAAAGTGCAAAATTATGCACCTGGGGCACAGTAACCCTGGGGAGAGTTTCAGGATTGTGGGGGAGTTGCTGATAGTCACCAAGGAGGAAACAGATCTGGGGGTTACTATTTCAGATGACCTGAAAATGTCAAAGCAGTGCACAAAGGCATCAGGGAGGGCCAGTGGCATGCTGGGGTGCATAGCGAGGGATATCACCAGCAGAAGGCATGAGGTAGTGATGCCATTATACAAAACCCTGGTCAGACCTCACATGGAGTACTGTGTGCAGTTCTGGAGGCCACACCTTCGAAAGGACATTAACAGGCTTGAGGCAGTCCAGAGAAGGGTGACCAAGACAGTACAGGGCTTGCACCACAAGACTTACAAGGATAGATTAAAGGACCTCAATATGTACTTGCTGAAGGAGAGGACAGAGAAAGGTGACATGATAGAAACATTCAAGTACCTCAGAGGCATAAATAGGGTGCGGGGGGGGGGGATCTTCCAGTACAGGAGGAGTACAAGAACTAGGGGGCATGACATGAAATTGGAAGGTGGCAGGTTAAGAGGGAATGTGAGGAAGTTTTTCTTCATGAAGAGGATGATGGATGCATGGAATGGTCTGCCATAGGAGGTGGTGAGAGCGAGCAATGTGGTTGAGTTTAAACATGCATGGGACAGACATAGGGGAACCATAGAGGTTAAGCAGGGGAGGGTCAAAAGATGTAATCAAGTACAGGACTTACGGGCAGACTGGATGGGCCTAGTGATCCTTATCTGCCAACAATTTCTATGTTTCTATGTAAGAACATATAGGGGTCAGCTTACTGGTCCAGCTATGGAGTTGCTATTTGGAGCAAACCTCCTCCCACACTTGTATGGACAGTGCTGCCCAAAGATTAGTTACCCCAAGTGTCTGTAACTGCGCCTTATTCATAAAGATCACATCAGCCATTGATGCGTGGGTAAGGGAATTCTGCTCCAAGAAAACCCAACCGGGTAAGTCCGCTGCAGTCATGTAAGCTATGAAATGCTGCAACTGAGCTGCCCAATAATGTCTTGAAATCTGGGACACCCATCCCCCCCTTAGACTTTGCAGCCATAAGTATATCCCACTTAATACGAGTTTTTTTTTTTTCCCATCCCAAATGAACTTAGATAATGTAGTGCTTAGTAGTTTCCAAAAAGTGGAGGTAATTCAGAGTGGAAGAGAGGCAAATAGAAAAATAAACCTGGGTGGTATGTTCACACATATTGTTTCCGCCCTTCCCATTGATAAGAACAACTTCTTACATCTGTTACAATCCACCTGAACCTCTGACAGAAGTTTTAAATAGTTTGAAATAATTTATTATCACTAGGGATCCAAATGCCTAAATATCGAAATCCTGAGGAGACCCACTTTAAGTTACCGAGGCTCCTGCCCAGAAAATCCATCCTACCATTTAAGGACATGACTTCAGTTTTGGTTTCATTAATTTTAAAACCTGATAGTTGGCTGAATTTCTTAAGTAAATCAAGCACAATGGGTAGATTGCAAACTGGGTCTGAAATATAGTATATAAGAGAGTGTCATCAACATACAGACACTTCAGATTCCTCACCATTAAGTTGAATACCTTGATACGTGTTGGTCTGCCTTAATACTGCCACCATTGGCTCCAAACTAATAGTAAAAAGGAGGGGAGACAGGGGTCAGCCCTGTCTCATCTCTCACTAAGTATTAAATTGTCAGGATAAAATGCCATTAACCTTTACTTGAGCATGTGTGTTAGCATATAGGTTATGTATCCAGCTGGAGATCTGATCCCTGAATAGGAATTTACCTAATGTGGCATCTAACAATTCCCAATCTATGTGATTGAACACCTTCTCAGCATTAATTGAAACAACCAGCCATGGAACATCCTTTGGTAAATGTTTAGCGGCCAAAAAAATGTTTAATAACTTACAAATATTATCCTGGATGTGCCTCCCTGGTATAAAGCCAGTTTGGTCTGGGTAAACTAGCAAGAAAATGACGTGTTGTAGCTGAAGCCCTATGGCTTTAGTAAAAATTTTCAAAGTTGATCTCTCCAACAGACACACTCCAATGAAAATTAGTCTTCCCATTTGTAAGAAGTGCAAATTGAATGCAGTGCTTTGATCTGTAAACTGCTAGTCTATGTTTTAAATCCACATCCAACCTTTATATCTGTCATACTGCTCAGCTGTTTCTACTTTGACCTGAAGAAGAGAGTTTTATCTCTCGTAAGCTAGTCTTAAAATAATTTTGTTAGTCCAATAAAAGGTATCACCTGCAACATGTTTGTTGTTTTTTTTCTCTACATTGTTGACTGGACTAACATGGCTACCGCATTTCATTTTTTACACACATCCTGATTAAGGAGGGAAATCGGGTGAAAGCTGGTACAGTGAATGGGATCCTTCCTTGGTTTGTGCAAAACAGAAATGATAGCTTCCTTCCATGTTTCCAGGAATGTGCCTTCTTCATGAGCTGAATTACAAATTTTCATTAGTAGTGGGGCTATATCTGGTGCGAATGTGTTATAAAATTTTGTAATAAAACCATCAGGGCCTGAGGCTTTTCCCATATTAAGTGATTTAATGACAACATGTATTTCATCTTCTGTGAAAGGGGTTTCTAGTTCTTCCTTTAAATCATCTGGTAGCGCAGGGAGATGTTTTATAAAAAAGAATGAATCAAATCTTTATGTCCATCACTCTGTTCTATTTTATATAAATGAGAGTAATAATCTCAAAATTATGGACTATCTGTGTGTGATGTTTAAGTATGATCTGGGGATTTTGTTCCAAATGAATCGGAGAAACATATCTTTCTGCTTCTTGTTTTCGGTGGTGCAGGGTTAGCAATTTTCCAGCCCTATCGCTCAATTCGTAATACTTTCAGTTTGTGAGTTGGAGCATGTTTTCCACCTTCCATTGAGATAACTGGTTTAATTAGTTTCTAACCTGATTAATTTGGGGGAGCAGTAGGGGGTCTCTGGGTTCTTTATGCCTATTCCCTAGTTGAGCGAGTTGACTCTTGAATTTATGGTGACTCTCCCAGTATAGTATTTTCTTGAAAGAGGCATAGGAAATCGTATGTCCCTGCAAAACTGCCTTGAGGCCATCCCAAATATATTTAAGGGGGGGTGGCACCATCTTTATTTTCTGCTGAATAATTGTGAATGACTTCTTTAGTGGTGCTAATAAAAGCCTCATCATGCAGTAACCCTGCATTTAGTCTCCATACTCCCCCTATCTGAAGGACCCAAATCTACTACACAAGATAACATAGCATGATCTGAAACTGAAATAATATGTGTTTGTATAGCTTTGAAAGTAAAGGCTCACTTTTTTTAGTATAAAACCTACCCAATGTAGAGTAAGAATTTGTGACTGGAGGGTAAAAAGTAAAGTCCCTATCCCTAGGGTTATATAAATGCCATGAGTCTACTGGACCTCCCTCCAACACCAGAGTCTTTAGGAGTTTAGAAAATGCCCTATCTCCCCTTCTAAGAACTGGATTTCTACTGACAGAAGTATTTTCAACACAGTGCCAGTCATCTGCGCAGATGACTTGTCCCTCAGGTAGTTGGGCTAACATTGAAAATATTTTTCTAAGAAATTCTCCTGAAGGTGGGGTCAGCACATATACCGACACTAGGTGGATAGTTCTGCCCCAGACAATTCCCAAGACCACCACAAAGCGGCCGGATTTATCTATCTGCACATGTGTCATTTGGAAGGGCAGCCCCCTCCAGAGCAATATAGCTACTCCCGCTTTTCCCCCAAGGGATGGGCATTAGCAAAGACTGCCCCTACCCAGGTGCACTGTAATTTAACATGTTCTGCTTCAGATAATCTGGTTTCCTGGAGAAGGTCTACATCACATCCTTTTCTGCACAATTTTTGTAAGATCTTAGCTCATTTCACTACACCATTAATTCCCTTAACATTAAGGGAGCATATCTTTGAGATCCCATTATCTAGTAATAAGGATTGAAGTTGGTGCCAGCGGGACATAGGACCCAAGGCAGCATGGATTCACAGCAGGAAGGTCATATCAGATGGATCTAATAGATTTCTTTGACTGGATGACCAAAGTAGCAGGCCAGGGAGGGGCTGTGGATATGGCCTACCTAGACTTTAGCAAGGCATTTGACACAGTTCCACACAAAAGAATAATAAACAAGTTAGCCAGCCTGGGAGTGGGTCCCAGGGTGGTAACCTGGATAAAAAATTGGATGGACAACAGGACGCAGAGAGTAATAGTAACCTGAGTCCACTCCAAAGAAAGGGGGTTACTAGTAGGGTACCGCAGGGTTCAGTACTGGGACCGGTCGTCTTTAATGTCTTGATAGGTGACACTGCAGAGGGACTGGAAGGGAAAGTATGCCTCTTTGCAGATGACACAAAGATCTGCAACAGGGTTGATACACAAGGAGGGGGTGGAAAGGATGAGAAGGGACTTGGCAAGGTTGGAGGAATGGTCAAAAGTATGGCAGCTTAGATTCAGTGCAAAGAAGTGCCAAGTAATGCACCTGGGAAACCAAAACCCAAGGAATGAGTACACAATGGGGTGGAGGGGGAGGTATTAACAACAACAAAAATGGAAAAGGACCTGGGATAGTCATATCAGATGACCAAAAGGTAGGCAAGCAATGTGAGAAGGCAGTAAGGAGAGTTGGGGGAATACTGGGATGCATAGGGAGAGACATCACCAGTAGAAAACAAGAAGTTGTTATCCCTGTGTACAGACAGTTGGTGAGACCCCATCTGGAGTACTGCATGCAGTTCTGGAGACCCCATCTCTACAAGGACATAGGATGGAGGCAGTCCAGAGGAGGACAACTAAAATCGTGCAGGGTCTGCACCAGAAGCCATACAAAGACAGACTAAAAGAGCTTAATATGTATACCATCAAGGAAAGGAGAGGGAGAGAGGGGAAATGATAGAAACTTTCAAGTACCTCAAGGGAATCAACAAAGTCCAAGAGGGTAGCATCTTTCAGAAAAAGAGATGTGCAAGAACAGGGGGACACAATTTGAAGGCAGAGGAGGGATGGCTCAGGGGCAACATGAGGAAGTATTTTTTCACGGAGAGAGTGGTGGATGCATGGAACAACCTTGCTGAGGAGGTTGTGGGGTCAAAAACAGTGTGGGAATTCAAGAATGCATGGGACAGACATAAGGTAATTCTAGTGGGGGGGTAGGAGGAAGTAGGCTGCTGGTTAGCTAGGATCTGCAGCTTATCCAACAGGTAGGGAAATGGGCAAACTGGGTGAGCTAAGTGGTCCTTATCTGCCACCAAAGTCTATGTTTTTATGTGGTCAGCTGCTGGTGGATAATCTCTTATCTTCCTTTCCTTATCTTTACCTGCCCCTAGCTGTATCCCCTTCGCTATGGAGTCCGCCACCAGGTTTGCTTTCTCCTCCTCTGGGGTCTTCTGTCACCCCCCCTTGGGGTCTCCACTATAGACAACCCCCACATCCACCCCAGTCACTACTTTGGGTGCCTCTGTGGGACATTCCTTTTTTTTTTTTTTTTTTAAACTATTTTTATCTCCACCACACCCGGGCATCCTTCCGGGGTGTACTCTCGATGACAGCCTCTGCTCCCTGACTAAACCCTGCTATGGACCAGAGGGACTCCCCCCGACCACCCAGGCAGACCTAGCCCCCCATTTCACCTCCCAGGGTGGGCCTGTCCTCCCACGACAGCCTTTCTGTAATTAAAGAGGTCTTATCTGGGTGGCGGGTCAGCCATGGAGTCCTCCGATCACAGGACCACCACTGGGATGTGGGCTGTGTCCCTTGAACCTCCATCATCTCCGCAAGCATGGAAGGAGATTTTTCTTGAGTTTTCTGTCCCCTTCAGAGCACGACCAGCAAAGTAACATGGTGCTGTAGCTCTGCCTCCAGGCATATGCCATATCGCTACGTTTGGTGACCCCCAGACACCGCCAGAGGTCACTTAATGAGCGGATGCTCCCCGAGCCCTCGCCGGGAAGAGAGAGCAGTTCACCAGATGCTCAATCTCTTCCCTTCCCTGCCAACCCTCGGCCACCTGGGCTCACATCCGAACCCGGGTCACCGGCTTGGCAAGAGGTGTGGCATCCAGTGCCTCAGCACCACTGGTCCGGCATCTCTCTGGGACATTCCTGCTCAACCAGTGCAGCATAGTTGTTTCATAGTGGTACGGATGTAGGTGTGCCTACACTCCACCACCCTAACCCTCCCCAAGTCAACTGTTGTCCAGCAGCTCCTCTTCCTTCTGGGCAACCTCTGTGGTAGCAGTGGCAGACTAGGTGGTCCCTGGGTGGGGGAGTAGGTTCTCCAAACTCAAGTCAACTTGGCCTTGAGTCTGATAACCTTCTCTCTCAGCCCAGAGAGGTGCATGCAGATGGGGCAGCAACACAGTCTCCAGAAAGTCTCCCTGAAGATTGCCCCACACACACATCTTCCCGACTATATCTTCAGTCTGAGTTCTGACTGCTCTATAGTTCTTGAATGGATAGTCACTTATTAAAGTTAAAGAGCTAATGTACTGTAAGAGGTGTAGTTAATTCCTGACAGCATCACCAAGTGTAGAATTGCCTATTTAATGTTTGTTTTGTAAGTGTTTAGTTGTTTCTTAAAGCAATTATTATTTTTATCATTTTGTGACACTATGAATTCTTACTATTTGAGTGTCACCATTCATAAGCAGAAGCATTCGAAGTGACGTGGTGGCAGGGGAGGACCATGTCAATTAACTGCTCTTATTTCAAACTGTGAAGACTGCCTGATGCACACATCAAACTGGGCTGTGTTTTAGTAGTTTCTGACACGATGAAATTCAGTATCAGTTTGACACGTGGGTAAAGACTGCACATTTGTTTTTAACACAACAGTGTGAACATGGGATGGGTAGGAGGCAGACATACTGGTAGCTCTCAAACCAAACCTATTCAGCCACGCCATCCTAAGACCTCATGGCGGCTCTTGGATTACTGGTACTTTATAACATGTGTAAAAAGAACTAAGCATCCTCACTGCCTAAAAGAGAAGTATAGGAGTGCAATTATCTGGCCATATTTACACTCCTGTACTTCTTTAGCCTGTGCGCCAGTCCAGCTACAGTATCACCACGCATCTCACACTGTAAACTAGTGTCAACAAAATCTCATATTTATGAACAATAGTAAACCACGGTAATGCCCTGCAGTCTTGCTGCTTTCTAACCCCAGATGACAGCGCTGTAAATCTTCCAGCCTTACATACTGTTACAAAACACAGTCAGTGAGTAGCCTACCATGCAGTTTTAAAACCACTGTGCTGTCCTTAAAATCACTCTGTCATGCTGCTCTCCCCCTCTCTCTCTCTCCGTCTCTCTCGAAAGTGCCGGCTCCAGAGCTGCTGTCCTGCAAGGGCCTTTTTTTTTTTTTTCTTCTTCACCATAGGAAAACACTTCAAAACAGTATTTTCCAGCTTAAAACCAAAAACTACTTTTTTGTTCTTACATTTCTAGGTAGGATGCATGTTGCAAGTGTGATAAGACACTTCAGGGATTTGTAATTATGGTGAATGATTGCACTTTGCTCTTGGCTGTTTAAAGGCACTCAACATTAATGCCTCATGCCTAACAACACCTTTGAGCCGTGCCATTATTTCTCTATAATTATGTACCCTGGTGTGTCTTACTGCATACAAAGGTGGCAGCATTACAAAAGTTTAGACTGGCTATTGGTATAAAAAAAACAGAAACAGAAGTAGCTTGATACAGTTTTGTACCTTTGACATGCCTTTGTTTTAAGAAATAGAAACGGTCACAAATGTAGAAGACTTGAATTACTGTGTAGAAGACTGAAACCATCTGGCGCCTCCTGACCTCATCCCAAACTCTTGCAGTCCCCAATGACTGCAGCCTTTCCTGCCAAAAATGTCACAGAACTTCCCTGATGGTCTAACCTGACCCTGTTTTTTGTAATTCTTGTATTTTTACAATTTCTCCCTTGTTCTCCTCCTCCATAGAGAATCAATGAAATCAAGCAGTTGAAAATAAAATTATTAAAATCACACTGATTGCAGGCTTGAATCGTCTGTCCCCCATTAGCATAAAGAAGTACACACCAACTTGCATTTCATTGACTCTGTTTTCTAATTTCCAGTTTCAAACAGAAATGACATGCTTTAAGTAAAAATGATATGTTCTTAGTGCTAGGGATTATTTTAAACTGCAGGCTGTGCATGCCAATCACAGCATCTTCTGGCCACCTGACCCCACCCCCACTAGAAGTCTGATAAGAACCCAGCTTGCTCATCAGTTCTTCTGTTTACTGGTATTAAATGCATTTAGCTGTTGTTTCAGTTTTGACAGTTGTGCTGCAGTTTCATGCACTATATTTTGTTTTCTGAGTCAGATCAAAATGCTGAAAACCTCAAACAACATGATGCTGCTGACACCAACTCACTCTTGCACCGAACATACACAACACACGCACGTACGCTTGCACGCACACTCATGCACATGCACTATGCGCACACACAGATTTCCAGTCAGGCTAAAGCTGAATAAGCACCTCATCATGATGCATGTACCTCTGAATACTGAGTAATGTACTGTCAGATGGTCGCCAGTCAATAAATTAAACCAAGTGCTCTAATCATGAGCAATGCGGGAAATTCCCAGGCGATATCTTTGTGGGCTACGTGCTGAGCACACACTTTGCATATATAATCAAAACAAAAAAATGAAAGACTAGAGTATTAGAATAACTTTCTTTATTAGATTTTAATGTAACCCCCCCCTTACAAATGGGGGTTCCCAAAAAGTCTTCCTTGAGCTTGCCTAAATGCTCACTGCCAGACTGGTGTTCTGCATTTTAGCAGTTTAAATGCATTGCCAGAGAATGCATGTATAGCCTCTGTGTACTGTCTCTTTAAGAACTGCCTGGATTGCAGTCATAATTAATCTGAGAGGGAGCTCTGTTAGAAGATGTGCTTGTTTGCTGATCATTTGTTAGAGCAGTAATAATGTTGCAGTTTGTTCTAACCTGCCTTCTTTGCAGCATGCACAGTTCTGTTTGTTGCCATCATCTTGGTCCTGGACTGCAGAATGGGCCAATCAGTACATTTGGGACTCTAAAATATAGCCTGCCTACAGGGGCTTGGTGGGGCCAAAACTTGTAGGAATTGTAGTTTTGGGCTTTTGGCACCTAAACTAACAAGGAGGGGGAGCCCTTGTTGTGACTGACAGACAGATCAGCCAACCAAACCTTTTGGATCTTGGAAAGTCCCACACTGCTTGCAGTTTGTTAGATCTGAGTTGGGAAGTGAAGAAGTAACTGCTCAAGATAGTTTGAGCAGTAATCCATAGTGGATTCACGTGGGAGAACTGTGGAAAGGCCTGGGTTTGGCCTGCATGCTTGCCTGCTGTTCCTGAGAGGGAACTTGTATTTTTTTTGGACTGAATCCGAATTTGGAAAGCGAATTAAACCACTGAATTGTGACCAGGCTTTAATCTGAAGATCATCTGCTGAAAGCGATCGGCCTCTCAGGACTTCCAGCTACCTCTGAACTCCCGGATTGTGCAGAGACTCTGTAATTGTGACCGGAGAGCCATTTGCCTGGTACAGTGGAATTTCCTTACATGTGAATGTGCTGTGTGCTTATAGTGGGTTGTGATTTGGTTCCCCACTGTGTGTCTGAACTGTGTTTTGCTTGCTGGAGGCTGTATCCAGCTCCATGGACTGAATCCGTATCCATTTCCATTTGCCTGGGCCCTGCTACACTGGTCCAGCCAGAATACCTGCTACGCAGAGAAAGTCCTCGACGAGAGACCGGCCTGGGGATCAGCCCCCTGCTCAATGCCTTGAACAGGAACAATGCCTCGGTGATTCGTGTGGCCCTGCCTCTCCGAGCACTCCAGCTCAACAGCCTGCAGTCTCAATTTTGTCCTGCCTGTGTCCAGTATTGGGTATCGTGAGTAAACATCAGGGTAGCTCCCTGCAACAACAGCTAAATCTAAAAGTGTTGTCATCTGATTGTTTTGTTGCCTTTTCTTTCATGAACTGAGCCCTCCGGCTCTGGATTACAAATAGTGTGTGTTGTGCATGTTGCTTTCTTCTCTCACAGGGCCCCAACCAGCTGCAACAATCCTGGCTAGCCCACCGTTTTCCTACCTGGTTACCCAGAGTGTGTGACTGTGTAGGGACTCTGAAGTGCATGCATAACTGTCTGATTAATACAGCTTTTAAGCAAATCAACCTGATTACATCCCTGCATTGTTCAAGTCCCCTGAATAAATCAGATTTAACTTTGTTTGCATTTAACCTGACTGTGGTTCCAGTTTGTGCCAAAAGTATTGTACTGTTGCTATTTGCTGTGCTTAACCTTGTTTTACAGGGGGTCCTCAGGGTCAAGCTAGAAGAACCAGCCCTGGTGGTAAGTGCAAACAGTGTGAGTAATCGCCTGGTGAATAAGGGTCATTGTGAAAGTAATTATTGTATATTGTTCAGGCCATTAGAAGGGAAAGAGGGGGGGTTACAGTGTCCCAGAGGGCTGTGCTCAAGTTAGCTTGACCACTAACGACCCGTTTCATTACCCAGGCCCCTTAACCTGCTACTAGCCAAACAGGCAGGGGTAGTAGCCCTTGGGATAGCGCCACCCAGGGGTTACATTAATTATTCACACACTCAAGTGTTGTATCAGCACTTCAGCATTTACCACAGTGTGCCAGTTCCTTTCAGAGTGACGGTGTCACTCATTCAATTTGCCGTAATCATCTGAAAAAAACAAGCCAGAAGGAATCATACATAAATCCCAACAAAACCCTCTATCATGCAAAACAATACATTGAGTGTAAAGAAATAGATCTGTAACAACAAAACATTACAATTTTATCTTGTTTTAAATTTCCCTGTCGGTGTGCAGCCGTCCAGAAGTACAAGGCAGCTTTCCTCCCGCATCACTTTCTTTGCAGCTGTCTGAGGAGTGTGATCAACAGTCCTTGCCAGAGTCCAGCTAACTGAAATAAGAACAGATCAAGGTTTGACTCCTGTGATAAAACACTTACAGCTACAAATAATAAAAATGAAAGACCCTAAAAATGGACAAAACTATGTATTCCAGTAAGCACACAGTGCTTAAAAAGTCTCAGTACACTAGCTATTTAAGAAACAATTGAAATTACAAAAAAGAATATTCTATAATACACGTTTCAACCAAAGGTCTTCTTCAGGAATTGTCTGAAAGTGATAATAATCCTGAAGAAGACCTATTGTTGAAACATTGACTCTAACTCTATATTCTAGTTTCAGTGTGCATTTAATAGTACTAATTTGTTTGTTTTCAGACCACACGCTGACGCAGCACCTTTTCATTTTTTTCTTACTATAATATATCACATAAAAGTGAGTGTTCCCTTTCGCAATGGTACTTCAATCTGTCTTAATTATTAGACATTTTCATTGCATTATACTAAAAAAAAATAATTAAAAGTAAAAAAAGAATTGTAGCATGCATGTGCATCATAATTAATGAAATCGCGAAAACCTGAGGACTGTGGCTGTACTTCCCATACTCAGACTCCACAGCCAGTAAGGACTCAATCATGTCCCCCCACCTTCCCCTCCTCTGTTCTGGTGAGTACATGTTGAATTCCTCCATGTCTTCCTTGTATAACATGTGGCTGAGCCTCTTAACCATCTTCATTTCCATCATCTGAACTCACTCCAGCCTCTTCACATCCTTTCAGATATGTGGCCTCCAGAACTGGACTCAATACTACAAATGCGGCATAACTTGAAGGGTGTACAAGGGTAGTATGACCTCCCTCCTCCTACTTGTAATCCCCCTTCCGATGCAGGCCAGCATTCTGCTGCCCCTGGCCACTGCTCCCTCACAGTGCCTTTTCACCTTCAGGTCCCCTGATATAACGCTACCTAGGTCCATTTCCTATTTGGTAACTTGTAGGTTTTGCCCTCCCATACAATACCCCTCTCCCTGGTGTCTGTATCCAAGATGCATGGGTGTACACTTGACCATGTTAAATGAAAGCTGCCAACTCCTTGTCCATTCCTCGAGTCTCAGCAGATCGCTCCACATTCTTTGTAGCTCTCTCTGAGTGCCCACCCTACTGCAGACTTTAATATCATCAGCAAACAGACCCGCAGCCCCTTCAAGGTCTTCCGCTACGTTCCATATGAATACAGTGAACAGCAGTGACCATGGTAATGACCACTGAGGGACCCCATTGGTGAACAGGCCCAATCTTGATGCCACCTCATTTACATTGAATTTCTGTCCGCTGCATCCTGCCAGTTTTCTGTCCTTTGAAACACCGTCTGGCACAGACCCAGACATGCCAGCTTGTACAGTAGTAAACTGTGTGGTACGGAGTCAAATGCTTTCTTCAAACTCAGACAGACTACATCTATCGACCTCCCCTGATCCAGTTCCTTGGTGACCTCATCAAAGAACTCATACTAACATAGTAACATGCTAAAATGCCATCAGGTTAGGCCACATGGTATATCAAGTTTGCTCGAGATTCAGTAATCTTGATGACTACCGTAACCACCTTCCCTGACACCCCTCAGGGTTTCTCACCCTCTATTTAGAGTTCACTCACCAGAGATGACAGAACTGAGCTTTACAAACTTCCTGTGCCAGTCCCAGCCCCTCTTGAACCCCTCCACTGTTATCTCCACCGTCTCCTAGGTGAGTGCATTCCACAGTTCCACCACCCTCTCAGTGAAGTATTGCCCTCATCTTCCCCCCTGAGCTTCCTCACCCTCCAGCCTTCAACTATGCCACCTGATTGCCCCGCCCACCTTCTTCTGAAAGACTTTATGCAGGCCTACCCTATATACCCTTTTTAGATACATGATGACCTCAATCATATTTGCCTGTCTCTCCTTTCATCCAGTGAGTTCATACTGAGCTCCTGCACTCTGTCTTCCTATGGCCTATCATCCAGACCCCGTATATTTTGGTTGGCCTACTTTGCACCCTCTCCAGGAGTGCAATGTCTATCTTTAGGTTCGGATGCAAAAACTGCACGCAGTTCTCAAAGTGTGATCTAACCAGACTATTATACAGAGGCAGAATCACATCCCTGTTCCTTGAGTTAATCGCCTTGGTCGATGCAGCCCAGCATTTTATTTGACTCGGTCACAGACCTCCTACATTGCTCAGAAATGTTCATTTTGGCATCCAGAACCTACCCCTGATCCTGTTCTCCACTTGATGTCTGCAGTATATCCCCTCCCAGTGTGTACACTTGGCCTGGGTTACTACAGCCCAGGTGTACTTTGTACAAACCCTTCAGGTACTTACAGGTCTCAATCATATCCTCTCTCTCTCTCTTCTTTCCTCCAGGATATACATATTGAACTCTCTGTCTCTCCTCATATGGTCTGTCCCCCAACCCCAGGATCATGTTTGTTGCCCTGCACTGTACCCCCTCCAGTAATTTGATGTCCCTGTTCAGGTAGGGGTACCAGAACTGCATGCAGTGCTCTAGGTGTGGTCTCACCAGGGACCTGTACAGGGGCAAGATGACCTCCCCATTCCTAGAAGTAATCCCTCTTCCTATGCACCCTAGCATCCTGTTTGCCTTCACTGCTGCCTTTCTGTACCAAGCAGAGTGGTTCAGCTCCCTGGTTGCCAACACTCCCAGATCCTTCTCCTCCTTGGATTTTGGAAACGGGAAACCCTCCAGCCAGTAATTGTGTCATGCGTTATTACCTCCTGAATGCATCACTTTGCACTTATTGGCATAGAAATCAAGCTGCCAAGTATGATACCATTCCTCCAGTTTTACCAAATCCTCCTGAAGTACTTCTGCTTCATCCACCCATCTACCTTGGCACAAATCTTTGTGTCATCTGCAAAGAGGCTGATCTTGCTCTTAATCCCACTGCAATGTCTGCTACGAAAATGTTAAACAGAATCGGTCCCAGCACTGAGCCCTGTGGTACACCACTTGTTACTGCCCTGGGTTCAGATTCTCCCCCACTACTACCTTCTGCTGTCTATCCTGCAACCAGTTCTCGACCCATCTGACCAGTTTCCTCCCTGCTCAGACTCTTCAACATGCAGGTCAGCCTACTGCATGGCACTGAGTCAAAGACCTTTGCTGAAATCCAGGTAGAGGACATCCACCGCATGTCCTCTGTCCAGTGCCCTCATAACCCAGTTGTAAAAATCAACCAAGTTTGTCTGGCAGGCTCTACCTAAGACAAACCCATGCTGCCTGCTGTCCTGGAGATTGTTATCCTCAAGAAATTGCAACAGTTTGTCCTTGAGGACTGCCTCCATTAGTTTTCCCACAGTTGCAGTAAGGCTTACCAATCTGTAATTCCCTGGTTCGTCCTTGAGCCCACTCTTATGGTGAGGTATCACATGTGCTTCTCTACAGTCCCTGTGCATGCACCCTGAGTTCAGAGAAGTACTGAACAGGTCCACCATTGGGCCTGCCAGAACCTCTGCCAACTCTGTCAGCACCATGGGGTAGACTCCGTCTGGGCCAGGTGTCTTGTCCTTCTTCAGGGACTTTATGCCCTTCCTCACCCTTTCCACTGTGCTTTCCCTATCCCTGGTTGCTTCTCCCCAACCCTGTCCCACCTCACCCTTCTTCTCAGTTACGGTCCCATCCCTCTCCTTTGTTAAGACTAAACAGAAGTATTCATTAAGTACTTCTGCCTGCTCAGCCGCCTTTTCTACCCACCCACTTCCCCTCCTGATCCTAACAATTTGATCCTCTTCTGTCAGGTATATCTGAAGAAATACTTTTCTCCTTCTTTCATCCCCTGTGCTAACCGCCATACCCTAGCCTCCTTTGCTGCCCTTACAACTCTGCTCACTTCTCTGGATTTCTTCACAGGTCTACCCTACCCTCTTCCCATCCAGCAGCCATTGCTCCTTGTCCACAGGGGACTCCATACCCTAAATGTGGCCTTACCAGTGACCTGTACAAGGGCAGTATAACCTCCTCTCTCCTACTACTGATCCCCCTTGCTGTGCATCCCAGCATCTTGTTTGCCTTTGCTGCTGTTTTCTTGCACTGTATGGAGTGCTTCAGGTCACTAGTGATCATCACTCCCAGATCTTTATCCTCCTCTGATGCAGATACTCAGACTCCTCCCAAGTAGTACTCTGTCCTGGGATTCTTGGCTCGAATATGCATAACTTTGCATTTCTTGGCATTGAAGCCAAGCTGCCAGATCCTGGACCATCTCACCAGCTTTTCTAGATCTTTCTGTAGGTTCTGTATCCCTTCAGCTGTGTCCACTCTCACACAAAGCTTTGTGTCATCCGCAAATAGGCTCATTTTGCTTTTAATGCCATCCCTAATGTCGTTGATGAAGACACTGAACAACACCGGACACAGCACAGGGCCCTATGGGACCCCACTGGTTACCTCTTTGATGCCAGATAACTCTCCCCACAACAGCCACTCTATGGGTTCTGTCCCTCAGCCAGTTTTCCACCCACCTGGCCATCTTTTCCCCAACTACAAGATCCACCAACTTCCTGATCAACTTTTTGTGGGGCACAGAGGCAAAGGCCTTGCTAAAATCAAGACAGAGGATGTCTAAAGCTTGGCCCCTCCTGCCTTAGTACACAACTGGGCGTGTTCACATTTGGTGATAACCTACACCTCGTTGTATGTTACTGCTTGCATGTCCCAGTCACTGCAGTACACATACAGACCAATGATTCAGACTGAACGTTGTTGTGGCCCACTCGACATGGTAGGACTAGCATACGCCTAGCATCCTCTAACCTGGAACTGGTTGGAAATGCAAAGGTAAAATGTTTCCAGTATTGATCCCCCCTCCCCACACACAAACCCTCTAGATAATGAAGTGCCCCCACTGAAGTTTCAGTCTGTGCCCCCTTATTATGCAAAATGACCACTGAGAGCACTTAACCTTTCTTGATTCCATGTATAGAGGCATTAAGGGGAATGGGACAGGAATCAGGGGTTGAGGAACAGTGGGCAATATTTAAAATGGGGATTACAAGAACAACAGAATTATGTATTAAGCAGCTTAGCAAGAGGAAAAGGAAGAGGAGACCATTATGGTTTTCCGAAGAGGTAGCAAAGAAAGCGAAAGCCAAAAAGATTGCATTCAGGCAATACAAAAAGACACAGGCAGAAGGGGATAGGGAGAAGTACCAGGAGAAGCAAAGGGAGGCAGGGAGGTCAGTAAGGGAAGCCAAAGCTCAGACAGAAAAACACATTGCAAAATCAGTGGGTAGAGGGGACAAAACCTTTTACAGGTACATAAGTGAAAAAAGAAAGACAAAGGGAAGGATAGTGAGACTGAAGGAGGAGGGTGGGGCCGTGTGGAGGATGACAACAGTAAAGCTGACATACTGAACAGGTATTTCTGCTCAGTCTTTACTGAGGAAGAGGAGGTAATGGGTCTGAAGGGAGTACAAGGGGTGAGAATGGTGCAGAAATGGACACAAGTCCCTTTACACGAGAAAGGGTCCTGAAGGAACTGGAAGTAATAAGAGTTGATAAGCTAAAGGGGCCAGATGGGGTGCACCCCAGGGTCCTTAAAGAACTAAGAGGTGGTGGCTGAACCTCTGGCTATCCTGTTTAGCCGATCACTGGAAACAGGGAGGTACCCAAAGACTGGAGGACAGCAGATGTAGTCCCTTTATACAAAAGGTGGGAACAAAGAGGAAGCAGGGAACTACAGACCAGTCAGCCTCACCCCGGTAGTGGGGAAGATCATGGAAGCACTACTGAAGGAGAGATTGGTGGAACATCTGGTTGTCAATGGACTACAGGACCCAAGGCAGCATGGTTTCACCAGGGGAGGTCATGTCAGACCAACCTCATTGAATTTTTTACTGGGTGACTAGGGAGGTGGATCAGGGAGGGCAGTGGACATGGCCTATCTGGACTTCAGCAAGGCCTTTGACACTGTGCCACAGAAGACTATTACACAAAATGGGGAATATGGGTGTGGGCAGGACAGTAGTGTGCTGGGTAGGTAACTGGTTGGGTGGCAGGACACAGAGGGTGGTGGTAAATGGCTGTCACTCCACAGAGGAAGAGTGACCAGTGGGGTACCACAGGGATCAGTGCTGGGACCGGTCCTATTCAACATCTTCATCAGTGACATGGCGAGGACCTAGAAGGCAGAATTTCACTGTTCGCTGATGACACAAAGCTCTGTAACAGAGTAGACACACCAGAGGGTGTAGACAGAATGAGAAGTGACCTGCAGAAACTTGAAGAATGGTCAGTACGTTTGGCAGTTGAAATTCAATGCAAAGAAGTGCAAGATAATGCATATGGGGCACAAAAACCCTGGCACAATATATCAGTTGGGGGGTGAGGATATAGCATGCACCAAGCAGGAAAGGGATCTTGGGGTTATCTCTGATGACCTCAAGGTAGGGAAACAGTGTGACAAGGCAGCAGGTAAAGCAAATAGGATGCTGGGATATATAGGCAGGGGCATCACCAGCAGGAAAAGGGAGGTCATAATTCCGCTATACAAGACACTAGTGAGGCCCCACCTGGAGTACAGTGTACAGTTCTGGAGACCACACCTACGTAAGGACATAGACAGGGTAGAGAAGGTTGAGGAGGGCAACAAAGATGGTGCATGGATTGCATCACAAGTCCTATGAAGACACGTTGAAGGAACTGAACATGTACTCCCTGGAGGAGAGGAGGGAGAGAGGGGATATGATAGAGACATACAAGTATCTTACAGGGAGGAACAGGGTGCAGGAAAACACTATTTTAAGCGAAAAAGATGTTCCAGGACTAGAGGGCATGGGATGAAGTTGGAGGGAGGACGATTCAGAGGAAACATGAGAGAGAATTTCTTCACAGAACGGTGGTGGATAGTGGAACACCCTGCCAGAGGGTGTGGTGGGGGCTGAAACAATCACGGGATTTAAGAATGCATGGGATAGACATAAAGGAATTCTGGAGGTCAGGGGCAAGGTGTAACAGACTTCTAGGAAAACAAACTGAACTTACAAGCTCAAATGGGCAGACTGGGTGGGCCATAGGCCCTTATCTGCTGACACTGTCTATGTATAGACCCTCAATTACATTTATCTACTGTGAGAATCAGAGATGCTTGTGTTGACACAGTACACCACCAGGTAGCTATACAATTGAAGGGAATGTGTGTGTGTGTGTGTGGGGGGCACATTAACAGTATGACAAACTGTGACATTATCCAGGCCAAATACATTCAGGATAACATTCTCCCCAACCCCTTACACACACACTTATACACACCCATCAGTAGTGTGGTTGCACATCAGCTGGCATCTTCACCTCTGATCACAATGTTGATAATGTGACACCTTCCATATACATTACTGTGGTGTACTGGAACAACACCCCCCACACACACACACACACACAATATGCCATAATGTGAATAGCTACATAACTGGTCGTTCCCAGCTAATTATCATGAACTTACTTTGCAGTACTGACCTATTAATTATTATGTTTTACTTTATTGACATACCAGGACAAGGATGTGGAGACATCATGGCATATTAGAATGAGCATGGAGCGGGGAGATTCACTTCATCATCAGTGTACTGTGTTGGATAACAAATGTTATATGTGGTGCGACAAGTGGAGGGTGGGGGTGGCCTATGATTGCCAACCGTGGTGATTTAAACCAATACATGGGAGAGCAGTGGAGTAGTGTAGCCATCAACTGTGCTTCAAAAAGGCATACCTTCCCTTCCACTTTCTCAGCAATGTCAATTCTGAAGACACGGAAGAAGACCAGTCCAAGTACTGAGCCCTTTCACACCATGCTGGTCACTCCTTCATCCTTCAGTACATGCCATTTACAACCTCCCTCTCTCTCTTGCCTGTTAACCAGTTTCTACCCCAATTCGCCACTTTTGATCCCACCCTCAGACTGCTCAATTTCCTTACCAGCCTCCTGTGTGTCCCCTCCCAGCCCATGAACTCATGCTGCCTGTGATTTTGCAGTTCACTGGATTCAAGATATTCAACCAGTCTTTTTTTTAGCTGGGTTTCCAATACGTTACCAAACACTGATGTAATACTGATTGGTCTATAGTTGCTAGACTCCCCCTGACTGCAGCCCTTATGCAGAGGGAACACATTCAAACCATGCCTGTTTCCAGAAAGCTATTGAACAAGGCTGTCAGTGGGGAAGACAGCACCTCCCTGACTTGCTTAAGAAACCCTTGAATGTACTCTGTCAACTCACATAGCTTTGTCTCCCTTCAGAGCTGCAAGTCACTTCTGGACTATTTACTGAATGTGGACTAGTGTCCGCCTCCCCCCATTCCTGGTACTCCCTGGTGGTCTATCCATCCTCCTTATACTGCAGAAATACCTGTTCAGGACATCTGCTTTTCTTGATCCTGTTCTGCACAGTCTCCTCGCTCCACCTTCTTATTCTCAGTAGCCCTCCCCCTTGCTTCCTTATACTCACTTATGTATCTGAAGAAAGTCTTGTCCTCCTTAGTGACCCCTTTGGTGAGTATTTCCTCTGTCTTTACCTTTACTCTCCTCACTGCATTGCCTTCTTGTATATGTGTTAATATGTCCCCCAGAGCCACTCGTTGCTGAAAATGAATGGTTTCACGTGCCTTCAGCTGGAGCGAGAACAGCAAAGCAAAGCTGAGCTGTTTTGGCTCGAGCTGAAGGCAGATGAAACCATGCATTTACAGCAATGACTGGCAATGGGGGACGTATTAATATATTATTGCTCAAGAGCGATCAATACTATATTTAAAAAAAATAAATAAATAAACTTCCCTGAACGTGCCCATTTCCAGGGCATCTGTGAGTGACACTCCTCCCTTCATGGAATAAGAGAGCCTCATACGCAGGGGAAAGGAGCACTCCCTCAATCAATAATCTGCTTTACTAGGTATAACACCTCCCAGTCATACTCCCTCTGTGTTTCCTTATACCTCCTGAATACCACCCTTTTTTCCTTCTCCACCTTTGCCACTTCATTACAGACCCGTCTCTTTTACCATATTATTTTACTCACGACTTGATGCAGCAGTTAGCTGCTTATACCCTGCCTTATTTTTGACCACTGTGCCTCCACCCTTCCATGGCAATCCCCCCCCAAGACAGTTTCTGAGACATTTAAATTTATTTAATTATTTTGTGATTCCTCTGTTTTCCTTTCTTAATGTTAAACCACACTGTACACTGACCACTGATAACCAGGGGGTTTGCCCACCCCACTGTGGCTTCTACAATGCTGTCCCTCTTTGTAAGCACCAGCTCCAGCACTGCCCCTCCCTCAGTGTGTTCTCTGACAAGCTGCCTGAGAAAATCCCTTGTAGGCAGTTTAGGATGGCCCTACTGTTTGCAGGAGCTGCAGCTAGAAGGCTTCACTCTGCACCTCTCAGCCTGTAAGTTGTCAATTAGCAGTACCTCCCCCTTCCTCACCATTCTGAAGATGGCTTCCCAAAGTACCGTATTCAACTCCTCTCACTCTACTAGCACCTTGTACACTATACCAGTGTGGACAGCTGCTTCAGAGCCTATCTCCAGGCTTGGTGACCCACATCACCTCCAAACCTTCCTTTTCTTCCTACTGCCCCTGTAACTCACTTAAAAATTAACACCACCAGCGTAATGTGGTTGAAGGTCAGTTGGCATTCATCTGTATCCCCCTCTCCCCCAGGTCGTGCTTGAAAGTAGGCAGAATTTTACTAGTGCACTTCCCCGGTTAACACAAACAAACTAAACTAAACCTCCATGGCCTTCATTCTCGCCCTCACATAAAAACGGACCCCTGCTCCCTGCTCTGCCTTTCCTGAATGTAGAGTAACCCAGTATGGCCATGTCCCAGTCATGGTGCTCAGTGCACCAACACTCCATAATGGCAATTAAATCCAGGTCAGCCTGCACCATGAATGCTTCCTGGTCTGGAATTTTGTTTCCAAGACTCCTTGCATTGATACACATGTCTCTTTGCATCGTCCTTCCACCTGCCTGCTGCCATGCTATCACTGCCCGTTCCGGAATGTGTTTTCCCCAGAGGCTACCCTTGACTTTTCTGCTACCTTTTTAATTTTTATTTTCCTTGTCCCCTTCAATACTCTACCATCTCTTAACCTGAGTTTTACCATTTTCTTCTGTCTTGTTCCTATCCTTGCCTTTCTGTGCCCCTGTCCTAGGGACAAATTTGGAGGAGCCAGGATCTTTATGTGGATTGCACCCTAACCTATGGCTCAACCACCAGTGAGTTATGGTCTGGCTTTCTCACTTTTGAAGATAAAGTGCATATTTTGAGTCAAGCCATTGTATATCCTCTAGACACTGCATCTACCTATTTCCAATTGGCATTACCTGAGTATGTTAGATTTGCTATAGGTTAGCTTAATATTACTACATTGCATTACATTTTACAATATGTTACTGTGTAAACATTTAACATTTTAATTGTAATTGAATTTGCTGTACCCCACATCATGAATGTAAATATGAAACATTTACCACATACTAATCATGGGGTGGTATGACAGCACCAGTTCTTAACATAACCGTACTCCTTACTTGGCTCATGGCAATTTATATTGTTAACATAACCATATGGCCTTTCCATTTACATTAGTACAAACCCGAAACTTGCATGACCATGGGTGGATGGGGGTGCAGGGCTATTCATAGGAGTTAACAAGGGGCGGAAGGGGAGCTTTCCCAGGGGGAGATCAAGAGTGGCAGTAATAGCATGATCACAGTAAGTGCCATTACACGAGTTTACTGTATATGGCAGCAAAGCGTCTGCCATGATCACCGTGATACTGCAACCACATTCATAGTACACTGCTGGCACAGGCCTTTCTTGGTGTATGTTACCTGCAGTTTGATGCAGACAGCATTTAAAAACAACACTCTCTTATCAGAGATGTTGGATGCAAGCCATGTTCATTTGTTCAACTGCTGATTAGTGCTACCTCCCACCATCTGGTTTTAAACACCATCAGATTATTTTAAACATTTAATAGCCCAGGTGTCTATTTCAGGATGACCAAGGAGGAATTGAATGGCTAAGGGACTTGCTCAGGGTCAAAAAGTATGCAAGTGGATGCTGTGGGAATCAAACCCAGGCCTAGTAAATGTACTAAGCTCATTCACAGCTTGTTCCTCTAACATCTAGGCTAGACTACCTATGAATGTTACTGTAACAATATACCATGGAGCACTTTTCATTTACTAAATAAAAAACTAAAGTGTGTGTCTGTCTGTGTGAGATGGGGGTTCTAGTAGTTTACATATAGTGTAGACAAAAACACATACTACTAGTGAAAAGAGTGTATAACACTCCCTACACCCTATTCGATATGCTTATCACCACATTATACTGTACTTAAAAATTAATGTTAATAAACAGACTCTATAGTTATTTACCAATTCACTGTCACAAATCTTCACTGAAATAATACAAGCCAGCAATTATGATGACTGTTAAGACCGAGACCATTGTATGAAACACACACCAACAAATTTCATAAAAACAATATTTTTTTATATTAAGACAGGTGCAATACAATTTCTTCCAACACAACAACAGTAAACGCACCGCAACAGTAACCAGGAAGCGCTTCTGTAACTAGACAGCACATCGCCCAATAGGAAAATTAAATGCATACTTCCTGGTTATTTCCGCCAACTAGTGCATGCGTGATGCATTGCATGATTCCCAAATGACAGTCAGCACATCTACATGTACCTGGAATGGGAATCCCAGTGGAGAAATCCAGCTCAACAAATGGCACCGGAGTGCGTTTCCAAAATTGATTTCAAGTGCACTTATACACATTTACATGCAGCAGTAGATCGGAAACCATTCAGAATGATGATTCGGAAACAAGTGATTTCATTCCTGAATTGGGTACCAGCGCTGCACGTGAACGTAGAGTATGACCCTTCAGTTACCAAGTCACTTTTATCAGCAGTGAACAAATGGCTTAACAGACTAAACAAGCCAGGAGCTGCTCAACTGTGACACAGCTTCAGTCTGTGTCCCATCATTCAACATCTCTTTCTTGTCTCCTGACATTTACCTTTCTTTATCTACTGCCACTCACCCTGTCATATGAAGAGCACAAATAGCAGGGTAACAGACACTAGTGTGGAGACAAAAAAAACTGGCAAACATTGATAAAAAAAAGTTATTCCATCATAAGCACATCCCGCTCACCCCACCAGTGTCTGCCGACATTTCACTCACGTACTGTGAGATCTCTCAAGGCAATAAAGTCATGCAGAAGAACTGTTACAAAAAGAAACGGCTACAAGAAACTAACATGGTTCTTGGAAAGGGTCAGAGTAGCAGTGAGGGCCAATAAAAAGGCTTTCAGCGGCACAAGGAAGAGCAGAGAGAGGAGGAGGAAGGGGGAGAGTGCCAAATGAAGAGTATGGAAGCAAAGAAGACAGTCAGGGAGGCACAAGTAGTTACATATTGCAGACGGGTCAAGGTTCGGAAACAACAATTCTTCCGATTTATTAAGGAAAAAAGGAAGCGGGGAGGGTGCATAGGTAGCCTACAAGAGGGGGGAGAGTACTAGAGGAAGATGAACAAAAAGCAAATATCCCTTATGATTATATCTTCTCTGCCTTCACAAGGGAAGCCAGTAGTCCCCTAACTGAAAGTGGCATCAAGACAGCTGTCAAAAGCATTCCTGTAATGAGGCAGCCAGTATTTACCAGAGAAAGGGTCCAAAAGGGACTTCAAATGCTAAAGGTAGATAAAGCCCCAGAGCTGGACGGCATGCACGCAAGGATACTTATGGAATTGGCTGTGGAACTGGTTGAACTCTAGAAGGGCTATTCAAAATCTCAGTTTAGACAGGTAGTTCCGAAAGACTGGAGTGTAGTGGATGTAGTCCCGCTAGATGGAGAGGGGACAAGGAACATCTGGGGAATTACAGACCTGTCAGCCTTATCTCTGTAGTGGATAAACTGATGAAGTCACTGATCAAAGAGGATTGTGTGGACTACCTAATAGTATAGGATAGTAAACAGCATTGGTTTGTGGCAGGGAGATCTTGTCAGATGAACATGATCGTTTTCTTTGACTAGGTAAATAGATAAGTGCCATGCTGTGGATTTTTTTCTGATTTCAGCAAGGATTTTGACTCTGTGCCACACATAAGACTACTGAAAACATTGAATGACCTGGGCATTGCTAGGGACATAGATAGGTAGGGAACTGGCTGAGGGAGAGACAGCAGAGGGTGGTGGTAAATGGAGTCAAACCAGAAGACAGGGAAGTCATAAGTGGGGTGTTGCAGGGATCTGTCCTGAGTCCTGTTCTCTTCGATATGTTCATCAGCAACATTGGAGAGGGCATACAGGGCAAGTTGTGTTTCTTCACAAATAACAGAAAGCTCTGTGGTAGGGTAGATAGTGATGAAGGGAATAGGGAGTGTCAGAACAATAGGCTAGAATATTGTTTATTTCTTATGACCACACAGGTAGGTCTCAAGCCTACTTTATAGGTCATGCAAAACAGTGGAAAATTGGCTCAGGGTTTCCTTCTCAACCTACTGCATATAAAAGGTTCTTATAATTCATAAATGAACATGGCATATGGCAACCTCAGAGTGATATAAAAATAGATTTTATTATTCCTGTACAATATCAGCTGATAAACTAATAAAAATATTGCATAGATATACCAAGTCTGGTAAATATTGCACAAGGAAGAATAATATTTATATAACACAAGGTAAACAAAGCAACAAAACTTTCAAAGATAAGAACCCAAAATTAATCAAACACACTACACAGTCTTAACAAATTTTTGAAAATAGCAATATTATCCTTGCATAGACATTTTCTTAAGCAGTTACCTTTATACCCATATATGCTTATATGTGTTTTAAAGTTACCCCCTTTGCAACCACCCTTTTCCTAAGCTAAACTAAAAAGATATATAAACATAAAAACTAGGGAGCATTTACTCCCGTAGGGAAACCCAGTTATAATTTGACATTATAACCTGTGGGTTATAACGTCAAGCACACACCAGGTTTCTTTCACTCCACGCATGTGCCGCCCGCAGTATTCCCATCATCACGTAAACCTGAGGACTGCGGCTGTACTTCCCATACTCAGACTCCACAGCCAGTAAGTTATACAACAATCAACTTCAGACTTTGAATTTAAATCTTTTTCAGTGTGTGTGTGTGTGTGTGTTTTTACTTGGGGGAATCAGTCACAAAAAATCTAAGTTTAAACAAGCACCTCAGCCTGACCACAGACTGGGGCAAAGACGGACAGCCTTTCAACCCAACCACAGCTGAACAGCAATGTATTTTTATTTTATATAGTTGCTGTGGCAAAAAAAAACACTCCCTAGCAATTATATAAAATAAAACATGGGGTGATGTGTAAAACTCAAATTTTACACACACTTGGTGTTGGATGTTTAAACAAACTGCTCAAGCTTCGCTCTCAAGGTTTATGTAGCATCTGACACCTCAGCTGTGTGTAAAATCTCATTAAACACACCACCTCATGTATTATTCTATATATTAAAGTGATACTTAGACACTTGGAGTTGGTAAAAAGTGTGGGTTTTTCTTCATGATGCAAAAATTAGTTGAGAATCTTCCGCTCTGCTGTTGATTGTCACTCTGGTTGATGGCTCCTCACTGTGGCAGCTTCTCTTCACACTCTGGCTCCTTGAACCTCTGGCACAGGCAAACCTCTGGTATCTGGCAGGCATGCTTGGGCTCTTGGAGGGAAAGCATGTCAGCTGGAAGACAACAATCTCAACCAATGTGGACTTGCACAGCATCTGGTTTGAGGATGTTCTGCCAGATCCTAAAATGTCTGTTTTTTATAAGTCAATCACATTATGACATCACTGACTGGACCTTGAAAATGAGGGGGAAATGGCAAATTTCTCTCCTTGGTACCACCCCTGTCTAGTACAGTGTCCACTTTTAAAAAGAAATTAAAATCAAAGTGATTTCTTACTCCCGCACCTGGAGATTTCAAGATATATGTGTCAACACACACATATCTTTGAATTCAGTACATTAGTTGGCATGTTTTGATGTGAGCCCCATGTCTATAAAGTTCATAGTTCACAAGACAGTCCATAAATGCTGTTACTAGGCAAATATCTTTACAAAAAATATACCTGCTTGATTCACACTTCTAGCTTTACAATGAGGTATTTTACTTCAAATAAACCTTTACAAAGTAGGTTGAAAGATCTCAGATTTCTTCTGAGTAAGATTTTCTTTGAATTCTCTGATACAGCAGGTCATACATTTTCAGCTGTCACCTTTTAAAATAGTTATAGCAGAACTCTGAAGTAACATTACTTGTTTCTGCAACCACTCAGACACATAACAGTCATATATTTGAATGTTTCATGATGTTAGCATTAAAAAGAAACCAATCATGAGTATTTAGACTTTTAAACTGTTAGCACAGGACATATTTACAAATAACTTCTGTTTCATGAAGGGGCTTCTCCTGAGCATTGGGTTTCCATCAGGTTGAAACATGCTCTATCAGACCACATTGTTTTCAAACTTGCAGCACCTTGAGTTTCACAGAAACAATCAAAATATATGTCCATTATTAACCATCAAGTTTTCTTTCTTCTCAAAGCATTGAGTCTGTGTTAAAAGACCCCCTGACTTGCAGCAGTGAGGCAGGTTACCGTGGAGATCCATATCTTTGACCTTGGTACCAGTCAGCAGTCAGCTCAGTCTGAAAACTGTGAGGCCCCTTCTTAAGGAAAGGAGAATAATCTGAAAAGAAAAAAACTCATTTTTTTTTTCTTTTACTTTTGTGAGTCCGTTCAGGGAGACAAAACCACTTATAGTTTTAAAACAAATCCAATGTCTTGGTATCACATGACACTCAAATAACCATATCCCATAACTAAACACTAAAAAAAATTTGTTTTTATAATTAATACTTTGCTACAACAGGAGATGTAGTGTGATCTACAAAGGTTAGAGAGGTGGTCTAAGGTTTGTCAGATGAAATTCAATGCCAAAATATGCATAGTTATGCACATGGGGGAAAAAACAGGATGGGGTACTGGAAGGGAGGGGTTACACTGAGCACTCCTGCAGAGGAATGGACCTGGAAGTCATCATTAGTGAGTCTCTCAAACAATCAAACCAGTGTAGCATGACCTATAGATAGTAAAACTAATGAGATGCTGGGGTGTATCAGAAGACATACTAACAGCACAAAAAAGGTACTACTACCCCTATATAGGTCAACGGTAAGGCCGCACGTGGAATACTGTGCTCAGTTCTGGAGTCCTCACCTAAGGACATAGACATACTGGAGACAGTGCAATGCAGAGGTTACCAAGATGATTCAGGGCCAACAAGGTAGGTCTTACGAAGATCATCTCAAGGCACTGAACATGTGCTCACTGAAGACCAGGCAAGAGAGGTTGTATATGACAGAGACCTTCAAGTTCCTGAAGAGAATAAACAAGCTAAACTGTGGGGAACTATTTAGTAGGAGTAAAGGGTCAAGAACCTGAGGTCATGAGGGGGAAATTGCAGGTGAAGGTTTTAGAGGGATATGAGGAAGTTCTATTTTATGGAAAGGGTGGTGGAGTCATGGGACAGTCTGCCAGCGGAGGTGGTGGATTCCAAGACTGTAAATCATTTCAAGCATGGCTGGGACAGTGTGAAGGGTTTCGTGGTTGTTCCAGTCACTAGCACTAGGAAAGGGAGCAGGGGGACAGACCAGGATAGGATAAAACCCTGTATGGACAATAAGTCCTGGGACAGATAGGGAACTCCAGGCAGACTATAGTAGATGGACTTTTGGACTTTTTCTGCCATCAGTGCCTATGTTTTTGTTTTTCTGTAAGATTGCACTGCTACCCATTGCTTCCATTTTCCATGTTGTTCCCTTGTTCCCTTCTTACCCTCTGTTTTGAAAAAAAATATTTGTTTGAACTGCATTCCCTTGCTTGGGGGTTGTTACACTTGTTACATTGGCATTTGCTTTTGGAGGGACTGTGTGGGCCATTTTATTATTTCCTTGGGGTGATGGGCATGTGTGTCAGCATCCAGGCATCCCATACTGCTACCACTGTTGGAGGCACACCACATTTAAGCATCCCAGTCTATCCCCATTTGAAGGCTGGGAGAGGTGGTCTCTGAGGACCCCAAGCAGTGCCTACATTAATAAATTGAGCTACCTGCTTGAATCTACAACTTAGTTGACAATGGTATTTGTGATTTAACTGTTATCTTACACTGTTCAGCAGCCCTCAGGGACCCTGCTGTAGCTTCCAGTGTCAGGACATTTAAAACATTGGCCAGTTCCCTGCCCTGAGGAGTGAGGCCCAAAGTACTCACCATCTAAGGAACTGGTTACAGAAACATTTAAAAACTGAAAATCAAGGCCTAAAATGTATGTTATTTAACCTTCTTAAAAACCCTCTATCTACTATAATCTAGAGCTAAATCACTGTGCCTTCACCCAGCCATGCAGCATATGCCTTGTCATACTTATTATAAGGCGACACAACTGACTAATTTAACAGTTTGGTCTGGCAGTGATCATTTATTGGTGCTTTGTCTGTCCCTCCTTACCCAATCATGGGTCTAGCTTTCCTTCAGCTTGTCCAACACCACTGGATTCCATACCTATTGGGGTTGTCACTACTGGCCCTGAGATATACGCTGCCTGTCTTCTCATAGATTACTCAGTGGGGTCAATGGAGGGGGAAGGGGACACAGGGGTCCAGATGCCACAACAGAGTGGGAAAATGTTGGAGATTGTTTTTCTTAGTTTTTTTTTTTAACTTCTTTATTTCTTTATACAAGTAATGCACCATATCAAAAACATAGCCAGTGGATATTATACACAGATATTACTGCATAGGTCTGGGAACAGCTTGTTAGTTCAATGAGATACCTAAGTTATTGTCTATGACCCAATGCCATTTGTTGTCTTGGGTCTGTAACACACCCAAAAGAAAGCTATTTGCTGGTATTCTACAGAGTGAAGTGCATACTGTCCTCTTTAGCATACAACAAATGTCCTGCATCATCCAAAGTATGAGGTACAGTCTATTATTGTTTCATTTCTATCTCAGTGTAACAGTGGTAAGATAGATCACTTTAAGTATATTTAACATCAAACAGATTTTTTTTTTTATTTAGTTGTTTTAGCAGAAGTAGCACACTAATCTGAAAGCTTTTTTACAGGTGCAACCTGGGAGCACAGGGAAGTTAAGTGACTTGCTCAGGGTCACACAGTATGCAAGTGAAAGCTGTGGGAGTCAAACCCAGGTCTGGTCTGCTGGATATCACCAGATTTACAGCTCAGAGCCTTAAACCACTGCACTATACTGCCTCCCAGACAAACGGACATTGAACAAATAAACAAAAGGTGACATGAAAAGTCTAGCTCATGCATAATTAATGGTGAGGTGCAGCATCTGAAACAGTCTATGTAGGTGGGCCAGTACCCCTCTGATTACTGTGAAAGGGCAGATCTGCCATCCAGTTCTTCAGTTAGATTCATAAATGATAACCAGACCCCTGTGAATTTTTATGTTTGGAATTGCAGGTTGGCTGTTATTTCCTCCATTTGATAAATGACTTTCACTATGGAAACCCAGTCCTCTAATCTGGGGCATGTCTGTGAGAGCCATCGTTTAGTAATGGCCTTATCTGTAGCTGGTAACAGAATGCCTAGAATACTTTTTGATGACCGGATTTTTTTTACCTGGGGGCCAGTTGCCCAACACTAGATGTGTAAATCCAAGGAGCCTGGAAGTCTATGCAATCATTCTAAGTTTTGGGCCTAGTTCTACCCAAAGGGGCTGGATGACTGGACAATCTCAAAACATGTGAATGGGTGTTCACTACACCTCCACAGCCTCTCCAACACTATCATTATGCCCTTCTGTGTAGTGTTTGGTCTTTGAAGGGGTAAGAAAAAAGGGGCTAATTTCCACTTCAATTCCTTCAAATTATTGGAAGTGAAAGTGCAGAACACTCCCTCCCACACACTTCTCCAGTCTTGGGTTGATAGTCAAGCCTGCTTCTGCTTCCCAGACTATGTGATAGGAGGGAGGGGGTTTCTCCCTATGCTATGTGTGACACAGAACCAAAAGTGTGAAATGTACTTTGGGATATGTCTTTCACGGGCATACTCTCTCTTTAATTAAAGGATGTGGATCACACTGGATGTCCTGGAGCCTAGAGTCCTCCCAGAGGAATGAGGCCACCTGCATATATCTGAAAAAGTAAGACCTACATAAAGTGAATTCTACTTGTATTTGGGCAGATGGTTTAATAGGAAAGGAAAGGGAAAGGGGAAATTGTTTAACCAGGAAAGGCACACTAAGCCACAGCTTGTTTCCAGGTGCAACCTGGGAGCACAAGAAAGTTAAGTGACTTGCTCAGGGTCACACAGTTTGCAAGTGGAAGCTGTGGGATTCAAACCTAGGTCTAGTCTGCTGGATGTCACCAGATTTGCAGCTCAGAGCCTTAGACCACTGCGCTATACTGCCTCAATGGTACCATTGTGAACAAATTGTGAGAATCTGTTTAGACCCAGGCTCTTCCACCTAGCATAATAGTCTAGCAGGCAATTTTCAAAGGGCCTTATTTTAGGTTTTTATTGCACCTCTTGTTAGAGAAGGTTCGTCATGTTCATGAGTTAGGTATAACCTTGAGCTTCCAGGAAAAGTATGTTGTGGTGTTAGGTTTGTATCTTGGTACCTGCCATTCACCTATCTTTGTTGAGCCCCTACCCCATGAAAGTGACATCCGGCACTGTGAATGAGAGAGGCCTAACTGGCAGGGATCAATATTTCAAAAAGGTTTAAAGATATGTGTTGTTTGGTGGTGGAAATTTAATAATGACTTTTCCTTTTTCAGTTTATTGCATGTTTAGTATAAATATGTTCTGTTTAATTGCAGGAAATGGCAAGTAAACAAGTATTGGACTTACACTATCTCCAGCAAAAAGATTTCGTAGATCACACTGAGACTATGCAACTATTTGTATTAGTCGTCAAGACAGAGATGCTTCACAAAATCTTGCCAGAGGTCAAGAAACTCTGTTCAGATGTATGAAAGAAGCAGATGATAAATCATATAGAAACACTGAAATGTCAGGGGTGCTGGATGAGACAGGGTTCACTGTTGCCATTCGTCATCATCGCCAGTGCTATCAGAATTACATGAGCAAATAAAACCTTTCACACAAACACAATCTGCAAGCAGGTCATTTAGACTCAGAAAAGCCTGTAACAAGCAACCAGGAGCCAACCATGAGAACAAGACTTACATCCACAACATTTGCAGCTAACAAATGCATCATCTGCAATCGTGTGAAGAAGCATGGTGATTCACATCTTTTCCAAGTGAGAACATTTCAAATGCAAAGGAACATTCAGCCAGCAGCCATGTCTCTTAGTAATATGCATCTATTGAATAAAGTACAAAGCCAAGATCTCATAGCCTTGAAGGCTAAGTACCACAACAATTGTGTAGCTCAGCTACTGGTAAGGGCTGGATAAGCCAGTGAAACGTACTGAACAGACAGAGGAGAGCACTGATGTCTTCACAAGAGCATTTGACATGCTTGTAAACCACATTCAGGATGACTTAACATGAGGCAGGGCATTTGATATGACATTCCTGTTGACAAAATACAGAGGATATTTGGACGCATGTGATTATGCTGAATCAGGGACATACCATCCTGAAAAGTGAAGAAATATCTTGTAAGACACTTTAAAGGTTCAGCCACATTCCATCAGCCTCATTCAGCAAATGAACCAGAGCTGGTGTATAGTAGCAAAATAAATTTGAAATAAACAATCAACAAGATTGCTGAGTTTCAAAGAAAGGTCCAGGAAGAAGCAACTGAGGCAGACCTGAAGGTTCCTGATGGTGAGTATAAAAAATTTTTTTTTTTTTTTTCATGCAGCAACAACACTTCATGCATCTGCCAGAAAAGCATCAAGGATTTCCACCAACCCATGCATTGACTGTAGAGAGATTTGTTTTGAAAGAGCAGAGTCCCTAGTGCCTGCTGATCTGTACCAGTTTCTGAGTCTGGTCATGATGGGTAAACCAGCAGAACATATCCGAAACACTCCCTGATGCACACAGGAGAGTCTTAGCAGTAGCTCAAGATATAATCTACAGTGCTTCAAATTCTCACTGTAAAACACCAAAGCATATTGGACTAGCCATATCAGTCCACCAGCTGGCTAGGAGTCACCAGTTGTTGGATATGTTACACAGTCAAGGGCATTCCCTGAGTTATGATTATGCTTGCAGAGTCGAGACATCCACAGCAAGTGCCATCACGTCATCAATTACAGAAGGTGGAACATTTCTTCCAACAAACATCATGCCTGGAATATTTGCACATGCTGCAATGGATAACAGCCATATCAGTCCACTATTTGGCTAGGAGTCACCAGTTATTGGATATGTCACACAGTCAAGGGCATTCCCTGAGTTATGATTAATGTTTGCAGAGTTGAGATATTCACAGCAAGTATCATCATGTCATCAATTACACAACAAGGTGGAACCTTTCTTCCAACAAACATCATGCCTGGAATATTTGCATATGTCGCAATGGATAACATAAACATAAATGAAGGAGCTTGGACTGGTCAAAGAACAACACGTTTTCTAGGCAGCTTGCTGTATCAGGACAATTTGGGGTCCAATGTGTCTGTTGGATCAAGACCTAAGGGGAAAAGCTGTGAGCAAACTTACATGCCTTGGTGTTCTAGAGTGTCCCAACCAATTCAAGAGAAAGGGCCCACTCAGTCACCTGTCTGGTGAAATTGATAAAAAGTCTTGGTGTTTAACAAATCAATTCACATCTTTGATGCTCAACAGAGACAGGGTATTTGCTCATTTATGCCCCACAAAGATCTTCACTCTTGAGTTTCAACCCCTACAACCAGAGGATCAAAGTGTATCAAGTTGGGGCAGATTTCATGCAATCCTTTATTACAGCTTAAAAGAGGAAATATTCAAAACCACAACTGGTTACAATCCTCTAGTACCAAGCCTTCCCACCCACAAGGATACTATATACACAGGATTAAAAAACAATCAAGAAACAGATGCAGACGCTGGGCCTGGAAACCCCAGTGATAACTTTACACCTTCAGTTGTACATCAGTGCCCAAGAAGTCTGTTTCTGCAACTAAGAGGAGCTGAAGCATCATGTTTTGAGAATGAGAGGATTCCACATCATGGAGCTCTACTGGAAGATACTTGGCAAATACTATGCAGACAGTGGATTTGAAGATTTTCTAGTTGAGGCAAAGGTATTTGGAACAAATGCTGCAGCTGTGATTATGCAGGGAAAAACTACAAACATTGTACATTAGCCCACAAGCTGAAGTTTGAAGCCATGTGCCAGCTACAGTGGTAAGCATTCTTTACCTGGGTAGTGCAGAAGAAAAAAATACAGTCAGGGGATACAGATCAAACTGAGCTGAAGTGCAAAAATGCTTAGCAACTAATGGCTGCGATAGCAACAGAAGATGAAATGAATGAGGAAAATAGCTTTGTTGATGCATTTCAGGACCTTGAAGCCATGCTAAAAACTCTACAAGGTGATTTCAAGGAGTTAATTAACCAAGGGCAAAATCAACAGTCAATATTTCACTTCTGGCAGCAGTATATCACAGAGGTGCAAATCACTCCTGATTACATTGCAACAGAAAATTCCAAACTGGAACCAGCACCTACAATGCTTTGGTGACATCCTTTACTATGCCTTCACATACAATCACCAAAACTTTACCAGATGGGGTCCTGTTTCTGCTTCCCGAGACTCCACCAGCAGTGCATGAGCAATTTGCCAATGCAAAGCATGTCATGACATGATCAACCTCTGCCTGCTTTAACAGCATCTGGTCAGACTTAGGCCTGGAACAAGCTGTGGTCAGGGGGGAATTTTCAGAGAAATCAAGAAAAGAAACCTATCTCAACCCTAAATACACTGTATGTTAGAAACAAGTGCATACACCAATTCCATATATATTGTTTTGTATTTATTAACATACATTGTATTCCAGACTTCAAAATTCCATAAAAATGAGCTCCAAAACATTTTTAGTAACATTTCAGAACACAAGTTCCTTCATCAGACTGTGGAGCTATTTCTGTAATATATCAGAGAAAATAAACATAAATTTTAAATCCATACTAAATAGCACTTATTCATTATTCAACAACTTTTTCATTTCAAAGTCAAAATCATTTCAAAACTAAATAAAATAATTTAAACTCAGGTGGGACTAACCTGGATAATATAACGAATCACCTAAAGTGTGTCTGCAATGGGGGGAGATGATTTTTTCTATTAAGAGATGCCCAAGACTTTCTTTATCTGTTTATAAAAAAGGAGAATTGTATTCAATCTTCAGCCCATAGCATCATTTAAACTGATATTTATTTGAAAATATAAAATATGTCAGTAATAATTAATCAGTGCACCTCAATTCATGCCTTTTATAAATCACATCTCTGTTAGTCCTTAACGTATCAAACTCCACTGTGTTCTATAATAGAGAAAGTATATATAAGGACCAGCACGAGATGTTAATTATCAAAATAAAATGCTTCTTACTTAGAATTTAAACCAATGTATTTCCTCTTACCTATTAGGAAAACTTTGCAAGAATGCAAGAAATGTATTTTTTCAAGTTTGGTTCAGCATCGGTTAAGGCAAGAACCAATGTAAGATGCACGTTTTCAAAGAAACATATATTTATTTTCATTTCTTTATACTATTCCCCCTTTTTCTTTAATAATAACATTTCTACAACAAAAGTTGGCAGAATAACATTAAGTTCACATTTAACACCCATACCATATCTATTCATACAAAAGCTCTCTAAAATATCAAGCCCATTTCGGGATAACTTCTGCCTATTACCATCTATATCCCATTCTTGTAATCCTCTTACTGTTTCTCACATTGTATTATAATCCTGTATTGAGTCTTATGCTGCAATTACTATATGATTGTATCACTGTGATTTTTTTTTAAGTTCTGTATATCACCTCAGAATCTATGTAATACAGTACTAAGCTAAGTACATTAAGGTATGGGGGACTCCCCTTGCTTAATGCTTTGGAGAGTTTCATTTATTTGAAGGGGCTGCTCTAGGTGTCATCATTCAGTGACCTCAGCACGTCTAGCATGCACAGCTGAAGGCTCAGCCCCTTCCTTTACTTTATTAGCACCTGCAGAGAAGTAAGGTGCCCATTAGAAGTCTGTAAGCATGGTCTGCTAATGGCGGTGGGTTTCCTTTGAATTAAACAGCTTTTGTTAAATGCACTCTGTGGCCATATGGATATTTATTTTCATAAATCTGTACCGAAAGGTAAGGGGATCATCTTCAGCTGAATATTTTTTATATCATATTTGTTTCTTTGAAAACGTGTGTCTTACATTGGTTCTTGCCTTAACAGACGTTGAACCAAACTTGAAAACATACATTTCTTGCATTCTTGTGAAGTTTACCTAATAGGTAAGAGGAAACACATTGGTTTAAATTCTAAGTATGAAGTATTTTATTTTGATAATTAGCATCTTGTATTGGTCCATATATGTACTTTCTCTATTATAGAACACAGTGGGGTTTGATGCTCATGTTAAGGACTAACAGAGATGCGATTTATAAAAAGGACGAATTGAGGTGCATTGATTAATTATTACTGACATATTTTATATTTTCAAATAAATATTGGTTTAAATGATGCTATGGGCTGAATATTGAATACAATTCTCCTTTTTTTATAAACAGATAAAGAAAGTCTTCAGCATCTCTTAATAGAGAAAATCGTTCTTCTCTTCTCCCCCATGGAAGACACACTTTAGGTGATTCATTATATTATTCAGGTTAGTTCCACCTGGGTTTAAATTATTTTATTTAGTTTTGAAATTATTTTGACTTTGAAATGAAAAAGTTGTTGAATAATGAATAAATGCTGTTTAGTATGGATTTAAAATGTATGTTTATTTTCTCTGATCTATTACAGAAATAGCTCCACAGTCTGATGAAGGAACTTGTGTTCTGAAACATTACTAAAAAAAATTTGGAGCTCATTTATATGGAATTTTGAAGTCTGGAAGACAATATATATTAATAAATACAAAACAATATATATGGAATTGGTGTATGCACTTGTTTCTAACATACAGTGTATTTAGGGTTAAGATGGGTTGCTTTTCTTGACTTCTCCGATTTTTCCTAACTACCTATCTCCCCATTGATTGTAAAAAAAATTTGTATAAGGAACCTTGGGAAACTTTTCTGTTGTACCTTGTTTTACATTATCCATGTGGAGGGGTTTTTCATTTCCCTAAATCATTTAAATGATTTAGTCTGTCTATCAGATATTTAATTACACTTGATAAGGACTAATTAATTTATTGCAATGACTACATTTGCAGAAATAGGCAAAACTACAGATAATATATCTACAGCACTAAGCATCAATCGGGAAGAAGCCACTAGAATTATGGGACTGGTAAAAAGCAAACGCCATTTAGGACAAATTGAGACTACAAATATACCTAAAACAATGATTAATAAACTGGAATCATTAAAGGAAAGATAAATTAGGTTGGACTGGTATGCAGTCACTCTGTTAGAGTATATGACACAAAAGAGAATTCCTAGGGGTTTGAAAATGTTAGTTAATTCACAATTAGGGTTTTCACCTGATGGTTTTCAATTTAAATGGGATGGTATATGCTCAAAATGTTCCTTTGATTTCATGTTGCTTTTCACAGAAACATTAACAACTGAGCAGGGCAAATTATTAGAGGAAATTAATTATTTAGAATCTAAAATAAAGGAAACAGTGGACACTTCACAACTTAAATTACTCTCAGATAAAATTGAGAAATCTCTATCAGAATATGATAAACACATTCAGAACATCAAGATAGGTGAATTTAAAAGAGATATGAATGATTAAAAAATGTGAACATTATATTCATGAAAAAAATCGGAACAACATACAAATGTATATGACCTCAACACTTCATATACTAGTCCTGCCACTTCAGATTCTGATAGTTCTGATCAGTCCATGAATAGAGATATTTTGAATGGAAGTTTTTTTAATAGACATAACAGATGCTTTAACAGACCCTATGGGAGGGTTTTATACTCCTAGAAGATTTCTGTATGAAAGAGATTATTATGATGTTCCCAGAAAAGCTTGGCAACCAACAGATAGAATGAGCGATAGAGAGGGATTTTCAGAGAGGCACAGAGGAAGCTAGACCATCAGGAACATGCAGAAAAGAAAAAGATATAGAAAATGTAGAAAGAGACAAAGAAACGGTACATGAACTCAGATTGAGACACCATCAGAATTGATCATTTTCAATCTTTCATCACATGCACTAACACCCTTAGAAAAGAAAGTATTAGGTTATGGTCTTTCTTTCAGTCTCACTGAGAGGTTGAATCCTTTTGAAATGAAACTTGATTTGGAAAAGTTTTTTCGTAAATTGAGGTTGAAAGGCATTTTTGGAATAAAACCACAGATAGTGATAGATGAAACTGAAAAAAATGAGAGATATCTTATTAAACAGGCTTTAGGAGTTAAGTCACAATTTGATCCTGTTAATTTCATCCCAGCTAACATCACTAGTTACATCAGAAAAGTTAATATGGAAATTGATAAAATGGTATCAGAAATAAAAACAAAGAAACCCAAATACAATTTAACCAAAGAAGAATGTGATGCTTTGGAAAAATTAAGCACAGATGAAAACATCATTATTAAGCCTGCAGATAAAGGAGGTGGGATAGTTATTATGGATAGAGAAGATTATAGGAAAGAATGTCTAAGACAGCTAACAGATGAGACTACATATGAAAGAGTTAACAATATTCCACTCTCTGCCCTTAAAACAAAAATTAGAGAGTTAGTTACAGAGGCTAGTGACAGAGGGATTATTGAACAATGGACCATGGAAGAATTAATAAATCAAACACCTAGAATACCTCTTTTGTATTGTCTTCTGAAAATACACAAAAACACTGAACCACCCCCTGGTAGACCCGTTATATCTGGGATTGGCTCTATAACTGAACCCCTATCTATTTTTGTAGACCATTATTGCAATCATTTGGTATTTGATACATGGTCCCATTTGAAAGACAGCAAACATTGTATTCAGATTTTGGAAGACCTTAATGTAACAGGAATTACCTCTGATCGCAGCCTATTGGTAATATTAGATGTTAAAAATCGCTATACTAGTATCTCTCATGATGGAGGTCTAGAAGCGTTAGACGTCTTTTTATCTATTAGGGACAAAATAAACCTGATAAAGATTTTTTATTGCAGCTCACTAAAATAATACTAGAAAATAACTATTTCTCATTTGAAGATCAGAAATATCTACAGAAAGTTGGAACAGCAATGGGAGTGACTTTAGCCCCACTTATGCAAATTTATGTATGGCATATTTTGGAAAGCAATATTTAGAATCTGATACCAATCCTTTTAGATCACAAATCATTACATATAAATGTTTTATTCATGATATACTGACCATCTGGGATGGAACATTGCAGGAAATGAAATCTTTTAAAGACTATTTGGAAACAGCAATAGGAATTTGGTCTTTACAATGACTTGTGACACAGAAGAAATAGCTTTTTTGGATCTGAAAATTTTAAAAAGAAATGGTAATTTTTTCACAGATCTATATAGAAAATACACTACAAGAAATATAGCACTTCATTCCAAAAGTTGTCACCCAAAAAAATCTAAAAGAAAATATCCCATATAGCCAAATGCTTAGGGTAAAAAGAAATAGTAGTATTCCTGATAGATGTGAAAACAATTTAAATGAGCTAACACAGAGATTTGTTACAAGGGGTTATTCGAATAAATCACTGGAAGCAGCCCGAAGAAAGGTAGACTCCAGGGAATGAGATAGCCTTATTTGAGATAAGGTTCAGTGTTCAAACCCCCCGGATAAAATCACTATGTCTACCCAATACTCAAAAAGCTTGGTCAAAATTAAACTTTTTATTTTATCAAACTGGAACATATTACAAACCAATGAGACTGGTCTTAAGATTTTTGAACACAAATCTTGGGTTACTGCACGCAGAACAACAACAATCCAAAATAATATTGTGAAAATACAACATTGGAAACAGGACAGAGAAGGTATGGGGTGGTTAAAAAATGAGATAAAAGGTTTCTTTCCTTGAGGTAATTGTGTTCATTGTAATAGTGGCAAAAAACGAAGACAATCAGAAGCACTTGGGATGATAAGGAGTATTATATCAGAGATTTTATCACTTGTAATTCTGATTATGTAATCTATTGCATTGTTTGTCCATGTGCATTATATTATATTGGAGAAACTACCAGACCTTTAAAAATGCAGATTACAGAACATAACAGCAATATTAGAAGAGGGGATTTTAGGTTTTCTTTAGCTAAGCATTTCATTGAGAGACATCAAATATCAAGTCTGAAGTTCTTCAGTATTGAAAGAATATAAGAATTGCCAAGAGGAGGAAGGAGAGAAACAGCATTATAGAAATGGGAAGCGTGGTGGATTTTCACTCTCAAAACACATCTGCCAAGATATAGACTAAATGAAACTTTAAACTGGTCCATTTTTGACTGAATGTATCTAGACATGTCATTTTTTGTATAATGTCTATTAATTCATGTTTTTTATAGCATCATTTCTTATAACAATATAGTCCCTTTTTAGTTTCTTTGTAGTTTTATATTTATTTTTGTTTCTTTATACTATTCCCACTTTTTCTTTAATAATAGCATTTCAACAAACAAAAGTTGGCAGAATAACATTAAGTTCACATTTAACACCCATACCATATCTATTCATTCAAAAGCTCTCTAAAATAATATCAAGCCCATTTCGGGATAACTTCTGCCTATTGCCATCTGTATCCCTTTCTTTTAATCCTCTTACTGTTTCTCTTATTGTATTATAATCCTGTATTAAATCTTATGCTGCAATTACTGTATGATTGTATCATTGCGACTTTATTTTTAAGTTCTGTATATCACCTCAGAATCTATGTAATACAGTACTAAGTTAAGTACATTAAGGTATGGGGGACTCCCCTTGCTTAATGCTTTGGAGAGTTTCATTTATTTGACCGGGCTGCTCTAGGTGTCGTCACTCAGTGACCTCAGCACATCTAGCATGCACACCTGAATGGCCCAGACCCTTCCTTTACTTAATTAGCACCTGCAGAGAAGTAAGGCGCACATTAGAAGTCTCTGAGCGTGGTCTGCTAATAGCGGTGAGTTGTCTTTGAATTAAACGGCTTTTGTAAATCCACTCCATGGCCATATGGATATTTATTTTCATAAATCTGTACCAAAAGGTAAGGGGATCATCTTCAGCTGAATATTTTTTTATATTATATTTGTTTCTTTGAAAATGTGCATCTTACATTGGTTCTTGCCTTAACAGATGCTGAACCAAACTTGAAAAAATACATTTCTTGCATTCTTGCGAAGTTTACCTAATAGGTAAGAAGAAATACATTGGTTTAAATTCTAAGTAAGAAGCATTTTATTTTGATAATTAGCATCTCGTACTGGTCCTTATATATATTTTCTCTATTATAGAACACAGTGGAATTTGATACTCACATTAATGACTAACAGATGCGATTTATAAAAGGCACAAATTTGAGGTGCATTGATTAATTATTACTGACATATTTAATATTTTCAAATAAATATTGGTTTAAATGATGCTATGGGCTGAAGATTGAATACAATTCTCCTTTTTTATAAACAGATAAAGACTTGGGCATCTCTTAATAGAGAAAATCGTTCCGCTCCCCCCCCCATTGCAAACACACTTTAGGTGATTCATTGTATTATCTAGGTTAGTTCCACCTGAGTTTAAATTATTTTATTTAGTTTTGAAATGATTTCTTTGAAATGAAAAAGTTGTTGAATAATGAATAAGTGCTATTTTAGTATGGATTTAAAATTTATGTTTATTTACTCTGCTCTATTACAGATATAGCTCCACAGTCTGATGAAGGAACTTGTGTTCTGAAATGTTACTAAAAAATTTTTGGAGCTCATTTATATGAAATTTTGAAGTCTGGAAGACAATATATATTAATAAATACAAAACAATATATATGGAATTGGTGTATGCACTTGTTTCTAACATACAGTGTATTTAGGGTTGAGATAGGTTTCTTTTCTTGACTTCTCTGATTTTTCCTAATTACCTATCTCCTCGTTGATTGTAAAAACATTTTTTATAAGGAACCTTGGGAAACCTTTCTGTTGTGCCTTGTTTTACATTATTCCGGAGGGAGTTTTCTCACTTTCTGTTCAGCCTGGAAATAAACTTATTATTTGAAAATGTGTTGTTCCTCTCTACATGTGTACAGTGCATGCCTTCAGGAATGAGATTCAGTAATAGGAATACATTCTTGACCAGCAACCTTAGTGTGTACAAAACAATTATACAATGAAATTTTGGTATAATTTTTAAGGAAATGGAAGAAAAGTGAGATCAATAAAGAACATAATTAGTTAAGATGCTATTAGACATGATTAGTGGACATAATGTTTGACAAATTGGTTTTAGATGTTGTTTTACTTATATTTAGGGTTCATTTATGGGTATTTAGGTTCACTTTATTCAAATGTATTTTAGCAATTTACAAAAATTGGAAACTAATACCCAAACTATACAAATATGATGCTAAAAATAACAGTTTTACAATTTCTTCCAAACTCTGGATTTACTCGGCTTCATCTTTTTTCAGCTATATTGTCCAGATTTTCTCTTCAAAATTCAATATTATCGACCATGTGATGAACACCACGACATACTTCTTCTGAAAACTGATGAGCAGAGCTATCTTACGCAACAATCAAACCTTCTCTAACCAGGGAGTGCAACAGGATGAATATTTTGAAAATTTGCCGCTAGACTATAAGCATTATCTGTCTTAGGAAAGGTAAACTCTAAGTATCTATGTGTGGTGTAAAACAATTGTCAGTGTTCTTCACCAGGATAAATGCACTGATTCCCACAAGTGTGTTTTTGTTTTCATCAGATGGGGATAAAGTTAAATAGAGTTCATGGCAAAGACCTAAAAAGTTCCAGTATGGCATGTGGTTGTCAATGAATATGTTTACAAATAAGGAAACTTTAGCACTACTAACATTTCTAATTTGGGAGCTTTTGTGCAAGGTCATCTGAGATTCACACTGTGAGGTGCAGATGCTCATGTTAGCTGTGATAAACAATGCTGAGCCACAGAAAAAAACATAACTGAAATCATGGTGCTTGTGTACAATAATTATCCTTGGTTGTGACAGTGGTTTAAGAAAACAATAACACAAAACAGGGTGCACAGTTGTGCTGTAAAAATTGTACAACCTTTAACTGGCCCAGTGGCACTGAGGGTTGTGGCGCTGGATGCCATACCTCATGCCACACCAGTGACCCGGGTTCGGGAATGAACCTGGGCTGCTGGGGGTTGGCAGGGGTAGAGAGGATTGAGCATCCTGAGGACTGCTCTTCTCTCTCTGGGTAAGGGGACTAGTCATCCTGCCCACTGACTGTCCTCTAGTGGTGGCTGGAGGGCAGTATGGGTTGGGAGGCTTAGAGGCAAACATGCTTACATCAGAGGGAGGGAGAAAATAGAAAAAGGCCAGGACTCCACGGACCAGTGATGGCCCGATCGCTCTGGTGAAGTCTGCCCCCCACCACCAGATATGCTGTACCGGGTGGTGAGGGACTGCTGGCACCCCTCCACCTGGCCCTGCCATGGAGGGGGAATCCGTGGTTGAACCTTGGGAGGGCAGATAAGCTAGAGATCAGGCCAGAGGATGTACCCCCCTCTGTGGGGGGGGTCATAGCCTCATGGCACCTGTGGAAAGGAGTCAAATTAGTAATAAAAAATTGTACAATCTATGTGGGTTATGGGGCATGAGGCAAAGCTGAGTTTACAGGCAATGAGAAGCTTGCTGGGTTTTGGTGGCCAGCTGATCAGACTACTACCCTAGCCATTACTGAAGCAGCAGCTGTTCATTCTCTTGGGTTTTAGCTGATTTTGTGTTTGGGAAGTTGCTCACCCATCCTTCCTTTTGTTGTTGTTTCTTTTGGGTTTTTCCTATGCCTCTAGTGCTGACTGTTTCTCCCTGTGCCTAGCTCATGATATTTGCCTCCACCATTTTACTTACCATACCATGTTATAAAATGCATACAATTTGGCCATCCACTTCTTTGACCAGTGATTTTAACCTGCCCACCACTGCTCTGTAACTGGCTCCAGCTTCTTCTCTGCACTTTCTGCTCAGGTGCTGAGGAAAGTCCTCATTTTTGGCACACAAGAAAATTCATTATATGAGAGAGATGAGTGAGCATTCAGGACAGGCTCTTGATACAATTAAGCACTCCTGGGGAGGTAGACATAAATACAGAGTACAGACTGTATTGTTTCTCTTTGGATATGCTTTATTGGAATATTTCAGGTATCATCCATACTTTGTTCTCTCTCTCAGAGACATTCATAAAGTGCATAACCTATGTGCAAACATTCCAAAGACTCCTCTTATGCAACAGTGCAAAAACATTTCATGACAGCCTAGTACAGGAAAAACAGCCAACCCCTCACAGTACGCCACCCACATACCCTGGCGCTTTGCTCTAGGAGCTTCTTCAAAGGCTGGGCAGGATTTTCAAAGCATGATGCAGGGATTGTGTCCAGCCCTACACCATGACATTTAGGGTCTGGTGGTGCACCAAATCCCTCACAGCAACTGCACTGATTGTACAATTTTGGGTGCAGTTGCAACAGTTTCCATGATTTATGGCAGCTTGTGCCAAATATCTGGCTCAAGCTCTGTAAAAAAAGCCCTCAGGACTGCCACAAATTAGACCACAAAAAGTTGGTCTAACTTGCAGCAATTGCTGCACAGGCTAGAAACTCCCGTTAGATTGCCAGAAGCCCCATGCGCCGTATCGTCGGCACACTTGGGGCTTGCGGCAATCTAAGGCTTTTAAAAATTCTGCCCCCTGGTTTCTTACTTAGTGTGCTGTTTAAATATCCTCAAACAAGTCACATTACCTATTACCTCACTTAATAGTAAGGTCTCGATCTTCTGACCTCTGATTATTAACCAGTTGGATACACCCAAAGTGCAACCGTGACATAAACATGTGAAAGATTTGAACATATAGATTTAAAACCATAGTTTTGAGCCAAATTATCAGGATCAGCACATCTGAAGCAAAGAGGCAGTTCATATGATGGATTAGGAGTGGCAGACCACTTGATCACTTGCCACATATACAGAAATTATGAATGGTGTGCTCACCGTAGATTCCCATAATAGCTTCACTTATTTTCAATCCACTTGATCGATTTTGACTTTTTGGTGCAACTCACTTCCTACCATCAAAGGCTATTCCTACACCTGCTTTCATTCCCAAAGGGCTTTCATTATGTAAACAAGAACAAAAGCAAAGAAACAGTACTAGTAATAGATAAATTACCGCTTGCATCCACTCTCTCAGCTTTTTTTTTATTTAGTTTTTGTTGACCAGGAGAGGAGAGGAGAGGAGAGCTAGGCAATTCTGCCTTTCTTCAGCCTTGTCGGGGTAGGATGGGATACAGATGGAAATTGACATAGTAAATCAGGTTGAGCTTATTACTTAGTGTCAATACAGTCAACTATTTACACAGGGATTGTATATCAGAAGACTTACTACACGGAGGAAAAGATACGAGAGGGATAAGTCATTTAATTTAATAGTCTTGAGATCATTCTATGCACAAGTGCATGTAAAACCAATCCTAAACACTTCAGAAAGATTCCATATGGGGCAATTTTACTAAATATGTCATTTGTGCCAAGTAGTATTATCTTCATGCAATATCAGCCTTGCATTTGGATTATTTCTAGGTTCCATAAACAGTGAGGTTATGATATAGAATTACCCCTTATACCAATTATATGGACTGTTGCCTTATTCACCACAGTAGCAGAAATGGTTTGTAGTCAGTTATGTCATTGTGACCCTGAGGCCTCAGACAGCTAAATTTCCATATCCATTTTGATTCCTTTTGTGACAATTTTTGCAAGCAGTCTCCTCCCTCAAATACTGTTTGATGTGTTTGAGCCCCATAAATTTAAAATGGCTGGGGCTGCCACCATGATAATTCTTAAAATACAGTTCCATCAGCTTATTCTCAGTCTTATTAACACACCTGATTTTCTCCTGTACTCTTTTCTTTAAGAAATGTATATTCTGCCCCACATTCATTTGCACGCAGGAGCACATCATGCAGTATATTTTTATTTTATTCTTTGGTAACCAGGTAAGGCCCACTAGGCACAGGTGCGTGTTCTCAGGGGTGACCCTGGGGCACTGAGGAGGTTAAGTGACTTGCTCAGAGTCACACAGTATGCAAGCGGAGGTTGTGGGAATCAAACCCAGAACTGTCTGCTGGATGTACCAAGCTCATTCACAGCTCATTGCTCTTACTTCTAGACTTTACTGCCAGCCCCTCACATAACACAGTTTATAAACTCATTAACCTCAAATTTTGCTCAGTTGATGGATGATTGAACTGTTTGCCAGGGGATCCATATCAGCAAACAATACATCTCTTGCAAACTTGGAAACCCCTAGGTAGACTAGAAAACCAGGTTATCCTTTCACTTGATTCAGCTGTTTGGAACCTGCTTTTGACAACTTTATTCTTTAAGTTCTGTGGTCTAAATGAAATCCACATTTTTTCTCCAACTTATAGACCAAGCTCTCAATCATTTAAGAAAATAGGCCAGTATCTATAGATCACAACTCCTATTTTCCCAGCCACTGAATTGAATTCTGTACAAAATGTAAGCAGGGCTACTTCTGAATTTTTTTTTTTTTTTTTTTTAGGCTCAGTCAGTTTCCTTCTATTTAGTAGACTCACTCTTGATTGTGCCTCTTTAAGGCTCTGTTTCTTATACCCTCTTGCTAGGAAAATCTTTCCTCTAGTGCCAGTGATAGAATTTCAAAATCCTCATTCCCACTGCAATTCCTCCAAGTACAGAGGAACTGACTAAAATGTATGAAGTTCTTCAAAGAAGCTGGATGGGTGCTCATTGTTTGCAGCAATGAGTTAGTAACACTGGGTTTTCAAATGGTTTTTGTTCTTACCTTTACGTTAAGACTCCCTTGAGACTGAGATCGAGAAAATTCACTGTTTCCAAAGTAACAATGGAGATGAACTTAAGGTTCACTTGATTTTCATTTAACCACTGTAACAACTCATGTGCTCACTCTACTGTGCCCCTCCATACACAGAAGACATCATCGATGTATCGCAGCCACAGGATGATGTCATCTGCATATGGAAAGTCAAACAAGAAAATAGTTTCCATTTCCCATAGCCCCCAAAAGATATTTGCATACGATGGGGCCATACAGGTCCTCATGACTATACCCATCATTTGAATATAAAACAAATGATTAAACTCAAATGCATTGGATCTTAGAATGAAATCCACACTTTCTATCAAAAATCTTGCTGGAGCCACTGACCTATTCTGGTTGAGAAAATGGTGGCAAGCAGAAATCCCATCCTCATGCCTGACAGAGAAATACAGCACCTCCACATCAATGAAGACCCATTAGCAACTTTCAAGCCAAGGGGACACAATTTGAAGATAGAGTGGAGATGGCTCAGGGGCAATGTAAGGTAGTATTTTTTTCACAGAGAGGGTGGTGAACCCATGGAACAGCCTGCCTGAGGAGGTCATGGGGTCAAAAACAGTGGGGGAATTCAAGAATGAATGGGACAGACATAAGGCAATTCTGTTGGGGGGTAGGAAGAAGTAGGCTGTTGGTTAACTAGGACCTGCAGCTTATCCAATAGATAGGGAAATGGGCAGACTAGGTGGGCCAAGAAGTCCTTATCTGCCATCAAAGTCTAAGTTTCTATGTTTCTATATGCCACTCAAAATCATTTAGTTTGTATAACAGGTTACCCATGTCTCTGAAGTGAGATCTCAACTTCACCATCTCCTGTTTTAGGAAGAAATCTATAAAAAAACAGATACAGTAATTTATCCATAAGCTGTCCCACCCCAGGGACAATCAGGTGAACTGGAGGCATTTCCACAATTTTGAGGATTTTTGAGAGGGCACTGAAAACAGGCAATGTAGGATTGGTATTCCTTTTTTTTTTTTTTTTTTTTTTTAAATATATTCCCTGTGATGTCCCTTGTACTCCTTGCCCCTTCCAACAAATTCAATTATAAGCTAATAGTGCTATTGATATCATTGTATTTACTTATACCTCATTAAGGTTCATTAGCTACAGTGCTCATCATATTAGCCTGCTTCCACCTTCTAAGGTATTCTTAAAAGAAACTGTACGTCATGTCCTTCACAGACACTCTAATACTCCCAATGCTCAGTACTTGTCAAGTTATGTCACATAATCAAAATCAAACTTCTGCAGTGTTGCCTCCAACTTGCTAGCAGTCACATCTAGGACATGTGGTTTCTTCGTTTCTGCTGCCCACAGGGCATCCAAACACTAGCAGCTTTAACTGCTTACAGTTTTGCTTCCTTGCAATATGCTTTGTCTGTTCTGCTCAGCATAGGGTCATTGAAGGTCTTACATCTCAAGTGTTCTTACTGGATGCATCATTACTGTTAATGCAGACTGCCTTAAACCTATGTTCTGGCATTTGCAGCCTAGTAATGTCAGGATGTCATGGGTCATTCACCAATAGTGAATTCCCAGGTTTGGCTATTTACCTTCTGGTACCACAACCTAGTAATACAATACATTATTTTTCATTTACTGAAACTTAACAAGTTAGGATCAGCTAGGGACAAACATTCAGAAGTGAGGGAACTTGAATCTGTTCATTCAGGTCACTCTCTTCAAATAGTCTCTTTAAAATCCATTCTAGTATACAAGGAATGAACCATTGTCAGAATTGTAAAGTATTAAAATACCTTAAAGACCAATTATCTGCAAAAAAGAGAGATCTTTTTGCCCTCTTATCAGCCATTCTCCAAGCTAGCACAAGTGAAGCAAACCCTCCTGAGCTTCTTCTGACAAAAAAATTCCTTAAACGAGCTTTGGGACTTCAATCTCTAAGTCAGTTGTAATCTTAAAAACTAAGAATCTAAAGTGTTTTCATTAGAACAAGACTGCCTCCAAATCCTGCAGTTCCAGGGCCTTCTTCAGCCCCCATTCTTGCATCAGCCATGCCTAACCCAGCACCTACTCTATTCATTCCTACTCCTTAACCCAAACTTCTAAACAAAAGTCCTCTTACTTCAGTCCAGATGTCTCCTTCAGGATCTTCAGACCAAAACCAAGGTTATAACTCTATACCTCATATACCATCAGCTTGCCCAACTCATCTCATACCCAAACCTCTAAGGAAAGATATTATTGCTGGAAGGATGTGAACCTTGTTACCTTCTTGGTCTTTTCTCATGAAACCATTGAAAATTGAGTTAGTTCTTGTGCTGACATTTCAGTTGTTTTAAAGGCCAATGATCCTCAATTGCTTAAACTTTGTTATCACCTTCCCCATATAGAGGGAGACATACTTTGCAAAGCCCTTCCTAATTATAAAGAAAACTGGATGTACATTTATATTCAATTGTTGATCTTGCAATTCATTATGGAGAAACAGATTTGTATGACTACCACAAAGCTTCTGCTGCCAGATCTGCAACCATGCTTGAACATTTCAACATGCATTTCCTGGGCCATGCTGTACAACACACTATTCTACTGGCCAGAAAGCCTTGTCCTGTTCTATTTATGGATCTCTCTCCCTCCCCCCGTCCCCTTCTCTCTTACCAGTCCATACTCTTCCACTCACTGTTCAAGATCAGCCATCCACTTCACTACTTTCAGTTCTGTCCACTTTTACTAGAACTCCAGGAGTCTTCTTCACTATCTTGACCCTAGTAGACAAATGGGGTCATCAAACTGTAATAGCAGCTGGTCATCCTTTGTTTGTTTTTTTGTTGGGTTCAGAAATTACAAAAATTTTGGAAATTAAAAGGATATTTTTCAATTTTACCTTAACTTGTTTCATCATCCCCCCCCATCATCTGTCCTGAGTCCCTTCCTAGAATCAATTTATTCAACTTAATAAAAACATAAAGGACTTTATATTAACCTCTGTTTAAATATAGCATAAAGGGTTGCCAAATTTATCTTCAGAAACATAATGTACAGTAGCCTTTCCAAACTGTAACAGTCAATCAGTAGGTTGAGCCATTTTATATAAGGTGGTGGATTTACATCTTTGCAATGGAGCAAAAGTATCTTCTTGTGTTGATGACAGCTAAATCAATAAACTTTTTTCTATGTTTGTCATATTGATCTTGTGGAGTCAAAGAGCTTTCAAAAATCAAAATCCTTGGGTAAAATGGGAAGTCCACTCCCAGTGCACCACCACTACAGTTCAAAACCCTGTTCAAATAAATGATTATTGATAGAGAAGTTATTAACATGAGACAATGTTCTTCTACTGCTTGTGCAACATTGACAGTTATCAGAAAGATCTGAAGAAAATTAATTGAGTTTAACTGGAGTATGGTAAACTCTATGAATAATGTTATTACATATTTAGTTTTTGTTTACCAGGTAAGGTACACTAGGCAGACATTTGCCTATTTTCAGGCACGACCCAGGATATTACAAGGTAGAGTTACAGTCATAACAATGAAAAACAGTGGAACACATTGGCTCTGTATTTCAGTTCATACAGTACAAAGCTAAGCATGACCATTTAAATTCTTGGGCTAGGGAAAACATGCAGTAGAATGATATATCCAGCTAGTATACATTGCATAGGGCACAAGGTAATAGATACAGTGGGAAAACAAATACAAAAGAGTGAATGATGCAGTGTACATACAGTGCAGTAATACATACAAAAGGCTTATTCATCATAGTAGAATTAGCTCATCCAAAACCTTAGAGCAATGTTGCATTGAATTTGCCTAAATTTATTGCATTTGCTAACCTTTTTAGGAGATGCTATTATTTCTAACCAATGTGCGTCTGACAGACAAAACTGTAGTTCTTTATTCCATGCTCTTCTTAAACTTCACAGGTCATCCTGACCATAATCTACTAATATATACATTTTGCTATCATCTTTTCACTGGCTCTATTAAGTAGAAACAAAAAAATCAAGGTGGGGGGAACAAAGGGATCTTATCCAGCTTACCCCAAATTTTCTATAACAAATCTCAGATCGGCCAATATCACATAATATATCCTTTCAAAAGAGAGTAGGTTTCCTTAATAACCTCAACCTTGGCCAGTTTTCTATTTCTAAAGAGCTGTGCAAACTGACTTAAACCCTTTTAATTCTAAATTTTTAAGTAAATATTGCTTGAAGAGGATGGGGAATTTGAATTCTGAATGATTGTAGAGAACTGAGAACTGTTTTGGGGATTACATTTAACTATTTCATGAAAATCAATCTAGATCCTTATTGAATTATTAAGGAAGGGATAAACTGCCGAGTATTTTCAGTATTGCACAAATTCATCCAGCGGGCACACTAAATCATTCCAAACTGTTGTTGCTGCTTCAAGGCTTAGCCATGTCAGTGAGCTGTCTGATGAATTAAAACAAAGGAAAATAGGTTCTAATTGAGCATCTAATAGAATCTGAAGTTTGGTAGGGCAAGCCCTGCCTTGTCATCTAGACAATAGAGTTTCTTTTTAGCAATATGGGGAGGGGGTATTATTCAAAATAAATTTGGTTATTCTTGTATCCAAAGCATCAAGGTAATTTTTTGGAATCCAAATTGACAGAGATTGAAAAAATAGAAACCGTGGGAGAACATTCATTTTTATGTTTGCTTGCATACATATGCCAGAAACATAGTGCCACCATATGAGTTTTCGTAGGTGTGCCTCCCCCACTTCCAATGCCCTGCTTCCTTTTGCAGGTGCGGCTGCACCACACCAATGAATGTTGGAGCTGTCTATGACAGCCCTTCAGAGGCAGTGGCATATAGCTGAAAGCAAAAAAACACTGCAATCAGCGGTGGTAACTTGTAGGCAATTTGCATACTGCCATCAGCAGGTAATTTACAAGCTGCCATCAGCAGTATGCAAAGTGCCTAAACTCTGTACTGCATCTGTAGCTGTCATAGACAGCTCCATTTTTTTTGTCTAATACTTCCCCCCAAGTAGCATGCTGGGAGCCCACCCCAGTCTGCTCATGCTCTCCCCACCACACACCGTATGGCCGATGGGGGTGCCCAATCCCCTGTCGGCTTCACTGCCCCCCCAACAGACATCTGGTGCCACACTGGGAGCTCACCCCAGCTTGGCAAAAGTACGTATGGCTGACTGGGGGTGCCTAATCCTCCATCGACTCCACTGTATGGTTTGAAACCCCCCCAAAAAAAACACAGAGCTCCACATGCCATGCTGGGAGCCCACCCCAGCATGACAGAAGTCCATATGGCTGACGGGGTGCCCAATCCCCCATCAGCTCCACTGGCCCCCCCAAAAAAACTTCCAGCTGCCATGCTGGGAGCCCAACCCAGTGTGACAAACAGTCCCACATAGTCTAAAGAAACATGAAACCAGTAAAAAAAAAATGGTCCCTCGTTGACTGTCTCGCCCCCTCCCCAACCTGCACCCACCTCCTCATACACCCCCCACCCCATACTTGCCTTCGGAAGCCAGCACGATGATCTTCGGTGGACAGGGAACATGTCTGCACTCTTCAAAGCCGACCGTGAACTGAAAATGTGCCGGTAAGCTGTATAATGTAATAAATGTTTGTTTTTTTTCAACTTTGGTGCATATCTTGGCCATTTTGGGGAATTTTTTCACCAAATTTTTAACATGGGGTTCTTGGGGACCCACCTCATGAATTCAGTCACTGCCATTTTGTTATTCAGTCCTGAAAGGTGATTACATAGTCACTGCACGGAACCACCTTTCGGGACTGAGTAATGAAACAACAGTGTCACAGTTCATGAGGTAGGCCCCCAAAACCCTATGTTGAAAATCTGGTGAAAAAAAATTCCCAAACATGACTGTTTCATGAGGGTGCATTGCGCAGTTCCAATGCACGCTCGTAACTTTGAGAATTTTCAATATTTTCAGTCCAGATTTTCAACATTGCCATTTAACCACACCTCCTTATGAACAGTATAGCTGTCACTTTTCATATCATGCCCAAAATGTGTTTTTGCATATGTAGCACACATTAGTGAGGTCGGTGTGTGAAATCAATGTTTGGGACACATTAAGAAAATCACAGTGGCACTGGTCATGAACAGAGGTGGTAAAATGGCTATGTTGAAAATTTGGTGACAAAAGTCCATAAAATGACTCTGTCAGCAGCGTTTATTGCACAATTTCCATGCACCCTCATTAGTTCACGAATTTGTAATGTTTTCAGTCCAGATTTTCAACATTGACATTTTTCCACACCTCCTTATGAAAAGTACAGCTGTCATTTTTCACACCATGGCCGAAATGTGTTTTCGCACTTCCAGCTCAGAATAGCGCGGTCACTGTGGGACTTTAGTGTTCGGGATGGATTACAAAAATCACAGTGACACTGTCCATGAGTGGAGGTACAAAAATGCCTATGTTGAAAATCTGCTGTAAAAAATCCCCAAACTACTTACATTATGGGTGTACATTGCGCAGCTCCTATGAACGCTTGTGACTTCACCAGTTTTTGTATATTTTCACTCCAGATTTTCAACAATGCCATCTTTTACACCTCCTTATGAACAGTACTCCTGTCACTTTTCACATCCTGTTCGAAATTTATTTTTGCACCTGTGGTGCCAAATGGCACAGTCACTCTGCAAAATCACCTTTCACGTAACAAACTGATAGTGTCACTGTTCATGCAGTGGGGTCACAAAAAATCCATGTGGAAAACTTGGAGTAAAAATACCAAGAAACTCCCAGGGCATTAGGGTTTTCGACCATAACGCCCTACCTTGTAGGGATTGACAGGTGTCAGGGGTGTGACTTGGGTTTGTTGACAGTAATGCTCATGCCATTTCACTTCCACCCCCACTCTGCAGCCAGTGACAGGCATTGAGGTGCATCTTGGACCCTTTGTCCCCAGAGTTCACCCCATTCCGCTGTACTGCACCCATTTCAGCATATTTTCTTATGGAATGAGGTGAATGTAAAGGTGAAACACCCCAAGGCACACCTCGACACTTGTCAGTGTCTGAAGGGTAGGGTGAGGTGAAATGTCATGACCATAATGGGTGATGACCCAAAGGCACACCCCAATGCCTGTCCATCTCTGCAGAGTGAGGGTGGAGTTGGCATCACTTCAGTACTTCAATGCCAGTGCTATACTGCATCTGTCTAACTCCTGCACTTCCACTGCTAATGCCAGCAAGCAAACATTTGGCATTGACAAATGCTTGTTTTTACTTACTCTTCTCCAAATAGTAAGGGGACTGTCTTGCCATTTGTTTAAATCTAGGAAGCTAACTTCCAGCAATGGAGAGTACTTATGTTTAAAAAAGGTTTTAAGTCTTCAGACAGCTAGACACCTAGATACCAGAAATGTTAATATCTATTTAACTGTAATAAAAGCAGAAGATGAGAAGGGGGTTGGACTAGAAGCTATAAAGACATTACCTCTATTTTTCCTAATTTTATAACCAGACACATATGAGCATTACAAAATTATTTTCAAAAGAATAGGAAGATGCTGATTCAAATTTTCAAGCAAGATCAAGATGTCATCCATGTATAAAGAAATAACTTGTTCCACAACAAGCTATACCTTTCAACTGTCAACGATAATATAAAAAGTTCACCAAAGGTTCCATATAGAGGGCGAATAACCACAGAGAGTGAGGGCAACCTTGCCACATTCCACTCCTCAAAGTTATCTTTCTTGATAGAACTGATTTGGTTTTGACCTGTACTGTTGAAAAACTATAGATAATAGCAACCCAGCTGACAAAGGAGGGGCTGAACCCAAACTCCAGAATCACTTGTTTTAAAAAAAAAAAACACCAGCTGACCCCATCAAATGCTTTTCCACATTGAGCACAAGGAGGGCAGCATCTTTGAAATTTGAGGTGAAAATATTGTTTAGAGATCTTCTGATATTTTCTCCCAATGAAGCCCGTCTGATCAATTTATATGATTTTTTTTATAATTAAATGTTTATCTATTTGCCATATTTTTTGTGAAAATTTTGTAGTCTGAATTTAACAGAGAGATGGGTCTATATGAACCACGTCTCTCTTTTGATTTGTCTTTTTTGAGGATAAGAAATATGCAGTCTTCACTGATGGAAGGAGGCACAAATTGTGAAAGTTGAAATGTTATTAAAAACAGTGTGGAGACTAAGAATCAGTTCCTTCTGGAATATAACAAAGAATTTATTACTGAGACCGTCAATGTCAGGTGGTCTTCCCCATTGTAGCCCTTTAACCACTTTGGATATGTCCTGTACAGTAATTTCACTCTCCAATTTATCAGACTCTTGCTTATTAAATTTTGAAAAATTGAGTCCTTTGACAAGTTGTTCAGTTTCCTCTTGTTTAGGGAGGGTTTTGGGTGTGAATAATTTTTTTATAAAAATTGGAGACAGTACAGTTCATTTTTCTCAGCTCATACTGTAACTGTCCAGAGTCATCTAAAATATTAAGAATAGCTTTTGAGTTTATGTCAGTTTAGATTTGTAGCACTAATAATTTGTGGACTTGTCACCAAAAAAATAATAGGTTGATCTGGATCTTATAACCATTTTTTCCATTTTACTTTGAATGATACTGTATTATTGTATTTTTTCGTAAGACTTAAAACTATCTTAAGATCATGTTCAGCTCCCAAGATGACATATAAGTCCTCAACTCTTTTTAGCTTTTGTTCCAGCTTAGATAACACATTACTTTGGAGTTAAATCTTATTTGCTGTTATGCCAGCCAAGTGGCATGGTGAGCTGAGGCAAGGGATCTTGACATCTGCCAAACCAGTGATGCAGGTTTGGCAATGAACTGGGGTCACTCTGAGGCCAACTGGGGGAAGGAGGATAAAGTATCCCATGATGCCTCTCCTCCTCCTCTGGGGAGGGGGGGATAGTGAGTATCACTGCTCAAGCACCACCTAATAGAAGCTAGGTGCCAGAACAGTAGTCACATACCTGATTGGCCAGGTGGGGGTCACTGAAGTGTACTGCATCTTCACATAGTACATGTACTCCATAGCAAGTATGCCAGCCTAGACAGAAAAGCTGTAGGGAAAAAAGCTTGGACAAGCAGAATGATGGTGATCTACCCTGCAGGCTTTGCATCACCCATGGGGACACCCATCTACCCATGAAGGTTCAAGAGGTGGAGGTAAGTCCTGGGTTTGGTGGGTGATTGGGTTAGGGATAACCACCAGATAGGGGCCTTTCCAAGTGTCTGATAGAAAAATGCAAGCTGGAAAAAAGTCTTACATGCTGCCCAAGAAATAACCACTCATCTTAAATGAGCTTTTAAAGAATCCCAATAAAGGTGCATAGGCACCCCTGGCAGCCCTGTTCACTCTATCCTTGGATACAGGGATAGTAACAGGAAATTGGAGAAGGGCAGATGTGGTGCCAATCCACAAGAGTGGGAGCAGAGAGGAGGCAGGGAACTATAGGCCAGTAAGCCTGACATCGACGGTGGGGAAGATAATGGAGACATTATTAAAGGAAAGAATGGTGGAGTACCTGACCAGTAACAAATTGCAGGATCCAAGACAACATGGGTTCACAGGGGGCGAGATCATGCCAAACTAACCTAATTGAGTTTTTTGACTAGGTGTTGAGAGTCTTGAACCAGGGGGAAGCAGTGGATGTGGCCTACTTGGATTTCAGTATCAGCGAGCGTAGAAAGACAAAGGGAGGGATAGTGAGGCTGAATAGAATGAACGGTGGGTGGGCAGAGGGGGACAGTGAAAAAGCAGGAATACTGAAGGAATATTTCTGCTCAGTATTCACAAAAGAGGAGGAGGAAGTGCCTAATCCAATTAACAGAAGCACTCTTGATAGGGGGGTTGATCCCAGTCCTTTCACAGAAGAAAGGGTTCTGCAAGAACTCCTAAAACTGAAGGTGGACAAAGCAATGGGTCCTGATGGAATTCACCCTAGAATTCTAAAAGAATTAAGGGAGGAACTAGTGAAACCACTGGCTACTCTTTTTAATAAATCATGGGAGGATGGTGTGGTACCCAACGATTGGAGGAAGGCGGATGTGATTCCCCTTCACAAAAGTGGGTCCAAGACAGAGGCAGGAAACTACAGACCTGTCAGTCTGACCTCTGTGGTAGGGAAAGTGATGGAGTCACTTCTGAAGGAAAGAATAGTCGAGTACCTAGAGGCCAGTGGAGCACAGGACCCAAGGCAGCATGGATTCACAGTGGGAAGGTCATGTCAGATGAATCTAATAGATTTCTTGACTGGGTGACCAAAGTAGTAGACCAGGAGGGCTGTGACATGGCCTACCTAAACTTTAGCAAGGCATTTGACACAGTCCCACACAAAAGATTAATAGTCAAATTAACCAGCCTGGGAGTGGGACCCAGGGTGATAGCCTGGGTAAAACATTGGCTGGACAACAGGACACAGAAGGTAATTGTAAATGGAGTCCACTCTGAAGAAAGGGCGGTTACTAGTGGGGTACCGCAGGGTTCAGTATTGGGTCCAGTCCTTTTTAATGTCTTCATCAGTGACATTGCAGAGGGACTGGAAGGAAAAGTATGCCTTTTTGCAGATGACACAAAGATCTGCAACAGAGTTGATACACAAGGAGGTGGAAAGGATGAAAAGGGACTTGGCAAGGTTGGAGGAATGGTCAGAAGTATGGCAACTAGGATTCAATGTAAAGAAGTGCAAAATAATGCACCTGGGAAATAAGAACCCAGGGGAAGAATACACAATGGGTGGGGAGGTAGTAACAAGAACAAAAAAGGAAAGGGACCTGGGGGTAATCATATCAGATGACCTTAAGGTTAGCAAGCAATGTGAGAAGGCAGTAGGGAGGGCTGGGGGTATACTGGGATGTATAGGGAGAGGCATTATCAGCAGAAAACAGGAAGTTGTTATCCCTCTGTACAGACAGTTGGTGAGACCCCATCTGGAGTACTGTGTTCAGTTCTGGAGACCCCATCTCCGCAAGGACATAGACAGGATAGAGGCAGTCCAGAGGAGGGCAACTAAAATGGTGCAGGGTCTGCAAGAGAAGCCGTATGAGGAGAGACTAAAAGAGCTTAATATGTATACCCTTGAGGAAAGAAGGGAGAGGGGGGACATGATAGAAACTTTTAATTACCTCAGTGGAATCAACAAAGTCCAAGAGGGTAGCATCTTTCAGAAAAAGAGACTTGCAAGAACAAGGGGACACAATTTAAAGATAGAAGGAGGGCGGATCAGGGGCAATGTGAGGAAGTATTATTTCACAAAGAGGGTAGTGGATGCATGGAACAGCCTTTCTGAGGAGGTTGTGGGGTCTAAAACTGTGGGAGAATTCAAGAATGCATGGGACAGACATAAGGCAATTCTTGTGGGGGGTAGGAAGAAATAGGCTGTTGGTTAACTAGACTCTGCGGCCTATCCTGTAGGTAGGGAAATGGGCAGACTAGATGGGCCTAGCGGTCCTTATCTGCCGTCAAAGTCTATGTTTCTATGTTTCAGGAAGGCCTTTGATACGGTTCCACACAGGAGATTAGTCAATAAGTTGAACAGTCTGGGGTGGGTGCAAAGGGGGTGATGTGGGTGCAGAACTGCCTAAGCAGCAGGAGCCAGAGGGTAGTAGTGAATGGGGGGAGATCAGAAGAGAGGGAGGTGACAAGTGGGGTACCACAGGAGTCTGTCCTGGGACCATTGCTATTCAATGTATTCATTGGAGACATTGCAGATGGACTGGAAGGGAAAATATGCCTGTTTGCAGATGACACAAAGATCTGTAACAGGGTGGACACACAAGAGGGAGTGGATAGGATGAGAAGGGACTTAAAAAACTGGAGGAATGGTCAAAGGTATGGCAGCTGGGGTTTAATGCTAAAAAATCTAAGGTTATGCACATGGGTGCAAGAAACCAGGGACAACATACCAACTAGGAGGAGGAGAAGAAATGGCAACAACTAACGAGGAAAGGGACCTAGGAGTCATCATAACAGAGGACCTCAAGGTGTCTAGTCAGTGTGGTAAAGTAGTGGGTAAGGATGTTGGGATGCACTGGGAGAGGAATAACAAGCAGACAGAGGGAAGTAATTTTTCCCCTATATAGGTTACTGGTGAGGCCACACCTTGAGTATTGTGTTCAGCTCTGGAGGCCCCATCCCAGAAAAGATATCAACCAGGTGGAGGCAGTACAGAGAAGAGCTATCAAAATGGTCCAGGGCATGCATCAAAATAATTATGAGGAAAAGCTCAGGGAATTAAATATGTACTCACTGGAGGTAAAAAGGGATGGGGGACATGACAGAAACATTCAAGTATGCCAGAGAAATACATACTGTAGGGGAGACCAGCTATCTGCAGAAAAGAATGAGCACTAGGACTAGAGGGTCATGATATGCGTGCTAGAAGGTGGGTGGGAGACTCAGAGGCAATGTGAGGAAGTACTTCTTCATGGAAAGGGCAGCTGAACCCTGGAACAGGCTACCAGAGGAAGTGGTTGGGGCAGAAAACATGGGGGCATTAAAGCATGCATGGGATAGACACAGGGGACTAGTGAGACTAGGATAGAAGGGAAGAATGGAAACAGATATGGCAGGATCTGACAGAAGGAAGCAAGACTTTTTTTTAAGTTTATTTTATTTTAGAATATCAGATTTACAGAACTTTGAGTTAAGGGCTCATTTACAAAGGCACCTCGTCATGGAGTACAAAGACAGACAGTGTTACATAGTTCAATACACAGTAATAGGTACAGGTTACAGGTTTCAAGCAATAGTTACAAGGTTTCAACAGGTGTTACAGGAGGACAATGCCTCAGTGATACATGAATAGAATACAGTTACATGACTGAAGGAGGCTATACAGGAGGACAATGCCTCAGTGGTAGATGAATAGCAAAACAGTTTAACAGTGCACAGTGAAATATGGTCCCTGGTCAGTAGAGCTGTGAAAATAATGGTGCAACACAACGTATCACCAGGTGACAACAGCAGGAAGGGATGCAGGCATTAGACCCTGAGAGAGACTGTAGTTAAAGTTAAACCAGGGCAGACTGGATAGACCTGGAGGTCCTTTTCTGTTGACAACTACTAGGTATACCCAATTTTTCATTTAATAGCAAGAAATCCTGAATTTGTTTTTTAACCATATTAATAAAATCTTGATATCTCAACAAGAATGTATCTAGCCTACAGGTTCTATCCTTTACTGTAAGTGTATCCATATTAAAAGTTAATAACAAGGGGGCATGATTTGAAAGCGTTACAAGGCCATACTCGTTCTAAGTAACCTTATGAGTTATAGTTTTTTAACTAATGAAAAATCAATTATGGAATGTGAGCCATGAGCATTTGAATAATATGAATAGGCTTCTTTTGTTGGAGATTTGTCTCTGAATGGGGATATCAGACTTAAATCCAACAAAGTAATTTAAATAATTCCTATTGCATTTAGTTTGGGCTCACTTAAACCCAGTGAATGTGCCAACTGAGCCAAAGTGAGGTTAAAATCTCTAAAAATCAAAGTAAGGATACATGAACTGCACCAGCTCAAGAAAAAAGTTAGTGAATGATGCATTGTCCTCCTGCATAAATATTTGCCACTGTAAAAAGTTGACCCACCAGGTTCACTATGACATATCTCCCACATGTATCTGCAAATTGTCTGTTAACCTTTATGTTAAGTGATTTTTCCATAGAACAAGCATTCACGTCACACTGGAATTGGTGTTGTGCTGGGAGTGGACCCCCTCCCCCCCAAAAAAATGATTCCTAAAGTATCTAAAGTCCTCATATGCAAAATGCATTTCTTGTAGACAAATGAAATTTACTTTTTTTGTTTTAGTTTCCATCATAATTCTCTTGATTTTGGTCATATATCTCCCTACTATTATGTTCCAAGAAAGGCAATGACGCTGAGTACACATGACCTACAAAAAACAGAATACATTAGTGAGAAAAGGAAAGTAGAGAAAACAAATATGATTACTTGCATCCTCTTAGTTTTGAAAATGAAAACAATATTAATCTTGTAAAGGTCAGTAACCACAGGACAGAGAGTATCAATTTTTAGTGAGATTTCAATTCACAACATAAGTAATTTACGAGTTAAGTCTCCTACCCATTTCTTTTTCCCCGACAAAAAATTTCTATATAATTTGCATTTATATCTAATTGTACACTCTCTCCATATGTCCCCCCATTAGGAGAAATGGAAAAACAGAGGTTTCCTGAGGCCTTACCCCTCCTTACCCTCCCGCACCTCTAGCAACAAGAAGTAAGATGTACATAGGTACCACGGTAGGCACCTAAGTACCTATTGAGTGAGACTAAGCTGTTTGGCCAAGTCTCAACTGGTCAGGTCCCTCATACTGAAAGCTCATGAAAAGATCAAAAGATGTGAACAAACTATATAATTAAGCCTCTGCTTAGGAAAGAAGAACCCAAAGCCAAAATACTTGGCTCATCCTCTAGCCCCCACCCAAAAAAGCAACATGCAAACAGAGACAGTCAGAAGAACCTATTAGGGGGATGGAATTAATATATAACATATATTACTTCTCCTCATGAACTAATTACAACTCTTTTTTTTCCAACTCTCTTTTTCCCCCTTAACAAAATAATGCTGAGGATGAACATATACTGTAACTGATCTAAGCCCAGTTCATAGTCTACACAAGGCTGGTTATTCTGGTGTTATGTCTGGTGTCAGATCCTTAGTAGTAGCAAGGTGTGGTTCCTCCTACTCCATAAATTGGGGTGAGCTCTGAGTTGCAGAGTCTTGGACAGCTAAATATGTAGAAGGGGAGCAGTTTCTTAATTCTCCTGTGGGAGGACTGACTGTGCAGCTGCATGCTATAGTGATGGTGCTCAGTAGAAGCAGGAACAATGATACGCTGTTACCATCTCTACCACAGGTAAACCACTGTTGCCTGAACAGCTTTGTATGGCAGGTTACTAATACGCTGCAAATCTGAGCTATAGAAGTATTCGCTGCTCTTTCCGGGTCAACTTGTGCTGCAGGCTTGCAGCCTTGACTTTTTGCTCTGCCCGACACTACTTCCTGGTGCCCAGAGTCTGACAGTGGAGGAGCCCGCACAAGGAGCTAGCCACTGGAATGGCCCACAGGGGCTGAAGATTGAAAAGACTAGGCTGCTTTTTGGAAGAGACTTATTTCTTTCTTTGTTATTTGCAGTCAGCAGAGGATAGTAATCAATTGTATTACAATCTGGCTCTGTCTATACGAAATTGTCCTCAGGATTTTATATGTTTTATACATTTCTTTTGTTTTATGCAATGTTTTGTATTTTCTGTGCATCTAATTATTTTTCTTTTTCTAAGCTCTGACTGGATTATATCTTTGTATATATTCTTTTTTTATTGTCTTGTGCTGTTGTGGTTGTACAGTAACTGAGAATAGAAGAGGATTTTAGACAGAGTATGGAGTACAGAGAGTAACAATATTTGCCCATTAAAACAGGGTAAAATCCATATTATTTTATTGCAGTATATTTAAGAGCTGCTTATATGTGTGTATTCACTAACTTCCTTAAACTGTAGCCATTAATTGGCAGACTAATATTTTTTATATAGTATTTGGCTCCTGCCTGCTAATCTTTTAAAAGTGAATAAGATAAATAAACTCATCAGTGGAGCTAGTTAATAATAACTGGACATCTACTGGCATTTGCCATTTGTTTCTTTGAAACCCCTGAACCTGTCAGTTAAGCTATTGCATGTTACCTCTGGGTCAATCAGGCTAAATTGAATCTAATAATTACAGGTAACGTTTTTTTTTGTTTTTTTTTGACTGAGCATGTGCAGGCATATCTCATAAAAGATGCATGTTAAGACTCTAAAAACAGAGTTGATTTGAAAGCCCAGACAATGCATTCTCTGCGGCTTCATGCTACTACATAATGTTTTACTGTCTTTTTGCCAGAAAAGCATGGGTGAAAGTCATTCAAAACAAACTGGCTCTATGTGACTTTTAAAGTTGGAGCTAATAGTCTATATTACTTGTATCACTCATTTTGTTTTTTCTAGAACTTTAGCACATGGTATTTGTTTTCTGTGGTGGGAATAGATGTTTAGCCTAGAGACTTAAGTTCAAAGCCATTCAATCTTACAAGCAGTTTGCTACATAAGTTCTACCTGGCTGTTGAAGTTTTTGCAGCACGTTACTTTGGAAGCGTCATTGATAATTATGTCAGTCTTTGTGGAAATTCAGGTATAACTTACAACTGAATTACATACTATGTGTGTTCAGACCTTAATGTTATCCTTTTAGTATTAGATTTTTATTTAATATTTATACCTATATTGCCTTGGTTTGATACCATTTTCATTTTTTGATACAGCATAAATAAGAATGTGCTGTAATATCATAACAATTGTAAAACTTGATAGGTACCGGGGTTTGGGGGGGTCTCTTATTAATACTGAGGTCACTGCTTGTATTGTATTTTTAGAAAAAAAGTTCAAATCAGGCTCTCTGCTATCATAAGCAAATCTGCGAGGTGGTACTCCTTATATGATTCTAAACAGACCAACAGGATAGTGCACTCACCTTTTATTTTTAACCTACAGCTGGGCCTGGGAGTGCAATTCTTTGGGATCTTTTGTGGGAATCCTGGGAGACCAAAGAGGACAGATACTGTTGCAAGGAATTGTGAGTCCCCCATGTTGGTTGGTTCTGCATTGACTCCACATTTAGCCATTTGGTCCAACAGTGGACTTGTTAGAAACTGATATTAGCAACCAGAGATCTTTATGCTGTGAAGAAGGAGAAAAGAAGGTAGAAAGAAGAATTTTGGTAAGATGACGATCTCCTGTAAAGAATGAGACACTTTTTTTTTCTTTTTATTGACTTTTTTTATTGATGGTTACTGGGCTGCATTACTAATTAATCTTGTATCACAACAAATTGACATATTAGGTTGAAGTTAATATTTGATACTGCTTGATACTGCTTATAACCAGGCAGGCAGCTCTGCTTTGCATAAATCAACTCCACTTTTCTATGATATTGCAAGTTTATAATATTTTATACTGTCTATTTTTATATATTAAGAACTTATGCTTATATATCTGGTGTGCAATTTCAAGATGAGGACTAGAAGTAAAAAGCATTGTGGGGGAAGAAACAGCTACTCTTAACTGTTTAGATAGAGAAGAGAATGTGTCTTCAGATAAAGGGAAAGAGAAAAGGGGTAAGAATAGGAAGAAAAATGTACCTTCAAAGCAAAACTCAATAAATAAAAAGTGGAGGCCACTAAAATTATTGAAGTAGGTCAAACTTTAATTATAGAACATATGAGAAAAGTAATACAATTCAATAATGTATCTATCCCCAACCCAGATGAAATAGTAGATTTAACAAAGCAGAATTAACTGGAATTGACTCTTAAACTTGGCTGGGAAGAAACACTGAATTTAGATGCTAAAGGACAAGACATTTTATTTGTAGGGGAAATCACTGGTATTCCCAATTGTAAGAGAGGTAATTGATACCAAACAAGCTAATCAAAGCTTGGTTGAAGAAAATACAAATGAGAATATGGAATCTGATCTATCTCAAATTATAGCAGGGATGCAGGAAACATTATTAGGACTTGAAGAATTGGCATAAAGAGAGTGCAAAGTTGAAGAAAAGGTGACAAAACATATTACTTATACCCCATTTATGGATCCAAATTTAATTGAAGCTTTACAGGATCCTCACGTAGCTAGTGTAGCCATAATGGAGCAACTGATTATCTTGAGAAGTGACATTAATCAATTAAAGATAGCTATAGCTGCTAATACAGCTTGGTTGGAGGAGATTTTAGCTGCTCAGCATGGCCATCAAATTAAATGGATAGCTAAGGATATAAATCAAACACAGAGAAAGTGCTCCAACTTACCTACTTCATAATATTTAGAAAAAGTAATAACACCTAACAATGCTACAGGGGAATGAAAAACCAATACTCAGGAAAATAAAATCTATAAAAACCAGAGTACTGGTAATGCTTTTGAAATGTCCATCAATACTAATTTTGTTACTGTTAAATCAAAACAAGGAAAAAGAAACAGGAAAAATTGCTTAAGGGAAAACAAAAACCAAAAAACAGTTAAGGCTGAAGGTACCTTAATTGGAGACAAACTGGGTTCAACCCAGAGGAATACTGTTACCTTAGACCTCAAAAGAGGGAAACCAAAATAGCCTAGTCCTAATAAAAATGATGAGAATCTTAATCAAAGCACTCAACTAGATAACATTGAATTTGACAAAGAGCTTTTAGAAAGGGACCAGTCACTAATCATTTTAAGAGGGCTAGATTTGGACTTAAGTGAAATCAAAATGGTGCTGAGAATTCTGGGGCATATGATTTGCACTGAATTATTGAATCTCGATGTTCAATTAGAAGATATTGCTGATGCAAGAAGTGTTGTGGACAGTAACTTGAATTATTTGTTGCTTTTGTACTTTAAACAGCCAAGAGTAGCCCAATACGTCTGGAGGAATTCTGATAAATTGGGAGCATACAAGCTGTTTATTGAAGCAACTATCTTAATTACCAGAGTTATTGATCTTGGATTTAAGACAAAGGCTGATTTAGCTACACAATTAAGTCAACAATGTATTGTCAATGAGCAAATTGGTAGTGAATGGGAGTCTGAAATGCTTCCAGACATAATTGTATCTATTTTTGGTTTGTCTTATATATGAATTGACTCTAGAACAAAATTGAGATCTATGATTACCCATGTAATAGGAAATATATGGGGGATTGAATTTTATGATGATGATATTGTACAGGTCCAAAGAGCCCACAAGTTTTGGGCCCAGGAAGATCAAATAGATCTAACTTTGGACAATCTAAATCCGGCTCTAAATATCTTGGAGACCAGCCCCAAACTAGACAAACTGGGGATTTTAAAAGTAGATATTACAGCTATGCCTGACCCCACATTTTGCCACCAGAATGAACATCTAGATTCAATAGATCAACTTCCATGTCTAGCTTCTGATAACCAACCACTTGTATATAATGTGGATAATAGAGTTCAAGCTCTACAAGATGTGTAGTTGTAACTTGAGAGGGACCTAATGATAAGTGTAAGGGAGTGCCAGTCTGAAAATGAATGTACGAATACAAGTACTAACATGTTTGTAACTAGGAACAAGGGCACAAATATGGGGATTATGTCATTAAACATTGCTGGGTTACAAAGCAAATTTGTGGATTCTGAATTTAAGGAATTTATAGAGGGGATGGATATTATTTTACTTCAAGAAACATGGCATACTAGTGAGCAGATTGAGAATATAATGATCAATGAATATAGTTTGGTCCATTCTCCGACCATAAAACAAAAAACAAATGGATACGAACATGGGTGGAATGGCCATATATATTAAAATAAATGACTAAATATTCTAGAACAATCTATTAATCAAAACTATATTTTGATCAAAATGAAGGTAGAAAATAATCCACTGATACTGGTAAATGTCTATATTCCACCTGTGAAATCCCCTTTGTATGATATGACACTATGTACTAACATTGTACAGGATATAAAATCTCATCTGAAACCAAATAAACCAACATAAATTCTAATTACCCTCTGACAGTGAGGAAAATAGGACATGTATAAATACAAGAGGATCTACAATAATTGGCTACGCCCTTGTATCAATATTTGATTACAATAACTACAGTGACTTAAAAGTTATATGTAGAACTGAAAGTGATCACTTCCCAATAATTCTATATAAACAAAAGATATCTATGAATGTCCCTGAAAATAATGAGAATATAGAGATTGTGAACAAAAAAATTAGATGGGCTCCAATAAGAGATAGAAATGTAACTAAAATAAGTAATCACATAATCAGGACTTTAAGTCTGAATATTGAGAATTTATTAGACCCTGACGATATTTATAACCAAATTGCTACTATATTTCAATTATATACTAATGAGCAATCACAGAAAAAGAACAACAATAAATCACAGTATAATGGCTAGTTTTACAAAAACTGTAGGGCTGATGAAAGAAAATTGTCCAAATTAATAAGGAAAACAAAAAATATCCAACAAGATCTAATATAAAACAACCTAACTTAGCAAGGAAACAATATAAACATTATGTTAATTTTTATCATATGCAGCACCAGAGAGAGCTATAGAATCTAATGATTGAATCCATTAAAGAAAGGGATGATAAAAAAATTCTGGACATTGGTTGCCAAAGGAACCTGTGCCTATAAATCTCAAATTGATATGTATATAGCACCAGTTATCCGGGAAAAAATACTTTGTAAATATCTTGCAAGAATCTAACATGTATATGTTTGAAGACCCAGGAGAACTCAGTGAGGATTTTAGCTGGTTTATCCCACAAGAGATCAAAGTAGCTATACAGTCATTTAAAAATAACAAAGCACCTGGGCCTAATGATATTTTGATTTTTATAAACTTAACATAGATTGGTGATCAGGCACTCTTGCCAATTTTTACAATAAGGCTGCAATATGAGCCTTTGTCCCTGACTTGTGGTTGGGCAGCTATATAATTCCTATCTATAAAAAAGGTTCCCATTCAGATCCGGTGAACTCTAGGCCTATTAGCCTGCTGCATGCCATGGCCAAAATCTATGTTAAGATACTTTCAAACAGATTATTAATTAACAATACTTAGTTAATATGATATTATCTCAGAATATCAAGCAGGGTTTAAAAAAGGTACTGGCACAAGAAATCCAGGTCTTTCTTCTCTCTTACCTACTAGAGAAATACTGCAAAGTAAAGAGGCAAAGGCTATTTGTGGCCTTTGTAGACTTTTCCTCAGTGTTTGATACTATCCTGAGATCATTCCTGTAGGAGAATACATGGATATTGATCATAACCTCATTGTATTAATAAAAAGGCTATATACTAAAACTTGGTCTAAAGTAAACTATGCAAAATCTGGAGCTCTTACCCAAACAATTGACATCAGAATAGGTGTAAGATAAGGCTGTGTCCTTGCATCAACATTGTTCAACTTATATATTAATGAGATCCTTGATCAATTGGGCAATCCTATACATCACTGTCCCACAATCTTTCAGAAAAGAATTCCAGTCCTTGCTTCTGCCAACAACTTGGCAAAATTATCAACTACAAGACTTGGCCTTCAATAAGCCCTGGATAAGCTAGACATGCTGTGTACAAAACATACTTTCAAACCAAATAGTAGTAAAACCAAAATTATGATCTTTGGTTCAGCTAAGAAATATAGGAAAATAACACTTGCACAAAAAAATTGGACTTCGTACATGAATTCCCATATTTGGAAGCCCTTTTTACTAATAGTATTAGATGGACGAGACATGTAATCTGGTCAAAAATAAGTTAGACTATGCGGTAAAAGCCTTAAAAAGATTTAACAATATATATGGTGGCCTGGCTTTGACACCTATGAGCAAGGCAATAAATGGGAAAATAATTAGTCAAGCGCTATATCGTGCAGAAATCTGGGGAATAAAAAAATTAGCAAAATTGAATCACTTTTAAATAAAACATACAAACAAATTTTAAGACTACCTCTGAGTACTCCCAATTTCTTAGTGAGATCTGAAATAGGTCAAATAACATTTGAGCAGATCATATATACAAGAATGGCAAACATTTGGGTTAAAATAACTTCAAAAAAAAAAATCAATTCTTGGGAAAGCCATAAGGGAAAAGGAAAAACTGCTTTCCTTGAATAAGAAAGGGTGGTTAACTGCTGTTTATTCTCTTCTAGAAAAATATGACCTAAATTATCTAAAACTATGGGTTGAAAATAACATACAGTTTAGTGTAACATTTTGCAAGAAGATTCCGAGACGTGCAGAACATATCAAAGGAAAAAGATCTGGCAGAAATTAAAAATTTGAAAGTTGCCTCCTGGCTTGTAAAAAACTCTAAGGAACACACTCTAAAATACTACTTGAATTCTATTCATCTTCCAGAACTCAGGTTCATACTGACCAATTTTAGATTTGAGGCATTCCCAAGTAAAATTCTGGAAACTAGATACAATAAAGGAAATATAAACAGGACCACATGTTATTGCTCTCTAAACGAAGAAGATGAAGACTTTGCACATGATGCACTCCATTGCCTTTGGTATTCTGATCCTAGACACAGGTACTTAGGACAATACATGAAAGGTATGAGCCTCCCCTCTAGATATATCCTGGATTTATTATTTAATTCCCAAAAAAGACATAGCTGAACATTTCAATACACATTTTTGCAAAGTTTTTCCAGAAAATGCTGTTCAATGTTTTGCTGCTAAGGGTGATTAATGTTTTCAGAATGTAGATATACCTGTTGAAACCATTAAAACAAAAATCTTGTCTATAAAAAAAAAAAAAAAGTCTCTTCTGCAGGCCCTGATGACATCTCAGGTGATTTAATTAATTTAATGAAGGACCATCTCAGTGTGCCTTTAAAAATACTTTTTGACAAAAGCCTAAATACAGACCAAATTCCATCTGAATGGAAACATGCAAATGTTATTCCCCTGTTTAAAAAGGGATCTAAAAGTATCTCGGATAACTATAGACCTATCAGTTTAACACCTATCTTTTGTAAAATTTTAGAATGGATCATTAAAGATGATTTAACATCAGCTGTTACAAGTTTAGATCAAACTCAACATGGATTTCTAAAAGGCCATTAATGGGGGGGCGCTGTTGAGCAGCCTACTGGCAAGAAGCACATTGCAACAGCTCTGTATCTGCATGGTAATCAAACTCAAATAATTAAAGTATAAAGTAAGACTCATCTCTCAATCCTGCAGATCTCGATTGCTGACAGCAAAAAGAATCGATTGATACCAGACACTGCTATGGGTCGCAATCAAAAGGCGAGTGGCAGCGGTCCTAAAGCAACTTCGGCAGTGGATTTACAGGCCTCCGTCAACCCACCGACATTGACTGGCATGGAGCCCCCATGGAGAGCGTTGAAAATCTCGATGCAGGCAATAGATCAGAAGGTGGAATCTATCCTATAGCGTCTTACGGAGCAAATTGTAAAGCTGGAGGTCGCAACTCAAACTGCTACATCAGCGGAGAAGATCGCTACCCAAGCTATGGCCACTACCTCCAAGTTGGTGCAAGAAAATACAGACCTGAGGCACTGGAAAACTCGAGTACAGCCTCACACGTTCGACTCATAGGCTTGCAAGAAGGAAGTGAAGAAAGGGAACTATTATCATTTTTGCAGAAATGGCTGCTTGAGGTGCTGGATTTACCAAAGGACACAGCTAATTACTTTTGTAAGGCTTACTGAATAACCCCTCGAGCAGCAGGCCCTCGTGTTGAAGCTCCGAGAGTTATCCTCCTGATGACCATGAGCTCCTCTATCAGAGACTTACTCCTTCATGTGGCCAGATCAGTGGATGGTTTAAGCATTAATGGAGCTACAGTTCATTTATTTCCGGACTTATCATATGCAACCAGGATGAGGAGGAAGAAATTTGACGCGTTCCGGGCAAGACTCCTTAGTCTGGGGATAACGCATTCACTCCTAATGCCTGCTCGACTTCGTATTTACTATGGAGGGCATATATACCAATTCAACAACCCTGAAGAAGCCAGCAGAAATGTGGAATCCATTAGCCACGAGTTTCAAGCATCTGAGAGTCGGGACATCCCTGAGTCAGATGAGGAGACTTGAATAGTTTAACTGATTTTGTGGGATGGGTAAAATACAAAACTGCCAATTTAATAGTTTAATGTTATTTTCCTTTTGATTATATTGGTCAGCTACGAGTAGAGCAATGAGGGAAGTTGCAAGGACTGTAAACTATAGTCTAAAATATTAAGTTTGAGTAGTATCATAGCAGATGTATCTGTTGATAATGTGATATAAATGTTTGGATCTCCCATTTTGTAGTGGGGACATATCAACTTTAGTGGTTGAGTTCTACAAAATTGTTGGGATTCAGTAAATTAAGGATTGGTTTCCCCAAAATCCTTGGTGGACTGTAGCTTTAATGGACTATCACTTAAAGGGACACTTTAATTCTTGTTTCCCACCTTCCTAAAAGAGTTCTGTATAGGTTTCCAATCCTAACTATACATTGGATGCATTTGTACTACCGATGTGATGTCTGACAGAAGATTGTAAAATATCCATTTTTTTTATGATAAAAGCAACAAACAAAAAGTATAAAAAAATAAATAAATAAAAGACCATTCATGCACAACAAACTTAATAAGTTTTTTTTTTTTTTTATTTTATCAGTGAAAATCTGGATAGATGTAATCCCTGTGATGTTATTTTTCTGGACTTTGGAAAAGCTTTCGATTCCGCTCCTTATTGTGCCTTAATCCAGAAACTACAACTCCATAATATAGAACCAATATATATTAGATGGATCACTAATTGTCTGTCTGATAGGAAGCAGAGAGTTATAATTGAATACCATGTAAGTAGTTGGAATGCAGTGAAGAGTGGTGTACCGCAAGGATCAGTTTTGGCCCCACTTATTTTCCAGATTTTTATATCCAATTTGTCAATAAATATTCAAAGTAAGATAATTAAATATGCAGATGATTGCAAAATAGGAAACCTCTGCAAAAATGAAATTGATTACTTGGTCATTCAAGAATATCTGAAGTCATTACAATCTTGGTCCATTAAATGGAATCTACACTTTAACATCTCTAAGTGCTGCATCATGCATTTTGGAAAAAACAATCCCAACTACCAATACTTTTTCTATGATAGTATTTTAGCAAGTAAGGACAGTGAAAGGGACTTGAGGGGTACAATCGACTCATGTTTATCATTTGACTCCCACATCTCTAATGCTGTTAGAAGAACTAACAGGATATGGTGGTCAATCTGCCATAATATAACATCAAAAAGTCCTGATATCCTTTTGCCTCTCTATAGAGCATATGTGAGACTTCATTTTGACTTTGTCTCACAATTGTGGAATCCTTATAAAAAGAAGAATATAGGTAGAATAGAGAGAGTTCAGAGAAGAGTGACAAAATATTTTGTGTCCTCTAAATCACTTTCCTATCCGGACAGACTTTACAAATATGATTTAATGTCCCTTGAGGACAGAAGGGCAAGGGGTGATCTCCTGCTCACATGGGACATTATAAATGATCAACACCTATCTGTGGGATGTGGTCTGGATTTTAAACAAATTAGGGTCAATACCAGAGGTCACCCGCTTCAACTTGCTGTGAACAAAAGTAAAACCAAAAAAAGGTCTTACTTCTTTTCACAAAGGATTGAAAGGCCAAGGAATATGCTTCCCTTGGAAGTCATTATTAGTGACAGTAAGGTTACTTTTAAGAACAGACTTGACAACTATATGAAATCCAATAAACTATTACAACACTATATGTAGGCCTGAAGCACTATGGGAGTTTTAGCCTTCTGCTTCATAAAGCATCTTAGTAAAATGATGATTTGTTGAATAACCTAGCAATGTTTCTGACTGAAATTGTTAAAACTATAAAGAAACATGTTCAGAAAGTTACAAGTGAATGATGCTGGGCTTATTCTTGGATGTTTGTACCATAGGTATATTGATGTATTTATAAGCCAACATTATATATGTATTCTTATGTAAATTATTTGTTTTCAATGTATGTTTGTAACAACTGTATTTAATTCTGGCTATGTAATGACAATTTGTTGAACAATAAATTAAACGAAACTTAATTCTCCTAAGGAGTAGATCTTTTTTCTGATTCTACAGGTCTGCCAGGGTAGTTGCTTGGCTGGCTGCATGCTTAGCGGGATGAAAAACTCTTCTGCTGGTTTTTCTGAAAAATAAGCTTTAATAGTTTTTTTCCACTTCCAATGGGGAGGTAAAATTGTAGCCATCCCTCCAGATAGTAGTTTAACCAGGCCGGAGGAACCATAGAGAATGTAATCCCTTTATCTGGAAGCATTTGTTTTGCTTTAGTGAAAGCAGCTCTTCATGACAGCAACTCTGGAGGAAAGTCAGGATGTACCTGAATCACAAGATTGTTAATATGGAGTCCTTTATGCAAGTGAGCCTGCCTTAGCAAGACTTCTTGAGCCTGGTAACAAAGAGGTTTTATAAAGATAAATCAAGGGAGATCGCCCCGATAGGATTGTATGCTGTCCAGTGCAATCAATTCAATTTTATTTTTTCCTCCACATAAGACTTGCCCAGGGCCTCAGTTACTAGTAAGTAGTAAAACTTTTATTTTATACAAGTAGATCTTACAAACTCATCATTAGGTCAAAGACCCATTTTCAAGACGGACCTGTTTCAGAATACATGTTAAAAAGTTTACAATTATTAAATAGATTACAAATAACAAGTACCCCCAAAGACAACTTACATACATGCAGAAATACAAGTTTAACATATAGGGCTAACTACAGAGATTTAATCATTACACATACATTTTATGTTTAATTCATATTTAATAGATTTCATAAACTGTTTGGTATGTTATATCTGCTTCAGCTTGTTACTTATTGGGTCCCATAGTTGATTTACTTTGGCCACAAATGTCATGTCTTCAAACCTATTGCACACTTTTGGTTTCACACATTTATTTTTTATTTTATTTTATTTTATTTATTTATTTATTTATTTATTAGATCATCGGTTTACAGACCTTTGAGTCAAAGACTTATTTACAAAGGCACCTCGTCAAGAGAGCAATACATCACAACAAACAAAACAGTACAGTACATAAAGCTTAAATTAAAAAAGCAACCAGTGTTACAGGCGTTCACTGGTGGTACACGCTTGGTAATAGGTCTAGGTAATAGGTAATAGAATCCCTAAGCTTGTGATTGTGTTTATGTTCAAGTAACTTCAACTTAGCATTGCGGTATTTGAGTTTATTTTGATGTAACACCCCATGGATCTGATTTATCCATTTCAACTCTCTTTTTTGTTCCAGCGACAGCCATTGTAGGGAATTTAACATATCACAATGATGAGTACAATATTCACATTTCAATATGAATCTAGCCAAGTTATTATACAGTGGCCCAGATATTCAAACTGCGCTCAAAATGAGCGTAACAGCAGGAGCAAGCACAAACCAGTTGCGCAAATGTGCAACAGGTGCGATATTCAAACATGAAGCAGAACAAATTGCGCAAGCAACCAACGTCTGAATATCACACATACTGCACCATAGCGCAACCAGGAAGGAGAAGCTGAGCCGAAATGTTGCACTATGGCGCAACCAGAGCAGCCCAGCTGAGCATTCCAGAGGTGTCATAACGCAAGCAGAGCCCCCCCAGAGCAATGGAACTGCACATCCAGGGAGGCAGGCTGGGGCCCACCGCCAGCCATGCCACACATGGGCACAGGAACACACTGCAGAACCCACACCACACCTGCACACCCCAAGCACAGCATCACTGGGGGTGGGACGGATGATCTACTGGCCCATGGGGACAAGCCAACAAAGCATAGCAGAGCCATGACACCCCAGCACAACCACTGGCAGGCTGAGAGTGCCACACACAGGGGGTTGACAACCACAGTGCACATCAGCCCCCCATACGCACAGCACACCCTGCACTGTGACCCCAAGACACCACCTATGTGCAGTGACTGGCACTGCAGGAAACCATGCATCCCCCCCAGCACACGTCAACCCCGTGCAGCACAGAAGCCTACAAGCCAGACACACCCTGTGCACCCAGCAGTGGGTGGCAGCAGATGGCAAGACCAACAGAAAGTCACTGCCATGCTGGAGATACCTCCCCATGCACACACACACACACACACACACACACCCAGGACCATACCACCCCAGATGGCATGTACACCCCTGCAACTGAGCACCCATAGCCAGCTGCAAATCAGAGACCAACACATTATTCATATCAAAATAGAAATGTATATTCAGATAAACAACACAACCAGAACAATAACAAACTATTTACAAGGGGGGGATGGGTACAAGGTAGGGGTGTTCAAGGGGTAGGGATGACAAACTTGGAGAGGGAAGGCAGGGTGGTAGGGATGGGAGAAGTGGGAAGGGTAGCAGTAGCTATGGGCAGCTGGCCGCTCATCCTCCGGCTGGTGGTGCCCCATCCTGTGCCGCCTCCTGCAAACGCCATGTCAGTGGATGGATTGTAGGATGGCCTGGTTGTCTGTCAGCAGCTGTCTCAGTCCCCGAACATCCCTCCCAATGTGATGGAGAACCTCAAGGCCTAGGAAAATGGGAACACAGTCAATGGCTGTGACTGACCACAACCCTGAACACCACCCAACCTGCAAGCCATATAGCCCAATGTCCCGCACCTGTGATGGCATGCACCCACCCACAGTGAACATGCACATGGCCATCACAAACAGGCGGCACCAGCTATGTGCACAACTGCACACACACACTGCCCATGTCCATCACAGCATGAACAAGGCTGGCAAGTGACATGGCAACATGGTGCGATGCCAGTTACACAGCTATGTGCCCAGTGCATGCATGGACCACCAGTGATGCATACACAGACGTGCTGTGAAACTGGACAGTGATGCATGTCACCTATGTCGTGCCTACAGACATAGATACTTAGCCAGTGTCAGCAGAAAAGGGCCTATGGCCCACACAGTCTGTCCATTTCAGCCTGTAATTTACTTTGTTTACCTAGAAGTCTGTTGCCCCTTACCCCTGACCTCAAGAATTCCATTATGTCTATCCCGTGCAGTCTGAAATCCCGTGAGTGTGTCAGCCCCTACCACTCCCTCTGGCAGGGTGTCCCACTTGTACACCACCCGTTCTGTGAAGAAAGTCTTGCTCATGTTTCCTCTGAATCGTCCTCCCTCCAACTGCATCCCATGCCCTGTAGTCCTGGAACATCTTTTGCACTTCAAAATAGTGTTTCCCTGCACCCTGTTCCACCCTGTAAGATACTTGTATGTCTCAATCATATCCCCTCTCTCCCTCCTCTCGAGGGAGTACAGGTTCAGTTCCTTCAACCTGTCTCCCTAGGAGTTGTGATGCAAGCCATGCACCATCCTTGTTGCCCTCCTCTGAACCTTCTCTGCCCACTCTACATCCTTACGTAGGTATGGTCTCCAGAAATGTACACTGTACTGCAGGTGGGGCCTCACTAGTGTCTTGTATAGTGGAATTATGACCTCCCCTTTCCTGCATGTTTGTAATGTGCATGGCTACTGGCCCCCCCCAGCATGTAATAGCATCCGTGAAGTCATGATACTCACACTGCTCAAGCAGCTCCGACTGGCGCTGTTGCTGGCGCTGCTGCTGCTGGTGGGCTCCAACCCCTGCTGGCAATGGGTCCCTGGCACGGCCCTCTTCACCGTTGCCCCGCATCCTCACATCCCGGCCTGTGGGAGACATATGTTGAGACAAACATCAGTGTGACTCAAAAGCAGACTGCCCCCTGCCCCAGTAACAGTGCCTGCCCACACAGCCATACCCAGTCATCTCACAGCTGCACACACTGACACAGCCAACCGTGGCCGAGCCATCACCTATGCACAGCCACCAAAACACACACACACCCCTACAGATAATACAGGTGCATATATGGCACACCCACCTGGCCTAGGCACCACGCCCTGCCTGGCATGTGACCGCAGCCGATCCAGCAGATCAGGATCCCTCCAGCAGAGGTCACTGTACCAGTGCCAGCACTGCTCAGCTGACCGGCACTGTCCAGTGACCCCCACCAGGTCAGTGGCCACTTGCTGCCACACCTGGGTCCGGGCAATGGTGAGGGGCACCTCACCATAAAGTGCCCCATAGTGGGGCTCCACTAGGGCCACCAAGTTGGCCACTTCAAGCTGGCTCCAGGACACCACCCTCCTCCTAGCCATGGCACCAACTTTACAGCAGGCAATATGGTGCCCAGCTGCGCCGTAACCCCACGTGGAGATGTTGCGCAATAGACCACCACAGGCTCCAATCGCGCTGTTCGAACAGCGCCGTCACTTCACATAGCGCTGTCACCAGACAGCGCAATAGGGACGTACACATGGCAGGCGAACAGTGCCAGGGGGCAAAGGTCATACACAAGGTCATGGGCAATTCTGCAAGGCTACGCACAGTGCCATCTGATGTATAGGCATCCTGCGTGACCGACCAGCTGCGTACCAGTGCAACAGTGGAGTATTGCGCAGTAGTGCCACAGCGCCATATAGTGCCCATTGCTGTAGCGCCACTGGCACAATGGTGGCCATGGCCTGAATTGCCGATCGCGCTCAGCACGTCAGCAGTGCGACAGATGCCTACGTAAGCTATCTGGGCATGCGCAATGCAGTGTACCACACAGGCACAGATCTGCGCCATTGGCTCAGCCGACTCTTCTGTATTGCGCAAAGCGCAGATTCGTGATATTCAGCCGACACATGCAAATCAGCTGATCAGCCATTCAAGGGCGCAGTGGTGCGATTTGCATGTCATTATAGTTACTCCACTCCTAATTTGCATGTATTGCGCTATAAATGTGCGACATTGGGCTGCGTTGGCCAGATTCGGTTACTGCAGGTGAGAGGTGAGTCGCATGCTGTGTGATGTTCAGGACGATGGTCATGGGAAAATGCTGTAGACTGCACAGTGACAGGTGTCCACTTCCACAGATCGCCATGACCGAGCAGAGTCATTGTGAGGGTGAGGACGTGGGCGAGGAGGAGGCCCAACTTTACAGCAGCAGAGATGGAGGCTCTCTTCCAGGCCTACCTGGATGAGGAGCCAGTGCTGAGTGGACGGAGAGGTACCCCTCAGTCCCGTGCGGCTGCATGGGAGGGGGTAGCTCGGGCCGTTAACCTGCACAGAAGCCACCAGCGCTCCGTGCAGGAATGCAAGAAAAAGATGGGGACAGACCGCAGGGGGTTGACAGAGAAGGTGGCAGCCTTCAGGGCGGCACGTGCTGGCACTGGTGGGGGCCCGCCAGTGGTGTTGCAGCTGACCCCAACTGAGGAGACACTGGTCGCAGCCATGCAGCCGAGCACCATTGAGGGCGTACCAGGCGGAGGATTCCAGACAGGTGGAAGCCCATCACCGCACGGTATGACATGGTGGTGGTGTTTGGGGGGCAGTTGTTCACATGCACTCACATGTACTCTCTTTCTGTTACAGATCCTGTTCTGCTTCAGAGACGGTGGTGGTGGGTCCAGACAGTGATGCTGACCTGCTGGACATGGAGGAGGGTCCATCCACCTCCACCACCAGCCAGCAGGCACTGTAGCAGCATGCACGCTTGGGCCACAAACTCTGGTGTCAGTGATACGGGTGCGGGGGGTGCACAGCCTGTGTCTCAGCAGTCTGGCATGCAAGCATGCCAGCACGCTCTGACCATGGCAGTAGCATGTACCTGCACCATTGATGATAGAAGGCCTGCAATGGGCAGTGATGGTTGTGTGTCCCATGACGGACACACGGCAGGCCAGCACATGCCCCTGGGCCTGTCTGGTTCCAACTTGTGTACCAGCATGCTGGCATGGTCCCAGGCTGTGCCTGTCAGCACCCGTGGGGCAGCACCGGTGGCTGTGCAAGTGTCTGGCACTGTTGCCAGCACAGCGGTGGAACGAGTGAACCCGGGGGCACAGCGGTTGGAGAGGCAGCAGCAGCAGTCACCCACCAGGTCTGGGGGTACAGTGTCAAGCAGTGGCACATGTCCGCCGCCCTTTGATACGCCCATTCCTGGTCCTGGTGAACAGCGCCCACCCTCAAGGGGTGTTGTGCATCAGGACCGTCCACACCCTGGGGGTCAGGATGCCGTTGGGGCACAGTACCCATTGGACGAGCACACCCACCTGCTGCAGGAATCAGTACAGCTGCAGAGGCGGGTTGCAAGGTCCGTGGAGGCACTGTCTGTGTCCGTGGAGCGGCACAGCAGGGAGTGTGCTCGGGACCGAGCTGAGCTGGTCCGTATGCAGACGGATGTGACCGACGCCATTGACAGGCTGACCCAGGCAGTGGTCTCTGTCGTGGACGCATTGGGCACACAGTCAGGTGCCCCTGTACCGCACACCCCACACAGTGCACTCTCCACTCCCTGCTTCCCAGCGGGCCGTGCGACACCAGGCTCTAGCGGACACTGGTTCTGCTGTGGGCATCCCGAACCCTGGTGCAGGTTTGTTCGGCATGCTGCAGACCCCTGTGCGGGCAAGGTCGCGTTCGCTCAGTGGGACCTCTGGTGGTGCAACAGTGCCACCCCATGTGGCCCCTGCTCAGCCTGCCTGTGCTGTTGGGTCACGGCAGGGCCGCACATGCATCCACGGTGGCCATGGGACAGTGCTACATGACTGAGCTGTCTCCCAGTGCGGGCCCTGTCTGGTGCTGCCATGTGTGCAATGTGTGTCATGGTGGGCAGTGCACTGCTGGGTGCTCTACTCACCACGCCGACACACGGACCACCTGCACACCCTCCCAACTGCTGTCCACAGGTGCATGATGATGCCTGCATTGCACTGTACACCAAGGTGCAAGGGTGCCCAGGTTCTGACACACGTACTTGGACAGTACGGGTGATGGGGTGGTCGGTGGTGCTGTGTGTTAGCAATGTCGGTTCTGCAGTGCTGTGCATATGCCCATGTACGCTCTGTGCCTGGTGTGTGTGTGTGTGTGTGTCCATATGAGTGCTCACCCCTCCCTGATGGTGTGTTTGTATGCCTGGACCCTTCCACTCCCCTGACCATCATGCACCCCTGGTGTGTTCCCCTGTGTGCCTGTGGTTTGCGCATGGACAGTGTTGGTTGCACATGTCCCCTTGACTTACCTGTGTTGTGCGTAGTGCTCCTCTGTGATGGTGTCCCGGTGCAGCTGGGCCTGCCGGATCAGTCGGGGGTCCCTCCATCCTAGGGTGGGGCTGCTCATCACCATCATCACCGGTGCCACTGGAGTCCCCATCGCTGTCCCCCATGTTCGACCTGTGCGGCTATCCCATGGTCTTTGGCCATGTTGTGCAGGATGCAACAGGCCAGGAATATCCCACAGGCCTTTTGGGGGCTGTACTGTAGGGCACTGCCGGAGGTGTCTAGGCATCGGAAGCGTGCCTTGAGCATCCCAAACACCCGCTCTATGATGTTGCGTGTTGAGGCATGTACTATTATAGCATAGCTGCGCTGGGGTCATGGGGCTACTGTACGGTGTGAGCAGCCAGGGACGGAGTGGGTATCCGTGAGTCACCTGTGTGGAGATAGTGGAGATCAGTGTCATGTTCAGGTCCATATTGGCCATCTCCCTGTGTGCCACTACCATGGCACCTGTGGCATTCCCACCCTTGCCCAGAGTTTGCATTCCATACATGTGTACTCACCCACTAGATGTCCTGTGGGATGTCCCCACCTCGAATCGATGGCACAGTGCAGACTGATACCATATGAAGGCATCATGTGCTCCACCAGGGTGTGTGGCACAGACATTGATTATGCGCCCAGTGGCATCACACACCACCTGGCAGTTGACACTAGGGAATCCCTTTCTGTTCCGATATGCGTGGCCATCGGGGCCAGGTGGCGTGCGGATGGCCACATGGGTGCAGTCTATGGCCCCTAGCATGCCAGGCATACGTGCTACCCTGTGGAACTCCTGCATGTTTGCTGTACGCTCTGCCGCAGTGCTGGGGAAATGGATGTACTCCGCAGCATGTGGCAGCAGTGCGCTGAGGAATTGGGTGAGGATGCATGATGTGGCCGACTGTGTGATGCCTGTGGTGTCCCCTGTCGGCCTCTGGAAGGTGCCCGTGGTGAGCAGGCACATGCAGGCTGTCACCTTGGTCTCCACCGACAGAGCGTGACTCCGTCGTGAGGGTGCCTGCATCACATCACTGCACAGCTCACAGAGCCGTCTCAGTATTGCCCTGTTCAGGTGGTACCGGCCCACGATCTCTACATCTGTGTACAGCTCAAAGCTGATGTGGGCACGGTACCGCCTGTTGGGGGCGACCGCCGACGGGCCCTTCCACGGCCACGTCCCCCTGCAGCATGCATTCTCACCCCCCTCATTACAGCTTCCATGTGGATACTGGCACTGTCCATCTCCCTGGCTTCTGCCCCCGGCTGGTGTTGCTGTGTTACCCCCACTGTCCTGACTGCTACTTCCACTGCACCGGGCACCCCCCGCTGGCCTCTACAGACTATGGGACACACTTTCCTTGCCTGCCCTTTGCTGTCTGTCTGTCTGTCTCTGTCTCTCTCTCTCTCTCTCTCTCTCTCCCCCACTTGGCAGCCTGGTAGCGTTCTTGCGCCGCTTCCTTGAGCCTTTTATTTTGGCTCATTTCCACTAGTCTTGCAATTTCTGGCTGTGCCGCTATTGTGCATTGCACAGGTCTTTGAATATCGCATTGCGGTCTTTATGCATGGATCCGCCCCTTGAGTTGCGCGTCTTCATTTTCATTGCGCTGTTGCTCAGCATGTTTTCAGGGCGCAACTGCCTCCTTCTGAATATCGCAAAATGGCGCAGTTTTGGACTCTATGACAGCAAGAACCTGCTGCGCATGGCGCAACCCTTTTGAATATCTGGGCCAGTAGGTGAATCTTTTTTCAAACTTGTTTTGCTGGCCATGCCATAGACATGGCTTTTGTAATCAATACATGGTATTATCAGTTGATTTACTATAGCCAATCTAATTTTTGGATCAACACAATGGCTTGTTCACCAGAAGACACCTATTTTTTTATTTGTTTTGTTAACCAACTCATTTATGTGGGATTCAGCTTTTAAATTTTCATCCAAACTTACCCCTAGATACTTAGAGATTATCTCCTGATCCAAAACTTCATTACTAGATGTTTTATTTGAATTGTATAATGTGAACATGTTTTTTTTTTGTTTGTTTCTTCTACTTTGGAAGAAAATCATTGATTTAGTCTTTTAACTATTAAGAACAAGTTTAGGTGGATATAACCATTTCTCCAATTTGGGGAAATCTTTTTGGAGACAAGACTCCATTTCCTGTATGGAATTTCCATGTGCTAACAAGACTGTATCATCCGCATACATTCTAACTTTCATATATTCTGCCACATTAGCCAGTTCATTTATATAAATGACTAATAATGGCCCTAGAATAGAGCCCTGTGGAATTCCCCTCTTGACCAAAGCTGGGCCAGATAGGGAGTTTCCCACTTGCACGTGCTGTGACCTAAAAGTTAAATAAAACTGAAACTAAAGGAGGGTTTCCTCATCCATACCCATTCCTGACATTCTGTCAAATAGAATAGTATGGTCCACAGTGTTTAAGGCCTTGGAGAGGTCCACAAACACCGTGCCCACTGATCTGCCCCCATTTAAACGAGCGGCTATGTTGTCCACTAGGTCAGTGAGCACTGCGTCTGTGGAGTGGCCCTTGCAAAAACCAGACTGGTAGCAGGTCACTAAGGAATTTTCCTCCAGATATCCACTCAATTGCTTCTACACCAGCCTCTCCAAGACCTTTGACACCACGGACAGCAATCCTATTGGCCTAAAATTTGTGGGTTCTGTAGCTGGGCCCCCTTTGTAAATTGGGACAAGTTTTGCTCTTTTCCATACTGTGGGAAACATTTTCTCCATTAAGCTCCAATTAAACAATTTAGTCAGAAATGGGGCTGTTATTTTGTCTGAATTTTCAAGAATCTATTTTCTGTTAGGTCCAAATCATGGGTTTTATTTGATTGTAATTTCCTCAGCTCTTCTTTTAACTCTTTGCAGGTGATAGTTTTAAATCTAAATTTTAATTTATCTGTGGGCCATATATCTACAGGTTTAACCTCTGATTCACCCTTGTGGAATATTTATATCTGGAAGTATGGTAAAATACTGATTTAATTTTTCCGCTGAACTCAACGGGGATAGCAGAATACCTCTATATCATATTTGTATAGGCAACTGATTATCCACTGGTTTTTCAAGAGATCTTATCAAAGATCAATATTGTTGAGGGTCTGTACATTTTTCTACCTTGGTTTTATAATAAAAAATGTTTGAGTTTCATATCTAGTTTATTAAGTGCTTCTTTATATTTTGCCCAATCTCAAACATCCAGGGTTTTGTTTGTTTTTTTCCATAATCTATTTTTAAATCTTATTGCTTGTTTTGATCTCTCTGTAATCCAAGGAACATGTGTTTTTATTTATATTGTTTTAAAAGGGGCTACTTCATCACACACACATGCACGAAAAGTTTGGAGAATTCATCTATTGCCCAATCAAGCTCAGGAATTAGAAATAGCATATTCCAATGAACATTGTTTAACTTGCATAATAAGTTTTCTTTACTATAATCTTTAAAACTTAAATGCTTTATCTTAGGGGGTTCCTCATTTATTGAAGGACCACTTTTTAAAGTAATTTCACATAAACATGAGATCGAACAATGATCCCCAAAAATGGGATCTTTTACCTCAATAGATTTTACTTCTGTTCCATCAGAGGTACTGTAAATATCAAATCTAATATGTTCCTTTCACTGCTTAAGTGTGTTTTCCTAGCTGATGTTAAAATGTTGTGTGTTAAAGCTAATGGAGTTAAACTATATCTAACAGCATTCCCTCTAGTTTTATTCCAGGCTGCATTGAAATCACCTATAAGAAATAAATCAGAACCCATAGTATACTGTTGTGTATGTGTCAATTTGTCAGACTCAGAAACTTTGACTTTTGGAAGGGAATAGACCAAACCTATTACTAGGTTTAGTCTTTTAATACACGCCAGTAGGCACTCTATCATCCCAACATCTCCTGAAAAGAGTATACTAGTTTGACCTAGTTCCCATTTTGTATATAAGAGTAAACCATCCCCTTTTTTTATCAATCCTGTCCTGATGATGAGAATAATGATTTTGTAGATCTAATTCATTCACTTTAATTTTGGATGTCAGCCAGATCTCTGGCACTGCAATTATACTAGGGTTCTCAGTGGCTACCCACGTTCACATCAAGTCTAGTTTATTTTCAGGCTTCTGGAATTATCATATATCACTTTAACTGAGCATGGGGGGTGGATTAAGTTCAATATCTCCATCAATTAATAATACTAAACTACAGCAACTTTGTCTATCATGAGTTTTTAAATGCAGTTTTATCACTATACCCTTAGTGTGAGTGATCATATCCCTGTCTAATGCAAAATAATTCCTTCTTTTTGTACAAGAATGTTTCAATTTCATTTAACTAACATCCCCCCAATTTTGATTTAATGAAACCATAGTGAGGGAATCAACTGGATACCATCTTGAAATATAGTAAATGGTTTTGGGGTACAAAACTGTAAAGAAACACCATATAATTTATCCAAATGTTTAAGATGCCCATTTCTGTTATACTATCTTACACTTAAAATATATGGGAATTTATACCAGTACTACTGAATAAATTCCTGTTACAATGTATCCAGGTGAGAACAAGACAAATTGACCCAAAGCTAAACTAATAATTAAATTGCAATATACTGAATGTAACTCAACGGAGCACTTTGCACGGAGATTGAAGAGTGCCACGGGAGACTTTAGGTAACGTGATTTAAAGTATTTTCACTATCACTCACACTCTCACACTGCTCGTGCTTGTGCATGTGGCCCCAAATTTTAAATCTGATTACTTCTCCCTCCATGTGCAGTGATTGGTGGCCAGCTTGCTCGAGCCCCCCACACACCAACCAGAGTAACAATGCACCAGGTGAGATGTTACAGTCAATGTCCTTTGTCGAACTAGCAGTAAAATGGATCACAGGATCTTGCTTGGAGCTTTACCTCTCAGGAAAGTCAGCTGGAAGGATGCAGGTAATGTCTGTTTGGTTCCAGGAGCAGGAGCATGGGGAAGCAGATTGATGCTTGCTCAAATAAATGAGTTCTCAAAATAAATGAGTGGATCTGTGCCTTCACTACCCTCTGAAATCTCTCCTAGTTTTAAATTACATCTCCAAGGCCCTTGTTTCTAAGCCTTGTTCTTTTTGTATGAGGGCTGCTAAATCCATAGTGTGTGCTTTTATATAAACCTCCATGGGAATTAGTTTATCCTCCGTGTTGCTCACTCTTTGTTCCACTTCATTCATCCTTAGATCCAGGGAGTCCACTTTTCCTACCAGACCAGCATGGAGAATTCCAGGGATTTAATAGATTGTTTCATCTGAATGAACCCTTCTAACTTCCTGAATAAGCAACTCCTGTTGCAAACCCTGATGGACAGGTTGTATAAAAGTAGCTGCATGGTAGCTTCCTCCTGCTCAGCATCTTTTTTTATCTGTGCTGTTTTCTTTATCAAGCGTATCAGCCTTGTTAGCTTTATCAGCCTCATCAGGTTTATTTGTATTCCCCTTAGGTGCTGGAACATTGTGCTCCTCCAGTTTCATCGCCTGGCGCCAACTGCCACTCTCCTGCTCTGAGTGGGAAACAACTGTTGGCTATTGCTTAACTGCTCAGAATGTTTAACAGCATTCGAGTCAGGCAAAGTATTTGGATTGAAGTCAGTCTCCACATCTGCAGAAAGATTTGTTCTTATTTTTGAAAGTAGCCACAGCCTGTATCTTGGGTTGCATAAACCTAACTTCCTTCAGGTTTTGAAGTCATGAAAATGAGCTGGTATTTCACTCACCTGATGGTAATTCTTGGACATACCCAGGCAGCAGTCCTCCACTTAGTACTGCCTTCCCCTCCACCATGACCACCCAAAATCAGCACTAGCAGAAACTTCAGTAAATTAGCACCATCAGCTTCAGTGAATCCAGTACAGATAGTATGCAAATGTTGTATCTTTCCAGCTAGAGGGCTAACATTTGAGTTTTGGAAGATAGTGTTTGCAGAGCAATACAGAACGCTGACATGAAAGCACATGAAGAGTTCACTCAGCATTGCCGGCCATGTTGCTTGAAGACCTGCCTCTCTGAGGAAGGAGCTGCCAGTCATCCTAATAGTAACCATTTTGATGAATCCTCCTGTTTAATTGCTACGTGCCATCTCCTTCACATTTGCAGTTACTGTGGAGAAGCTAATGCAAAAGCTGTTTGTCATCATGTGGATAAGTTTTAATCCCAGTTTCCCAAATTACATTTCCTCTCATACATCCACACCAGCAGATGTTGATACTTTGCAGTCTCTATTTGATTCTCATTCTATACTTCTGGTTTAAGGGAAGGTTTTCAAACCGGCATAGCCACTCCCAAGGAGTCTCTAATTTGTGAAAATATTCAATCAGCCTTAGCAGAACCTTAAATAGTAACTGACCTCATTAAAAAAGACATCTCAAAAGGCTTCATCCTTGTGGAGGGGTTGTGGGATAACAGATGGACCAGACACCAAACATTCAAGTTCAACATAAAATCTCTGCGTGATGTTTATTCAAAATGCAGGCGATTACCTTCAGCAATGGCATATCCCTTCTTCAGTACACCAGTTTGTAGCAACAGACTATGCAAGTCTTTCCTCTACACTTAGCCAGCACCTACTGACTCACTGATCTCTAATCTAACTTATCTGTTGAGATTTAGCCTCCCCTACAAGGGCCTTGTTTGCTTGGGTGGTGGGGGCTCAAATAAAGAAAAAAGTTAAAGACAAAGAACCTCAGTGCAGAAGCACTGGAGCATGGGTTACCCAAAGGGCATTGACAATAAGCCAAGTTTCAAAGAAACACAACATCACACATACTTCCATAATGCAAAAGCATCACGAGATATATGCAAATCACTATGACATGTCAGACTCATTCAGTTTACAGCAATTTACATATATTTCAAAAAGCACAACTAACTTAATTTGTATAATACAGTCCCCTAGCAACTTTTTACATTTATCAAAAACCTAATGCCATGGTATTGTCAGCATTTACAGGTTTCATACACATAAGGTATATACATCAATGTATTTTATAACATAGTGCCACTGCACACTAAATCCAACAACGAGGAACACATCCTGTTGTTTTATATCAGCTCAGAGGTCACCACAATAACCTCCCTGTATGAGGACATGAGAGGGAAAAAGAAAATTAAAGAGGACGCTGTAGCATAGTCAAGAAAGGGAAGGGGGTGCTCATAGGTGGCCAGCCTTATGGACTAGAAATTGTAAAGAACAGATTAGGCTAAGAAATAGAATAATTGTTGCAACAGATTTATGAAAATGTTGGTCCTCAAGAGTGGCAGGAGCTCCCTGTCACATATCCCCCACCTTAAGAGGGAAGTAGTTATTGCAGACTGCTTACCACCTTCCCGTACCAGGAAGAGATGGAGCTTCTACCCATCCATCTTCAGAAGGTCAGTCTCAGAGTCCCTACTAATTATAAACATTCCATCATAAACATAGTAGATATCATCATTCTTTACCCTGAGGCATTAACACATTTCTCAACAGGGACTAACAGTACCTTCCCATCTCCTTTTAGGGAAAGTCTGTCATATTTCTTAACCAAAAATCTGGACAGCTGTAAAGCCTAGTACGATAGAAAGACTTTCTCTGGGGTGAGTAATTACCTGCTCCAACCCCACCAGACATGTCAGTTTTAAGCAGGGACCCAGTCCTAGGTTTAACCCCTCTATATAAACCCACTATGTCTCTTGATTCAGTCATTTCACTTGCTACAGATACAAACTCCTAAGGGTAGACACTCTTTTGGTGTTACCCCAACACAGGTTCCAATCCATTTTCCACCCACCTCCTCCTTGGTAGGTTGTCCCTCAGAAAAGAATAAAACACATGTACCACCTCAGACTCCTTGTCTGCCCTTGGGTACCTCTTTCTTTGACATCAGGACCACCCCCTGACCAAACATGCTGCACTTTTGCCTACAGAAAGGGACCACTGCAGAGCTATATCTGACCTTGCCTGCAACTACCTCGACCCCTCTGTCTTACACAAAGTGTCTGCAGGAATATGGAAGGAGCAAAAGTAGCTTCTATTCTCCTATTTCAACCTATGATAACCTAAAACCCTTAATCCTTGGTCATTTTATCCCCAGGCAGGTCTCTACAGAAACCTATAGGAAGCCAAGGAACCTCCCATGCTGAATACCCTGCAATGTTAAACAGCAGGTTCCTAAACATTTTAACTGTAGGGTGTTTTAATAAATTTCCCTTTAATCATTGTGAAACCATCTGTTACCATCTAGTACCTTGTGACCTGTTATAGAGTTTTCTGTTTTTCCAAGGGTGCCATTTTTTTTCTTTAATGATCTCTACCCTTTGGGACACACTTTCCACATACCGGTACTAGTTCCTCTGCTGCCCCCAGCAGGTACCTCAATCTGGTTGCACACTGGACAGGTCCTAATATAGGCTACCACCTGTCTGTACATACCAGGCCAGTAATAATATGGGGTTAATTGAGCTAATACCCCACCATGGCTCAGGTGCCCACAGGGACTAAAGTGAGCAGCATCCATCACTTGTCTGTAGGCCTCAGGTACCACTACCTGGGCATCCACACTTTTTTTCGAGGTTTGGGCCTCATGTGGTATAGAGCACCTTTCTTCAGTTCATACCACCAACATTGTTTTGCCCCACCACCATTAGTCTGCATACCCTTCTTGGCATTAACATACTGTAACAGTCTGGCAACATTAGCATCTTTAGCCTGCAGTATACCCCAGTCAATACTATTTAATAGATTTAACTGCATCAATAGAAGAAAATGTCCCTTCAGCCTCATAGGCTTCTTCTTGCTTGTTTGGAGTCTTCAATCCCAGCACAATATCACTACGCACAGTCTTACCCAGGGTCTCATATTTAAATTCCATACTTGCATCTCCAACCTTCCAACAGGTAACCTCCTGGGAACACAGGCAACAAAGAAATATCCTGCTCAATAAGGGGGTCTTTCTCCAGCTGAGCCCATGAAAAATCCTCCTCTGATTCTTTATCCAAACTCTCAGGCAGGGATCTCTCAAGCACTTGGCACTGGTGTTTCACCTCTCTGCATAGTTGGTCAGCCTCCACCAGCCACTGTCCACTCATCCAGTGGATCATCCTCATCAAGGTCTCCACCTCCTGGGTGTTGTCTCTCACACCTCCAGTCTGCCTCTACCTGCATCTCTTCATTGTCTTCAGACTTGGCCTTCCTTCAAGCTCCCAGGTCTAGTCCAGGCAGCAGCTTCTCTCCGTCTGTCAGCCTTGGTTCTGGTCAGAACTCCACAGACTTTCTTCTCTGGGTTCTCCTCTGGCAATTCCTAGTGCATCAGTCCACCTGGGATATCTGGGCAATATCCACCAGAAAACATTCCTTTTAGGCCAGTCCAGTCATTTCTAGCAAGTTATCCCATTTCTCACACCAAGTCTGTGGTGGGGTTGTGGGATAACAGATGGACCAGACACCAAACTTCAAGTTCAACACCCAATCTCTGTGTGATGTTTATTCAAAATGCAGAAGATAACCTTCAGCTATGGCATATCACTTCTTCGGTACATCAGTTTGTAGCAACAGACTATGCAAGTCTTTGCTCTGTACTTAACCAGCACCTACTGACTCTCTGATCTAACTTATGTGTTGAGATTTAGCCACCCCTATGCAGGCCTTGTTTGCTTGGGTGGTGGGGGCTCAAATAATAATTAAAAAAAAAAAAAAGCTAAAGACAAAGAACCTTGGTGCAGAAGCACTGAAACAAGGGTTACCCCCAAAGGACATTGACAATAAGCCTAGTTTCAAAGAAACACAATATCACATATGCTTTCATAATGCAAAGCATCATGGGATATATGCAAATCACCATGACATTTCAGACTTGTTCAGTTTGCAGCAATGTACATGTATTTAAATAGCACAATTAACTTAATTTTTATAATATAGTTCCCTAGCAACTTTTTACGTTTATCAAAAAAAACTAGTGTCATAGTATTTTCAACATTTACAGGATTCATACACACAAGGTATATACATCAGTGTATTTTATGACATAGTGCCATTGCATGCTAAATCCAACAATGAGGAACACAGCCTGTTGTTTTACATCTGCTCAGAGGTTGCCACAATAACCTCCCTGTATGAGGACCTGAGAGGGAAAAGGAAAATTAAAGAGGACACTATAGCATAGTCAAGAAAAGGAAGAGGGTGCCCATAGGTGGCCACCTTATGGGCTAGAAATTGTAAAGAATAGGTTACGCTAAGAAATAGAAGAACTGTTGCAACAGATTTAAGAAAAGGTCAGTCCTCAAGAGTGGCAGGAGCTCCCAGTCACAATCATAGGCCCTTTCCAACAACAAGGAATGGACCAATGGAATTTATAATCTTGTTAAAGATTCCACAGGTTCATTCTTTATCAGAACAACAATCTCTGGCTTATAGTGCTTCTTCTTTTAGGAATAAAGTACCTCTCAGCATAAAGAGTTTGCCCAATTTCAAAACTTTTTCAGCTGCGGTGTTCTCTCATTTTAAAAGTCAGCGGGCAGGATTTTCAAAGGCTTAGATGACCTCAAGCCCCAGGTAAACCAGCGATATGACACATTGGGCTTACAGTGACCTAACAGGAGTTTCTATCCCAAGCGGCAGTTGCCACAAGTTAGACCTACTTTTTCAGGTCTAACCTGTGGCAACCCTGGGGGCCTTTTTTATGGAGCTTGTGCCAGATTTTGGAGCGAGTTGCCACAGATCTTGAAAACTGTCACAACTGTGCCTGAGCTTGTAAAATCGGGTACAGTTGCAGCAAAGGGGTTGGCACACTACCAGAACCTAAGTGCCACATTTTGAAAATCCTGCCCAGAGTGACTGTAACTCTTCCATATGAAAATTGTAAACTGCTGATCTTAGTTGTACTATACTGACATTTTTTTGCATATTGTATGTGTATTTATCATTTCCTTTTGACCCCAGGTTACTTCTGAAAAAGGAATGAATGTTTCAGTATGCTTACCCAGGAATGCTTATCTGGTTGCCAAAATAAAATGAATGAATGTATGAACCTCCTTTTCCAATTTTTTTTTTTTTTTCATTAATCCTACTGGAATTGCAACTTAAAAATTCTCAGGGGAGAAACCCTATCATAAATCTGTCTTCCCCTCATTCAGATTCAGATCTTGAGCATCAATTAATTGATTCCTTCCTAAGATTATTCTTTGGTCTACTCTCAGATCAACAGTGCCATTCACTCTATCAAGTTAGCTGGACCAAGCACATGGATTTCCATAGCCAACATATCATATGCATTTTCAGTTTGGTTTTATTAAAATTATTTCCTATTTACCCCAGTCTTTGGCATCTATTTGGGAGAAAGGGGGAATCCAACTGCAGATATTAGTTGCACTATGGTTAAGATTTGGATGTACAGTAAGAGCAGCACAAAATTATTTAATACACTTTTGGACTTCTTATGCTGGATTCTTCTCAACACTGGAAATGCTCATACACTTACTAGATTTGTTTTCTCTTCTGGGTCCTACTGATGCTTCTCTAGCAGCCAGGATAGCTAGCTCAGCAAATCATTTTGGTTGTCTCAATCTACCCCTCAGTCCTAATAAAACTATCAACTCTCTGACCAAACTAGAGATTCTAGGCATCATCTAAGGCACAGCAAACATGGAAGCCAAATTATCTCTGAAGAAAGTGCAGCTTATTACAGAAGTCATCATGACTTTAGAATCTAGAAAATCCTGCACTTAAAGAGAATTATTATTGCTTTTAGGTGGCCTCTATGTCCTAACATAAGCAACACTGGCAGCAGTTCATAACACCAAGGGATGGAGCCAAAAGTTGAAAACAAGAGACTTCCAAAAGGCACTGTAGCTCGGCTGCCCAATCCTGTCTCAAGAAACTATTCCTCAAAATCTTGGAGTGGTTAAAAGCAATTTTATTTGCAAAAACAGACAACACCATGAGAAGCATGCCCACTAGAAAGGAACATCAGCATTTCATGTCACATGGACACTTTTTCAAGCTGAAAAGTGTTGGTGTGTTGTGAAATGCTGGCATTCATTTTCAGTTGGGGTGCTACTCCAGGTGTTGTCTGTTTTGCAAATAAAATTGCTTTTAGCTACTCCAGGACTTTGGGGGAATAATTTCTTGAGCCAGAATTGGGCAGCCGAGCTACTTCCTAACATGAATAATTGCACCAGAAAGATCATTTATTGCATATTTGTTACTACTATCCAGTTTAGTAGTTGCTCTGAATCATCACATAAACCTCATTTCCTCAGCTCATTTGGACTCACTCATGTGGCATCGTTTCCTGCGCAACTAGAATTACATTTCCCTCTTTCACACCAAAGCACCAGACCCTGCACATGAAATCTTTCCTGATTCCACCATTTCCTTGGATTTAGTGTCTTTTATACAAATGCATGGATCTCTCATGCGTAGCCGTCAAGACATCTCTCCATTCCTGGATTCAAGTCAACTTCCCCTCTCTTTTAAATTTACCCAATAGTTTTAGCAGCAATTTATATGGGGTCACTGATGGACACCTCAACCAGTTATCCTCTTGTGTAACAATCTAGCAACAACCTATCTTTTTTTAAAAATGTATTTATTGGATTTCATCCTGCAACAAATACAGACATTAAAGGGCACACAGCATGTACCAACACTGAATGTGTTGACAACATATAAAAATCATTTTGCTTTCACGGTTCATTAAAGATGCAGAACACTGAACATTATGGTCGGAAGCAGAGCTCTACTCTCTTTTAGAGTGTTTTTATCAGATACTCATTACCTTTTATTTTCTTTTGAATAATTTCACTCAAGACACCTCACAAAATTCACTTCCTCAATATATAGGTCTCTTCCAAGGGCAAGGAATATATGAATACTCCTAGGCCATCCCAATGACCTCAGATCTTCCTCTTAGCATGTGTGCGAGTCATTCCAGGGGACAGACTTTCACCAGCAGCTGCCTCCATTGAGCACCTGTCTGGAAAACCCTAGAGACTCACATATTCCATTTACAGTGTCTGTCTATCACTTATAGAATCCTTATTCCTGTGGAGTATGGAGCCCACCCCATACCTGCAATCTCCTCCATCCCCAGTAACACAGGTACAGGAGTATCTGCCATGGGTTTAACATGTATTCTAGAAATTCCCTGTACAATCAGGAAGCAGAAGGTTGTAACTCCCAACACTTATAATGGAAGTATGGGCCAACTGCTAGGTTACATCTTCCACATATATGTGACACTGTCTTGTTAAATTTGTGGCCACATTTGGGGGATATATAGCCTATTAAGAAATGTATAATGATATTCCTTGTATCTGTTGCATATGAACAACCCCATATATGGCTCCATCATGGAGACCAAGTTTTCTTCCTGTATGAACCTACATTGTTCACAAAGGAAGATCTTCCTCCTCTTCATAATGAATTTCCCTCTCACCACCCAACTGCACTAGTGCATGAGCCAGCACCATACCTCTACTGGTGCAGCATGGCCAGTGTTGTGTGGTCACCACCCAAATGCACTAGTGCATGAGCCAGCACCATACCTCTACTGGTGCAGCATAGCCAATGTTGTGTGGTCACCACCCAACTGCACTAGTGCATGAGCCAGCACCATACCTCTACTGGTGCAGCATGGCCAATGTTGTGTGGTCACCTGTGATACTGATGGCATTTCCCATCCCACCATAAGCATCACTGTAGGAGTGATCCTACTCTTTCTCTCCTCTGAGACCTGTCTGCAATGCCTCTGCATCTGGTCCTGATCTGTCCAGCTCGGGTTGGGGAGTTGGGAATAATGAACGAGACTTAATCCCAGGTCAGCCATGTAGTAGTGCAGAGAAATTCTCTTTAAAAATATCTGTCATACAGAGATGGTTTACAGTGAATAAACAGTTTCTCTACAGGGCCAGTGTGCAAATGTATGGCTTCATGCAGTGACCCAGCAAGCATCCTTATAACATGCATGTGTGAGTTTTCCTCGTGCATACAGCTAAATGCTACATAAATATGGATGAATTACTTCTAGAAAGTTCCAAAATGTGGCACAGAACAGGGTTCTGCACTATACCTACGGAGAGGCAAAAATGAATATGGACAGAGCAGGAGGAGTCTTGGCACTCAGCATTACGATGACCCCTAACCCCTATCCTGCAACTGCTTTTATACTATGTAGGCTTGCTGCAACCAGCATGAAGTTATTCCTGCTGTAGGTAAGTGCTGTATAATGATACAAGTTTCTCCCCCTCACACAGCGAGCTATTTAAATTAAAATTGTGCAATAATTCCTGAGGAAGGAACTGCTCGCTGATAGGGACAGCTGGTGAAGCTATACATCCTGTGCATAACAAATACTGCATAACAGCAAAAAGGATGCTGGATCACTGGGTTAATCCCATGTTTTAAAGATGCTTTCTTCTAGTCTGCACCTATGACAACAAGCATAAGAGAAGAGTCTCCCCATTGTGGGGACAGGAAGGTGTGCCACATTAGTACCAATGTACTGGCACAATTTTGTGGATGGAGCCCCGACCTCACAAAACCAGCAACAGTTACCTTGTGACACCAAACTGAACAAAATGGAGAAGTTTCAAAATCTGGTGTCAAAAAAGGTATGTACCATTAGAGGTGGGCAAGTAATGGTATGTAGCACTAGAGGTGGGCAAGTAACGGTAAGTAGCATTAGAGGTGGGCAAGTAACGGTATGTACCATTAGAGGTGGGCAAGTAACGGTAAGTAGCATTACAGGTGGGCAAGTAACTGTATGTAGCATTAGAGGTGGGCAAGTAATGGTATGTAGCATTAGAGGTGGGCAAGTAACGGTATGTAGCATTAGAGGTGGGCAAGTAATGGTATGTAGCATTAGAGGTGGGCAAGTAATGGTATGTAGCACTAGAGGTGGGCAAGTAACGGTATGTAGCACTAGAGGTGGGCAAGTAACGGTAAGTAGCATTAGAGGTGGGCAAGTAATGGTATGTAGCATTAGAGGTGGGCAAGTAATGGTATGTAGCATTAGAGGTGGGCAAGTGAGCAATCAACACCTAGAGCCAAGGCACAGCTGAGCCAGGGGACTGGTTTGACTCTATGAGCCAAAGCACAAGCTGAGCTCAGGCTACTGCAGGCTGCTCTCTATGTAGAAGCTGAACATTTCTGACACTACACTAACTGCTCAAGTTGACAAAAATGCTTACTCTGACCATAACTGGCTCAGCTTGAGCTTGGCTCTGACTTGCCCAGCTCTATGTAGCATAACAGTAATTACTGTCCCATCCTGCTGTGAAACTTCACAACAGCCTCGCTCCCCTGTGAAAGCAAAAAGCACCTGATCTTTGACCTTGTACATTAAGTCGCTTGGGAACTAGCTTATTAATTCTTATAACAGTGCAGCTGTACAATTACTGTTTCAATAAAGCCTGCCTCTAGAGACTTGTTGCTATTATATAATAGTTATAATTGTCTATAATAACTATGTACCATATGAAAGGCATCATCTCAACAAACAAAGCTAGTAAATGTCAAAGTGGCAGGTTGAAAATATTCCTATTATTTCAAAGTGGTCATTATTATCTGATTCTGAAGAACTTCTAGGAAGCATCCCTGAGTATCTCTTGGCCCTCGCCACACTATCGGACAGGGCATATTCACTACATACAACAGCAGCACTTAAAGCTTTTTCTTTCCCAATATAAAGCATACATTTCATAGAAAGGCTTTTTCATTTGTAGCACCAGACACCTGGAACAAGCTCTCTCTCTAGCCGAGGAATGCTTCTAGTTTGCAAGTTCAAGTCCAGTCATTCCAGCCACCTTAGAAAATATAAACATAGAAACATAGACTTTGACAGCAGATAATGACTGCTTGGCCCATCTAGTCTTCCCATTTCCCTACCTACAGGATAGGCCGCAGATCCTAGTTAACCAACAGCCTATTTCTTCTTACCCCCCACAAGACTTGCCTTGTGTCTGTCCCATGCATTCTTGAATTCTCCCACAGTTTTAGACCCCACAACCTCCTCAGGAAGGCTGTTCCATGCATCCACTACCCTCTCTGTGAAATAATACTTCCTCACATTGCCCCTGAACTGCCCCCTTCTAGCTTTAAATTGTGTCCCTTGTTCTTGCACGCCTCTTTTTCTGAAAGATGCTACCTCTTGGACTTTGTTGATTCCACTGAGGTACTTAAAAGTTTCTATCATGTCCCCTCTCCCTCTTTCCTCAAGGGTATACATATTAAGCTCTTTTAGTCTCTCCTCATACGGCTTTCTTGCAGACCCTGCACCATTTTAGTTGCCCTCCTCTGACTGCCTCTATCCTGTCTATGTCCTTATGGAGATGGGGTCTCCAGAACTGGATGCAGTACTCCAGATGGGGTCTCACCAACTATCTGTACAGAGGGATAACAACTTCCTGTTTTCTGTTGCTGATGCCTCTCCTATGCAACCCAGTATACCCCAGCCCTCCCTACTGTCTTCTCACATTGCTTGCTAACCTTAAGGTCATCTGATATGATTACCTCCAGGTCCCTTCCTTTTTGTTATTGTTACTACCCCCCATTGTGTATTCTTCCCCTGGGTTCTTGTTTCCCAGGTGCATTATTTTGCACTTCTTTGCATTGAATCCTAGTTGCCATACTTCTGACCATTCCTCCAACCTTGCCAAGTCCCTTCTCATCCTTTCCACACCTCCCTGTGTATCAACCCTGTTGCAGATCTTTGTGTCATCTGCAAAAAGGCATACTTTTCCTTCCAGTCCCTCTGCAATGTCACTGATGAAGACATTAAAAAGGACTGGACCCAATACTGAACCCTGTAGTACCCCATTAGTAACCCCTCTTTCTTCAGAGTGGACTCCATTTACAATTACCTTCTGTGTCCTGTTGTGCAGCCAATGTTTTACCCAGGCTACCACCCTGGGACCCACTCCCAGGCTGGTTAATTTGACTATTAATCTTTTGTGTGGGACTGTGTCAAATGCCTTGCTAAAGTCTAGGTAGGCCATGTCCACAGCCCCTCCCTGGTCTACTACTTTGGTCACCCAGTCAAAGAAATCTATCAGATTCGTTCCTTCAGAAGTGACTCCATCACTTTCCCTACCACAGAGGTCAGACTGACAGGTCTGTAGTTTCCTGCCTCTGTCTTGGTCCCACTTTTGTGAAGGGGAATCACATCCACCTTCCTCCAGTCCTCGGGTACCACACCATCCTCCCATGATTTATTAAAAAGAGTAGCCAGTGGTTTCACTAGTTCCTCCCTTAATTCTTTTAGAATTCTGGGGTGAATTCCATCAGGACCCATTGCTTTGTCCATCTTCAGTTTTAGGAGTTCTTGCAGAACCCTTTCTTCGTGAAAGGACTGGGATCGACCCCTATCAAGAGTGCTTTATTAACTGGCTTAGGCACTTCCTCCTCTTTGTGAATACTGAGCAGAAATATTCATTCAGTATCCCTGCTTTTCACTGTCCCCTCTGCCCACCTAATTGCTCATTCTATTCAGCCTCACTATCCTCCCTTTGTCTTTCTATGCTCGCTGATGTACCTATAAAAGTTTTATCCCTTCTAACTGAGTTGGCTATCTTTTCCTCAGTTTGGGCCTTTGCTATTCTGACTTCCTCCCTGCTTCCTTCTGCCTTAACTGGTACAGCTCTGTCCTGCTCCTTCTGTGTTTCCTTATACTTCCAGAATGCTGTCTTTTTCTTTCTGGCTTTCACAGCCACCTCTTTTGAGAACCATAGTGGCTTTTTCTTTCATTTTGATTTGTTTATTTGCTTCACACAAGGCTTGTTGCCTCTGTGATGGCAGTTTTGATGATTCCCATTGTTGCTCCACCTCCTTGTAGCCTGTTTGCTAGTGCTTTTCTGAGGCACTCTCCCATCTTGCCAAAGTCAGCCCTCCAAAGTCCAGTACCCTCACTTTTGTATGGCTTGACTCTGTAGCTGAGTTTAACATGAACCACACTGTCTGATGGTCACTTGCTCCCAGATGGCAACCCACTTCTAGATCTGAGATTCTCTCACTGCCCCCGTTTGAGAGTATGAGGTCTAAGATTGCTCCCTCACGAGTGGGTTCCGAAACTAGCTGTCTGAGGCCTGCCACCTGTAGGGCATCAAGAATGGCCCTGCTCTTGGATGTGGCTGCAGCAAATGTGCTCTAGTTAACATCTGGCATATTCAGGTCTCCCATCAACAATATCTCCCCTTTCTCTGCCATTCCAAGAATGCCTTCTATTGTATCATTGTCCATTCCCTACCCCTGACATGGGGGTCTGTACACAACCCCTGTGTGGATTGTGGTGCCCTTTCCAGTCTCCAAGGTGACCCACAGTGCCTCCTCTCCTCCCTGTTTACTCTTTTGTTCAGTTGCTTTTATCCTTCCTTTACATAGAGAGCTACCCTCCCCCTTCTCCCTGCCTGTTTCTCCTGTAGGTTATGTACCCTGGTATGTTAACATCCCAGTCATGGTTCTCTGTGTACCATGTTTCTGTGACTGCTACGATATCCAGGCATCCTCTTCCATCAAGGCCACCAGCTCAGGAAGCTTGTTGCCCAGACTACGGGCATTGGTACTCATTACCCTCCATTTCCTGATGGCCTTATTCCTTTTTGCCCTATCCCTGTCCTTCTTGCATTTGTCACTTTCTCCATTTACCCTGCCTTCTCCCTATCGACACCTCTATGTTGGTGTTTACCGCACTTACTACCATGATTGTTTGGTGGGGCTAGGATTTCCTGCTCCTTTCCAGTACCTCCCCTTAGCTAGTTTAAATGCTTGCCAACGAAGCATTTAAACCTATCACCTAGGATCCTGTTCCCTCCTGACAGATGCAGCCCATCAGCCAGTATAGGCTTGCATCACTCCAGGTGGACCCCCAGTCCCCAATGAAGCCAAATCCCTGAGCTCCACACCAGTTTTTCAACCACTGATTGAATCCCATGGTGCAGAACACCCCAGCCTCTCCTACACCATAGATGGGCAGCACCTCCAAGAAGGTTACCATGCGTGCTACTTGTCTAAGGCCCCTCCCAATTCCACAAACTCTTCCTGCACTTCTCTAATCTCTTTCTTAGCCAGGTCATTTGTCCCTAGGTGGACAATGACATCCAGCTCCTCCCTGTGCAGCTGCTCCAGCAATCCTGAGGATTTGCTCCCTGTCCTCAAGCCATGGCGCCAGGCAGGCACCTTACCTCCTCTCCCTTCCTCCCCCAGTTCTACCTTCCTAAAATGGAGTCCCCACCAGGAGTTGTTTCCTTCCCTGTGGGTCCCCTGCCACCCTCCTGTGGGTCTCCTTGTGGAGGTTCCAGCATCCTCCTTGGTCTCCACTGTGGGTGCCTCCATAGAGGAACCACACTTTGCCAGAATGGCATAGGAATTGTGGAGAGGTACAACTGGAGGATGCACTCTGTTCCACCACCCTCACCCTCCCTGAGCCCACTGTGGTCCAACCGCCTCTTCTTGGCAACCTCTGAGGCAATGGCAGTGGCACTGGTGGTCCCTGGATGGAAGAGGAGGTCCCACAAATCCTGGCCAACTCAGTCTGGAGATGAGCAACCTCCTCCCTCAGCCCAGAGAGGTGCCTACAGATGGGATAACACCGCATCCTCCAGAACATCTCCCGGAAGACTGCTGCTCCACAGCCACTGAACTGCACCACTCCAATCATGTCTTATTTCTGGCCCCTTAACTGTTTGCAATCCTTACTCTTTCCTCTGTTTTTTTTCTCTCTCTTTACTTTCTGCCTGTGTGCCCTTTAAGCTCCTGATTGTCCCGTTCTGAGACAAGAATATCCTATATTTCGCAGTAGACCACTTACTTGCTCAGAGGCAGACCTCCAGCAGCTAGAGGGGGCCGGAGAGCTACTCTTGCCCTTCTAGGATGGTGGGTCTTTGGTGGCTCTGTGGTCACTCACTTCCTGCTCCCAAACAGGAAGTTCCTGTTGTCAATCAAATCCTGTCCCTATAAAAGTAGAACTTGCTTTGGTGGGGAGGGAAGGAGGGCAATATAGTCCCAGTAGAGAAGTCCAGTCACACAGCAGTCCTTTCTCCTGGTGTCTTCTGCCAAGCTATTCCCCACCCACGTATTTGTTTTGGTCCAGAGTCCCCACCTAACTGCCCATGACCATACTGCATAACAATGTTCCTGCTCTTTATCTGCAGTGACCCCACTTTGTTAACTTGTTTTGATTACTGTGTGAACATATTTATCTTCAGAGTGTGTTTGTTTTTCCTGTGTATATTTTAGCCTGTATGTAACTATTTCTGCTAGACTATGTCAACCTGCTGCTATCCTCCCTGGAACCCCTATGAAAACAAGATGCTGCATATCATAGGGTTATTCTGATTGGAGTAATTTCAACTGAATAAATAACATTTACATTTTTTCATTTTCTCAGTTTTAGGATTTGAGCCTGTCTAGTGCACTCACTTAAAGAATAGCATGTAACCTGAATGTAGTTCCCTTTCCTCATTAGGGCTGCAGATTACTTGGCTCTGAGGAGTGTGCCACAGGAATATTTCTATTTATTCTGATTCAGGGGTACCAGTTTTGCAGAGAGGATAGGCACAGATAGATAATTAAAATAACACAATGTTCACATGGAAAAGCAGGGTGATTCATATGTTCCCTTACTTTATTAATAGGTCAGGCATTCATTACAGAGGCTACTGATCCCTCAACATACAACATATAGGTGATACTCCTTCAATGTATTTCCAAAGCATGCTGTCATACAAGTGAGTCACCTGTCTGGGGGTCATTTGATCCCCCATGAATGGCATGGACACATTAATGCATTTTCTTTTCTAACTGAACAACAGACATGGGTGCTGGCTACTGGCTTGTGGTCCCAGCCCAGAGGCTGAATGGGAGAGGGCATAAGCTTCCATGGCCTCTGAGGACCAATATCCCCCGAGGTCGAACATTTGCAGCCCTGCCTGGTGGCTGAAAGCAGCAACAAAGGCAGGGGGCACCAGCATGGGGATTTCCCCTACCCAAATAAGAACACTTTGCCTCCCTCCTTAGCTGCTGAATGAGGGTGACACTGGCAGATGTCCAGAGGTTGCTGCCTCCATATATATGGGCACCCCAACTTCCCTCTGAGATCCTCATTGTGGGGTATGCAGCCCCGGGCACCTTGGTTCCATTCTTGTATTTACAAGTTCTAAAAAGCCATCAGGGAATACCCCTTGAGAGGGCACCCCCTCAGCCACCAACTGATGCTCTTTCTTCAGTCTCCTGCTCCTAACTGCCAACAACCAGAGGCAAGTGTGGCTTATCATGCTGCAATAAGCCCCATCTCTTGACAGTGGTACCATTCCCAGCTCAGGGGTTAACCCTATAGGTGCCATCTTGCAGCCTGCCTCCACTGTAGTGCTCAACAAAGGATGTGGTACCACACCCTTCATAATAATGCCCATCCCCAGATGTGGGCGTTACTCACTTCCACCCTCCAAAATCTTGCTGCCTACAGCAACACCTTATCCTGGACTCCCGTGACCCCACTGGTGTTAGCCAGTAGGTGGGGACATCCTCCCAAATCTGGCAAAGATCAACAATGTCAGTCCAGGTTACAAAGATTGCAGAGGGACACACTAACTATAATCCCCTCCAAGAAGGTGGGCCAGTGTCCTGGCAGGAACACACTATCTAGCCATGGGAACATAAGACTTTAACAGTTCTGTATACATTGGGCCAGATATTCAAAAGGGTTGTGCCATGCGCAACAGGGTTGCGCATGCTCAAGTCCTACATTGCGCCATTCTGCGATATTCAGCAGGAGGCAGTTGCGCAACTGAAAACAGGCTGAGCAACAGCGCAATGCAAATGAATGCATGCTCAACAGGAGGGGGAGGAACCATGCATAAACTGCACAGCCTGATATTCAGCCGGCTGTGCAGAGTTGTGCAGGCGCAACCCCAACCTGAGCCTGCAGGACCTTGAGCCAAAAAAGGCTTAAGTAGAGGGCACCACAGGTGAGCTGCTGTATTGCAGGGCGAACACAGCAGCTGCCACCTGTGGCTGGTCCCCAACTCAGTCCCTGTGCCCCCCAGCCTGATCGCAGGCATAGGTACCCCCCCACCAGCCCAATCGCTGGCATCAATGTGGTTTCACCCTCCCATTATCTGGTCCAGCACTGGTCACCGATCGCTGGCAGCAAGTAGAATCTTCTCGGTCATCTTTTCAGGATTCAGTGACCGCAGCCGATCGCTGGCAGAATGTACGAACTTCACTCTAATATTCCTGGTGGTTGTGTCTCATTTCACTCCTCCAGAGCCCACCACCGCCTTCCCGGCAGCTGCGGGCGGAAGATACCACTCGCCTGCTCGCCACTCGCCGGCGCCGATCGTCCTGGCATCGCCCATTGGGCAGAGCAAGAGCCATCGGGCGCAGCCCATACGAAGAGCGACAGTCCAGACGGTGAATGATTCATTCACAAATCTGACTGTCGGCACGGTATGGCTGCATGCCCATTGGTTCTGCTTTGCACCAATGGGCGGCAGCCCTCACTGGCAGTCAGTCGGCGCGGCGCGGGCGGCAGGCGGGTGGATGCTGCCGCCGCCGCCGCCGGGGGCGGTGGTGGGGCTCGTGGGTGGGTGGGTGGGGTGGGGGACACTAGCCACCAGGGAGATGTTTGGGGGGTTCATTTTACATTCTGCCCACGATCGGCATTACGGTCCACTGGACCACCAGGGAGATGTTCGGGGTTCAATTTACATTCTGCCCACGATCGGGCATTACGGTCCACTGACCACCAGGGAGATGTCTGGGGTTCATTTTACATTCTGCCCGCGGATCGGGCATTAGGGAGATGTTTGGGTGGGGGTTGATTCATTTTACTTTCTGCCTGTGATCGGGCATTAGGGAGATGTTCGGGGGGGGTTGGTTCATTTTACTTTCTGCCCGCGATCGGGCATTAGGGAGATGTTCGGGGGGGGGTTGGTTCATTTTACTTTCTGCCCGCGATCGGGCATTACGGTCCACTGGACCACTAGGGAGATGTACGGTAGGAGGTGGGGAGCCACATTGCTGCCGGTGATCGGGCTGCAGGGTGCGTCGGTCCCCGACGGCTGCTGCCTGGCAGGGCGGCCAGGCGCAAGTCCTCAGGGATCGGCGCACCTACATGCTAATGGCATGCAAATGGGGCCATAATCAGATGCAAATGGCCCCCCCTGCACCTTACATGAATTATGGCCCCATTTGCATGTCACCTTTTGAATATCGTGATTTTGCGCATGGCGCAATGGTACTTGGCCACCGCAAGTTGAATGCTCCACTCTGACAACCCTGCGGCTAAGTTTCATGCCGCACAGTGGCTGTGGTTGGGAGTGATATTCAAAGGAGTTGCTCAATAGCGCAACTCCTTTGAATATCGCCTGGGCCACACCCCTGCACAACTATTTTGCGCAGCGCAAGGGCTTGCGCCTCAGAATGGCGCAGTTTGAATATCCAGCCCATTGTATACTTGTATTACATATAATGCATGCTAACCACTGTGAATAACTACTGGGTGAATCCCCAACCCCAAGGGTGGCCAACCAGCTCTTCTCAGTGGCCCACGGGCAACAAGATATTGCTCCCTAAGAGTGGCAGCCTAAGCCACCTCAAGGTGCAATTCTGCCTCTAGCTGGCAAAACAAACAAGCCCCAAACATTGAAACACTAGTCTTGAATGTCGATTAAACAGTAACAGATATGCCATAAAACAATTTCGACACAGTTTCTTTTCCTGCATTGCCCACAGACTTCCTGGAACAGTAAATGTGCACTGCAAAGTTTTATTAGGTTTTCTGCAATAACAATTACTAGAACTGTGGCAGATGGTCAGGGCATTACCACATAAGAAACAGTGTACACTAACAGTAATTATGTCTCTGGTGTGTGGCTCTGCCTTGTTCCACAGGCATCTACAGCTGGCCCGAATGCACTCAGCTGATGGTAAACTCCTTCTCGCTGAAGGACCTACAGGACATAAACAACATATCCCACACAACAGGTGTGATGCCTCTCCCACAACTGATGCAGAACTTGAGGCCTCATTACCTTACACTGCCACCAGGCTGCCACAGATATTGGTGGTGGCTCCTGGGGTCTTGTCTCACTTAGCAGTAAGTGGGGTTCATATCCACAAGAAAAGAAATGCATGGTGCCTCCACCCAGTGGAAGATTTAAGTGGGCTACATGTTGTGTCAGTACAACCCCCCAAGGATATCCTACCTGGCCGCCCCTTTACTGTGGTCACTCCTCCACAGAACTCACACAAATGCACCAGTCACCCACAAATGACATAGACAGTAAGTAATAAATATATTAAAATTAGTAAATAAATAATGATGACAGGTTTAAACAGCAAAACACAATTTTATCTACCAATGCTGGCCTCTGCAAAGGAAGAAGGTTAGAACAGACTCCAACAGCACCAAACTGATTATGTGCCCTTCTGGGCTGGGTCTCAATTACCACCTGAAATTCAGGCCACAGGTGGTTAAGCCCTAAGAGGGCACGGCACAAATGTCAGTACCTCAGCTGCCACTACCAATTCCCAACTAAGCGCGATCACTCTTTTACCACCCTCTTTGACTAGGTGACAAAGTAGGTAGGTGTTAAAGTGCACTAAGTTATAGCGCTGTGGCTTAGGGCTCAGGGCAGCAAACCTGGAGACCTGAGTTTGAATCCCACAGCTCCCTCTTGCATACTGTGTGACCCTGAGCAAGTCACTTGACTTCCTCGTGCTCCCAGGCCACAACTGGAAACAATCTTTGGCTTAGTGTGCCTTTCCTCGTCAAACAATTTCTCCTCCCTTCCTTCTTCTCCTTTAAGAATGTCAGCTGCGTAGTTTACAACACAACAAGGCCAAGATTAAAATGAATGTTTCCAGTGAGGAGGAGACATAATAATACCACACTCATGGCTTTGTCCAGGTATCCTTTTGATACCAACTATTTAACCAATCTAATGCATAACATCCCTGTTTATGATGTGCCCCTCGCTTCATGGTTAAATTTGGTTGATGGGGACAAACTTCCAAAGGACTGGAGCAAGCTGGGTGATGATTGGTCGGATTCCTGTAGCTTCCAATTCAATGTCCCCGAACACACAGTGCTAACTTTAGGGAGGAAAAACAGAGGTGGGACCTACACACTATGTGGAGCTCCTACTGTAGTGGAGAGAAAAGGAACCTGGAGATCATATGAGATGAAGGGTTGAAGCATAAGCAGTGTGTGTCTGCTGTCAGGTGGTGTGGCAGAATACTGGGGTGCATCAAAAGTGGGGGTGATCAAAAGGGCAGGGGAGCTATTCCTGCCCCTTTACAATGTCCTGGTCAGGCTCCACCTGGGCTACTGACTGCAGTTCTGTGCTTTCAATACATGACAGATATTGAAGCAGTGGAGAGGGTACAATGAAGGGATACCAAAATGGTCATAGGTATCGGCGATAAAAGCTGAGCAGAGGGTCTGGAGGCCATTAACATATTCTAAAGCACAAAACTGAAAGTGCTAAACACAGTGTCCACAGCCAGCCAAATGGGAGAGGAGCTGCAAATCAACACACCATTACCTGTTTGCTTCATTAACATAATCACTATGGTTTATGATGACAACTGCAGAGTCTATCTTCAATTTTTTAGTAACAATCTCTTGGTGGCATTTCACTAATTGTATTGCTGTACTTTCTTTTTTTTAACTTAATCTACGTTATTCAAAAAGTTTGAGATAGAACAAATGCACAACAAAGTAACAAACAATTACAACAAGGGGTGTGGAAAGGGTGAGAAGGGACTTGGCAAGGTTGGAGGAATGGTCAAAGGTATGGCAGCTTAGATTCAATGCAAAGAAGTGCAGAGTAATGCACATGGGAAACAAATACCTAGGGGAACAGTACACAGTGTGTGGGGGGGTATTAGAATAACAGAAATGGAAAGGGACCTGAGGGTAGTCATATCAGACGACCTAAAGGTAGGCAAGCAATGTGAGAAGGCAGTAAGGAGGGCTGGGGGGGACACTGGAATGCACAGAGAGAGGCATCACCAGTAGAAAACAGGAAGTTGTCATCCCTCTGTACAGACAGTTGGTGAGACCCCATCTGTACTACCGTGTGCAGTTCTGGAGACCCCATCTCCGCAAGGACATAGACAGGATGGAGGCAGTCCAGATGAGAGCAACTAAAATGGTGCAGAGTCCGCACCAGAAGCCATACGTAGAGAGACTAAAGGAGCTTAATAAGTATACCCTTGAGGAAGGGGGGGGGGACATGATAAAAACTTTCAAGTACCTCAGGGGAATCAACAAAGTCCAAGAGGGTAGCAACTTTCAGAAAAAGAGATGTGCAAGAACAAGGGGGCACAATTTGAAGATGGGGGGGTGGCTCAGGGGCAACATGAGGAAGTATTTTATCACGGAGAGGGTGGTAGACACATGGAAGGGCCTTCCTGTGGAGGTTGTGGGGTCAAAAACAGTGGGGGAATTTAAGAAAGCATGGGACAGACATAAGGCAATTCTAGAGGGGGTAGGAGGAAGTAAGATGTTGGTTATCTAGGATCTGCAACTTATCCATCAGGTAGGGAAATGGGCAGACTAGGTGGGCCAAGCGGTCCTTATCTGCCGTCAAAATCTATGTTTCTATATCTATGTTACTATGTAACAGAAAAGAACCAAAACAAAAATTAATAATACAGTCATACATCCTAATCAGTTCTAACTGGGAGAAGTAGTAGCCATTTTTTAATTTTTATTTGTTTATTTGTTTAGGATGGAGAAGTTGACTCTCTGAATTTAAACCTCCAGTTTGACACAGTATCTACTCAAGGGTGTGAAATCAATTGAATTCCTTTAAATGGCTAGTGGGATGTGGCTGTCTGGTGTTTGTGTTGTTCAAAAAATATCCCTTAAAGTGACTTACCAACTTTCTATATATGAATGTTCCCAGCACGTGTTCACTGCATAGTGGTGTCAGTCGCAGTGTGTTTTATCATATGCATTGCCTGTTTTATGAAAATGTATACATGTTTTCCGTTCGCTAAGCCTGAAGTCTAATTATGTGTATTGTAGCCTGCATTCTGTGATCTTTGCCACTCATTACCTTAGCTCGTCATGACAGGGATCTGCGCGACGTTCATTAACAGCAGCAATCACATCTTGGCCGCTGCAAGCCATTCTCAGTTAGAGTTTGTGTTCACAGTGATCAGCATGGCAAGTTCTTTTGTGGGCATGTCATTTTCCAGCTCAGATGAGGGCAGTGTTATTTTGTCCAGCAGTGGCAGTGACTACTCTGACACTGATACAGTGTCAGTTTTTGACAGCCACTGCATAATGGATCTCTATAGGGATGACCCTTGTGCCTCCAGTGATAGCGATGTGGGCAGCCTCTCTGACAGCTGCAGCAGCAGTCCCGACCCATTCGCCTATGGAGGAGAAGGAAGACTCGGCAATACTGCATGGTATTTACTGTATACTTTGTCATTTCTGTATCTCTATGTCTCATCATTCCCATCATTTACTACTGCTATGGTGTGGCATCATGGACTACAGACTGCTAGCGCTAGCAGAAGTGCCTGATTTTCTAAAATGGCCACATACACTGGCTACTGATAATCTAGCCAATAATCTAGTGCTGTTACTTTCCCCTTTGTTGTTGTTCCCTATTGAGTGGATCCTGGTAGGGGTGACCCTTATGCCACCAGTAATAGCGATCTGAACAGCCCCTCTGGCAGCCACAGTAGCAGTCCCAACCCATTCGCCTACGGAGGAGAAAGAAGACTCAGCAATACTGCATTCTATTTACATTTTTTAATTTCTATATCTCTACCATCATTCCCATCATTTACTGCCGCTGTGGTGTGTCATCAAGGACTGCAGCCTGCAGACTGCTAGCTCTAGCAGAAGTGCGTGATTTTCTAAATGGCCACATACACCAACTACTGATAATCTATCTGACAATCTAGCACTGTTGCTTTCCCCTTAGTTGTTGTTCCCTATTGAGTGGTTCCTTATAGGGGTGATCCTGATGCCACCAGCAATAGCGATCCAAACAGCCCCTCTGCAGTAGTAGTTCCGACCCATTTGCCTACGGAGGAGAAAGAAGACTTGTTAATACTGCATTCTATTTACATGTTTTAATTTCTATATCTCTGACATTATTCCCATCATTTACTGCCACTGTGGTGTGTCATCATGGACTGCAGACTGCTAGCGCTAGCAGAAGTGCCTGATTTTCTACTCCCAGCCTCATCCTTGAACCCTCTGCATACTATGATGTTGTTGCTGATATTACCCTAGTGTAATTATTTTTTTATTTATTATTGTGGCTGGACTATGACCGATTGAGTCTTTGGTTACTACAGCTACTCTCATAGTGGCGGTCACTTTGATCAGTGCTTGGGACCGAATGCGCTGTATATTGCATAAAATAAAATGATACAAACTGTCAGCAATCTCCATCCCAGTACTCCAGGCCGATCCTCACTTTATGCATGCCAGCCACCCTGTCACTCTTAGTTTTGGAGCTCAGATGTGAAGTAAGGCTGTACCTTCTCACCACCCAACCCCACCCCAGACTCGCCACATACACCAGCTACTGATAGTGTAGTGTACACATTTACCAGATATCCTTATCACTGGACACATTTATCTGGTTTCCTTTATGTGGGCCAGCTGCCCTGTGACTCTTACGTTTGTAGCCCTGACGTGAAGTAAGGCATACCTTGTCACCAACACCACCTCAGACCCACGACATACACGATCGACTGATAATCTAGTGCTGTTACTTTCCCCTTTGTTGTTGTTCCCTATTGAGTGGATCTCTATAGGGGTGACCCTTATGCCACCAGTAATAGCGATCCTGGCAGTCCCTCTGGCAGCAGCAGTACCATTCCTGACCCATTCGCCTATGGAGGAGAAAGAAGACCCAGCAATACTGCATTCTATTTACATTTTTAATTTCTGTATCGCTCCACTACTCTGAACTGCCCACTAAATTTGTCTCATATACTGTATTTCAATACATGAGCAATCTGTTTCTGCTTCCTGTAGCACTACACTGCTATAAATTTTTGAACCTTGTTTTTTCTCTCAAATAAGTGTTTTATCATTCCATGGTGTAAAAATCATTATCCCCTTGTAGACTATGGGCCAGATATTCAAAAGGGTTGCGCCATGCTTAACAGAGATGCGCCAGCGCAAGTCCAAAAATGCGCCATTGTGCGATATTCAGCGGGAGGCAGCTGCGCCGCTCAAGTTACAATGCGCAAGAGCGCAATGGTAATGAATGCATGCGCAACTGTAGGGGGAGGAACCATGAATAAATGGCGCAGTGCAATATTCAACAGCATGCGCCATGTGCAACAGGGGAGCTAGCAGAAGTTGCGCGATAGTGGAAATGATCCAAAATAAAAAGGAACAAGAGAGAGGTGCAAGAACCTTACAGGGAAGCCAGAGGTGGGAGCGAGCTGGTAGCAATAACAAAGAGGGCAGCAGTGAGTGGGACACAGAAGGAGCAGGACAGGGCACACCTGTGACCACACAGGACAGGAGTGGGGAGCCTGAGACAGGGTGCAGGACAGACAAGGCAGTGCTGCAGAGTAGTGAGGGCAGTGGCAGGAGGCAGGACAGCCGAAGGCTGGAGGTGTACCCAGTGCAGGGGGAGCATCACAGAGGATAGCAGGGGGAACGGGATAACATCTGCCAGGGGGAGAACAACAGCCAGGGACATGGCCAGTGCCACCATACAGATGGAGGCAGTAATGAGGGGTGTGAGAAGGCAGGCAGCAGGGGCGCATGGCCGTGGAAGGGCCCATCGGCAGTATGCCCCCAACAGGTGGTACCGAGCCCACATCACCTTTGAGCAGTATACCAATACAGAGATTGTGGACCGGCACCTCCTGAAACTGGCGATCCTGAGGCGGCTCTGTGAGCTGTGCAGTGATGAGATGCAGGCACCCACACGATGGAGCCATGCTCTGTCAGTAGAGACAAAGGTGACAGCTGTCATGTGCCTGCTCGCCACAGGCACCTTCCAGAGACCAACAGGGGACACAACAGGCATAACCCAGTCAGCTGTGTCACGCCTACTCACACAATTCCTCAGCGCACTGCTACCACATGCTGCGTAGTACATCCGTTTCCCCAGCACACAAGCAGAGCACACAGCACATATACAACAGTTCCACAGGGTAGCACATATGCCTGGTGTGCTCAGGGCTGCTGACTGCACCCATGTGGCTATCCGCACGCCATCTGGCCCGGATGGTGTAGCCTACATCAACTGCAAGGGATTCACCAGCATCAACTGCCAGGTGGTGTGTGATGCCAGGGGGCGCACAACCAATGTCTGTGCCATGCACCCTGGGGGAGCACATGATGCCTTCATCTGGCACCAGTCTGCACTGTGCCACAGGTTCGAGAGTGGGGACATCGCCACTGGCCACCTAGTGGGTGAGTATGCACAACATGCAGGATGACATGGGCAGCTGTGGGGGGGAGGCATAGTCAGAGGCACCATGGGTATCGGCCTTGATGGCCCATGGCAGAGCGATGCAGTCCACCATACTAATGTCCACCCTCTATACACAGGTGACAGTGGCTACCCACTCCATCCCTGGCTGCTGACACCATACCGGTGCCCCTCGACCCCATCTCAGCAATGGTACAGTGAGGCACATGCCACCACATGTAATATCATCGAGCGGGTGTTCAGGATGCTGAAGTCACATTTCCGGTGCCTGGATACGTCTGGCGGTGCCTTACAGTACAGCCCCTCGAAGGCCTGTGGGCTATTCCTGGCCTGTTGCATCCTGCACAACATGGCCAATGACTGTGGGATAGCCATAGAGGTTGAAAAGGGGGACAGCGAAGGGGACAATGAGGACGCCAGTCCAGATGGTGATGGGCAGCCACCCCCTGGGCAAAGGGACCCCCGCCTGTTCAGGATGGTGCAACTGCACAGGAACACCATCACAGAGGAGCACTTCAGCCAACACAGGTAAGTCACGGGGCCAAATACAACCACCAATGGCAAGGGCACAACCCACAGACAGGCATGGATGAACCCCAGGGGTGGATGGCGGCGAGTGAATGGGACTGAGCGTGGATTCGCACATGCCATCAGGGATGCGCATGGCCAAACATGACACGCGCACACACACACACACACACACCACAAGACATGCACAAGGGGTAGAAGGCACGCCGACCACGACTGCAACCCCTAGCCACACACAGGTCCACACACGACCATGCCCAGTGGCCGTCACTGTGCGTGTCTTAGATGCTGGGCACCACTGCACACTGGCGGACAGTGCAACGCAGGCATCATCATGCACACGCTACAGTGGCCAGCAGCCAGGAGGGTGTGCACATGGACCGTGTGTGTGCAGGGCCGGGTATCCCACCTGTGTGTCATACGGTGCACAACACATTGCACACAGGTCAGTGGCAGACAGTGGCCATGGTGAGAGACAGGTCAGTCACGCAGCACAGTGCCACAGCCACCACGGATGTGTGGGTGGCCCCACTGAGACCTGCCAGCCATGCCAGGCTGACCATTGGCCTCATGGGGTGGCACCAATGGTCCCCCAGGGGTGATGCTGTGGGAACGCGATCGTGTTCATGCAGGGGTCTGCAGTTCACCAAATATGCCTGCGCTGGGCGTGCTCGGTATGCCCACAGCTGAACCCAGTGTCGACATGGAAGGTGTCGCACGATGCCAGGAATGGGGGTGGACATGTCACTGCGCAGTGTCTGTGGCACATGGGCAATGAACTGGGTGCCCAATGTGGCCATGACAGCTGTGAATACATGTGTCTGCCTGTCAATGGCAGTGGTCACATCCTTCCACAGCTGGTCCATTCCTGCCAGGAGCAGACCGTGGTCCCTGCTGCACCGCTCCTCTGCCTGGCGCAGAACCACACTGAGTGTATCCACCACCGTCACAAGCCGCAACTGCTGACCGACTGAATCCTGGAGTATGTGGCTGTGTTCATCAAAGAGGTCGTCCACCTGATCGGTGTGCTGTCCCTCATGGTGTTCGTGGCCATGCCGGGCAGCACCCCTTGAAGTTGGGCACAGCACACCAGGAGCCATGCTTAAGCATCGCCACACGCGGTGCACTGACGCCCGACACTGTCCCGGCCCCCATTTGTTGACTGCTGGCACCGCCCCTCCGGCTGCCAATCCCCAGGGCTCACCGGTGCCACCACAGCCGTCGAACAACCACCAGCCTGGACACACTATCAGTGCTGCCCCACTGGGGCATACAGGCAACAGCTGGGACTCGTGATGCTTCAGCTCCCACGGCGCCACCACGCATGGCTACGCCCATGCTGTTCCCTGCTGTGGGACCATCCTGTGTTCCACACGTTTCACTGTCTGGCATGTGTGATCCATCATCATCGGTGCCTGATCCGGCACCAGTCCATGTCCCAGCCTGCTGGGAGTCCACTGTCTGTCACGCTGTGAGTTTGGCTTGAGGGGTAGGCCTCGCCCGCACAGAACCATCTTCAGTCCGGACAGACAGGCAGGTATGCTGGGTGGTACTGACCTCAGACACCTGTGGAGGTAGATATGCTCCTCCATGTCCAGGGCCTCACCCACGGTGGACACATCCACCACCGCTGACCCATGTGGACACTCAGGAGCTGTAAGGAAACACAGTAGCGTTAATGTCTCCACCCTACCCTGTGGCATTCCCCCCACCTCCCACACAGTGACAGCACAGGACCTACCATGCAGTGACGGGCTGCCACCCATCTGGAAGCCACCACCTGGAACGCCCTCTATGGCACAACGTTGCATGCTGCTGGCCAGCCACTCCTCCTGTGGCATCAGGCAAGGTACATCCAGCTGTCCACCACTGGTTGCAGCACGTGCTGCCCTGATGGCAGTCACCTTGTTCTTAATTCTTCTCCTGTCCATGCCGACCTTCTTTTTACATTCTTGCATGGACCGCTGGTGGCTGCCATGCTGGCTCACGGCATGCGCAACCTTACCCCATGCCACAGCACAGGCCTGTGGTGTTCCCCGCTGTCCACTGAGCAGCGGTTCCCTGTCGAGGTATGCCTCGAACAGGGCATCTGTTTCCACCTGTGTGAAGTTGGGCCTCCTCTTCCTCCAACATCCCTGTTCCTCCTCTTCCTCACATTTGGTCCTTATAGAACCTGTGGGAATGACAGGTGCTACCTTTCAATGTGCAGTCCCATGCATCTCCCACACACCACAGTCCACACTTACAAACAGCATGCAACCCCACCACAATAGACTGCAATACCAAACTATGACCTCTACAGCCCCATCTCACATTTATATAGTGCAAGGCATGCATATGAGGCGAGGCGCAACTTTAAGTGGATGCTAATGCAGTAGCTGCACCATGAAATTGTTGATGAGCTGATTTGCATATGCTGGCTGAATATCATGCTGTTGCTCCTTGTGCAATTGTGTTGAGTGTGCTCAGGCACAGGCGCAGCTCTGTGACGTGCGCAGTAGACACCGCACGGCATATGCCCGGGGTGCTGACGCCGACGCTTCCCACGCTGCTGATGTGCTGAGTATGGGAGGCAGTGCAGGGCATGGCCACCACTGTGCCAGCGGCACTAGTGCGCTGTTTACATGTATGGCGCTCATGCCCTGGAGCACCGTAGGCACCATGGTGCCACAGTGCAGTAGGCCACTGCAGGGCATCTCACAAGGGCACCCAACCGCACTACATGCAGGGAGTCCCAATCGTGCTGTGGTGGTCCGTGCGTGAGAGACCCTTGACCCTGTGGTCAACCTTGCCCCTAGGCGCCATGCGCCCGTATGGTGCATTCCCTGCCACGCCTGTTCGCGACAGCGGATGGGGAATGGCAACGCTGTACTGCGCAGCATCTGCATGTGGTGGACATGCACTACAGAGCACCATTTTGTTATCCTACCTGAAGCTGTGATGGCAAGGAGGAGAGCTGCTGTCTGGAACCCACTGCAGCTGGCCAATTTGTTGGCCATTGTGGAGCCCCATGCTGGGGCCCTGTTTGGGGATGACCCCCTGGACAGGGCAAGAAGTGCAGTTTGGGAGGAGGTGGCAGTGGCACTTGAAGAGGCCACAGGAATCAGCTGAACAGCAGAGCAGTGTCACCACCACTATGGGGACCTCCAGCGGAGGGACTCAGACAGGCTTGCCCGCCTACGGGCACGTGCCAGGTGAGGCACAGTGCCACGTCCAGGTAGGTGCTCCATCCATACACTGGTTGCGTCCATACAGGTATCGCAGTGGGAATGTGTCCACCACATGGGGGGGTGGGCCATCCAGTGTGGGCAGTGGTGGTGGGGGGGTTGCGGCATGGCTGGGCTGTTCGGGAACGCACACACCCGGGGGGGACCTTTGCTACTGGTTTGTACTGATGTTCCCCTCTCCATGTTTGCACCCTAGGCCCTGAGGAGCGGCGAAGAGCAAGAGAGGCTCGGCAACGCCGGGAGGCAAGGGCTGCAGGGCAACATCCACGAGCTGCCGGTCCCATCCATCAACAGCACCCGGATCCAGCCGATGCAGGTGAGTGCCTTTCTTCCAGGATATTCTGTGCATGCTATGTTGTGGGGTAGGCGGTGGGGCATGGCCACCATCCATTGACACCACTGATGTGCATGCCACATGGTACACTCTCACTGTCCTGTGGTACCGTACATGTGTGGTGTGCATTGCTGGTGGTCCATGGCGCAAGCAGACTGGGTGGCCATGGCTGGAAGCAATGCCTTTTGCACTGTGCAGTCAAGTGTCACTGTATGCCAGCCATGGTGGTGCTGTAGCAGCACATGGTGGGGTGTGTGCAGTCCACATGGCTGTGTGCACCTGGGCAGGCAGGTCTTGTGGACATGATCACTGTGGGTGGTCACACACCATCATAGGGTGTGGCCATGGCTGTATTGCATGCCATGCGGTGAGCTGCAGGGGAAGGATATCGCACATATTGACTCTGCTCCCTTGTCCTAGGTGGATGGCGGCTGATGCAGCTGGAGAGGACCATGCAGGAGCTCCTGCAGATAGCAAGGGCATCCTTGGAGTTACTCCAGAGATTGGAGCAGCATGGTGTCCAGAGGCAGAGGACAAGGAGGCGCCACAGGAGCAGGGAGCAGGGCAGATGCTAAGCCCTCCATGCCCCAAGATTCACCCTACCCCCCTGGACCCACTCTCACACCCCTTCTTCCCTCTCACATTTGTTCACCCCTGCCCCTTACCCACACCCACCTGGTTATGTGGCCCTCTACCTCATGTAAAATAATTGTATATAGTTGTTGGACCTTATGTAATACATTTGTTTTGTTATACCTACTGTGGTGATCTCCGATTTGCAGCGGGCAACAGGTGCTCAGCTGCAGTGGTGTGCATGGCGTCAGGGGTGGTGCAGGCATGGGCGTGTGTGTGTGTGTCTCCAGAAGGGAACCGCCTATGGTGTGGGCGTAGCTATCAGTCACTGTCTGTGGTTTGTGTGTTGTTCCCTGTGCATTGGATGACTGTGTGCAGTGGTCCACGATGCATGCACTGTGTCCATGGTGCCCCTGTCAGACCGTCCATGGCCTGTGCAGCTGACACCCTTGCATGTCTGTGATCTGCACGTCTACTGGCATGTCAGTGGTGGCTGTCCATGCTGGACAACCACTGTACCCAGCACAATGCCGGATTGCCTCCTGTAACTGGTATGGTGCACGTCTGCCTCAGGTGGCACTGTGGCCTCCGCTGTTGTTGTCTCCCCTCCATGCTGTCGCTTGTGTCTGTTGCAGGGGATGTGCTCCACTGTCTGTCACTTGTGCTCTGGCCGCATGCTGGTGGCGTACGGCTTCATGGTGCCTGCGCAGGGTGGCTGGCACACCTGTGCCATGGAGGGGTGCTGGCCTTGTGTACACGGCTGCCATGGCCACATGCCAGTGACTTGGTTGACCCACTACTGTGTCCCTGTGTTGGTGTGCCCTTGGGTATGGGTGGGTGTTTGTCCATGCACTATGTTGCATCCTATGTGGCGCATGCTTCCATGCAACACTGTGGGTATCTGTGCTGGCTGTTGTGGCCAGTGCTGGGATGGGGTGTGTCCTTAGGAGGGTGTGCAGGGTGCTGTACCACTGGTGGTGGGGTCCAGGGCATGCCCTGTCACGTGTGGGGTACCTCGTGTGCCGACACATGGTTGGTCTCTCAGCTGTACCTCAGGGAGGACGTGCAGGGCGGCACTGTGTATGAAATTGTTGCATCGCTTTCTGCTGCTGCCCGCTGCAGGGTGCTCATGGTGGGGCTGCCTTGCATGGCTCCATGGTGCACAGGGTTGCATTGTCACAGTGGTGGTGGTGGCATGCATGGGGTGTCCTGCACTGTTGGGCACTACTCCTGGGCAGGGTATTTGGGGATCATGGTGCAGGGTGTGCTCTGCATTGGTGGGCTGGTGTGGCACAGGGTGGCTGGACATCCATGTGTGATGGTCACAGCTTGCCAGGGGGTGTTCTGGGGCACCATGCCCCAGCTGTGGGATTGTTGCTGGTGTCCATGGGCCGGTGCTTCTTCCAGCTGTCCCCAGATTGTGGGGTGCTTGGGGTGTGGGGGGCGATGTCTGTTCTGCTGTGTGCTCCTCTGTCCATATCTACCATGGGTGGACCCCTGCATCCTGTCCTTGCGCACCCCTGGTTGTGCTGATGCGCTGCTACCCTGCTCCACTGCGCATCAGTGGTTGTGCTATTGTGCATCAGACCTGTGCCACTGCGCATCCCTGGTTGCGCCATGGCACAGTTAGTGCGATATTCAGTTGTGTGGCACAGGCGCATCTTGACCTGCGCAGTGTTTGACTATCGCACATGTTGCGCATGGGCGCACTGGACTTGTGCCTGCTCCTGCTATTGTGCTACTTTGTGGCGCAGTTTGAATATCTGGGCCTATGTGTAATTTATGGAATCTTAACATAATTTTTTTTATTCTGGTTCTGATTTTTCAGGATGTCTATCTGGACTTTCCTTTTTTTGTCCTCATTGTTTCTTATAGTTATAAAGTTAATTTTTTTCTGTTATTATTTCTTTTGTCTCCTTCACAGATTTCATCAAGATTGTATTTGCCACGTTAACACCAAGAGAGTGAAACTGATCAGCGGCCTGTAAAATCAAATGTGTATTTTTGGTATTAGTTATCACTATGCATACTAATCCCTCCATATTTCCTGTATATCTATAAATTGCTTTATGTCATTCAAAATAACTAGTAAGGCTGTACTTCTCACTACCCCCAACCCAGACCCGACACATACACCCGCTACTGACAGTGTAGCATACACATTTACCAGGTATCCTTATTGCTGTTCAAAGGTGGCTAACATTTTCGCTAGTGAGGAGGTGGTGTGAGTGCACTGTTACTTTCCCCTTTGTTGTTCCTGATTGAGTGAGTCCACAGGCAGATGTCAAACTCCACCCAACCCCCCAAACCCAAATATTATAATGCCCTCCTAACCACAGCCACAGAACCTAGTGCATTGCTGGGCATACTGTATGTCAGTGTCCCACTTGTTACAGCAATACAAATGACTGTGCATGACATGAACCTTTACAGGCAGAAACAGCCTATGTGGCTTACTTTGTAAATAGTGCCCAAATGCGTATCGTGTATATAAGGTCAGAAGGTACATAACACTTTTCCTAATCTTGTGTGCTCCCCCGGACTTTGTTGCAATACCATGTCACACCTGCCCAGCCATGCCATACACGTGATTATTATGGCCTGCTGTTATGTTATCTGTCCACACAATGCATTTGCTATTGCTATTGAATGCATATTTCTGTGTCGGCTACCCAGTGCAGTGCCACCCCAGTGTGTAGCACTTGTCTTTCCAAATAAGGTGACCACAACACAATCAGATTCAAAATAAGGAACACTGCAGAGGTTCACCAGTCTAGGCTGAGGGTGCTGGATTTCAAGACAGCAGATTTCAGTAAAATGGGGGAAGTAGTGGAGAGGGCTTTGGAGGGGGTGGAGGAGTTGACAGATGTGGAGGAAATGTGGGGAAGGATAAAGGAAGCTAGTGGGGAGGCAACTGACCTCTGTGCCAAGACAGCAAGTAAAAATAAGAGGAGGATGAAAACTCTGTGGTACACTAGGGAGGTAGCAAAAAAGGTAAAGGCAAAAAGAAAAGCCTTCAGGAACTTCAAGGAAACGCAGGCCAAAGTGGACTGTGGAAGATGCCAGGTGAACCAGAGAGAAGCAGGGGTAGAGGTAAGGAGGGGCAGGCACAAACGGAGGAGCGCATAGCTAGAAGGGTCAAAAAAGGAGATAAGACTTTTTTGGGCATGTCAGTGAAAGGAGGAAGACTAGTCAGGGAACACTCCAGTTAAAAACAAAAGAGGGGGAGTTGATACAAGGGGACAGAGAGAAAGCGGACATGTTGAACAGCCCTGTGTTCACTATGGAGAAGGTAGAAGACATAGGCAACAAAGTAGGAAAAGCAATGGCAGGGGAGGGGGACGTGGATATGAGTCCATTCCAGGTGGAGGAAATTTTGGGAGAACTAGGTTGCATGAAGGTGGACAAGGTGATGGGGCTGGATGGGATGCACCCATGGGTGTTAAGGGAACTAAAGGAGATACTGGCAATACCATTGACTGCACTCTTCAATATGTCTCTGGAGAATGGGTTGGTGCCGGAAGACTGGAGGCAGGCAAATGTGGTCCCGCTGCATAAGGGGGGAGGAAAGGAGGAGGTGGAAAATTACAGGCCCATGATCTTGACATCGGTGGTAGGCAAGCTGATGGAGAAACTAATGAAGGGCAGGATCACCAGCAACCTGGAGGAAAGAGGCCTGATGAATCCAAGGCAACACGGTTTCATAAGAGGCAGATCACGTCAAGCAAATTTGATAGAGTTTTTTGACAAGGTCACCAAGTAACAGGATCAGGGAAGGGCAGTAGATGTTGCTTATCTGGATTTCAAAAAGGCATTTGACCATGTCCCACAGGAGACTGCTGGATAAAATGTCATGCCTGGGGTTGGGGCAGAGAGTGGTTAAAGGAGTGGGAAGCTGGCTTGGGGAAAGAAGGTAAAGGGTCGTAATCAATGGGGTGGCATCCGGAGAGGGCATGGTCACAAGTGGGGTCCCTCAGGGATTGGTGTTGGGGCCCCTACTGTTCAATCTATTTGTTGAGGACATTGTGGAGGGCCTTGAAGGTGGTGTGAGCCTGTTTGCAGATGATATCAAGATAAGCAATGGGGTAAACACTCAGGAAGGGGTAGAAAAAAATGCAGAGAGACCTGGAGAGGCTAGAGGCATGGTCAAAGAGGTGGCAGCTTTCATTCAACACAGAAAATTGTAAAATCATGCATCTTGGTTTCAGGAACCGGAGGGCAGGGTACTATATGAGGGGCAGAGGTCTGGAGGTAACGGAACAAGAAAGGGACCTGGGTATCACTATGTCAGGGGACATGAAGGTGGAAAGGCACTGCGGGGAGCAGTGGCTAGGGGCAGTGGAATGCTGGGATGCATTGGAAGAGGGATCAACAGTAGAAATAGGGCAGTCATAGTACCCTTGTACACCCACCTGGTTAGACCACATTTGGAATACAGAGTCCAGTTCTGAAGATCATACCTCAAAAAGGATGTGGAGAGGCTGGAGCAGGTTCAGAGGAGTGCATGCTTTGCTGTATCACCTGTCAGGTTTTGGTGGGGGGGGGTGTAGCGGGGTGGTGGTAGTATGGGAGTCCTGGAGTGCACAAAGTGGGGTGGTAGTAGTACGGGAGTCCTGGAGTGCACAAAGCGGTGACTTGTCCTAGCTCCCAGCACATGTTGTAACACCCGATGAGCTGGTATCACCCACTGCCATTTGATGGACTTGAGTCTCATCTGACTTGTCCTTTCCTCCCAGATTCTTTTCAGCAGCCCCTGGATTGGGGTGTGGGAGGGGGGAGGGGTTGTGGTGGTGTTGTCTACCTTCATGTGCATTTGCTCCATCGAATACTTTTTTTTTTTTTTTTTTAATCAAATGCTGGCCTCATTATTCCCATGTTGTATTCCTTCTTTTACTTGAGTCTCTGGATCCTGAAACAGCATCAGTTTTAGCTTATTTAGTAACTGGTCTTGCACCTGCAAGGTATTTGCTATTGTGCAACTGTGTATGTCCTGCATGTGCAATGCTAATATCAGCAAATAAACATTCGTCATTTACAAATGCTTGTTTTAATTGACTGATTATATTCCCATCTGCCAACCCAATCCCATATAAACAGTTCTGCTGCTGCCCTCCATCTTCCTTGCCAAACACACACCATAAAAATCCATTCAGCCTGCCTTAGTTTTGGCACTGCTGCATATTCTGAATCTGGTGGAAAGTGGGTCTTTGTAGTAACCGTACACTAAACATGGAGTCTGAGGTGCTGTATGTAAATACGCAGCACTCATGCATACTGCAGAACCCTAAGGTTCCCCTGCCTCTAGCATCCCCATCTTCTTTACTCCACCTGCAGGCCCGTGGTGTTGCCGGCTTGTCAGGGAATTGACAGCCACACACCACAGGGAGGCATGAATCTGTTGGGATCCTCAAGCCTTCGTCACCCACTGGCCTCCCATTGTCCAAGGCTTGTTCCTGGACCTGAGTTACTGCTATGATGAACCACAATGCTGCTGCAAGAGTGGGCAGATTTCATATTGAAGTATTCCTGTAGTTCACTAGAGGACTGTATTTTGTCAACTTCCTTTACTAGGTGGAATTGAAATTGTTTCAGCACAGATACAGTACTTCAACAATGGACTGCGTATGGCTGTATAAATTAACATGGAGATATTAAAGCAGCAGTGCAATGAAGGTTGCCAAAAAATGTGACCCTATCTTTTTTTTTTTATTATTATAAAAGATTCCAGGGATCAGATATTGAGTAATAGACAACAGCTCAGTGCAAAGGTATGAGCTTTGCTGGCCCTTGCTCACAACCCCGGGGATGCTATATTCAGTCAGATAGTGCACCGATGCTATATGGCTGAATATAAGGCCTTATCAGGGCAGCGCAAAGCGAGTAGTGCTGCCCCAGCATAAATCTGGGAAGCCCATACTGAAATGCACGGAACTGCATCCCCAGACCTATTTGCGCTGGGAGCCCCCGGCGCAATATTCAGCTGACACCATGCAAATGAGACCACTGGGCATGTAAGCCACTAAGGGGCCATATGCACCCCATTATAGGCTCATTTGCATGGGAAGTGGTGGTAGGTTTGTGCCCCTCCTGTGGCTGGCCGCCACGTCAGGCATGGTGGTGATCGGCCCTTCCCACCCTGATCGCCTGTCCCCATAAATGTGTAGTTTTTCTTTAGTGTCTAGTGGCACCCCTCACCCTCTGATCCCTGTCCCTGTACAGGTATAAACATTCCCTAATGTTTAGTAGCATCCCCTGCCCTCCAATCCCCATTTCCATTGTCCATTCTGTAGTCCCTTGCGTCTAGTGCTACACCAATCCCCCTACTCCGTTATGTAGTCCTTGGTGTCTAGTGGCACTCCCTACACTCTAATTGCCTGCCGCCATGTCAGGCAAGCTGTCCCTGACCTCAAGTATCCCCCACTCACACCACCAGCACCGAGCAAATCACCCTGCTATCCTCCCCACCACTGTTGCCGGTGCTGTGCAGATCCGATACAATAGCCAGCACAGCCCTACTCTCACCACTTCGGCCAGTCGCCGTATGGACTGACAGGGAGCATGCGTCCTGTGTACTGTACACAGGATGTGCACTCCCTGTCAGTTTGTAGGGTAGTCAGCTGAGGTGGTAATAAGAGGGCTGTGCCGGTCATCATATTGGAGTCATGCAGCACCAGTGACAGTGGTAAGGGGGTGGCATGGTGGTTTGCTCAGTGCCAACAGTGCAGGGGCCACTAGACACCAGGGACAGCTTGACTGACATGGCAGTGGCTGATTGGAGGGTAGAGATTCCACTAGACACCAGGGACTACAGAATGGAGTACAGGGATGGGAATCAGGGGGCATGAGTACCACTAGATACCAGGGATTTCTTGTACATGTATGGGGACAGGGATTGAAGGGAGGGAGGGGTGCCACTAGACACTAGGGAATACATACTGTATTGCAGGGACAGGGGTCAGAGGGTGGAGGGTGCCACTAGACACCAGGCACATCACTACTTCAATGGGCTAAGGTGGATAGCTGCAGTTCCTTTGCCTGCCACTAGGGTCTTGTGCTTTGTTAAGTCAGGGTTTGCAAAGGCAGTAACTTGGGCCTCTTTGGGTGGCAGTTACCGCCTGTGCAAACCTCTCAACATCCTGCTGCGTCCGTATGCAGGGGATGATCCCCTCATTTGCATTGATGCAGCAGGAACTTAGCACTCAGGTGCTAACAGGTTTTGCCTGTACTGTGGGGGTATCTGAATTTAGACCTCACCCTAAAGTCAGGTGCAAAACTGGGTTAGCGTGCACAAACACCCCTTAGCACCTGGGTAAGTTTTGAATATCTCACCCCAGGCATCTTCTAGTTTTATGTGGTGGAAAAATGTTCTAGTTCCACAAAATGTTATTATTTTATAAACGTTTAATTTGTTTTTTTCTCATGAAAATAAGATGGCCACCTAATCTGGCTTAGAAATGGCACTGTAGACTTAGCAAGGGTCAGGATACAGAAAACAAAATCATGGTTCACAGCGTAACCCCTTCCTTGGGAGAAGGCTTACCTGGACTGCTGCTGCCTTCACCCTTCCAAGGTCCCTGCTGCTGCCATACTGTTGCAGTATGGCTCTTGCTCAACCAGGTGTGTGGCGCGGTGAGAGACCCATGCTGTCAGGAAATCTTCAGTGTCTCCTGTGCCCTCCTGTAGCAGCTGCAACCACATTCTTCTTTCCCGGTTCCCCGATTCTGGCAGAGGGGACTGGGATGCAGTGAGAAAAGGGTGCCATTCCACTGACACAGAAGGAGAGAGAGAGAGAGCATGTGCTGCAGGGGCTCCTCCCCTAGTGCTCTCTCTCCTCCCCACTCCAGCATGCCGTGACCCCCCACCTCATCACTGAAAGAGACAAACCAGATAACAGCCTTAACAGGCTGTTAAACACCTAGGGGCTAGCACATGTTTGGGGGCCAAAAAACTAATAGAGACTTTGGAGCACAAGACTCCAGCAGAGTATGGGGGCAGCCTTTTTGTGCCATTTCGCCCCAATGTCCGGTCAATTGGAGATATTGAAAGCCCCAGCAACAAACAGCAAGGATTGTGGGAGGATGATGCAACCGGGGCCCTCCCATATGGACTGGTGGGCTACGAAGGCCAATCAGAGGATAGGAAAAAGCAGAAGAAGAATGGATGTATAGCCCTGCCTGTCCAATGAAACATTGAATAGAGGGAAATAAGTTTCTGGGCTCTAAAGAGCTTGGGGAAGTCTGAGAGAGACACTGAGGTGTTCAGACCTGCTGCTGGTGAGACCATGCGAAAGGCCTAGCCAGGCTAACAATACTGCGAGCCCTCACCAGGGTTGATTCTACCAACTCACTGTGAACCTTATCCTGGGATGACATTGTTCAGAGACTGTGCCAGATGAGTGTAACCCCCCTACAAATGGGGGTTCTCAAAAAGTCTTCCTTGAGCTTGCCTAAATGCTCACTGCCAGGCTATTGTCCTGCGTTTTAGCAGTTTAAATATGATTACCAGAACCTGTATAGCTTCTGTGTACTGTCTCTTTAAGAGCTGCCTGATTGCAGCATAAGTAATCTGAGAGGGAGCTCTGTTGAAAGATGTAACTATTTGCTGAAAATCATTTAGAGTGATAATGATAATGTAGTTTGTCTAACCTGCTTTCTTTGTAGCAAGGACTGTTTTGTTTGTCTCCACTATCTTGGTCCTGGACTGCAAATTGGACCAATCAGTTCTGGTGGGACCTAAAATGTAGCCGGACTACAGGAGCTGTCTGGAGTCAAAATCTGTAGGAACTGTAGTTTGGGGCTTTGGTGCCTTTTTTGCAACTGAAGGGGGAGCTTTTGCTTTGACTGACAGCCAAATCAGCCAACCAAACCTTCTGGATCTTGGGGAAATCCCAAACTGCTTGCAATTTTCAGTTAGTTCTGAGCTGGGAAGTGAAATGAGAAGAGCTCAAGTGTTTTTTGAGCAGCAATCCTGAATGGATTCGCATGGGAGAACTGTGAACGGGCTAAGTTTTGGCTTGCAAGTCTGCCTGCTGCCCTGAGAAGGGAAAGAGAACTGTTTTCGGACTAAATCTGAGTTGTGTGACTAAAGTAAGCTACTGAAGTGGGTCAAGCTCAACCTGAAGAAGACCGAAGATTTTGCTGAATGCAATCGGCCTGTCAGGAGTTCCAGCTACCCCTAAGCTTCCGGTGTGTGCAGAGACTTGGCGATTGTGACCGGGGAACGCTTTGCCTGGTACAGTAGAATTCCCTTACATGTAAATGTGCTATGAGCTGCTAGTGGGTCATGAGTTAGTTCCCCACTGTGTGAACTGTGTTCTGCTTGCTGGAAGCTGTATCCAGCCCAAAATGGACTGCATCCGAATTTGTCTCCATGTGGTCTGGGCCTTGCCAGACTGGCCCAGCCAGACTACCCACTGCACAGAGAAGCCATCGATGAGAGACCTGCCTGGGGATCAGCCCCCTGCTCCACGCTTGAACAGGAATGATGCCTCTGTGACTCGTGTAAGCCGTGCTTCTCCTGGCATTCCAGATCAACCACCTGCAGTCTCGATTTTTGGCCAGCCTGTGTCGAGTCTTGGGTATCGTGAGTAAATACCAGGGTAGCTCCCTGCAACAACAGCTTAATCTGAGTGTGTCATCTGCTTGTCTTGTTGTTTTGTTTCCTTTACGAACTGAGCCCTCTGGCTCTGGATTACAAATATTGTGTACTGTGCATGTTGTGTTTTCCATCACAGGGCCCCAACTAGCTGCGATGCCAGCCAACCCCGGGCAACAGTCCTGCTTTATCCCCAGGCCACTGGGCCCTGTTCCTGACCGCTGCTCACCCTGTTGTTGTGTGCTGTCCCTTGCCTCAACTGAACTGCTACATTCATGGGTCACGTGAGTGCTGGCATTGCTGGCTGGAGTCATCGTACTTTTCTAATTTTGGATTACAGTTATCAAGTTTGGATTACAAGTTGGGATCAAGCATTTTCCATTTGGAATTCAAGTTCTTTAAATTGTGCTAGCACACTATGGCTTGTTTGGGGGGGGTAAATTGCAAGCTTGCTAATTCTCATCAAGTGCATCATCAAAAAAACCCGGGCAACGCAGTTACCAGGCCTGCACCAGCACTCTGCTGTAATTCCTGGGTGCCCAGAGTCATCGGTTATTGTACCACACTTGAGATTGCAGTTTTACTACTGGTACTAGCTGAAGAGTTACTGCACCCTGTATAGTATAATTCCTCTTTTTTGTGCCCCTTGATTGGGCAGGTGCTTCACAGACTGTGTGATCTGAGATGGTGGTAGTGATCTACAGTACAGTGGCTCCTAGAGTGTACTGCTATAGGGTGGGAGTGTTAAAGGTGACTTGCAACTGTCTAACCCCCTCTTTTCCTCCAGTTTCCAGGCCTGGGTTCTTAAATAAAAGCACTGTTAATTTGTTGAATTTTACTTCTGTGTGTGCACCCAGTTTGTTTAAACTGACTGAAGTGTTTATAGATGAAGGTAACAAATGTCTGATTGGTCTCCAGGGGGTGGTCCAGTTCGGTGTACAGAGGTGGGTAGGTACTGCATTCCAGAGTGTGATACTGCACACTACATCTAGTTCACAACATCTGGCCCACTTATTCTCTCTGGGTGGCGGCACCACGCTATTTCTTACTTGTTCTGGGACAAAACCCCTACCACAGGTGAAAGAACGAACTCCACCCCCTCAACCCTGTGGCCCTTGAACAATCACCAAGCAGGGGTGTGGACCCAGACACAGAGATCTGGGAGTCACAACAGCATTAGAGGTACCAAGAAAAGTAGATTTGATAAGTATGTTAATATTTGTATTAACTGTAGCTGAAACTAGCTTTTTGGAAATATATTTCTAGTATACTGCTGCTTTAAGCTGCATTGCTGTGCTGTGTCATGTTGTTATTGTCCTCTCCTGTACTACTGTCACACTAGCTGCATTAATGGCGGGTATTCAGCTTGTTTTTGTGGCTTATAGATCAAGAGACTGCTCTTGGCCAATCAGAGTGCCCCTATCCTATGTGCTTGAGACACTCTTATTCTGTGAAGTGTCTCGAGCAACAGGTACGTTTGGGGCAGTTTTTTATTTTATTTTAATATATTACTGATCAATCTTGCTCAATAATATACTAATACTGTTGCCGAGACCACTCTTACAATTGTAAGAGTGGTCTGGCTTACATCCTTAATATATCTGAACTGCTCACTTTTGATTGGCGGTTCTCATCCCCTAAGAATTTGCGTGAGACCACTCTAACAACTGTAAGAGTGGTTTCGGTGGCAGTATTAACATACAATATAGCTATACTGAATGTTTTCTGATAGTGTTGGTGAAATTCTTTCAGGATTCTTGTTTTGACTTTTAAATCTTTTTGTAGTGTATCCAGAATCTTCTGGTTCTTTTCGAAGATTTCTTCTCTGAGTATATTCTGTGAATGGGGTGTTTTCTCAGTTTCGAAGAAGTCCTTTGTCAGAGCTGCTCAGCATGATTTGAACTGTAAGTGGTTTGTAGTGGGTTGAGGATTGTAAGGCATTTAGGAACAATTTTCTGTTATATGTAGGGAGTTAGGAATTAGGTTTCTTCCTGATGCTGTGAAGCTGACACAAGAGAAGGAGAATGCGGTAGTTTCCATGTCACACAGAAATGCCTGTGGCCGCACTGGTCTTTGTACAAACAGACAGACAAAGCAGGTGATTTGATACTTTGTATTGGACTGACAAGTAAGTTTCAGTGCCCAAGTTTTGAGGCCTTTGCCAATCCCCACTGCTCCACCCTGGGCTGGAGGGTCCAGAGTGCACTGCTGATGCACTGCGTAGACTCCAGAGAAGGGAGCTGGGTAGCCCCCTGCACAAGCACTTTCCATGATGGGAGCGGTTGTGTAATTCAAGTTGCAGGTGACCATGTAATGCTGACCACCCCCTGCCTATAGCATGGTGCTGTGGGTGTCCATAGGCTGATGCTGGGGAGGTGGAAGGTCATTCAAGAGGCAACAAGGTCTACCCCATATGAATAACAAAATCACTGCCCACCTGCCTCAATGTGGCTAACTGCCATGTGCCCATCTCTACCTCTGGTAGCCACAGCTGCTCCTCTGCGTCCAGCTATGGACGGGTAGGAGTTGGCTATTGAGACCCTGGGGGGGGCAAGCCACAGTGGAACCAGGAGGATGAGGTTTCAAATGAAAGGATCTGGCTTTGGGAATGCCCTGGTAAGTAAGTGTGTGTGTGTGTGTGTGTGTGAAGGTTAGCTGGAGCAGTTCACCTGACGGAGAGTGGACAAGATCAGCGAGGGCAGCGTGAGATATTAAATAAATGATATAAAAAAACACAGTATTTGTAAACCATTGACATAATTTATTTATATCTACATGACTCCACATTTTTATTACAAAAAAAAGATAAGTGTCTAGTAATAACAGTTCCAAAGTTGGCCTTTTTCAAAGAAATGATCTTTAGAAAGTTCTGACTTTAGAACTGTTAGGACTAAAAGCTTAATATTTTTTAAATGAAAGATTGGAGTCAGAGCACTGTTACAAAGAGTAATACTGTGGCTTGGTTTAGTGTCATTTCCTTGCCTGTGCCCTCCCCCGAGTTATGCTCAAAGGGGGTCAGGCAATCCTTCAGTGCCAGCCAACACATATCACAGTGCGCAGGTACACAGAAGGAGGTGAGCTTGTGTGCTGTGCAGTTCACATAGCCAATTAGCACTGGCGCATTGGGTGCAGCATTTTTTGATGCATGCTAAGAACAATTTTTTCTAGGTGGTAGGGGCATCATATAGCTGTACATGCTGCACACCTGACATCTGGAGGCCAATTCTAGCAAGGGAGTGGGACCCCAGTGGGATGTGCACTGGGGAATTTATGCTGAGGAGAGGGAATATTGTGAACTACCAGGCAGTGTTTATGGCTGGGATTTGGGTTGGGTGTCAACCAGACTACCAGGGATGTTGTCACGGGACAAATGGACATTGTTCTCAATCCACAAGTGGGCCTCAGTTATGGGTCTGGGCAGAGGGGAGCATGTCGTGAGATGCACAGACTCATGCATGTCTGTGTATGGCACTGTGTCATGTGTAACTGGATCCACCTCTGAAGGACCCTGAATTACTCAGGCCTTCCCAGTAGTGGAAGGGACCAGCCTGGGTTCCTGCATTCATTGGGATTCCCTAATCAGGAGAACACTGGGTGAGAGAGACACTCAGTGACAGAGTTAACCAAAATATGAGTCACAGTTTACACACAGATTGGAACGCTCACAATAGATGGAATTTACCACAGGACACCTTATTTTCAGGTCAGTTCACATACTCTTCCACATTGATGTAGTTCTCAAAAAACTCGCCTGAGTTCTCCTTCCTACTGTCCTTAGAAGGCTGGGCCAGACAGAAGTCTGCAGCATAACATACAGCAAGTACGTGGGCCACAGCCAGAGCTGGGCAGCATACTTGGCTCTCTACATTAACACACAATCTGTGAAGACTTCTTGTGGTGCAGGAATCATGGTTTCCACAAACAATGCATATCCAGTTCATGGGCCATGGTCACAATTGGGCACCATCAGGGCTCTTCACTAGCACCTTATCTCAGACGTCATAGCCGATGACAGGTCACACCTCCAGTGCAATTAGCACTGGATTTTGCTGGAATAGCACATAGTCTCTTTACTTGAGCAGGCATAATATCTGTGGGACCGTGGGGCCCTTCCTCTCTTTCATTCCTCTCTCTGAATCTTCTGCCTCTCCTCCATTCTGACCCCCTCCATTCTGACCCCCTTCCCCACTGACTAACCGCCTCACTTCCACTGCAGTCTCCAGAGCATAACTAAAGGGCACCCTATGGTATCCTCCATAACTTTAGATTCTTGATGTCAGCAGTAAGAGCTTTGGAACAGCCACTTACCCCCTAGGAGTCTCTCTGGAAAAAGTAGCATGATTCCTCCTATTTGTGACCTGCACAAGCAAGAAACCAAAGGGATATGGATAGGTTGAATGTGACACCCTGCCAAGACAGAGAAATGCTAGGCCAAAGGGATCCAAACAATGGTATAGATTATGTTGATTATTTTGCATTAAGACCTTCATACTTCTGCTACAGCTCGTAGCAAAGGTTCCCACACCCAGAGCCTATTAGGCATCATCACCCCTGACAAAGAACCTGTAGCCCATCATCCAACACATTAATTATGCTTTAAGGCTGCTAAAATATGTCACAGTTCTTCAACACCTAAAATTAACAGACAAGGGTTTGCCCTTCTAGCCTTCACCTCAGAACTCCTCCTCATCGTACCTAAAAGACAACTTGGTGAAAGGAGATCCTGTTAGTTCATTTGAGGAGGTAGAAAGATAATCATGGAGGCAATGTCTCAAATCCTGATTGACTGGTCCGCATCAGCAGTAGTGACACATATTTTTAGCGATCAGCAGGAGCCCCACAGTGTTGAGCTGGAAACAAGTCTACTGTTAGGATGGGTGTCAACAGCCCTTTGTCTCGACTGGAGCATCATTCATTTGATTAACATAGGTGAGATATTTCTCCTGCCAGGGAGCAAGTGTCACTCATCTTCATTACCAAATGCACCAGCAAAAGTAGTTTATTCTCCTCCAGGAATAGAAGCAGTGGCGGTCACCAGTAACAATGCTAGTTGGGACTTTCTGAAGATCGATAATATTGAAAAAGATCTGGTTTCTCAACAGTTCATCCATCAAGAGCTGAAACAGGTGCAGACTGTGATACAGCAACTCTATCTCAGGATATCAAATGCACATAATGCTTTAAAGTACTTTGGAGAAGTGGAGGTCAGGGAGAGCTTCAGGGAACAGCACAGACAGGAGGGAAAAGGGAAAGCAGGGGAACAGACAGGGAAGAAGTAAGTTATGGAGAGCCATCTGCACCAAGGCAACAAGTCTGGGACATAAAATTCTGGACCTCGAGGCAATCATGGCAGCGGCTAGCCTGGATTTGGTGACCATAACGGAGTCATGCTTCACTGACAGCTACGACTTGGACATGACCATACCGGGCTACTGTTTGTTCATGAGAGACAAGGAACGGAGGAGGGGTTGCACTATATGTAAGGAAGGGAATAAAGGCCATGGAAGTACAGGAGCACCCATAGGAAAAATAAGGGCTTGATGTGCTGTGGATCATCCTGGATAAAGGTACTGGGGCTGCTTGCCATACAGGGATGGTACACAGGCCTCCAGCACAGGGAGAAGAGTTGGATGAGGCACTTGGGGAAGCCATCATTTGGGTGTCAAGTAAGGGGGAGGTGCTGCTGGTTGGGGACTTCAGTCTGCCAGATATGGATTGGAGCCTTCCAACTGCAGCTACGGCAAGAAGCAGGGCCAGCCTTGCTCCCTGTTATGGGCTTTTCTTAGGCAGCTAGTCAAGGAACCCACTAGGGATGGGGCAGTGCTGGACCTGGTGCTTACAAATTGGAATGGCAATGCAGGCAGCACAATGGGCAGCCCTCTAGACACCAGCGATAACCATACAGTATGGTTTAACATTAAGACAGGAACATAACATTAAGATTGGAACAGAAGCAATCCACATGAGGATGAGGGTCCTGGACTTTAGAAGGGTGTTTTGTTTTTTTTTTTGCTTAAAAATTTTTATTAAGATTTTGCATATGAAGACAGTTACAGACACTGTTAAAACAGACATACTACATACAGTTAAAACTCTATCAACTATTTACAAAGGTCCACATGTACCACATAATTCATTTTCTTTATTCTATTACTCTACTTCTTTCCACCAATTCATAGATTTATATGCCGCTTGATATCCTTCCCCCCTTTTTGCTATTGATCCCTCTACCTGGGCCTTAACTCCCAGCCTGTAAAACCAATGCTTCCGCCATGGTCAGTGTTGCTAAAAAGGGGCTCTAGATGGAGAGAAAGGTTTCTAGTTTATCTCTTATCTGATAAGACCTCTTTTCCATTACCAAAGTCTCTATAATCAAAGAGCGCCACTGCTCAATGGAAGGATTCGCTGCCGATACCCAAGTGTTCAAAATGGCCTGCCTGGCCTGTGAAAGCAGCACTCTGAGCCATTTCCTATGTGGGGACCATTCCTCTCCCTCTCCTGCATCCATGCCAAACAGTAGGCCAATTGGAGTGAAAGGTACCTCTGAACCTAGCATGCCACTCAAGCTCTGTGCTATCATTTTCCAAAATACTTGTAATCTGGGGCATGCCCAGAAACAGTGGAAATATGTACCTCTCTGTTCCTTGCACCTACTACAAGTCTCATTCACTTCAGCTGTTATCAGTGCAGAATGACTTGAGGACAGTAGAGCCTATGTACAAATTTATAAGCTGATTCCTTATATTTATTTGAAAGGAGTAGGCCCATGTGTATTTCTAATATAAGTAAAGCTACCAACAGTCCCTATTTTCCTGGGACAGTCCCTATTTTAGGCAGCATGTCCCAGTGTCCCCACAAGTTTTGCAAAATGTCACTTTTGTTCCTTTTTTTGCTTACTTGTCCCAATTTTATCTCCCTTTTGTTTTGCTGACTGCTAGTCCATGAGTGACAGTTATTTCAGCACCACTGCGCGCTGCCCAGGCTGGACAGCAGCTTGCAACTTCAACCGCTGTGCCTGTGTTGCACTGCAAGCATGTCAGTGGGAGCACAGTAAAGCATGTTCCTTCCTGTTAGATTAGACTGGGTAGTAGTGCAAACAAGCGCATGTGGATGTCTGCCTGCCAGCAGCTTAGAGGGACTCCAGACAGAGAAGAGACCGGCAGCAGGGAACTAAGGTACCCCGAACCTGATCAGCTGTAGAGAAGTGTATGAAAACAATCTGGTGTGGTGGTGTGAGTCACTGAAGTGAAGTTTGCTCAGCAAATGAGGTGAGTGTGAGTGGGTTGGATGGGACTGTCAGAAGGAACAATACATGCAGCTTGAATGTCCGATCACAATTTAACGCAGGTTTGCTTCTAATGAACTTTCTGTACGTCATGATTTGGAACTTGCTGCAGCAGAATGATGTATTGTTTTAATCTGAATGTATGCTACTGGTGTTGCTGCAGGGTGGCATGGCCAGAGCAAGCAGCAAAATGTAACTTATTGTGTGCAGCGTTGTTGGCGGCAGTGCCCATGGGAGTGATACAGTGGTGTGGTGTTGGGGGGGGGGTGTCATGGTCAGGATGGACTGTCCCAGTTTTAGGCATTGGAAAGTTGGTAGCTTTAAATATAAGCCCCCAATTGTAATCAGAGATTAGTAACCCCAAATCCTTTTCCCATAGTGTCCTAGTATTGTGTGTGTCATATCTCGGATATTATCTTGTATTATATGCACCATAGCCCCCACCATACCCTTAGGTTCCCTCCTAGCCTTGCAAATCAAGGCCTCTGCCTTTTCCAGTGATACTGCCTGGGGCACCTGCTTCCTTATCTGTTTACAGTAGTCCCTGGCCTGAAAGAACCAAAACAAGTGGTTACTTGGAACCTCTCTGGCCTCCCTAAGCTCCTGGAAAGAGCATATATCCTTCCCCCTGAGCAGGTCTCTCATACATTGCACACCCCTAGTATCCCACTCCTCATATCCTGAGTCTTCCAATCCCGGCCTAAACAAAGGGTTCCTGAAAACCGGTAGGAGTATCATCTCTACTACCTGCCCCCCAAATGCCTTCTTACTCTGTATCCAGCTCTCAAGTACCATCAGCATCAGCGGGTTAAACCAGTCCTGGGAAACATATGCCCTCCTCCCTCCTTTAGTCAGGTATGCTGAGAACCTGCCCTGGGCCTCCATTTCTTCCAAAGTTATCCAACTAGCAGTCTCAGGTCTAGCAATCCAATCCTTTATGATTCTCATTTGTGCAGCCAGGTAATAGCTCTTCATGTCAGGGAAATGTAACCCTCCGCCTCTTGAACTTGCCTTTAACCAACCCAAGCTGATTCTGGCCCTTTCCCCTGCCATAAAAACTCAGAGAAACCCCTCTCCAACTTCTTGGTATCCCTTTTGTTAAGGCCCATTGGGAGCATCTGGAGTAGGTAGAGGATGCTTGGCAGAATATTCATTTTGATTAAATTCATCCGCCCTACCCAAGACAGTGGTAATGCTCTCCACCTTCTCATTTCAGCCACAACGTTGTTAACCAAGGGGGCATAGTTCAGACAGTAAAGTTCTGGTATATTCTTCCCAATATTTAACCCAAAATATATAAAGGAGGAACGAACCTCTTTTAGATCCCGCTTAGCCTTCCCAGTTACCACCCCCTTCCCTAGATACATTACCTCCAACTTATCTAGATTTATCTTGTACCCCGAGAAGGTGGCAAACCCCTTGATAAGTTCCAGTAAGGGAGGCATGGAGTGCTCTGGTTCTCTTAGGTACAGGATCATGTCATCCGTGTATAGTGACATTTTGTGGCGCTTGTCTCCCTTGCCCCCACTCCCTTGATATGCAGATTCTGCCTAATGGCCATGGCCAAGGGCTCAATTGCCAAATCAAAGAGTAGTGGGGAAAGCGGACATCCCTGTCTCATACCCCTAAACAAGGAAAACTGCTCTGACAGCACCCTATTGGTCAGCACCGTGGCCTGTGGAGAGCTGTACAAAGCCCTTACCACACCAATGAATCTCTCTTTCTCCTAAGCTGAATCTGTCCAATACCTTGAATAGGTATCCCCATTCAATTCGGTCAAAAGCCTTCTCGGCATCCAGGGACAAAACTGGTGTCATGCCTGGATGCCGAGAAAAGCAATGCACTACATTCAGAACCTTCCTCACATTATGGTAGGAGTGCCTTCCCTGGATAAAGCCTGTTTGGTCTGAGTGTATTAGCTGTGGGAGCAACACATCCAGTCAGGCAGCCAGGAGCTTAGCGTAGATCTTAGCATCTACATTCAGCAAGGATATAGGCCTATAACAGGCACATTCCTGGGGATCCCTTCCAGATTTCGGAATGACACATATTGTCACTACCTCCATAGTGGGTGGAAGTGGGTTCCCAATCCCCAGGTTCCCGAAATAATTCCCACAGCAAATCCACCACCCCCTGTCCCACTCCTTTATAAAACTCAGCTGGGAGACCATCTGGCCCAGATGTCTTACCAGACTTTATGTGCTGTATGGCCACTCTGATTTCCTCCTTGGAGATTTCCCTATTTAGCTCCACCCGTTGCTTCTCAGTGATTCCCGGAATTTTGACCTTGTCCAAAAATTCCTTTGCCCTATCCATTGTACCTTCACATTCAGCCTTATATAGGGCCTGATAAAACCTCTTAAACCTATCCCCAATAGCTTGGGGTTCCCTGATCAGGACTCCCCCTTCCCCTCATATCTCTTGAATTCTCGCACTTCCCCTCCTGCCCCTTATAAGGTTCACCAGCATGGGTCCAGGTTTATTGCCCCATTCATAGAATTTATGTTTTAGGAACAATACCTGCGTTCTTGCTTGCTCTGCCAGCATATTATTTAGGGTCCCCCTTCAATCAATCAATCAATCAAATCTTTATTTATTCAGGCGATCATCATTGAGCAAGGCTCATTTACAAGATGGACCTGATAAGGTCAAGTTTAGAGTTGATACACAGCAATTACATCACACACTTATAAGACAGTTATACATACAGAAAAAATGATGTTTATAACACAATGATATACAGTGAATTCACATGTTGAAACTCGGTTAAGAGAAGGTTAAACTAATATCTACAATATGTACAGTACATATATATCCCAATGAGGGTCAGGATAGTCACACACATAATGAGTACAAGGATGGTGAAGGAAATATTGGGTGCCATAAACTGGGGGTGTCTGATTGGAAGGAATATGTCATATATGATTGGAATATAGGTTTGTGAGATAACTATTCTATCTCTAGCGGTAGCAACTGCATTTCTCTGTGAAGAAGGCTGTACAGTGCTGCTTAAAGGATGTAAATGGAATGATAATGGACAGTTTTAGGGATTTTTGTAGGGTATTCCATGCTATAGCTAGAGAATAACTGATTGCTGCCCTCCCTAGTTTGGTGTTGACTTTGGGCAATTTGAGCAGGATGATATTGTTGCTTCTTAGGGCATAGGAGCTAGGAGTGGTCTGGTTGAAACAGTCCAGGATATAGCTTGGGAGTTTTTGATAAAGCTCTGTAGATCCATAGAGCTGCATTTCTGCTCCTCCTGACATGAAGGGAAACCCATCCAACTGCGTCATAGAGATAACAATGGTGGGTATTATATGGCAGGTCTGTAATGAACCTTATTGCTCTATGATATAAGGTATCCAACTTTTGAAGGTAGGAGATGGGGCAGTGACTATAGAGGAAGTCTGCATAGTCAATGACTGATAGAAAGATGGCCTGGACTAACCTCATCTTTGAGTCTCTGTTAAGGAAGGGTTTTATTCTATAGAGGAGGCCAAGCCTTAGGCAAAGCTTTTTTAACAGTTGTTCTAGATGCTGAGTGAAGTCAAGTCTGTTGTCAATCCACACACCTAGGTATTTGAAATGTTCAACATACTCCAGATTTTCTCAAGTATAGTGCATAGCTGGGAGATTGATTGAAGAGGATGTGTTGGTGGAGTTTGAGTTGTGAACATCATTGCTTTAGTTTTCTTTGCATTTAGCAGAAGCTTTTCTCGAGTAGCTGATATTGTAACAAGGAGAATTCTGTTTGTAGGTTTCATGAGCAACTGTAGGCGAAGGGTTGCTGACATACAGAACAGTGTCATCAGCAAAGAGGTGTACTGAGGACTTGGTAAGGGTTGAATCAATTGTATTTATATAAATGGCAAAAAGGATAGGACCCAGATTGAGCCTTGGGGGACTCCTCTTGACAGTGGTCTTAATGGGGATAAGTCACCTTCAGCTTTTACCTGCTGTGACCTACCGGAGAGGTAGCATCTGAACCACTTAAGGGAGGGTGGATCTAGGCCAATGGAGTATAGGGATGAGAGTAGCAGTTCATGGTCCACAGTATCGAATGCTTTGCTCAGGTCCAGGAATACTGCACAGACATTGTTCTTTTTATCCAATTCAGTTTGCCAGTCATTTGTGACCTTGGCTAATGCAGTGATAGTGCTATGTTTGGCCCTGAATCCAGATTGAGCTGGATTTAATAGGTTAGCATTGTCAAGATATTCCCTTAACTGAATACTCACTAATTTCTCCAGCATCTTGGATAACACAGGTAGAATGGAAATGGGCCTGTAGTTATTAAGATCCATAGGATCCCCTGATTTTAGAAGAGGGACCACTTGGGCTGTCTTCCACAGCGTGGGAATAGAGCCAGAGTTTAGGGAAAGGTTAAAGAGGTGTGTTAGGGGGACTGCAAGCACATGGCATGCAATCTTTAGAAAGAAGGGGTCCAGAAGGTCTGCTCCTGCACTTTTTTTGGTATCCAGATGCCATAATAGATCCTCAACTTGTTTCAACAGTATAGGTTTGAAGCTAAAGGAAGAGTCAACTCTGTGATCACCAATGTAGTGGGAGCTTAATTGGTCCCTTAGTAGGTTAGTTGGGGAGGTGTCAAAGGCAAGGCCAGCTGTTGTGAAGTGGTTGTTGAATGCATCCAGTATTTCCATTTTGCCAGTAATAGGGCCATAGTTATTGTGTAGTTGAGTTGGAAGGGGGTTGTTAGCGTCCTGTCCCATCATACCCTTGATGGTGCCCCAAAACCTAGCAGGATTATGGTAGAAGGAGTCGAGCTCGGCCAGGTAGTAGGCAGCCTTTGCATCCCTAACTTTCCTGGTGCATTTATTCCTGTCTTTCCTAAAAATCATCCAGTCGTTTGTATTCTTAGTTTTTCTTGCTACTTTCCAGAGTTTGTCTCTCTCCAGCAGTGCAGCTTTGAGGTCAGCTGAAAACCAGTGACAGGATTTGTTTTTTATTCGGCTATTAGAGATTGGGGCATGGGTGTTAAGGGCATGTATTATAATGCTATTTAGCACCTGCTGAGCTTTTTCTACAGAATGTGCAAGATAGAACTTTTGCCAGTGTGGAGAGTAAGCTAGATCATGCAGATATCCTTCAATATTGATGTTTTTCTTGGATCTCCTCATGATGAATTTTGCAGGATTTGTTGTTTTGCTGTTGGATCTTACTCCTGCGATGGGGCAGTGATCACTTATGTTGCATAGGAGCACTCCAGCATGTGTGAATAGATGTGATTTATTCACTAGCATGATATCAAGTAGTGTACTGTTACTACTATTCTTTGTATTTAATCTTGTTGGTTCATTAATTAACTATGTGAGCCCATAGGTGTCACAGAATGATACCAGAGGTGTAGCTGCCTGGGTGAGCCAGTTGAAATTCAGGTCACCTAGGATAATGACTTCTTCAGTACTGGACTTAACCAGGTTTTCCAGGTGGGATAAGAGCTTGTGTTCAGCAGAGGGGGGTCTGTAGCATCCAATTAGTTGGAAAGCTGCTGTATTGGGGAGAGAGACTTTTAGAGATAGGCATTCAAATTCCTTGGGCATAGATGTTGCAGCAATACAGGATACAACTATACCAGCTTTTGCATATATGGCTACTCCACCTCCCCTTGTTTGGCGATCAGCTCTGAATAGCTGATAGTTAGGTAGGATTAACTTCCTGTCCATTGTGGTGGGTTTGAGCCATGTCTCAGTTATCACGAGAAAGTCTGGCAAGGTATGGGCAACCCAGGCTTGTATCAATGTAAATTTTTTCAACAGACTGCATACATTAATATGCAGGAAACTGAGGCCTTTAGTTGAGGTTAGGTCTGATGGAGAGGTGATACTTTCAAGAGGTCCAGGGTTGATTTCCACATTACCAATACAGAGCAATAGAAAGATCAGTAGTTTCATGAGGGCTGCCAGTGATAGGGAGAGGGGGCTGTCTTTGGTCCTCCTTCTTTTATTCTGTTGCCACTCTTTTTTTTGGGTGCTCCCTGTGGTTTTAAGGTAGTGTGTCGGGATACCAATTAGCAGTTTGATGACTAGGCTTAGTGGGGATCTATGTATCCAGCAGTGGGGCCTTGACTGAAACACATATGTGGTGATATATGTATTTTTATGGTGATTGTACCACTGTAGTCGATGCAGCAATGGCAAAGCATATATGAGGGTTTGAGTGTCAGCCAAGGAGGATGTTTCAGAGAAACTGGGTGGGTTGACCACTCTAAATTATATAACAGGGTCATCTTCTTTGTGGAACCCTATGGCTGATAGTGACAGGAGTATCAGAAGTAAGCTCCCCATTCTGAAGGGGATATTGATAGTTGGCAGTGGAGAGTAGTAAAGTTGCTGATTGGTTGGATCAGCAAGCTGGTGTGACTCTCTGTTGGTTTAGAAAAATGCTGAGGGGCGGGGAAGAGATTTTGGCGGGAAGATGCCTATAAATTAATAAACAAGAAGGGGGAAAGGCGGGTGGGCAAAAATTTTGCGCCTTTCCCGACTGCTCCCACGCTGTTCCTCCCGGCCTTGTGGTTCCCAGGTTCAGCTAAGGTGCCGCCAACCACCCGCTGGTGGAGTGAAGCCCCGGTGCTCAGCTGGGTGCTGTGGGATGGAAGATGCAGGCTGGAGAGAGACAGAGGAGGGTGCAGCAATTAATAAGGGCAGTAGCAAGTGTTTTCTGAGCGTCACTGACCAAATCTGCAGTACAAGACCTTGCCGTCGCCAACATCTGCAGCACCTCCTCTCCCCCTCCCCCTGGCTGCCCTACGCTCCAGTTCCCTAACCTTCAGGTGTAGCTACTCCTGACACTTTAGCTGCTCCTTTTTGTGCCTTGCCATGTACCCTATGATGGCCCCTCTTAAATTCGCCTTCCCTGCATCCCAGAACACCTGTTTGGATGGCGTTGTGTCTTTATTAAGCTCTACATATCTCCCTAGCTGCTCCTTCAAAAAGGTCTTAAACTTCTCTTTCCCTATCAAGTACAATGGGAATCTCCATGAAGCAGGTCTCAGCCCTTTTGCATCAAATTCTAATGCCATTACCACCATGGCATGATCTGATATGTATATGGGTCTGTGCTTGATCTCTGCCAGCTTGTGATACCACCCCCCTTCAATATATATATGATCCAGCCTGGACAACATCTTATGAGGGCTGGAGTAAAAGGTGTACTCCCTGAGTGTGGGGTTGGTCATTCTCCATACATCCAGCATCTAAGTCCACTAAGCCTTCCCTCCAGTGCTTCATGCAGCTTCCTCCCCGGCCCCTGCCCTCCGAATGATCCAACTTTGGATCTGGGTACAGTTGAAGTCCCCACCCATGATCAGCCCCTGAAATTGTTCCCTTACAAGCAGGTCCAAAATGGAGCAATAATACGAAGGTTCAAAAATGGCAGGTGCATATACACTCCCAAATGTAACCCGTGACCCATGCAGCATTCCTTCTACAAACACATATCTCCCTTCGCTCTTATCTTGCACCACTCTCATTACCTTGAAGGGGAGGTGCCTATGTATTAGCACAGCCACCCCCCTCTTGTGAGAGGAGAAGGAAGCAGCATAGCACGTCCCTACCAATTCCTCACCAGCTTTTGATGCTCCGCAGGTATCAAGTGTGTTTCCTGTAGTAAGGCAACTTGGGCATGCACCCTCCTAAGAGCCATCAAGATGGTACGTTTTAACTGGAGAGGAAAATCCCCTGACATTCCATGAGACAATATTCACCTTCTCCTTTTGAGCCATCGTGGTATAGGTATATTCATATCCCCCCCCTTTTGCAGCACAGTTCCAAACTGCGTCAGCCAAGGTGGGCATCATTTTGTCTCCTACTTTGTAATGCAATGTGGACCTAACAATCAAATCTAACTCTAAACACATAACATATAACATTTGAACTATACCTCTCCCCTTCAAACTATGTACAATACAACCTCCCCTTCTCCCCCAAAAAACATACAACATTTCCAAATCAAGTATGTTCTCTCCCCTGCTAGTATTCTAAAGGGTTTGATTCAAAAAATTGATCAACGTTTTCTCTCCCCGGGGGTTGATTTACTCTCTTTCCACCAATCTCTCTCTCCTCCAGCTCGTTTAGATACAGATATATTCTCAAACCCTTTGGATTCCCCTTCTTCTTTTTTTTTCCATTCAATAAACTTTATTTAATTATTTAACATTAGCACAAGTTGGTACAGACATGAAGGTTGAAAATATAAGGGGTCTCCCCCCTTAACTTTGTACACAGTTACCAGGAATATAACCTTAAGATGAAATGACATGAGGTACATGTCCAGGTAAGACAATCCCAACCCCCACCCCCTTTTCCCCTGTCCCTTCCCTACATATTTCCCACCCTCCCTCATCTCCCATATCAAGTGTGTATACAATTAACTTCAAAATAACAGAAGAATTGAACTATCAATAGGAACAAAAGGGGAATAAACAAAAAAGACAACCAAATATCACAGACCCTTATGGTTTCCATGCGGTAAGTAAGGCATGCAGGGATCCCCATCTAGAATGGTATAAATGAGAGCGGTTACTCATGAGTAAAATATGTTTCTCTAATTGGAGAGCCATAAGCACTTCTTTATACCATTCCAAGACCAACAGTCCTGCTTTGTCTTTCCAGTGCCTCATGACAATATGTTTAGCTATGGAGGAGATCAAAGCTAGGTGTTCCTTCCTAACCCCTGGGGTACCCGTCAGGAAATGGTATAATAAGCAAACTTCTGGAGTGAACAGGGAGTCAAGCCCGCGCAGCGAATGGATTCTCCTTCTTCTTCATTCAAGACAGGACATTTATCAATCCCACATCCCTTCATACCATCAGCCCCCCCCTTCCGTTACACTTTGCCCTTCTTTTCCCCTTTTACCCGCCCTCTATACATAAACATGCAGACTCCTCTATCCCCCCCTCGCTCAAATGAGCTGCGTACCTTTTTTCCCCATGAGGCTAGGCCGAACGAGTCAATCTCAACGCGCAGGCCCCCCTCGCGAGTTGGGTCTCAGCACTCTTCCTGTTTCGATGGTGCAGAGGTTGGCAGGGTGTGGACCACACACGGCAATCGTCCATCAGGGCCTTAATCAGTCACTTCATGCTCAAAACTCTCTCCAGAACTCCCTCTCCTCAATCAGTTCTCAGTCCAGCATTTCACACGAGCAGTACCGGAGAGGAATATACATGCTAGTCTCTTTCAAAGAGGAGTTAACTAAAATCAGTCCTCAAGGATATTGGTGATAGGGTCAGGGCAAGCGCCCCTCAGTTGCCCCATCCAGATGCTGTAACAGGTTTTAACTCTAAACACTTTAAACATTTATAACAGAACTGGACGCCTTCTCCCTCCAGCTAGAGTGAACTCTCTCCCCTCTGGTACAGTCATCCTATCTTTTTCTTCAGCTCCGATACAAACTTAGCTGCTTTGTCTACCTCCCAGAAGCTATATGTGGCTCCTTTATGACGGACTTTCATAGTGGCCGGGAAAATCGTGTACCATTCTATTTTTAGACGCCGGCATTCAGCTATCACTTCATTAAACTCTCGGCTCTTTTTCCTGATTCTCATAGAGTGATCTTGCGATATAAACAGGCGCACTCCTTCATACTTTAACTCAGCAACATTCTTATAGGCCTTCCACATCTCTTGCCTATCCTGAAAATTATGAAAACAGAATATTATCTGCCTCAGCAGTTGCCCCCCTCCCAGGGCCACAGCTGCACCGCCCAATGCGCTCGTTCAATCTTGTAGCGGCCCCTTTTCGGGTTCAGTCCCAATAAAGCTGACAGTTTCCTTCCACAAAACTCTAACATGTCAGATCCTTCCTTACCTTCAGGGAGGCCCCGGAGCCACAAATTGGACCTGCAATGGTAATTTTCCTGATAGGCCAGGGCCTCCCTAAGGTCTTGTACTTGTTTCTCCAAGTCCTCTAGGCGCTTTGGGATTGGGCTCAGAGTATCTTTTGCTGCCAAAATGTGGCCCTCCGCTTCCTCCAGCTGCTCCTGCTGCTGTTCTAGCTGCGAATCTATCATGGCCAGCCTGTGGTCGATTTTTCCCTCCAGCCTTCCAAGCTGGGGGGATAGAGCATCCAGCAGCTGCTCCTTCAATTCCCGGCCTATCAATGCCAATTTAGCAGCCGAGGTAGAGATAGGGGCCCGCAGTACTCGTCTGTCCTGCGGCTGGCGGTTTCTTACTGTTTTTGTTCCTGCCAGCTGCGGTTTGCATCCCGTCGGCACCACATATGCATCCACGTTGTAAATTCTTACTTTTAATCTCCTCTATTGCTGCCTTGAATGAAAGATTACGGTGGTTTATATAATTTTATCAACCCGGTGAGTGGAGCTCGACAAAGGCACGTCCTCAGGCCATAAAGCAGTCATGTGACCCCCCCGAAGGGTGGAGTTTAAAGAAATAAGAGACTGCCTCAGACTCTGCCTCATGGGGAGGGGTAGAGGCAAAGTGGGGAAAATTAGGAGAGGACATAATTAAGGCAATCAACCTCTGTGTGGAAGTAAGTAAAAACAGAAGTAAAAAGAGACTATTATGGTTTTCTAGGAAAGTGGACAAGGTGGTGAAGGAAAAAAGGTGGCATTCAGGAGGTTTAACGGAATGCAGAGGAAGACAGGGAGGTATACCAATTAAAACAGAGGGAAGCAGAAAGTTTTTGAGGGGAGCAAAGGCGCAGATGAGGAAAGGATAGCCAAATAATAACTAAAGGGAATAACACTTCAGGTACATAAGTGAGAAGAGGAAAGCAATACAGGAAGGATAGTGAGGATAAGGAGGGCAGCAGGCGGGTACTGCATGGAAGAGGATCAAGAAAAGGCAGACCTTCTGAATAGCTACTTCTGCTCAGTCTTCGCAGTGGAGGGAGGAGGAGACAGACCACCAGAGAGTAGCAGGAACGGAGGGGGTGGATACAAGTCCATTTTCACAGGAAAGAGTCCTGATGGGACTTGCAACTCTGAAAGTGGACAAGGCTAAAGGACCAGACAGGATACACCCAAGGGTACCAAAGGAACAGAGAAAGGTGCTAGCTACCCTACTGATAGCCTTATTCAACAGCTCACTGGTAAAAGGCATGATTCCAGAGGAGGAGGAGGTGAGTAGATGGGGTCCCTTTACATTAGAGCAGCACCAGGGAGGAGGCTAGCAACTACAGGCCAGTCAGTCTCACATCGATGGCAGGAAAATTAATGGAAACCCTGTTAAAGGAGTATCAGAATCCAATGGGCTATAAGACTAATGGCAGCATGGATTCATATGGGGGGGTCATGCCAGACAAAACCTGATTGCTTTCTTCCACTAGGTGACCAGGGAAATAGATCAGGGGAGGGCAGAGCAGTGGATATGGCCTACCTGGACTTAAGTAAGGCATTCAACACTGTTCCACACAGGACACTGATAAAGAAATTGAGCAACCTAGGGGTGGGATCCAAAGTGGTGAATGGGTAAAGAACTGTTAAACAGAGAGGTGACAGAAGGTGGTGGTTAATGGCACTCACTCTAATGAGGGAAGAGTGACCAGTGGACTGCTGCTGGGTTCAGTATTGGTACTGGTCTTTTTCAAAGTCTTCATAAGTAACACTGCAGAAGAACTGGAAAGGTAGAGATGCTGTTTTGCAGATTACACAAAAATTTGTAATAGGGTGGAGACTCAGAAGCAGGCAGAGATAATAGGTAGGGACCTTGGGAAACTCAAGGAGTGGTCAAGAGCATGACAGTTGGGGGTTCAATGCCAAATAGTGCAAAATCATGCACCTCTGGCATAGGAACGCAGGAGCTGAGCATAGGATGGGGGGACATACTGACAGTCACTAAGCAGGAAAAGGACCTTGGAGTTATCATATCATGACATCAGAGTGGCAGAGCAATGTGACAATGCAGTGGGTATGGCCAGTGGGATGCTGGGATACATAGGGAGAGGTACCTCCAGCAGGAGGAGGGAGGTGGTGTTGCCATTATACAGCTCACTGGTGAGACCCTACCTGGAGTACTGTGTTTAGCTCTGGTGGCCGCACTTCAGAAAGGACATAGAAAGGATGGAGAAGAGACAGTTTAAAGGAGGGCAACTAAAATGGGGTTACATTAAAAGCCCAATGAGGAGAGACTGAGGGATCTCAACATGTACATGCTGGAACAGAGAACAGTTAGAGGGTACATGATAGAGACCTACAAGGATCTCATGGGGGTCAACAGGGTGTAAGAGGGGGGTCTCTTTAGAATAAGTAAGAGCACCAAGACCAAAGAGCATGTGATGATGCTGGAGGTGGTGAAGTTTAAGTGGGATGTGAGGAAGTACTATTTCATGGCAAGAGTAGTGGATGCCTGGATCAGGCTAATAGCAGAAGTGGTGGAGGTAAAAACAGTAGGGGGCTTCAAGCATGTGTGAGATAAACATAGATGAATATTAGTAAATAGGCAAGGTGGAGGGAGGGTTGCCAGAGACCATCAGGGCAGACTGGGTGGGCCAAGTGGTCCTTTTCTGCCAACAAATTATGTTTCTATGTTCTGTGACCCACCTCCCAGACTAGAAGCATTTTCTTAATGATGATATCTATATGGTTCCATTGTCTGAGGGCGAGAACATCCATGAGCAGTCTCCTAGTTTTGATCTTGTGGGCTTGTTTCCAGAGCCAGGCCTCACAGTTTTCTGTGATGTAATCCCACACTGCTCCCATCAAATAGGCTATTGGCTCTGAGTCAATTTCTAGCCACCATCGGAAGATCCATTCGGCCTTGCTGAATCTGGACAGCAGTTGCTCAGAATGTACTCTACTGGGCAAACTCCATATTTTTAATTTTTTCTTGTACCAAGCAGCAATATAAGCAGAGTGCTTCAGCATCAAGGGATGTTGGGCTCAGGCACGACCCAATTGAGAGTATCAGGCTCTGCTTTGATATCAGATGAACAGCAAATGATACTGGTTCCCAGTGAAAAATCTACTGTTGATATGTCCTTTACCTTTGGTGTGTTTTACTGAGAATACTCAGACATAAACAAGGTTCCAGGCATGGGCTCAGACTCTTAATTCTTTCCAGACCCTACATCCTCTGAGTTCTTCCATAAGTGACCTGAGACACTGTGGTTGATGTCATTGCTGGTGCAGCTGAGTTTCAGTTTCAGTTTATTGTAGGAATACTCCATTGAGCAGGCTCATTCACAAGGAGGTCTTATACACTTAACAGCAAAATACAGAAGGACAAGTACAACCAATAAAGGATATACATAATCAGTAATAGGACAAAGACATAACAGCAACTATATTAAAATGACTACATTTATTGAAAGAACAGACTAGCTAAATTATTTACATAATATATTTATTTTATTTATTTAGTTTTTGTTTACTGGGTAGGTGCACTAGCCATAGAAATGATATTTTCCGGCACGACCCAGGAAGTAACAAGATACAACAGTACAGGGATACAACAAATAGGCAGTTACAGCAAGGTATAAACAATAAGTAGTTACAGTAAGGTCTTTACAGTAGTGGTCAACGACAACTTTATAAAGAACAAATAAGAATAGGTATATTACTGGGTAGGATACAAGGAGGAGAACAATTTCGGCAATTGGATGTTACAAATAATGGCTGTAGGGCAAATACAGTGCTATTACAGAGTAAAGGGAGTAGATAAGGGATAACACGGGTATGACACAAAAATAAGACATAGCTGAACAGCAGGTAAGTCCATAACAGGAAGACAAATAAAGACAAACAAGGTAGATAATTAGAAATAATAATTGATTAGTGCAAAGGAGGTTGATGCAGAGGATGGGAAAAACAGGGTTAAATTAGTGCATTGAAGGGCATGCTTAGGATATATGTCAGCAAAGGCAAGAACGAGTAGTAAGAGGGCAGGTTAGATGGAACACAGGGGTAGGTAGGCGACAAATGTATAGCTGATATAAAATAAGAATAAACAGAGACGTTAAAAGTGCAGGGGGAGTGGAAACGCAGGGGGTGTGCCAGCTGAGATAGATAAGGTAAGGAGCAGAGTTAGTATAGGAAATTTAGGCCGAAACAGAGTAGGGTGCAATAGGGAAAGGCATTAGGAGAAAGGAACAACTGAAAAAATAAGAGTTTATCAGAGACTGGGTAGCGAACTGTAATCGGGGAGGAGGGTAGGGAGCTAAGGAGGTTTCAAACAGGAGTGTTGGTCAGCTGAGATGAGGTAGAGATGGAGTGCTTTTTTAAAGGAGTCATGAGTGGGAATTTGGTGAACATCAAGGGGGAGGGAGTTCCAAAGTCGAGGAGCATGCTGGGCAAAAGCACTGGAACCTTTGGTGGTAGAGTATTTTGGCACACTTAAGAGGGATTTGTCAGCTGAGTGCAATCCATAGCTAGAGGTCTGTGGAGTGAGCAATTTCGCCAATGATTTAGGGGTTTGAGACCTCATAATACTGTCAATGGTAGAGCCAAGGGAGTAGAGCCTTGCAGCATTAGGGGATACCCAGTTAAGGTCAGAGTACAGGGTACAGTGGTGTTTCTGCCTGTGGGACAAGGTGGCATACTGACATACTATATGTTATTATAGGCAACGTCCCACATATGGAGATTCATTTTAGGAGAGGCAACATAAAAGGATACTCCATAGGTTAGTGTAGGTAGGAGAATGCCCCGGGCAATAGCTAGCCTCACTGAGGGATTTAAAGCAAAGCTAGTGCGGTAGGCTACACCTAGCTTGGAGTTCACAGACTTACACGTGTTGGAAATGTGATGTTCATAGTTTAAGGATTGATCCAAAGTGACTCCCAGGTATTTAAATGTGGTAACTGAGCCAATAGATGAGCCATCCAAGCAAGAGACCCTAAAATTGTTTAGGTGAGACTGGAGTTTCAAAGGGGTACCAAATAGCATGGACTGAGTTTTGGTCTCATTTAGTACAAGGTGATGATCCAAGAGCCAGGCTTGGATACATTGGAAATCAGCAGAAAGCCATAGATTGATGTCAGGTACATTTTTCACATTGGTATAGAGGACGATGTCATCCGCATAGAGTAAGGAGGAGGCGGAGAGTTTGGAGGTAATGTCATTAATGAAAATAGTAAATAGAAGTGGTCCTAAGACAGAACCTTGGGGTACTCCAACATTAACTATAGCCTTTTCCGAATAAGTTGATTTGAATTTAACAACTTGGACTATATTTGATAGGTAACTATCGAACCAGTTCATGACATTTGGTGCGAAGCCCATAGAATGCAGGGTGGCAAGTAGAAGGGAGTGGTTCACCAGATCAAAAGCCTTCATCATATCAATGAAAACTGCCCTTGTTAGGAGACCCCTATCTATCACTGTGAGAGCATCAGTGGTAAATTTGAGCAGGGCAGTGGAGGTGCTATGACCTTTTTGAAAACCATGCTGGGCTGTTGTTAAAAGGTCATGCTTGATAAGAAATTCAGTAGTTTGAGTGGCGACTAGTTTTTCCAGAATTTTGCCTAGCACAGATAGGATGGCTACTGGTCTATAGTTCAGGGGGTCACTGGTATCCCTCTTTTTAAAGACCAGGGAGACTCGTGCTATCTTCCAAATATCAGGAACACTACTTTGACACAAGGAGAGGGTAAACTTTTGGCCAGAGGTGCCGCAATGGGAGGGGCAGCTAGTTTTAGTAGTCCGGGCTCAAAGCAATCAGAGCCTGTGGCAGAACTATCTGAGACCAACCTTAGAAGTCTTAGAACCTCCTTTGGGGTAATAGCATGAAAGTAAAAGGGGAGGACAGCCGCTACATTGATAGAGGTCGCTGAGGACATTAGTTTGGAGATGGGGAAGGAAGATGTGAATTTAGTAAGGTCAGAGAATTGATTATTAAGGAAATTTGCAAAAGTCTGAGGATTGTTACAGTGAATACCATTAAGAATCATATCACAAGGGGTAGACGACTGTGTAGCTCCAAGGAAGGTTTTGATGTGGGACCAGAACTTTCTTGGGTCCTTTGAGGTATTGGTGAGGAGATTTTTGCACTAAAAGCTTTTCGCAGATCTTATGTCCTTTTTACAGGCATTCCTTAACCTCCTATAGGTGTTATAGTCCTCTGGGAGTTTAGAGGACTTGTGACGGAACCAGCTCTTATCTCTATCTTTTATTTTGGTAAGTAGATCCTTGTTTAGCCATCTAGTATGTTTGCCCTTGACACGGCGGGTTTTGAGAGGAGAATGTTTACCCTGTAACATAGAGAAGTTAGATATGAAAATAGCCAGTGCAGTCTGGACATCTTGGGCATTGTAGAGATCAGACCAATCAATGGTGGCCAATTCCTGATGAAAGTTTTGCTAATGAAGGTGGGCATAGTCGTGAAACGTGATAAGACGCGGTTTTACTTGAGAGGGAGGGGGCAGATCCCCAGATGCAAAAAAATCGGGAGTGGTCCGAGATGGCATCGGCAAGTATGCCAGCAGACTGGATGTGCTCTGGGCGGTTTGATAACAACCAGTCAATTAGTGTGCCAGAGTTTGAGCGAGGAGTGCACCGAGTTGGTTCAGTAATGAGCTGATGGAGGGTATGGCTCTGGATCTTGGTAAGTAAGGTAGTCTGGTATTTCCCAAGCCAGTTTAAGTTAATGTTGCCTAGGATGATCATTTCATTCTTGCTGGAGAGTAGGGATGACTGGTTCAGGAGCTCATCCAGGCCAGTGTGGCCACTATTTGGTGGGTTACAGGTACATATGATATGTAGTTTTTATTCCCTAGTGTGAGGAGTGCATGTAGCGATTCGCCATGCATCACAGAATCAGTGTTTAGGGCAGTGAGATGAAGGTGATTTTTTTAATAGATAGCTACACCCCCCCCCTTTTAGGGGATGATCTATCCTTCTGAAGGAGGCTGTAGGATGGTACCGAACACCGAGAGTCAGATATAGAGGATGTGAGCCACGTTTCGGACAGGCACAATATGTCCGGCTTGTAATGGGAGATCCATGCTTTGAGTTCGGCAAAGTTGTGATCAAGGCTTCTGATGTTGTTATGGGCTATGAGGAGATTTTTGGGGGACCTTTGAGGTACATCAGAGTGGGAGAGGTGACCTGCTGGGCCAGGGTTTGTCTCAATATTCCCTGATAGCAGAATAGCCAGTAGTAGGAAGTACCATAGCTTCCGGTAGGTAAGAGGGGAGAGAACTGAGTGGTGAAGGAGGTATTTTTAGGGTGGTAGATAGCATGGTAAGTTATACCGTTATTTAGAAGGAGTGGGGACAAGTCCCAGGGTGAGTCATGACGGTGAAGGAGATTGGAGAAATGGAAGTTGTCTAGCGATAGGATGGTGGCAGGGTGGGCCCATTTAGCATCATAGTTAGCAGAGGTTGCTGAGTAGAGCAGAGCAAGAGCTATGGTAGTGGGGATTATAAGCATTAGGTGTCCCATGAGTAAGGTAAAGGTGTGCCCCTCATGGGAACCTGAGCTAAGAAGAAGCAGAAAAGGTCCTAGTATAGATCACAGCCTAGAAGTTGTTTCTGCAATAAAGAGGTCAAGGCAACAAGGATTAGACCAATTAGAGGAGACCAGTAGAGTTTGTGGCCCGGAGTGGCAAAACTAGTTGTGACAGGATAAAGCTAGAGAGAGTAGGTCTGAGATAGGGAAGTGGGCTTGGAGTGAGAAAAGAAACTCAGGGGACAGGGGGAGTAGAGAAATAGGAAGCACTAGGGGAAGGGATAGAGTTGAGAGATCAACCACTGTAATAGTCAGGAAAGAAATAAATCTGTATTGTAGAGGCACGATCAGTGAGCCAAAGTCAGTGAGCATAGAGTGGGGGGAGAGAGCAGAGGACCAACTCACCAAGACAAATGGCAGATAAGGAAGGGATTCTGGCCAATAGCAGTTTTTGATGTGGTTAGAGGGAGGAGACAAAGAGTATTTAATAGAGGCCGGGGTCGGGGGGGGCCGTGTGAAATGAAAATTAGACCCAGCAACAGATAGCATAGCAGCTGGTAAAATGACAGAAAAGCCATGCTTTAGTCAAAACTGCCAGCAGCCAATAGAGGGCCACGGGCTGATACAATAGCCTATGGTGAAATAAGCAGGGACCAATCCTATGTGAGGTTTTGAAGTCCTTCTTAGAGCCATATCTGAGTAGCGGAGAAACCAAGGTGGAGAGCTGGCTGCCGACTGGAGCTCCGCTCCGAACACCGCAGCCACTTTCAGCGATGGGGATCCCGGGGAAAAAGGCAGGTCCAACTGGAGAGCCATGGAAGGAGAGTGGGCAGCCGAAGGGAACTCCACTCCATGCCGCAACCGCTAGCAGTGGTGAGGAGTTCTGAAAGTGAAAAGACAAGGACAGATTTAGTAAAGGATTAGGGCTGCTCCAAGGGGCTGGCATTGATAGTAAATCAGTGGGTGTGGTAGGCAGGAGGCCCCTCCAAGGAGGACAAAGGAGGTGAGAGGGACAGTGATTTAGAGAGCTGGAGGGTGATTAAGTAACTTTGGGGGTTGGGGAGTCTGGTGCCTGGTGAAAATACAGGACAAAAGACATGGGAAGGGAGTTAGCCAAGAGAGACAGAAACGACAGCAGAGGATAAGGGGACTAGATGTGGAGATCAGGCATAGGTTAGAGAGTACAGAGCAGAATAGATTGTATGCAAGAGGTAAGCTGTTTCAGAACAGGGAAGGAGGCAAGTAATTGGGGATACAGTCAAGGAAAGATAGAGGACAGTGTTCGGATTTACTTGGAAGCCTAGGGACAGTAATTAGTAGGCAGAAGAAAATGAGTGAAGATAAAGCAATCAGATATAGATAAAACAGCACAGACCTAAAGGAGAAATTAAATGCAAACTGAAACTTTCTCAAAAATAGATAAAGTAAGATTACAGGTTAAGCAAATACAGCACTTATAGTAATCGTTTAAGCACGTTTGTCTATCCTGCAGTACATTACAGATACAGTTAAAGACAGGCAGGTAGCAAGTTTAACAGGCAGCAGTGTTTCTGATTACAGCAAGTTTGTAAATAATTATTTAACATGTAAAATTAGACCCAGCAACAGATGGCATAGCAGCTATTAAAATTGCAGAAAAGCTGCACTTTAGTCAAAACTGCCAGCAGCCAATCGAGGGCCAGGGGCTGACATAATAGCCTATGGTGAAGTAGGCAGGGACCAATCCTATGTGAGGCTTTCAATAGGCAGGGACCAATCCTATGTGAAGCTTTTAAGTCCTTCTTAGAGCCATACCTGAGTAGCAGAGAAGCCGAGGTGGAGGGATGGCTGCCGACTGGAGCTCTGCTCCGAACGCCGCAGCCACTTTCAGCGATGGGATCCCAGGGAAAAATGCAGGTCCAACCGGAGAGCCGTGAAAGGAGAATGGGTGGCCGAATGGAGCTCCACTCCACGCCGCAACCGCTAGCAGTGGTGAGGAGTTCTAAGTAGCAGAGAAGCCAAGGTGGAGAGCTGGCTGCTGACTGGAGCTCTGCTCCAAGCGCCGCAGCTGCTTTCAGTGATGGGAATCCCAGGATATACTGATGTGATAGGAAAAAGCATAAAGAAAAAAGAAAAGTTCTGGAGTATGCGAGCAGTAAATACAAGCTTGGAATGTTAAATGATACAAGAGCATAGTGATCATAGTGAAATAAGTGTGTGGGGAACACAGTGCCTAGGAAAAAGGTAGACGAGGGACGTAGGGTAAGTAGGAAGTAGGTAGGCAGTATGCCAGTCATAAGAAAAAGGTGGATTTATCATAGAGGATGGATGAAACTGGAAAGGGAGAGAAGTGAAGGGGTAGGTGGGGTAGAGGGCGAGGGGGGTTAAAAAGATATAGAGGACAGGGAGGGAACAGGGTAGAGGGGAGGTGAGTGGAGGGGCAGGGGTCCAAATGTGGGATAAAAGCACAAGTTGGGAAAGTATTAACGACAGTTACATATGGCTTCAAGCTTGCTGGCCATCAGAGCTTTATAAAAGCTAATCGTGACTACACTGGTAAGTTTGAGTATGGATTGAAGGTGATTCCAGGTGGCGGGTAGAACAATTGGAGATGGCCTTTTTGTCAAAGTCCATACGTGTCTTAGGAGTGTCAAGGAGGATGAAATCGGATTTTCTTAATGAGTAGGTGCTATGAGAGATGTTGAGAAGGGAGGATATGTATCCTGGGAGTTTGTTTAACAGGATTTTTAGTGTCCATGTACCAAGTTAGGTCAGACATCTTGCTGCTAAGGAAGTCCAGCCTACTGAGGCATACAAGTCACAGTGAGTAGTCATGAGAGGAACTCAGGAGCACCTGGTCCTCAAGTGCTGTTGCAGTAACAGCTGGTGGAGTTGCAGATGATCCAGAGCATATAGTCTATTTGGCCTGGGTCACCAGAGGTGCAAACGTGGGCATGGCACTTGCAGATCTAGCTATTTAGTGAAATAGAACCTGCTACCCCATTAGGCCTGAAAACAGCAGCTATTTTAGCCTAATCTGAGCTCTGAGAGAGAACATTAAAATTTTTGGGGAAAAGTGCTAGCCCCTTGACAAGACTTTTACCACCTTGAAAATATTCTAGATCAGCTCCTGGGGGCATGGTCTTCTATGGAAGCATTTAGACAAACATGGCAGCAGGGCACATTCCTGGGCATGAGAGGTACAGACTAAGTCAAACCTCTCTGAGGAGGTCATAGTTCAGGAGGAACCAAGTGGGTATATTCAACAGCTGGCACAAGAGGACTCTCAGGTTCTTCACTCACAGAGTGAAGTAAATAAACCAGATCATCTACAACCTGAACTTCAGCTGGGGCCTCCAGCACAGGTATTGATACGGGCTGAGGATCTTCATCCCAAGGGATGAGTCTGGGAAAGATCATGGGAGGCAACCCCCCCCCCCAGACACTGTCCTTCAGGTGCCATTTCTTATAGCACAGTCCCATGGTCCAGAGATCAGGCACTTGGATCCCACAGTGCTTGTAGCTTGCTAGCTGCTACCCCACTATTTCTGCTGCAGAGAGCACCACAGCATGTCCTCCTACACAGTGTGTGCCATCCACCTCACTGCTGTCTCCACTGACTGTGATGGGTGTCAGTAATGGGCTGAACCTGCAGGATTTCATCTCTATCACCTTGGGAAATCTTGCGTATCGTCTTCCTCCCCATCATGCTAGTCTTCAGGACCACACGCTGAGCCAGGTTAAGTGTAATGCACTTCCAGGAACCAAGCAGTTGACCTGGTGTCCTGTTACACTGACACCTCCCAAGGGTAAACAATGGGACAAAAGTACTGCAGTCATCTTTACCAGGTCCCTAATTATCTTACACTCTGCAAGCCAGTAACCAACACACACACACACTTCTCCAAACAATCTTCAGCTGCTAGATTATGTGGGCTACAGTACTCATTGTGACTTCAGATAAACCTGCTCCCTTTTCAGATACACTGCAGCCATAGACTCATGCATCCATGATGATAGGTGCAGCTATGTATCTGGGTAACACATGTGTAGAGTTCTATTTGCAAGCCTCCTTGGGTGCCTCCTGACAGCCAATCAGCAGTGTCAGTGGCTCAGTAGGTAGCACACTCGCCTCTGAGGCCAGGAGATCAGAAGGCTGTGGGTTCTAGCCCCACACCAGGCACTTGGGTTAACATCCCAGTGCTGACATTGCAGTGCAGCATGAGGGGGGTGCTGCACTCCTGAGGTGCCATATTTCAGATGAGACGTTAAACCAAGGTCCCATCTGCCTGTTCTGATGGTAGTTCAGGTGGATGTTAAAGATCCCATGGCACTTCTCAAAAAGAGCAGGGGAATTTCCTCAGTGCTCTGGCCAAATTTCCCCCCATTCACTAAAATACCACCAACAGCTTAATCTGGTTCAAAGTCAGTTGGCATTCATCTGTATCCCCTTCCCCTGGGTCGTGCCTAAAAATAGGCAGAATTTGTCTAGTGCACTTACCCGGTCAACAAAAATCTAAATAAATAAATAAAGTCATGCTGCTGTAGCTGCTCTCTCAGCAGCCACAGTCCAATCAGGTGATAACATGTAAATGGCCCTCTGGCAGATAGTCACATTCCATGCTCCTTGCAAACATATGCCAGCGAAGGCGAAAAACACTCTACATCTGTAGGCCTTTAGTAGTTTCAATTCCAGTTTCAAAGCTTTATTAGATCGGCACATGCAATTACCACTAAAAACCAAACACATTCATATAAAAACATACAAGATTATACATTCATAAAATGTGATAAAATCTTATTAAATGTGTAAGACATCAGAGTATCTAAAGGGCTTATTTACAATAGTTTCATCTTGTACTATGAGTAAAAAGTTCAAAGGGTCATCTGGGATATGGGTCAGTTCCCTCCATATACTGTATATCCATATATTACGAGTTTTTTCATACCAAGTGCATTTAAATAATACATGATATCAATTTTCCACGCCACCCAGAGGCCAGGAGCAGGAAGTTTCAGCGGCATTAGGGATGCCAGCAAATCTAGTAGAACATATATTACTTGAGAAGGTCTCAAATTTATAGGTTATGTACGCGCTTCTTCTCTTAGGATCACAAATGCATTCCACATAAAATCTGTAGCCAAACCATGTATCACTTGTCATATAACAAGGAAAGAATCTCAACCTTTTAATGTCCTCCAGGTCCATCTCTTGGTTATGATTCCTAATTTTGCTCTTTAGATATTTTTTGTATTTTGGGCTGATGACATTACCCTTTTGGAAGTATTTATATAAATGGTCAGCCTTATAATCTCTTATTAGCAGGTGCACATATGATAGCCACAGAGATTTTTTTACACTCCCAACTCCCCTACTTTTCTTTTTCCTCCAAACAGATGAGTTAAGAGGCTATCTGAGGGGCTCTAGTGCATTTTATCAAGTATCCCAGCATGAGAGAATCAGCCATTTTATAGCTGTCAGAGCCATGCTCCACCCTAATATAGGGTGTAGGAATAGATTTTGTTAGACATAGGTATGATTTAAGAGCTAGGTAGAAAGTTTTCTAATTCTGAAATCATGTAAGGAGCCCATATCTCGACCGCAAATACAGCTTGCATTGTTAGCTTTGATACCATTACCTCAATAGCTATAACCAAATTTTTTTAAGCTTGTTGCAGTTTTGAGTACCATGAGCCATTAGAGGATATAGTACGGCCCAGTTAGACATGTTTTTAGCATACTCATATACAAATTTTCAGTTTTCCATTTCCTTGTGCTAGATAAATACCCTTTATTGAAAATCATTACCTAGCTCTTGTCCTTGTTGATTGACAGAGATAATCTTGATGATTCTTTAGCTAAGCAGTCCAGTTCCTTTTGTAGCCCTGCTGATGACAGAGCCAAAAGGAGTAAATCATCTGCATAGGCCTGGGCCGGTATGGCTAAGGTACCAATTTTAGGTGAGTCAAATGATTGTGATCCATTAATATTTAATAAGCTGTCCTTACATATATCGAATAATGTAGGGGCTAAAGACAGCCCTGACATATCCCTTTCTTAATCCAGAATCTGTTTGAAACATTACCCTCACAGCCTAACCCAACCTGAGCCCAGGTCTCGTTGTATAATGCAGAGATGACCAATGTTAAAGAATAATCAATATCTTTGTCCAATAAATTTTGCCACAAAGCACTTCATGAGACTGAATCAAAGGCTGAGGAGAAATAGATGAAGGCACATAAAATGTTTGACCCTAGATCGTGTAATATTTTTCCCACAGATGTCTTAATATAGTCATTATCCACAGTGGAGCAATTTTTTCTGACATCAAATTGCAGAGGGGACAATCCACCATTAGCCATAAGTTGCTCTTGTAAGCATGAAAGAATGATCCTAGTAAATATTTTTTTCCGAAGTATCCATTAGACTAATCAGATAGTACATTTTGGGGTCAGATTTACTGCCCTTTTTAAAAATTTGGCACAATTTCTGCACCTTGCCAAGAGTTTGGGAAAAAGCTATCCTTTATACATTTGCTGAAAAACAAAAAAAAGTAATCTACTCAAATAGAGGGTGCCTTAAGGTAGACCTCAGCAGGAATTTGGTCGGGCCCTGGGGCTTTTCTGCATTTTAAACACAGACTTGCAATTCTCTCCTCTTCTATAGTAAAGGAAGTTATTGGAAGGTAGAGTAAAGTGAAGACGTCGTGACTGATTAATGGGTCATACAGCAGATGGATACAATGTTCCACATAGGTCTCTGTTCATATATAATTATCTATTGAGTTAGACTAGTTAACAGTTCCCTTCACCACCATGAGCCAAGAAGCCTTTGAATCATTTTTGGTAATAATTCCAAGCATGATTCCCCATTGTTTTGTTTATAGTATTCCCCTCTTTTCTCCAGTAGAAAATGTGTGTATGCTTTTTTTACTCTATTTACGTGTCTACAGTTATCCCTAGTGGGTTGCCCCCTAGCAGTTTTAACAACTTTTTTTTGTATAATCTTTTCATTAACATTTTTGCAAGTGTACAAAAATTCACACAAAACAACAAAACACACAGAATATTTTCTCATACATTTCATCCATGGGTGTATAGTTCCTCATTCTAAAAAATAAAAATATCACATTAACAGTTGAATTTATTAACTTCAGGTGTGGCTTACTACTAAAGGGTTCCTCCTTGCAGGGGTGAGAAATGGGTCATCCCCCTTATGAAACCTATCTACCCCCAGATGGGTTCACTCCCAACTCCCAGGCCCTACCCCTCCAATCCTTCCTACATAACCCGAACTTCTGCCAGTGTCAGTGAAGCCAGATAGGGAACCCAAGTGCAGAAAACACTTTCCCCCTTGCCTCTGACCATAAAGGTTAGCTTCTCCAGCTCTAGTATCTGTATAGACAGGGTACACCACTGGTTTAGTGTGGAGGGGGGCATTCGAGACCCATGTATTTTGGATACAGTGGCGTGCTAAAACTAGGAGCACTCTGGCCTACCTAGGGAATGGCACCCATTCTTCCCCATGCACGTTCTCCAACCCAAACAAACATAAAAGAGGGTCCAGCTGGAGTGTTCTCCACATCATCTTTTCCAGATCCAACAGCACTACCTTCCAAAAATCTTGCGATACTGGGCAAGCCCAGAAACAATGATAATATGTCCCCACCTCCCTTCCACATCTGCCAATGTCAGGGGAATCTGTTGGGTGGAACTTACGTACTATTGAGGGAGTGCAATAGAGTCGGTTAATAAACTTATAATAAAATTCTTTGAATCTATTACATACCACAGTCCTTATATGTAAAGTTAGCATCATCTTCCAATTATCCTCCCCTGTCTGCAGACCAATATCCCACTCCATCAACATTCTAGTCTTTTGTGTAAGGTCAGGGAAATACTGCTTCCCTACACGCACTGCCTTTCTGGTGATACCTCTGGGATCCTTCTTAGCACCATATTCAATTGCTCCACAGTTTCCAATGTTGAGATCTCAGCCCCCACCCATGCCCTCAACATAAGCCCAAACCTGAAGATACCTAAAAGTGGTGCTTATATAACCTAACTCCTCTGTAAATCTGCAAAGGAGCAAAGGTCCCCTCTGGAATACATGTCCCCCAAGCTCCGAATTTCCTTAGTTTCCCACTCTTTAAACCCTAGATCCTCCAGACCTGGAAGGAAAAAGGGGTTCCTAGTCATGGGTAACAGCAATGTCTCTGTGCTCCCTTCCTTCCTACTCCTCAAAAGCTGTCCCCAGCTATCTAACACTGCCAGAACCAGTGGGTTCCTCTCTCCCAGGTCCATATATGCTCTGCACCCACGTCTGGCCAGATATGCCAACACCCTACCATGGCAACCTACCTACTCCAGATCCACCTAGCTAGCCACCTCCGGCTGATTTACCCAGTCCTGAATGTACCAGTGTTGGATGAACAAATAATAGTTACACAGGTCTGGGAAGTTCAAGCCCTCCCTATCAGCACCTGCCTTCAATCTCTTCAGGCAGGCCCTCTGTCTTTTCCCTTGCCATATGAAAGATGAAATGCCACCTCCAACCTTTTGATGTCATCCCTTTTTAAACCAATATGTACCATCTGCATAATGTAGAGGATCCTGGGAAGGATATTCATTTTAATTAAGTTAATTCTACCCAACCAATGGTGCAAATCAGCTTCTATTGTTTTAATTATGGGTGTGTAATTTAAATCATATGTAGACCCCAGAGACCTGCCCACCTGGATCCCCAAATATGTAAAGCTCCTGATCACCACTTCTAACCCCCATGTCCCCTCCCTCCCGTCCCCTCCTGGGAAGCAGAGCAACTCCGATTTACTAAGATTAATTTTGTACCTTGAAAACTGGGTGAATGTGTCGATTAAATCTAGCAGCAGAGGCATCGACCCACTGCGGATCCCTAACAAATAATAACATATCATCTGCATAGAGGGTAATTTTATGTTGTTTTCCTGACACCTTTTCCACCCCTCTTATTTCCATACATTACCGAATTGCCACCGCCAAAGTTTCTAGGGCAAGCACAAACAGCAAGGGGGAGAGGGGACACCACTTCCTCATTCCTCTAGCCAGGTCAAACCTATCTGAGAGGATGCCATTCACCAGTATCTCTCCTCTGGGGGATTTGTACATCATTTGCACTCACCCAATAAATGTATCACCCAGAGCAAACCAGGACAGTGCCTCAAACAGGTAACTCCACTCCACCCGGTTGAACACTTTTTCTGCATCCATTGATATGATGTATGTGTTTTCCTACAACCGAGTCGCCTTCCAAACCACATTCAACAAATGACAGACATTATTATATGAGAGACGCCCTTCAATAAACCCAGTCTGGTCTGGGTGTACACGGTCTGGTAAGACTTGCTCCAATCTGGAGACTAGGATCTCTGCCAAAATTTTCAGGTCACAATTTAGCAGGGAAATTGGCCTGAATGAGGTGCACTCAGCCAGGTCTCTCCCCGGCTTAGGAATCAGGCAGACGACAGCATCAAAACATGAGGCAGGGACTGTGACCCCCTTCCCTTCTGATTGTTTGAAAACCTCACACGGGGCCCTGCAAGCTGATTTGCCATACATTTACAATACTCTACTGGGAAGCCATCGAGCACACTCTGCTTCCCCACCCTCAGTCCCTGAATTGCTCTACATACCTCTGCTTTGGTAATAGGTGTCACAAACCCACTCAGAATGTCAGCCCTCTACTTCCAAAGTGCCAACCTCTGAGCACAGTGTTGTGAACAGTTAACAGAAACAGGGTAACCCTCCTGTCTGTTTTGTGGGTTTGAATCAACCTTTGGTCTCAAGTTCTGGAGGGATTCAAACTGTGAACCTCTTGTTAGCGTACTCAATGCACAGCCTCAGATAATTCTGTCTTCGGGGGGCCAGATATCTTTGCCTATGGACACTTAATCAGGTGTACAAAAATTAACCCTTAAAAACTCCAATAAAAGACCTCAGATTAAACTCTCACCTTTTTCCAGTTTAGTATCACCATTCAAGCTTATGCACAGTGTCTGCTTTAACCATTTATACTTCACTTGTTAAAGAAAGAAATTCAAAGACAGACCAAGTAGACTCTAAAAATAGTTTTCCTAAAATAGATAAAAGTATGTAAAACATAAAATACAGAACTATATATCACAAGAACCATACAATCTTTTAAAAGAACAATGTTTTAACAGTGCAATTCCTACTACAGTTCTAAGATTTTGTCTCTCTCTACCTGTATACTTGCTTAAAGTGCTCAAAGATGTTTCTGTGTCAGAGTTTAGATAAAAGTGTCTCTGAAAGAAAGCAGAATCTGTTTAAAAAACTGTCTTTGCCAACTCCTTTGTGTGAGGTCACCTAGCTCCTCCTCTGCGTATAAAAAATCATACACCCAGGATATTTTATCATATTAGAAGGCAAGATAATTAAGGTTACATCAGCAGAAACTCCTTTCCCCATGTGACTTCCCCAATCAAGTCTGTAAATGTCCTTTCATCTATAAGCAGTATCCTCTCTCACACAGACATCAAAGCATTTAGGATTTCGCACCAGTGTGCCGTAACCTGGTTTCCTCCTCTAACATCATAAAATGGATATTGAATTCCCTATTAGCAGTTAAAGCTATATTTAACTTAGAAAAACAGAAGATTCTTGATTATGGCCAGTTCTAGTCTGTAATTAGCGTCTGGCCTTCCATGTAACACCTTATATCTAAAACCTGGGGGTGTGTGTGTGTGTCAACGCATGTGCTGTCTCAGCATCTCTCATGACAGACAGTCCATAACACATTTTTATATTACAAAAAATCATAGTGTACTCAGAACTGGCTGTCCACGTGTCACAATAGGCTCGCTAAGTTTGGCCCTCTGCTCCTCCGTGGCCCCTGGTAAATTCAACTGGTCCATAAAACTTTTGGTCAAGTCCAGGTTACCCCCACATTCTGCCTGGTAAAGATGCTGGTAAAACCCCCAGAAACACTCCTTAACCTTCTGTTTGTTCTGAAGGAAATTTCCTTCTCCATCCCTAATACCAGGGGTCGAAGTAGGGTTCCTTCCACCCTCATCAGTCGTACCAGGAATGGCCCAGGCTTATTCCCCCACTCAAACATCTAAGTCTTACAAAATATCCATGAACTTATGGGTCTCCCCTTTTAACAACGCATTCAAAGTTTCCCTGGTGGTACCCAGCAAAGTTTTAACTTCTCCTGCTTCTCCTCCCGCCACCCTCCATTCCAAATCTTTAAGGTGGGGTTCCAATTCTAATCTTTTTTGCTGTCTACCTTTCTTAACCTAAGCAACATAACTGATAATGGCTCCTCTCATGTATGCCTTCCCTGCATCCCATATCGTGGCCTTGGAAGTGGGGGGAGCCAGCATTAGTCCCTATGTGGTTATTAGTCCCTATTAGGGTGCAGGAATGCACTATTTTTAAGCGAAAAAGATGTTCCAGGACAAGAGGGCATGGGATGAAGTTGGAGGGAGGACAATTCAGAGGAAACGTGAGGAAGAATTTCTTCACAGAACGGGTGGTGGACAAGTGGAACACCCTGCCAGAGGAAGTGGTGGGGGCTGAAACAATCACGGGATTTAAGAATGCATAGGATAGACATAAAGGAATTCTGGAGGTCAGGGGTAAGTGGCAACAGACTTCTTGGAAAACATAAACTGAACTTAAATGGGCAGACTGGGTGGGCCATAGGCCCTTATCTGCCGACACTGTCTATGTATCTATGTATCTATGTAAAATTTCCACTGTTCTTCCAGGTACTTTTTAAATTCTTTGTCCCCTACCATATACATGGGGAATTTTCAAGGAGGTAGGCCTTCCCGCTGCTCATTCACAGACATCCTAATATAACCATAGCATGGTCTGTTATATGTTGGGGCTATGCTTGATGTTCTGCATCCACATGTACCAGGCTCAGGGCAAATAAATGTAATCTATATGAGATCATGTACAATGTGGATTAGAAAAAAGTGCACTCTCTTGCCCCTGGATTTGCCGTGTGCCAGCCATCCACCATATCTAGGTCAGACATACCAACCTGCCACTGGCGTATTGCCTCCCAAGTCCTATCCCAACCAGGAGCAGATTTATCCTGGACTCCCTTCAAGGTGCCTTCCTCAAGCAACTGGTTATGGAACCAACTCAGCAGAAGGCAATACTGGATCTCGTGCTCACAAACAGCGACGGTGTGATGGGGGTAACAGTAGGGGAGCACCTGGGAAACAGTGACCACCAGTCATTGTGGTTTGAAATCACAGAAGGAGCAGAACAAAACTACACAAAAACATGTATCCTGGATTTTAGGAGGGCAGACTTTGGGAAAATGGGGAGATGCTTGAAAGAGGCATTAAGGGGAATGGGGTGGGAATCAGGGGTTGAGAAACAGTGGGCAGTATTTAAATCAGGGAATACAAGAGCAACATAATTATGCATTAAGCAGGTTTGCAAGGGGAAAAGGAAGAGGAAGCCATTATGGTTTTCCAAGGAGGTAGCGGAGAAAGTGAAAGCCAAAAAGATTGCATTCAGGCAATATAAAAAGAAACAGGCAGAAGGGGATAGGGAGAAGTACCAGGAGAAACAAAGGGAGGCAGGGAGGTCAGTAAGGGAAGCCAAAGCTCAGACAGAAGAGCACATTGCAAAATCAGTGGGTAGAGGGAACAAAACCTTTTACAGGTACATAAGTGAAAAAAGAAAGGCAAAGGGAGGGATAGTGAGACTGAAGGGGGAGGATGGGGGCCGAGTGGAGTATGACAACAGTAAAGCTGACATATTGAACAAGTATTTCTGCTCAGTCTTTACTGAGGAAGAGGAGGGTAATGGGCCTGAAGGAAGTACAAGGGTGGAATAATGTAAAAATGGACACAAGTCCCTTTACATGAGAAAGGGTCCTGAAGGAACTGGAATGAATAAGAGTTAGGGGTGCACCCAGGGTCCTTAAAGAACTAAGAGAAGTGGTGGCTGAACCTCTGGTAATCCTGTTTAGCCAATCACTGGAAACAGAGGAGGTACCCAAAGACTGGAGGACAGCAGATGTAGTCCCCTTATACAAAAATGGGAACAAAGAGGAAGCGGAGCACTACAGACCAGTCAGCCTCACCTCGGTAGTGGGGAAGATCATGGAGGCACTACTGAAGGAGAGATTGGTGGAACATCTGGTTGTCAATGGACTACAGGACCCAAGGCAGCATGGTTTCACCAGGGGGAGGTCATGTCTGACCAACCTCATTGAATTTTTCAACTGGGTGACTAAGGAGGTGGCTCAGGGAGGGCAGTGGGGGTGGCCTATCTGGACTTCAGCAAGGCCTTTGACACGGTGCCACATAGAAGGCTATTACACAAACTGAGGAATATGGGTGTGGGCAGGACAGTAGTGCAGTGGGTAGGTAACTGGCTCGGCGGCAGGACACAGAGGGTGGTGGTAAATGGCTGTCACTCCACAGAGGGGAAAAGTGACCAGTGGGGTACCACAGGGATCAGTGCTGGGACAGTTCCTATTCAACATCTTCATCAGTGAGATTGCACAGGACCTAGAAGGCAGAATTTCCCTGTTCACTGATGACACAAGGCTCTGTAATAGAGTGGACACACCAAAGGGTGTAAACAGAATGAGAAGGGACCTGCAGAAACTTGAAGAATGGTCACGGGTTTGGCAGTTGAAATTCAATGCGAGGAAGTGCAAGATAATGCATATGGGGCACAAAAACCCTGGCACAATATATCAGTCAGAGGGTGAGGATATAGTATGCACCAAGCAGGAAAGGGATCTTGGGGTTATCATCTCTGATGACCTCAAGGTAGGGAAACAGTGCGACAAGACAGCAGGTAAAAGCAAATAGGATGCTGGGATGCATAGGCAGGGACATCACAGGTCATAATTCCACTATACAAGACACTAGTGAGTCCCTACCTGGAGTACAGTGTACATTTCTGGAGACCTTACCTACGTAAGGACATAGAAAGGGTACAGAAGGTTCAGAGGAGGGCAACAAAGATGGTACATGGATTGAATCACAAGTCCTATGAGGACAAGTTGAAGGACTTGAATATGTACTCCCTGGAAGAGAGGAGAGGAGAGGGGATATGATAGAGACATACAAGTATCTTACAGGGAGGAACAGGGTGCAGGAATACATTATTTTTAAGCAAAAAAAAGATGTTCCAGGACTAGAGGGTATGGGATGAAGTTGGAGGGAGGATGATTCAGAGGAAACATGAGGAAGAATTTCTTCACAGAACGGGTGGTGGACAAGTGGAACACCCTGCCAGAGGAAGATGTGGGGGCTGAAACAATCACGGGATTTATGAATGCATGGGATAGACATTGAGGAATTCTGGAGGTCAGGGGTAAGGGGCAACAGACTTCTAGGAAAACACAAAGTGAACTTACAAGCTCAAATGGGCAGACATGGTGGGACAGAGGCCTTAATCTGCTGACACTGTCTATGTATCTATGTACCCCGTCTCTCAGAGTGGTCCAGGAGAGGGTCCATGGTGCAGTTCAGGTCTCCCCCCATTATTAACCCCAGGAACTGCTCTTTGGTCAAGAAATCTTGTATCGCCCAATAAAAGGCTGAGTCATACCTCTAACAGGGCATAAATGCTCCCATATGTAACCTCCTCCCCATATACTTTTCACATTACAAATACATACCTGCCCTCTCCTGGAACCTTTACCACTCTCCTGACCTGAAATGGGAAGTTTTTATGCAGCGGGATGGCGACCCCTCTTTTATGAGATGAAAATGATGCTGCATAGCATGCTCCCACCCATCCACGAGCCAGCTTCGCATGCTCAGGACCAGTAAGGTGGGTCTCCTACAACAAGGCTACATGCGTACCCTGTCTCCAAAGAGCTGTAAGCAGACTTGTATGCTTTATAGGAGTGGAGGTTCCCTTTACATTCCAGGAAACCACTGTAATGTCCCTTGCCTTAGCCATGGCACAGAGCAAATCTTTTCCCCTGACCAGGTCCCTTTGAGCCACATCTTGCCACCATATCCCACACCAAGATTCCACACCTCCCAGAATTGTAACCCACCTTTTCCCAACTGCTATTAGTCTTTATGCACCGGAAATTGATATTTTCACAAAAAAAAACAATGTATAACATTCAAAACAGTTTGAACTCCTCTCCTCCTCACCCCCTCCACATCACCCATGAATACACTTTGAGCCCTCATTCACCATTTCATCCAATTCCCCTTCCCACCACCCCCTCCCACTCATGAGCCATATAGGAAAACAAGTATAAGTATATACACGATCCCTCATGTTGTCTCCCCACCCCTCCATCCCTCCCAGTGTAAACCCTGATACTAACAAATGCCCAGACACTAACTGCAATGTATGCATAAGTGCCTACAAAAAACCCACATATAGATCATGCCCCCCTCCTCCTCCCCAGCTTGTAACTTAGAACAAGATGTCCCACTGAACAGCCTTATTAAGGCTATGAACCAACTTTAAAATCGATTAACAGATTGCAACTAGAAAGAGTGCTGGTAACCCCAACTGTTCCCTACCCCACCCGTCACCCCAGCTACCCCCACCATCTTATGTCTAGCAGAGATCTCCCCAACAGCTACAGAGAATCAAAACAAACAAAAGGCGGCTACTGGCAAAAAACACTGGAGCCACAACAAAAGGCGAAACAGTAGACAAAACAGTTCAGCATCCCAGTAAATCGACAGAAAAATTGACCTGTGAGCTAGGTCCCGTTAAAAAACTTTTATTACAGCATACGGACAGCCAGCACTCCTTACAAACAGACGTACGTTTCACGTCTAAAAGACGCTTTTTCAATGTGATGCTAGCACCATATGCAACACACCTTAAATAGGTGAAGGATTTAAAGGCATAGTTACCAACTTCAATTAAATCCACAGTCTGATATGCTAGGAGGCAAAATTATTCTAGATTGGAGCGGTAGACCAGTTCCACGGCGGGGGTACAGGCGGTGCTACAATCACATATGTTACACCCACCCCCTAACCAGCCAGGATCACCTCCAACTTTGCTCTGGTGGTGTATCTGCAAGGCCTTTTCTCCTCCTTCACCATCCACCACATCCCAGGTCCTGCGTCATTAAAGCCTCCACGTGTTCACAGAGTCTTACACCAGACCTGGTAATAGGCCATCACAAAACTATATCCTTAAAGGCCTTCATCAATCAGCATCCCTGTGGTGACCCATAAAGTCTCAGGAGCCCTCTATGTCCACAACAGACCAATGAATAGATGACTACCAGTCCCAAAGTCCCAGTCCTTGACCTTGAGTTACTTCTCCAAGCTCTACATGCCTCCCTGCATTTCCTCTCTAACAGTCAGGTGGATCCAGAGCCCATGAGGGATCTAAGGCTGGGGCACATCTAGAGGGGATCAAGGGCAAGTCCAGCACACAGTCGATAAACAAAAAAACTCCAGCAGAAGTAGGACTGAACCTTGTAGCCCTTCTCCCAAACTACTTCTTTAACTCCTTCACAAACGTGTTAGCCTTATCCGCCTCCCAAAATGAAAACGTGATGCCTTCATGGCAGATTTGCAGGGTGGCCAGGTAGATTATGAAGAGCTCTACTTTAAACTCCCAGAGCCGTGCCATCACCACATTGAACATTTTGTGCCATTTCAAAAGCTGAGCTGAGTAATCCTGGGAGAGGAATAACTTAGACCCCTCATACACAAGGCTTCCCTTGGCCCTATATGCCTGCAAAACTGTCTCTCTGTCCTGGTAATTGTGGAACCTCATGATGATCTGCCAGGGTAGCTGGTCCACCGGAAGCCTGGGCATAACAGCTCTGTGGGCCCACTCAATCCTGAACCTCCTGTTTTTAGGTGATAGTCCCAGGAGGGCCGGCAACCTCTCTGCGCAAAAGCCCAATACATCTGATCCTTCTTTGCCCTCTGCCAGCCTCCAACTCCTTCTGAAGTGGCCAGGCACCAAAGCCATCTCATCCTCCAGTCGAGAAATATGGTCTTCGGCCTCTGTAAGTCGGGTAGCCTGCATGGTTTGAGAATCGTTCATGTCTTGCAGCTTGACATCCAACTTTTACTCTAGTTTCCCCAGGTGGGGCTGCAAGGCTGCCTATACTTGGCCCGTCACTTCCCGACTGAGCACACTGACCTCTGTGGCCGAGAGTAAAATTGTACCCGTGCTTTCAGTCAGACTGCTGGATGGCTGTTTCTTTCCACCTTTGCCTGCAGTACACTAACTTTTGCTGGGGTTTGGAGTCAGCTGCTTGCCCCCTGACCAGGGCTGCTACAGCTCCCAGTGGTCAGCAGGCTCCTCTCCAGCTGCCAACCAAGACCAGGACCCCAGACAAAATCAAGCTCAAGGTACAGTGAAAGCACACCCTATCGGATTGCAGGCGCTGTCTGGCAGTCGCAGCTGATTGGCTCCCCTATCTCTCTCTGCCGACAGGGCTCTGACTGTGAAATTACATTGATTTTTACTGTTTTAAACTGAAATCTACCTGTGTAAAGTAAGGAACAAAATATAAATCTGTGTTCTAAGTTAGAGTGCTAAGTGTTTGCAGCTCCTTTCTGAATCTGTGAAACCCCACGCCTCTGCCTCCCCTTCCCCACTGAGCCAGCTCTCTTTGGAGCCCAATTTCTCCAGGGCTATTGTTCTTCTAAATCTCCCCAACCCCATGCCTCTTACTGTCTTCTAAATTTTCAGCCCCCACCCTCCCCTCCCACCCCTCCACTGAATAAATACTCTCTCTGCCCACCCTCTTCCTCGACCCCACCCTCCCACCAGCCTCCTGCAGCCTTCCATTGGCTCCCCTCTACTCTAGAATTCCCATTCTCTCTGTTTCACCTCCTAGGTCTATTGGCCATTTGCCCTCCTAGGGGCCAACCAACACATTCGTCCCAGCCAATCTCAGGCTCCTTTCTCCTCATAATTACCTCCTTGTCTGAGAAGCTGCTACAAAATCCCAGCACCATGTCCACCGTGGCTAGTGTTTTACCTCTATTCAGTTGTCTGTTCTCCTGCCTCCCACCCCTCCTCTCCACCATGCCGCCTACCTTTCCAATGCCCCCCTTCCCCTACTTGGCATCTGTCTCTCTGTCCTGGAAACACACCATTGTCATCCCTCCTGAACTCTCCTGCACCTACTTGCTTCTCTCCCCACCCCTGTTTCCCACACAAATGTCCATCCTTGCCCCCACTCGCGGCGGGGCTCTTCCATTCCAAGCTACCTCCGTATACTAGCCCAACACCTATCCTTCACTCTCCTCCTTCTCGTAGCTGGAGACATACACCCAAATCTGGGACCCTCGATCACCACATCCTCACCAACCTCAGCCGGCACCCCCACCTTGCATCCCATCCCCTCCCAACTGCCAGGTTACCCCCTCCACAAAGGCCTCCATCTCCTTCATCTAAATATTTGTAAACTACCACTTAAAATCGACCAGCTACAAGTTCTCGCTGCCCTACATGCCGCTGATGTCCTCATCCTCTCTGAAACTTGGCTTAACAAAAACATTCCCGACTCCTCAGTCGCAATCCCTGGCTACATGATGGCCCACCAGGACCGGGCCATGAGAGGTGGTGGCATAGCCATCTTCATAAGTTCGGACATACGCTACGAAATAATCTTATCTAAAACTGAACCTAAAGAGTAGAAACTCTTGCTGTTCCAGCTCACACTACCTTTCTCGCAGCCCATATTCATTGCCGGAATCTACTGCCGACCAGGCACCCCTGCCACAGCTGTTACTGACCTTCTTACACAAATCAGTTCACGAGCACCCACTGGGGAATTATATGCTATCGGTAAGGCAGTAAGAAAATCATGCCATGCACAGATTTCACGATCACCGTGATTTACAGGTGGTAGCGTGAAATTGACAAATGTCTTTGTTTTGCCATGCATCAGCGCGGTTTGACAAATGTATGGGGAAAAAAGTTTTTGATGTTACTTCCAGTCAGTACCTGTAGCTAAAAAATGCCTATAGAGCAAGAGTTCAACTGCAGCTTGTTAGTGACCTTTGATATACTAATTAACAGAAGAGCAAGAGAGAGACCGACCGAGCGCAAGCGAGGAGTGAATGCTTCTACTCCACCTCTGCAGTCTCTCCTCTCTTCTGCTACCTTATTTAAAAAAAAAAACTGCACAAAAAGGCACCTTTCTATCCTTCTGCTCGGTTCACCTTCTGTGTGAACTGAGCGATCTGCAAAAGAAATGTTTTGATTTTTTTATCTTCTCGGGCATAATTTACCAATAGATGCCCCACTCAGTGCAATGCTCACCTAACGGGAGCATCATTTTCTTTTTCCTTGGGCAGCTGAGCTGACATATTCTGCCAGCAGCCCGCTCCACTCAGATTAACGCAATGATGCAGCGAGGGACAGAGACAGCACTCAAGGGGCGAGCGCACTCCTGTGTTAAAACTATTCCCCACTCTCTCTTTTTTTTTATTATCTGTGGAACATGCGTTCCGACCGTGAAAAGTGGTATATTTTACCATGCAGGTGCTCTGAAATATGTGATTTTCCCCGTGAATTTCTTACAACCTTAGCTATGGGTGACCTTAACCTAAACTTGTTAGCCCCGACCCTCAACAAAACCCAGACAGATGTTGCTGCCCTCAATTTAATCCAACTCATCACTGAGCCCACCCGCCTAAACCTTAAATCAGGTAACCACTCCCTTATCGACTGGGCTCTGACCTCCCATCCCCACAGAGTCATCCAAACAGGCCTACTCCCTGACTCTATGAGTGATCACCATGTCATCTACCTTGTTCGCAAAATCCACCGTCTCAAATCCCCCCCAAGTTCTTAGTTCAACGGTCGTTCAAATCCCTAGACCTCGTTCCCCTCCTAAATGACCTTGTCCTATCTAACTGTCTCCCCTCCCCCCTCCAACCTGATAGATGACACCCTACTTCACTTCAAAAACACATTCCTTAAGATATGGTATTCCCCACGCCCTGCTACAATGTACTAGGGTACGTGGTACCCACCTGCCTTGGATCTTCCAAGAGCTCACAGCTTGTATGAATGCCGTGACTCAGCATGGCGAGCCTTCAAAGTCTCAGCCCTACCTCAGGACCTCTCCCACTACCAGTATCTGCGCAACATGTGCACTAGAGCAACTTGGCTAGCTAAAGCAGAGTACTTTAGATCCTCCCTCCAATCTAACCTTAATAGTCCCTCCAAATTCTGGAAGGTCTTACACTCCCTCTTCTCACCCCCAGCGGCCAAGACCTCACCTCTCCTTAGTATAAACAACTCCACACTCTTGGATCCTATCTCAGTCGCTGCTGAGTTTAATTTATATTTCTCCACCTGCGCTTCCTCGCTTCTTTCCTCCTTACCCCCCATGTCACCATCTCTACCACCTACAGAACAAAAACTACCTCAAAATACAGGTATTTTCTCCTTCAGGGAAATCTCTCCAGATGAAGCTCTAGAAGCCCTGCTAACATTAAGCCCCTCCAATGGGAATTCTCCGGATGGACTAGACACCAAACTTCTGTTCCTCTCGGCCTCTGCCATAGCCACCCCTATTGCCTACCTCCTAAATCTATCCTTCACCACTGCATCTGTCCCTCTGTCCTGGAAGCACACCATTGTCATCCCTCTCCACAAAGGGGGCACCACCTCCTCCTCCTCCACCTCAAACTATTGGCCAATCTCCCTTCTCCCTGCTCTAGCGAAGCTGGAAGAACACTTAGTGCTTAGCCAGCTAACCTCCCATCTCGCCGACTCAAATTTCTTCACACACTACCACTCCAGAGTCAGGAAAGATCAGTCTACTGCCTCCTCTTTACTAAGGCTCACTGACACCATCCAATCTGGAATGGATAGAGGTCCCATCACATCTGCCATTTTCATAGATCTGGCCGAGGCCTTCAATACAGTCTCCCACACTCTGTTACTATCTAGCCTCTCTGACTCTGGCCTCTCCTCATCTGCTACTGCCTGGTTCAGTGCTTATCTTACAGACCACACTCAATCTGTCAGGATTGAGGATGCCATATCCCCTTCCCTCCCCATGTCCACCAGTGTCCCCCAAGGATCGGTGCTTGGGCCTATCCTATTCTCTGTTTTTCTAAACAACCTGCCCCAAGCTTGTTCTGCCTCCTCGATCCACATGTATGCTGACGATACTGTCCTATTTTCTTCTGGTTCCTCCCCAGCCTCAGTTGCCTCTACCCTCCAGGCAGATTTTAACAAAGTCCAGCTCTGGTTCAACTCTCACCAGCTCTCTCTAAATGCTAAAAAAAAACTGTAACTATGACTTTTGGTACATCCCAATGACAAGCCAGGCTCCCCTCCCTCCCACTTATCCACACCCTTGATGGATCAGAGCTGGAGGACGTCACCTCCTTCCGGTATCTTGGAGTTTGGCTTGACCGCCACCTCACCTTTGCAGTCCATGCTGACTCTATGCTAAACAACTCCACCCCAAGCTCGGAGCTTTACATCGGAATCATTCTAGCCTTCCCTATCCGGTCCGTCATGAGCTTATCCAGAAGATGATACTTTCCTCCTTCGATTATTGTGATATTGTTTACAGTGCCGCCCACAAGTCAGTTTTAGCCAAACTGGATACCCTTTTTAATGCTTTCTGCCAGTTTGCTCTTTGACGCTCCTCCTCACACCGACGGCTGAGAGCTATGCCGCTCCCTTGCTCTTCCCTCCCTTGAGAACCACCACCTAATACACTGTGCCAAGTGTATCTCGAAGAACTGGTTTGGTACCCTCCCAGTGTATCTGACCTCCATACTATCACCCCCTCTGGCACCCACCTATGCTCTGAGGTCCCTAGACTCCTGGCTCCTGTTAGTCCCCAGACATCAGACCCTAGCTGGCAAGGCCACCTTCTCTCACCGCTTCCCTCAACTCTGGAACTCTTTCCCCTCTGAAATTCGCCACTCTTCCTCTATCCACTCACTATCCTATGCCCTTGCCAACCTCTGCTCAATAAACTGCTCCTGCAGGAGGTGAGGGCCGGATAGCTGGAGGAACGGGGGGGAACCTGGAATGCAGCAAAATGGGGGAGCAGTGAAGCAGAGCAGGAAGGGCAGGGGGAAGAGGGAGGAAAGGACCAGTTGGGAGGAAAGGGCAAGGAGAAGGACCAGAAGTACAAGGAGGATACAGTAAAGGGAGCTGAGGGTTTAGGCTAGGGGAGCACAACAAGCAAGGAGGGACTAAACGGAGACAGGAAGGAAGGGAGGGAGGATGAGCCAGGCTAGTTTAGCGGATGGGGGAGAAGGACCAGTCTCAAGCAGTGAGGGGGGCATTAGTGAGGTACAGAAGGATACTCGAGAGGAGGAGAGGCATAGGATTGGAGGGAGGAGTGCGGACAGGGAATATGAGGGGGCGGCATGGCACCCAGATAGGGGAGGAACAAGGAGCTGGCTGGGTGGAGGGGCCGTAGAAAGGATAAGGTACATGGAAGGGGGGAATGGAGGAAAAGGAGTGGTCAGAGTGCTCCTGTTGGGGATTCTATGATCGGGTATCAAATGGGATAGGAGGAGAAGCTGGCCAGTTAGAACAAATGCTTCCCTGGACTAACGGTGCACAGGGCCAAGCACGAGGTATATCAGCTGGCAAAGGATTGTGGGGGTTCCCCAGACATACTGGTCCACCTGGGTACAAATGACATTGAGGGAAATAGCGAGCTAGATATACAGGCAAGGTTCAGGGAGCTTGCTAGGGTCTGTCATGACATAGGATGCACAGTTTCCTTCTCAGAAATCCTGCCGGTGCCAAGGGCTAGTGGGGAACACAAAAGGAAGATTAGGGAGATAAACCAGTGGCTCAGGGAGTGGTGTGAGGCCAGAGGGTATGGGTTTATGGGGGACTGGGGGGAGACCTGGGAGGATAAGGAGCTGTATGCTAGAGATAGGCACCATCTCAATTTGGAGGGGAAGGGAATCCTTAAGTTGAAAATAGAGGGGTTCATTGGTAAAAAGTGGGGTTTAAACTTGTGAAGGGAAGGGATGGGAGAAAAGGCTGTTGAGGGGGCGATAAAGGAGGGATTCTGTCTCCACCCCTGGGAGCTGGAGGAATGCAGAAAAAGGCCAACTGGTAAAGTGCAGACCGGGGAAAACAGAATCCCCATGGGAACACGAGCAAGGGAAATGGAAGTATAGGGAAAGGGTGGAAGGTAGTCCTTCTAAATGCCAGGAACTTGGGCAATAAAATGCCTGAGCTCCAGGTGATGCTAACTGAGGGAGCGGTGGATGTGTCAGCGGTCACTGAGACCTGGGCCACCGCAGGACACGACTGGGACCTGAACCTGGAGGGTTACTCTATGTTCAGGAAGGACGGGGGGAGTGAGGGAAGGGGAGAAGGGGTAGCAATAATAGTCAAAAACCACATTGGCATAGGGGGAGTAGAGGAGGTGGAGGGACCCATAGAGGCAATTTGTGTCACCTTGATAACAAGGGGGGGCAAGAGAGTTAAAATAGGAGTGGTGTATAGACCCCCTGCACTGGCGGAGGAGCTGGAGTAGAGTCTGGTGGCAGATGTTGGGAGACACTGCAGACTGGGCAGGGGAAGGGTGGTGGTGTTGGGGGACTTAAACATGCCAGGAACAGACTGGGAGACTATGACATCCTCGGTGGCCAGGGAACAGAGGTTGTTGGATGTCTTTCAAGATGTGTTCCTAACTCAGCAGGTGGGGGAACCGACCAGGGAGGTGCGGGTACTGGATGTGGTCCTGGCAGACAGTGACCAGATTGGGGGCCTAGAGGTAAGGTACCTGTTGGTGGGGAGTGACCATGCCACGGTCTGGTTCTGCCTGGAGCTAGGAGGGGTAGAAGGCTGCACAAAGACAGAGGTAACTGACTTCAGGGGTGCGGATTTTAAGGAAATGGGAAGGATCCTTAAGGAGCATGTGGATGGGATTGGGTCAGACATGGATGCTGATAGTAGGTGGGAAATCATCAGGAGAGGGGTGCAGGATGCTGCTAGCACCTGTGCAAGAATAAGACAAAAATGTGGTAAGGCCTGAAAACCCTGCTGGTGGACCAGGGAGGTCCAGGAGGTGGTGTGGGGAAAGAAGGCAGCCTATAGGCAATTCAAGTGCTCAAGGAGTGAAAGGGATTGAGGGGAGTATGAGCTGATGGCTAGAAGGGCCACTAGGGTGGTGAGGGGTGCAAGGCAAGGAAGGAGCAGAATGTGGCCAGGGAATTAGGAGAGGGAAAAAGGGTTCTTTAGATACAGTGGGGAAAACGAAGGGTGAAGGGGCAGATTAGCAAGATTAAAATGGGAGAGATGGGCACAAGACCCGGGGGAGCAGGCTGAGGTACTAAATGAGTACTTCACCTCCATTTTCACCAAGGAAAATGGAGGTGCTGCATCATACATGGGAGGAGACAGAGATACTGAGGAGGGGGGACCCTTACTGATTGGCAGGTCTGGGGAGAGGGGGAGGCATCACTGGCAGGAGGGGGGAGGCTAAGCAGAGAGAAGAGGTAGCAGAAGTGGAAATCACAGCAGAGAGAGTGATGGAAGCCCTCAGGTCCCTTAAGACGGAGAAAGCACTAGGGCCGGATAAATTACATCCCAGAGTGCTGAAGGAACTTGCAGATGTCCTGGCAAAACCCCTGGCGGAGCTTTTTACCATCTCTCTGAGGACAGGGGTGGGTGCCCCAGGACTGGAAGGTGGCGCATATAGTGCCTATCCACAAGGGGGGGATCAAGAGAGGTGGCAGGGAACTACAGGCCTGTCAGCCTGACATCGGTTGTGGGCAAGGTGATGGAGGGCATTGTCAAGGAGAGGCTGGGGGGGGGACCTGGAAAAGTCAGGATGCCTGGACGATAGACAGCATGGATTCATCCCGGGGAAATTGTGTCAGACAAACATTGTGGATTTCTATGACTGGGTGACGAGTGCCTTGGACCTGGGGTAGACCAGTGGACGCCCTCTTTCTAGACTTCAGCAAGGCATTTGACTCTGTTCCTCATGAGGGCCTGTTGGATAAGCTGGGAGAAATGGGAGTGGGGAACCAGATAATCAGATGGATAGGCAAATGGCTCCAGGACTGGATTGGTGGGATAGTCTCATCCCCAAGGAGGGTCATTAGTGGGGTCCCACAGGGATCAGTCCCTGGGCGCCTCCTGTTCAATGCCTACGTCTCTAAGATAAGGACAGGTATCAGGAGTAAGATGAGTCTCTTTGCGGAGGACTCAAAACTGGGGGTGGTGGTGGATGGGGAGGAGGGGAGGGTGGCCCTACAGGGGGACCTGGAGGCTCTGGAAAGATGGTCTAGAAAGTGGAAGCTGAGGTTCAATGCAGGGAAATGCAAGGTACTGCACCTGGGGGCCAGAAACCCGGGCCAAGTATACACCCTGGGGGGGAGGAGTGCTACAAGTCTCGACGGCTGAGAGGGACCTGGTGATGGTGGTGGATATCAAGATGAACAACTCTGAGACTTGTAGGAGGGCAGCAGCCAAGGCCAACAGGATGCTGGGATGCATCGCTAGGGGGATCACCTCAAGAAGGAGGGAAGTGATACTCTCTCTGTATAACTGCTTGGTGAGGCCGCACCTCGAGTACTGCGTGCAGTTTTGGAGGCCACACTTAAAGAGGGACATTAAACTCCTGGAGAGGGTCCAGAGGAGGGCTACCAAAGTGATTTGGGGCTTGGGGGACAGGACCTATGAGGAGAGGCTCGAAGAGCTAAATATGTACACATTGGAAGAGAGAAGGGGGGACATGATAAAGGTCTTCAGGTACATGAAGGGGGTAAATAGGGGAGGAACAGTTAGGGTGCTTCGAAGGAAGGAGGAGGGGACCACCAGAGGGCATGGGTGGAAGCTGGAGGGGGAAGATTCAGGGAGAAAGGAGGAGGTGCTACTTCACTGAGAGGGTGGTAGAGCCATGGAATGCGCTGTCTAGGGGGCTGGTGGAGGCAGAGATGGTGGAGGGGTTCAAGAGGGGTGGGACAGGTACAGGGAAGGGTTCTGGAAGCAAAATCCAATGCAGCGAGAATATCCAGAACTGGGAAGGGAGAAGCCAGAGAAGGCAAGGGGGGCAGCAAGGTCAGCTCCCAGGGTGGGGGCTGACCAAACGAGCAGACACGAAAGACCATTAGGCCTATTCTGCTGGCATTTTAGTATGTTAGTATGTTAGCTAACTCTCCAATCTTTCTACCTCAGACACTCCTATATTTCTTCTCCCAGTAGGCCCAATGGTGCTACTTCTTTAACCACACCCAACTACTGCACTTGATCCCAACTTTTGAGCTAGCTAGCTTGCACTTACCCCTATCTCATTATATACCACAACCCAATACCTTAGCAGGATTTCCTCATTGTAACTGTTACTCTCGACTATTAGGGCATATGTATTAATCCACACTCACCTATTCCTGTCAAACATATGCAGCTGTATTATCTAATTGTATGTTTTCAAGGTATAAAGTATGGCTTCCCCATGTAATTGCTACTATACTATAAGTAAGGGTAAATTTCCATCTACGCCCAACTATTTCTGTCAAATGTTTTCAACTGTATTGTAATTGTATGTATATATGTCAGGACCCGGACTACGCTTGTCCTCTTCCCCACTGTACCCCTCCCCCCAGGTCACACCAGGAGATGAGCAGTTCTTGCTCAGTGTGCTTTTCCTGGTGAAACAATTTCAATAAATAAATAAGTAAATACTCATCCATTCTGCTTTCCGGTTACTGCCTTGTCCCACGAAAACCAAACAAAGTAGGAATCTTTCAATTTATTTTGAATTTATTTCGCTGTAAAGACGGAGTGAATGAAATAAATGTCTACACCGTTAGCTACTCATCAGCGTCCCTTAACAACTTTTAATAACTTGGCTTTCTCTTGTCGGTAAGTCTGATCAAACCAACCTGTCTTACCGCTAATGTACATTGTGTTGAGTGTACATTGAATTACGAAGAGTAGAGAAAAAAATGTCAATGATTTCTAAAGCTTCACTGCTATATAACCATCACACTCAGCCTGTAAAGTGCGATTCAGAAAGGAGGACGACATTGGAAGGGTCTTGGCTGAGGTTTCATTTGTCCACCTAATCCTCCTTTTATTTATAATTTCCATTCTTGGTGCTTTGCCCCCTTTTTGGGTCTCTACTAAAGCTGATGAGGGGAGCAGCAAGCTTGCTGGCAACCTAGTAGCAAGAGGCAGATGGTCACTTTCGGTTCTGTCAGTAACTCGAAAAGAAGACCAGACCTCAATCAGGCCATTCCAGATGGCGTAATCAGTAGTGGAAGCTCCCAATACAGAAAAATGTATCAGTCTTCCCTCTCTGTCTCCAGGCAGTCTGCTGTTGAGTGGGTAGAAATTATATACCTGCATAAAGTTAATAAGGTCAGACCCAGCTTGGTTTATTTTGGTATCTAAGGTTTTTCTACCTGGGAGGAGCCGGAGCTCGCATAGGGAACTGACCGCCAAGTTATCTAAGAGGCTGTCAAACACTCCTATTCTGGCATTAAAGTCTCCTATGGTTAGGTTAGGTGTGTGTAAGAATTTCTGGTATAAAACCTCTAAAAGTTCTCCTAAACTACCCCATAGATTGTCAATGGGGTGCTTTTAGTGGTTGTTCTTGCAAGCTGCTTTCACAAATGCTGCACTTCTTGTCTGCAGTCCTTGCTCTGAGTCCCTGTTAGGATGCAACTTGCGTAACTGGATCTACCCCAAAGGATTCTAGGTTACTCTGGCCCACCCACTAGTTGGAAGTGGATAGCCAGAGTTTCTGCATTCATTAGGATTCCCTCCTTCCCACTATCTTTAGAAGGCTGGGCTAGATAGAAGTCTGTAGCATAACATACAGCAGGCACATGGGCCAGAGCTGGGTACCATTTATGGTTCTCAACATTAGTACATGTTCCGGGAAGACATCTCCAAGTACAGGAATCACGATGTCTACATAGGATGCATGTTGAGTTCATGGTCACAACCAGACACTATAAAAGCTCTTCACAAGCACATGATCTCAGACTTCATAGCCAGTAATACTATAGGTCAAACTTCCAGCAAAATTAGTATTGGGTTTTATTGGAATAGCACACAATCACTATACCTCAGCAAGCATAATGGCTCTGGAATCCCGGGGCCCTTCTTCTCTTTGCTTCTTATATTTGAACCATCTGCCTCTCACCTATCCTGCATTCTGACCCTCATCTATCTGTGCCCCCCCTTCACCAACTATGGCCTCTGCCACTTCAGTTGTTTGTAGTTTTTCCTCAAGGGAGGTCTAAGTCAGACTTCTGCTCTGAACAACACCAGGTGTCTCCTCTCCTGCTCCTCCTCTTGCCACTGACTGAACTTAGACCACGGTCACCAACCACACCCTCTTAAGGCATAATCGACCTGGCAATCCCAGCATTAATCACCTCACTGCTACAGCAGATGCTTAAGCATAACTAAAGGGAACCCCTAGATTATCCTGGGGGTTACACACAGACATGCAAGGCATTTTCTCCCTTTTTAAGTCTGGCTTCCATAAATTTCATTCTTTTGTCTCATCTCTCATAACACTTACAGACTGTCCTGAAGGGGATGGATCAGGGGCTGTTTAACTTTGCCATAACTGTTGATCTTATAGAGACTTTCAGCACCATCGCCAATGCCCTTATGCATGATAAATCTAAAGGAGCAGGTCTCTGTAACCTATTGGTCAACTAGTTTGATACACACCTGTTGGAAAGTGTCAATTGGTCCAAGTAGGAGAACTCCCCATCCAATCAGGTGCACTCTAGGGCTACATCCTGGGCATAACCTTGTTCTCCATTTTCCATACTGATCTCCTCTCAGTCTGTGTCTTCAAACACATACATGTGTACAATGATGACTCTGGTGCTTCCACCCCCCCTTCCCCCAGCTAGAGGTATCACTGCAGCAAGACTTCTTGGTGTGTGACTGGACCGTAACCTTAATTTCTCCACCCACATTAATGCTATCCTTAAGAAGCTCATCCTAAAACTTAGCACACTGCACTGCAACAAACAGTCTTCTGCTTTCAGCCTTTGCAGTCTGCATGAGAAGCCTATTGGCACCATGCATTCCTGCTCAAAGCAGAACGAGTCTAAAGTCTTTCATGGTGATTTGCATAGGTAAGCAATAAGACACAATGGGGGTGCACTAAACAGATCTGACCGCATGCCCAGAGGTGCAGTAAGGCATGAGGCTGCAGGCCGCATGTCTTCAGCTCCTGAAGTGTGGTCAGATCTGTTCAATGCACCCACCGGGAGTGTCTTACTGTGCTTATAAAATGGGTATTTTTTATTTAAATAACTTTAAAAGTTTAAATAAATGTTTAAATATGAAAACATTATATTATTTGTCTTCATTTTTTCCTAAAATAGTCCTTCTGCCTTGTATTTTTGATTTTGTTTTCAGAGATTTGTCCTAGTGCGTACCTATACTTGTAGTTCTTAGCTAGTGCTATGCCCCTCACGCACAGAATTACTGGATTTGATACCAATATTGGTGAGAAACCAGACGATTTTAAGAATCATGCAAAGATATACTGTGATTTAGAAATGTAGTCAGAGTGAGTGAGACCACAGTCATGAAATGGACAAATTGAGTAAGGGAGACAAATCTAGTATGGTACCAGGAGAAAGAGCTAGAGAGAGAGAGGGAGAGAGAAAGCATCAGGATAGAGAGTATACATGTTTGTGAGATAGCGCCAAAGAGTCAGTCAGTGATAAACATGTTCTGTACTTGGTCACATTCTTAGCAGGGTATTAAAATTTAAATATCAATTACAGAAACTGCTTTTAGTTTTGTAAAAAATGGCAGGGTGAATGTGCTACGCTAGCAGGATCGGCAACACACGCAGCAGGACCAGAAGAAAATACATTTTACATTTAAAATTTTAATGTGATATATGTTTAGGGCTAACACTCCATGTAAAAAGCTGGGAAATATGCTTGCTGAGGGCTTTTGTATTTAATGATATTTTCCTCACTAAGATAAAAAAAATGGTGGCGTTTGAAAAACTGAGTGTTCTAATGGCACACTAATTTTTTTTTTTTTTTTTTTAGTACTGCGATCGTTGTTTTGATAACTTGTTTTCACCTGTGCATCAAACTGATTTGATGCACAGGTAACACCCAATCACAATGCAGGAATTTCCCCTCCCGATTTTATAAATGTCCCATGATGCTTTGCATTGTATGGGGAAGTCATTCTTTTTTTTTTTTTGTACTGAAACAAATCCTGCCTCCCATTCCTGTTCCTCTGAGACATATGTCCTTAAGATGATGTGCTTGACTACGCAGATGTGGTGTACAGTGCTGTCCCTCGTCCCTCACCTGGCCATGCCGGATTTTCTTTTCCACTCCTTTTGTCATGTCACCATTAACTTTATTCCCTGCAAACACCACTTCTCCCTCTATTACAACTTCTCCCTTCCCTGTCTTCTGACTCAGCACCTCTTCCACTGTGGCTCCTTCCTCCCCACATTCTAGTTCAGCCCTCTTCCCTGCTACCTCTAATCTCTCTCCTCCCCATCCCTCTATTCATCTTGCTCTCTCTGCTCCCCCAACTGTCCCTCCCCCACCGTATAGCCATTGCTGGACAATCTGCCGTCTTTTCCTAACCCCCTCCAGCAATAACCTCCCACCAGCTATCCATTCCTCCTCTTCCTCTCTTTCAACATTCTCCTCATGACCTGTCTGTACAGCTGCTCCTACAACTAACCTCATCCTTTTCCTGCCCACATTGTTGATATTCTGATATGAGCAGTGTCAGTGGCTCAGTAGGTAGCACACTCGCCTCTGAGGCCGGGAGATCAGAGGGCTGTGGGTTCAGTTCCCACATCTGGCACTTGGGTTAATATCCCAGTACTGACACTGTAGTGCAGCATGAGAGGGGTGCTGCACTTCGGAGGTGCCGTCTTTCGGATGAGATGTTAAACCGAGGTCCCATCTGCCTGGATTGGTGGTAGTTCAGGTGGATGTTAAAGATCCCATGGCACTTATCGAAAAGAGTAGGGGAATTTCCCCGGTGTCCTGGCCAAATTTCCCTCATTCACTATAAATACCGCCAACAGCTTAATCTGGTTCAAAGTCAGTTGGTATTCAACTGTATCCCCCTCCCCCGGGTCGTGCCTGAAAATAGGCAGGATTTGTCTAGTGCACTTACCTGGTCAACAAAAACTAAATAAATAAATAAATAAAAACACTATCCCCGCTTCACTCAACCTCTGACCTCTTCTGCCTCTCCTAGGAAGCTGCTTTATTTTAGTGTATATTTGGTTGCACTGGCCTCATTACCATTTGAATTCTATCACTTTTTTTTGTACTTTAATGTTTATAAACATACAGTAAATTATTTCATTCAACATTACAAATGCACTGTACAATGAGGGCACCACTCCTCTAATTATATACAAAGGGTTAGTTAAATGACATAAGATACATCCTAAGAGGGGATACCTATTTAGTTTTAAACTTAATATAATACATTCTGATTGCTGAAACGAAGTCCATGAGCCACATGAATTTTATAAATACAAGTTCAAGCAAATTTATTTAATCTGAGTCCTTCCCTGGTTTAGGGAGTTTAGCCTTCATGCAATACCATAGTATGTATACAGTTTGTGTACCGAAAAAGAAAAGAGCCCCTCAGAGAGTTCTATTTTCCCCTTACAAAAAAAATCTCCCAATATTTCTTTTTTTTGCAGTTAATTTGTTTATTAAGTTTTATCCATAACATATAGTACAATAGATATTACTTAAAGTAAGAAAAATTTTGCATTCTATAATAGATATTACACTTAAAGGCATATGCATTAACACAATGTTATGTCAGAATATCATTATACTGGATTGTACGCATAACACCCTGAAGCTATCTCCCAATATTTCCATGAGACAATTTAGGCACTTTTACTTATTGAAACAAGTGAGCGGTGATCCTTAGTTATTACTGGTGAAAGGTTATTGGCTTGATAAGGATAGGAATAACATATGGGAGATAAAATATGACAAAGAAAGCCACCAATATTTAAACTTTAGAGTCCGGACCTGCTGAAGACCATTGCATAGGTCCAAAATGAAATAACACGGTGTGCTTTAACTATAGTGTTTTAAACAACAAATTAACATTTTCCCCCCTTTAGAATTGTTACTGATAGTGTCCAATTTCTTCAGGGTTCTTCTTCTTCAGATGAAAAAGTCTCTTCTTCTTCTCCCCTCCTTCGGGAGGGAACATTCCTCTGGCACCATTTCAAGACCTCTGACGGCTCCGTGAAGAGATACATTTTTACTCTGGTGTGATATTCACAGCCACGCAGGGTAGATCGGGCCATGCGATATTCCTCCTTCTCTCAGCATCGCCCTCACTCCATCAAACCGCTTCCTCTGTTGTCTGGTCGCATAGGATAAATCAGGAAACATCCGAATCTGGTTGCATCAAAAAGAAGAACTTTCTTTCTTCTTGCCAGGGCTAGCATTTTATCTCTTGATCCAACTCCATCGAGAACTATTACCACTGTACATGGGGCCTCTGGGTTGTCTTGTCTTCCCATAAAGGCCACTCGATATGCCTTTTGGATTTTCTGTGTAATCGGTGCAACATCTTCTCCCAGTTGTTGTAGCAGCCAGTCTTGCAAAAATAGTGTCAAATGGTCTCCCTCAGCACATTCTGTGAGCCCCAAAACTCTGACATTGGAAGCCCTTGACTGGTTTTCTAGCATTTCCAGTCTTGAGCGAAGATGGCAGTTCTCTTTTATAACTGTGGCTACAGCTCCCATAGCTGCCTCAGCTGTTTTATTAGCAGCAGACGATGCCATGGAGACTGTTTCGAGCATGGTTTCCACTACGGTGACTCTCGAGGTAAGGGAGTCAAACTTGTTAGAAAGTCCAGCCGCCAAGGAGATTAACTGATTTATTTTTTCACTGAGGGATTGTAGGGTTTCAGTACCTGATTCCACCTCGTGGTCTTGTTCCCAGCCTAGTGCTGCTCGCAAGGTAGACGGAGTCGATGGGAACCTCGATTTTGCGGCATCTCCTGATTGCTTTTCCCTCCTTGGATTGCCCATTCTTGTTCTTTTGAGGTTCAGCTACCTATTTATATAACTTTCATCTGGAGTTGCTGGGTAAATCTTCTTTATAAATTATTTTTGTAGAGCTCCAGGGTTCTGCGTCCTCCAAGCTCGAGTTCCACAGCACCCCCCCCCCCGGGCTCCACAGCGTCCCCCCTTATCACTTTTTTCGAACTTACTGCATTAGTAGCTTGCATTCTGGCAACCTGAATATTATTCTGCCCTTAATTTGGCTTTGTACCCTTTATATTTGCTGTATTTCCTCTGCAATGTCCCCTTCCCAAGTTGCAAACAGAAACAATCCTTGGCTCAGTGTGTCTTTCCCAGTCAATAAATTATAAACAAAAAATAAGACTACTAAAATCCACTTGGTTATGTGGTGCAGAGGGAGGCAGCGCAGTCTATTGGTTACAGCACAGACCTGGGAACCAAGGAGACCCAGGCCCTTCTCATGCTTCCAGGTCAGCCCAGCTGTAGAAGCAGATCACCACTGAAAATTACCCAGCGGAGCTATGCGGGGTAAATTAACTATTAACTAATGTGTCCTGAAAGAAAAGCCACTGTTGTTCCAGTAAATGTTGGTATCACCAAAGTCTGCCTCGAGAGCCGAGTCAAGCACTTGCCTGTAGTAGCAAAGCCACCTGATTCACAGCTGTCTCTTGCCAACAACACAGTTCTGGTTGCATACCAGTATTCAATTTCTGCCTGGAAAAGAAGTGCACACATAACATCTATACAGTGAACACATGCACACACATGCAAACATACAGTATACAATGGGAACTTTCATCTGCACCTATCTGTTGTAAAGGCTCTCCCACTCAAATGTTGATGTACATATGTATATTTTTCTTCTTTGTATAATATTACATTATGTTTTACCATGTTACTGTACTATGATTTTTGTATGACCAGGTCTAGCTTGCAAATGGGCCCTGCTCAACGGTGCCCGCCTGGATAAATAAAGATTTTGATTGATTGATTTTGATATGTAGTTGTTGGATATTCTTCCATTCACAGAAACATAAACACATTCACTGAGCCAAGAGTGTCCAACCAAAGAATTAACAATTTGTGTACCTTAATGGTATCATAAATGAATGCATGTATCAATAATACTCGGGTAGCACAAGTGGGGAATCCCTAAGCATCACAGGAGTACAAGTTTACAGAGAATACGCTTTTTCATCCCTACTTATGAAGTGGAGGTGGGACATACATAAAGGACTGGGGACCCTTCCAACCTTTCTTTACTATGTCACTCTAACCGCATATATAATGTACAGAAAAAAATGACATCTAGCTCACTTCCAAAGTGATCTGGACTTGAAAGGTCAACATTTCTAGTAAATCATCTTTTACCATGTAGTTTACTAAAAGTGTTTTCATTCTTGCTGGTATCTTTGCTGTGAGGAATCTGCAGTTTGGGTAACCACGAGGCATCTTAATAGACACAGGAGTCTATGCTGTTACATCTTAGCAGTGAGACAGCTACTGTGGTAACACATCATCTGGAAGTGTAAGGATTTCCATACCTAACAGAGAACCATATTCTATTATTTAACATTGTACTTTCATTCATAAAAAACAGAACTCTACAGGCCCCATATTCAGAGCTGGGTGCAATTGCAGCACAGCCGTTTGTGCTGTGCTTACAGCAGCGCATGACCAGCTCTAAGCGATGTTCAGGTGGTTAGAGCTCGCCAACAGAGTGGTGCTCACTGACTGAATATTGGGCCAGGTTGGCGCAGTGCTAAGTAGAAATGCACTGTGCCCACAGGGAGTAAAGTTGCATATGGCCCACAGGAGATAGCACTGCCTGAAATAGGATAGCGCCCAGTCTCCCACAGGCCATATTCAGTCCGAACAAGTAAATGAGCTCACTGGGCATGCAAGGCACTAAACGGGCCATCTGCATGCCCATTATGAGCTCATATGCATGCGGCACATAGGACCCCTATTGCCAGTGCAGCAGAAACACTTCTCTGGTGGTTTTGTGGTCCCCCCACACCCCCGATCACTCATCCAGTAAGAGATATGTACATCACAGGTAGTTTAGTGGTCCACCCAATCCCTGATAGCCCATCCAGTAAGAGATATGTACATCCCCAGTAGTTTAGTGGTCCCCCCAACCCCCGACCGATCAGCAAGCCCCCTACCCACTCACCTGCTGGAGACAAGACAATCATGGAATCACTGGTTGGGAACTTCTGCTGAGGGGAACAGCTGCTAGAGGAAGGAAAGCAGCTGAAGTTCAAGGAGAAACGCCACTGAGCAGTTACAGTGGCTTGGAGCAGCTGAACTGGAGTGGTTGTGGAGCAACTGAGCTGGCATGCTGGGGATAGCTGAAGAGACAGCTTGTGGCAGAGCTGAGTGAGTTCTGCTGATTGATTGTAGGCTGAATAGCCAAAACGCGGACTGTCTCGGGGTCATTGCAACTCCAGTCCCAAGTCTGAGTGGGACGAAGTGTCAGATAAGGAGTAGCAAGTTTTGGGATGGTTTCTGCCTTTTAATCTGTTGGACTGCATTTAAAGCAACTGCCATATACACCGAGACTCAGAGAAGTCTTCACTAGCCTGCCAGCCCTGGGTTGGTGAAGGATTCCCAGTGAAACCCCCAGTGAGTACTGTTCTTTTCTTATTGTTCTGAGGTGGTGGTAAGAACACCATTCTGTGGACTTTTCTGGCTAGTGGTATTCTAGCTGGCCTCCAGTATTGTTTGTATGATTGACCTTCCCCACTAGCAGTGGTGAGAGCACTGCAACAGCCAGTGTTTTTCTTCTGGACATGGATATAACCCTCAGAAAAATTATTTCTGTAGAACTGACTAGTGGACTTGTCCTTGGAACTAAACAGCATTTTGGATTCTCCTGTTTTGTTTTGTTTGGCTTATTTTAAATCTAATTTAATTAATGGTTGCAATTTTGGGGTGGTGTAGGAGTTCTAGATAGTGTTATGAGTGTGTCTGAATGTGGTTAGACAATATTTTGTATTTTGTGTGGATGTTTGATGTATGCTTAGGATTAGGTTATATGATCTGGTATTATTTTGTGGTTTTAAATTTTATTGGCTAAGGCTGTAGCAAGGATTTCAATATAGTTAGTTGCTGCATGATGTGCTGGGATCATAGACCCCCTTGTATCACCTATGCAGCGTCCCTGCTGCGTGACCTCCTCCCCATTACCGACCTACCTCTTCCAATTATTTTATTTTATTTTATTTGAATTTTGGCAACCGGATGGGCCCGCTGAGACAAAGTCCCTTTTCCGGGGCAACCCGGAGGGGGGTAACAAGTGAAGCAAAGGAAGTGTATGCAGACACTTAACAAGACCAAAGTAAAAGTGTAGTGTGCACAGACACTACTTCAGCATTATCATATAAAGCAATTAACAATTCAAAAGTGCAAATAGACAGTAGATAATAGCCAATAAAAGTACAGACAAGAATATTAAAATAAAACATCAGGTACATTCTGGAAGGGGAGTTGCAGTCTCCTCCTAAACCAACAAAATATATAGTTGGTTTGAACTCAGCCTACAGTGTAACAGAAGAGAATATGAGCTGGAGGGGGAGGGGGTTGGGGAAGATAGTGAAGAGAGGAGGGAGAAAGGGAGAAAAAGTGGGAAGGAAGTTTAGGTTTATGCAATTAGTGGCAGCTGCAAGTATGAGGAAGAGGATGAAAGAAGATTTCCTAGTATAGTCTCTTAATGAGGAAGAGAAGCGCAGGAAAGTAATTTGTGAGGGAGTTTGTTTCATTTTTGAGGAGCAGCAACATGGAAGGATCTGTTGCCTATGTCTAAATGGGGCTTGGGGATTATTAATATGGGAAGATGTGAGGATCTACATGTCCTGCAGAAGGGTTTCAGTGAGAGGAGATTGAAGAGGATGGGAGGAGAGGTGGGAAGGTGGATTAGTTTGAAGACAGTACATAATGGGAAATCCATTTTGGCCTCAAAGGATTGCCAATTCAGTGTTTGGAGAACATCACAGTGGTGTGCCAGAGAGCGGGAGTGGGCCACGAAGTGGGTAACTCTGTGATAGGCCTGCTTAAGTTTGGCTTGGATAGGTATCCTGGCTGAGTGAGTGAGCAGTAAGGTGCTGTTGGAAGGTGGGTATAAATAGGGGGCAAGGTGGTTGGCAGCAGGATGCTGCGGGTACAGCAGAGGTGTATGGGATCAGGGTGGTTAGGAGCAGGAGGCACCCTGGGGTTAAATGGAGCCAGAAGAGAGGACTGATGTATTTAGTGCCCATCCTCAGGGTTCCCACCAGACCGAGTGGGCAGGTAGCTGATGGACCTGCAGTCTCCGCCAGTCCCCTTTGAGCTGTGCTATGCAATGCCAGATTGATGAGAAACAAGACTGCTATTATGGCAGACTTGATTTCTTCGGTCAATCTGGCCTGCATCACAGAGACCTGGCTGGGTGGCGATGCTGGGCCAATCTTGGAGGTGGCTGTCCCCACCGGGTATTCTATAGTGCATTATCTGAGGGAATGCAGGGGTGAGGGTATATCCATCTGCTTTAGATACAGCTTGAACTTTGCCATGCACCTAGTGGGTTTGATCTTGTCCTTTGAATGTGTGGTGGTACGTGTGGGTCCAGGTGCAGGTTGCAGGATTCTCCTTGTTTACTGTCCTCTGGGACGGGAAGGAGATTTCCTACAGGAGGTAGCAGATTTCATCACTGACAGAGTGTTGGAATCCCCCAGATGGTTAATTCTAGGGGACTTCAACACTTGGGTTGACGACGAATCCTCACATCTTGGACATGACCTCCTCCAGCTAATGACATCACTTACCCTAGCACAGGCAGTTGCTTCTGTGACCCATCAACATGGCCACACACTAGATTTGGTCTTCTCACTGGGGCTTGAGGTTATGAACCTCAGGACTGATCAGGTCACTTGGTCCAATCATTACATGGTAGAGTTCTCATCTGGGGTCGCTCCTCTGCTGAGACGGCCAGCTACCACCCTTTAAGGGGGACTGTCCCCACAGGGACTCTTGGCGGTGGCTGGTATGAATGCTTCATGTGCCATTGGCATGGGCAACGCGGTAGTGGCCTATAATATGACTGTTGCCTGGGCACTCAATGTCATTGCACTGGTCTGTATATGACCCAGATCTCCTTGTCTGAGACCCCCATGGTTTGATGGGGCTCTCAAGGAGATGAAGATCAATGGTCAGAAGTTGGAGCATTGCTGGCAGAGGACCTGATCCAAGGAGGACAAACTGGCCTTGAGAACTCACTACTGAAAGTATCAAGGGGCAATTAACCATAAGAAGGCAGAGTCCCAGTCCAGGGAGATTGCTGCAGGGAAGAAGAGACCGACTCAGCTCTTTCAGACTATAGACAGATTGCTTCATCCTATCTGTCTTCAGCTGAAAAGGGTATTTTCAACTGCATTGTGCAAAGAGTTTGCTCAGTTCTTCTCTGGCAAGGTGCCCTCCATTCAGTCTGTGATCTTCCCAATGGGGCAAGATCAGCCCTGTGGTGGTAGGCCTGGTAGGAGCATGGGTACTCCTTTTGTTTGGGAGGGGTTTCGGTCGGTGGGGGTGGCTGAGGTCATTGAGGTGATCTCGAAGCTCTGGCCTACCTATTGTGAGCTGGACCCGGCCCGATGCGTCTCCTAGTGGGATGTGCCAAAATAATTAGTCCAGTGTTCACCAGGATAATCCAGTGCTCACTGTCAGAGGGGGTTTTCCCTGATGCCTTGAAGAAGGCATTGGTGAGGCCCCTTTTGAAGAAACCATCACTCGACCCTAATGTCCTAGTGAACTATAGACCTATCTCCAACTTCCCATTTTTGTGGAAGGTTGTGGAGAAAGTGGTGGAATTGCAGCTTGAGGCACACCTTATGGCCTTTGACATCTACGAGTCATTCCAGTCTGGATTTAGAGCAAGGCATAGCACTGAGATGGCATTGGTCATGGTGCAAAATTGCCTCCTCATGGCAAGGGATAGGGGAGACCGGTCAGTTCTCCTTCTCCTTGATCTCTCTTCAGCATTTGACACCGTGGACCACATTGTGCTTTTGGATCACCTTAGAGAGCACTGTGGACTCACCGGTACTGACATCAACTGGTTTGAGTCCTATCTCTCAGGTAGGAAGCAATGGGTAGAGATGAGGAATTTCTCTCCCTCTCCGAATCTCCTATGTGGTGTTCCTCAGGGTTTGAATTATCATTGATGTTGTTTGTGGTGTACATGCTGCCCTGGGAGAGCTCATTAGATGTTACAGTCTGGGTTTTTACTGCTACGCAGATGATACCCAGCTGTATATGTTTTTTGCCCTAAGAGCAAATGATGCCACTGAAGTGATAAATAAATGCTTTGCCGAGATCCAGGACTGGATGTCCTCTAACTGGCTGAGGCTAAACCCAGACAAGATGGAGGTGCAGGTGATTGAGCCTGGTCGCGGGCATGAAGGGAATGCCTCTAGGGTGATAACAGGACTTGTCCAGGGATCTACCCTATTGATGGCATCCTCTAGGGTGAGAAATCTGGGCATTATCCTGGATGACAGGATGACACTTGATGCTCAGGTGTCATCTGTCATCCAGAGTTGTTTCTACCACTTAAGGAATATCACCCAGATTAAACCCCTAGTTCCACTGGAGGACCTGCCCTCACTGGTACACGCCTTTGTTACATCCAGGCCAGACTACTGCAATGGTCCTTACTTCGGGGTCAGTGGAGGGAACTTCCACCAACTGCAGCTAGTGCAGAATGCAGCCAGGTTGCTGACGGGCCTACCTAGGTCTTGTCATGTGACCCCGGTCCTGCGTAACCTGCACTGCATTGGGTCTGAATCACCTTAGCCTTAAGTTCTAGAAGGATTCAAACTGTGAACCTTATGTTAGCATACCCAATGTACAGGCTCAGATATGTACCCTCTTCGGGACAGCAGTACAATCTTTTGCCAGGGGCACTTAACCAAGTATCCAAAATGAACCCTTTTTAACTCTATAACAGACATAGGTAGTTCTTACCTTTTCCAAGTTTAGTAACACCATCAAGCCTTTCTAACAGCTGTCAGACTTAACCACATATACATCACATGGAAAAAGAAACTGAGAAGACACCCAGGCAGTATTTCAAAGAAATGGTTGTTTACTAAAAATATGATAAAAACATGTAACATTAAGCACAGAACAATATATTATACAGCTTACAATCTTATAAAACAAAAAGAAAGTTTCATAGCAACACTCCTACCACAAGACTTAATTGCTTTCTATTACCTTTCTAAGTGCTCTCCCAGTCAGAGTCTATTTCATATGTTTCTTTTTCACCAGATGGATGTTCATTTAAAAATCCATCTCTCCACCCTCCTTGTGATGTCACTGTTAGACCCTCCTTTAGTTTTAATTCTTTATAGTTTTCTATGAGGAGGTATCTTAAATAAGATATAAGCCATGACAGGGTGTGCATTAAAGGATTTTAATGCACGCCCCAGGGGTATGCTAAGGAACGAGGCTGAAAGCCAAGTGTCCTTATGCCCCTGGGAAGTGCAGTAAAATCCTTTAATGCACACCCTGGAGTGGCTTATCACACTTATAAAATGGGCCACCATCATAAAAGAATTGATTTGATGCACTCTGATAGGGATTAAAACGCATTCACTATTTTCAAAAGAGTGTACAATACATTACCTCCAAAACATCCAAAAACTGAAAAAAATAGTCCATATTAGTGCACAAAATAAGATATGTCAGCAATAGGTTAACTAGTACAGTATTTTGCAGTAAAAGTATTTATTAGTAGACCTGGTTGAAAATAAAGACTTTTTCTTTCACATGTAAATTTTATCATATAAATGCACTGTAACATTTGTAAATTTGTAAGACATAAGCAGTGTTTAAAACTTAATGTTCATTACACTGTAGTTATATAATCTCATTGAAGGCAGCCTTCTGTTTATTTTTGTTTTTTACTTATGTGCTGTAGTCTAGTGCATAAAAGGAAAACTGCTATAGGATTGAGGTGAAAGGTTAGTAAGAAAAAAAAAAATTAAACCTGCCAGGTTGCCTTTTTTGGTGGGCAAGGAGGGTAGATTTCACCTGAATACTCCTCTGTAAGACTCAAATGTACGTGCTTTTATTAACATTAACAATGTATTTGGGCACATTGGGTCTGCCTCTGCCTATTTAACTGTGTTTTCCCACCTTTTCTTTTTGTTTATAAAGTATTACTGTATTGCCTACTTTCTTCATCCTGTTTTTTGTTTTCTGTTTTTCTCCACATGCAAGACATAGGGGCCCAGATATTGAAACTGCGCCATTCTGAGGCGCAAGCCCCTGCACTGCTCAAAATAGTTGCGCAGGGGTGTGGCTGGGGCGATATTCAAAGGAGTTGCGCTATTGAGCAACTCCTTTGAATATCACCCCCCAGCCACATGCGCAGTGGAACTTGCACCACTGCAAGTTGCCAGAGTTGAGCATTAAACTTGCGGTGGCGCAAGTACCATTGCGCCATGCGCAAATTTCCGATATTCAAAAGGTGACATGCAAATGGGGCCATAATTTATGCAAGGCGCAGGGGGGGCCATTTGCATCTATTTATGGCCCCATTTGCATGCCATTAACATGTAGGGCGCCCGATCCCGGGACTTGCGCCTGGCCGCCCTGCCAGGCAGCAGCCGTCGGGGACCACGCACCCTGCAGCCCGATCGCCCGGGCAGCATCAGTGTCTCATCCCCACACACAGCTCGAAGCCCGATCGCGGGCATACAGTAACATACCCCCCCACATATCTCCGAAGCCCGATCGCGGGCATAACCTTATCAACCCCACATCTCCCGAAGCCCGATCGCGGGCATAACCTGTATCAACCCCACATCTCCCGAAGCCCGATCGCAGGCATAACCTGTATCAACCCCACATCTCCGAAGCCCGATCGCGGGCATAACTATATCAACCCCCACATCTCCGAAGCCCGATCGCGGGCATAACCTATATCAACCCCCACATCTCCCGAAGCCCGATCGCGGGCATAACCTGTATGAACCCCCCACCAGTGCCCAATCAGCTGGGCAGAATGTAAAAACCCCCAACCTGAATATCTCCCTGGTGGTCCAGTGGACCGTAATGCCCGATCGCGGGCAGAATGTCAATTACAACCCCAAAAACATCTCCCTGGTGTCTAGTGTCCCCCACCCACCCACAAGCCCCTCCACCCTCCCCCCGGCAGCCATGTATGCTTAGAGCTGTATGCCGGCTGGTGCCTAGGAGGCAGGGATAATTTCACAACTGCAAGTAAGGATTACAGACCCTATGTGCGCTAGAAGCCGTTGGCTATCTGAGAGAAGTGCGACAGCGTGTTTAAGAGAGGCAGGGAATGGGTGTAGTGGAGTAAGGGTATGCAGCCACAAGTTGAGATTTTCTCAACATACAGACAATAGGACAGTAACAACTACCATAATTTAGAGGTGGCTGTGGTCATGGTTCAGACCTGAGAGTGAGCCACTGAGGGTTTTAGGAGCTATTTGAGGATGAGCAAAGCAGTTGCAGCTTTTACTGCACACGTATAATGCCTTAAAGATGGGCAGAGGACAAGGGCGCCTAATTAAAGAGTCTTTGCAAGTTATTCCAGAGGGTGAGCGTGAAGCTAATTGCTGCTCTACTGAAATGCAAGTTTACTCTGGGTATTGCGAGGGAGATAAGGAATGGCTTCGGAGCGTATATTTTCTTACTGTGCGTAGGGGTAGGCAATCGAAAATGTATTGGGGTAGTTTGGGAGGGCACGGTAAGTCCGGAGAGCAGCATTTTTGTGGTACCTAAGTTTAAGGGATGTCCATCCCACAGTATCATAGGATGCAGTGATGAGTAGACTTTGGGAGACCTGTGATAAACCTTAGTGCACGGTGGTACAGTGTGTAGAGTTTGGCTTGCTGGATGGTGGGACACTGGCTGTACAACAAACTCCGCGTAGTCCACCAGGGATAGGAAAGTAGATTGGACCAGTCTTGCTTTGGCATCTATAGTGAGGAAGTGGCTTAGTCTGAAGAAAAGTCAAAGCCTTTGCCAGAGTTTTTTCAACAAGTCTTTGATGTGTTCTGCGAAGGAGAGTCTTATCAATCCATACTCCCAGATATTTAAATTTGGTTATGAATTCTAGTTTTTCGCCTAGTATTGTAATGATTTCCGGAGCAGGTCCACTGTCTGTAGGGCTAAGTGAGTGAGCAAGCAGCGAAAAGAGCATTGTTTTTGTTTTTTTAGCGTTCAATAGTAGTTTTTTGTGGATTAACTGACTTTGCAAGAGGTCGAACTCATTTTGGAGGTCGTTACAGGCAGCCTCTGCTGTGGGTCAGCTCATGTATAGGACGGTATCATCTGCAAATAAGTGGATATTTGCATTTTTTATATAGTAGTCTATGTCATTTATATATATTGCAAATAAGAGCAGACCTAGCATAGATCCCTGAGGGACCCCTCTTAGGAGCGGTTTAAGAGGGGACAGCTCACCTTCTGCTTTAACTTGCTGGAGACGTCCTGAGAGGTAGTCAGAGAACCAGAGCAGCGAGGTAGAGTCCACTCCTATGGTTTGAAGCGAGGTGAGGAGAAGGTTGTGATCGACTGTGTCAAAAGCTTTGCTTAGGTCCAAGAAGACTGTACAGGTGAAGTTCCTTGTGTTGAGGGCTCTCAGCCACGTAACGGTAACTTTGAACAACGCTGTAATAGTGTGATGTTCGGCTATGAATCCTGACTGCATCAGGTTCAACAGATTTGTTACTTTGAGGTAATTCCTTAGCTGTGCATTCACAATTTTCTCCAATAATTTAGATAGCACTGGGAGTACAGAAATGGGTCTATAATTGTTGAGGTCCCCTGGGTCACCCGATTTAAAAAGTGGTATGACATGGGCGGTCTCCCAGACAGGCGGTAGGGTGCCCTGTGAGAGGGACAAATTGAATAGGTGAGTGATGGGGATGGCGAGGACATGGTATGCGATTTTTATAAAGTAGGGGTCCAATGAGTCAGCACCTGCGCTTTTTTTAGTGTCCCTTTGTAGTAAAAGGTCTTCAACTTCTTTTAGCGACGTGGGTTGTAGCTTGAAGAGGTTGGCGGTAGCTGGAGGTATTTGAGGGGCGTAGTTTGACTTAGAGCGTATCTTACAGGCTGGGGAGTTATCAAACACCAGACCTGCAGTTGCGAAGTGGTTATTGAAGGAATCTAAGATCTCTGCCCTGTCATTAATGCTTTTACTTCCTGAGATAACTTTGTTCAGGAAGGAGTTACCTGTAGGGTGACCCATCAGATTCTTGATAGTACTCCAGAATTTACATGGGTTCTTGGAAGCGTTGAGTTTTGTGTGGTAAAAGGAAGCTTTTGCATCTTTAATAGATTTGGTGCATAGGTTACACACCTTTCTGAATAGGTTCCAGTCGTTAGGCAGGTTTGATTTTCGTGCCCTTTTCCATAGGTTTGTCTCTTTCAAGCAACAGTGATCTAACCTTGGGGGTGAACCATTTATTGGTTTGGATCTTTGTGCGGACTTTGGTCAGGGGGGCATGTTTGTTGAGAGCCCCTGATAGTATATCATAAAAGATATCGTAGGCAGTGGTAACTGTTTTAGCAAGGTAAAACTCCTGCCAACGCAAGAAGAAATTCAGGTCAGCAATGTAGGCAGCTATATTAAAATTTCGTCTTGATCTCTTCAGGCGAAAGTTAGAAGGAGCAGGAAGCTTGCTGGTAGATCTTTTCCCTCCGATGAAACAATGATCACTGACATCAGAGAAGAAGGTGCCAACATGGGAGAAAAGGTGGGTTTGCTTACAAGCAATATGTCCAGAATGGTACTCTTAGCAGGATTTTTTGTATTTGGGCGTGTTGGATCGTTGATGAGCTGGGTTAGTCCATGGTCATCACAAAAAGAAACTAGCGGTGCAGCTGCTTTGGACATCCAGTCAAGGTTAAAGTTGCTGAGAATGATGGTTTCAAGTGATCCTTGTTCTAAGATATCGCTTCAATAGGTTAGGAGCTTTAAGTCAGCGGGAAGGGGGTCTGTAGCATCCTATAAGCTGGAGAACACATGACTAGGTGATTTCCACTTTGAGGGTAAGGCACTCATATTCACTGGGAACGGAGGTATGCCTGTGTTACAGGAGATTGAGAATTTATTTTGACATATATGGCCACACCACTCTCCTCTAGTGCTCATCCGCCTGAATAAGGTCATAATTAGGGATGTTTACTCGTCAGTAGTAGTTGTTCTCGCCAGATTCAGAGATCACTAGTATCGGCGGATGTATGGAATTACCCATGCTTGACTCGGTGTTAGCTTTTTGAGCAGGCTACATATGTTAATGTGCATAAAGCTCATGCCCTTTAGCAAGGGCAGATCAGAGGGTGAAGGGATTGTTCCCGGTGGGCCAGAGTTCAGTTCTACATTGCCGGAGCATAGGAGGAGGAGTAAGAGTATTTTTCTGAGGGTGGCAGCGGATAGCTTTTGAGACTTAGTCTTGTTCCCTTTGTAGTATTTAGTAGCTTTGGGTGATACAATGTTCTCATTGCGGAAGGCGCCACCAGTAATTGCTGCTATAAGTACTCTGAGTGAATACAGCCTGGTGGGGGTCGTGCACTGAGATGAGTGTATCGAACTTGTGCCACTTGCACTAGGAGGCCATATGTAAAGGTGCAGTTGAATGTCCATGGTCATACAGGGGTAGGTAGGCTTTAAGGTGCCAGAAGACGTAAGGCACAGGAATGGATTATAATCCATGCAAGGTATCGGTCCGTTGGGTAGGTATAGGCCGACCAGGATTCCAAATAGGAGAGGCAGTAGACATAGCTATAAAAGTCCCCACATGGTGAGGCTTAGTGTGGACAGAAGGGAGCCAATAGTAATAAGGGGCGGGAGCAAGACGATCTATACAGGAATGTGCCGGGGGGTGATGGGCGGGTGGGTGAAAATTTGGCGGCTTTGCCGCATCTTTCAGCGAGCTGAATCCAGCCTTGAGGTCTCGACGGCCAGCTCTGCAGCGCCACCTGGTGGCTGCAGTTCGAGCGACAGAAGGGCTGGGAGACCTGGGAGGGTCTCGGCAGCTGAGGAAGGAAGGAGAGAGGAGGCAATTTAGTACTGGGGAGGACAAAAGAGTCTCACAAACCAGTGACGAACAAATTTCCAGCTGAATAGGGGCGATTTCCTTGGCACCTGGGAGTCTGGCTGCAGTACTAAGACAATGCAAGGGCTGTAATCACTGTATCCTTAGGTAACTTTAGCAAGGTAAAACAGCTTTTTTGAGAAGATTTTAACAGTTTCTAGGCATATTAAGCAATAAACAGTCTAGACAGTTAGATTACAGGCAGTTATGCTATAAAACTTGCGCCTTTTCACTCCGCTAGCTAGGAAGAATGGGTGAAGTAAAAAGGGACCAATCAGAGTGAGCCTGGTGAAAGGCGCTCGCACCGCAATTGGTTTGCGGCTTTGGCGTACCTCTTGGCGAGCTGAATCCAGCCTTGAGGTCTTGGGCGTTGGCCTCTGCAGCGCCGACCACCCGGTGGCCGCGGTTCGAGCGGTGGAAGGGCTGGGAGCCCTGGGAAGGTCTCGGCAGCTGAGGAGGGGAGGAGAGAGAAGACAATTTAGTACTGGGGAGGACAAAAGAGTCTCACAAGCCAGTGACAAATAAATTTCCAACTGAATAGGGGCGATTTCCTTGATGCCTGGGAGTCTGGCTGCAGTACTAAGACAATGAAAGGGCTGTAATCACTGCATCCTTAGGTAACTTTAGCAAGGTAAAACAGCTTTTTTGAGAAGATTTTAACAGGTTCTAGGCATATTAAGCAATAAACAGTCTAGACAGTTAGAGTACAGGCAGTTATGCTATAAAAATTGTGCCTTTTCGCTCCGCTAGCAAGGAAGAATGGGAAAGTAAAAAGGATATGGACCGTAAACTTGACAACCTCACCCTATGAGTTGTTATGCTGGAAATCAGTCTCACGACAATCAAGCAGAGTGTGCAAAGGGCAGAATCATTGTCCCTTAAAGAGCAGCCGACGCCTTCAACAGAACTTTCACAAAACATAATGTTTAGACATAGTTCAGCTTGTATTTCACGTTCGTTCTGTATGTCTCCTCCCCATTATTTATTATTGAGGATATTTGCATGGAAAATGACAGTTATGTAAGAACTTACTGTAACAGTAGATCTTCGAGAGAGGTTTCTGCAGTAGGTCTTTACACACAGGACTGCACCCCCCTGGTGTCAGGACCGCATGGCAAACTTCTAGCTAGCAATCATTAGCAGGTGACTGCTCCTGGCATCACCTGATAGGATGTCAGTGTGACAGCATATAGGGGGCAGTACCCACGCCCGCCCTCCAGTTCTCTCGCTATAAACCTCCGAAGAGGAAACAGGAGAAGGGAGTAATAACAACTCCTTAGGCCCTGGGCTCTGGAAACGAAGCCTTGGTAAAGGAAAAGAGGACAAAATAACAGGAGCTGGGGGAAGGTGGGTAGGAAATCTAGACCTACTTCAGGAACCTCTGTCGAAGATCTACCGTAATGGTAAGTTCTTATGTAACTGTCATATCTTACTTCGAGAGGGTTCCTGCAGTAGGTCTTTACACACAGGACTGAATACCAAGCAGTTGAAATTAAAAAAAGGAGTAGGAGACTAAGCTCCGCGAGGAAGGCGCACCTGCCAACTAGAAACCTTCTTAAGAAAAAAGGCAAAGCCAGCTCTACGTCTAGAGGCAATGTCCAAACTGTAATGCTTGGTGAATGTGTGGACAGAGGACCAAATGGCCGCTACACAGATATCTGCTGTGGACACATTCCTAAGAAAGGCTGTCGAAGCAGCCATGCCCTGAGTAGAATGGCCTTTCACCTCCCCCGGAAAGGGCTTCCTGTACTTGTTGTAGATATACAAGATGCAGTTAGCCACCATTTCAACAAACCCTGTTTGGAGATGGCCTTACCCTAACATTTGGGAGCAAAGGTCACAAACAACTGGTCAGACTTCCGAGCCTCTTTGGTCCTAGAGATGTATGTAACATCTCGGAGTCCTGTGCACATCTAAAGTGTGCAGGAGGTGTTCCCCCCTATTGGAATACTGTGGGCAAAAATCTGGCAATTCAACATTGTGGTTCAAAGTAAATCCAAAACAACTTTCGGAAGAAAAGAAAGGTTAGTCCTCAGAGCCACCCAGTCTCTGTGGAAAATCAAATAAGGTTCCTTACAGATGAGGGCCTGAAGCTCTGAAATCCTCTGAGCTGAAGTCATAGTGACCAAAAAGAGCGTTTTCCAGGACAAGTAACGCATGTCGCAGCTTTCTGCTGGCTCAAAAAGGGGCAAAGTAAGTTTTTCCCAAATAAAATTTCAACCCCAGGGGAGACCCGGATTCTGGACCAGCGGCTTAAGGTGGAGGATCCCCTTGAGAAAGGTTCTGGAGACCTCCAACCTGAGCAATGGTTTTGTACCCCACCAGAAGTGGTAGGCGGAAATTGCAGATAAAGGGACCTTCACAGAGGAATAACAGAGGCCCAAATCAGACAGCTGCAAGAGGTACTCAAGGACCTAGGGAGCTGAGCAAGTGAATGGGTCCAGGCTCTTGGCCATGGCCCAAAGAGAGAATCTCTTCCACTTCATAGCATACATGGATATGGTAGAGGGTTTTCTAGCAACTACTAGAACGTGGGAGGCTCGAGAAGAGATGCCATAACAAGAGACAGCTATATCCAAAGGTGACATGCATGTAGGCGGAGAGACTTGAGGCTTGGGTGCACCAGGCTGCCCTGCTCCTGAAATAGAGGGTCGTGGGAGAGAGGAAGAGGTACTGGGGGTTCCAGCGTCAGCTGCAGAGGGAACCAAATCTGCCAAGGCCAAAGAGGCGCTATGAGAATCATTTAAGCCCACTCTGCCTGGAGCTTCAACAGAACCTTCTGCAGAATAGGAAAGGGAGGGAAAGCGTACAGAAATCTCCCTGTCCAGGATAGAGATAGTGCGTCTCACCAAAACACACCATGCCCAGGAACAAGCAAGCAAAAATTTATTTATTTATTGAATTTTGTTTACCCGGTAAGCCCACTGGGCCTAGAAGTCCCTTTTTCCGGGGCGACCGGGGAATAGGGGATACAGATGGCAAGCAACTGGAATGGAACCAGGTGAAGCTGTTGGTGGTATTTTTCGTGAATGGGGGAAATTTGGCCAGTACACCGGGGAAATTCCCCTACTCTTTTTCGGTAAGTGCCATGGGATCTTTGGCATCCACCTGAACTACCACCAATCCAGGCATATGGGACCTCGGTTTAATGTCTCATCTGAAAGACGGCACCTCAGAAGTGCAGCACCCCCCCTCATCCTGCACTACAGTGTCAGTATTGGGATATTAACCAAGTGCCAGATGTGGGAACTGAACCCACAGCTCTCTGATCTCCTGGCCTCAGAGGCGAGTGTGCTACCTACTGAGCCACTGACACTGAAAAGCTGGGTAGTTTTGCATTGGATCGGGAGGCAAAGAGGTCTATCTCTGGCTGTCCCCAGTGATCGAAAGGATCTTCCACTACTTCCTGCTTTAGCTCCCACTCGTGAGCCCATGCAACAGTGCGGCTGAGACTGTCTGCCAGGACGTTGTGAATTCCTGGAACATGGACCGCTATCAATGACAAGCCGTGCTGGACTGCCCAGTACCACACTCGCATCGCCTTCCTGCAAAGGGGGTACAACCAGGTGCCTCTCTGCTTGTTTATGTTCCAGAGTGTAGCTGTGTTGTTGGTCTGGACCAACAGTGTTCCCGGTATCAAAAGGGACTGGAACGCTTAGAGAGCACAGAGCACCACTGTCATCTCCAAAATATCGATATGTAGATGTTCCTCTCATGGAGACCATGTCCTCTGTGTTCAGTGGTCTCCCAGGTGAGCGCCCCATCCCTAGCCTGAGGCATCCGTCGTCAGGGTCATGGAGGTGGATGGGGGTGGAAGGGGATGCCCAATGAAAGGCTGGAAAGATCCTGCCACTATAGGAGATCCCACTTCAGGCTGCTGGAGACTAGGTCCATGTCATCCAGATGTTGATCCCACTGGACATGGAGGGACCACTGGGTCATCCTCATCTGCAGTCTGGCCAAAGGGACTGTGGGTATGGCAGCTGCCATTAAGCCCAGCAGCTGGAGAACAGAGTGCGCCTTGGTCCGCCAGGAGGAGGATACCAACGCCTCTTGGTGCATCAGAGATTTCACCCTGTCCGTAGGCAAGAAGGCCCTGCCCTGAACTGTGTCCAGCACTGCTCCAATGAATTGGAGCCACTGAGAGGGTGAAAGTTGAGACTTGGGAACATTCACAGTGATGCCAAGTCTGGAGACTAGGTCTAAGGTGGAAGACAGGGAAGCCCTCAGGCTGTCCTGTGATGGTGCTGACAGCAGTCAGTCGTCCAGGTAAGGGAACACATAAACCCCCTGGCGGTGCAAGGCTGCTGCCACCACTGCTAGGCACTTGGTAAAAACCCGAGGTGCCGAAGAGAGGCCAGATGGGAGGACCTTGAACTGGTAATGGTTCTCCCGAAAGGAGAATCTCAGAAAGCAGCGGTGGGCCTGGAGGATAGGGATATGCAGGTAGGCATCCTGCATATCCAGGGAGCACAGCCATTGGTTCTGTCGGAGCAGGGGCAAGAGTCCCTAAAGAATCAACATACGGAATCTCCTGTATTCTACAAAGTGATTGAGTAGGCCGAGATCCAGAATTGGTCTCAGATTGCCCATCTCCTTGGGAACCAGGAAGAAGTGGGAGTAATATCCCCTTCCTATTTGCCCTGGCGGAACCGGCTCTATGGCTTGTTTTGGAAGTACAGCCTGGCTCTACTGATGAATAAGGCCTATGTGGCCTGACAGGTAGTGAGATCTGCCCAGTGGGTTGTCCGGGAGGAGTCTGGCCAGGAACTCGATTGAGCGTCCTCTTGCTACTAGCTGTAGGACCCAAGTATCTTCGGTTACCATCTTTCACCCTTCCAGGTGGAGGGCGAACTGTCCTCCCACTGCTTTCTTGGGAGGAGGAGGGGGGACTCCCTCGTGTCAGGATGCAGAGGGGAGTGCCGCTTTTCCGCCTCCAGTGGTCTTTTGGGATTTTGCCTCAGGGGTCTGGCAGCCCAACCAGTGATGTGACACTTACCCTGTCACCTACCTTGGTTCTGCCTGTTCCACCTCTTTTGGGGGCGACGAAAGGACTGCTTGGGCTGTTGTCCTGAGTGGTACATAGAGCATACATCCTTAAGCGACCTTCTGCTCTCCTGCAGCTCTGTGATTATGTCCTTTGCGTCTCCCCCAAACATGACTGTACCCCTAAAGGGGGCATCCAGGAGGGTGCTCTGGACGTCTTGCACCAGTCCCATAAGACAAAGCTAAGCCAGGCACCTCACGCAAATGCCTGTGACCAGTGCAAGGGCCACTGAATCGACAGTATCATAAGTGGCCCTTAAAGCGTGGCAGCAAGAAGACATTCAGTCTTACCTTCTCCAAGAGCCGATTTTTGAGGTCCTCATCCGAAATCTGCTGCAAGTCCTTCTCCAAGTCGGACAATACTGACTTATAGAAGGACACCATATGGACTACATAGTTTAATGACCGGATGGCACAGGTCAATGAAGAATAGACTTTGCGTCCATATTTTGGATTCTTTATCCAGAGGAGATGCACTCAGGTGTTTCAGCTGCGCCCACCTTTCATGGGCTGCAGTGATAACCATGGAGTTGGCCTTTGGTTGACTGGTCAAGTGACCAACCCCCTTCCGGGGGGGGGGCGGAGGTGATATGTTCTGTCAGCTTTTTTGGAGACAGCCGGGATAGAGGATGGCTGTTGCCAAATAGTAGAGGTAAGATCCTCATGCGGTTCCATCCATGGGAGAATAGGGAGGAGATCCGCATTGGTGAGGTCTAGGTGCTCTAACAGATGTCTCCTTTTGGGGTCCAGCTCCTGAGTCACCCAGCCACAGGTCTATTTGATGGACCTTAGGAGTTCTGCAAAGGATGGGTCCTCCGGTGGAGACTTCAGGGACTCCTTGGGCTGGGGTTCAATGGGGGCGTGAGGTTCTGAGTGGCCAACAGAACACAGGGTCCGAATCAGAGTCAGGGGAACTCCGGTCTGCTGGGTAGAGGTGTGATGCCTGGGACCGTCTGTCACCTTTGCCCCTGAGGGCTCCAAGAAATGCCTGCCCGAACTTCTATCAGTTGCCTGACCCAAGGGGGAAGGGCTTCTGGGGACAATCCTATACGTCGGGGTGGAAACCGTGACCATATGGGGTTGTTCCAGTTCTTGTAAGAGCTGTGATTTTGCATCCCGCCACCAGGCCGGAACAGAAGTCGATGGTTCCAGCTGGGGAGGGGGAAGAGGCGGCGGCGGAGGAGATGGCGGAAGTTGGTACCCTATAGAGTAAGGAGGGTAGCCAAGAGGCTGGTACCAATACTGGAATGGTTGGTGTCCCTGGTAGTAGTGACCTGGCATCGCAGCTGATGGTGGATACCCTGGCAGTGGCCCTCCTGGCGTCGGGTAATATGGGTACTGGAATGGCGGATAGCCAGGATAATGACCAGAAGGACCCGACAGAGAAGGGGCAGAGGGTCCAGGGATAGGCGGTGCTGAGGGACCACTGGGAGGGATAGGGTACATCGGCAAGCCTGTGGTCTTTATTGTGACCCCTGACAGGCCAGAAGGTAGCTCTGTCGTTGGAGCAGGAAAGCCCTGGTCCATGTCAGGAATTGGTACATGGACCGGGGAGTGGCGTCTGGGGTGAAACTGACCCAGCTGATCTGAGGGAGGTGAGGGAGGCAAGGGAATGGAGAGCCCCGTCGCCTGATCCAGCCCAAAGGTTAGACTCTCAGATGGAAGGCTTGATGCAGGAGAGGTCTCCTGGACCACCACCCTCGGTTTCCCAGCCAGGGAAAACGAGGCGACAGGCATGGTCAGTAAGTCCCTCGAAGGAAAACCCTCGTGGGATGAAGGAGGGCCTGGAGGCTTGCCCTGCGCAATGTCAGAGACCGCAAGGGTCTCCGACAGGAGGGCACATGATGGGCGGGCATCGGGCAAGCCCATGATCGACTTATTGGTGGAGACCTGGTGGGCGTCAGAGGAGCCAACGTCTGACTTACAGGAGGTAGTCAGGCCTACAACAGCCGGGAGGCTGGAGTCAGGCAGAGTGCCAAGGGTAGAGCTCCCGATGGCAGGACCGGGGGGAGACTTAGTGGCACAGTCTATGACAAGACCCAAAGAATCCTCCAGAGACGAGACCCTCAACTGCCCACTGACCAAGGCAGGAGGGGGAGAAGGCATCCGATCAGCTGGAATGGATGGAGACCTTGTAGGTGGGGTACTCACCACTGTAGAGGCTTCACCCGCTGTGTCAACTGTCTGACTATGCTGAGATGAGGACGATCCCAATGCTTCTTCTCTTTTTCTTGGGAGTGGGTGAAGAAGAGCATTCCCTCAGCTCCTGGAGCTCGTTTCCCAGTGATACCAGGTGACGTTTTAAAAGGTGAGCATCGAGGACCTTCTGGCGATGGGTGCGTGTGGCCTGGTTAAAGGCCTGGCAGATCTTGCAAACTGCAACTCGATATTTGGGGTCCAGGCAAAGAACGCAGTGGAAGTGGTCATCCCTGTGCAGGATTTCAGCGCCGCACTGCGAGCACTTATTCTTCGATTTAGGCGAAGACATACACTTAAGACCTTTTGAAAAAATGGGCAAAAAAGATTGTACTATAGATAAAGAAATGGCAGACAACTGAGCTAGTTCACCCCAAGGATCTGACAAGTTCAGGTCGACGGCGGGAGAGAACTGGAGGGTGGGCATGGGGACCACCCACTCCTATATGCTGTCACACTGACGTCTGATCAGGTGATGCTGGGGGCGGTCCCCTGCTAATGACTGCTAGCTACAAGTTTGCCATGCAGTCCGGACGCCAGGGGGCATAATCCTACATGTAAAGACCTACTGCAGGAATCCTCTCGAAGTAAGATCAGGAGTTTTGCTCCTAAAAATCTGATCTAGTTCAGCTGCTTTCTCCCTACCTGAGGTCATAATGCACTGCTTATGACATCACAGCTGCTCCCATGGCAACAGACTGTGATGTAACAATAGAGGATTGTGGCTTGAAGTAGGAAATAAGCTACAGAGAAGAAAAAATTACTCACCTTAGTAATGTTGTTTCTTCTAATGGAGTCTTGCTATATTCTGACATATGCAGTTAGTCCCAACCTTCGAACTGCTCCGGAGGTGAAAGAGTTAACTTTCCATGCCAGGTATGGAACGCTGAGCTCGAGCTCGGTTGAAACTCTGTCTGTTGTTCTTCAAACTCAAACCATCAGATCTTTACGAGCTAAACTCACTGAGGTCATGTGTGGAAGCTGTAAACCTACACTAGCCAACTGGCCACTAAACATAAGAACACATTTTTTGGTCCCAAAACAAAGACTCAAGTCAGGAGACCCAAAAAATGAAAAACACACCACCAAGTCACCCCAAGAAAGGAGGGGTGAAAAACAACAAGGTGGGCACCTACTAAGTGCCAACACTGCACTGCCCACCCACATCCCAAAAACAGAGGTTCTGAGAGGGGAAGGCAGGGGGGAGGTCAGAATATAGCAAGACTCCATTAGAAGAAACAACATTACTTAGGTGAGTAATTTTTTCTTCAAACAACATGAAGTCTTGCTATATTCTGACATATGCAGACTACAAAGCAGTACCTCCATGGAGGAGGGACAGAACCTACTTAGGAAATAGGCTCTGAAGCACAGCTGTGCCAAACCGAGCATCACTCCTAGCCTGGATGTCCACAGAGTAATGCTTGGTAAAAGTGTGAACTGTTTTCCAGGTAGCTGCTTGACATATCTCTAGAATAGGGATGTCCCTGGCAGCAGCCAGAGAAGCAGCTGTACCTCTGGTAGAGTGAGCCCTCAGGCCTGAGGGAGGAGCCTTACCCAGTTTCTCATAGCAAAATTGGATACAAGAGACAATCCACCTGGCAATGGATCTTTTAGTGGCAGGTTTCCCTTTACCAACCTCACCATAAGTGAGGAACAGTTGGAGGGAGTCAAACCTGTGACCCTTGGTGCGCTCTATGTAGTAACTAAGGGCTCGCTTCACATCTAAGCTGTGCAGCCTCCTCTCGCCAGAGGAGGAACGGTTAGTGAAGTACACTGGAAGAGACATAGATTGATTAAGGTGGAAATCTGAAACCACCTTAGGCAAGAACTTCCTGTTAGTCCTGAGACCACCTTATCTCTATGAAAGGAGATAAAATCAGGCTCCACTGACAAAGCTTGTAATTCACTTATGCGTCTGGCAGAAGTGATGGCTACCAAAAACACAGTCTTCCAAGTCAAGTACTTAAGCTCTGCTGAAGACAAAGGCTCAAAGGGGGTTGCATAAGCTGAGCAATGCAAACATTAAGATCCCAGGCGGGGGCAGGGTCCCTGAATGGAGGGTTGGTGTGAAGCAATCCCTTGAAAAACTTGGAGAATACAGGGTGAGCTGAAAGAGAAGAGGGCTTACCTTCTGATATAAAAGCAGACACAGCTGCCAGATGCACTTTTAGGGTAGCTGGTCTCAGCCCCAAGGTATTTAAGTGGACCATATAATCCAGGACTGTGGGTAAATCAGCAGATTCTGGGGAAATATGCTTTCCAGAGCACCATATGGAAAATCTCTTCCATTTGGAATTATAAGTAGTCCTGGTGGAAGGTTTTCGAGAAGCCTTCAGGATATCCATTGCACCTTGGGAGAGGTGTAAATCAGCAAACTCTTAACTCTTCAAGAGCCAGGCCTTGAGATTGAGAGATTTGAGGTTCGGGTACCAAACCTCCCCTGAGCATAGGTTAGCAGGTTGTGATTCCTGGGAAGACACAGGGGAAGATGGACTGCTAAGGACAGTAGGAATGGATACCAGGGTTGTCTGGCCTAATCTGGAGCAATCAGGATCATCTTGCAGGGTTGAGATCTGATTTTGACTAGCACTTTGAACAGGAGAGGGAAGGGGGGAAAAGCATAGAGAAACTTCCCTTCCCAATTGAGAACTAAGGCATCCAGAGGGACTGAGCCCAACACTGGGGGCCTGCAGCAAAAAAGGGGAAGTTGGTGATTGTCTGGGGCTGCAAAAAGATCTATCTGCGGGGTGCCCCATCTGGCAAATATCACCTCCAAGACCAGGGGGTCGAGTGACCATTCGTGATGGCCCTGGGAAATCCTGCTGAGAGCATCTGCCAGGACATTGTCCTTGCCTGGGAGGTGTGCTGCTGTGAGGGAGGTGTTCAGGGAGTAAGCCAGAGACCACAACTTCATTGCTTCAGTGCACAAGGCCGTAGACCGAGTGCCCCCTTGCTTGTTGATGTACCACATTGTGGTAGTGTTGTCTGTTCTGACCTGTACAACTTTGTTCTGAACAGATTTGGAAAAAGCTTGAAGTGCTAGAAAAACTGCTTTGAGTTCCAACAGATTGATGTGGAGCAGAGATTCCTGAGGGGACCACAACCCCTGGGTAGTGAGGTCGCCCATGTGAGCTCCCCACCCCAAGAAGGATGCATCTGTAGTAAGGATTAAGCAGTGAAACTGAGTGACAAAAGGAACCCCTTGTCTCAGATTGCTCTGATCCTGCCACCACTGTAGGGCCTGGATCAGGGTTCGAGTCACTGGGATCAATTTGGTTAGAGGGTCTTTCCTTTGAGACCAAAAGGCTCTCAAATGGAACTGAATGTCCCTCATCTGAAATCTTGCTCCTGCACTACTGCTGTAGAAGCAGCCATGTGCCCCAGGAGCTGTAGAAAATGCCTTGCTGGTCGAGACACCTGCAGGTGAATGAGGAGGCCAGAGAGACCAGGGTCGTGTCCTGTCCAAAGGAAGGAAGGCTCTGGCTTTCTCTGTGTTCAGCTCTGCAGGTATGAAGGTGAGGAGCTGGACAGGCTCTAGAACTGACTTTGAAAGATTCAGAAGGAAACCTAGAGAGGTGAGCAGTTGCTGAGTTATCTGTAGGTGTAACCTGACTTGGTCTGCGGACTGGCCTACTATGAGCCAGTTGTCCAGGTAAGGGAAGATGGCAATTTTTTGCCTTCTTAGAGAAGCAACTGCTACTGCCAGGCATTTTGTGACTACCCTTGGAGCAGAGGTGAGGCCAAAGGGCATTACTCTGAACTGGTAATGGCCTGAGGGCAGCTCGAACCGGAGGTACTTTCGATGGGAGCTTCTGATGAGAATATGGAAGTAAGCATCCTTGAGGTCCAGGGATGCTAGCCAGTCCCCTGCCCTTAGAGATGGTAGAATAATTCTCAGAGTCACCATTTTGAATTTTGGTTTTAAAAGGTGCTTGTTTAAGTATCTGAGATCCAGGATGGGCCGCCATTCTCCTGTCTTTTTTGGGGTAAGGAAGTACCTGGAGTACAACCCTTTGCCCTGGTGTAGGGGTGGAACCCTTTCCACAGCTCTGACAGCCAGGAGAGAAGAGACCTCTGCCTCTAGGGCAAGTGCCTCTGGTGGATTTACAGGTGGAAAGGATCTGGTTCTCATCTTTGGAAACTTTTTGAAGCTGAGAACCAGTCCCAGGCTTACTACTTCCAGGACCCACTTGTCTGATGTCAGAGACTCCAGTACTGACAAAGTAAACCAGCCTGCCCCTCAGGTAGCTGAGAATCGGCCCTGGCAACCCCATCAGGGTGCCTGCTTGGCAGGGGCTTTGGGCTGAGGGGTGGAAGCAGGCCTGCTTGTACCCCGTCTGCCTCTCCCTCTAAAGAACCCCCTCTGGGCATAAGCAGAAGAGGAGGCCTGGGCTTGGTAAAAAGGCCTATGAAAAGGCCTGCCCCTGACCCTGGGAAGCTGCCTTTGAGGAGCGGCCTGCCTTTCCTTGGCCTGTGCACTCCTATAGGTGGTCCTATACTCATCCATTTTCTTCATGTAATTCTCTGTCTGCTCCCCAAACAGGGAATTACCCACAACAGGAAAATCCATGGCCTTAGTCTGGGTATCCTGTGACAGGCTAGCACATCTGAGCCAAGCCATTCTGCAAAGTGCCACAGATGTAGCCATGACTCTTGATGACACATCACTTGGAGTCCACTGCAGCATGGAATTGCACCTTGATGCCCCACTACCATCAGCAGCCACCTGTTCCAGCTCCTTGGCAAGCTGGCCAGGGACCTGTTTTGCTAGAGCCATAACAGTATCCCATCTGGATTTCTGATATCTAGCAACATAAGCCATATAATTTGCCTGTCTGAGTCCCAAGGATGCTGCCATGTACTGTTTCTTTGCCATGGCATCAATCCTCCTGGAGTCCTTGTCCGGGGTGTGAAGCCAAGGGAATATTTGCCTTGTCACAGGCTGCAGCCTGCACTACCCCAAAATGGCTGCATTGTTGTGTAAGGAACTCAGTATCAGAGCCTGACAATGTGTACCTCTTGTCCATTCTCTTATCCACAGGAGGTATAGTGTGAGGAGTTTTTAGAATTTTAAATGTCTGTTTCCCAAAGATTTATGCAAGGAATAGACAGTCTCCTAGACTCTGGGATATCCATCATTTCACATAGTCAGGCTCTCTTGATCATCCACAGCTTCCTCCATAGGGAGCTGGAGGGTTTCAGCCACTTTTATAAAACATAAAATGAGAAGGGGACTCAGAAAGCCTAGGAGGAGACACTCCTGAAGGTCTGCCTGGGGAGATGTCCGGGTCAATGGGCACATCCAGACTTTCAAATCCACATTCACTCTCCTCATACTCCTCTTCCCCCTCCTCCAGTTCATAATATTCCTCTAAATCATACTCTTGAACCGGTGGAACCGGCTGAACCGGACGCTTACCTGATGGTGCCGGTTCGGTCAGAACCGGGGAAAGCGACTGGACAATTTTAATCGCTTTGGCTATTTCTTCAGCGGTTGGAGAGGAAAGTTTTGGCTCCACACCAGCTGATTTCCTAGTCCTTTTTGCTGGAGGAGTCGGTTCTCCTTTTGCCCGAGGAAGTCTCGCCCTGGTCAGAGGGCACTCCCTCTGGTTCGGTTGGAACCGAACCGGGCTGGCCATCCGGTTCAGCGGACTTTTTGGCCTCCCTTTCCCTGAGCCTACCAACTTTCTTTTCCAGGGTAGCTGCAGGAAAATTTTTACAAATCTGGCAGTCTACATTGAGGTGGTCAAACCCCAGACAATAAACACAGGTGGTGTGGGGGTCAGCCTTGGCAAAGACTTCCCCACACACACTGCAGTGTTGAAACCCAGTGGGCCCGGTTTTTCTTTTGGGTTTCTCAGACATAGTGCCAGTCCTAACCAAACTTACCCGTTTATGGCAATCCGCCAGGTAAGACCCTCTTATCGGTTTCCAACCGTGTCATGGGTCGTGGAAAAAAACGTAATAAAATACGTTTTTTTCGAACCGATAAGAACCGGTAACCACACTCTAAATCACAGATTAAGATATTTTAAACAACCTGATCGGTTCAAACCGAACCGATAAACCGTTTACAAGTTCCACACAGAAGTGAATTAATGTAAATCTATCTAGTACTCACAAATACCACAGACAGAGCCTGAACCGACTGGTTGTGGTTTAAATTCGGTCGAAAACTGAGAATAACAATACTTTAACCGACAAAATGAACCGAGCAGAAGGAGAAATCTCCGGAGCGACTGTTCAGTGAGGTGGAGTAAAGAATCTGACGGTTTGAGTTTGAAGAACAACAGACAGAGTTTCAACCGAGCTCGAGCTCAGCATTCCATGCCTGGCATGGAAAGTTAACTCTTTCACCTCCAGAGCAGTTCGAAGGTTGGGACTCACTGCATATGTCAGAATATAGCAAGACTTCATGTTGTTTGAAAGACGAACTCCAAGGGATAAAGATCTTATATTCATGCAAATTTCCTCAGTAATAAATAAATAAGAGGAGGAATCTGTAGTATATATATAGAATGCAAGCTGAATTGTATCTAATTATTACGTTTTTCAAAGTTACCTTGGAGGCGTCAGCAACTCTTTAAATCACAAGATGCAACTGCCACCCTAGTAAAAGAAAATACACAGCCGAGACAAAGGCTGGAAATGCTTGAAAATCAAGCAAGAAAGAGCAACCTTCGGGTAGTAGTAGTAAAAAATTTTATTCAATTGACAAGCAAAAGAATAGGAAACTCGACTGAGACATGCTAATTTCCAGCGAGGTCCTTAATGCAAACATTCATATTAACATCATAGTAAAAAAAAAAATTTTCAACACAAATTACATACATAAATATACATACAGTATAAGCTAACACCACAACAATATTTAAGTTACAATTAACTACTTAACATCTATATAAATAATCTTCGTAGACGATACAGGACACATTCATTCATATATGTACAGGTGCAAACCTTCATCATGTTTAATACATAATGTTCAAGGTGGATCAACAAACCTTTTGTCTGCTTAAACTCTGAACCATCTTTTTATTTCTCCTATACAGGGGCTAGAACTAAGTGGTCTAAGATAAGTTGGCAATGAGTTCCATAAACTGGGACCTAAATAAAAAAATGCGCTCTACCCAAATCTGTCCTTCTTCTGGGCAATTCATATTCTTCTTCCAGAGACTGCTGAGGGACAGGACATCCTGGAGTTTGACTGAATGCTTTTTTTTTTGGATCATCTTTTTATCATTTTGTTAAAGAAAAAAAAAACAAAGATCAGAAGGACAAAACACCAATTTTACAGACCAAGTTACCATGCTCACTTTACAACCAAAGACAGAAAAAGGGTGATAGAAAACAAGACTGATGAGAACAAACTACCTAAACCAGGTGAACAAATTAATAACAAAATAACCAATGCCTGACTGCTTTTAAAAAACTTACGAAAACGAGCCTAACCAAGCCTATTCTGTAGAAAAGGCTCAATGACTAACACACAGACTGGACACACTACAGCTGATTCTATGGCTCCCAGGACTCTTATCATCTGTACTGGGATCAGAGACAGAGCCCTGGCTACAACAAGGAAAAAGTAAATGACCCAGTATGGGAAAACCGAGATAGCCATGTTCCCCAACCTCTTGTATGGAACCCACCTGTAGTGCAAAGCTTTTGGCAGTATCCACAGCTCCATAAGGTCTGGGAAAATTTCAACACCAGCTGCTGCTCCCTGCTCAACTTGACGTCATCTGGATTGACCATGTCCATCTCTTCAATGAGCCGAGAGAGGCAGGTAAACTGCTGCAAAAGATCAAAACCAAAACGTCCCCGAAGGAGGACAACAGTTCTGACAAATCAGTGGGATCCTGAATCTTTATGAATGGGACTTTTCATACATGTGACTCTGTAGACTAAAAAATATATACAGACAGGGGTACCCTGCAGTTTTAACTTGGGTACGGCTATTTCAGCATGTTGTAAGACTTTTTGTTGTTTACTTGGTGGCTCTTGGGATAAAGAGGTGGGCTTTGGTTTGAAGGGGGAGAACTGTGCATAAATGAAACTGTCTATATTATTTTCAGGAATGCCTCTTGTCAAACATGAACTAAGCACTACGCATATGGTGTAAATGGACATTATTACCGTTGAGAAAGATGATGCAATTCCCACCAAAATTGTTTTCTTCATCTTATTCACCAGATACACTGCACATGCTCGCTCCAATAATGACACAAAGGCGACTTTATCGTGCTGTCTGTAACTGTTCTCCTCGGCAACAGTTCAATTCAGTAAAGACTTGAACATTATGTACACGTGCATGAACTGCCTAACTATATAATTTACCGTAAATACCCTTTTCCCCCCACCCTGAACCCTGGGGCACTTTGTAAATTGTAAAACCCAAGCTTCTTAGTGTAAATACAAGTTAGAAACATAGAAGTTGATGGCAGAAGAAGACCGCTAGGTCCATCTAGTCTGCCCATTTGTTTTAGACCTATTTTGACACTCTAGTTGCCCTTTGTAGTCAGGGCTCCCTTGTGTCTAATCCCATGCATTCTTGAATGCCCCTACAGTTTTGACCCCCACAACTTCTTGGAGCAGGCTATTCCAGGCATCCACCACTCTTTCTGTGAAGAAAAACGTTCTTGTGTTGGTAGAGAACCTTCCTCATGTCCCCTGGTGCTGGAGCCTTTCTTGAAGGGAAAAAGTTCCTGTGCCTGTACCTTGTTAATGCCTTTTATGTACTTGCACATTTCAATCATGTCCCCTCTCTCTCTTCTCTGCTCCAGGGAGTACATATTCAGTTCCCCAAGTCTTTCCTTGTAGGACATGTACTGCAGACCCTGAATCATTTTTGTTGCCTTTCTCTGTACTGTTTCCACCCAGTCAGTCAATGTCCTTCCTGAGGTGATGCCTCCAGAATTGGACTCCGTATTCCAGGTGAGGTCTGACCAGCAATCTATACAGTGGTAGTACCACCTCTCTCCTTCTGCTCGTGATTCCCCTCCCAGTTAAATCTTAATTGTTATGGCTGTACTAGTTTGTAGCCTCGTTTACAGTTTATACGAAAAGGTGCTCTTTCTTGGAGAAGGTCTGTGCAATGCAGGAGGAAAACATGCTGCATGAGGATATATGCGACTTATTTTATTTAGTTATTGAAATGTTTCACCAGGAAGGTGCACTGAGAGACAAGTTGCTCATCTCCCAGTGCAACCTGGGGGGGGGAAGGGGTAAACAGATGTGAGACATTAAACATTCAAGTTACAAGATTAACATACTGTTGTAAGGCAGGTGTTACAAGCAGTGTTACAACAGTGTTGTGCATAATAGGTAGAAAGAGTGAACAATAATAAGTGCCGGGTTAATAAGTAAACAAGTGCTTACGTGAAAGAGAAGGGGGAAAAGGAGAGGAAAGGGTGCGGTGGGGGAGGAGGAGAGACTTGTCCCTGGAGACCCCTTCAGGATGCAAGGAACCCTGCAAGGGGACCGGGAGGACCAAAGAGAAGGTATAGGCAGTGTCCCAGAGAGACCCCTTCAGGATGTGGGGAACCCTGCAAGGGGGTTATGGGGCTAGACAGAAAGGGGGATATGGCTGTAGGGATTTAAAGAGGGAGGAGAAAGAGAAGGAGGAGGAGGTGTGACTTAAATGTTGGGGGGGGGGATAGGACCTAAACCAAGAGAGGACCCTTCAGGATGCCGGGTACTCTGTCAGGGGGTTGGGGAAGGTCAGTAGCTAGGGATTAAAACAGTGATAGGAGAGGGAAAGAGTGAGAACTGAACCATTGAGGGGGAGAGAATTTGCACCTTTGGAGGGGATGGGGCCTAATCAATAGTCTATCAGGATGCATGGACCCATGGGGAGCATTCAGGGTCCCCTTACCTTCTATGAGAGGTCAAGGGAGGCCAGTGCCCTTAATGATAAAAGGGAATCTGGTTAATGCTTGTTTCTTATGTTATTCCCTGTATAGTTTTCCTGGGGGCATGCCTAACTGGTTTACAATGGTTTAGTATAATACTATTATACTTCCCCCCCCCATGTGCAAGTCTAATGGAAGATTTCATACTTCTTTATCAGAGAACATAAATTGTAATGTATATATGGTATGCTTCTGAATATAATCAATTGTAAGTATTGTTTTGCTTGCAAAATGATAAATAAAAATAAAAAAAAGCCCAAACTGAGTGCATTGTCCCCAGTATTTTAGAAGAGCATGGTGGGAAGGGGGCATCTGTCAAATCTAAAGTGGAAAAAGGCAATGAAGTCCCATGCCACAAGCGGTGTCACAATTCTCATTTTTGTAAGAAAAGCAAAACTAAATTTGCTAATTTAAATACAAATTTGCAATATAAAGGACACTGCAATATAAAGAACACTGCATAGTAATCTGACATGACCAACTCACTCCAAATCACATGCTTGGACTGTAACAAGATGGCCACCACCAGAAAACATGCAGATTGTCCTCCCAAAATGGCGCACACTGTGCATGCACAGACAATGCTGTGGGAACTGCCTCATTGTGCAAACACTGGAACACTCCTCCTGAGTGTATAATTACACTCCTGTAACCCAAAAGTCCCGGATCCTGGGGGCATGGCCAGCAGCCGAGCTTAAAGAAGCATTAAAATGGAGCTCCTCCGAAGCAACCCTGTTTCACAAAAATTTATTGATAACAGCTGTAAACAGAGCAACATAAAACTAAGAGTATACTAGCAAGCAGTCTACTGATCAAAAAGACATCCTATTAAGAAGCGCAGTATAACTGTATTTTGGAGCGATGGGCAGAACAAACCGAGTGGCAACTGCAGGTGAAGGAGCCGCAAAAGAACCAAAGCCAACTACCAGCACTGACCTCGAGCCAGGGGCAGGGAATGAGGTCTCCTCAACCTTCCAACGCAGCCATTGTTACAGAAAGCGAGCCAAAGGCTGATCAAAATTTTAGAGGACTACACTTCACAATTTAAAGTGTTGGATACTAAAGTCGGCATGCTGGAGGAAGCCACTAAATCAGCCTCCTCAACAGTGGCATCAGCGATGACTGTTTTAGTGGGCCTGACCAAAGAGAATGCGGTCCTGCGACGACGGCTAGAGAATTTAGAGAATGCTGCTCGTGCAACTCATGTACGGATCCTGGGTACACAGGAGGGGGCTGAGAGAGAAGAACCCCTACCTTTTCTACACACCTTCTTTGGAGAGGTACTGCATCTTCAGGAAACGGTCACCTTTCCAAAGACCTATAGAATCAGCCCACTTGGCGGGCGGTAAACCATGCAGCAACAAATCTGCCGCTCAGAACTCTTCTAGTCGCGGTTAGTCCGTGGAAAGACAGGGACTTAATAATAAAATGCTGCCAAACAACGAGCTCCATTGAGCTGGGAGGATGCGTCTATCCACATTTTTCCCCGACCTGTGTTTTGCTACAAGGCAGCGTCTGAAAAGTTTTGATGGCATCAGGGCCCGTCTGCGTCAGTTAGGAGTCCATCATGTACTGCTAATGCTAGCCAGTCTTAGGATAACCTACGGGGAGAAATTGTATCAATTTAACGAACCAGAAGCAGCATCTAAACTCCTGGAACGTATAGAAAAGGAATTCTCGGCAAAAGAAGAAGAGTCTGAAAATGATTCTGGGGACAGTGAGTAAAAACTGTTGGGGCTGATCTATAGCTGAGACTTATTAGCCATGGAAAGTCTGGATTTGCCTCACTGTTGTTTGCCCTAAAATAATATTGTGGGGTAAAACTGACGTTTGTTTTTCTTCTTTTGAAGGTTTGAAATGGGGCACAATGGACTGAGTTACTTGACTTTTTCTCCAGGCACTTTTCATTAGAGTTAAGGAATGCATATGGACACAACAGATGCTTGTTTTGCTTAAAATTCAGGTTACAAGATTGTTAATAGAAATCTGCATATGATGTCTTCTAATTGAATGCGGTTTTACTAAAAGTTATTGGCTAGTTAACTCTTTATTAGAGTTGTTATTCAGGGAGGTTGGATGGGGTACTGCTTGGAGAAAACTCTGTTTAACTGTATTAAAGTATACCAAATATGGATAAGGGATACTTGACCCATAGATAGGGTGTTCGATAATATAAACTATGATGTGTGGTTTTCCCTGCTCATGGCAGTAATGGCCTGTGTACATTGTTGATATCGGGAATCTTTAACAATATACAGATTTACCCCTTCATGGTGTAACATACAGTAATTTAGGGGCCTCTGAAATCCTTTCTGTAATAATGTTGACATGCATTACTTGTAATGTAACTGTACTTCTGAAGCCTACCTAAAAGGTAGTGTACTGTGTATATTATACAGTTAAACTAATAAAAATAAAGTTACAAAAACAAAAAAAAAGTCCCAGATCCTACCTTGTCTTCATGGGGGCATGGATATGAAATTGACCATGCAGGACACCGAAGAGGGCGTGTGCTGCATTATAGCTGTGCTACAAGGATTCAGAAATCAGGGTTCCCTCCTGTAGCCTAAGCTGCAGCAAGCTGCCGAAAAGTCCTTCTGTGCTGATGCTGCTGCTGCTTGAAGAATGAAATCTAGAGAAGCACCCAAGGTACAGAAGTGGTAGAAAAACTGAAGGAAAAAAATCACTTGCAGAGAGAAAAACTTTCTCTGCAGAGCAGGAGACCATCTGCTAGCTCCTGGGTACTCACACCTTCATTCTAGGTACCCTTCACATTTTCCTCCTGTACGTTTTTCTTTCCTTAACCAACTCTTGCATCTTCCTGCTGGTACTGTGTAGCCACTATACAGCCTTGCATGCACACAGCATCCCCCTGGGCGAGTGGCAAGTCCCCTGGCCCGCCACTGGGGTTGCCAGCCCTGGATGAACTGATCCCAGCAATCCAAGTCAGCTTCCGAACCTGGGTCAATAACATGGCATTGCAGGGCCATTGGGCAGCACTGATTAAACTTTTATAAATACACATTTTCAAAAATTAGTCCATCAGAATACTGACACAAATACTACAATGCACTTTGTTCCATTACAATCAAAACCTTTACCTGAGGGTTCATGGTATAACTTTCCTCACAGTAACTGTGAATTTTTTTGAATCTATTCTAGCCAACTGCATGCCAGGCACTTTAACAGCAAATAGGCAAAGTAAGCAGCCTTCAAGTGTGAACTTTGTAACAGTAACACTAGTTCTACAGTGTCTTCAGTTGCGAATGCTACATGAGGGAGCAAGTATCAGATCATGGTACTGTGTGCCCATAAGGCAGCTCAGGCAGATACAACATTGGTATCCTTCAATTATTTCTTTTTTTAATTCAGTACACTGTTGATTTTTCAATAGTAAACTGACATACATATGCTGAACCACGTAGTACAGCAAGAAAGATACATAGACATTCCCAGCCTATTTACAAAAGGAATACACAAACAAAAGTTGTTTGAAAAGAGGAACAGTCAGACCACACGGGCGGTAATACTATTCCACAATCCATTCACTCTCAACTGGATAAAAATCACTGACTTTCGGTATAAATCATGCTGATGCAATGCGTAAAGGAGCATAAAAGTATATAGTGTCATGCAAACTGACCCACTTAAAATCTGTACTGTATCCTTAAGGATACAACTTAACCAACAAACAGAGGAGAAGCCATGCCAAGTTAGCTGGTAATTTATTTGTCCTATTCCCCATTTCGGCTTTTTCACCATCTGATTTACACTGCATGGACTCGTTTCTACTTCTACAGTCCTGTTGTCTTGTTATGGCTTGATGTGATGCCTGTTATTGGGTATCAATCAATCAATCAAATCTTTATTTATCCAGGCGAACATCGTTGAGCACAGCTCATTTGCAAGATGGACCTGGTAAGGTCAAGGTTCAATTTACATAGATATATAAAAAATATTCAATATACACACACACTCTAGGATACTACATAGAATATTCAGTATACACACAGTCTAAGGATACATTCCAATCAGACTATACATTAAATTTAGGTGTAGTGGTAATAAGGGGTGGGGGAGGGAGCGGAAAGTGGTGTGCCTGGCTGGTGGGGGAAGAGGAAGATGGTGGGTGCCTATACTGTGGAACGGATAAACTGTGGGCCTTATGAAGAGGGCAGGAGGGCGGCACTGGGGGGTTTGTATAACAGGGGTATAGGGCTGCGATATACGACAAGTGATTAAGGGGAGGCGGATGGAAAGGAGGGGTGCATGGAGTGTGAGGGGCGGTGACTCTTAGTAAAGGTGGATACCTTCTGTGAGTTGGCTATCTGGGGAGGGAGATGGATAAGATTAGGAATACTCTACTGTTTTTGGAAACAATTACATTTTTCTTTGATAAGCCTCGAATACAGATATTTAAAGGATGTAAATGAGATGCATCTGTTCACTTTCAGGGTCTTCTGCATCGTATTCCGTATATCTGTGTATAGATGCTCCACCTTCTGGTATTTATTACCTGGCCCTCTGTTTAGTTTGTTCCACTGGTCAAGTGCACCTTCTCCCGGTTTCTTCTGCTTCTTTTTCTTCCTTTAGTTTTCAGTTCTTTTTGCCCACTGTTTTTCTGCTGTTGTCTTTTGCCGCACTTTGTTACTGTGCTATTTTACACACTTGCCCAGTGCTATTTGTTTTAAGCACACCCCTTCACTGGTTATTTGAAGAACCTCCCCTTACCGTCACTACTTAAGAGTAGTTTCCATACATACAGATAAGCTTTGAGAAAGGCGTCCCAGCTGAAACGTCAGCACGTCCCCTGGAACTGGGTGTGGCCCTGACCTGTCTTGAGGTTTCAATGGCAACGGAGTTTGAGGAGTCAGCGACTCACTGAGTTTCTCAGAGTTCTCCATTTAAAACAGGACACTTAAAACTGTTCCCATCCCTCTATCGGTACACGGCCAGCAGCCTCTGTAGTATGAGAATATCTCCCCCTCCCATCAGCTACAGGGTGTGTGTCTAATGGCATCAGGAGTTGTTGCTTCAATGTCTGGATATTCATATGCTTCTATGTTTAGGCTGTTGCAAATTTTAAAAAATGTAAATGGAGTGTTTGAATTACAAGCCACCTCTATAAGTATACAAGAAAGCGGTGGCAGTGGTGGATGGGGAGGAGGGGAAGGTGGCCCTACAGGGGGACCTGGAGGCTCTGGAAAGATGGTTTAGAAAGTGGAAGCTGACGTTCAATGCAGGGAAATGCAAGGTACTCCACCTGGGGGCCAGAAACCCAGGCCAAGTGTACACCCTGGGGAATGCTACAAGTCTCGATGGCTGAGAGGGACCTGGGGGTGGTGGTGGATGTCAAGATGAACAACTCTGAGACTTGTAGGAGGGCAGCAGCCAAGGCCAACAGAATGCTGGGATGCATCGCTAGGGGGATCACCTCCAGAAGGAGGGAAGTGATACTCCCTCTGTATAACTGCTTGGTGAGGCCGCACCTTGAGTACTGCGTGCAGTTTTGGAGGCCACACTTAAAGAGGGACATTAACCTCCTGGAGAGGGTCCAGAGGAGGGCAACCAAAATGATTTGGGGCTTGGGGGACAGGACCTATGAGGAGAGGCTCGAAGAGCTAAATATGTACACATTGGAAGAGAGAAGGACCGGGGAACATGATAGAGGTCTTCAGGTACATGAAGAGGGTAAATAGGGGAGGAATAGTCAGGGTGCTTCGAAGGAAGGAGGAGGGGGCCACTAGAGGGCATGGGTGGAAGCTGGAGGGGGAAGATTCAGGGGAGAAAGGAGGAGGTGCTACTTCACTGAGAGGGTGGTGGAGCCATGGAATGCACTGCCTAGGGGGCTGGTGGAGGCAGAGACAGTGGAGGGGTTCAAGAGGGGGTGGGACAGGTACAGGGGAAGGGTTCTGGAAGCAAAATCCAATGCAGCAAGAATATCCGGAACTGGGAAGGGAGAAGCCAGAGAAGGCGAGGGGGACAGCAAGGTCAGCACCCAGGGTGGGGGCTGACCAAACGAGCAGACACGAAAGACCGTTAGGCCTATTCTGCTGGCATTTTAGTATGTTAGTATGTTAGTAAAGCGTTATGCAAAGTCAGCTGCACATAGTCTGAATCGTGCCCTGCTTTCTGAAAAAGTCAGGAACAAACGGTTTGTTTCACTAGAGTCATGGTTTAAAGTGGGGTGCTTGTGATTTTTTTTTTTATATTTCTTTATGCTTCTGCGCCGGCCCTCTTCCATCCAGTACCCCCAGCCCCATTACCCCTGGCATCCACTGGACTTACCTCTCTTGCACTAGCAAGGTGCCAGCTAGCCGTATGCAGAGCCTGTGAGGGGCCTGCTTCATCTTGCTGGCCAACATTTTTCTCCTCCGTTTTTGGTTTCCCCATTCCCCGAGTGCAGTGGCGTGCAATGACGCCAACGGCCGAGCCACACATGCTTCCATATGCGATGTGGTCGGCGTCTGCCCCGCACTCCACCCCCTATGTGTGGGTCCACTGTGCCGGCCCCCAGCCACCATTATGGGTCAGGCAGGCAGCAGACTCCATCCCCACCCCTCCCTGGGACAGGAGAGTTTCCTTCGGATGCTCAATCCTCTCCCTTCCCGGCTGACACCTGGTGGCCCGCTCGCACCACCAACACGGGTCGCCGGCGTGGCAAGAAGTAAGGCATGATGCCTCAGCCCTCCACGCCACTGGGCCGGCTGGGGTACTTGTGATTTAACTATAAGCTGCATCTATGACCAAAAAGTTAAATTAAGTTAGCTGAAGATTACTCTATGCCATAAGCTATTTTTCTGATGAAGTACTGAACCAGTCAAATCCAAGACCGCTGTTTTGGTGTGAGCTGTTAATGGCAATGTGCAACTAATTTAACCTGCACTAGATGTACTCTCCTAAATGCTTTTACACAAATGAAATAGGAACCATCACATTAGAAACACAAATGTGGATGACAGTGAAACTTGAACTGGCTGACTTTTATGTGGGAGACAATGAAACAATCATGGCAATGCCATTTTTCTAGGCATGCTATGTTGCTAATTTATCCCAACCTTCATAGTGTTTTAAAACAAATATTTCTGCAAGTGAGAGATTATGATGACATTTTGCTGATGTCGTTCTTTGAAAATTATATCTTGCTACTTCATGTTGTTCCTCTACAAGGTGTTTGAAATAAAACTATTTGCTGATTATCTTGCATTTGACAGTATTTATTGAGTACTTAATATATGTTATACACAAACTATGTATTTGTTTTTTCATATGTAATTTCTGGGTTTTTGAAGGTTTCTTCCCGACCCCTACACCCACGTGTCCCCAATGTAGCACGTACGTGTGGAGGCATGCACGTGTACGCCATTTGGGACGTCCCCCTTCCAGTCACACTGCTGACCGCCTGCGCTGGCACCGAACCTCCATTTGGTGATGGCAGGTCTACGAGCTGGTAACCCCACCCCTTACCCAAGAGAGGGGAGCCAACGCTTGAACCTGCTCCCACCCTCCCCATGCTGGCACCCCGGTGCTCAGAGGTTGTTCCAGAACCCAGGTCACTGGCGTATCTTGAGGTGTGGCATCCAGTGCCTCAACCCTCAGCGCCACCAGGCCAGCTTACACAGACTATATTTGTATGCACCTCGAGTATACTCTTATCTATAGACTGCTCTTGAGAGTATTTAGAAACATTATTTAATAAAAAGGATTAAGGATTCAATTATTCAACTACACAAACAGTGGACTGATCTTTGAATGGAGTACTACCCTTTTACACTGACAGTCCTGTCACAGTTTGGTCTATTTTTTTCACTTTACTGTACATTACCTGCTTATGGTATTGTGCACCAGGGGTTCTAGTGAAGCTATATACTGTACATCTGTTTTTAAAGCCACTGCTTGAATGGTGTGTGTGAGAGAGCTGGTCTGGTCTTGTATTTTTATGCAAGGATAGGTCTTCCAAGCCACAGGCCACCATGCATTATATATGGTCACGGGCCCTCAAGCTACCTTGGCTTGGATTAGGTCACTTAGACTAGATGGTGAAGTACAGAAGACTAAAACAGAAGTACCATTTACTGGGAATAATGCCAAGCCAGGATCACCACAATTATTAAACTGGTAACAATCTATTAAACAGTAGATCAGGGCTCGCCCATTGATGCTGAGGTGCTGATGAGTGCCTTACCTCGCACCACGCAAGCGACGTTAGTTTGGGAATGAGCTCAGGTTGCTGGGGGTCAGAGGTGGGGTGGGCCAAGAGTGGGTGTAGTAGCCTTCAGGCATCTCTCCTCTCATGGATCAGGGAGGCTTGCCAACTCGGCTCTTGGTTGCCACCAGGCAGAGGTCTGGTGGCAGCACCAAATGCCTGAGCAGCAGACATTTCTGCATCACAGGGTGGGGGGACAGCTGCAGGCTCCAGGGTACATATGTGCCTCCATGCGCATACACAACCTGTCGTTGCAGCTCACACAGGGACAGATAATGGCAAGCAGGACCCGAGGGTTAGCTGGTGTACCACACACCTCTCCAGACCTGCACCAGCATCTGGGCACCTCAGCTTATTCTGGATGTGTGTTCACTGGGGAGGGGGGGCCTGTGCAGAGGTAAGTCTGGGGTGGTGGCTGTCAGTGTTTGGGAGATGGGAATAGAGCAGTCAGCAACCCTAGAGGTACAAAGTTATATAGAAAAAAAAAAAAAGACAGATCAGGGTAAAGATGAGCACCCCCCTGTAAGAAAGGCACTGTGCACAGGGGCATAGTTTGTGGGTGTATATATATGTACACACACACAAACATATATATATATATATATATACACACACACACACACACACACATATATATATATATATATAAATATATACACGCACACACACATATATATATATACATACATATATACATACACACACACACACCCATCTAATAATTTTTATGTGAGTACTCTTCATGCAAGTTCCATCTATTTCACTGCATAACAGGTAGATAACTAGGTTTTATATCCCTAATATTACCATACTATCAATGCCCGATTCAGAGGGACTTGCAAGTTAACAGAAAAGTAAGGACATACACGTATAAGTGACAGCATGCAGAGGCACCAGTATTCAAAATGGTATCACCCAACAGCTGTGGATATTTTCAGATGCAAGAATGTTTAACTTTTATTATATTAGCCATCCACAAGGCATTTTTCTTTCAAAAAAATGTTGTTTCCAATTCAAGTTCATCTCATACAAGCACAACTATTCCTTCCATCTAAAACATCTCCAGCTGCAGGTCAATGCAATACAGATCAGAAAGAAAAAAGTTTGCAGACAAGTTCAGGCGAACAGCTTGGCCTAACAGCTCACCTGGCAGAACACATGGACGGAACTCACCAAACAAAGGCACAGTTTAAAGTCACGTCAAGGCTTTCTAAAAAGAAACTGAATTCACAACCTGGCATCATATTTGGTTAAGTCAGATGAGCACATACAGCCTAGAGCAACTTTGGCCTGCAAAACCATCAGAAAATGTCAGCTTCAAATCTGGGACCCTCAAAGGAAGAAACCCATTTCCTCAAACAGGGCTGACATTTGTAATACAATGTCCACAATAAATTCACTAATCCATTCATATCCTGAGACTCTCCCAAGGAGTTGAAGGACTCCAGCAACTTTTATGACATGACTTTTGAAGTTATTAGGTTTTAAGAAAGTCTGATTCCATACACAGAACGTGCTTCTGAAATATTCAATTCAATTTCAAATTATTTTACCAGGAAATGGCTCCATTGAGCAAGCTCATTCACAAAGAGGTTCTGGGTAGGACAGCCAAAAAAAAATACAATACAATACAGTACGTAGTACACTGAATAGGAATCAAAATACAATATAAACACAGTACATTGAGCAGGGATAAAATACAAAGATGCAATACATGTGTTAAGTCTCAGGTAAATATACCACAAGCCTAAGCTGTTTATGGTACGCATGTTGATGAGCCCAACTAGAGCCCACCTAGACAGTATACTCTGTTATTATACCATAGAGCTCAGCTAGCATATAGCAACCTGGTATGTTACACCCTATTTGCATGTACATACTTCTGACTTAGTGCTACTGATGGGGGATTTAAAGTATTTTATCCCAACCAGGGAACTACATTCAAGTTTGTTCTGTAGCTTGTTCCAGGTAACCAGTGTGATGTAGCTAATGGCAGATTTTCCAAAGTGCATAGAGTACAAGGGCATATCTAGGAGAAGGACATTACTCTTCCTCAGCACATAAGAACAAGTGGTCCTTTTTGCAGAGCTCCGAGATTTATCCAGGTAAGTCGTTAGAAAGCATCTTATAGGTTCTGAGGTAGAGGTTATGTAGTCTCCTTTTGGCTAGTGAGGTCCACCCAACTGTTGCATAAAGGGTGCAGTGGTGAACTAGAGGAGATAAATTTGTAGCAAACTATTTATTTATTTCAATTTTGTTAACCAGGTAAACCCACTGAGACTCGGAGATCCCTTTTTCAGGGGCATCCCGTAGTTAGTTACAGATGCAATCATTTGACAGTGCCAAACAGGAGAGAGGGCATACATACATACATACATACACTATATACTATATATATATATATATATATATATATATATATATATACACACACACACACACATATATACACACATTCATTGGTAAACAGCTTAAGACATTCGGGGCACAGTTGCATACTGACTAGGCAACTAACATTGGGTAGTTTAGTACAGGGCAGATAAATTTACAACAATAACACATACATAAACTAGATGTGCATTAAGTAGGATTTTGCCCCAGTTTATTAGTCAGTTCTAAATTAGAAGTCGCAGTTGTCCCTGCCTTAATTCTTATTCAGCCTGGCCACTGTTCAGCTGCAGGTGTATTTGTTGTTGTTCGTCAGGTGCACTCTGAGCCCTGTTCAGAAGGATCTGGTCGACTGCAGGGCAGCTGGGAGCTTGTTCCAGAGCCTGGGTGCAGAGTGGGTACAGGGGTTGCTGCCATCAGTTGTTCTAGTCCTAGGTACTTCAAAGTAAGTTCCTGCCGGAAGTCCTGAGTAGTCTGCCAGTCCTCTTGGGTTTAAGCAGACTGGCAAGGCTCTCTGACGGACGGTCATGCATTAGTTTGAATGCGTGGCACAGTAGCGGGTACTGGAAACGATGACTAAGGGAAGGTCAATTCAGGGAGGCTTGCACCTCACAGTGATGCCATCTAGGGTGTGATTTGGAGACAAAGCGAGCTATCTTGTTGTAGAGAGCCTGCATCCTGCTAAACTTCTGTTTTGGTAGCGAGTGCAGGATTGGGGCGGCGTTAGTTAAGTTAGAGAGTAGGATATTGTTAGCAACGGTTATCCCAGTTTCTAGGATCATTTGTGGGCTCAGCCTACATAGTAGCCCCAGTTTCTGGTGCATTGTCCTAGTAACCATGTCTACATGGAGTTTCAGGGAGATATTATGGTGCAGTATCAGGCCAAGGTATTTGAATTGTCTTACCACTTCAATTCCAGAGCCCTATGAGGAGACAAGGGGCAGTAGAGGGCTTCTGTTGGGGCCAAGTGTACATGGGCCAAACACCATGGCTTTTGTTTTAGAGGTATTAAGGAACAGTCTATTTACCTGGAGTCACCTCTCCAAGGACAGGAAGTCTTCTTGTAGATGCATTCTTAGGTCAGCTACGTTGGTAGTTGCTCTATAGTTCACTGCATCATCTGCATACTGGACTACTGAGCAGTCCCCACAGTTTCTACTGAGGTTGTTCACAAATAATGAGAACAGGAGGGGCCCAGGATAGATCCCTGTGGCATCCCCTCCTTGATGGGGAGTTGCTCCAACATGGTCCTCCTCTACCTTACCTGCTGGGTCCAGTTGGACAGGTAACTTGCAAACCAGGTAAGGGAGTGCTGATCCAAACCAAGGCACTTCAGTTTGGCCACTAACAGAGCATGGTCCACCATGTCAAAGGTCTTGGTCAGATCTATAAATACAGCCCCAGAAGGGGTGCCATTATTGAGGGACTTGAAGATATCAGTAGTGAATTTGATGAGGTTGGTGTCCATGCTGTGCTTTTGTCTAAACCCATGTTGGGTGCTGGCGAGCAGTTGATTATTCTCCAAGTAATCACGGAGCTGGCCACAGATGATCCTCTCCTGGATGTTGACTAGGGTCACAGGAGAAAGATCGGCCTGTAATTACTGACTGATTCCTTGGGGCTACCTTTGTGGATAGATACCATGTAAGCTTGCTTCCACTTGGCAAGGATGACTCCTTCTAGTAAGGATCTGTTAATAAGCCACGTAACTGGCAGGGCTATGGATGGGGCAGTAGCTCTCAGAAGTCGGGGATCTAGGCTAGCGGAGTCATTTGCTTTAATAGACTTCAGCAAGGGTAGCACATCCCTAGGGTGCACTAACTTTCTTGGGTGTGGATGCGTTTGTCATTTAAGGTCCTGGTGCCCTGGGGATGATAGGGGGAGGTTGGCTTTGTACTTTTCTAGGTCAGTGAAAACCCTATTAAAGACATTCACCACCTCCTGTCTGTCGCTAATGGGTAGTCCCTCATGAGTGACCTGTCCCTGAGAGGGTTTGCTGTTGCCTTTTACTAAGCCATTAATTTGGGACCAGCAGGACTTGGGGTCTGTTAGGCTTGCCTTTTGCAATGCCCTTTGATAGAGAACATCAAGTTTGTTTAGACAGCTAATAGTACAGCAACTATAGATGATATCCGCATAGTCTAGTATAGGTACAAATGTTGCTTGTATGAGGTGCTTTTGACATTCATGGGGAAACGGTGCCGATTTTTGTAGTAGAATCCAAATCTGATTTGCAGCTTTTTGTAAACTGCATCCACGTGTTCTGCAAAGGATAATTTGCCATCGATCAACACTTCTAATTATTTGTATTTTGACACTACTTCCAAGTGTTCTCCAAGCAACGTGCTGATGATCTGGGGAGGGATATGCTTTGCTCTAGGGTTGGTGAACCACATCACCTTTGTTTTGTTGGCATTAAGCAAAAGTTTAGCCTAAAATAGGTTCACTTGTAGTGTGTTAAAAGCTGCTTGTATAGCCAAGTGCATTGAAGGTATGTTGGGTCCTGAGGCATAAAGCACTGTGTCATCAGTGTAGAAGTGCAGCTTTGCATTTGTTACATTTTGACCCAGAATGTTTGTGTAGATCATAAAGAATAGAGGTCTTAGGACTGATCCCTGGGGTACTCCTTTGGACATCAAAGTGCGTGTAGATAGTAGACCCTTCATTTTAACTTGCTGAACGCATCCTGCCAGGTAATTACGCATCTGAAGCAGGGCTGAAGTAGAGAAACCAATAGCTTGCAATCTGTCCAACAGCACAGTGTGATCAACTGTGTCAAATGCTTTGTTTAGGTTGAGGAAAATGGCACCCATGACTTGTTTCTGGTCTATGGCACACAACCACTCATTTGTAACCTTGGCTAAGGCTGTTGTGGTATTATGTTTAGGTCTAAATCCAGATTGATGAGGTGATAATGTATTTGTTCTGGGTGTTCCCTTATTTGGCAGTTAGCTATATTTTCCAGCAGCTTTGTGAGTACAAGTAATATGGAGATTGGTCTATAATTATTTAGAAGACTGGTGTCCCCAGATTTATGTAGGGGATGATGTGAGCCGCTTTCCAACTTGATGGGAGTTCATTGCTGCAGAGAGATGGGTTGAAAAGATGGGTTAATGGGGCTGTGATCTGCCTGAAGCCTGTTTTGAGGAAGGCAGGCTCAAGGCCATCTGCTCCTGTTCTTTTTTGGACTTCTAGTCTTAATCGAAGTTCTTCAACTTGCTTGAAGGTGACCGGCTGGAAGGTGAAGGTATTTGGAGAGCTTTCTTGTATCGAGGACGAGATGGGATATGCTGCAACCTTAGAATTATCAAAGGCCGATCTAGCTGATGCAAAATGACTGTTCATTGCCTCTAGTATGATCTGTCTGTCATTTGTCGTTGATGACGATTCTTTGCAGGAGTGAGGGACAGGATGCGACTCCCTCAAATGATTTAACTAGATTCCAAAACTTGGGTGCATCCTTTTTGTTATTCTCTATCAAGCTGCAGTAGTATTTTATTTTTGTATCCCTGATCTGTTTTGTGCAAGCATTCCTTTTTCTTCTGAAGTTAGTGCAGTCCTCCTCTGTTTTTGTGCACCTGGCCATGGCCCAGCACCTATCTGTCCTAACTGTACCAATTAGGACTGAAGTCTCCCAGCCAAGTAGGCCAAGAACTCGGGATGATTTTTGCCCCAGAATTTAAAAACAGATATTGGTTATATGAAATGCACACATGCTGTGTCATCTAAAATAAGAGAGGCATTGAGCCCTACAATACCCCAATTTCAGCTGACCCATTCAGCACGGAAGGAAAGGCTTTGGTAACAATTACTTGGCTCATAATGAAACCAGTATGGAATAGCTCCCCATATTTCCCTACTAAACAATGTTTTAGATATAACGAACAGTATGTATATAAAGTGGAAAAGTTTGCTAAAAATAGGTTAAATCAAGCATGTTTTAGACCTCCAGATTACCTTACCACGTTCACCCTGCGGAAAAGGAGGCTGGGGTGGGGGACCGCATCATCTCAGTCTTCTGCATATTTAGAATAAAGGACACAGACACATGTTTTGTCCTATTCAGGACTGATCAGCGTGCCTTATCTGTAACTCACTCTGGGAGAAAAACAAACCAGACCTAATGTGGTGTTACAGGTTTCGATTGTGGTGGGCCCAAAACAAGAAAGCATGCTAAAAAGACAAAGAACCTCGGCACAAAAGCACTGAGGCAAGCATTACCCAAAACGGGCACTGGCAACAAAGCTGATTTCAAAAAAATACAAAACACTCATACCCCATAATGCAAAGCATCATGCGCTATATATGCAAATCACTGTGAAGATTTAGGCTGGTTCTTCTTTAAGCATGAATCTATGGTGCCAAAGGACCTCTCTCACAATCTTCAAAGGATGAGTACAGAAGACACACATTATCATGTCATATTTACTAGTATAGATAAAGTACAATTAAGTAAGAACTTTTTGTAACAGTAGATCTTCAAAAGAATCTCTTTTCTCAGGCCACACCTATGGAACTATAGCCACCAGGCACTAGGACCACACAGAAACTTTTTAGCTCACAGGCTGCTAGAGGCTGCCCACAATGATGTCGGACAAAGTCCCTCCCATATAAATGTGGAGCAGTCCTGTACTCCAAAGAGACCATATACAGAGGACCTCCTCCTGGGGAACCAAGGGAGAACTAGAGGCTCCCACCACTAAGTGAAGTGAAACAGAAGGTAGACCATCCTGAAGAAAAAGAGACAGGAACAGAGAAGCCCTAAGGCTAAAGAACTGGAGAGTGGGACGGAATAGCCCGAGGAAAGATTTCTCGAAGATCTACTGTTACGGTAAGTTCTTACATAACTGTACTATCTTCATCGAGGATATGTCTTTCCTCAGGCCACAACTATGAAACGAGTCCCAAGCAGTTCTGACAGAGAGACAGTCTGAGTGGCTGGAGGCCAAAAAAAGAGGCCCTGGAGTACAGCCAGGCCGAAGCCTGCCCTTCCTCTGGAAGCAATGTCCAGACTGCAGTGTTCAGTGAAAGTGTGAACTGAACTCCAAGTGGCAGCGGCACAGATTTCTGCAGCAGCACATTTCTGAAACGGGTGACAAAAGTGACCATGCCTCTGGCTGAATGGCCATGCACAACTCCAGGAAGTTCCTTACCATACTTACTGTAACAAAAAGTAATACAGATGGAAAACCATTTGAAGTGGCACTGTTTGGAAACCAGTACGCCCTCTTTCTCAGCAGCGAAGGAAACAAAAAACTGCAAGGACTTTATACAGTCCATCATACAGTGAACATAATATCAGAGTATTCTATGTACATCTAACGCATGGAGCAATGCTTCCCCTCAACTGGCATGTAGAAGTAGTAAGATATTTTATCCATCATTGTATGAATCAGACATTCAGTTGAGCAGAGCTCATTTTCAACGAGGTCCAGTACCTTGTACAAGATACAGTAGAGGAATGTAAAATAACATGTTTAGACATTGTTGCAGCATTTGTGTATAGGTACAGTCATACAGTTAGACAAAGCTTCAAACAAGGAACAACATATTCAACAGGAAGTGCAATAATACAAAGGTGTTTGGATTTAATTCTGGAGCTAGGCAGCAGGGCTGGCACCTGTTGGTCTGTTCAAAGTGCCACTGTTTGATTTTGCCCATACTGATGGGTTTGTCCGCTGGTCTGAGGTGGACTGGCATGGAGTTCTAGAGTTAGGCCCTACATACAGGAAGTGTTTCTTGCCTCCTTCCAGGTTTCTGGTGGGGAGTGAGAATTCTACCCCCCATGGACTTTAGTAACCCCTGGATGCCTCTCACGTGGATATTTTTCATTATATAGTCTGGGGCTTTGTTACTACAGCATTTGTGCATGAATGCTAGGCAGTGTAATCTCCTTCTCTCCTCTAGCCTTCGCCATCCTAGTTTGTTGATGAGTTCGCACCTGTGTGTTCTGCAGGAGGCATCCAGGATGGAGCGGGCGAATCTGCTGTCCATGGTGTCAAGCTTTGCCAGCTCCAGGCTAGATGCTCCCAGGAACAACAGGTCACCATAGTCACATATTGGTTGGACAATGGATTCTACTAATTGTTTCCTTGTCTTTGTGTCTATTGAATGTTTAAGTGTGTAAAGGGCTCCTAAGCGTTTCCACAGATTCTTTGTCAGGTTTTCTATGTTTGCATTCCATTTAATTTTCTCATCAAGCCATACGCCCAGGTGGTGGTAACTCTGACCTGATGTAGGGTGACTTGGTCCGCAGTTTCGATTTTTAAGGTACTTGTGGCTGTGCCCTAACCTTTGTTTCTGTTGAAGAACATTACTTTTTTTTTGTATTCAGTGCTAATTTTGAGTGTAAGTAAAAGTCCTGGACTTCATCAAATGCCGCTGGTAGTCTGGGTTCAATATCTGAGTGGCTTATGCCTATTGTGTAGAGTATCGTGTCATCGGCATAAAGATGGAATTGGATTTGGGGGTTGGACATGGTGAGGGTGTTCATGTACATGTTTAATAACATGGGCCCTAAGATTGAGCCTTGAGGGACATCTGACACCATTTAGTGACACCATTTGTTTATGCCCTTTTAAGTAAAAAAGTGCAAGATCATGCACTTGGGAGCAAGGAACCCAAGAAATGGTTACTGGTTGGGGATACAGCTGTGCACTACAGAGGAAGAAAAGGATCTGGGAATGCTTATTACAGGGAAGATGAACCACTCATCACAGCGGCAGCCAAAGTTAACAAGATGCTGGGGTATATAGCAAGAGGAATCGCCTCCAGGCATGGAGAGGTCATCCTGTCACTGTACAGATCATTGGTGAGGCCACACCTGGAGTACTGCATGCAGTACTGGCACCTCTACCTGAAGAAAGATGTAAAATTGTTAGAAGGGGTTCAATGCAGGGCAATCAAGATGATCCTCGGCTTGCAGGACAAATCCTATGAGGAGAGACTGAGGGTACTCAGCATGTACTCCCTGGAAAATCGGAGGGATGGGGGGACATGATAGAAATCTTCAAATATGTGAAGGGCATAAATAAGGTTGGCACTAGTGGCATTCTTAAGCGGAGGGAGGGGAGGGACACTAGGGGACACAGTCTGAGGCTGGATGGAGGTCGTTTCAAGAGAGGAAAGAGAAGCCATTACTTTACGGAAAGAGTGGTGATGGGGTGGAATGCTCTGCCAGAGGAGGTGGCGTCCTTAACATCGGTAGGTGGTTTTAAGAGGGGATGGAACAGAGTCAAGGGGAAGTTCACAAAGAGGGTGAAGGAGGAGGTGGTATCAGTAAGCAGGGGCATGACTGCAAAAGAGCGAACCGTGGAGGGAGGGGCAGCTGCAGTATAATGGCTGCTAGCTGCAAACTCGAGCAAACTTGATGGGCCATATGGCCTGTATCTGCTGGCATTTTTTATATGTTCGTATGAGTTGAACCAGTCCGCAGTGCCACCTGTCACTCCCACATTCTTTATTCTGATCAGGAGGATGTCGTAGTCCAACGTGTCAAAAGCTTTTGGCAGATTGACAAACATGGCTTCCGTGGCCCTCCTCTTCTCCAGTGCCTCCTGGAAGTCCCCAGTGACTTTTATTAGTGTTGTGGTGGTGCTGTGGAGTGGTCCGAACCCAGACTGGCAGTCACTCAGTAGGTTCTCAGATTCTAGGCAGTGCTTCAGCTGCACGCATACTAGCCTTTCAAAGATCTTCGAGGCAACTAATGATAGGGATATAGAGCAGTAGTTTTCTATTTTTTTTTTTTGGTCCGGCTTTGTATATTGGGCTGACCAGAGTGTCCTTCCATTTAAAGAAATTTTTTTTTTTTTTTGGCCCCTTCTGACCTTGGATGTCTCTCTCTTCTGGGGATCTTACGCTCACTCTGCCCTCCCCCGTTACCTCTCGGGGAGCCACCAGATCCGCCCCCATGCTGCCTCAGCCTACTCCCCCCCCGGGGAGGAGGGGATCCCGGGACTTCCCCCTCCAGTGCATTAGAGTGTGTGTCGAGCGGTCTGAGCGGTCTCCCACGAGAGCCAGGTTATGGTGTCTGGGAGCTAGATTCTGTTTATGCCGACATCCAAGGGTCCATTTTCCTTGTTTCTGGTGCCATCCCCAAGAGCGTCAACATGCATGGGGAGCCAAGGGGTGGAGCACATCATGACGCGCTGATGCTCCGACTCCCAGCCAACATCCTCCCTCCCTTACGGACTGACCCACTGCACCACCATCCGTGGTCACCCAGGTGGCGGTAGAGCAGCAGAGCAGGGGAAACACCCTCCTCTGGAGAAGGAGAGCGGCCTATGGGCGCTCAATCCTCCTCCCCCTGGCTGACCTTCCAGCCACCCGAGTCCGTTCCCAAACCCGGGTCGCTGGCGCCATGAGCAGTAACCCTACCACTGCGCCGACAGGCCAGCCAGGCGTCCTTCCATTTTGATGGGCATATCCCAGTTGCCATAGATGTGTTAAATAGTTCCGCCAGTGGGGCTGCTATTATTGGGGATGCGTATTTCAAGAGTGACAGGAATGCCATCCATCCCTCCTGACTTTTTTTCTGCTGATTTTTAGTAGCTCCTTGCAGACTTGTGTTACTGTGACCTTGTTAAATTTGAAGGTATTGTTGGGTGGGGGTGTGTTCTGGTGTTTTTGCTTGTATAAGTGTATGTCGTTTTGTTTTAAGGCTTCGGTACCCATGTTAAATCTAATGACTATTTCATTATCTGCTATGTGCACAGTCACTGGGAGTTCTTCTCTGTCTATTTCGAAGATGTTGGGAGTGTCTGCCTTTTGGCTTCCCTGGAGCTTCTATATTTGCCAGAATTCCCTAGGGTTTGCTCTTACATTGCCTGCAAGAGCGGTTTTGAAAAATTCCTGTTTTTGCATCCTTACTGCTTTGGTGTATTCATTTCGTGGTTGTTTGTACCTATTCTAGGTCTGGGCGTTGTTTGTTTTGCTTTTTTCCATGTTAAGTCCCAGTGTTTCTTTAGTCTGTGGAGGTGTGAATTGTGCTAGGGAGAGTTACTGTATTTTATCTTTCTGGTTCATAGGGGGACAAATTTGTTGCAGCTGTCCATGAATTTGTGGTAAATATGGTCCCATACCTCGTCCACCATGGGGATTAGCTCGACCCTGTCCCAGTCTTTGGATTCCAGGTTGATCATGAAGTTTACATAGTCCAAGTTTGTGTATGATCTATATTGTACTGATGTGCTGGGGCCACCATGCCCAACTCCCTTTCTGATACAGAAGATTACTTTGTGATCGGAGGAGAAATCTGGCAGTGTGCCGGATGATGCAAAGCAGTCTGGCTTGTTTGTTAATATTATATCTAATAGGGTTGAGGCTAAGTGGTCTTTATCAATTAGCCTTATAAACTCAGTTATGAACTGCATCAACCCCAGGTTGCAGTTTAGTTCCATTAAATCATGATTGATATCAGTTTTAAGCCAGTCTACATTTAGAGCTCCTTGTATCAGCAGTTCATAGCTCTTCTGGTAACGCATGCTCTAGAAAAAAAAAAAACTGAGGAAGACCCATGTGATTGGGTCGATACGTAGGGGTGTTAGCCCAGTATGTCTGCTTTGCTGTTATAACTTTAAATAAAACCCTTTATTATTCTCAGTTTTTGGTGTGTACCCAGCTTTGTTCATTTGTTTGTATCAGTTTTATGGGCTGGAGCACCTTTAAGAGGCTGATGTGCACTTTTCGCCACTTTTCGATGATCCAGAAAATAAGCTGGCAGGTGGATGGTTTGATTCAGCATAAACTCAGACACCACCTTCGGGAAAGAACTTAGAGCTAGTATGCAAAGGCACCCTGTCTTTGTGGAAAACCAAATAAGGAGGTTCACACGTCAGAGCCTGAAGCTCGGAAATCCTTCAAGTAGAAGTAATGGCAACTAAAAATTACACTTTCCATGACAGAAAGCGTAGCTTGCAACTTGCAGCTGGCTCAAAAGGAGCCAAAGTAAGTTTCTCTAAGACAAATTAAGTCCCAAGGCAGGACTGGATTTTGGATGAGAAGCTTCAAATGGAGAATGCCTGTCAAAAACGTACAAGACTCCTTCAGTTGTGCCACCATATGGCCCTCAATGGGCACATGGAAAGTTGAAATGGCAGCCAGGTGCACTTTAAGGGAGGAGTATTGCAGGCAAGTGTCTGAGAGGGGGCAGCAAGTACTTCAGAATTTGGTTCACTGGACAAGTGAAAGGATTCAAATTGTAGGAGGCCGTCCACAGACAAAAGTGCTTCCACTTCATGGAATAAGTGGCCCCCTGTTGAGGGCTTCCTAGCAGTCAGCAGGACATCAGCCACCTTTTGGGATACCCCAAATCTATCCACAACTATGTCTTCAGGAGCCAGGCACAGAGGTATAGTGGTGCGAGATCCGCATGGACCAGGGTGCCCTGCTCCTGTGATAGCAAGCTGCTGCACAGGGACAAGGTTTCTGGAGGTTCCATTGCCAACTGCTGCAGTAAGGGGAACCAGATCTGACAAGGCCAGAAGGGAGAAACACGTATCAGAGTTGCTCTTTCCATCTGAAGCTTGATCAGCATCCTCTGAATTAGTGGAAAGGGAGGAAAGGCATAGAGGAAACTCTTTCCAAGAGAGGGACAACACGTCTCACCAGAAAACTCCAGGCTCTGGAGTGAGCGAACAGAAAAGTGACAGTGTTGTGTTTAGTGGGGACACATAAAGGTCCAACTCTGGATGACCCCACCTGTCGAACAGGTTTTCTACCACCAAGGTCTGCAGCTCCCACTCGTGCATCCTGGACTGTGACCTGCTTAAGCTGTCTGCCGAGATCTTTTGGGTGCCAGGAACATGGACTGCCAACAGTGCTAGACAGTGTTCTAGAGCCCAGCACCAAACCCTCATTGCTTCTCTGCACAGGGGTAAGAATGCATTCCCCTTTGGCTGTTTATATGCTGATATTGTCCGTTTGCACCAACAGAGGCCCCGGGGACAAGTATGCCTGAAAGGCTTACAGACCCATACAGGACGACCCTTATCTCAAGGACATTTATGTGGAGGGAACCCTCCACTGTGGTCCATGTACCTTGGGTCTGGTAAGGCCCCAAATGTGCTCCCCAGCCCATCCTGAAGCGCCCGTGGTGAGGATCTAATGCAGGGAAGGGATCAGGAAGGGAACCCCTTTGAGCAAATTGCTGGGTTCCATCCACCACTGAAGCACCTTGTTTACTGGTGATGTTACTAGAACCTTCTGTTCTAGATCGTCTGTGTGTTGATTTAATTGGACTCAAAGTCCACTGGGGAGTCCGCATGTGCACCCTCGCCAGGGGAAGCATCACAATGGCTGCAGCCATCAAGCCCAGCAGCCACAGGAATATCCTGGCTGTAATGTACTGCTTGCTGTAAAGCAGCTGGGCCTGTGCTATCAGGTACTCTGCCCTGTCTTGGGGCAGGAAGGCCGCTCCCTGAGCAGTATCCAGTATAGCTCCGATGTACTGAAGATGCTGACAAGGAGGCAAGACTGACTTGGGCAGATTGACCGTAATCCCCTGCACGTGGAAAAGCTGTCTGGTATGCGTTAGGGTGTGGGACAGTTGCTCTTTAGACTGAGCCTTTAGCACCAGTCATCCAGGTAGGGGAAGACATACAGTCCTTCCCTCCTAAGGGCTACTGCCACCACCACCGCTACACATCTATTAAAGACCTGTGGCGCAGATGACAAGCCAAAGGGCAAAGCCCTGAATTGGCAATGCTCCCACTGAAGCGGGAACCGGAAATACTTCCTATGGGAAGCACAAACCTTTATGTGCAGGTATGCATCCTGCATATCCAGGGAGTGTACCCAGTCTCCCTAGTGCAGTAAGGGCAGGAGGCCTTGTAATGTTACCATCCTGAACTTCTTATACTGGATGTAGAAATTCAGGTCTCTCAGGTCCTGGATGGGCTGCAAATCCGCTTTGGATTTGGGGACTAAATAGAAAAGGGAATAGAAGCCTCCATTCCTATGATCCTCGGGAACTGTCTCTATAACCCTGCAGCAGTGGTGAACTTTCTCCAGCAACACTGCAATGTGGTCTGGAGGGTAGCTTGAATGATCTGGAGGTAAATCTGGAGGCCACCCCAAAAGTTCTATAGTCTATGAGCTGTAGGACCCAAACGTCTGTTGTGATCTCCCTTCCACCTGTCCAAGTAGCGGGAGACAACACCGCCTCCTGTAGCAGTGGAAGGGGGGGGGTCTAGTAAGGAGTCATGCAGGAGGAGACCCAGCAGCCAGGCAGCACCCCCACCTCTAGGGGCTTTCTCAGTGGTGGAGGTAGGGTCAGGCAGGGCTGTTCCTGCACGGCTCTTACCTGACGGTCAGGTGCTCGACTGGGCCCTGTGGGAGGCCCCACAAAAAAGGCACCTTCTGCCCACTTCTTGGCTGCGTATGGTAAAGTGAGTGGACCGACCACAGGGTCCTCCCTGAGGCCTGTAGGTCAGAAAGGATGTTCTGCACACCCACCCCACAGAGGTTGTCACCTCTGAAGGGTGCATTCAGGATGGGCTGTTGTATGTCAGAAGCAAAGCCGGAAACCCTGAGCCAAAATGACCTTCTTAGGCAGATGCAAACTGCAGCTGCTCTAATGGAGGCCTCTGAGATGTCATAGGCAGATCTCAAAAGGTACTTATCCACATCTGTCATGGACTGGAGGACTTTAAGCAGCTCCTGCCTCTGGGACCATCTGAAAGGGTCTGAGCTGCAGCTTTGGCCTTTTTCCAGAGAATTCAGGAATTTGACTATACGGGCAATGCAATTAATAATTCTGAGAGCCAGTATGGCAGAGGCATAGGCCCCCTTGGCCATAAGATCCAGTTTCCTGGACTCCTTATCCGGGAGAAGAGAGCTTAAGTGCTGGGGTCTCTTGGACCCATCATGGGCAGCATTTATCACCACTGAATTGGTCTGTGGTTGCCCTGTGTAAAAAGGCTTCTCAGAGAGAGCCTAGTACAATTTGTCAGCCTTTCTGGGAATCGCTGGGATCATATTTGGCCTGTACCAGGCAGCCATGGTTGCATCCTCCAATGCAGCCAGCAGAGGATGAATAATCAGAGAGGGAGAATCTGGTAATTCCAAATATTCTACCAGATTTCTCCTGGTAACATCCTGCTCCTCAGCATTAAACCCCATAGCTGTTTGTAGCTGCTTATCACAGAGATGAAGGAGGGGTCATCGGGGGGACCTCGGGATTTATTTGGTGGAGTTTTCTCCCCCTGAAGAAATAGTGGAGGTAGACCTGGATGGGCTCCCAGACCCCTTTTTGTCATCCTCCTCATTCTCCTTCTCATGTGGGAGGAGGTCAGGATTGTACTCATTGTTATCAACTGGCTCTGAATAGGGCACAGAAGATGTCAATGACCGAGAGCAAGTAGGGTGCATTGAAGTGGAAGGTGTCGATGCAGGAGCTGGACTGGAAGGCCCCAGTGTCGACAGACCCAGAGAAGGAGAAATGCAGTGCATGAACTCCCAAAAGGAGGAGAGTATGGCCTGGATGTCGATGGTGATCTGAGTCATCAGAGCACCTTGCGGCGCCAATAGTGGTGGTGGGGGCTTGATCCTCGGCATCAGCGGAATGGCCTGAAGAGTCAATGAGAGAGACTGAGGTCCCGGCACCAACATGATGGCCTGAGGTATCGACGGGGGAGGCTGAATCCCCAGCATCGACGAAATGGCCAAAGACATGAATGGAGAAGGCAGAAATCCTGACATCAACTGGCCATCGCTGGCTGAAGTTGGTCTGGTGGAACTCCTTGTCTGTTGCCCCTGAGCAAGAAGGGGTCTGAACGGCAGGAGATGTAATGTCAGTGTGGGTGACAGAAGGCCAGATGTTGATGAGCCAGCACCAGCCATAGAAGGACCGGCAGGCAGCAATTCCAGAGCCAACCCTTTGCAGGAGAGGGTGTGGGCGGTAGTGGGGGTCACCGCCCAGGCGGCTGACAACCCAGCAGTGGCTGGTGCTCAAAGTGGTGACCAAGTACACACCAGAGAGGCTTTTCTCCTTGGGTCCATCCTTCTGTCGATGCTTGCGTTTGCCAGTCGATTTGTCCTGGGCCTTGGAGAAGTGGGAGCCCATGGATGGAGCTGGCGACGCAGAGGAGCTTTTTTGCCTTGGAGCTCCTTCTCCATTCTGGTGACCTTCTGTTCCTGGAGGAAGGACTCAAGGGCCTTCTGACAGTGCACAAAGCCTGGCTGAATCCATGGCAGACCTTGCAGGCCTTAACATCGTGGTTGGCACAGAGACGGCGGATGCAGGTGTCATGGTCTTCTTTATTGTCGATCTTTTTACCGCACCCACAGTATATGAAGAGTTCCTGGGGGTAGGTCTGCATAAATGAAGGTGAAAATCACTTTAAAAAAAAGTGATCAATGAACCAGGGTGTGAAAAGAAAATAAAGTTAGAAAATCGAAGATTTGGCGGTCGACTAAAGTGGCAGTGTCTCTGTGGAGTCAGACGTATGATGGTCAACGGTGGGAAAAGAACTGAGGAGGGCGCGAGGAAGCCCACATTTATTTGGGAGGGACGTCATTGGCTGACATTGTTGTGGGCGTTCCCTAGCAGACTGCTAGCTAAAACATTTCCATGTGGTCCTAGTGCCTGGTGGCTATAGTTCCAAAGGTGTGGTATGAGGAAAGAGATATCCTCAATGAAGATTTGTTATTCCACTGCTGCAACCTAATGTGTATGTATGGTCTTTTTATTTTTATTTCAGATTGCCCTTTTTCTTACTGTCTTGTATGATGCCCTTCAGCCTCCATTTTGAGTTTACGTTAGCATATTTTTATAACCTAAATTATTAAAGAAGCGCTCCTTTAAATACAGATGTCCCCAAATTTATCAGTATTCTTAGCTGTTTGTGAGCACCAATTATCCCTTTAGGTCAGGAAGCTGTGTCTGTTGTATGTTAGTTCAATATTAGTCATAACAAGCATTTGTCAATGCCAAGAGGTCGCTGTTGGTATTGCTCTTGTACATGCCTCCCATATTTTTCTCTGTATATTCCTCTGTCTTGCATTTTAAGGGTGGGCGTTACAGTTGGAAACCCTAACGTCCCGGGTGTTTGTTGGTATTTTTGCTCCAAATTTTCAACATGGCCTTTCTGGGACACCACCTCATGAACAGTGCCAGTATCACTTTGCTACTCAATCTGAAAAGGTGATTTTCACAGTGAGTGTGCCATTTGGCACCACAGGCACAAAAACATTTCGGGCAGGATGTGAAAAATGACAGCTGTACTGTTCATGAGGAGGTATGAAGAAGTGGCAATGTTGAAAATATCAAAAAGTGACAAAGTTACAAGTATGCGTAGAAACTGTGTAACACACGCTCGTAATGCAGTCATTTTTTTGGAATGTTTTCACCAAATTTTTAACATGGCCTTTTTGGGACCTCCCCTCATGAACAGTGGCACTGGAATTTCGTTAATCTGTCCCAAAAGTTGATCTCGCACAGCAACCACGTCATTCTGTGCCACAGGTGCAAAAACACATTTTGGGAGGGACACAAAAAAATGACAGCTGTACTGTTCACAAGGGGGTATGACAAAATGGCACTGTTGGAAATTTGGAGTAAAAATCTTAAAAATTGATGATATTACAAGCATGCGTAGAAACTGCTCAACGGGCACTCATAACGCAGTCATTTTGGGAGTTTTCTACAAATTTGTACCAAGGCTTTTGGGACACCACCTCGTGACCAGTGGCACAGTCATTTTTCGCTAATTGGTCCCAAAAGGTAAATCCGCGCAGTGACCATGAAATCACCTTTCGAGACCGAGAAATGAAATGACAGTGACTATGTTCATGAGGTGGGGTCCCAAGAACCCCATGTTGAAAATTTGGGACCAAAACTCCCAAAAATGGCCGAGATATCAACCTAAACTGAAACCCCCCATTCACTGCCATTATAGGACTTAACCATCATTTCTTCAGCTTGAGGTTGGCTTTTGAAGGGTACAGATGTGTTCCTGGTCCACTGAAGATCGCTGTTCCCAACCTCTGGAGATAAGTATGGGTGATGGGGGTGTGGGGAAGTGGGGTGCGCAAAGGGAGGGTGCAGGTTGGGAGGGGGCTAGCGACAACCACGTGGGACAGTTTTTTCCTTTTCAGATTTAAATATAAAAGACTTTGTGGGTCTTTCTTTTTTTTTTTTTTTTACAGTAAAACGATGCATATTGGCACACTGGGGTGGGCTCCCAGTGTGCCAGATCAATGCCGACCCGGGTACTGGGCGCCCCAAGGTCAGAGAATATTGGGGGGGGGGTCGCATACAAACACCGGGAGTAGGCATCTCTGTGTCCAAACCATGAGGGAATGTTTTCTTTTCAGGTTTAAAAATTAAAAACAAACAAACAAATAAAAGACTTTGTGGGTCTGTTTTTTTTTTTTTATATAGTAAAACGATGGATGTTGGCACACTGGAGTGGGCTCCCAATGTGCCAGATCAATGCCGACCCAGGGACTGGGCACCCAGAGGTTGAAGAATATGTGTGTGGGGGGTGCATCCAACACCGGGAGTAGGCATCTCGGTGTCGGAACCAGTTCACCAAAAGGCAGGGACAGGTCACATGCGGATTGAGCACCCCGGTGTTGGCAGGTGGGGGGGTTGGGCACCAGAGCAATGGCAGAGTGCGGGACATGGAGGAGGCAGGCGAGGAAAGCACCTCCTCCCAGCCAGCATGATTGATTGCGCTTACAGTAGTGCCTTCGGGCACGCAATACCCCCAGCCCATACAGAGCTTAGACTGGGCTTGCTCTACACGGCTGGGAGAAACCAAGCGGGACGTCAAGATGCAAACACTGTTTGCTCTGCGGTAACCTACAGATGAAAGGAAAAAGCCGGCTCCTGATTGGCACAGCTTTTTCTTTTTATGTGCAGACCACTGCAGGCAAAACAGTGTCAGAACCCGCCTAGCTGAGGATTGGTGTGATACTGTCACGCCCCATGCAGAGCACTCTGCATTGGACAGACAGTGTCACACCCCTCGAAGCCTACTCTCCCAATGAGGGTTTTTTTTCCCCCCACTTTCTTTTTATCCCCTCCTTACTACCTACTCGGTCCACTCCTTCGGACCGATCAATCCCCCGTGATCCCTCCCACGGCGCTACCCCTAAAGTGCCAGGCTTGCTCCATTGTCTCCCTACCTTGTTCCTCCTCCTGACAGCCTGCACAGCGGGGTTTGCCTGTGGGTAGGTGATCGGGGCTGGGATCGGTCATCATCCTGGCCCAAGAGGGGTGTTTTCCGCTTTTCTTCCCTTTGGTCCCTTCTCCCCTAAGGGCGTCGGCACTAAGGACAGACATCCAGACAGACGGCATGCTGACACACGCCATTGTCAAATGCCCACAACATCCTCCCCAACCCGACTCTGGAGAGCCGCCCAGTGCCCCAATGTCCGTGCCTCTACTGGCACCAGTGCGTTGGGTGGTCAGAGCACCCTAGGAACCCACCCCAAGAGGAGGACAGCATCCGTTGGAATACTTGATCCTCCTCCTCCTCCTCCCCTCTGACCCCGGCGACCAGAGTCCATTCCTGAACCCGGGTCGCCGGCGTAGAGCAAGGTGTGGCGTCCAGCACCTCAACCCTCAGCACCACCAGGCCAGGCCTCTCCCAATGAGTTTGATCCGCATGCGCGAACTCAAAATAGGGATGTCAAACAATGGGTATTCAAAACCAGCTAAAAATAATAATGACGAAAACCTGGTTACAGCTATATTTATCAAAGTGCCCCTTTAAAGAGCAACTCTCTTATTATAAATAAAATACTTAAAAACACTAGATTTACACCAAATATGTTTTCACTTTATTGTTCTCTCTTTTTTTTTTTTAAACTTTCCCCTGTTGCTGGTCTACTAAATATTGTAGATAATGCAGCAATTATTTCACAGAATCTTTCAAAACGTATCTGACTCTCCCTACTAACCACATAATGGCTGTTTGTGACATCACAGTCTGCTGTCATGGTAAGCACTATGATATCATAAACAAAGGCACTGTGTGGTTAACAGGGGAAGGCACATATTTTCCATACTAACTTTTTAAATAAAACTACCAAAATGTGCTGTATATCTGAGAAAGGAGCATAGAAAATGAAAAAAAATGTGTTCTCTAGTAAATTGTAACAGCTGAAACATCTTATGTTGAAGTACTGAGTTGCTCTTTAAGTATTTAAAATCTAAAAATGTGCTGAATCGGACAAACAGGGAAAAGGCCTCTAAATCAGACAGGAGACAAGGCAATCTCACATCGAATAAACTGGATGCAGTGGGTACAAAATGTTCATCATAATATGAACTGCTGCTTTTAAAAGATCTACACATAAGTACAGCGATGAGTAATTTAACCAATAACTGTAACCTCCAAGATAGACCAGCTGCTTCTTCTGGCAGAAGATCTCAACATAGATCTTTTCAGTACTATATTTTAAGAGGAAATGATAAATTGCTTTTTGTTAAAAACAGCCATATTTATCTGAACCCCCCTCCCCCCGCTCTGCTGTACTACAGAACAGTTACATATTTATCATAACAGTAGATCTTCGAGAGAATCTCTTTCATCAGGAGTATAGCTGCCAGGAACTAGGACAACATAGAAAAGTTTTACAAGCAGTCTGCCAGGGGCTGCCCATAATGACATCTGGGGGTGTGTGTGTGTGTGTGTGTGTGTGTGTGTGTGTGTGTGTGTAGTCCATCCTGGAGCGAGAGACTACAGCATGGCCTGATGAAAGAGATTCTCTCGAACATCTACTGTTACACTAAGTATGTAACTGTTCTCTCTTCCTCGAGAATCTCTTATCAGGCCACACCTATAGGATGAGTCCCAAGCAGTACTGACCAGAAGACTGGCTGGGTAGCTGGAGGCTACAGGCCTAGGAAAGAGGACCTTGAAACATAGCTAGGCCAAATCTTGTCCTTCTTTGAGATGCAATGTCCAGACTGTAATGTTTAGTGCAAGTGTGGACAGTACTCCAAGTTGCAGCAGCAGCACAAATTTTTGCAGCTGATGCATTTCTGAAACAGGCAACTGAGGTGGTCATGCCTTTAACTGAATGGCCACGCACAACTCCAGGAAGTTCCTTACTGTACGTCCTGTAAAAGAAAATAATAACGTTGGCCAATCATTTGGACAAACACGGTTTAGAAACAGGAACACACTCTTTCTCAGGAGAGAAGGAAACAAAAAGCTGTGAGGACTTCCTGCAGTCCTTCGTACAGTGAACATAATACCAGAATATTCTATGTACCTCTAACATGTGAAGCAATGCTTCCCCTGGACTGGCATGCTCTGGAAAATAAACAGGCAGGTGGATGGTTTGATTCAGAGTAAACTCAGACACCACCTTTGGTAAGAACTTAGGATTGGTACACAGAGAGACCGGTGTCTGTGGAAAATCATAAAGGGACTCGCATGAGAGCCTGACGCTTGGAAATCCTTTGAGCAGACATAATAGCAACTAAACATAGGCTTCCCATGACAAAGTGTAGCCCGCAAGCCATGGCTGGCTCAAAAGGAGCCAAAGTAAGTTTCTCTGAAACAAAATTCAGGTCCCAAGACAGGACTGGATTGCAGATGGGAGGCTTCAAATGGAGAATGCCTCTCAAGAACGTACAGGACACCTCCAGCTGTGCAGCCGTACGGCCATCAACAGACACATGGAAGGCTGAAATGGCAGCCAGGTGCACCTTAACGGAAAGCACTGCAGTCCAGCATCTGATAGGGACAGCACACACTCCAGAATCTGATTCAGTAGGCAAGTGAAAGGATCCAAGTGATGGGAAGCAGCCCATAGAGCAAAGTGCTTCCACTTCATGGAATAAGTGGCCCTGGCAGAGGGTCTTCTAGCAGCCACCAGGACATCAGCCACCTTTTGAGACACCCCAAATCTAGCAATGGCTTTGTCTTCAAGAGCCATGCATAAAGATGGACTGACTTGATGTCCGGATGGACCAGGGTGCTCTGCTCTTGTGTTAGCAAGCCTTTGCACAGGGGCAGGGGTACTGGAGGTTCCACTGCCAACTGCTACAGTAAGGGGAACCAGATCTGACAAGGCAAGAAGAAAAAATTACTCACCTTAGTAATGTTGTTTCTTCTAATGGAGTCTTGCTGTATTCTGACATATTGCAGTGATGTTCAACCTTTGAACTGTCCCGGAGATGAAAGAGTTAACTTTCCATGAAAGGCACAGAACGCTGAGCTCGAGCTTGGTTGAGACTCTGTCTGTTGCTGTTTGAACTCAAACCATCAGATCTTTACGAGCTATACTCACTGGGTGTCCTGTGTGGAAACTGTAAACTTACACTAGCCAACTGGCTACTAAATATAATAAAAATATTTTTTGTCCCAAAACCAAGACTCAAGTCAGGAAACCCCCCCCCAAAAAAAATAACACAACACCCACACACCCAAACTAAAGGGGTGAGAAAGAAGGGGTGGGAGCACCTCCCAAGTGCCAACACTGCTACTGCCCACCCATATCCCAAAAACAGAGGTTCTGAGAGGGAAGGCGGGGGGGAGATCACAATACAGCAGGACTCCATTAGAAGACACAACATTACTAAGGTGAGTAATTTTTTCTTCAAACAACATGAAGTCTTGCTGTATTCTGACATATTGCAGACTACCAAGCAGTACCTCCATGGAGGAGGGACAGAACCTACTTAGGAAATAGGCTCTGAAGCACTGTTGTGCAACCAAGCATCACTCCCTAGCCTGGATATCCAGAGAGTAATGCTTGCAAAAGTGTGTACTGTTTTCCAGGTGGCTGCTGACAAACTTCTAAGATAGGAATATCCCTGGCAGCAGCCAGGAAGCAGCTGTACCTCTGGTAGAGTGAGCCCTCAGGCCTGAGGGTGGGATCCTACCTAGTTTTTCATAGCAAAATTGAATGCAAGAGACAATCCATCTGGCAATAGATCTCTTAGTGGCAGGTTCTCCCTTACCAACCTCACCATAAGTGAGGAACAGTTGGAGGGAGTCAAACCTATGACCCCTGGTGCGCTCTATGTAGTAACTAAGGGCCCTTTTCACATCCAGGCTGTGCAGCCTCCTCTCCCCAGAGGAGGAATGGTCAGTGAAGAAAACAGGAAGAGACAGACTGGTTAAGGTGGAAATCTGAAACCACCTTAGGCAAAAACTTCCTATTAGTCCTGAGGACCACCTTATCTCTATGGAAAGAGAGAAAATCAGGCTCCACTGACAGGGCCTGCAACTCACTTATGCGTCTGGCAGAAGTGATGGCCACCAAGAAAACAGTTTTCCCAAGTCAAGTACTTAAGCTCTGCTGAGGACAAAGGCTCAAAAGGGGGTTGCATAAGCTGTGCAATGCAAACATTAAGATCCCAAGCAGGGGCAGGGTCCCTGAAGGGAGGATTGGTATGAAGCAATCCCTTGAAAAATTTAGAAAACACAGGATGAGCTAAAAGGGAAGAGTGCTTGCCTGCTGAGAGGAAGGCAGAGATAGCTGCCAGATGCACTCTTAGTGTAGCTGGTCTGAGTCCCAAGCTATTAAGATGAACCATATAGTCAAGGACTGTGGAAACGTCAGCAGACTCTGGAGAAATATGCTTCCCAGAGCACCATACAGAAAATCTTTTCCACTTGGAGTTGTAAGTGTTTCTGGTAGAAGGCTTCCGAGAAGCCTTTAAGATATCCAGAACACCTTGAGAGAGGTGCAAATCATCAAACTCTAACTCTTCAAGAGCCAGGCCTTGAGATTGAGAGATTTGAGATTCGGATACCAAACCCTCCCCTGAGCACATGTTAACAGGTTGTAATTCGTGGGAAGAGACAGGGGAAGGTGGACTGCTAAGGACAACAAGAGAGGGTACCAGGGCTGTCCCAGTCTGGAGCAATCAGAATCACCTTGCAGTTGTTGAGACCTGATTTTGACTAGCACCTTGAACAGGAGAGGGAAGGGGGGAAAAGCATACAGGAACTTTCCTTCCCAATTGAGAACTAGGGCATCCAGGGGGACTGAGCCCAACACTAGGGGCCTGCAGCAAAAGAGAGGAAGTTGGTGATTGTCTGGGGCTGCAAAAAGATCTATATGTGGGATGCCCCATCTGGAGAAGATCACCTTCAAAACCAGGGGATCCAGGGACCATTCGTGATGGCCCTGAGATATCCTGCTGAGAGCATCTGCCAGGACATTGTCCTTGCCTGGGAGGTGTACTGCTGTAAGAGAGGTGTTCAGGGAATAGGCCAGAGACCATAACTTCATTGCCTCTGTGCACAAGGCCGTAGACCGAGTGCCCCCTTGCTTGCTGATATACCGTATTGTGGTGGTATTGTCTGTCCTGATCTGAACTACTTTGTTCTGAACAGACCTGGAAAAAGCTTGAAGTGCTAGAAACACTGCTCTGAGTTCTAATAGATTGATGTGAAGTAGAGATTCCTGAGGAGACCACAACCCTTGGGTGGTCAGGTCCCCCAAGTGGCCTCCCTACCCCAAGAGGGAGGCATCTGTAGTAAGGATTAGAGAATGAGACTGAGTGACAAAAGGAACTCCGTGCCTTAGATTGTCCTGATCCTGCCACCACTGTAACGCCTGGATCAGGGTTCAAGTCACTGTTATTAATTTGGTCAGAGGATCCTTTTTCTGAGACCAGAAGGCTCTCAAGTGGAACTGAATGTTCCTCATTTGGAATCTTGCTCCCTGAACCACTGCTGTAGAGGCAGCCATGTGTCCCAGGAGCTGCAGAAAATGCCTTGCTGGTCGAGACACCTGGAGGGTGAATGAAGAGGCCAGTGAGATAAGGGTCCTTGCCCTGTCCAGGGAAGGAGGCTCTGCCTTTACTGTATCCAGCTCTGCCCCTATGAAGGTGGAGAGCTGCACAGGCTCTAGAACTGACTTTGAAAGGTTCAGAAGGAAACCTAGAGAAGTGAGCAGTTGCTGAGTTATCTGCAGGTGTAACTTGACTTGGTCTGGAGACTGGCCTACTATGAGCCAGTCGTCCAGGTATGGAAAGATGGAGATTCTTTTTCTCCTTAGGAAGGCAACTACTACTGCCAGGCATTTTGTGAACACCCTTGGAGCAGAAGTTAGGCCAAAGGGCATTGCTCTGAATTGGTAATGGCCTGAGGGCAGCTTGAACCTGAGGTACTTTCGGTGGGAGCTTCTGATGAGAATATGGAAATAGGTATCCTTGAGGTCCAGGGAAACTAGCCAGTCCCCTGGCCTTAGAAAGGGTAGAATTATTCCCAGAATCACCATTTTTAACTTTGGCTTTAAAAGGTGCTTGTTTAAATATCTGAGATCCAGGATGGGCCACCATTCTCCTGTCTTTTTGGGGGTTAGGAAGTACCTGGAGTACAATCCTTTTCCTTTGTGTAGGGGTGGAACCCTCTCTATGGCTCTCAGAGCCAAGAGGGAAGAGACCTCTGCCTCATCTTTGGAAATTTTTTGAAGCTGAGAACCAGTCCCTGACTTACTACTTCCAGGACCCATTTGTCTGATGTTAAAGACATCCAGTCCTGGACAAAGTAAGCCAGCCTGCCCCCTACAGGTGGTGGAGAATCGGCCCTGGCAAACCCATCAGGGTGCCTGTTTGGCAGGGGCTTTAGGCTGAGGGGTGGAAGCAGGCCTGCTTGTACCCCATCTGCCTCTCCCTCTGAAGAACCCCTTGAGCATAAGCAGAAGAGAGGCCTGGGCTTGGTAGAAAGGCCTATGAAAGGCCTGCCCCTGGAATGCTGCCTCTGGGGAGTGGCTTGCCTTTCCTTGGCCTGAGCACTCCTATAGGTGGTCCTGTATTCATCCATTTTCTTCATGTAGTTCTCTGTTTGCTCCCCAAACAGAGAATTACTCACAACAGGAAAATCCATGGCCTTAGCCTGGGTATCCTGAGACAGGCTAGTACATCTGAGCCAAGTCATCCTACGAAGGGCCACAGATGTAGCCATGACTCTAGATGAAACATCACTGGAGTCTACAGCAGCATGGAATTGCACTTTGGATGCCTCAATACCATCCGCAGCCACCTGCTCCAGCTCCTTGGCAAGCTGGCCAGGGACCTATTTAGCTAAGGCCATTACAGTGTCCCATCTAGATTTCTGATATCTAGCTGTATAGGCCATATAATTAGCCTGCCTGAGTCCCAAGGATGCTGCCATGTACTGTTTCTTTGCCATGGCATCAATCCTCCCGGAGTCCTTATCTGGGGGGTGTGAAGCCAAGGGTATATTTGCCTTATCACAGGCAGCAGCATGCACTACCCCAACATGGCTGCATTGCTGGGTAAGGAACTCTGTATCTGAGCCTGAGTGAGTATACCTCTTGTCCATTCTCTTGTCCACAGGAGGTATAGAATTAGGAGTCTTAAAAATTTTTATTGTCTGTTTCCCAAAGGACTTATGAAGGGGAATAGACAGCCTCCTGGACTCTGGGATATCCATCATTTCAACATAGTCGGGCTCCTCCTGGTCGTCCACAGCTTCTTCCATGGGAAGCTGAAGAGTTTCAGCCACTTTTTTGTAGAACATAAAATGGGAAGGGGACTCAGAAAGCCTAGGAGGAGAAACCCCTGAAGGTCTGTCTGGGGAGATGTCCGGGTCAATAGGCACATCCAGACTTTCGTAATCACCATCACTATCCTCATACTCTCCTTCCTCCTCCTCTGGTTCATAAAAATCTTCTAAGTTATAATCTGGAACCGGGAACCGACCGAACCGAGCCCCTTCCTGATGGTACAGTTCGGTTGGAACCAGGGTTAGCGACTGAACAATCCTTATCGCTTTGGCCATTTCATCAGCAGTCAGAGAAAGAATTTGTGGATCCGCACCGGCTGATTTATCCCTTCTTTTTCTTTTAACCGGAACCGACTCCTTGGAGTTGGTTCTCCTTTTGCCCGAAGTAGTCTCGCCCTGGTCAGAGGGCACTCCTTCTGGTTCGGTTGGAACAGAACCGGGCTGGCCATCCGGGTCAGCGGACTTCTTGGCCTCCCTTTCCCTGAGCCTACCAACTCTTTTTCCAGGGTAGCTGCAGGAAAATTCTTGCAAATCTGGCAGTCTGAATCGAGGTGGTCAAACCCCAGACAATCAACACAGGTGGTGTGGAGATCAGCCTTAGCAAAGGCTTCCCCACACACACTACAGTGTTGAAACCCACTGGGCCCAGTTTTTCTTTTGGGTTTCTCAGACATGGCCAGTCCTAACAAAAACTTACCCTTTTTTCGGCAATCCGCCAGGCAAGACACCCTTATCGGTTCCTGACCGTGTTATGGGTCATGGAAAAAAATGTAATAAAAATCTTTTTTTTAGAACCGATAAGGACCGGTTACCACACTCTTAAAGTAGAATAAACTTTTTTTTTTTTTTTTTAAAACAACCTGATCGGTTCAAACCGAACCGATCCTACGTTTACAAGTTCCACACAGAAGAACAAGAAAATAAACCTATCTAGTACTCACGAACCCACAGACAGAGACTGAACCGACAAGTTAACGGATTAAATTCGGTCAAAAACCGAGGAAAAATGGACTTTAACTGACAAACTTGAACCGACCAAAGGAGAAATCTCCGGAGCGACTGTTCAGTGAGGCGGAGTAAAGAATCTGACGGTTTGAGTTCAAACAGCAACAGACAGAGTCTCAACCAAGCTCGAGCTCAGCGTTCCATGCCTGGCATGGAAAGTTAACTCTTTCATCTCCGGGGCAGTTCAAAGGTTGGACATCACTGCAATATGTCAGAATACAGCAAGATTTCACGTTGTTTGAAGGGAGCAATGAGTATCAGAGTAGCTCCTTCCATCTGGAGCTTGATCAGCACCCTCTGAATTAGAGAGAAGGAAGGAAAGGCGTAGAAGGACCTACCTTTCCAAGACAGGGACAACATGCCATGACGGAAAACTTCGGGCCCTGGAAAAAGCGAGCAGAAAAGCGGCAGTTTTGTGTTGAGTGGGGATGCATAAAAGTCCAATTCTGGATGACCCCACCTGTCGAACAGGTCATCTATTACAGAGGTTAGCAGCTCCCACTTGTGCATTCTGGACTGCAACCTGCTTAGCCTCTCTGCTGGGACGTTTTGGATGCCTAGAACATGGACTTACAACAGTTCTAGATTGTGTTCCAGTGCCCAGTTAAAAACCTTCATTGCTTCTCTGCACGGGGGGTATGAAGGAGTCCCCCCTTGCTTGTTTATGTAGTGCACCACACTGACGCAGTCCGCCTGCACCTGCAGAGGCCCCAGGGACAGGTGATTCTGAAAGGCTTGCAGGCCATAAAGAATGGTCCTCATCTCTAGGACATTTATGTGTGGGAAACTCTCTGCTCTGGTCCATGTACCTAGGTCTGGTGATGATCCAGATGTGCCCCCCAACCCATCCCCCAAGCGTCCGTTGTAAGAATCTGATTAGGGGAGGAAGTTAGGAAGGGAACCCCTCTGAGCAAATTGCTGCGTTCTATCCACCACTGGAGCACCTACTTTACAGGAGATGATACTAGAACCTACTGTTCTAGATAGTTGGTACGTTGATCCCACTGGACTCTTAATGTCCACTGGAGGATCCCATGTGCAGTCTTGCCAGGGGTACCACGACAATGGTTGCTGCCATCAGGCCCAGCAGTCTCAGGTATGTCCTGACTACATGACATACCTGTTGCTGTAAAGTACCTGGGCTTGCAGTATCAGGCGCTCTACCCCGTCCTGTGGCAGCTCAGCGGAGCCTTGAGCAGTGTCTAGTATAGCTCTTATGTACTGGAGGTGCTGACAAGGGGTCAAGACTGACTTGGGCAGGTTGACCGTAATCCCTAGGGCATTGAACAGCTGTCTGGTGTGCCCAAGGGTGTGAGACAGTTGCTCTTTGGAGCGAGCCTTGAGCAACCAGTTGTCCAGAGAGGGGAAGGCGTGTAGTCCTTCCCTCCTGAGGGCAGCTGACACCACCGCTAAGCATTTGGCAAAGACCCATGGCACGGATGATAAGCCAAAGGGCAAAACCTTGAAAATACAGTTATGTAAGAACTTACCCTAACAGTAGATCTTCGAGAGGCTCTCCTGCAGCAGGCCACACCCTATGACTTAGCTGCCAGGCACTAGGACCACACAGAAACTTTTCTAGCAAGCAGCTCATCAGGGACTGTTTGCAATCACCACTGACACCCTGCATTCTCCTCTATAAAATGTGGGTGACCTCGCACCTCCTCAGTTCTCCTACTGCAAACAGTAAATCTCTTGCTGGGGAACCTCTGCCGCTGATATATGTACTGAAGCGAGAGGCACAGCACCGCACTTCTACACTAAATGGGCGCCCCGGCATCCGCTATATTCCCAGTTCATGGATTTAACAAAATAAAAATACACTAAGTGGCAGTGCATAAAAAAATGGTTTTTCAGTGTGAAAAGCTTAATCGGGGGGTAAGCCATTCGGGAGCGGTGGCTTCATTATTTAGACAGTTTTCCTTTAAAGTAGGCCATTGACGCAGCCATACCTCTAGTTGAGTGGCCATGAACAACACCAGGAAGTTTCTTCCCATACTTCTGTAACAAAAAATAATACAGTTAGCCAACCATTTGGACAGGCGCTGTTTGGAAACAGGTATGCCCTCCTACCCAGGGGCAAAGGACACAAACGGTTGAGAGGACTTCTTACAGTCTCATACAATGAGTATAACAGAATTCTACTAACATCAAGCGTGTGGAGCAATGCTTCCCCTGGATTGGCATGCTCTGGATAATAAACAGGCAGGTGGATGGCTTGATTTAAGGTAAACTCAGATACCACCTTAGGAAGAAACTTAGGGTTTGTACACAGACACACCTGTCTTTATGAAAAAATAAATAAGGTGGCTCATGCATCAGAGCCTGAAGCCCAGAAATCTTTTGATCAGAATTAACAACAACTAAAAATAATGCTTTCCACGACAGAAAGCATAGCTTGCAGGTCATGGCAGGCTCAAAAGGAGCCAAAGTCAGTTTCTCCAACACAAAATTCAAGTCCCATGGGGGGACTGGACTGCAAATAGGAGGCTTCAGGTGAAAAACTCTTCTAAAAAAGGTTCAGGACACTTCAAGTTGTGCCATTGTACAGCCCTTAACAGGCACATGGAAGGCTGAAATGGCTGGCAGGTGCACCTTATTGGGAAGTATGATAGGCCAGAGTCCAAAAGGGTCAGTAAGTACTCCAAGACCTGACTCACCTTACAGGAGAACAGGTTCAAGTGATGGAAGGCTGCCCACAGAGCAAAGCGTTTCCACTTCACGGAGTAGGTGGCCCTGGTGGAGGGTTTCCTAGTGGCCACCAGTATAGCAGCCACGTTATAAGACACTCCAAACCTTGCAATGGCTATGTTTTTAGGATCCAGGGATGAAGGTGAAGTGGCATGAAGTCTGGATGGATCACAGTGCCCTGTTACTGGGACAGCAAGCCTGTGCACAGTGGCCTGGGCACTGGAGGTTCCACCACCAGCTATTGTAGTAAGGGGAACCAGATCTGATGAGGCCAGAAGGGGGCAATGAGGATCAAGCTAGCCCCTTTCTTTTCAAAATTGATCAGTACCCTCTGTACTAAAGGGAAGGGAGGAAAGGTATAGAGGATCCTTCATTTTAAAAAGAGGGACAATGCATCTCACAAGAAAACTCCAGGCCCTGGAATGAATGAGCGAAAATGTGGCAGTTTTGTGTTGAGTGGGGATGCAAAAAGATCCAACTCTGGATGACCCCACCTGTTGAACAGGTCTTCTACGACCGAAGTCAGCAGCTCCCACTCGTGCATCCAAGACTGAGCTGAGTCTGTCTGCCAGGACATTTTGGTTGCTTGGAACATGGATGGCTCACAGTTCTAGGCCATGTTTTAGAGTCCAGTACTATACCCCTCATCGCTTCCCAGCACAGGGGGTGTGAATGGGTCCCTCCTTGCCTGCTGATGTAGTGGACTACATTGATATTGTTGGTTTGCACAAACAGATGTCCTAGGGACAGATGAGTCTGAGAGGCTTGCATAGCATACAGGATGGCTCTCATCTCTAGGACACTGATGTGGAGGCCAGTCTCCACTCTGGACCATGTCATTTGTGTCTGGTGAGACCCCAGATGGGCTCCCTAGTGCAGCCCTGAGGCATCTATGGTGAGAATCTGCTGAGGGGAAGGAATAAGGAAGGAAACCCCTCTCAAGAGGTTGCTGGGTTCCATCCACCAGAGCAGTTTCTTCTTGACGGGAGGAGAAGAGACCAAGACTAGCTGGTCAAGGTTGTCGGTGCGCTGATCTCACTGGACCCTCAGTGTCCACTGGGGGATCCTCATGCGCAGCCTGGCAAGGGGGACCGTAACAATGGCTGCAGTCATGAGGCCCAAGAGACTGAGGAAGGTTCTGGCTGTCACATATCTGTTGTGATACCGAAACTGGGCCCGAGCCATCTGGCAGTCCACCCTGTCCTGGGGCAGGAAAGCCATAACCTGGGCTGTGTGCAGTGCTGCCCCTATGTACTGAAGCTGCTGACAAGGGGTCAGGACTGACTTGGGTAGGTTGACAGTGATCCCCAGGGCCTGGAACAAGTATCCAGTATGAGACAGGGACTGGAGGAGGAGCTCCCCTGGACTGCACCCTGAGCAACCAGTCGTCCAGGTAAGGGAAGCCACAGAGTCCCTCTCTCCTGAGGACTGCTGCCACCACTGCCAAACATTTGGTAAAGACCCTGGGTGCCAAGGATAAGCCAAAGGGCAAAGCTCGGAACTGACAGTACTCCCCCTGGAAGTGGAATCTGAGATACTGCCTGGGGAGGGCACACATCTTGATATGCAGAAAGTCATCCTGTATACTGAGAGAGCATATCCAACATCCCTGGCCCTGCAGTGTCACCATATTGAACTTTGTACTGAATGTAAGAATTTAGGACCCTTAAATCCAGAATGGGATGCAAATCCTCTGTGCACTTGGGGATCAGGAAGAAGTAGGAATAAAACCCTTTGCTTCTTTGAGACTCTGGAACTGGCTCTATGGCCCATTTGTGCAACAACACCTGAATCTCCCATCGAAGCACTAGGATGTGGTTGGGGTGGGTAAAAGGACTGCATCAGAAGGTTCTCTGGGGGCCTCTCCAGATGTTCTAGAGAGTGACCTAACTATCAGCTGGAGGATCCAGGCATCTGAGGTGATCTCCCGCCACCTGTCAAAGTGGAGTGAGGACCAACCCCCTACCACTGTCTCTTGCGGAGCAGGAGGGAGAGGGTCGAGCAAAGAGTTATGCTGAAGAGGCCCCTGTGGCAGGGACTGCACCACCACCTCAGGGAGCCCTTCCTGTGGTGGAGGTGGGGGGAGGTAGTGCAGCAACTGTGCTACACTTACTAGGAGGTCTAGTGCCCTGCTTGACCTTGTGGGAAGCATGACAAAATGGTGTCCTGTGGTGGCCACTCTTCAGCTGAGTGTGGTACACTGAATGGACTGAGTGTCCAGCCAGAGGCCTGCAGGTTCGAGAGTATGTCCTGCACATTCACACTGAAAAGTTTATAACCTCTAAAGGGGGCATTTAGGATGGTCTGTTGTACATCCCAGGCAAATCCTGACACCCTAAGCCATGAGTGGCGCCGGAGGAAGATGCCAACAGCAGCGACCTTGGCAGAGGTGTCAGCGGCATTGTTGGTGGACCACAGAAGGTGCTTACCCACATCTGACCCCGACTGAATGGCTTGGAGAAGAGCACGTCTCTGGGGGTCCTCTGGAAGGGATTGGGCAGCTGCCTGGGCCAGTCTCCAGAGTTGATTCTGGAACTTCACCATGTGGGAAATGTAATTAAGGATGCAGATGGTAAGGGTGGCAGAAGCAAACACCAGTTTACCCATCAGGTCCAGCCTTTTGGACTCCTTGTCCAGGGGAAGTGAGCTAAGGTGCTTAGGCTGTTTAGATCTGTCAGACTCCCAGGTCACCCCTGAAAACAGGTACTTGTGCCTAGTGGGCCCTACCTGGTTATCAAAGCCTAAAATAAAAAATATGCAGCATTTATTACCACAGGGTGAGCTTGTGGTTATTCAGCAAAATAGGGCTTTCCCACAGGGGCCTAACATAGCTTGTCCACCTACCTGGTCATGGCTGGGACCAAATTGGGCCTATACCAGACAACCATTATGGCATCCTCAAAGGGCTCCATCAGAGGAGGGATGATGAGGGAAGGAGAGTCTGGCAGTTCCAGATAATGGGTCAGACGTCTCCTAGCAGGGTCCTGCTCTTCAGCGTCGAACCCCATGGCCGCCTGAAGCTGCCTCATGATGTCAATAAAAGAGAGGTCTTGGAGTGGGGGGGAGACTGGGGAGTGTAAGTGCCCATGTTCTTGCCCCCCCCCGGAGGAGACTGTAGAGTGAGAAGGGCTTGAAGCTCCATCCTCTTCATAGCTCCCACCACCATCCTCATCTGGGGGGATGAGGTCGAAGTGGTACTCATCCTCCTCCCCATGTTCAGGGATAGGCCCCGACGGTGTTGAAGCATGGGGCCGAGGAGTATGTGGCGCTATAGAGGGCTGAGGCACCGTAGGGCCCTGTGGTGTCAGCCTGGGAAGGGGAGTCATGCGGCGCATGAACTCCCACAAAGAAAACCACACAGCCTGCAGGTCAATGACAGGCTGCATGGGAGCAGTGGGTGGTGCCATCAGAGGAGGCTGAGGTGCCAGAGACATTAGTGGGGCTGGAGAGGGCACTGGTGCGGGCTGAGGTCCCAGAATCGGCCCTGCAGCCTGAGAGGTCTATAAACACTGAAAATTCAAGGCACTCACCACCACAAATGATACTGACACCGACATTAGATATAGGAGGTCTGCATGGAAAGACCTGGGGACGATGCCATGGCTGGAGGCGACGTGGAAGGGAACCTAGATCTCCTGGCCACAGAGAAAGACGTTAAAGGCAGCACCAGGGGATTGAGCTGAGTCCCCGTTGATGCTGTACCGATCCCGACCATGGCTAGGTCGGTGGAGCACCCTAACTTGAGGGGCCTGTGCAGAACAGAGGCCAGAAGAAAAGGGGATGAAAGATCAGCAGGGCCAAGGAAAGGCCCGATGCCGAAGAGTCTGCTCCTGTCAGGGTAAGACTGGCGGGGTGCTGCCATAGGTAGCCCTGAGGAAGTTAGGGTATGGGTGGCAGAGGCGGCCATCACCGAAATGGAGGATGACACCGGCATGGTCGCCAACTAAAGCAGGGACTGTGAGAGAGCCATGGGGGACTTGTCCTTGGTCCAGTCCCAGTGTTTCTGCATCCTGGCCGATTTGTTCTGGGCTTTGGAGGAAGGGGAGCCCAAGGATGGGGCCAGAGACGAGGAGGAGCTCCTGGGCTACAGCTCCTTCTCCATGCAGGCCAATTTCTGCTCAGGCAGGAAGTTCAGGGGAGCCTTCTCCATGTGGCCTGGTTAAAGCCGCAGCAGATGCCACAGACCTGTACATCGTGGTCTGGGCCTAAGCAGCGGACACAGGCATCATGATTGTCCTTGCCGAGAATCTTCTTCCCACAGGTGCAAAGACAAAAATGCTTCTCCGGATCTGCTGCTTTCAGCATAAAAAAGGCAAGAACTAGGGAGAGAAAACAAAACAAAACAAAAAAATCAGATCAAGGTAAGTAAAGATGCATGCAGTCAACTGAAGTGGCGGTAGTTCTGTAGGGGTCTGACGTGTGCTGGTCGATCGCAGGAAAACGGAGGAAGTGAGGGCCGCCTACATTTATACAGGAGGTACGACATTAGCAAGTGATGTCACCGTGGGCAGCCCCCTGGTAGACTGCTAGCTAGAAAAGTTTCTGTGTGGTCCTAGTGCCAAGTGGCTAAATTCTATAGGTGTGGCCTGCTGCAAAAGATACTTCAGGCAGATCTCACAAGCCTTAACATCGTGGGCCTCTCTGAGACAGCACACACACAGATGTCGTGATCACTGCTGGAGTAGATTTTTCCACTGCTCTCGCAGTAATGAATGAGTTTAGCAGGGTCTTTTGTTGACATACATGATGACAGCAATCACTTTAAAAAAAGTGATAGCTATTTGGGTGAGAAAAATAACATTTTAAAGGATTACCAGTGAACTGTAGCAGCAGCATCTCCATGGAGTCCAGTGAGTAAGGTCAATGGCAGGAAAACTGAGGAGGGAGGGGGCCACCCAGATTTATATATGGAGGACGTCGACATCCGATGTCGTCGTGAACAGTCCCTGGCAGACTGCTTGCAAAAAGTTTCCGTGTGGTCCTAGTGCCTGGCGGATATAGTACTATGGGTGTGATCTGAAGAAATTTTGAGATATCCTCGAAGAAGATCACTAATAAGCACCCAGACTAACTCCCAATGGACACTTCCCTTCCTGCACAACACTTATCATTTATGGAATGGTTTCCATATGCCAGTGGAGCCCTTTGTTTACTTGTTATGTATACTCAAAAAGGTTAGCATCTCTTACATTTTGTATGTGTGCACATGAGAAGCTACAGATTTCTACAAGTAGTAATTACTACCACAACCAAGGATAACACCCACAACTCACAAGTGGCAAATCCATGAGTGTGTTTGAAGGTATCATTGTTTTATTTATTTTGTTGACATTTTCATCCAGCAGGAGGAAGGAATGCACCACTAGATACAATATCTCATTTGTGTGGGGGCCCCTTGGTACAGCAGGTCACAGAAAGTGTTATGCTTATAGCTAGGGCCCCTAATGTTCTGCAGTACTTTGTCCCGATTTCTGCAGCAGGACTGCTAGGTTTCTACGGCAGCATCTTTCTGATTTCTGTGGCACGATTGATTAATTTCTGTGGCAGAATGCAATCCTGTCATCGGCTAAAACATGATGTGATGTCATCGATGACATCACATGTCGAGTATAGAGGGGCTTCAGGGTAAATGAGCTGGAGAAGGGAGCCAGGCATTATGGGAAAAACTGTAGATCTGAATGAAAATTCACCAAGAATAATGAATTCTGCGGCAGTACTATATATATATATATATATATATATATATATATACACACACACACACACACACACACACACACACACGCACACGCACACATATACATATATATTCTGCAGCATGGTGCAAATTCTGCAGAAAATTCTATGGCCGTGGAAATGCAGAATTCAGGGGGCCTTGCTCACAGTGCAATATAACAGGATACAACAGGGCTACTTCTAAAAGGATACACACATGCAAGTTACTAACGGTACAAGAAAGTTTATGACAATGACAGAGGACAACTACTCATACAGCAGATAAGATGATGACAGTCACATGTCCTGAAGGTTGTGCCTTTATATACACAGACACTTGTAACAGTGAAAGAAAGGAGGGTACTAACATTCTGTACAAATCAGTAAATACTGGTGGGCTAGCCAAGAAGAGAGGGGTGAACAACAGATATGCAACAGGTGATATTCATGTCAGCTCCCACCTCTGCCTCACAACTGTCTCCTGGTGAGCAAGGGTTGCTGGGTATGTCTATGCTGACAGGTTAATTTAGGGGAAGAGGAAATAATGGTGATGGTGTCGGGGTGATGCGCTGACTCATCCTTTCATCGTGGGTGAGTAACCAAGAGGTACAAAAACAGCACCCTGTGACAGAGGAAGTCTACATCTTCACCAACATCCAGATTGGTCTATAGCAACCACATGCATGCCCATAGCTGGAGTCACCCCCACAGGGACCGGATGGTATGGAATGTGTGATGTTGGCTGGACCACAAAGTTACCCAGTCCCCCATCTCTTTTGTCTCCTCCAAATACCATAAATACCTATCTATCTTAGTTGCCCTTGGGTTCTAGAACATTCAGTTGTTCCGTGGAGGTCCAGTGGTTGAGAGGGTGTAACTATGCACAAAGCCTTCCTCCATGGTTGGAACACATTGGTGGTCTTGTGCCTGCATTACATAAAGCCAGCCTAAGCAGACAAATCATAGCCCATCAAGTTTGCCTTCTACCTAAGCAACTCATGCTACCAGAATAAAAATTGATTATGAATTGCCCATACAGAGCCATTTTTTTCATGAAGGGTTCCTTCCCCAACATTTGCCTCTCTACTTTCCACAACTGCACCCTCCCAGCCAGATACAGCAGCACAGCTACATCCGTGGTGCAGGGCCAGAAAGCAGCACTGGCATTCATTTATACAGTCATCGTTGTTTCTCCCCTCCCCCCCCCCGACTCTCCACTGCCCTGCTACGTCCGCTTGGTGCCATGACAATGTCCTGGAGGAAAAAGTGGAACTCCATGGTCCATCACAGGGGTCAGTGCAGTAGTGGCACACTGTGGCTCCAAGCACACACCACAGGGGTCACTACAGTAGTGGCACGCTGTGGCGCCAAACACACAACAGGGGTCAGTGGAGTAGTGGCAAGCCGTAGCTCCAAGCACACCACAGAGGCCACTGCAGTAGTGGCACTCTGTGGCTCCAAGCACATCACAGGGGTCACTACAGCAGTGGCAAGCTGTAGCTCTAAGTACAACACAGGATCACTGCAGTAGTGGCATGCTGTGGCTCCAAGCACACCACAGTGGTCACTGCAGTTGAGACAAGCTGTGGCTCCAAGGACACCACAGGGGTTAATGCAGTAGTGGCAAACTGTAGCTCCAAGCAAACACCAAAGGGGTCACTGCAGTAGTGGCACGCTGTAGCTTCAAGCACACCACAGGGGTCACTGCAGTAGTGGCAAGCTGTGGTTCCAAGCACACCACAGGGGTCACTGCAGTAGTGGCACACTGTGGCTCCAAGCACTTCACAGGGGTCACTGTAGTAGTGGCACATTATAGCTCCAAACACACCACAGGGATCACTGTAGTAGTGGCACACTGTGGCTACAAACACACCACAGGGATCACTGTAGTAGTGGCAAGCTATGGCTCCAAGCACACCACAGGAGTCGCTGTAGTAGTGGCATGCTGTAGCTCCAAGCACACACCACAGGGGTCACTGCAGTAGTAGCATGCTGCAGCTCCAAGCACACCACAGGGGTCAATGCAGCAGTGGCATGCTGTGGCTCCACACACACCACAGGGGTCTCTGCAGTAGTGGCATGCTGTGGCTCCATGCACACCACAGGGGTCAATGCAGCAGTGGCACACTGTGGCTCCATGCACACCACAGGGGGTCACTGCAGTAGTGGCATGCTGTGGCTCCAAGCATCCCACAGGGGTCACTGCAGTTCCAAGTGCACACCACAGGAGTCACTACAGTAGTGGGAAGCTGTGACTCCAACCACACCACAAGGGTCACTGCAGTAGTGGCACGCTGTGGCTCCAAGCACACCACAGGGGGGTCACTGCAGTAGTGGCAAGCTTTGGCTCCAAACACACACAGGTTGTTGCAGTACTGCCACTCTGTGGTTCTTTGTACACCACAAAAGTTGCTGCAGTAGTGGCACACTGTCGCTCCAAACACACAAGGGTTGCTGCAGTAGTGGCACATTGTGGCTCCAAACACACAAGAGTTGCTGCAGTAGTGGCACACTGTGGCTCCAAACACACAAGGGTTGCTGCAGCAGTGGCATGCCATGACTACAAACACACAAGGGTTGCTGCAGTAGTGGCACATTGTGACTTCAAGCACACCGCACTACTACTGAGCTGTCTGGATGGCCCTTACATGGGCCATGTTATATGAGTAAAACACCTATTTGTGATCCCATTACTATAGACACAAGTCTGCTTTACTGAAGAAATGACCAGACAATCCTCTGTTTAGTCAAGAGGAAGCACGTTGTGTAATGCTGTTTATCAAAAGTTTTGTAAGGTTTCCAGATGGCACTGAGGAAAAAATGACTGAATTCATCTCATCATAATAAGATACGCAGTCAGAAATTTCAAAACTTGTAACAGGGCACATCTATTATTCCTGGGTATATACGTATTTCAAAGATGATACATTAAAATGTATTAAGGCTTTCCTGCACCATACACAAAACAGAGGAACCTGAAAGTAATAAAAGGGCTACTCACTCATTATGTAAAGAGAGAGGGTTATTCCTGCCAGGCAAAATCCTTCAAAAAACCTCAGCGTGCTGAACATCGTCACGTTCACCGACAGGGCCACAGTCAACCCAAAAACCAGTATGAAAATGACTGAAACTAGCAGCACAGGCCGACGTCCAACCCTGAGATCAAGAAGAAGACAAAACAATTAAATAAAAACAGAGAAAAGTCAACTATTTGCAGAAAGGCTTTTTAATGGCTGGTCATGGTAACAGCAGTGGACTCTATACAGCTGAAAGGGACTGCACAGCTGCCTCCTCTTACTTATGAACATATCAAGAAGAATTCTGCATTTTACTATTTTTTCATCACAAAATACATTACCGGGGACAGTGATTATGAGTGACATTGCCCTAAACTCCAACCTGCAAAGACCCTATCTCATGGACATACCCAAGAAAGTAATGAAGTACAGTTTGTCATTTAGTGTCTAACCTCTTTCTGAAACAGGACACGCTGAACTGAAATGGATGTTGTGGTTCTAGGATCTAAACTTCTGTTGGGAAGTTATGTAGCAAAACTCAATTACATACATGAGCCAAAGCTTTTTTTTTTTTAAACCAGGAAAGGAAGGCTGGGCTACACAATACTTTCTATATTCAGCCATGTGTGTGTGTGTGTGTGTGTGTGTGGGGGGGGGGATACAGATGCAAATCAACTAGAATTGAATCCGATAAAGCTGTTTTGGTGGAATTTTAGTGAAATTTGGAAACTTGGCCAGGACACGCTGGAATTCCCCTACTCTTCTCACAGTTTGGTCAGGATTTCCTCCAGCTGATGGAATTACTGGGCCTAGCACAAGTAGTTACTTCTGCATCCCACCGACACAGACATGCCTTGGACTTGTCTCCTCACTGGGGATCAAGATCAACACCCTTAAGACCGATATGGTCAGCTTGTCGGATCACTGCACATTGACGTTCTGATTCAGGGCCCCCCTCATAGTCCACCCCCAGTGGAGAAGGTTCACTACCACCCTTTGAAAGACTACAGGTAAAAATGGATCTCTTGCATGTGATGGCAGCCTCAGCCTTCGATTCAGTCGCACCAGTACGTATACGACCCCAGCCTTCTTGTCTGACCTCCCTGTGGTTTGACAGGGAGCTCTGGGAACTGAAGTCTTGGGGTCAGAGGTTGGCACGTTATTGAAGGAGATCTGGGAATGATGAGGAGAAACTGGTTTTGAGGAACTCACTATGGTGAGTACCACAGGACAGTTGCTCATAAGAAGCTAAATTTTCTGTTTCGGGAGAAACTGGCCAGTTCAGCTCTTCCAGACTGTGGACAAGCTACTCCATCCTACCTGTCTACAGCAGGTGACAGCCAACTCATTTGCTATGTACCAAGAGTTTGCTTAGTTCTTCTCTCACAGGGTGTCTTCTATTTAAGCCAGGATTATCACCAGTGGGTTCTTGCAACCCAGAAGAGTCAAGCAGACTGTGAACAGGTGCTCCGCCCCAAATCTGGGGAGAGTTTAGGTCAGTTTCTGTGGAAGAGGTTTGTGGCATGATCTTGGAGTTGCGATCCACTTTTTGTGAACTGGACACAGGCACAACATGCCCTCTATTAAGCTGTATGGGATAACTGGGGCCAGTGTTCGCCAAGACAGTCCAGTGTCCTCTCTCAGAGGGGGCCTTTCCAAGTGCATTAAAAGATGCACCAGTGAGTCCTTCTCTAAAGAAAGCATCTTTGGACCTGGATCCCTTGGTGAATTATAGACCTGTCTCTAACCTCCCCTTTCTGGGAAAGGTTAATAAGAAGATGGTGGCATTGCAACTTGAAGTGCACTTCACGGCATTTGACATCTATGAGCCTCTCCAGTCAGGATTTAGGTCTAGGCACAGTACGGAAACCGCACTGGTCAGGCTGCATAATGACCTTCCCAGGGCAAGAGACGGAGGAGAATGGTCAGTTGTTGAACTACCTTAGGGAGTTTTGTGGACACGTTGGCATGGTCATTTGCTAGTTTGAATCCTTCCTCAGAGACAGGATTCAGAGTATGGTGGTGGGGAATCTCTCATTGCCAAAGCCCCTGTTCTGTGGTTACCCCAGGGGTCGGTCCTCTCAACCTATGTTGTTCGCAGTGTACATTCTATCCCTGGGAGGGATCATTATACGGTACAAGCTAGGTTTGCATTACTATGCAGACAATACCCAGCTGCATCTGTCATTTGTGTCTGGGATGCCTGATGCTGTTGCAGTACTCAGTTTGTGTCTGGCTGAGATTCAGGACTGGATGTCATCCAGCTGACTAAGGCTCAGCTCAGATAAATACAGAGGTATTAGTGATGGAGTCTGGCTGGAGGTGAGGTGCAGATGTTGCGAAGCAGATGACAAGCCTTGTGCCTGGTACCTCCAGGTTGCTGGCCTCCACTAAGGTAAAGAATTGTGGGGTCATTCTGGATGAGAGGCTGACAGGTGAGGCTCAAGTGTCAGCAGTAGCCTGGAGTGGCTTCTACCATCTCAGGAACAAGACCTGCCATAACTGGTACATTCTTCACTTGTAACTTTCAGACTTGACTACTGTTGCACTCTATATCTCAGAGTTAGTGAATGTGTCCTACTATGCCTGCAGCTGGTGCTGAACGCAGCAGCCAAGTTACTGACAGGTTTAACTAGGTCCTGTGATGTGACCCTGGTCCAGCATGAACTGCACTGGCTGCCTGTGAAGTGGTGTATCACCTTCAAGGTCAGTTTGCTAACCTATGAAGCCCTATATGGACTGAGCCCTTGTTACCTGAAAGCCCTCCTGACTCCTTACCATACCTCCCATCCCTTCTGCTTCTCCAAGGTGGGCCTCCTGGATGTTCAGGAAGTCATCTGGCGATCAAGCTTCTGAGGTAGGTGACCCAGCCCTGTGGAACACACTTCCAAGATCTGTAAGGGAGGCATTTAAAAGGGGCATGAATACCTTTGCATTTGAGGAAGCCTTTGGTACTACCTAGTAGCCTCTTGGAACTGGATGCCACCTGCTTTTACTGTTTTTACTGTGATTTTTAGAAATACCTAGTATGTATTAAGTTAATTATTTATGCTGTTTTAAAATTACACTGTGTCGTTTGGTTTAAGTTGCTGTGAATTTCTGCGTGACGTGCTGAGCCCCAGGGCATGGGTGCTGTATAAATAAACTACTACGTCTTCTTGAGAAGTGCCATGTGATCTTTACTGTCCCCCTGAACAACCACCAGAAAACGCAGGCAAGACCTAAGTTTAACATCTTATCTGAAAGAGCTCACAAGTTCCCTACTCCTCTAAAAACTGAGAAAGAATGTGTTTATTCTAAGACAGAACAGCCACTAGTATCTTCTGACCATTTCAAACAATAATATTTTATGGTATTTTATAATGCTTGAAACTGTATTTCGAAAGCTGTAGCATTAAGGTGTAGAAAGTTAAATGAAAGCTTTAAATTCGATCAACATGACTAGATCCAAACAATACAGTTCTCCTGTAACACTACATGTCAACATAATACGTTGTTAAAAAACAGGACTTTAAAAACTTAGTGAACCATTTTATGTTTTTATGTAATGACATACAGTATGGTAGCTGATGCAATATCTTACATCTCTGACTCCAAGCTTTCATTTAAAAATAAAATATGTTTCTATCCCTAATGGTTCCAAAGTTATCCAATTTTAAAGAAATAATCCTTCTTAGAAATATCTAATTTTGGAATCATTGGGGCTAGAAGCCTAATTTGTTTTTATGTAAAACTTTGGAATCCAGCCACTAAGAATTAGCTCTGTCGATACTATTTATATGTGTCAGTACTATAAATTACATGACAGTTTAAAAAAATTGTTTTATAAAAACATATACCTTTTCACTTATATTATAAAAAATATGTATTTGTATTTACTTTTCTGAATTTTGGTATTATAACACATTACCTAATTGAAAACTGTATAATTTACAACTTAATTTTCATTCATCTTTTGTCCTTAATCACTTTGCAATCATTTCACTCTCCTCTCTAGCAGTACTTCATTTTCTTAGGTTTTGCAGGCTTCACCTGTAAAAGTATCTGAAGATAATAAATACTGTAGCTTCACTTGTTACGATCACAAGTGGAAAGTGTTTGGTAGTCTCAGTTCTGTTCCTCATCGACAACAGCGCAATCACAAAACCTCTGTACACTGCTTGGCATATGCAGCAACCTTTGTAGTGGCCTGGGCTAGCATGGAGATTACTTAATCCTCTACAAAAGCAGTCTCCTTCAGATCTATATTGTAATGCATTAACTGACCAGTGCATACACTCACAGTACTTGACCTCTGGAGGAAAAAAAGATTACTCCAGCTACTAGTAACTTTACTTCACAATTCTCTGTAAACATTACATTCATCAGTCATCATATTAGGGGCTAAAACCACCAAATGAGAGATCAGAGGGCCAATTAGCACTTTAAAACGTGGTAAAGCAAGTGGGTGGCCAAATATTATAAGGAGCTAGGGGACACTCTGATGGAGCCATTGAATGATATGCTGGAGGCAGCGGTGGGGGTGTAGGGGGAGGCATGCCATGCTTTGTGCTATATGGCATCAATGTGTGCTGCCCAAATATGGGAGGGATACCTTGAAGCGTGCATCCTACCAGCTCGTATCTCTCCTAAATTGTAACCTTAAACTTTTGGTGGGGTGCCTTGAGTAGTTACTCCCAGAAATAGTGAACCAGGATCAAAATGGAGTTGTGCAAGGCAGCTTGTCCTACCACAATATGCGTCAACGTTTCAATGTGGTGTATTAAGGCTTCTGGCACCCAAGTACAACCCTTGTGCTGTCGATGAGTACCAAGAATGCTTTTGATCACGCAGAATGGGAATAACTATTCAAGGTTCTAGGGAGATTTGGGCTGGGGGACACATACATAGGCCTTGTCAAACTGCTTTTTCAGGAACCAAAGGCTCATATTTTGGCAAATAGGGGATGTCAGAGGAGTCTTGACTATACAGAGGCACAAAGCCTCTCCCCAACTGTTTGCTTTAGCTCTGGGGCCTTTCATGATTAAAATCAGAGGCACTGATGATATCAAGGGTATTACTGGAGTCTCTGGGAGGCAAGATAAAACTGCATTGTATCCTGACTATTTGCTTTTGTTTGTGACTGAGTCGGTCACCATGGTGCCTGTTCTGCTGAGGGCAGTGGAGGACTTTGCCTCTTTTTGGGGGGTACCAACTCAACCTCCATAAATCTGAGCTGACAGGCCTACGACAAGAGCAGGATGGGTGGATGGGAGCTAACTGGGGGTTTATAGTAGTGGGAGGTGCCTCACCTACCTTGGTATCAGGGTGGGTTGTGATATTGGAGGATTGTACTCCTTGAATTATAAGCCACTGTTTAATACAATCCTCATGGAGCTAGAGAGATGGACAGCACTCCCTCTATATATTGGATTAGTAGCATTAACCTTCTTAAAATTAATGTCCTACCACGCATTCTGTATGTCACGCAAATGTTGTCCAAGAGCTCCAAAAAAGCTGACAAAGAAGTTGGAGTGGGGGTTAACTAATTTTATGTGGAAGAACAAGACCCAAAATGCACCTCCGGAGACTTAAAGAGTGGAGTGACTTATATTTCCCAGAACTGAAGGAGTACCACCTGATTATTCAATACAGGTACATCCAAGAATGGGTAAACAGGGGGGTGGGTGCCTAGTTGGCTGGACCTTGAGGAAGAATCATCACCGAGAAGTATATCTGTCTACTTGGCACCAGATGGGAAACGGGCACATGGAAAAAGTGGAGGTCTCAACCATATGGCCCAAATGACCTCGGAAGTTTGGGGAGAAATGAGACTTTGCAGGAAGGCAGGGGATGACCAAACTTTGCTGGTGCCAGTGGCAGGTGACCAAGAATTCCACCCTGGCCTACAGGATAGGGATTAAGGAAAAGGAATATGTTGTGTATATGAGGCATCGAAGGAAGGCAGGGAATGACAAAACTTTGCTGGTGCCAACCAAGTGGAGGCAGTGCAGAGAAGGGCTGCCAAAAATATCCAGGGCATGAATCAGAAAGTCTATGAGGACAGGGTCAGTGAGCTAAACATGTACTCACTGGAGGTAAAAAGGGAGGGAGGGGGGACATGATAGAGACATTCAAATATGTCAAAAGGATTAATAATGGAAGGGAGGGCAGCTTTCTGAGGAAAAAGAAGAGCACAAGGGGTCATGCAATGAGGCTGGAAGGGGGAGGCTCAGAGGCAACATGAGGAAGTACTTCTTCACAGAAAGAGTGGTTGAACCATGGAACAGGCTGCCAGAGGAAGTGGTAGGTGCAGACACAGTGAATGCATTCAAACATGCATGGGGTAGGCATAGGGGATTAGTGAGGATAGGGCATTGGGGAAATACGAACACCAGTCTGACAGGACTGATACTAAGGAAGTGGGAGTTAATCGTAACAGTTGGTCCTTTTCTGCCGACAACTACTATACAACTATATGTATGGGATGTGTACACCATGGACAGTGTTCGCTCCTTTGTGGAGGTATGGTGTAGAACTGGGGAAGCCCATTATGGAAGAAAGTTGGGGCAGTGTTCTTAAGCTTCATATGGGGCCACTCCTGTGTAATACATATAATGAATCTTAATGCAAATTTATAAACAGGCTGTTCTGTCTTCCCAGTGTAGTGCAAAGATTTAACTCTACTATTTTCCCTATGTGTGGCAGGTGTGGGACTGCTCGTGGCAAGTACCTCTACTACTTTTGGGAATGCCCTATGCTGAGAGTCCATTTTGGGCTACAGCGGCAAAACAGCTCACACATATATTTGGTTGACCTGCTTCATGCACCCCGGTGTCACTGCTATTTGTAGTGGAGGATATCTGGAGGTGGGGGGCACAGCTGTAACCCAGAAGAGCTCCTACTGGTGTTAGCCTGCCAGTGTATTCTGAATACCTGGGTATCATGAGTGACCCCTTCACTTCCTCAATGGAAGTCCCGGACGCTCCAGGCACTAGCACTTAAGCAACTGACATATGTATTGAAGAGACACTGTCAACCACCTTTGGCCTCAAAGTGTCCCTAGTTTGAAATAAGGGTTATTATTGCTCACATTCTTTAGAGACTGCTGATGTAACCAGTAGTTGGATTCTGGCTCTTTTTTTCTATTAAAAATTGAAAAACAGACTGCCCACCATACTGGTGTTAGCACACAAAAACAAGAGGGCTGACTTTGGGAAAATGGGAGTGCCTCAGAAAAGCACTAGTAAACGAGCAAGAAGGAGGGGTGGCGGAACAATGGGGAAAAATCAAAACAGCCATCACAGAGGCAACAAGCCTCTGTGTGAACCAAATTAACAAAGCAAAACGAAGGAAAAAAAACAAAACACTATAGTTCTCGAAAGAGGTGGCAGGAAAGGTTAAGGAGAAAAAGGTAGTATTCAGGAAGTACAAGGAAACACAGAAGGAGCAGGACAGAGAAGTGTACCAGTTAAAAGCAGAAGGAAGCGGGGAAGGCAGTCAGAATAGCAAAAGCCCAAACTGAGGAAAAGATGGCCAACTTAGTTAAGAAGGGGGATAAAACCTTTTATAGGTACATTAAGGAGCAAGTAAGGAGATTACTGAGAAATATAGGAACTTCTTGTCTCAGAACAGGAAGATCAGGAGCTAAAAGGGCATAGAGGCAGTAAGTAAGTAGGGGAAGAAAAAAAAAAAAGAAAATAAACAGAGGAAAGAGTAAGTATTCCAAACAACAATTAGGGGGCCAGAAAAAAGACATGATGGGAGTGGTGCAGTGCAGTGGCTATGGAGCAGCAGTCTTCCGGGAGACGTTCTGGAGGATGCAGTGTTGTCCCATCTGCAGACACCTCTCTGGGCTGTGGAAGGAGGTTGCTCATCTCCAGGCTGAGTTGGCCAGGATTTGTGGGACTTCCTCTCCCACCCAGGGACCACCAGGGTCACTGCCGTTGCCTCAGAGGTTGCCAAGAAAAAGGAATGGCTGGACCACAGTGAGCTCAGGGAGGGTGAGGGTGGTGGAACAGAGGCGCATCCCTCCAGCTGTACCTCTCCACAATTTCTATGCCATTCTGGAAAAATGTGGTACCTCTATGGAGGCATCCACAGTGGAGACCAAGGAAGATGCTGGGAACCTCCACAAAGGAGACCCACAGGAGGGTGGCATGGGACCCCACAGGGGAAGGAAACAACTCCTGGTGGGGGACTCCACTGTTAGGAAGGTAGAACTGGGAGAGGAAAGGGAGAGGGGGGTAAGGTGCCTGCCTGGCGTCATGGCTTGGAGAGACAGGGAGCGAATCCTCAGGAGCAGCTGCACAGGGGAGGGAGCTGGATGTCATTGTCCACCTAGGGACAAATGTCCTGGCTAAGAAAGGGATCAGAGCAGTGCAAGAAGCGTTTGTGGAGATGGAGAGGGACCTCATACAGATAGCACACACGGTAACCTTCTTGGAGGTGCTGCCTGCCTATGGCACGGATGAGGCTAGGATGTTCCACACCATGGGATTCAATCAGTGGTTGAAAAACTGATGCAGAGCTCAGGGATTTGGCTTCACTGGGGACTAGGGGTCCACCTGGATGGATGCAGACCTATACTGGTGTGATGGTCTGCATCTGTCCAGAAGGGGAACCAGGATAATAGGTGATAGGTTTAAATACTTCATTGGCAAGCATTTAAACTAGCCAAAGGGGGAGGCACTGGAAATGAGCAGGGAAATCCTAGCCCCCCCCCAAAAAAAAAAAAATCAGGGTACTAAGTGAGGTAGACACTAACATAGAGATGTCAATAAGGAGAAGCGCAAGGGTAAATGGAGAAAGTGACAAACGTAATAAGGACAGAGATGGGGCAAAAAGGGGTAAGGCCATCAAGAAATGGAGGGTAATGAGTACCAATGCCCGTAGTGTGGGCAACAAGCTCCCTGAACTGGTGGCCTTGATGGAAGAAGGATGCATGGATATCATAGCAGTCACAGAAACATGGTACACAGAGAACCATGACTGGGATGTTAACATACCAGGGTACACAACCTACAGGAGAGACAGGGAGGGCGGGGGAGGGAGTAGCTCTCTATGTAAGGGAAGGGATAAAAGCAACTGAACAAAAGAGTAAACAGGGAGGAGAGGAGGCACTGTGGGTCACCTTAGAGACCGGAAATGGCACCACAATCTCACAGGGGTTGTATACAGACCCCCATGTCAGGGGGAGGGAATGGACAAGGATATGACAGAAGGCATACTTAGGATGGCAGAGAAAGGGGAGATACTGTTGATGGGGGACCTTAATATGCCAGATGTTAACTGGAGCACCTTTGCTGCAGCCACATCCAGAAGCAGGGCCATTCTTGATGCCCTTCAGGTGGCATGCCTCGGACAGCTAGTTTTGGAACCTACTCATGAGGGAGCAATCTTAGACCTCTTACGCTCAAATGGGGACAGTGAGAGGATCTCAGATCTAGAAGTGGGTAGCCATTTGGGAACAAATGACCACCAAACAGTGTGGTTCACGATAAACTCAGCTACAGAGTCAAGCCTTACAAAAGTGAGTGTTCTGGACTTCAGGAGGGCTGACTTTGGTAAGATGGGAGAGTGCCTCAGAAAAGCACTAGCAAACAGGCTAGAAGGAGGGGTGGAGCAACAATGGGGAAATATCAAAACTGCCATCACAGAGGCAACAAACCTTTATGTGAAGCAAATAAATAAATCAAAATGAAATAAAAAGCCACTATGGTTCTCAAAAGAAGTGGCGGTGAAGATTAGGGAGAAAAAGGTAGCATTTAGGAAGTATAAGGAAACACAGAAGGAGCAGGACAGAGAACTGTACCAGTAAAGCAGAAGGAAGCAGGAGGTTAGTCAGAATAGCAAAGGCACAAACTGAGGAAAAGATAGCCAACTTGGTTAAGAAGGGGATAAACCTTTATAGGTATATCAGGGAGCGAAAGACAAAGGGAGAGATAGTGAGGCTGAATAGAATGGATGGTGGGCGGGCAGAGAGAGACAGTGAAAAAGCAGGGATACAGAATGAATACTTCTGTTCAGTATTCACAAAAGAGGAAGTGGGAGAGGTGCCTAATCCAATTAACAGAAGCACTCTGGAGAGGGGGGTCGATCCCAGTCCTTACACAGAAGAAAGGGTTCTGAAAGAACTCCTAAAACTGAAGGTGGACAAAGCAATGAGGCCAGATGGAATTCACCCCAGAATTCTAAAAGAATTAAGCAGAGAACTAGTGACACCACTGACTACCCTTTATAACAAATCATGGGAGGATGGTGTGGTACCTGAGGACTGGAAGAAGGCTGATGTGATTCCCCTTCACAAAAGTGGGACCAAGACAGAGGCAGGAAACTACAGACCTGTCAGTTTGACCTGTGCGGTAGGAAAAGTGATGGAATCACATCTGAAGGAAAGAACTGTTGAGTACCTAGAGGCCAGTGGGGCACAGGACCCAAGGCAGCATGGGTTCACAGCGTGAAGGTCATGTCAGACGAATCTAATTGATTTCTTTGACTGGGTGACCAAAGTAGTAGACCAGGGAGGGGCTGTGGACATGGCCTACCTAGACTTTAGCAAGGCATTTGACAGTCCCACACAAAAGATTAGTAGTCAAATTAACCAGCCTTGGAGTGGGTCCCAGGGTGGTAGCCTGGGTAAAACACTGGCTGAACAACAGGACAAAGACAGTAATTGTAAATGGAGTCCACTCTGAAGAAAGAGGGGTTACTAGTGGGGTACCGCAGGGTTCAATACTGGATCCAGTCCTTTTTAATGTCTTTCTAAGTGACATTGCAGAGGGACTGGAAGGAAAAGTATGCCTCTCTGCAGATGACACAAAGATCTGCAACAGGGTTGATACACAAGGAGGCATGGAAATAATGAGAAGGGACTTGGCAAGGTTGGAGGAATGGTCAGAAGTATGGCAGCTTGGATTCAATGCAAAGAAGTGCAAAGTAATACACCTGGGAAACAAAAACCCAGGAGAAGATTACACAATGGGGGTGGGAGGTAGTAACAACAACAAAAATGGAAAAGCACCTGGGGGTAATTAAATCAGATGACCTTAAGGTTGGCAAGCAATGTGAGAAGGCGGTAGGGAGGGCTGGGGGAATACTGGCATGTAGAGAGAGAGGCATCACCAGCAGAAAATAGGAAGTTATCTCCCTGTACAGACAGTTGGTGAGACCCCATCTCCGCAAGGACATAGACAGGATGGAGGCAGTTCAGAGGAGGACAACTAAAATGGTGCAGGGTCTGCAAGAGAAGCCATATGAGGAGAGGCTAAAGGAGCTCAATATGTATATCCTTGAGGAAATGAGGGAGGGGGGGGGGACATGACAGAAACGTTTAAGTACCTCAGCGGAATCAACAAAGTCCAAGACGGTAGCATCTTTCAGAAAAAGAGATGTGCAAGAACAAGGGGACATAATTTGAAAATAGAGGGAAGGATGGTTCAGGGGCAATGTGAGGAAGTATTTTTCACAGAGAGGGTGGTGGACGCCTTCCTGAGGAGGTTGTGGGAGAATTCAAGAATGTATGGGACAGACATAAGGCAATTTTTGTGGGGGCAGGAAGAAATAGGCTGTTGGCTAAATAGGATCTGCAGCTTATCCTGTAGGTAGGGAAATGGGCAGACTAGGGGGGCCAAGCGGTCCTTATCTGCCGTCAAAGTCTATGTTTCTAAGAAAGACCAAGGGAGGGCCAGTGAGGCTTAATAAAGGGAAAGGAGGGTGGGCAGAGGGTAACAGTGAAAAAGCAGGGATACTGAATGAATATTTCTACTCAGTATTCACAAAAGAAGAGGAGGTGGAGGTACCTAAATCAAAGAATAGAAGCACTCTGGATGGGTAGGTTAATACCAGTCCATTCACAGAAGAAAGGGTTCTGAAAGAACTCTTAAAACTGAAGGTGGACAAAGCAATGGGGCCTGACAGGATTCACCCAATAATTCTAAAAGAACTAAGGGTAGAACTGTGACACCACTGACTACCCTTTTTAACAAATTATGGGAGGATGGTGTGGTACTGGAGGAGGGCGGATGTGATTCCCCTTCACAAAAGTGGGAGCAAGACAGAGGCAGAAAACTACAGACCTGTTAGTTTGACCTCAGTAATAGGGAAAAATGATGGAATCACTTCTAAAGGAAAGAACTGTTGAGTTCCTAGAGGCCAGTGGGGCAGCATTGATTCACAGCAGGAAGATTGTGCCAGACAAATCTAACAGAATTCTTTGACTGGGTGACCAAAGTAGTAGACCAGGGAGGGGCTGTGGACATAGCCTACCCAGACTTTAGCAAGGCATTTGACAGTTCCACACAAAAGGTTAGAATACAAGTTAGCCAGCCTTGGAGTGGTTCCCAAAGTGGTAGCCTGGGTAAAACATTGGCTGGACAACAAGATGCAGAGGGTAACAGTAAACGGATTTCACGCTGAAAAAAGGGGTGTTACTAGTGGGATACCACAGGGTTCAGTACTGGGACCAGTCATTTTTAATGTCTTTATAAGTGACATTGCAGAGGGACTGGAAGGAAAAGTATGTCTCTTTGCAAACGACACAAAGATCTGCAACAGGGTTGCTACACAAGGTAGGGTGGAAAGGATGCAAAGGACTTGGCAAGGTTGGAGGAATGGTCAAATGTATGGCAGCTTAGATTCAATGCAAATAAGTGCAAAGTAATGTACCTGGGAACAAAACCAAGGGAAGAGTATACAATGGGGTGAGATACTAACAACAACAAAAGTGGAAAGGGACCTGGGGTAGTCATATCAGATGACCTTAAGATGGGCAAGCAATGTGAGAAGGCAGTAAGGAGGGCTGGGGGGATACTGGGATGCACAGGGAGAGACATCACCAGAAGAAAACAGGAAGCTGTTATCCCTCTGTACAGACAATTGATGAGACCCCATCTGGAGTACTGCATGCAGTTCTGGAGACCCCATCTCCGCAAGGACATAGACAGGATGGAGGCTGTCCAGAGGAGGGCAACTAAAATGGTGCAGGGTCTGCACCAGAAGCCATACGAAGAGAGATTAAAGGAGCTTAATATGTATACCCTCGAGGGAGGGGGGCATGATAGAAACTTTCAAGTACATCAAGGGAATCAACAAAGTCCAAGAGGGTAGCATCTTTCAGAAAAAGATGTGCAAGAACAAGGGGGCACAATTTGAAGACAGAGGGGGACAGCTCAGAGGTAATGTGAGGAAGTATTTTTTCATGGAGAGGATTGTGCATACATGGAACAGTTTTCCTGAGGAGGGAGTGGAGTCAAAAACAGTGCAGGGGGGGGATTCAAGAATGCATCGGACAAACATAAGGCAATTCTACTGAGGGGTAGGAGGAAGTAGGCTGTTGGTTAACTAGGATATGCAGCTTATCCATTAGGAAGGAAATGGGCAGACTAGGTGGGCCAAGTGATCCTTATATGCCATCAAATTCTATGTTTCTATGTTTGTTTGTTTACATTCTTTGATCAACTCCCATTGCATCTTTCCTGGGTTTAGGAACATCCCCAACATAGTCTAATTACTCATTATGCAGGGAGAGTAGAAGAGACAACAGCATCATGAGTGGCTGTACTGTTTGGGGGTGTTTCTAATGTGCAGAAGTATGCAGTAAGAGTAGGTCAAGGGTTTGAAGCAAAACAAGGTTGGGTATAGCTATACATTAGCATGCATTTCGGTTCTACTTAGCAAGGAGGCAGATACAATAACCAGCAACATCAATGAATTTTAGAGAAGGTACGCACTTATTAAATGTGGGTTTTTAACTAGGAATACGATGCAATAAAGATTGAGCGTGTCCCATTAAAGGGCCAGGAAGAATTATTTTTGCGAAGCTGAGGCAATTTCCTGGATTGCCAGTGGCACAGCCCTAGTGCTTCAAGAGGGTATGCTTTAGAAGGGGGCTTCCTCAGGTCCTGACTTACCCCCAGAAGGGAACAATGTTTACATTATTATACTTGTGCACTGTCAGTATAGCGTATGAGAACAACTGAATTTCATAGGTTTCTCAGTGCTAGAACATGTACTGTTTTACCCTGTTCGTGATCCCAGTTGATAGTCCAGTGTAACGTACTGCCTTTTTTAATTAAAAAAAAAATCAAAAAAAAAAACAAAACAGAAACACAGAATCTGACGGCACAAAAGGACTGCTTAGCCCACCTAGCCTGTCCAGATGCTCCCTATGGATTATGTCTCCGTAGACACTCTCTGGTCTCCATCGACCCTCCCACCTCCCTTCATCCTATCTAATACAACCCTATGTCTATCTCATATATGCTTGATGCCGCCACTGTTCTAACCTCCACCACTTCCGCTGGCAATCTATTACAGGCATCCACTACCATTTCAGTGAAGAAATACTTATTCACATCACCCTTGAATCCCACCTCCTCGAGCTTCACTGCATGCCCCTGGTCCTGGTGCTTGTTCTCATTTGAAAGAGACACCCCACCTGTGTGCTGGTCACTTCTTTGAGGTACCTGTAGATCTCTATTATATCCTCCCCTCTCTCTCTCCTTTCTTCCAGGGTGTGCATGTTTAGATCCTGCAATCCCTCCTTATCGAGCTTCTCATGCAATCCATACAATATTTTAGCTGCCCTCCTCTGGACCACTTCAACTTTATGTCCTCTCTGAGGTGTGGTCTCCAAAACAGAGCACAAGACTCTAGGTGGGGCTGCATCAGCGAGAGAAATATTGGCAACATCACCTCCCTCTTGTTGGAGATACCCCTCCCTATACAGTTTAGCATTCCACTAGCCCTACCCACCACCTTGTCACACTGCCCTACCACTGAAATCCTCAGATACGATACCTTTGAGGTCTCTTTCCTGCCTAGTGACAGTTAGTACACCCCCCATCCTATAGGCATGGGGTTTCGATGTCCTAGGTGCATTATTTTGCACTTTTTGGCATCGAACACCAACTGCCATGTTTTGACCATTCGTTGAGTTTCCCCAAGATCCCTACACATGTTTTCCACCCCTTCCTGAGTGTCCACATTATTGAAGATTTTATTAGCAGCTACAAAAAGGCATGTTTTCCCTTTCAACTCTTCTGCAACGTCTCCTATAAAGAAACTAAAGAGGACTGGTCTCAGAATCAAGTCCTGTGGTACTCTAATTGTTACATTCCCCTCTTTAGAATGAGTGCTGTTCACCACCCTCTGTCTCCTATCCTTTACCCCTTTCTAACCCAATTTACCACTATGGATCCCGCTCCAAGGTTGCTCAACTTCCTAATCTGCCTTCTATGCAGCACTGTGTCAAAATGCCTTGCTAAAGTCTAAATAAGTCATGTCCACTGCTCTCTTCTGATGCATTTTCCCAGTCACCCAGTTAAAGAAATCCATTAGATTCATTTTGCATGACCTCCCCTCCATGAATCCATGTTGTCTGTGGTCTTGCAGCCCGCTGGATTCTAGATACTCTATCAGCCTTTCTTTCAGTAGTGTTTCCATCAATTTCCCCACCAGTGAAGTGAGACTGACACATACAGTTGCCAGCCTCCTTCCTGCTGCTGCTATTATGTAAAGGGACAACACCATCCCCTCTTCAGTCCTCTGGAACCACTCCTGTTTCTAACGAGTTGTTTAACAAGGCTGTCACTAGGGCAGACATCCCCAAGTTCCTTTAGAACCCTGGAGTGAATCTGGTCTGATTACATGGCCTTGTCCACCTTCAGGGCTACAAGTCCTTTCAGCACTCTTTCCTCTGAAAATGGACTCATGTCCACCCCCCCACCCTATCCTTTCTTCTCCTTGGTGGTCCATCCCTTCCACCCTCCACTGTGAAGACTGGGCAAAGGCACCCATTTAAGATGCCAGCTTTTTCTTGGTCTTCTACTCAATCAATCAAGCAATCACTTTATTGAACCAGGCATAAACACCATTGAGCAAGCTCATTTTCAAGGTGGTCCTGGGCATTACTACAATACAGTACACTTCATAAGATTACAATTACGGTGGACAACAGGTGCAAAAAAAAAAAAAAAAGAACAAAACGTGAAGGTGCCAGTCAATATGGGCCTATACATACCGGTCAACATAATTAACATGCAAAGGTACATAATGATAAACTTTACTGAAATGAGAAGAGACAACAATCCCATATAGTCTCCGCTAAGTAAGAGCTCATACCTAGATGAAAAAAAAATAAGAAGCTATTCAGGAATAGGGTAGAAATTGGGGTGAAAGAGTGAGCAGCCAAAAGGGAGGCCAGAATAGGTAAAAGGTAGAGAATAGGCAGGGCCATCTTGGATTAAGGGAACTAGGCTTGTAGGTCCTAGGTTTCTGTTAGGAATGCGGGGTGGATGAGATACTTAGCCGTAGGGATTTAAGAGTGGCACCCGGGGCTTAGGGGTCATCGGCGTCTGAAACAGTTGCATGATTCCTTCAGATAATCCGTTAATAGAGCTTTGAATGTGAAAATGCTTGGAAGTGAGGATGATTTTAAATGAGTCTTGCATAGTGTTCCAAAGTGATGGAAGTGAGAAGTTGATTGCTGCTGAGCCAAGGGTAGTTTTCACTCTAGGAATCTGGAAGCAGGTTAAGGAGAAGCATCTAAGGCCATAGGAATCGTTAGCCCGTTTGAAGATGTTCAAGATGTATAAAGGGAGGTTATCAGATAATGCTCTAATAAAACCAGAAGACAGCATTGCTTTTTCTTCTAGTTGAGAGTGAGGTCCATCCCAAAGCCTGGTTTAGACGACAGTGATGTGTACTACGGGGTAGATTTAAGATAAATCTTAAAGCCCGGTGGTACAGGGTGTCCAGTTTGTTTAGCATAGTTGATGGGCAATGACTGTAAAGAAAGTCAGCGTAGTCCAGTATAGGTAGGAATGTAGTTTGTACTAGTCTCATTCTGGCTTCTAACGTGAGTAGGTGTTTAATGCGATAAAATAAACCTAATCACTGTCCTAGTTTCTTCGAGGTTTCATTTAAGTGGCACAGAAAGTTGAGCTTGTTATCAAGCCAGAACCTTAGGTATTTAAAGTTATCAACTACTTCAAGGGGTTCATCTAAGAGTGTTCGGATCTGTGTGATATGTGGACATCTGGAAGTAGACTTTGGTGAGAGAATCATTGCTTTAGTCTTTTTGGCGTTGAGGAGGAGCTTATGAGTGAGAAGGTTGTATTGGAGGGTGACGAAGTCTTTCTCTAAGTACTCAAGGGCCAGATCCAAGGATGAATTTGTGATATAGAGTACAGTATCATCTGCGAATAAGTTCACATTTGCTGTGCCCAGTTACGAGTCCAGATTATTGACGTACATTGCAAAGAGGATAGGGCCCAGGATGGAGCCTTCAGGGACTCTCGAATAAGGATTTTTGTGGGGACAGATCTCCTATGGCTTTGACTTGTTGTAACCTATTGGTTAGGTAGCTGGTGAACCATTTAATGGCAGAACTATCAAGTCTGATGTTACTCAGTGCAGTAAGCATGATGGTATGATCCACAGTATCGAAGGCCTTACTTAGATCAAGGAAGAGGGCAAATACATGCTTCTTAGAGTGCAAGGCCATATGCCAGTCTGCAGTTAGTTTGGCAAGAGCAGATACTGTACTGTGTTTGGCTCTGAAGTCGGACTGAGCCAGGTTTAGCAACTTTTGTGAATTCAGATGTTCTCTAAGTTGGATGTTGACAATTTTTTCAAGTAATTTAGAGAGGACAGATAGTACAGAAATAGGCAGGTAATTGTTCAGATCACTCGGATCCCCAGTCTTGGTAGGATGTGGGCAGTTTTCCACAAGACAGGTAGCTCACCTTGAATCAGAGAGGTGTTGAATAAGTGTGTAATGGGGGCGGTCAGATAGGTATGGCCAAGTTTTAGGAAGTAAGGTTCAATATTATCTGCACCCGCACTCTTTTTTGTATCCAGAGAAAAGGGAGGTCCTCCACTTGCTTGAACGTAATTGTGAGGAAGCTGAAGGGGGTGGGATGCGGTTGGTTATGGTTGTGATTATCAGTGAAGCTAACAGTGTAGTCTCTTGCCGGGCTAAGTTTGCTGATAGGTGAGGTCTGCACCTACCTACCTACCTACTGCAGTCTACCCCTTCTGTCCTTCTAATTCTTACTACCCCTGCCCTTGTTTTCCTCTTCTCACTTATGTACCCAAAGAAAATCTTATCCCCTGTAGTGACCCCTTAGGCAATCCCTTCTTTTCTCTGTGCCTGTGCACACCTCACCCTCTTGCCTGCTTCCTTCTGTTTTTCTAGGTATACTTCCCTGTCCTCCTCCCTCTGTTTCCTGTACCTCTTGAATGCAACCCTGTTTTCTTTCGGCAACCTTGCCACTTCCTTGAAGAACCATAATGGTCTCATTTTCCTTCTGGTTTTGCTTACTTCCTTCTCACATAGGTTGGTTGCTTTAGTTATGCCCTCCCTTATTCTTCCTGACTGTGCCTTTACCCCTCCCTGGCATGCCTCCATCTCTCTTAGAAAGTTACTGATGCATTCACCCAGCTCTTTAAAATCCTCCCTAATAAAGTCCAGGACACTTGTCCTCTTGTGGTTTGCATGTGCCCCTGTCTCTATGTTGAACCACACTGTATGGTGGCTTTTGGTACCAAGAGGACTGCCCACTGTGACATCTTCAATGCTGTCCCTGTTTGTAAGCACCAGGTCCAGCACTGTCCCATCCCTAGTGGGTGCTTTGAATAACTGCCTAAGAAAATCCCCTTGCAGGGAGTCAAGGATGGCCCTTGCTCCTTGCAAAGCTGCAGTTTGAAGGCTCCATTACACATCTGGTAGACTGAAGTCACCAACAAGTGGCACCTTCCCCTTACTTGCCATTCTGGTGGCTTCCCCAAATGCCTTTGCCACCTCCTTACCCTTTGCTGTATACTACTCCTCCAGTATGGACAGCGGACCCAGAACCTGTCTCCAGGTTGACCCACAGTAATTCCATTCCCTCATCTTCCCCTTTCTGCCCCTGTACCTCTGTGGCCATATGATACCATCCCTCACATATAATATAACCTCTCCTCCATGCTCTGTCTCTCCTAAAGAAAGTGCAGCCCAGTATGTTACATTTTCCAGTTGTGGTGCTCAGTACACCCTGACTCCATTATAGCCGCTAAATTCAGATTAGTCTCTGCCATGATGATTCAGGTCTCTAATTTTGTTACCAAGATTCCTTGCGTTAGTACACATTGTCACAAACGCACTCAGCAGGTCAGGCCCTCTGCTCCCACAGTGCCAACCTCAGAGCGCAAGAGTGTTAACAGGTAACAGACAGGGTAATCCTCCTGTCTGCTTGTGGGTCCAAGTCACCTTTAGTCTCAAGTTCTGGGGGGATTCGAACTGTGAACCTTATGCTAGCATAGCCAATGTACAGGCACAGATTCGTACCCTCTTTGGAGACTGCAATACAATCTTACACCAAGGGGTACCCAGCCAGGCTTCCCAAAACAACCCTTAAAACTATATAAAAAGACCTTAGGTATATTCTTACCTTTTCCCAGTTTAGTAACACCATCAAGCTTTTTAACAGTTTTGTCAGTCTTAACCCTCTATACGTCACATGCAAAAAAAAAAAAAAAAAAAGAACTTGGAAGACCAAGGCAATATCTTTCAAATAATATATTTACTAGAAATGGATAAAAATATGAAAAATGTAAACACAGAATATATCAAAGAGCACACAATCACACAAAAGAACAAGGTTAAAGTACAAAACAAACTCCTACCACAATACAATTAGACTTTTTCTATCGAATGTATTACCTCTTTACAGTGCTTAGGTTAGATCAGAGATCTTGTTACTTAAGAGTCCAAAAAGATGTCACTAAGATCAGACACAAGTCCTAGTTTAAACTGTCTCTCTCCACACCCCTTCTACGAGTCATCTAGCTCTTCCTTTTACAATATAAAAAAATATACAAACAGGATGTCCTATCAGGAGGTATATTAAATAAGGTGACATCAGCAAAAACTAATTTCTCAAATATGACTCCTTAATGAACATTTTCTATTTCATCTTGAGCAGTTTCTACTCCCAAGGCACATCAAAGGATTTTATAACTTTTAGCACCACGGTGGTATAACATGTTTTTCCTATTGGTATCATAAAACTTTACGAGCCCTATATCCTGGCAGCTGGGTCAGTTCTAATTAAGACAAACACAGGAGACCCTTAATTAAGTCTTTCTGGTCTTTTAATTACCTCCTGGTTTCAGGTCACTTGGCTGTAACTAAAATCTGGGGGGGGGGTGCCATGGAACAGCTGCCTTATGTGAGACAATCACATACTACATTTTTATATTACAAATATCATATAACAGTCATAACCAGCTGGCCAAGCGTCACAATCCTCCCCACCTAGACTGAATTTAGGGCTCTATCCCCTGCATGGAAGAAAAAATTACTCACCTTGGTAATGTTGTTTCTTCTAATGGAGTCTTGCTATATTATGACAATTGCAGTGTGATCCAATCTTGGAACTGCCCCGGAGGTGAAATAGTTAACTTTCCATGCAAGCATGGAATTCTGAGCGTGAGCTTGGTTAGAAAGCTCTGTCTGCTGATCTTCAAACATAAACTGTCAGATCTTTATGAGCTAAAACTCACTAAGGCTCTGCGTGGAAGCTGTAAACCTACACTAGCCAACTGGCTACTAACATAAACACACACTCTTGGTCTCAAACAAAGACCAAGTCAGAGACCCAAAATGAAAAATAACACCAATTCACCCCAAAAGAAGGGTGAAAACAACAAGGTGGGCATAAATAAAGTGCCAACACTGTAATGCCCACCCACATCCCAAAAACAGAGGTTCTGAGAGGGGCAGGGAGGGAGGTCATAATATAGCAAGACTCCACTAGAAGAAACAACATTACTAAGGTGAGCAATTTTTTCTTCAAACAACATGAAGTCTTGTTATATTATGACAATTGCAGACTACACAGCAGTACCCCCATGGAGGAGGGACAGAACCTACTTAGGGAATAGGTTCTGAAGGACAGCTGTGCCAAACCGAGCATCACTCCGAGCCTGGATGTCCAGGGAGTAATGCTTGGTAAAAGTGTGAACTGTTTTCCAGGTAGCTGCTTGACATATCTCTAGAATAGGGATGTCTCTGGCAGCAGCCAGAGACGCAGCTGTACCTCTGGTAGAGTGAGCCCTCAGGCCTGAGGGAGGAACCTTACCCAGTTTTTCGTAACAAAATTGGATACAAGAGACAATCCACCTGGCAATGGATCTTTTAGTGGCAGGCTTCCCTTTACCAACCTCACCATAAGTGAGGAACAGCTGGAAGGAGTCAAACCTGTGACCCTTGGTACACTCTATGTAGTAACTAAGGGCTCTCCTCACATCTAGGCTGTGCAGTCTCCTCTCACCAGAGGAGGAATGGTCAGTGAAGTACACTGGAAGACATATAGATTGATTAAGGTGGAAATCTGAAACCACCTTAGGCAGGAACTTTCTATTAGTCCGGAGGACTACCTTATCTCTGTGAAAGGAGATAAAATCCGGCTCCACTGACAACGCTTGTAATTCACTTATGCGTCTGGCAGAGGTGATGGCTACCAGAAACACAGTTTTCCAAGTCAAGTACTTAAGCTCAGCTGAAGACAAAGGCTCAAAGGGGGATTGCATAAGCTGAGCAATGCAAACATTAAGATCCCAGGCAGGGGCAGGATCCCTGAATGGAGGGTTGGTATGAAGCAATCCCTTAAAAAACTTGGAAAATACAGGGTGAGCTGAAAGAGGAGAGGATTTACCTGCTGAAATAAAAGCAGACACAGCTGCCAAATGCACCTTCAGGGTAGCTGGTCTCAGCCCCAAAGTGTTCAGATGGACCAAATAATCCAGGACTGTGGGTAAATCAGCAGAGTCTGGGGAAATATGCTTTTCTGAGCACCATATGGAAAACCTTTTCCATTTGGAGTTCTAAGTAGCCCTGGTGGAAGACTTCCTAGAAGCCTTCAATATATCCATTACGCCTTGTGAAAGGTGTAGGTCTGCAAACTCTAACTCTTCAAGAACCAGGCCTTGAGATTGAGAGATTTGAGATTCGGGTACCAAACCCTTCCCTGGGCACAGGTTAACAGATTGTGATTCCTGGGAAGGCACAGGGGAAGATGGACTGCTAAGGACAGTAGGAGTGGATACTAGGGTTGTCTGGCCCAATCCAGGGCAAACAGAATGACCGTGCAGGATTGGGATCTGATTTTTACTAGCACTTTGAACAGGAGAGGGAAAGGAGGGAAGGCATAGAGAAACTTCCCTTTCCAACTGAGGGCTAAGGCATCTAGAGGGACCGAGCCCAAGACTGGGGGCCTGCAGCAAAAGAGAGGAAGTTGGTGATTGTCTGGGGCTGCAAAAAGATCTATCTGCGGGGTGCCCCATCTGGCAAATACCACTCCCAGAACTAGGGGATCCAGGGACCACTCGTGATGGCCCTGAGAAATTCTGCTGAGAGCATCTGCCAGGACATTGTCCTTGCCTGGGAGGTGAACTGCCGTAAGGGAGGTGTTCAGGGAGTAAGCCAGAGACCACAACTTCATGGCTTCGGTGCACAAGGCAGTAGACCGAGTGCCCCCTTGCTTGTTGATGTACCACATTGTAGTGGTGTTGTCTGTTCTGACCTGTACAATTTTGTTCTGAACAGATTTGGAGAAAGTTTGAAGTGCTAGAAAAACTGCTCTGAGCTCCAACAGGTTGATGTGGAGCAGAGATTCCTGGGGGGACCACAGTGCCTGGGTAGTGAGGTCGCCCATGTGAGCACCCCACCCCAAGAGGGATGCATCCATAGTAAGGATTAAGGAGTGAGACTGAGTGACAAAAGGAACTCCTTGTCTTAGGTTGCTCTGATCCTGCCACCACTGTAGGGCTTGGATCAGGGTTCGAGTTACTAGGATCAACTTGGTAAGAGGATCCTTTCTTTGAGACCAAAAAGCTCTCAAATGGAACTGAATGTCCCTCATCTGAAATCTTGCTCCTTGCACTACTGCTGTGGAAGCAGCCATGTGTCCTAGGAGATGCAGAAAATGCTTTGCTGGTTGAGAGACCTGCAGGGTGAATGAGGAGGCCAGGGAGACTAGGGTCTTTGCCCTGTCCAGAGGGAGGAAGGCCCTGGCTTCCTGTGTGTTCAGTTCTGCGCCTATGAAGGTTAGGAGCTAGACAGGCTCTAGAACTGACTGAGAGATTCAGAAGGAAACCTAGGGAGGTAAGCAGTTGCTGAGTTACCTGAAGGTGTAAGCTGACCTGGTCTGGGGACTGGCCTACTATAAGCCAATCGTCCAGGTAAGGAAAGATGGCAATTTTTTGCCTTCTTAGGCAGGCAACTGCTACTGCCAGGCATTTGGTGAATACCCTTGGAACAGAGATGAGGCCAAAGGGCATTGCTCTGAACTGGTAATGGCCTGAGGGCAGCTCGAACCCGAGGTACTTTCTATGGGAGCTTCTGATGAGAATATGGAAGAAGGCATCCTTGAGGTCCCGGGACGCTAGCCAGTTCCCTGGCCTTAGAGAGGGTAAAATAATTCCCAGAGTCACCATTTTGAATTTTGGTTTTAAAAGGTGCTTGTTTAAGTATCTGAGATCCAGGATGGGCCGCCATTCTCCTGTCTTTTTTGGGGTAAGGAAGTACCTGGAGTACAAAACTTTGCCCTGGTGTAGGGGTGGAACCCTTTCCACAGCTCTGAGAGCGAGGAGGGTAGAGACCTCTGCCTCTAGGGCAAGTGCCTCTGATGGAGATGCAGGTGGAAAAGATCTGGTTCTCATCTTTGGAAATTTTTTGAAGCCGAGAACCAGTCCCTGGCTTACTACTTCCAGGACCCACTTGTCTGAAGTTAGAGACTTCCAGTCCTGGACAAAGTAAGCCAGCCTGCCCCCTACAGGTAGAGAAGAATCAGCCCTGGCTACCCCATCAGGGTGCCTGCTTGGCAGGGGCTTTGGGTTGAGGGGTGGAAGCAGGCCTGCTTGAACCCCATCTGCCTCTCCCTCTAAAGAACCCCCTCTGGGCATAAGCGGAAAAGGAGGCTTGGGCTTGGGAAAAAGGCTTATGAAAAGGCCTGCCCCTGCCACTGGGGAGCTGCTTCTGAGGAGTGGCCTGCCTTTCCTTGGCCTGTGCACTCCTATAGGTGGTCCTGTATTCATCCATTTTCTTCATGTAATTCTCTGTTTGCTCCCCAAACAGAGTTGCCCACAACAGGAAAATCCATGGCCTTAGACTGGGTATCCTGTGACAGGGTAGTACATCTGAGCTAAGCCATTCTGCGAAGTGCCACAGATGTAGCCATGACTCTTGATGACACATCATTAGAGTCTACCGCAGCATGAAATTGCACCTTAGATGCCTCAATACCATCTCTAGCCACCTGTTCCAGCTCCCTGGACAACTGGTCAGGGACTTGTTTTGCTAGAGCCAGCACAGTATCCCATCTGGATTTCTGGTATCTAGCAGCATAAGCCATATAATTTGCCTGTCTGAGTCCCAAGGATGCCTCCATGTACTGTTTCTTTGCCATAGCATCAATCTTCCTGGAGTCCTTCTCAGCAGGGTGTGAAGCTAGGGGAATATTTGCCTTGTCACAGGCTGCAGCCTGTACTACTCCCACATGGCTGCATTGCTGTGTGAGGAACTCCGTATCAGAGCCTGATAAAGTATACCTCTTGTCCATCCTTTTATCTACAGGAGGTATAGTGTGAGGAGTTTTTAAAACTTTTACTGTTGGCTTCCGAAAAGATTTATGCAGAGGAATAGACAGTCTCTTAGACTCTGGAATATCCATCATTTCTACATAATCAGGCTCCTCTTGGTCATCAACAGCTTCCTCAACAGGGAGCTGGAGAGTTTCAGCAACCTTTTTATAAAACATAAAATGAGAAGGGGACTCAGAGAGCCTTGGAGGAGAAACCCCTAAAGGTCTGTCTGGAGAGGTGTCCGATTCAATGGGCACATCCAGGTCTTCAAAACCATATTCACTCTCCTCATACTCCCCTTCCCCCTCCCACGGTTCATAAAATTCCTCAAAATCACAATCTTGAACCGGTGGAACCGGCCGAACCGAGCACCTCCCTGATGGTGCCGGTTCAGTCGGAACCGGGGAAAGAGACTGGACAATTTGGATTGCTTTAGCTATTTCTTCAGCGGTTGGAGAGAGAGAACTTTTGGCTCCACACCAGCTGACTTTCTAGTCCTTTTGCAGGAACTGCCCTCAGAGCCAGCTCTTCGTTTGCCCGAGGAAGTATCGCCCTGGTCAGAGGGCACTCCCTCTGGTTCGGTTGGAACCGAACCGGGCCGGCCATCCGGGTCAGCGGACTTTTTGGCCTCCCTTTCCCTGAGCCTACCAACTCTCTTTTCTATGGTGGCAGCAGGGAAATTCTTACAAATCTGGCAGTCTGCATTGAGGTGGTCAAACCCCAGACAATAGACACAGGTGGTGTGAGGGTCAGCCTTAGCAAAGGCTTCCCCACAGACACTACAGTGTTGAAACCCAGTGGGCCCGGTTTTTCTTTTGGGTTTCTCAGACATAATGCCAGCCTAACCAAACTTGCCCGTTTATGGCAATCTGCCAAGCAAGACTCTCTTATCGGTTCCCAACCGTGTCACGGGTCGTGGAAAAAAACGTAATGAAATCCGTGTTTTTTAGAACCGATAAGAACCGGGAACCGCACTCTAAAAAAGGACTAGCAATTTTAAAGCACAATCTGATTGGTTCAACCGAACCGATAAATGTTTACAAGTTCCACACAGAGAAAAACGAATGTAAAACCTATCTATTACTTACATTACCACAGACAGAGCTTGAACCAACCGGTTGTGGTATAATTTTGGTCGAAAACCGATAAAATAATACTTTTAAACCAACAAAATGAACTGAGCAGAAGGAGAAATCTCCGGAGCGACTGTTCAGTGAGGCGGAGTAAAGAATCTGACAGTTTATGTTTGAAGATCAGCAGACAGAGCTTTCTAACCGAGCTCGCGCTCAGAGTTCCATGCTTGCATGGAAAGTTAACTATTTCACCTCCAGGGCAGTTCCAAGATTGGATCACACTGCAATTGTCATAATATTGCAAGACTTCATGTTGTTTGAATGAGCTCCACAAGTCAGTTCACTCCTCATACAGATGCAATAAGCCATTGGTGTTCTGACTGGTCGCTCCAGCCCTATGTAAGATTGTCATGTCATACCCTTGCAAGGCAAGACTTCATCTTAATAGTCTACCATTAGTTTTTCCCATTTGTGTCAGCCAAACCAGGGGGTTGTGGTCAGTCTGAACCTCAAAATGCTGCCCATATAAGTATGGCTCTAACTTCTTTAGGGCCCACACTATGCCAAGACATTCTTTTTCCACAGTAAAGTAAGCCTGCTCCCTGTGAAGTAACCTTTTACTCAGGTACACTACAGGGTGATCTTTCCCTTGGTTGGATGTCTGACTCAGTACTGCCCCAATACCCACGTCTGAGACGTCAGTCTGGACTATAAAGGGTCTGCTATAGTCAGGACTTGTCAATACAGGAGCACTGCACAGTGTCTCCTTCAGTCTGGTAAAGGCTTTTTCACAGGCTGGTTCCCAGGTAATTTTCTTAAGCATCTTATTCTTTACCAGGTCAGATAGGGAAGCAGCCAGGGCACTGTAATTGGGTACAAATTGCCTGTTGTACCCTGCTGCCCCTAGAAAACTCCTGACCTGCTGCTGCGTTTCTGGTCTGGGCCATGCCTTGATCACCTCTATTTTTACTTGGCTAGGACGTAGCTGTCCCCGGCCTACAACGTGCCCAAGATATGCCACTTCAGCCATGGTTACCTGGCACTTCTCAGCTTTGACAGTGAGCCCAGTCCTCTGTGTCCTGCCCAGCACTTCCTTAAGTTGTGACAGGTGTTCCTCTCAGCTGGCACTAAAGATGGCAATGTCATCCAGGTACGCCACGGCGTACTCCTCACCACCATTTAACACCTGGTTCTCCAACCTTTGGAAAGTGGCCAGAGCGTTCTTCATTCCGAAAGGCATTACTTTAAATTCAAATAAGCATAGCAGAGTGATGAAGGCCAACCTCTCCCTAGCCCTGTCAGTTAACTCTACCTGCCAATACCCCCTTTGTCAGGTCAATAGTCGTAAGGTATGTTGCCCCTCCCAACTTGACCAGGAGTTCATCCATCCGGGGCATCGGGTGGGCGTCTGACTTCATGACTGCATTCAGTCCACGACAGTCCACACAGAAATGAGTAGAGCCATCTGGCTTGGGTACAAGGACTACGGGTGAGGCCCCGGGGCTGTGAGATCTCTGGATTACTTCCTAGATCTTGTCCGGGGCCAGCTGGGGAGACAATTTAACTGCCTCCACAGAGGACTCCCACTTGCTTTCTTCAAGCAAGTCCAGAAGGGGGTCTCCTTCGTCTGTCCTCTTCCCAGGACTACATACTGCAAACACCATGTCAGCCCTATTAGCATATGGCTTCATCATGTTGACATGGTACATTCTTTCTGTATGTCTTCTGTCAGGTAACTCTATGATATAGTTCACGTCATTTACCTTCCTTACTACTTTGTACAGTCCTGCCCACTCAGCCTGCAGCTTGTTTTTCTGGACCAGATTAAGGACTATGACTTCCTGACCCACCGTGTACGAACAAGCTCTGGCTCTGCGGTCGTATCACACTTTTTGTTTCTGTTGGGCAGCTGCCAGGTAGCTCTGGACTATCCCCATAAGCTCCTTCAGCCTTTCCTTAAACCTCAGGACATAATCCACACTGGGAGTTCCCCGGGTGGCGTGCTTTCCTTCCCAGTCCTAATGGATCAAGTCTAGGGGCCCATGTACCCAGTGTCCACATAAGAGCTCGAAGGGGGAAAATCCCATCGACTCTTGGGGCACCTCCCTGCACGCAAACAACAGGTGAGGAAGGTATTTCTCCCAGTCTCTCCCATGCTGTTCAGCAAACGCTTGGAGCATTGATTTCAGAATACCATTAAATCTTTCCACAAGCCCATTGGCTTGCGGGTGATAAGGTGTTGTGCATCTCTGCACCACTCCACAATTCTTCCACAAACATTTCATCAGGTCCAACATGAAGGAACCCCCTCGATCGGTGATAACCTCCTGCGGAAACCCAACACGGGAGAAAATCCCAAGTAAGGCATCTGCCACTTTGTCTGTCCTCAGTGAGGATAGGACGACTGCCTCTGGATATCGGTTGGCATAATCCACCAGTCAGGATGAACCTCTTTCTGGTGGAGCTGGGGGTATTTAAAGGCCCCACAATATCCATTCCCACCCTCTGGAATGGCTCCTCCACTATGGGCAACAGAATTAGGGCAGCTTGGGTTTTCTTACCTGCCTTCCCTATTTCTTGGCACCGGTGACAAGATCTACAATACTCCTTCACCTGCTGGGTGAAGTTGGGCCAGTGGAAATTCTGGGCCAACTGCTGCGTAGTGCATGCGATTCCCAGATGACCAGACAACAGAACATCATATGCAGTCTTAAGGAAGTGCTCACGATACCCCTGGGGAATGACAAGCTGTCTGCTTATCACCCCTCCCTCTGTCTTCACAGCCTGAGTATACATCAGTCCATTTTCCCAATAAACCTTATGTTTACTGTCACCTCCCTGTGCTCCATCAGAGTCTGCCCAAGACCTCAGCTTCTCTAGACTAGGGTCACTTTTCTGAGCAGCTGCAAACTCCTTACACATTTCCAAGGCATGGGACAGGTCCCCTTCAGTCTCTAAATTAGGGTCCCTAGCACTAGCGTCAGGGCACTCAGGATCACTGTCATCCCTAACCCTCTGACAATGGGTCAACCTCTCCTTTTTCCGAGTAACCCTCCGTAGCTGTGTGGTTAACTGCTACTGGGGAAATTTGTACTCCCTTTTCTTTAGTCTCCCTATCAGAAGACACAGGCTGGGGAACCAGCCTCCCAGTGGTTTCCACAATGGCTTCTGTGGGGTCCAGGGAACTACAATTTTCCTTTGCCACTTGGTTAGGGGTCACTGCACACACCGTCCCCTGTTTGAGATTGTTGCCAAGGATGACATCAACTACTAACATTTTGGCTACAGCCACCTGTTGCACAGTTCCCCCGGTTTCACCCCAGTCCAGGAGAACATTAGCAAGTGGCAATGTGGTCTCCTCACCAGTGAACCCTTGCACAGTTACAAATTCATTGGGTATAAGCTGACCAGGCTCTACCAGATCCCCTTTTACCAGCATCAGGGATGTCCGTGTCCCTTAACTCTTGTGTCTGCACACCACTCACCATGAATGGGTGCATGTGTTCCCTCATGTTCACAGGCATGCTCCCAGGGACACACAAACAACTCACTTCTTTCTTAGCCCCATTCTGCATATTGCTCATCCTTTTGGGACACTGTCTGGCAATATGCCCAGTTTCTTTACAAACCCAACATTCATTTCTTTTGTCAGAGAAATCTTTGCTTTGAAACCAGGGGCTAACTGGTTTCAGTGGAGGCAGTGAGGGTTTTAGCTGCCCTGAAGGCACGTTTTTCCCTTTCTGCACTGCCACGCCCACCCCATTTGCTCCCAGAGCAGGTGTGTTCTTGGTGTAGCGGTCAGAGTTCAGCAGCCTCTTGCACTGTTTTGGGACCTCTGTCCTCCAGCCAGGTGTTCAGCTCTGCTAGGCATGCCCAAAAAACTGTTCTAACAAAATAGCATTTTCAATTTTATCTACAGAGTTTGCTTCAATTCCTTCCCACCAACGTTTTAAAAACTGATGTTGTTTCATGGCTAGCTCCTCGGAGCTCATATCATGACTTCTCCTGAGCCTACAGAATTTAGCTCTGTATGCTTCTGCAGTCAAATCAGACTTTTTTAACAGTGCAGCTTTAAGTTTGCTATAATCATTACTATCCTCATTGTCCATTTGACCCAATGCATCCCGAGCTTTCCCGGTAGTCTTGGGGATAGCTGGAAGCTCCAGGACCCTCTAGAAATTTTAACCTGAATACAAACTTTTTCAAAGGAATTTAAAAAAGGCATCCACATCCTCCCCCTCTTTAAATTCCGTTATCAATTTGGAATTCCATTTGTAACCCAGTCCTGTAGTTCCAGTTAAACCCAAGCCACTTACCAGCTCTGGTGCTGGTGGTTGGAGTCGTAACTTCTCCAGTTCATGTCACCTCTGGCACTCACGCTCCTCACGGTCCGCCTCTCGCTGTTCTCGCTTCCCTTCTCTCTGGAACTCCAGCTCCATTCTGCGTAACTCAATCTGCATCTTGATTGCTTCTGGCTCCAGAATGCTGGTGACCTTACCCTGCTGCTGTGGCCCTTCGCTGGCACTGGCTCTGCGGTCATCCTCACCGGATCTGGACACTGCACTGGCCACTGGCCCTTCCACGCTCAAGGTTTGGTCCTTTACAGTCACAGTCAGTGACTTGATGCTCTGGGCATCTGCTGCCATCAGGGCATCCATGAGGTTCTGCTTGGTGGCTCTCCCCTCATACAGGACTCCTCTGTCCTGGCACAACTGCCTCAAGTAGTCTACAGTTGTGCCTGCTGTAGTTGGAAGCCATCTTCTTCTCTAACTATGGCTACTCTAACTTGCACTTTAGAAAAAAAATAAAACAGGTAGGAACTTGACTGTAAGCAAAATGATATAGTTCTGTTTTCTTTTTAAAAATAAATCACTGCCTTATTTTACAAGTAAGCTGTACAGTATTAAGCTGACACACTGAACAGTTAAAGCTTGTGTTACCAATTTTATCCGCACTGCTGCCAACCAAATCTGTCACAAACGCACTCAGCAAGTCAGGCCCTCTGCTCCCACAGTGCCAACCTCAGAGCGTAAGAGTGTGAACAGGTAACAGACATGGTAACCCTCCTGTCTGCTTGTGGGCCCGAATCACCTTTAGTCTCGAGTTCTGTGGGAGGAGGGATTCAAACTGTTAACCTCATGCTAGCATACCCAATGTACAGGCGCAGATTCATACCCTCTTCTGGGATTGCGGTACAATCTTATGCCAGGGGGTATTCAGCCAGGCTTCCCAAATTAACCCTTAAAACTCTATAAAAATACCTTACATATATTTATTTTATTTATTAAATTTTGATAATCGGGTGAGCCCACTGGGCCCCGAGAGTCCCTTTTTCAGGGGTGACCCGACGGTTACATACATTACATGGGATTGTATACAGCAAGATATATTACATGTGCCACATAGTCACATAATAGGGTAAACATGGTCGCAATTCAACAGATACCAATGGTGTAGGATTTGGACCACAGAGTGTGGGCTTACACTTGGGAGTACATTAACTTAACAGTTGCACTTAGTGGAGGTCGTCATGTGCACCTTAAGCCTAGTGCGGAAGGTAGAGGGGGAGGTGGTTTCCTGAACACCATGGGGCAGGGAGTTCCATAGGGTGGGGACAGTAAAGGCGAATGACTTCCCACCCCCCTTAGTTCTAACCCTGGGCACCGCAAGGAGAGTCCAGTCGGTCGTATGGAGGTGCCTAGGGTTCCTCTTATTGGTGATGAGCCCATTGAGGCTGGGTGGGGGTGAGGAGTGGAGTAGTTTGTAGGTGAGGCAGACTGAGGGGTACTGGAGCCTGTCATCCCAGGAGGGCCAGTTTAACTGGGACAGCGTGTCACAATGGTGGGTCCTAGGGCCCGTTAATGTGGCGAGGCATGCCACCTTATGGTAGAGAACCTGTAGCTTCTTACCTTTTCCCAGTTTAGTAACACCATCAAGTTTCTGAACAGTTTTGTCAGTCTTAACCCTCTGTATGTCATATGCAAAAAAAAGCACCTGGAAGACCCAGGCAGTATCTTTCAAATAATATATTTACTAGAAATGGATAAAAATATGAAAAATGTAAACACAGAACAATATATCAAAAAGCATATAATCACTTAAAAGAACAAGGTAAAACTACAAAACAAACTCCTACCACAATACAATTAAACTTGTTCTATCTAATGTATTACCTCTTTACAGTGCTTAAGTTACATCAGAGATCTTGTTTCTTAAGAGTCCAAAAAGATATGTCACTAAGATCAAACACAAGTCCTCTCCACACCCCTTCTATGAGTCATCTTGCTCCTCCTTTTAGAATATAAAAAATATACAAACAGGATGTCCTGTCAAGGGGTATATTAAATAAGGTGACATCAGCAAAAACTCATTTCCCAAATATGACTCCTTAATGAACATTTTCTCTGATCTTGAGCAGTTCCTATTCCCAAGGCATATCAAAGGATTTTATAACTTTCAGCACCATGGTGGTATAACATATTTTTCCTATAAGTATCATAAAACTTTACGAGCCCTATATCCTAGCAGCTGGGTCAGTTCTAATTAAGACAGAAAAACAGGAGACCCTTAATTACATCGTTCTGGTCTTTTAATTACCTCCTGGTTTCAGGTCACTTGACTGTAACTGAAACCTGGTGGGGGGGGGCACCCATGGCACAGCTCACAACCTCATGTGAGACAATAACACACTACATTTTTATATTACAAATATCACAGAACAGTCATAAGCAGCTGGTCAAACGTCACACACATCACTTTCCGAATATTTCCCTCCATGTCTACTACCCTGATTCTCCCTCCCATTCCTGCCTATTTTATTCCCTAACTTACCATTAACTAACACCTACCTTTTTCATTTGCACCATATCTGGTCCACCTTAGTCCTATGTCCTCCTTTACCTGCATTATATATTCCCATTTTCTTCTCAAGTACCTGTCCTATCTTTTTAGGCATCTGTTCTAGGGGAGTTTTCTTCATTATGGCCTTCCCTCCCTAATACTTTGCCATCCGCTTTACCATCTGGGAGGAGGCAAATGCTGCTTTTTGTATTTTCGCCACCTCCCCCACATCCCAAGCTACTTCAAATGCTCATCCAAGAAACATTTAAACCTGCCATCAAGGGAGACTTCCATTTCCACCACGGAGCGAGTAGCAGCCTAAAGAAAGAGCTCCCTTCCCTCCTGGGCAATAAATCTCTTCTTCTGCAGCTAAAATCAACACAAAGAACACAAATGCTCAATGGAACTGCAGGGGAACAACAGAACTGCAGGGGAAGACAGACGACAGATAAATAAGATCCAGGTCCCTGAAAAGCAAAATGGCCCATGATGGATCCCGTGAGGACAGCCTGGACTGGAGCCATAACATCACCCTTGGCAGTTCTAGAGGCCCCGCCTACGACATGGACTGTGAGGAAGAAACCTAACGAGAAACAGATTTGAACTTCTAATGGAACAGATCCTGGCTTCCAGATGCAAGAATAAACAAGAATGCAAAAAATTGAACGGTAAACTGGATACGCTGGAAAGGAGGATGGAGGAGGCAGATGAGAGAGTGGCCCAGTTGGAAGATGAAAAAACTCAGCTAGGAGACGCTCTGGAATCCCTGATCCACCACAACAGAGATCCTGCAAGAGAAGTACCTGGACCTGAAAGCCCGTTCCCAAAGAGACAACCTCTGACTAACAGGACTCCCAGAAGGTTCAGAAATGGGCTACCTCTGTGACTTCCTAATGGATCTCCTGAGGGATATACTAGCTCTACCACTGACACTGGATTCCAGAACTGAAAGGGCACACAGTGTCCATCCCGAAACCCACAGACCCAAAGGCACAGCCACATCCATGCTGATGAAACTTACTAGCTATACAGCCGGCCTGCCAGTGCAGCGGTAGCGCTACCACTTGCGATGCCGTCGACCTGGGTATGGGAACAAGCCTGGGAAGATGGAGGGCCACCCAGGGAAGGAGGCTTGAGCGTGCAGAGGACTGCTCGCCTTCTCCAGGGAGGGAAGGGAGTTGAGGCCCGATGCTTAGCTGACCTTTGGCGGAGGCCAGAGGCATAGCAAGCATCAGAGCCATGAACGAGGGGTAGGGGCGTGACTGATGTTGGCAGTTGTGCCTTGACATCTGGGCCTGTCACTCCCCCCAGAACAAGGGAAAAAATGTCTGAGTGCTGGTGAAGACCTCGCAACTCCCGCCTGCCTGTCCTGCCATTGGGTGCCTGACAAGACAAAAAGGATCTCGGGATGAAGGGCCCCACCTCGTACCTGCCCGGGGTTGGTACAGCCACGGCTCCATGGGGGTTCACCTGCAGGATCAGGTAGGTGGAGGAGAAGTGAGGCAGACACCACTGGCGACTCCTGAGGAAGCGTGACTCCAAGAGCGGGGGGGGGGGGAGTTAAAAAAAAATATATATATTTTCCAGTTGTAAGGCCAAGGAAGAAATCCTGTGAAGAGCACAGCAACAAAAACAAGTAACATATAACAGGGCCCATCTATACCTTGACCATGACTACCCCATGGACATCCTCAAAAAACAGCTTCAATATTCCAACATAATGAAGGCCCTAAAAGCCAATCAGATCAAGTTCTAAATTCTGTATCAAGCATGGATGAGGATCTTCTGGGCTGAAGGCACCCACCTACAGTAGATGACGTAGTGACAGACGCCAAGAAAGCCCTGAGAGAATACAGTATCACGGTGGAAGACTTCACAAAATTCCAACAGGCCTGTACACAGTACAGGGGAGGACCAATGAACAACAGTCCAAAAATAAAACACTAGGGCCTCTGGCCGAAAGGCAGCCCCATGCACCATGCAGATCATCGGTAGTCTTCTGGCTCAAACGATGGACACAAAGGCGGTCAGAGGTAAACCACCACAACAGCGCTGACACTGAACCAGAAAGCAAAACCATCCACCTCCCTATAGTAAACACTCCAGAAAATTTACAAAAATGAACAGAGATTTCCTCCATGGACACCGTACTGCTCTTTTCTGCCCCCCCTTCCAACCATCACACGGCTCTTTGTTTAATCCTTCCCACCATATGAGGCCCACAGAACTGCACTGACCACACTCTGGAAAGGCCAACATGCCCAAGCTGAGGGGGAGCCCCGAGCCCCAGTCTGCGGCATGCACCCACCCATCCATCAGTAGCAACTTACCAGAGCCCATGGATGATCCATTAAGTCTGGGCGCCCAAAACAGCAACACAGGACAGAGGGAACAAACCAAAACAAGAGACCGTAAGCTCAGTGAGGCCCCGTGCGGTGACAAGGATCACAAACATGCTTACTTGGCAGCAGATTTCCAAATGTGCCACAAAGAACAGTTACGTAAGTACTTACCGTAATAGTAGATCTTCAAGGGGATCTCAGACATCAGGTCACACTGCAGAAACTTCACCCTCGGTGAAGCAGGATCCACATGGAAGATTTTCCAGCAGTACCACTGGGGCTGCCCATGGCGATGTCACCTGCCGACATCATCAATCCTACAAAGGCTTGAGCGGTCCCGCTCCCTCCTCAGTTCTTTCCCCCAGAGGCAAAGGGAGCAAACCCATGCCACGGGGAACCGAGAGAGAGAGAGAGAGAGAGAGAGAGAGAGAGAGGAGTGACAAGGCCTAAAATAAAAGGCTGGATACTCCAGCCAGTCTGAGCAGAGGACCCGAAGAAGGGGGACGGTGGGAAGGAAGGCAGACTTGATGACTGAGATTCCCTCAAAAATCTACTGTTACGGTAAGTTCTTGCATAACTGTTCTATCTTCTTCGGGGGTATCTCAGTCATCAGGTCACACCGTAGGAACGAGTCCCAAACAGTTACATATGCACAGAAAGGATAGCAGCCCCAGTACCTGTTATCCGGGATGACCCATTGCACCTCCAGTCCTTCCTTGTTCTCTGGGTGCCCCTGCACTTCCATGGCCTTGATTCCCTTCCTCACATACAGTACAACCCCTCCTCCCTCCCCTCCCCTCCCCGTCTCTCATAAACAAAGAGTAGCCCAGTACGGCCATATCCCAGTGATGGCCATCAATGCATCACGACTCAGTACTTCCAGTCTGACTGTAATAAATGCAGATGTCCAGTAAGCACTGGCGAGTGCAGGCAGAGGGCAGCCAGGGGAGCAGGCCATGATTTGTACACCCAGATACAGGTATACATATTCTCTGCCATCTCTAAGGTTAACACATTACACAAATCATGATTAAAATGGACAATATATTAACAGGACATGTCACGGACACTAGTGCCAGAACAGTTGCTACAGTAAACTCAGAAATGTGGCAATGTGTGTCATGTAATGTGTATACACAAACTAAACCACAGGGAAACTTCTCCACATTAATTTGTTCAAAGAGCTAGAAGTATTCAGAATTAGAGCGTTTATATACAGCTGCCAAAGATGAACTTGATAAATTAAAAAGCATCAAGACTGCGACAATTTCATAGACAATGCAGTCATGGGCACAAATAGTTCTACTGGTATACCCAGCACAAACAAGCCCTACTAGTAAACTCAGCAACACCATGGACAGTAGAAAAAGAACTAGAGAGGAATGTGACAACTTGCTGGATGGCAAGGACGCAGAATGAACCAGCGTGCCCCCCAGAAAGGGTGCAAAGAGAGGGAGAAGGGCAGAAACCTTCTCACTAACAAACAATACCAGTAATAATGAATTACACACAGAAAAAAAGGTTTACAAAGGGGGGGGGGGGGGCTAGCCAGCAAGCTGAAAGGACATGTGTGTATCATGCCCTGCAGAGGATGTTTTTTTTGGCCGAACCACCCTTTATTATCAACTTTTAAATACTATAACCACTGAATTTATCTCCAAGCAGCAATGGTAAAAATGGGTTTGAAAAAAGCTGACAAAGCTGCCACTTCACACTCTAAATCCGTGGAGGAGTTTTAGAACCCGAAGCCAGGTACGTCAACAATGGCACCAGCTACTAACCCGAAAGATCCAGCGACCGACAGGATCTTTACCATCCTCCAGAAGATCGAGGAAAAAGTCAAACTAACACCTCCCTGTCAGTTATGAACCAATGGGTCTAGAAACTAGAAGAGGGGGGAGAGAGGAGAGCGCTAAGGCTATTGAAGACCTTGCAGCCAGACAGGAATGAGTCACAATGGCTCAGGCCCAGGACTTCTGTGGCTTTGTTGTCAGACTCCCTGGGTTTGGCTGCAGACTTAATCCACGTCAAACGGATTTTCCAATTACCCAACAGATGGAGGCCACAGGAGGGCCTAGAGTGGGCCTCTATGGTGCTTGTAATGGTGGACTCGCTTGAGGAACACCTTTTATTCTTGCCGCTGCCAGGGATAAACAAGATATACAATATATGGGTCAGGAAGTGTCTTTCTTCCCTGATGCGGCATTCAGCACACAGACCCAGAGAAAGGAGCTTCTTAAATATAAACAACGTCTGGGTGAACATGGCTTCTCGGCTAATTTGTTTTTTCCTGCCAGGCTGCGTCTTACTTTTAAAAGACAAACCCTATATTTTCACTGATGTCGATGCAGTTGCAAGGTTTATGGACAACTTGCCACCTAGGGGAGAACAAGACTCAGACACTGAACAGGCTGGGGCTACCTGAATAGTCGTTGCTCTGTTGCTTAATGGACTGCTATAATCCTGTATGGTGGTAAATGCCATTATAAGTCGTTCTGTTTGACGCCATTTCCATGGGTTACTGCTGAACAGTTTTGCTGGCTACCTAAATTTTCCATGTTGCAGTATGTAGGGGGTACATTCTAGTCTCACAATTTATAAGCGGAACTCTGCTATCCTTTGTATAGTTGCTCACCCCTTACTGCAGTCATGTATATTTTCTGCTAACGCTAGTTAACATCTTAGTTATGATGACAGCGTACTATTACATACATGGAGGAGTTCTAGTTTTTTATCTATCTGTTATTTATGGCTACTCCACCAGAGTTTGTTTTTTGGGGTGCATGGGGTAGATATTCCAGGTTATGTATGGAATGTTAATAATTACTACATTAACGGTTCTTTATTTCTCTATGGGGGGGATCTCCTCAACCGTTTCCCCCAACTCCTTCAAGGGGGCTGATCCCACATAACGATTTTATGCCTATAAACATCTAGTTGAGAGGGGTACATGAGTATGGGTGTTGCCTGAACCGGATTCTCATTATTCGTCATGGTATTCCGTGTAACATTCTATGTCTGGAGGATGTTTATTTTCATAAGAGTACTGTATGTGAAAATTAAAAAAAAAGTTAAAAAAAAAGAAAAAGAAAATGGGTTTACGTTGCTCAGACAAGCCCGACTCTGAAACAGACAGAATAACACTGGCCAGAGCAACACAATAGTAAATACACCAGAAAATGTGAAAAGGCAGGTTGTAGTAATCGGTGAGTCAATAATCAAGCACTGTGACAGTGGGATTTACAAATTAGACAAGGAAAACTGCATGGTTTCCAGCTTCAGAGGGGCTAAAATTAGTGATATTATTCCAAGAACTGCAGATATTAAAACCAAAGCAGGTGTAAACATTCCATATTATTCTCCACATGGGCGCAAATGATATTAATAAAAAAGATCAAGGCAAATTATAAAAACTTAATTAGCTAAAATTAAGGATCGGACAGGCAAAATCAGTGTCTCAGAAATACTAGCAGTGCCAAGGGCCTCCGAGAACCATCAACGTGAACTCAGGATTATAAATCGTTGACTGCGATCAGAATGTATTAAACAACATACAGGCTTTATAAGAAACTGGGACAGCTTCTGGGGAAGGAGGGATAATTACACAAGTAACTGCCTTCATCCAAGATTCAAAGATGCGAGATACCTACATCACTATGTTTAAAGTAAGCAGTAGGTGGACAACACATGGTCAATCTGGAGAAACAGAGTTGGTAAATCTGCCATGCCCATCAGAAAGAGAAACAAAAAACATCCCACAAACTTTCCCACCACTGGAGAACTCCTTAATGTGAGCAGCATTAGAAACAAATGGGATGAACTGGTCACTGTGGTACAAAAAAAAAACAAAAAACGGGTATAACAGCTGTAACAGAATCGTGGTGTAAGGAAGTAGGTAACTGGAATACTAACAAAGATGGTTATACTCACTATAGGAAGGACAGGAATAATAAACCGGGTAAAGGTGTGGTTCTCTTCATAAAAGATGACTTACCTAACCATGACATTAGTGTTAAAAATAAAGAACTAGACACTGAAACAGTGAGGGTACAAACTGAACCACAAGGTCAAAGGGCAACAAAAGTAGGACTAATTTACAGTCCTCCAGAAGCAGAACAATACGAATACATATATTTTTAAGAGATATAAGATGCATCAGATTTAGGTGAGGCAGTGATGTCAGAAGACTGTTTTATATATGTTTGTGTGTGTGTGTGTGTATATATATATATATATATATATATATATATATATATATATAAAATATAGTTTTTTGCCCACCTGCCGCCACCTTTGCCTGCCATCGGGCCTTTCAGGAATCTCCAGGGGGCTGTCACATATGGCAGCAGGGGGACATATGCTTTCCTCCCAATTTTTTCCCCTGTTCTCCACGCTGGGGTGCACACGTAGATGCATGTGTGTGGAGACAGGCACACGCCCCGGAGTCCCACAACCCTCCCTCCCTATTGCCCTCCTAGACCCACACTACCACTTGGCCTCCACCAGGTGGCAGTTGTTCGGTGGAGCATGCAGGTCCCTCTCCACCCCCACCCCACCCCCGGGGAAAGGAGAGCAGACATTGGGCGGTCATTCCTTTCCCTCCCCAGCCAACCTCCAGCAACCCATGCTCATCACTGAACACAGGTCATCAGTGTGGCAGGAGGTTAAGGTGCCAGCACCTCAGCCCTCCACTCCACTGAGCCGGCCCAGGAGATTTTAATCTCCCTGGCATAAACTGGCAGTATACTGAATGCACAAAGGGTAGGGTCAAAAAAGAATTCTGTGAACAGGTTATGGTAAGCAACCTAAAATAACATGCTGACATCCCCACTACAGGTCAAAATATTTTAGATATAATTCTCACTTCACAGGGTGTTGAGATTAAAAACTGCAAAATACAGGAACCTCTCAGAAACAGCAACCACAAGATAGTTACATTTGCTATCAATAATAAAATACACAACGAAAATGGATCAAAAATAATTTACAATAATGCCAATTGGGAAGAAATTAATAATGATCTTAAAAAAAACAAAAAAAAAAAACAGTATAAATGGGGCAGCATTTCAGTCTCCAGAATGTGTCCCGAAAGGCTGTGGCTTCATGACCTTTGCACTGCCCCACATTCCCATGGCCTTTCCTTCCTTTACCTTATTGGCCCAGACATTCAAAAGGGTTGCGCCATGCGCAACAGGGTTGCGCGTGCGCAACTCCAAAAATGCGCCATTCTGCGATATTCAGAAGGGGCCAGTTGCATCACCGAAAACATGCTGAGCAACAGCGCAATGGAAATGAAGGCATGCACAACCGAAGGGGGCGGGTCCATGCATAAAGTGCGCAATTCGATATTCGAACACTTGCGCAATGCACAAGAGTGCCTCAGCCAGAAGTTGCGGAGTAGCGGAATTGAGCCAAAATAAAAAGGCTCAAGGAAGCGGCGCAAGAACCCTAGCAGGCCGCAAACTGGGGGAGAGAGACAGAGAGAGAGAGACAGAAGCTGGAAGGGCAGACAGGGACAGTGGGTCCAGGAGGACAGAGAGGCCAGCGGGGGTGCCTGGTGCAGTGGAAGCAGCAGTGGGGCAGTGGGTAACACAGGAACAGCAGCTGGGAGGCAGAAGCCAGGGAGATGGACAGTGCCAGCTTCCACATGGAAGCTGTAATGAGGGTGAGACACCATGCTGCAGGGGCGTGGCGCGGAGGGGCCCGTCGGTATGCCCGACAGGTGGTATCGTGCCCACCTCAGCCGGAGCTGTACACACAGACGCCGAGATCGCGGCTCTGTACCGCCTGGAACAGGGCAATACTGAGACGGCTCTGTGAGCTGTGCAGTGATGTGATGCAGGCACCCTCTCACGACGGAGTCACGCCTGTCTGTGGAGACCAAGGTGACAGCCTGCATGTGCCTGCTCGCCACGGGCACCTTCCAGAGGCCGACAGGGACACCACAGGCATTACACAGTCGGCCACGCCACGCATCCTCACCCAATTCCTCAGTGCACTGCTGCCTCATGCTGCGGAGTACATCCATTTCCCCAGCACCGCCGGTAGAGTGACAGCAAACATGCAGGAGTTCCACAGGGTAGCATCGATGCCTGGCGTTAGGGGCCATAGACTGCACCCATGTGGCCATTCGCACGCCACCTGGCCCCGACGGCCAGGCATATCGGAACCGAAAGGGGTTTTCCAGTGTCAAATGCCAGGTGGTGTGTGATGCCACTGGGGCATTATCAATGTCTGTGCCACACACCCTGGCGGAGCACATGATGCCTTCATATGGCACCAGTCTGCACTGTGCCATCGATTCGAGAGTGGGGACATCCCCACGGGTCATCTAGTGGGTGAGTACACATGTATGGAATGCAAACTCTGGGCAAGGGTGGAATGACACAGGTGCCATGGTAGTGCACACAAGGATATGGGCAATATGGACCTGACATGACACTGCTCTCCACTATCTCCACACAGGTGATCATGGATACCCATCCGTCCCTGGCTGCTCACACTGCACGCGCCCCACGACCCCAGCGCAGCTATGCTTCAATGAGGCACATGCCGCAACACGTAACATCATAGAGCGGGTGTTTGGGATGCTCAAGGCACGCCCGATGCCTAGACACCCGGCGGTGCCCTACAGTACAGCCCCCAAAAGGCCTGTGGGATATTCCTGGCCTGTTGCATCCTGCACAACATGGCCAAAGACCATGGGATAGCCGTACAGGTCGAAGAGGGGACAGCGATGGGGACGCCAGTGGTGCCGTGATGTTGGTGATGAGCAGCCCCTCAGGATGGAGGGACCCCGACTGACCCGGCAGGCCCAGCTGCACCGGGACACCATTGCAGAAGAGCACTACGCCCAACACAGGTAAGTCAAGGGACATGTGCAGGCAACACTGTCCATGCGCAAACCACAGGCACACAGGGGAACACACCGTGCATGAAGGTCAGGGGAGTTGAAGGTTCCAGGCATACCAACACACCATCAGGGAGGGGTGAGCACTCATATGGACACACACACACACCAGGCAGCGTACATGGGCAGAAGCACAGCACTGCAGAAACGACATTGCCAACACACAGCACCACCGACCACCCCCACCACCTGTACTGTCCAAGTACGTGTGTCAGGACCTGGGCACCCCTGCACCTTGGTGTACAGTGCAATGCAGGCATCATCATGCACATGCACCTGTGGACAGCAGTTGGGAGAGTGTGCAGGTGGACCGTGTGTCAGCGTGGTGAGCAGAGCACCCAGCAGTGCATTGCCCACCATGACACACATTGCACACAGGGCAGCACCAGACAGGGCCCGCACTGGGAGACAGCTCAGTCATGTAGCACTGTCCCATGGCCACCACGGATGCGTGGGCGGCCCCGGCGTGGCCCAGCAGCACTGGCAGGCTGAGCAGGGGCCACATGGGGTGGCGCTGTTGCACCACCAGGGGTCCCACTGCGCGAACGCGACCTTGCCCGCACAGGGGTCTGCATCATGCCGAACAAACGTGCACCAGGGGTGCTCGGGATGCCCACAGCAGAACGCGGCGGCCGACAGGCCTGGTGTCGCACGACGCGAACGGGAGTGGTGAGCACACTGTGTGGGTGTGCGGCACAGGGCACCTGACAGTGTGCCCAATGCGCCAGCGACAGAGACCACTGCTGGGTCAGCCTGTCAATGGCGGCGGTCACATCCGTCCAAGATAAGGACCAGCTCGGCTTGGTCCAGCACACTCCCTGCTGTGCCACTCCACGGACACAGACAGTGCCTCACGAACTCTGCAACCCGCCCCTGCAGCTGTACTGATTCCTGCAGCAGGCGGGTGTGCGCGGCCTCAATGGGTACTGTGCCCCAATGGCATCGTGACCTCAGGGTGTAGATGGTCCGTGCACAGCACCCTTGAGGGTGGGCGCTGTCTGCCAGGACCAGGTATGGGCGGATCAAGGCGTGGACATGTGCCACTGCTTGACACTGTACCCCAGACCTGGTGTTCGACTGCTGCTGCCGCCTCCAACTGCTGAGCCCCCAGGTCCACCTGTTCCACCTCCTGCTGGGAACAGTGCCGACACCTGCACAGCCACCAGTGCTGCCCCACCGGTGCTGACAGGCACAGCCTGGGACTGTGCCAGCATGCTGGTACACAGGTGAACCAGGAAGGCCCAGGGCACGTGCTGGCCTGCCATGTGTCCGCATGGGACACACACCTATCACTGCCCATTGCAGGCCTGCTATCATCAATGGTGCAGTGCCACTGCCATAGGCACAGCATGCTGGCATACCTGCATGCCAGACTGCTGAGACACAGGCTGTGCACCCCCCGCACCCGTATCACTGACACCAGAGTTGTTGGCCCAGCGGCATGCTGCTGCAGTGCCTGCTGGCTGGTGGCGGAGGTGGATGGTCCCTCCTCCACGTCCAGCAGGTCTGCATCACTGTCTGGACCCACCACCACCACCGTCTCCTGAAGACGAACAGGATCTGTAACAGAAAGAGAGTACATGTGAGTGCATGTGAACAACAGCCCCCCCAACACCACCACCATGTCATACCGTGCAGTGATGGGCTTCCACCTGTCTGGAATCCTCCGCCTGGTACGCCCACAATGGCACTCGGCTGCATGGCCACGACCAGTGTCTCCTCCATTGGGGTCAGCTGCAACACCACTGGCGGGCCCCCACCAGTGCCAGCACGTGCCGCCCTGAAGGCTGCCACCTTCTCCTTCAGCCTCCTGCGTCAGTCCCCATCTTCTTTCTGTATTCCTGCACGAGCGCTGGTGGCTTCCGCAGGCTGACAGCCTGAGCTACCCCTCCCATGCAGCTGCACGCTCCTGAGGGGTGCCCTCCGCCACTCAATAGTGGCTCATCCTCCAGGTAGGCCTGAGGAGGGCCTCGCCTCGCCGCTGTGAAGTTCGGCCTCCTCCTACGCCCGCCCTCACCCTCAGCTTGGCTCTGGGTCAGTCATGGTGATCTGTATGGGTGGAAGTGGACACCTGTCACTGTGCAGTCGACAGCATTTCCCATGAGCATAGGTGCCGCCGGGGTGGAAGCCCCACGCTTTTTCTCCGTATGGCAGATACTGATAGAAAGGGTGCCCTTTGTCCCTTTCTAAGTGCCCTTTTCATGCTCAGCCCCCTCAGCCTTTATCATCCTCCAGCACCCTTGCCCATGAGCATTGCCCTGAGCATCACACAGCATGTAACTCACCTCTCACCTGCAGTAACCGAATCTGGCCAGCACAACCCACTGTCGCATTTTTATAGCGCAACACATGCAAATGAGGAGTGGCGCAACTTTAATGACATGCTAATCGCGCCACTGCGCCTTTGAATGGCTGATCGAATGATTTGCATATGTCAGCTGAATATCGCGGATCTGCGCTTTGCGTAATACGGAAGGGCCGGCTGAGCCAATGGCGCAGATTTGTGCCTGCATGCTACACTGCATTGCGCATGCCCAGACAGCTTACGCATGCGTCTATCGCGCTGCAGACCTGCTGAGTGCGATAGGCAATTCAGGCCATGGCCACCATTGTGCCAGTGGCGCTACAGCACTGGGCACTATATGGCGCTGTGGCACTACTGCGCAATGGTCCACTGTGGCACTGGTACGCAGCTTGGCAGTCGCGCAGGATGCCTATACATCCGATGGCGCTGTGCGTAGCCTTGCGTCATTGCCGTGACCTTGTGTATGCCCTTTGCCCCCTGGGGCGGTTCGCATGCCATGTGTACGTCCCTATTGCGCTGTCTGGTGATAGCGCTATGTGAAGTGACGGCGCTGTTCGAACAGCGCGATTGGAGCCTGTGGTGGCCTATTGCGCAACATCTCCACGTCGGGTTACAGTGCAGCGGAGCGCCATACTGCCTGCTGTAAACTGGCTGAGATGGCTAGGAGGAGGGCAGTGAGTTGGAGCCCACTGGAGGTGGCCAACATGGTGGCCCTGGTGGAGCCCCACTGTGAGGCACTCTATGGTGAGGCCCCCCTCACCATGCCTAGGACCCACGTGTGGCAGCAAGTGGCCACTGACCTGGTGGAGGTCACTGGATGGGGTTGGTCTGCTGAGCAGTGCCGGCACCGGTACAGTGACCTCTGCCGGAGGGAGCCGGACATGTTGGCCAGACTGCGGGACCGTGCCACGTGGGGCGTGGTGCCTAGGCCAGGTGAGTGTACCATCTATGCACCTATATTCTCTGTAGGGGTGTGTGTGTGCTTGGTGGCTGTGCATAGGTGCCGGCTCGGACATGCGGTTGGCTGTGTCCAGTGTGTGCAGTTGTGCGATGGATGGTTATGGCTGTGTGGGCAGGCACTCTCACTGGGGCAGGGGCACTCTGCTTTTGAGTCACACTGATGTTTGTCTCAACATGTCTCCCACAGGCCGGGATGTGAGGATGCAGGGCCGGATGAGGAGGGCCGTGCCAGGGACCCGTGCCAGCAGTTGTTCCACCCCAACAGCAGCAGCAGCAGCAACAGCAACAGCAGCAGACAGAGCTGCTTGAGCAGTGTGAGTATCATGACTTACATATGCTATTGCATGCTGGGGAGACCAGTAGCCCTGCACAATACAACCATGCAGGAAAGGGAGGTCATGATTCCACTATACAAGACACTAGTGAGGCCCACCTGGAGTACAGTGTACATTTCTGGAGACAATACCTACGTAAGGACGTAGAGTGGGCAGAGAAGGTTCAGAGGAGGGCAACAAAGATGGTGCATGGCTTGCATCACGGGTCCTATGACGACAGGTTACAGGAACTGAACATGTACTCGCTGGAGGGGAGGGTGGAGAGAGGGGATATGATGGAGACATACAGGTATCTTACAGGGGGGATCAGGGTGCGGGCCACACTTTTTGAAGTGAAACGATGTTCCAGGACTAGAGGGCATGGGATGACGATGGAGGGAGGACGATTCAGAGGACACATGGAGAAGGACTGTCTTCACAGAGCGGGTGGTGGACAGGTGGAACCCCTGCCAGAGGAAGTGGTGGGGGCTGACACAATCACAGGATTTCAGACTGCAGGGGACAGACGTGAAGGAGATCTGGAGATCAGGGGTTAGGGGCAACAGACCTCCAGGGAAACAAAGTGAACTGACAAGCTCATATGGACAGACTGGGTTTGCCATAGGCCCTTGTTGTGACACTGTCTATGTATCTATGTATGTAGGCACGACACAGGTGACATGCATCACTGTGCAGTATCTCAGCAGCGTCTGTGTATGTGTCACTGGTGGTCCAGGCATGCACTGGGCACATAGCTGTGTAACTGGCATCGCACCACATTGCCACATCACTTGCCAGCCTTGTTTGTACTGTGTGATGGACGTGGGCAGTGTGTGTGGGCAGTGGTCTGCTGCATAGCTGGTGCCGCCTGTTTGTGATGGCCATGTGCATGTTCACTGTGGGTGGGTGTACGCTATCACAGGTGCGGACATTGGGCTATATGGCTTGCAGGTTGGGTGGTGTTCAGGGTTGTGGTCAGTCACAGCCATTGACTGTGTTCCCTTTCCTAGGCTCTCATTGTGCTCCGCAGAATGGAGCAGTCGCTGCATCGGATGACCCGGTGTCCCAGGAGAACCAGAACATCCTCCAGGACATACAGCCATGGGCTAAGGAGGAGGCACAGCCAAGAAAGACGGCACCAGGCAGCAGAGGACCAGTCTGCTAGGTCAGAGGCCAGATCCCTTCTCTCTCCACCCATCCCTCCCACTCTGCCTTCCTCTCCCAGTTGTTCATCCCTTCCCCTTGCCCACCCCACCTTGTATCCCTACCCCCCTCTTGTAAATAGTTACTTGATGTTGATTTTAGAATTTACACATTTTTATAATACACATTTATATTTTGTTATGAATACTGTGTTGGTCTCTGATTTGCAGCTGGCTATGGTTGCTCAGTTGCAGTGGTGTGCATGCCATCTGGGGTGGTGTGGTCCTGGGTATATGTGTGTGTGTGTGTTGTGTGTGTGCATGGGGAGGTATCACCAGCATGGCATTGACTTTCTGTTGGTCTTGCCGTCTGCTGCCACCCACTGCTGGGTGCACAGGGTGGGTCTAGCTTGTATGCTTCTCTGCAGCACGGGGTTGACGTGTGCCAGGGGGGATGCATGGTGTTTCCTGCAGTGCCAGTCACTGCACATGGGCGGTGTCTTGGGGTCACGGTGCAGGGTGTGCTGCGTGCACGGGGCTGATGCACTGTGGTTGTCAACCCCTGTGCGTGGCACCTCCGCCTGCCAGTGGTTGTGCTGGGGTGTCATGGGCCCCTGCTATGCTTTGTTGGCTTGTCCCCATGGGCCAGTGGATCATCCGTCCCACCCCAGTGATGCTGTTCTTGGGGTGTGCAGGTGTGGTGTGGGTTCTGCAGTGTGTTCCTGTGCCCATGTGTGGCATGGCTGGTGGTGGGCCCCAGCCTGCCTCCCTGGATGTGCAGTTCCATTGCTCTGGGGGCTGTGCTTGCGCTATGGCAGCTCTGGAATGCTCAGCTGAGCTTCCCTGGTTGCTCCATAGCGCAACATTTTGGCTCAGCTTCTCCTTCCTGGTTGTGCGATGGCGCAGTATGTGCGATATTCAGACGTTGGTTGCTTGCGCAATTTGCTCTGCTCCAAGTTTGAATATCGCACCTGTTGCGCATTTGCGCAACTGGTTTGTGCTTGCTCCTGCTGTTGCGCTAGTTTTGAGCGCAGTTTGAATATCTGGGTCATTGTGTGTCAAAACTCCTCTGTACCTAATTCCTGCCCCCTTTATATGCCCACTGACTTCCTTACTTTTCCTTTGCTCATCTGAAATGCATTTGTTACACTCTACTCTAGATAGGGCGTCTCCTAATTTCCCTTTTCAACCCTTCTACCAGTAATTGTAAAGTAGGTGTCAGTGTGGCTCAGTCGATAACACATCCGCCTCTGGACCAAAAGGTCGTGGGTTCTCGTCCCACACCAGGATTGGACTCATACCTAAAAAAAAGGCTGGCATCCAAGTGCAGTATAAGGGGGCTGCTGTACTGCTGGGGTGTGCCATCCTTCGGATGAGACATTAAGCAGAGGTCCCTTCTACCCATCCTGGTGCTCTCCTGGTGGGTGTCCCAGTGGAAGTAAAATAACCCAGGGCACTCTTCGCAAAGAATAGGGGACACTCCCGGTGTCTTTGCCAGTATTCCCCTTCCCACAAAACTGGTTCATGCAATTGTCTAGGCTGTGTATGGGTGCTGATGTGCGATATAGCCACCACTACACATTGTCACTTCACTACTAGTCTAGCATTGCTTGTAAAGCGCTTTGGGATACACTGTATGAAAAGCGCTATATAAATGCTGATGATTCTTCTTCTAACTACCTTTTCCTGATGCCTACTACCCTTTACCCACTACCTGTAGCTCCTTAACCTTAAGCTATTTCAGTATGCCCATACACAGTAATGAGTTATCTCGTACCTTGATCTGGTGTCTCCCCTGCAGAGGCTCCTGTGGACCACAGACTATTTGCAGACAACAGAAGATGTCTTAACTCTTTACTACCTGCAGTGTTTTTTGAAGTCCAAGCTTTCCGTCACTTAACCTTGATCCAAAATGGCTGCCCAGGCAAAACTGAGTTAAGATAGATGTTCCACTCCAGCTCTGTGCCACTCAAATGATGGGACGTGAACGTGATGAGACACCCTGGGAGAGTGCTGAAATTTATCCCAGAGTATGAATTTCCTGGTTAGCCCTGCCAACAAGCCATAGACAACCTGCAATCAGAACTTTTACTAAGTCCCAACTCAAATTATCAACTAGTTGAGGCCCCAAACCAGACAATTATTATCCTTCCCCAAACCATAAGGCAAGACACAGATCTTCAAGGATATCTCTCCCATTAGTCCACACTTTTGCAACAATAAGCCATCAGTATTTGGACCACATGGAAACTTTTGCTAGCTGGGGACTGCCCGCAATGACATGCCCCATCAGTTCTTGGATCTTTTCTTGCCAATCATCCTTGTCAGACCTGTTGAAGGAAACACCATCAACCTAGCCGCTGCTGTTCATTCTTTTATTTTACTTAGTGTTCTATTTCATTGTCTCTGCATGCCGAAGTCGAAAGAGCCTTTATTTTGGTATTGTAAGCACAGAGATAAAATTTACTAAGAAGACACACATACGGTTTGTATGTGCTGTCTGGGCCGGTCTCACAACATGAGGACTTGTGAGATCTGCTAGAGCTTCAACTACGCTACAAGTCGACGCCATCAGAAAAATTCCTTCTCCTCAAGACATTAGAAGCCATGAAGAAGGAACAGGGCCCAAAGGCTGCATCTCCCTCACCACTGGCCAAAAAGCAGCTGCCGAAGTCTAAGGATCAGGACAGGGAACGGTCATCGTTGAGGCCTTCCTCACAGTATGGCCATAAGCACTAACACAGTGAGACAAGGTAAACCTGCATCATCACCTGCTCCAGCAACATTGACATCAGCCCCGCCCCCCTGGACCATCGATGAGAAACCAAGGTTGGGGACTTGGCTTAGGTGCTGTCATACCTACTATGGATGGCAGGATGCCACTGTCGTCGAGTCAAAGTCCTTCGATGTAAGTAGTCCCGGACCCTTTACAGCACACCGTCGACTCTCAGGATATGCTGCTATTGTTTTCAGAAATTATAAGACGCAATTTTTTATTTATTTATGGTCTTTGATAAAACACCTTTGAGAACAAGCTTATTTCATAGGTTCCACATTAGGGGTTATACAAAGTGAGAACAAAAAAAAAATGAATAAAACATTAAACAAGTAGGATTATGAGATATACCAGGAATCATTATACAGTAAAAACCAGTGCAAATGTACAAATGTAAGCAGTGAGTCATCAACCAGAGCAGTAGGACACACAAGATTGACAGCACTTAGGAGTTGAATGACCGCAGAAGCATACAGTCAATTACAGGGGTTAGCATACATCAGCCCAGAAGGTGTCGACAACAAGGCAAGAGAAGGAGGTAGGGAGAGAGAAGCTTTGGTAGGAGGGTAAAAGTGGAGCACAGACTGAAGGACATAAAGAGGAAGGGTAGGGTAGGCAAGGGGAAGTTAGGGGATCGAGGTGGGAAGCTATGGAAGGGAAGGTGAGCATTCTGTCTGGGTTACCAATGCAGGCAGTTATTCCACTGAAGCCTCCCGGTATTCAGCCCTCGTCAACAGGTTCCGCTATCGTGCCACAGATTCCTCCCTCTCAGCCGCTACCTGCAGCTCCTGATCATGGTGACGATGATGAAGTGGAATACAATTCTAACCTTATGGATTTAGAGGAGGAATATGAGGAAGAAGAATTTCTAGCAGCTTGCTGCAGTTCTATCCTATCCTGTAGTGAGGACTCTGGTTTATACCCTGAGATCTCCTCCTGGGGATCCATCTTTCCAAACCATTATGCAGCAAATGCAGTCTGCCATGGACTTTGCTGTGGGACAGGAAGATTCCACAGAAAGGAATCTAACGGAATTTTTGGAAGTGCCCTGCTCCACCGCCATTATAATTCCACCTGTATATCCTACATTAGAGAATGTTACCTTTGCTGCATGGCACAGACCAAACTCACTGATCAAATTTAATTACAGTCTGCCTATGGAAAGCTGCTTGAACTGCACATCAGGCTTTACCTGAAGGGTCTGCCAAGAATAAGTTACTTAAAATATTGCCTGCTGGTGCTGAGGTTGGCAAATATTTGCTACGTTCAGTTTATGATGCCTCTGATGCACCTGCCAAGGCTGCTGCATCAGACATTTGTATGAGGAGATATTCTTGGCTCAGAGTTGCTGGCTTTGCCAATGATGTGCAAAAGGAACTTTCAAATGCTCTTTTTAAGGGACAAAACTGTTAGGGATATGCACGTCCGTGAGGGAATTTAAACAGGTCTTAAAGACCCACTTATGGTATCAAGCATATCCCAGTTGATATTTTATTGGATTTAATGAACTGAATATTTATTGTATTTGTGTTTTATATTATTTTCATGTAAGCTTGCTGTGATGGCGCCTTGGTTTTAGAAAGGTGCGATATAAATAAAATATATTATTATTATATTATTATGATGCTGAAGAGGCCCTACGTGGCCTTCATACTTCAAAAATAACTAAGGTCTGTAAAGTCCATGTGTCCCTCTCCTGCTAGAGGTTGTGGCCAGGTCTCCTTTCATTAGCCTGCTACCCAAGGTAACCATGCCTACCATCAGCAAGGCTGTCAGAGAGAAGCTGACTCTTCTGGGTCCCTCCCCCCACAAGTACTCATACAACAGCACCCTAAGTAGTTGGTTCTGATGGCCTTGCTGCCACTGGTGCTGCCGACTTTTTCTGTCTCTCCCCACCTCAACTGCTACCTCCAGGGATGAGTGTGGAGTAGGATCTTCCTGCATCTGAAATCAAGGAGAGTGAATCACTATGGGTGAGTGGGTTGTGGAGATCACAGCAAGGAGGTATGCTCTGGAGCCATTACAAATCCCTCCAGATTATCTTCTGACCCCTTCCTTTTTCCTCCAGGCCACCTATCCCTTCTGAAGGAATAAGTTCAATCTTTATTCCAAAAATGTGGCATAGAACCAGTTCCATCTCAGGAAAGAAACAAAGAGTTCTATTGCATATACCTCCTACTCCCAAAATGGACAGGGGATCTGTGTCCTGTGCTGGATCTCAGGGATCGAAATCTGTACACTGAATACAAAACATTTGAAATGGTATGCCTGCAAGCTCTGATCCCCCTTCTGAAAACAGCAGAATGGCTTTGTTCTCCAGACATGAAGGACGCATAACTTTATGTAAAGATCAGGAAATCCCACAGACAATACCTCCACTTTATGCTCAAGAGTGAACACTATCAGTTCAGAGTATTGCCCTTTCTTCTCCGCCACAGGTCATTACCAAATGTTTGGCAGTAGTTGCAGCAGCCCTTTGCAGGGAAGTGTTCCCCATCTGGACACTGGCTCCTGAAGACCAGCTCCAGGGAAGCTCTGTTACATACTCCTGTCCTGGACATGTCAGTTGTTTGATGACCTGGGGGTCACAGTGAATGTGCCAAAGTCTGCGATGACTCCCTGCCAAAGACTGGAATACATAGGTGCAGTCTTGGATACAGAGAAGGACTGTGCTTTCCTGCCACAGGACAGGGCAGGCAATCCAATTGCCCAGGCAAAATTGGTATACAGGAGGCACTAGGTCTCTGTGAGAACAACATAACATCTCCAGAGTCTCATGACTGCGGCCATAGTGACTATGACACTGGCACATCTTCATATGAGGATCCCTCAGTGGGCACTCAGGGTCCAGTGGGATCAGTTGATGAACGAGGTTGAACAAATGTTCTTGTCACATCACCTCTTTGCAGAGCGCTGTTATGGTGGATGGACCGCAAAAACCAACTGAAGAGCATTCCATTCCTTGAACCAGCTCCTGTAACGATTCTCACCATGGATACCATGAGCTCCGGCTGGAGTGCACATCTCTGCCCTTACCAGCCACAGGGGTCATGGACCAAAGTGGAGGTTGAGCTGCATATAAATGTCCTGGAAATAAAGGCTGTCCTGTACAGCCCCCAGGTATTTCAGAACCATCTTTACCCTGGTCTTCTGCTAATCCAGATGTACAACATCAGTGTGATGCATTACATCAACAAACAAGGGGGCACTCGCTCCTATACTTTATGCAGGGATGCAAGTAGAGTTTGGTACTGGGCTCTGTCAGAAGGCTGTGAATCTTCCAGTTTTCCAAAGCATCTCAGCAGACAGACTAAGCAGGTCTCAGTCAATGATTCATAAATGGGAACTGCTGACCTCCGTGGTAAACTACCTCTTTGCAAGACAGGGTCGCCCAGAGTTGGACCTTTTTGCGTCCCCACACAATGCTACATTGCCGCATTTCTGCTCACTTGCTACAGGGCCTGGAGTTTTTGACAAGACATGTTGTCCCTCTCTTGGAAAGGGAAATTTCTATATGCATTTCCCCCCTGCCTCTAGTGCAGAGAGTACTGCTTGAACTGCAGGTGGGGATTGCCGCTCTTCGTCCTCATTGTTCCGTTGCAGCCTCACCAGATATGGATCAATCTCCTTCAACATCTGGCAGTGGAGGCTCCTGTCCCTCTTCCTCCGTGTTAGGGTTTGCAGTGACAGGACAAGGGGCCCCTGTTCCATCCGGACCTGAAGTCCCTACATCTGCATACATGGCTCCTAAAGACATAACCACTGCACATTTTGGGGTATCACCTAATGTTGCTGGTGCCCTGATTGTGGCTAGAAAGCCTTCTACCAGACATACTTATTCCTTGAAATGGAAGCGGTTCAGTTTGTGGGCTGCTTCCAAAAATCTGGACCTCTTTACATGTCTTGTAAATGCTGCTTTGGAATATTTGCTTTCCCTGTCCGATTCTGGTCTACAGTATTTGGCCACTATATCAGCTTTCCATGACTCTACTGGTGGTGGTACAGTTGCCCAGTTAGAGGTGTCCCATATGTTTCTGAGAGAGATTTTTCATTTGAAACCTCCTATCTGTAATCCAATCCCACCTTGGGACTTGAATGAATGTTGTGCTTGAGAAATTGAAGTTGCCTCCTTCTGAGCCTGATGCGGTTGTGGCTTATATTTCCTGTCGTGGAAAATTTTGTTTTTAGTTGTGATGACTTCTGCTTGAAGGATTTCTGAGCTTCAGGCTCCAATGTGTGAGCCTCCTCATTTGATTTTTCACAAAGACACAGTCTCTTTTTGTATGAATTCTAAGTTTCAACCGAAGGTGATATCTGAGTTGCACCAAATCAAATGATACACCTTCCTGTACATCATCCTAAGCACGTCAATCAGGGTGAGGCACTGCTCTGTACGTTGGATGTACACAGAATTCTGGTGCTGCACTAAGGACAGCAGAAAGTCCTCAGATTTTTTTTCGTTTGCAACAAATCCAGAATTAGCTGCTCCACCCATGCACTTTCTCAAATGTTAAACTGCTTTTCTCATTGGGGTGCTACCAGTTATGGCATGCATAAGTTAAAACAAGAAGCACAGTGCACACATACCCAGTACCACCACCAAACTGGCAAATCACTAAACAACTAAAATGTATTTTCTGCCTCAAATGGCTTCTCACTTATTTAATTCAAAACGGGAGTGTGGGTCTCTCAGTTTCTCAAATCAGAGTTCTCGTGTGGTGTACACTGTTCTTGTTTTAACTTACGTATGCCATAACCAGTAGCACCCCAATGCGAAAAGCAATTTAAAGTTTGTAAAAGTGCATGGGTTGAGCAGCCAATTCTGGATTTATGTTTGGGGGATTTATGGCTGTCTCCATTAGCTGGCTCCCCACCAATCAGTACACTGGCTGGGGACCGCCCCTTATTTAAAGTGAGCCAATAAGGCAGTGCACCATATTTTAAAAGGAGCTAACCCTGGCAGCTGCATTTTAGAACAGGGCCTCAGTCAATGGGAGGTCCACCCTGTCGACTGGTGACTGAGCATACTTTCACGTCAGATCTCTGGTATGAAAAACTAAGAGACATCCCACTCCCCTTTGGATGAAATAAGTGAGTAGCCATTTCCGGTAGAAAGTACATTGTACACCGTAATAATTCAGTGATTTGCCAGTTTGGGTGGGGTGTGTGTGTGTACTGGGTTTCTTGTTTTAACTTTTGTTACATTCGCCCCCTGGGAAAGAGAGTGCCCCTATGTCTAAATAATGCCCGTTCAAGTGACTGGCACATTGTATTATATTCTGTTACAGAAAGTATGGTAAGGAACTTCCTGGTGCTGTTCATGGTCAATCCACATAGTGTGTAGCCACTTCTGTTGCCCGTTTCAAAAACGTCCCTGCTGCTGTCGCACGTTGCAGCCATACGGAGCATTCTCCATGCTGTCACGAAACATTACAGTCTGGACATCATCTCTAGTTAAGACGTGATGGCTTTGGGCTTGCTGTACCACAAGGCCTTCTGTCCTGACTACTATAAAACTGTAATTCAAACGCAAAGTAAATTTTGCAGGTGTGCCTCCTAGCTACAATTACGCAATTCTAACTTTGCACTCCAAGGATCAGCAGTCAGCTGTTCTGCTGTTTGTGGAAGTTCTGGGCATGATCAATGAAATGTACAGCCGCTTTTGCTAATCTGTCTTTTGCACAGTAATTTTCACATTAGTATACTGTATCTGTCTTTTCTACTGACTTATACATAAAACGGAAGAAACTGAAGCTGATTTCTAATACTATACCTTCACAATGAGATCTAACTTCATGACACAGCCGCAGCACAAAGAGCTCGCTTTTACAGAAGCTGTATTGTTAGCTGCTTTGTTTTCAGTTAGCTACAGTATTCAGATAGCAAATGAATTAAACAGGTCCCGCTGTCAGTGGGTCAGGTAATCACAGGTCCCACTGCCAGTAGGCAGCTAATCAGCTGATCAGCTCATCTGTTCAAAAGACACTCGTATCAAACAATCAGTTCTACCACTTCAGTCTGTGTTAAATGGAATTTTACTGAGCATATAGAACAATGTCTGCTTCAGTGGCTGAAGCGAGGAAGACCTACCAAAAGAAACTGTGCAGTTCTTGAAGAGATCACAGCTGACTCCCTTAGTGATGTAGCTGGCATTTAATTAAAAACAGCAGACAGCATTGTGTGAGAATTGAAAACTTCAAACCCCTCTGCCAAATGTAGGTGCACAGATTATGTGACATATGCACCAGAGGTCCATTCTGAACTTGGTAGGTATGCAGCCAGTAATGGAGTTATGAACGCAGTTTGGTTTTACTGTCAGAGTATGGAAAACCGATAAATGAAAGCACCATCAGGAAGTTTAAAACTGACTATCTGGAAAAGCTGAAAAGTGTTCCCGACCCCTCTTTACTTCCCTGTGAACTGCATACTAAACACTGTAGATGTCCAACATTGCTTGTTAAGGATGCTGAAAGAGACCTACACCAGATTATAAAAACATTTGCGAGCCGAGGGTGACATAGTAAATGCATACACTGTGGGAGCTGTTGCGGTGGGAATTGTTAAGGCACAGAATCCCAAGCAGCTTGCTGAAGATACTGGACATCTGATCTTTTCACGGCAGTGGGCATGGCAATTTTTAAACTGCCTAGATTTTTGCAAATGTAAGGGGATGAAAGCAGGGCAAAATACACCATCAGACTTCACAGTTAAAGAAAACTTTCCTGAACAGGATTCAAACAGTGGCCATGCAGCCGGCCCGGTGGTGCTGAGGGTTGAGGCGCTGGATGCCACACCTCGCGCTACGCCGGCGGCCCGGGTTCAGGTGGCCGGGGGTCGGTGGGGAGAGGGAGGATCAAGTGTCCCAACGGATGCTCTCCTCCCTCAGGGGTGGGTAACCAAGAATGCTCTGCGTTCTGCATCCCTTCCATAGCCGATGGTAGCACCGGCAGTAGGAAGGGATGGAGGCGGCTTAGCTTGTCGGAGCCGGGGAGGGGCGATCGTGGCGCATGAGGGGGCTGGCGTGTGTCAGCATGGCGCCACTGGAATGACATCCCAAGCGCTTACGCCCTAGGGGAGTGGGACCTGAGGGGAGAAAACGGGAAAAAACCCTCCGGCAGCCTAGATGAAGGCCGCTCCAGTACCATCCAGGGGCCACCTACAGGACAGACCCCGCTGTGCGAGGAGAGGAGGAGGAGGCACTCTAGAGGCAGATCACTAGGTAGGTGACCCAGGGGGACATGAGCGGACAGAAGGAAAGGGCTGCGGAGGTAGGTAGGAGGATAAAGAAGAAATTACAAAAAAAAAAAAAAAAAAAACAGTGGCCATGCAAGAGCTCATTCCCCTGGGACTCATTATAAACAAACATAGACAAGACTGGTGTCAACCTCGTTCCTTGCTGTCAATGGACAATGGAACAGGTCAGGGCAAGGCAGGTTGAGGGCCCTGGTCTTGAGGATAAGAGGCAAGTATCCATGGTTATGGGCTGCACTTTGTCTGGAGATTACTTGCCACCTCAGATAATCTACCAGGGCAAAACTGCCAACTGCCTCCCTAACTCCCCCTGACTGGAATATCACACGCTTGGAGAACCGCTGGGCAAACAAGGACACTGTTCTGGAATACACTGACAGAGTGGTACTACCCTACATTGGTTCTGTGATCAGCAAAAGTCAGTTGCCAGCTGAGCAAAACTCTGTCCTGATACTAGACCTATACAGAGCACATACAATAGCAGAAGTGTTACGAAGGTTGGAGAACTGTGCTATTATACCAATATTTGTCCCAGCTTCATGCACAGATTTGCTACAGCCTCTAGATGTATCCGTTAATAAACTTTTCAAGGACAATCTGAAAGCTTGCTTCACCGAGTGGTATGCGGGTCAAATCACCAAGCAGCTTAATTCTGCCACCCCATTTGACGGATTAATGTTGATCTGCGCATAACCACCATGAAACTGCAACATGCCCAGTGGCTGATGAAATCTTCTGAAGAACTGAGCCATCTGCCACGAGGACTGTATCCAAAGGTTTTGAGAAGCAGGGATTTTTGATGCTCACCCTACATGTCTGTACACAACAGTAAGTACTGTAATAGTGGCAGAGGGGTTTGCTGCACAACACCTCAACATTTTACTGCAATTTATATTTAAAGGTGTCACAAGTTTCTCAAGTGCTGAATCAGATGAGTATTACAGAGGCTGACAGCGAATCGCAAATCAACACCCTACAGATCTGTATCTAGTTCCATGTCTATTTCGATTTCTTGAGTAAAACAAACAGACAAGCTCATGTTTTCTTTCCTTTGCAGGTATTGTCATTACCTGTGGTCACCTGTGGTGGATCAGAGAAAAAGGAGAGCTGCTCCAGCATCTGTTTTTTTTTTTTATTCTAAGCTGTTGCTCATATTAAAGTTTGCACTACATTAAATGAAGGTTGCATTGAATTAAATACGCAGTGCATGTACTGCCAAAATGAGCACTGCATCTGTTTTAACTGTAATTCTAGATGCATTTTGTTAAAAATAAAGTTTGCACCAAATTTAAGGACTGCAACTTTGTCTTTGCTGTCTAAGTTTGTGGTACAAACTCACCCATGAACATAGCGAGAATTTGTACTTTTTATTATCAGCTCTACAATATATAACAGACTGTACCATCCTCCCAATTTATTTTGTACTGCTAGGGAATCATTCCAATTGTGTGGGCTAATGGAGGAGATAGCCTCAAAGAAGACAGAACAAGTTACATAAGAACTTACCATAGCAGCTCTTCCAGAGAATCTCCTCCACTAGGCTATGCCATCCTCCCTCCTCCCTCCTTCCCACTTTTGCTTTCTGTGAGGGTTCCATCAGACGCTATGCCTAAATCCAACTCCATGCATCCTGTATCCAGCCCCATGCCTCCTCCTGTATGCTTGGCGCTGGTCTTATCTCATGGTTCCCCATGGCTGGAGGTCCTCCGGGGCTAATCTCCAGCAGGGAACCAAGTAGCGAAGGGGCTGCCCACATTTATATACACGCAGATACAGCATGTCACTGTGGGCAGCCCCGGCTAGCAAAAGTTTCCATCTGGTGCCAACGCTGACGGCTCATAGTTCCAAAGGTGTGGCCTAATGGAGTAGATTCTCTTGAAGATCTACTGTTGTGCCAAGTTCTTATGTAACTGTTCTTTCTTTAATATGGCCCTGAAATGTGGGCTACTATGGCATGTCTCATATTTACCCTTTAGTCAATAATAAACGCATCAATTCAAACAAGTTTCACCACAACTTACCCCATCTATGTTGTCTCAAAAAAAAAAAAAAAAGCCTGTTTCCACTCCTATGACAAGTACAGGTAGACTCTACTGAAGGCAGCACCTGCAGGAGTGAATGTTATATAACACAACAAGCCAAAACAAACCTGTAGTCAGAAATGCGTCTCAGTCCCACCTCCAGTCATCAACTAGCCAATGCCACAAGCTAGGCAATTATCAACCCTCCCCCAAACTACAGGGCAAAAAAGCACCTTTTCACTCCTGCGACAAATACAGGCAGACTCTGCTGATTATATGAATAGTGTTGACATGTTATGTCCACAGTATTAGCTTCATCACAATGTTTTTCTAATTTACTATACTTTATTAGTCAACACACAGGATACATAACACAATACAAAAACCACAAAGGAGCTCGCACTAGGACAGGGTGCCATGGAAAACTCAGAATCAAAAACACAAATCCAGGCACTCACCACCACAAAAGAACTTAGCCCAGAAGGGAAACATTTAAAAAAAAGGTTTATTAAATCGCCTAACACAATACAGCAGACTGAAACTGATAAGAACAGCGTCTTCTCCTTATGCATTTATGTAATGTATCATTCCCAAGTGAAAGCTGTGACCGTAAAGTAGGGTGGCCTAATGATGCTTAAAGCTGGGTCAACTGGTGGCCAGGCCAAATTTAGTTTCTTAACAGTATTCAACAGCCAACAATTGGACAAATTGTCTGTTCCCCTCTCCCCCCCCTCCCCGCCATACCACCCCCACCATCCATCCATCTCCCCTTGGAGCCCCAACATATACCACAACTAACAAATGAGTTATTAAGGTTGTCACCATCCAATTATTGGGTAGACAGGCACACAGACATACCCATATGTTCATGCTAATTAAATGATAGTATGAGCAGAGTTAGATCTCCGGTTCTTCCTATACACGGGGCACTGGAGTAAAGCGCAGATTAGGGAGAAGAGCCATCAGGGTCCCCCATCTTCTACTGAAAGCCTCCTGACGGTTCTGATGAGAGGCAATATGTCTCTCCAGTTCCAGCATTTAAAGCAGTTCTGCATGCCATTCTCTCATAGAGGGAGTGGTTTGGTCCAACCAATGTCGTGTTATGACCAGTTTTGCTACTACCGAGATTATGGACATGTAGGCTTTATGGTTATCACCCATGCCTTTAGGGAAGTTACCCAGTAGACAGATCTCTTGGGTAAAGTAAGAGTGCAGGCCTAACAGGATCCAGGCCATCCTGAATGGCTTGCCAGAGGGAAGCCACTAGGTCATAGTACCACAGGATATGTTTTAACGTGCCTTCTGATCGCCCGCATCCGATACATAAAGGAGATGCTGCTCTGCCGATTTTATATAATCTCATAGGAGAAAAGTACATGTTATGTATAATACGAAACTGCAAAAATCTTAACCGGTCCTGCTTCACAAACTTGTATATCCTTCACCATATTGGGAGGCAGTACAGTACAGTGGTTTAAGGCTCTGAGCTGCAAATCTGGAGACCTGGGTTTGAATCTCACAGCCCCCACTTGCATACTGTGTGACCCTGAGCAAGTCACTTAACTTCCCTGTGTTCCCAGGTCGCACTTGTAAACAAGCTTTCAGCTTAGTGTGTCTCACCTGGTTAAACAATTGAAAACAAAATATATATATATAATATATATATATATATATATATATATATATATATATATATATATATATATATATATATATATAGTAATATATTAGTTGCCATGCTTTATCACTGATATCTAGGCCAAGCATATTCTTCCAGTAGTAGCAGACTCCCTGTGGTTTACAAGGATCATAGTGGTGAAGGAAGTTGTAAACCAGAGAGAATGAGTGAGGAGCTCTAGCCGCATCTATAAGCAGCTGCACAAGAGTGTTAGGGGAGTCCTGCCACGGGTAGGGTCCTAAGAAAGAAGAGACTGCATTTTGTAGCTGAAGATGCTTGAAAATGGTATATAGGTATAGAAAACTTTCCCTGAATCATATCCGGAGGACTGATCCTCCCGTCAGAGATTAAAGAAGACACAGGGATCCTGCCCAGGGCAGGCAGAAGCACCGAGGAACAGAACGGTTAGCAATAGTAAAGTGAGGATTACCAAATAGGGGTTGAGATATGTCTTTATGCAGTGAGATCTTAAGAAAGGAACACATTTGGTGTAAAGCTCTGAGGGACCACCAGACTGGAGAATTACGCATCGACTTGGGTAGTTCCGAGAATTTTACATAAAGAAGACTCCCTATATCCAGACTCCTAGAATGACACAGATGTTGCTCTAGGGAGAGCCACTGTGGGATGCAGGTATCGACTGTTATATTATTAAGGTGGGTGTACCAGCGGAATATCTTACAGCAGTGTATTGCACAGTAATATAGGAAGAAGTTAGGGAGTTGTAGCCCTCCCAGATCTTTTTGATGGGTCAGTTTGGAGTACGCTCTTCGAACTGCCTTTCTGTTCCAGAGAAAATCAGAGAGAATTGATTGTACCAATGTAAACCACTGTCTGGTGAGGTAGGGACTCACCATAGTTAAGGGATAAAGCAAACTAGGCAACATGTTCATTTTAATCACATTCGCCGCCCCATAACGAGAGAGGGAGAGATTTCAATCTTCGTAGGTCTGCCTGAATAGTATGGCAAATGGGAGTGAGGTTAATCTTAACCAGAGAGGAGAAGGTGCGAGACAACTTGATCCCCAAATAAGTGAGCACATTGGGTTCCCAGTCGAGGCCCAAATTTTCAATCCGATGCCTTTGGACATACATATTAAGGGGCCTAACTTTAGACGTATCTAAATTTAACTTGTAGCCTGCCACGTGAGCGAACTCAGCTATAGATGCCATAGCTGCTGGTACGGAGGTTTGAGGGTTCTCCAAGCGCAGTAACAGGTCATCAGCATATGCTGACAGCTTATACCCATAACATCTTGATTCCTCTGAAGAGAGCAGAGAAAGGGTTCCAAGTAGAGGTTGAAGAGGAATGGCGAGAGAGGACATCCTTGCCTAGTGCCCCGAGACAACGGAAAGGGGTAGAAAATACCCCATTACAGCGGGCTCTGGCCAAGGGTTGATGGTATATGATCTTAAGCCAGTTACACAACTGGGTTGGGAAGCCGAACTTTTGCGACGTGGCAAACATAAAGCCCCAAGAGACCCTATCAAAGGCTTTTTTCCACGTCAAGTGAGACCAATACAGAAGGGGTTTTCCTCTCTCCTGCCACCGTTATAAGGTGAAGGACCTTACGTAAATGGTCTGAGGATGGTCGCCCTGCCATAAATCCCACTAGGGTCGGGCTAATGAGGCTTTACCACACTCTTAAGAGGCGGTTGGCTAAGATTTTAGCGAGGACTTTTAGATACGAATTGAGAAGAGAGATGGGGCGGTAATTCCCTAGTACCAGATGTGATTTACCTGGCTTAGGAATAATGGCAATCCACGCCTGAGTCAATGAACAGTCCATTAATCCCTCTGAGCGAAGAAAATTAAAGAGTTTTGTGAGATGTGGTGCCAGGTCACCCACAAAAACTGCATAAAACGCATTGTTAAACCCGTCCAGGCCTGGGGCTTTCTCCCTAGGAAGGTGTTCTATCACCCCCCTCACTTCAAGTAGGGCCTTCTGTTGTTCTTCCATAAGGGTAGGCAGAGGAACTGAGTCAAGGTACTATATAATGAGACTCATCAAGGTTCCTCTCTTCCTCCAGGGCATAAGGGGTTTTATAGAATTGCTGGAAGGCTTTAGCTATATCTTGTGGACGGGTTAGGATGTCTCCCCCTTGAATCGGTTGAAGATTTTGGATCATGTCTTGAACCTCTAACTGCTTAAGCCGCAGGGCCAGAAGTTGGCCTGCTCTTTCCCCTGTCTCCAGGTACCGAAATTTGGTTCTCTGTAAGGCTAGGTCAGCCTGCTCCGCTAGTAGCCCATAGTACTGAGCCCTGAGAGCATGCAGTTGAGTCCATATTCTCTGGTCAGCCGAGGCTGAAAGGCAATGCTCCAAGTCTCGGACCTGGGCCAAGAGGTGTCTTGATTTTTCAGCTCTCTGCTTTTTCCTCGTCGAGGACAGTCTAATGCACTCTCCTCTCATTGCACATTTTGCAGCCCCCCCCCTCACAACACATCTAAGGAGGGTACGGTGCCTTCATTCTCCCAGAAGAATGTCTGTATAAATTCTGAGAGGGTTTTGACGACCTTGGAGTCTTTCAGTAACAGAGTTGAAGTGCCAAACTCTATCTTGGTCCTCCAGCCCTCTCAGCGAATGCTCTATGGATATTGGCGCATGATCAGAGATCACCATGGGCAAAATGTCAGAGGCTATGAGGCCCGATAGACTTGAGGTGGAGATTAAAAATAGTCAATTTGTGAGTGTGACTTATGCGGGGGGAGAGAAGAAAGTGCATTGTCTATCAGTGGGATGGAGAATTGTCCAAGGATCCCCTAGGCTTAATGAATCGATGAGATGCCTCAACCCCCACTGCGCCGGAGATGGACCTTCACAGCACTGACCGGATCTGTCTAGATCCGGGTGACATACTAGGTTCCAGTCTCCTCCAAGAATGATGGGAATGTGTGAAAAGGCAAGCAATTGGGATAGGAGATTCGAGAAGAGTTCCGTGGAGTCCAAATTCGGGCCATAGATTGTCCCCAAAAGCACTTTTGTTAACCCCCGACATCCCTGTAATTGGAAGAAGCGGCCCTCGGGGTTACTGTAGTCCTTACTAAGCTGGAAAGAGATCCCTCTATGGATCAAGAGCCCCAGTCCAACCCTTCTGTTACAGATTCCTGCCCCAAAGGCTTGACCAACCCACTCCCTGCGAAAATAATGTATATCTGCCTGCTTAAGGTGGGTTTCTTGCAAGAAAACCACATCTAGTTGTAACTTCTTCAGGTGCTGCAAAATCATATAACGTTTACGCTTATCATTCGCCCCTTTTATATTCCATGAAATAAATTTATAAATGGTACCCATGATTACTCTTTAAGATGTGTAGTGCCCAAGTGTCTATCCTCCAGACAACCGGATAGTAGGGTGCTCCAATCCCCCAACTGTCACCCCCAAACAGCTCCCCTCCATTCCCCAATCCCCCAACAAGAAAAAACAATTCCTCCAAACACAAGAATATGTACCCCCCCAAACAAGTCTCCCCACAAAGCCCCATAACTGCAAAACTATTACCACCATTTGCTTCAACAGGAAACGCTTTATCCACCCCGGCCCTGTAGGCTGCAGTAACTCCTTCCCAAGCTTCATAACAATGTTATGTCCACAGTATGTACACTATGCCATAATAATATATTTTAACCAATGGGGCAGCAGCTCTCACAAACCTTGATGACATCACAAAGACCCTGTCCTGCACTTAAAAAGCAACTGAATTCAAGAAAAACATTTCACGTTTCACAGACAAAGTTAATTTAAACTGTACGTTATATATTTACACATTCTCCATTGACAATCTTGGGAGTGTAAGAGTGGTTGCACATGTATTCTTAGGTTGTGAGAACTACAAACTGAATGTGAGAGGTCCTGACTGCCTAAGAATGCAAGACCACTCTTCACACTCCTAAGAGTGCTGTTAGGGGCATATAATTACATTAATTTTTTTGTTTATTCTGGAGCCCCCCTAATCCTCCGTTCGGCAGTCAGACCCATCCTGCCAGTCGTCCCCCCCATGCCTAGGCTTACCTCCCTGGGTGGGGCCGCCGGGAGGGCTCCCCCACCTCAACAGACACTACAGGCGAGCCCCCGCTTACCCCCGGGTCAGGGCCACAGGAGTCGGGACTCCCCCCACCAGATGTCAGAAGGCAGTAGAAACGGCGGCAGGTAGGTCGTCATGCCAGGGAGCTGGCATTTTTCAATGCTTGCTGGATCCTGGGGGGCGGAGACATGCAATGATGTCCAGCATCCACCCCGCCCTCCTAAGGTGATGGCGCTGGCCGCAATGGTACCCCCAGCCTCTGCCAGGGGTCTGGAAAGCGCGGACACTCTTCCCCCTCCCCCCCGGAGAAGGACAACAGTCCTCAGGATGCTCGATCCTTCTCCTCCCGGCCGGCCCTCCAACTCCCAGGTCCATTCCCAAACCCAGATTGTTGGCATCACAGGCGGAAATTCAACTGCTGTGCCAGCGGGCCGGCACCTATAACTATATTAGTGATCATGACTGATCAATAATGTTTAAAAAAAATGTTAAAATCCTTCCTTGAACATGCACAGTTGCTTTTAAAGTTAAGATGGAAAGTACACAAGGGACTAACCTTAAGGAAATTTAATAATTACATGTTAAATTTAAAGGAATTCACAGAAAAGGCCAAAGAAAGACAAACAAATTAGACAGGAAAATGACTCCCCTGAGATGTCAAAGGCAATACTCTGGGATACAGTGAAAGCAGTTTTCAGGGGAGATTGCATCAAGTTTGCATACCCGTTGAAAAAGTGTCAAAATCATCAAATGGAAGAGTTGCAAAAACAAATGGCTGAATTGCAACAGAGACATGTCAGGGGAGGTGGGGATGCACTGAAGGCACTTCTTAGGATTAAGCAGCAGATCCAGAAATTAATTGATGTTAAAACAGAGCTAGCATTACAGCGGCTGCGTCAGAGGTATCATGAGTCTGGCCCTAGGGCCACCTGCCTTCTGGCGCACCGTCTTAGGCAACAAACCGCTAGAGCCACGATCACTCGGATACGTGATCTGAGGTCTGGACTCCTGCTTAAAACACAAGAAGGAATCATGTCTGTTTTTAAAAGATTCTACCTAGACCTTTATAAAGCGGAACTGGCCCCTGATACCCTACAAGTGGGATCTTATCTAGGCAAGTTACATCTACCAAAATTGGCTCAGGAATCTAGAGACATTCTGGAAGCCCCAATTACAATTTCGGAGTTAAACTTAGCTTTTAAAAACTCGAAAGTTTAAAAGATCCCAGGCCCAGATGGATTTACCCTGGAATTTTTTTAAGTTTTTTATAAACAAACTTAGAGAACCCCTATTGGAGGCTTGTACTGAGGTCTACTCGGGGGAGCCTCTCCCAGAGTCTTGGAATTATGCAGTCATTTCTAGTATTCCTAAGCCAAGTAAGGATATAATGCTGTGTGGCTCTTACCGTCCCATATCCGTTTTGAATACCGACTTTAAAATGTATGCCTCTATGCTAGCGAAACGATTAGAGGTAGTGCTCCTGAGCCTGACTCATTTTGATCAAACTGGCTTCATCTTGGGGAGGCAGGCCCAGGACAATATTAAGAGAACGCTGCATGTGTTGCACCACGCTGCCCGGTCGAGGGCCCCTTTTATAGTGCTAAGTTTAGATGCTGAGAAGGCCTTCGACCGGGTAGCGTGGGGTTTCATGGGGTTAACCCTAAGAAGATTCTGGACTCCCGGATTCTTTTATTAAAAATATAAATGACATCTGCTCACACCCAAAAAGCATATGTGAAAATCAATGGTAGAGTGACCTCCCCAATCCATCTATCCCGAGGCACCAGGCAGGGATGCCCACTTTCCCCTCTCTTATTCGCATTATATCTGGAACCTTTGGCCCAAGCGATTCGGCAAGATACGCTAATTCAGGGTTGGGAATTGGGGACACACAAACTTGCCGTTCATTTACGCAGATGATCTGTTGATTTATTTACAGAATCCGGAGCAGTCCTTAGCACCACTATGGGCACGTCTGACAGAATTCAGTCGGTTAGCTGGATACAAGGTGAATTTAACCAAAATCGAAATATTAAAATTACAGTATGAGCCCTCAGAAACAATTTTGAGGGGGTTTCCCTTTAAATGGAATCTGTCACACATTAAGTACCTAGGAGTTCATTTAAACCCTGATCCAGATCAGCTGTTCACTCTTAATTTCAGTCCAATTCTAAAAGATACTAAAATAGATTTGGAAAGATGGGCCCCAGTTCCTATTCCTTTGTCACAAAGGATAGAGGCTATAAAAATGATAATTCTTCCCAAATTTTTGTATTTATCACAATTAATACCCATTTTTCTCCCGGAATCATACTTTAGCGCAATGAACAGAGGGATATCCCATTTTTTGTGGGGATCACAGAGACCTAGAGTCAGTCTCTCGGTGTTGCAGATCCCAAAAAGGGAAGGAGGTTTCTCCTTCCCAAATTTTAAACTTTACCATCACGCAGCTCAACTGAGAACAGTACTTTATTGGCTGAGCTGGACTTATTCAGCCAAGTGGAAAACCTTGGAATTAAAAGAAGGATCTCTTGGAAATCTGAAACTCACCCTTCTTGGCCGAAGGGAGGGACTCCCCTCCTCGCCATGAGGAGAACCCACACTCCATTCCTTCTCTGAATGCCTGGTTCAGAATACTGAAGGATAGGAGGGCCAGGGAGTGGAGGTATCTTCTGTTTTCAGTGCCTTACTTGGATGACTTTCCTCCTGCCAGATGGGATGCTGGATTCAGGAGACAGGAGGCAAGGAACCTGTATCTTATTTGGCATTTCCTCGAGGGAGGGGAGATTAGATCACTTCCAAACCTGGTTCAAAATTATGGCATACCCTGGCAGGATAGACTCAGATATTTCCAAGTTAGAGATTATATTAAAAAACTTCAAACACATTTGACTGGGGAGACTCCCACCCCCACCCCAGATTGCTCAGATATTGAAGAAAGCAGAAGAAGGGGATCCTCCCACAACACAAATTATTTCTTGCTTATCTATCAGGCCTTACTCTCTCGGAAGGGTGACACGACCCTCTTGGTCAGGACAGCATGGGAGCAGGATTTGGGGATACAGATCTCAGATGACAGTTGGATATGGACTCAAAGGAGGATACATTGGGGCTTAACAACGATTAGCTGGCGTGAGTTTTCCTGGAAGATTTTTATTAGGTATTTTCGAACTCCAGCAGTTCAGGGGAAGTACCAGGGAGAGGATCACCGGAGGTGTTGCAGAAGATGTGGACACTCTCCAGCAGCCTTAGGACATATGTTATGGGACTGCCCTAAACTGACCTCTTTCATTCAGGACTTACAGTGGGCCTTACAGGCAATATTGGACCCGGGCTACAGATCACCTCTAGATGTTAGTTTCTCCTGGATTTGCCAAAGGAATTTAGAAACGCTAACATGAGTAAATTTTAAAAAATATCTTTCTTGACGGCCCAGAAGGTGATAACAAAACATTAGCCATCTCCCATACCAGTTACAATCCGAATGTGGCAAGATCTTATGATGGCCATATACAGAACAGAGGCCCTAATGGCAGCCATAGATAAGAAGGCCCCAAAATTTGAAATATTCTGGAGACGTTGGGTTCTATACAGGTCTGTGGAGAGACCGGACTTTGTACCTTGATGTAAAAAGATATAAGGCGAGAGAGCCTTGGAAAGGGATTTGGGGGGGGGGAGGGGTTACTCGAGCCTGGGCATTTTGTCGGGTCTTTGACTAAGGAGATCAGATGCAAATATTTACGTAAGATTTACATTAAGTTGTTTTTCCAATTACTGAAAGATACTGTATAATCAACATATGGGACATCTGTGAACTTAAGAAATTAACTGTTTTAACATTGAGAATAGTATGTCTGTTTGTTTGTACTACATACACATAAAAGTTCTAAAGAAAGATTAAAAAAAAATTCTTCCTTGAACAAGTCCACTTCTACGGCCCAGTGTGTGAGAGTGTCTCAAATGCACAAAAGATAAGCCCTAAAGTATTGAGTGTTCCTTTAACCTATAATTAAATTTTTGGTATAAATGGCATAGAGTACTTATGCATTAAGAGTCATATCCAAGGCCCCCTGTTCTCTTCAGCACTGTTGATGCAACTTCTGTGGCAGGGACTCTGAACTTCTGCAGAACTGTTAAGTCATGTTCTATGGCAAGGTTTAAAGTTCCGTCTTTCGGATGAGATCTTAAACAGAGGTCCCATCTGCCTGTTCTGGTGGTAGTTCAGGTGGATGTTAAAGATTCCATGGCACTTCTCAAAAAGAGCAGGTGATTTTTCCCGGTGTCCTGGCCAAATGTCCCCCATTCACTAAAAATACCACCAACAGCTTAATCTGGTTCAACGTCAGTTGGCATCCATCTCTATCCCCCCTCCCCCAGGACGAGGCTGAAAATAGGCAGAATTGTCTAGTTCTCCTTTCCCGGTCAACAAAAACTAAAAATAAAGTTCTGCGGCACATTAATAAATATATAATACAAAGGCAGCATTACAGTTCTGGGGGACCTAGTAAGGATGGGCTGTGACAGCACTCCTAACTCTCACCACATAAATATGTTACATAATTTCCCTTAAAACAGCAGCACTTGTTAGTCACCATGTAGATCTTTGGAGTAATATAGTTTATCTGGCAAAAATATAAATTTACCCAGTTTTCATTCCATCTTCTTTCATTCCTGAAGAAAGCTATGGGATTTTTAAGTTTTTAAAAACTTTCTGCTCTTGTGCCATGCCCAGCATGAAAAAAATTCAGTATTTTGGTACAGTGCTGTGTTGTTTACCATCAGAAACATGCGGTAGCACCACCCAAATACATCTACAGTAGGAATCTACATTCAACAGGTAACCTCAGTGGAAGAGAATTTTAAAAACTGCAAATGGTGGCCATCTTCCAGTCTGATGGAGGATAAATTGGCCCAGAAGTCACATTATTGTGACCATCAGGGGGCAATCTCCCAAAAGAAGACAGATTTTTTGTTCAGGGAGATTGCTGTGGCAAGGAACTGACCGGCTCAGCTCTTCCGCACGGTAGTCTGGTTATTACATCCAGCCTGTCTCTGTGGGGGGAGCAGGTTCAAGCACTAGGCGCAAGAAGTTCACTTTGTTCTTTGCCAACAAAGTATCCTCTATCAGGGCAGAGATCTCCTCCAATGCCTTTCCAAGGGGATGCAGGGTTCGTTCCGAGACGTATCGAAGCATTCCTCATGTCTGGGCTGAGTTTGAGCCAGTTGGAGTGGAGGAGGTGGTGATAATGACCTTGAGGCTGGCCTCAAGACCAACACAGTGCAATCTTGACCCAGGTCCTACCCGCCTTTTGGTAGAGTGTTTGGACCCGACTGGACCTGTGGTGGCCAAGATAGTCTGGAGTTCCTTGAGGAGTGGGGTCTTTCCATCAACCTTGAAAGAGGCATTGGTCAGGCCCCTATTGAAAAAACCCTCATCAGACCTGGAGTGCCTCAGGAACTACAGGCCTATCTCTAGCCTCCTGTTTTTAGGGAAGGTTATAGAAAAAGTGGTGGTCATCCAGCTCAAAGTGCATCTTGCCTCTTCCTCCACTTATGAGATATTCCAGTCTAGGTTTTGAGCTGGGCATAGTACAGAGACTGCCCTGGTGAAGGTATTGAATGATCTCCTGATGGCAAGGGACAGGAGGGAGTGTAACATGTTAGTCCTCCTTGACTTGTCGGCAGCATCTGACATCATAGATCACGAGGTGCTACTTGACCGCCTGCTGTACTAGTGTAGCCTATCAGGAAATGTCAAATGGTTTAGGTCATACCGATCAGGCAGAGTGCAGAGGGTGACGATGGGACTTGCTACATCTAGCCCAAAGCCTCTGTCCTGTGGTGTTCCACAAGGTTCGGACTTGTTGCCCTTGCTGTTCATGGTGTACATGCTACCATTGGGAGACATTATCAGGTGGTATGGGCTGAGTTTTCACTGCTATGTTGATGACACCCAGCTCTACCTGTCCTGTGCACCGGGTAACCAGACGGTGTCTTCCGTACTTAACAGCTGCCTAGAGGAAATCCAGACTTGGATGACTCAGAACTGGCTTAGACTTAACCCAGACAAGGCTGAGGTGCTAGTAGTGGATCCAGGTCGTTGTTGCGGTGGGGGTGGTCAGGGGAGCCCCCTGGACTAGTGCTGGGGGGGGGGTCTCCCTTATTCCATCCTCACAGGCGAAGGATCTGGGTGTGATACTGGATGATGGCCTGACAAAATAATGCTCAGGTGTCGGCTACTGTCAAAAGCAGATACTACCATCTAAGGAACACCGCCCGGATCTGAGCTCTAATTCCATCTGAGGACCTGCCTATACCGGTACATGTTTTTGTTATGTCCAGTTTGGACTACTGCAATGCCTAATACCTAGGGCTAACTGGAGGCAACCTCCGCCGACTGCAGTTGGTGCAGAATGCAACGGCAAGATTGTTATCAGGAGTAAAAAGAAATGAGCATATTATTCCTATTCTCCGTGAACTGCACTGGCTGCCGGTCAAGTGGAGGACTTTTTTCAAGGTAGGGCTCCTTACCTACAAGGCCCTGCATGAAAGGGGACCAGTCTACCTGCAAGATCTCCTTGAGCCCCATCGCCTGACCCGGGCTCTCCGTTCTGCCCAGGATGGCCTCCTTGGAGTTCCCAGGACTAGGTTGCGGCATTCGGGGGGAATGTGTGTTATCAGTTGCCGTGCCTGCCCTGTGGAACTCATTACCTAAACATCTCAGGGAGGCACCCTCAGTAGAAACTTTTAAAACAGGTCTAAAAAAATTTTAGAACTGATATTAGCCTGTTTTATTATAGTTAGATGTGTTTTAAATGTAGCTGACCTCTTGCTGATTCTATATGATATTGTGATAATATGTGTACTGTATGTTATGTGTTATTTTTATTGTTTTAATATTGTACAGCACCCAGAGTTCCCGGAATGGGGAGCTTTATAAATAAAGACTCTATCTTTCTTTCTTTCATTGATGCGAGTCAATTACAAAATTAGCTATAAAAGCTATCTCCTCTCTCCTACGTAACTTCTCTTCTCTTCCCCTACCTGCTCTTAATTTCCTTCCTACCCCCTTTCTTTTTTTTTTTATCATATTTTATTGCTTTCATTATAAGAACAATAGTGTATAACCATCTCATGCAAGAGATCAGATAGAGGTACAAGCGATACATTCAATGTAACAGTATAAAGGAAGTCTTAGCAATCTTGTCTAGAATTTGGGGGTATATCAAAGCTTAAGTCCATCTATAACGTCCAAGATATGCTGCACCCTACAGGACTATGGGTGGTCAAGTCCATTATAAAAAGCAAAACCAAGCATTTTTAATTCAACAGCCCCCTCTAAAAATATTTAATCCACTAAATAAGAATCGATGGCATAAATCTCAGCTAATCCCAAGAGGCTTACAAACTAGTACAAGTAGGCAAACTTTAAACAATCAATCAGCTATCTTTTTATATAGAATTCCAGCCCATCAATCATGCATTGCTCCATTGTAGTAATCCAGCTTAGTAGAAAGGCCTAAAAAGTTTGTATTAATTAAATGTAAAACAATACACTCTACAAGGTTTAGCAGCAGTCAGAGTTAAACAAGTACCAAATAGCATCAGTACAGCATGGCGCTATCTAACTAGGAACGCCAGTACTGTGACAATTCAGAACACTTTTACTTTGCTTATCAGCCAAACCTGTAGACATTATTGTGAAAGTCCACATATTAAATCAAGTCAGAGTTCAAGTAGCATCTTCAGGGTCTGACGAGTCGTGGGCTGAAGGACGCACACATTCTCTGCCTATGGCCTCAACTTTCCTTCCCGCTTCTTCTGTATCCGTAAACTGGGAGGTTTGCCCTCCATATTGAATTTGGAGCCTTGCAGGCATTAGTAGGGAATGCGTTATGCCCAGAGATCTCAATCTGGCCCCTGTAGTGAAGGAGAGGTCAGGAAATAGACAAATGGTTTTCCCCTGGTAATTAAGCTGTCCCGATCCTCTTGCAGCTTGCAAAATCCCCACCCTAGTTTTCAACATCAATAATTCCTTGGTATCTGATCCTTGCTTGGTGGCCAACGAATTTAATGTGTACTACACCTCCTGTGCCACATGTCTTCTAAGCTCCCTCCCCTTCCATCTCCTTTCTCGAGGGCACTCCCTCATCCTGCAGATGTCCCCCCCCCCCTTTTCTCCTTCTCCACCATCTCCCCTGATGAAGCTTTAAGCACCCTCCTCTCCCTTAATCCCTCAAAAGGATCTTCTCCGGACGATCTTGATCCTAAACTCCTCTACCTCTCTGCTCCCACTATTGCCTATCCTATCTCCTTAATCTTAAACCTCTCCTTTACATCTGTTCAAGTTCCCACTTCCTGGAAACATGTCGTTATCCTTCCCCTTCCCAAGGTCAGTGACCTGTCCACTCCTGGCAACTATCACCCTATCTCTCTCCTTCCTACCCTTGCTAATCTCCAAGAACATCTGGTTCTCTCCCAACTTTCCACCTTTCTCACTGACTCCTCCTTCTTCACCCCATTCCAATCTGGTTTTCGGAAAAAACATTCTACAACCACCTCCCTCCTCAGGCTCACTGATTCCATCCTTACTGGGATGGACAATGGCCTGATCACCTCAGCCACCTTTGTTTACCTTGCCAAAGCATCTGACAATGTCTCCCATACTCTGCTTCTTGACACTCTCTGCAACTGGCCTTGTCTTGCCTGCTATAAACTGGTTTAAATCCTACCTCATCGCTAGAACTCAATCAGTAAGAATCCCCTCCACTCCCTATCACCACTGGAGTCCCCCAAGGCTCAGTGCTTGGTTCCCTGGTTTTCTCCATCTTCCTTAATGACCTTCCCTCAGCTTGCTCCACCTCCTCTATCCATATGTATGCCGATGATACTGTCTTGTTCTCTTCCGGCCAAAACCCTGCCACTGTGGAAACAAGCTTACAGCATGATTTCAACCAAGTTCAGCTCTGGTTTGCCTCCCACCAGCTCTCCCTAAATGCCAAGAAGACTGTCTCTATGACCTTTGGCACCAGGCACATACTCTCTAGGCCTGCCCTCCTTCCACACCCTTGACAGGAAAACCCTTGAGGACACATCCTCATTTAGATATCCTGGGTATGGTTGGACCAACACCTCAACTTCTCTGTCCGTATCGACGCCATCCTGAAGAACTGCACCCCAAGCTTGTCACCTTGTACAGGAATTGTAGTTGTATTCCACCGACTGTGAGGCATGAACTTGTTCAGAAGATGATACTCTCCATCTTTGACTACCATGAAGTAGTCTACGGTGCCACTCCCAAATCTTCCCTGACCAAATTGGACACTCTCTTCAACTCCTTCTGCAGCTTTGCCCTTGACTCTCCCTCTCATACCCATCACTGTAAACTCTATTGCATCCTTGCCTTCCCTTCCCTATCTAACAGGCGCCTCTCCCACTGTACCAAGTTAACTTCCAAGTTCTGTCTTGGTGAACTCCCTTCCTACCTCTCATCCTCCCTCTCCTCCCCTCTCCCTATTCCATCAGATCCAGCGACACATGCACCCTGGTGGTCCCATGCCGCTCCACCCTCATCGACCAGAAAGGTTTTGCCCATTGCTTCCCCACAATCTGGACCCCCCCCCAAATATGTCACTCCTCTTCCACCTACTCCCGAAACACTGCCTTGCACAGTTTCATCTCTTCCAGCTGTTCCTGCTTTAATCCTCCTTAATTTCCTATTATTCCTAAATTTCTGCATGCCAGCCCCTTACTCCCTTGCATACCAACAACTCCCTACCCCTTGCAGGGTTCCCAGCATCCTTAAGGGGAAGCAGGTTTGGCTGTCTTCCCTGCACCCACCCCCCAAGGTTCTTATTATCCTGCAGGGTAGTCTTTGTCTGGCTGCCGCCTCCAAAAACTCCTCTCCTTTTTCCACCTCCCTCCTCACAGCACTTATAGCTACATCCCTCCCTACTTCTCCTACAATACTTGTGTACTGCCTTGCTCTTTTGTTTTAATCCCTACTTCTCCTACAGCACTTGTGTACTGCCTTGAGCCTGTTCTCGGTATATCATTGCATTATGTTTGTTCTGTCACATTATGTACCGCCTGTAACACTGTATCATAACTCTGAGGACTCCAATTACGGTATTATTTTTGCAGGCTGTAACTGTCTGTTCCGTGCCCTGTTGCATTCCTTTGTCTACTGGTTGATACACAATTTGTACTTTCTTCCATCCATTCAATTGCATCATCTCTGTTTTCTTATCCTCTTGTTAACCCCCCTCTCCCAAGGTTGCACTGTGAGACGAGCAACTTATTGTTCAGTGTGCCCTTCTAGGGAAACATTTCAATAAATAAATAAAATAAGGTCTTGAGTTGATGCTCCAGAGGTGACCAACAGAACAGTTCAAGGTGAGTCCTGCAGACCCGATGCAGCTTGGGAAGAAATGTGGTAGGCTTTTAGAAAATGAGCTGAAGACAGTTTCTTCCAGGCACAGGTTCCGTGGCAGCCAGCCACTTAGGAAATCAAGCAGGCCATCACCCTTGCAGCATTCCAGGAGGCCTACTATCCTAATGTTTGCGGACTGCTGTGCATTCTCCACAGCCTCCAGACGTTACCGCAAGTGAGCGTTTTCCTGCACCATTTTGCTGGAGGTAGCTAGTGCCCTAGTGGCCACTGATTCAGCTGATGAAGTGACTTGCACGGCAACCTCAATTTTGGCATCTTGCTCATTAAATCTGGTCAGTATGGACTCCACTTTGGAGTCAATCGCCTGCACAGACCTCTGTAGGGCCTTTCAGGGAGGTTCTGTCTCTGACAGCGGTTGTGACTCAGTCGGTGGCAACGGCTACTGACAAGACACCCCCTCCCAACCTGCTGGCAGCAAACACACAGCTAAACAGTTGTTTCCCAAGGGGGAGCCTGAAGCAGCCTAGCCATGGTGCACCCAAAACTCTCCTCTTCTGTGAACAATCAGGGCCCCATACACAGTCACAGTTTGGTGTGGTGGGCTGGCGAGGGGTGGGAACAGTCACACAGACTCTCTGTACTGCAGCCCCCCACAACTGCGATACCTTAAAAATATAAAACATTAAGCATCTGCAGTGTCAGTGTGCTTTTTTTTTTCCTTTTTCACTCTTTCCTTGTTTAAGTTTCCCATTTTGAATAAAGCTTGGCTGTCATCTTTCTTACTTTGGCTTCATCTCATCTTTTCTTCATCTTCTTTCATGTGCACCTCCCTGCCCTAACCTGAAACCCTGGCATCTGCAGCACCCCCGACCATAGGCTGTCCTAGAGCATGCCTGGTGATCCCTGGATCACACCTGAACATGGATTGCTCTCATGGAACTTTGACACATTACCACTGGTCTATCATGTGGCTCAGCTAGCTTTTTATAATTTCAATTTTTCTTTTGGCTCTGTAGTCTCATTGTCTATGTAGACTATGTTTCTATGTCAGCTAAAGCTCTCCTTCCCCTTGAGGAAATAATGGTAGCAAAGCTCTCACCTCTACCTCAGACCAAAAAGCATGCAATGCTCTCTGCTCTCTTCTCCCTTCTCCCTTCTCCCAACTCAAAAAAAGAAAAGCTTTCTTCTACCCCCATCCCCCTCCTATCTAATAGCATCTAATCCTATCTAATTAGGCAAGTGGGAGCACCTTGCTCCTGAGAGGGCAAAGAAGCACCCTGTAGCTGTGGTGGCCATCCCCCCTTCCCTGCACGGAGCCAGCAGCCTGACCCAAAGGAAAGGCAAGTGGAGCACCTTGCTCCTGGAGAGGGAGAAGAAGCCCCTGCAGCCGCGGGTGGCCATCCCCCCCGCACGGAGCCGCAGCTCAGGACTTCAAAGGAAAGGTACGGCTTCACAGAGTGGAAAACCGAAAAAATAAAAGTGCCAATCTCGAATCAGCTGCCAGCACGGCCAATTGGCTGCAGCCTGGAGAGGAGGAAAGCTGATTGGTGCGGCGCCAGACAGGGAAATAACCGCAAGCTCTTTTCCTCGCTAGCAGACTGAAACTCTGCAGTCTGTGTATTTTCATGCTGGGACAAGGGTAACTGTGACTGAATTGGAGACATGTGGGAAATGTAACTGCTGATTGCTGAATAGGCTATTACATTTTAACTGTGTGCACTAAATTTCAGGGATTCTAACTGCTTGCACTCTAGTAATTTGTCCAAAGTTTATTATAGCTGCGCAGCCGATGTAAAGCAGTAAGGGGGTTTTACTCTTGTGATTCACTGTTAAAGTTACTGAAATCACAGAACCGACCGACTAAATTGGGGAATCAACAACAATTTGTGGCTCACTCCCAGTACCGGGACTCTTGTGTTACTGCAAGGGAGGGTAGGGATTGCTACTGTAGCGAACCGAAGGGACTTACAGCCTCAACCTCCCTGGAGCAAATAAAGACGTGCACTGTCAACAAGTAAACGTTCCGTTTCCCACCCTGGCAGAGTCAATTGCTCTTCCACCCCCCACTGAAAGTCATCACCTGAACTTAGCATAAAAACAACCCTAGACCAGAGACAATTAGCCTCCTCAAACTTAAACTGTTTCCATATTCTCTTGCAAATTATTCTCAACCTATTCCCCACGTCCACTGATCCTCACTTAATCCACTGCATATTAAGGCATGTCTCTCTCGCTCTTTGTCTCCCTTAGGCAAGTGGGAGCACCTTGCTTCTGAGAGGGCAAAGAAGCGCCCTGCAGCCACAGTGGCCATCTCCCCCACTGCACAGAGCTGGCAGCTCAGGACTCCAAAGGAAAGGTACGGCTTCACGGAGCGGAAAACCGAAAAAAAAATAAATAAACGCACCAATCTCAAATCAGCTGCCAGCACGGCCAATTGGCTTCAGCCTGGAGAGAAGGAAGGCTGATTGGTGCGGCACCAGACAGGGAAATAACCGCAAGCTCTTCTCCTCGCTAGCAGACTGAAACTCTGCAGTCTGTGTATTTTCATCACACCGCGCCAGCCCGACCCCGGTCTCTATTAAATAGGCAATAGCCACGCCCAGGTTTTGTTACCACTCCCACCCCACAAACCATTCTTTAGCAACCTGGTTCAGCCTTAAAGCCACAAGGCAACACATTAATCCAGCAGCACTTAAAGCCAGACAGCAACTACCAGACAAACAAAAAATGAGGTGCAACTACATATTACCAATCCTCCTCACTACCTCTGGCCTTGCTGGTACATTTTTGTACTTCGGACCTCTACACGCCAGCCTGGTTACCAAATGGATGCCTGCTGGAAGGATAGGATTCACATGGCCACTACCACACCCAGTCGTGATAAGCTCCTCACCCCCCCAACCCTCCCACTTACAGTTATTGCCAAACCAACCTCACACACCATAACCCTCCCCATAGGTTAACACTGGCGTCTGGAAACCTCCATCACATGAAGTGCAGGAAACTGAAGAAGCAGGGGATGACAGACATCAGCCTATCAACCAGAAAGGTTATCCTTATGCAGCTGCTACTCTCTGGAAATGTTCACCTTAACCCTGGGCCAACAACCCAGAGGACTAGGGGGGCCCACACTGTGGGGGGACTTAAGATAGCATCACTTAACATGTGCAGCCTGACTGCCAAATTGGATCAGCTCCAGGCCTGGATGACCATACATACCCCTGACATTATCTGCCTCACCAAACTTGGCTGTCAGGTAAGGTCAAGGATGATGAGGTCTCTATTGAAGGATTCCAAACGCTTCGGCTAGATAGAATAAGCAAGAAAGGTGGCGGCTGCCTCCTATATGCCAGAAACTCACTTAACTGCTCCATTCTCCCTATCTGCAAAGTCATGGAGGACTATGAGCTACTCGCAGCAAAAATACAATTGGGCAAAAAAGGCAAGACCATCACTATCGCCACAACCTACCTCCCCCCAAAAAAAGCCAAGGAAGGGCTTCCCCTCGTCATAGAAGAAATCAGCATTCTCAAGAAGGGCCCTGAACTCATCTTAACCGATGACTAACATTAACTGGTTATGTAAGGAGGCGGCACCCTCCAGAGACATAGTCTCCTCACACAATCTCACACAACTTGTAACACACCCCACCAGGCAGAACTACAAAGCTGGCACCAGCACCCTCCTTGACTGGGTCCTGGCTAGCTCACCCACAAGTTTCTGATATTAGGGTTCTCCCGGACATGCTGCGTGACCAATCCCCGATCTCCTCTGTATGGACCGTTAAACTTGCCAAATGCCCACCCAGCCCCATAGAGAGCAGAGTTCTGTGGAAAGGCAAACTTGGACCCCTCAAATCGGCCCTGTCTGCCTACAATTGGCCCCTTATTTATTTATTTATTTTTTGTTGACCGGGTAAGTGCACTAGACAAATCCTGCCTATTTTCAGGCACGACCCGGGGGAAGGGGATACAGATGAATGCCAACTGACCTTGAACCAGATTAAGCTGTTGGTGGTATTTTTAGTGAATGAGGGAAATTTGGCCAGGACACCAGGGAAATTCCCCTACTCTGCGGAGGCAGAGGGCGCTGTTTGGCTCTAGCATGGAGCCTGCTCAGTAGTGTCTGAGCTCTGGTTGTGTGTGGACGTGTGGGAGGCTGCGGAGTGTGTCTCCTCCTTGGCCTCTTTTTTCTTTTAATTATGGAGACAACGGAAAGCTCTTCATCTGGTTTGCAAGGTTCCCTACCTTTGATGGAGCAACCAGACATGGAAGTGGCTGTTGGTACGAGTCCTATTGCTGGCTCGGAAATTATTTCTATAGTTCATGAAGGAGTACAACCCGAAGAAGTTCTCCGAGCCCGGTTTCTGGAAGCGGAACAGTGCTGCGCGGCTGCACGGCTGAATTACATGGAGGCGCTGAAGCACCGGACAGGTCGGATGGACCAGGAAACGGATGTGCGTAGGGCTGATGTGATGGTGGAAGTGGAGGACACTGCAAGAAGAGTCGGAGCGGAGCGCCATCTGTTTTACTGAATCCTCCCATTGTATGGGCATAGAATCGGAACGCGGACAACGCGTGGAGAAAATGGAACTGAGTGCAGTTGTTGAAAATGTCACTCAGGCACCATATCGGTTTACAGGATTGCGACAGGAGGCAGGTAGGATGTTTCCTAACTTTGGGGACTCAAGTATGCTTCTTTCTCCCCCTGCAAACTCTGTGGGAGGCCCAAGTTGTCCTTCTCCGGACAGAAGTAGTGGTGAACAGTTTATTGCAAAGACGGGGGTTGGGGGATCCAAGAAACCCTCTGATCCTTTTTTGGAAAGGCAGAAATCAGAGAACTGGGTGGATACCGCTTGCAGGCTGCTGGATGGGTGAAGAGCCCAACAGGACATGGCTGGGATGCAGCTCTTGACTCTAATTTACCCACTGTTCTCCGGAGATTGATGTCCTGCCCTCCTCTAGTTTGCCTCCGGACAACGCTTACTCACCGACTTTGAGACATCACAGGAAACGAGTGATATTCATCCTTTAATGTCGCTCATTAATGCACAAGAAGAACTAGAGTTCAAGGACCCGGTTCAGGACATTTATCTTGAAGCATCAGTACCAACCCCTAGTTCAGTTCCCCAAGAAAAGCTGGATGCGGTTCTTACAGAAACAGAACCTATAAGAGTCTGGCAGGGGAAGGTTACAGAACATTTATTTCCCACTAGTTCGGGTCCCTTGTCGGAGCCTGCAGAATGGCGAAATGCTGTTCGTTTGAAGTTTAGGGGTGACCCTGATTTAATACCTGATCGGAAATTTGTGGGTAGAACTTTATTGAAGGATAGCATGAAGTTCTTTGCTTATGAGTTCTATGCTTTAATACATGCTCCGGGTGATATAATGTTTGATATAAGTTTTAAATATCCGGCTGGCCTAGAAAGATTTTGGAAACAATACCGTGCATTAAAGCTCTCCTTTGTGGAAACCATACCTGGCTATCCCTTGACCAAACCCTTAACTAAAAATTACGGTTCTTTTAGAACGATGCGTTAATGTTGCAGACATTACATGACATACAGCAGCACTGCACAGTGAAGGAACCCGAAACAATTTTAGATGATGAACAACTGTGGACAGGGGGATAGAATTATCAGATAGTTTTAAGATTGGACAAAGGACAAATGCATCACCTACCAAACTGTTTCTTTTTTGGAAGAGACAGGGGAGTGATTTTTTTTATCCTGGGCAGCCACGGGCTTGCTTCAAGTGTGGGGTGGTGGGACACCTGAGCAATATCTGTGACAAGCAGAAATGTGGTTTATGTGGTAATCTGGGACATGTTGGAGCTCACTGTCAGCAACCATTAAAGGGTAACCTTTGTGAGGAAAGAGGTCACTCCTTTCGTATTTCTGCTCTTGGGCCTCACATAACAATGAAGATGCTTTTGTTAGGCGAGCAAGAAGTATATGTAACTACAGCTCAAAAGGAACAGCTACGCATGCTTGAATTATTAACGAAAGGGTCTACTGTTTCCCATGTACCCCAACAAATTCCTAGGGAGGTGGGAGAGGTGATCAGGGCAGAGGCAGATGAGCCATGCCTTCCGGGCATCGACTCTCAGTGCAAACCAGTAGATGGAATGAAGGTGGTGTCGGTGGAGATGCCTTTGGAGTGCGACACAATTCAGGTTTTGGAACCCATGGTAAAGTCCGGGGATTCTCAAATTTCTATGCACCCCCATTGCACATGGATACAGATTTCAAAAGGGTTACAAGATCTAAAGCAGGGAAAATAGGGGCATTGGGTTTAAAACACACAACTGAAGAAGTGGCCATACAAAATTCCTATGTATTACTGTTAGAAGATGAGGTGGAGGAGGAAGGTCAGGAATCAGACCTCTCCTCAGTAACTTCCTCTCACGCAGATGGGGTCCTGGAGGTAGGCTTTTCGGAAAAACCCAAGACAAAAAAAAGGAAAAAGAAACGATGATTGGGTTTAGATGCTTTTGCATTCTTTATATTCCTTTTGGAGCACTGATGGCTTTGGTGTTTTGTACAAATAATGTAAACAGCATTAAGGCTTATGGGAGAAGGCAGAGTACTTTTTTGAGTCTTAGTATTGGGGATGGTGCTGTCTTTTTATTGCAAGACACTAGATTACATTCTCTGGCTGAAGTGCAACAAGCTCAAAAGGATTGGAGGTGGGGGTTTCTTTTGGTCTGTAGGTGAGGACGTTTGTTCTGGGATTGGAATACTTTCAAAGGAGAGGTTAAGGTGCTGTATGTGTATGATTTAGTACCTGGTCGAACTTTGATTATGGATACAGTTTTGCAGAACGTTGGATATCGGGTGATTAATATCTATGCTCCACAAAGTAAGGCTGAAAGAACTGCTTTGTTCAAAGGTATAGGACCTTTTTTTTGCACACTTCAAAATTAGTATTGTGGGGTGGAGATTTCAATTGTGGACTTACTGCTAGGGATTGGGGAAGACATACACCCAAAATATTTTGTGATAAGAATTCTTTAAATGCGCTTTTGACTCAAAGTCACTTATGTGATGTGTATAATATTTTACGTTTGAAACCCAGCCATACTTTTTTTAAAGGCAAGTTATCTATTCGCATTGACTTTTGGCTGGTATCCACGTGTTTATCTTGCCATATGATTACAGTGCAGCCTTTACAGAATTCTGATCATTTTATGGTAGTTCTGTATCTAGGAGAATTTCAGAAATTACAAATTGGGAGAGGATATTGGAAGATGAATGTTTCCAAGCTTAGTGATGATGTGGTGGACTTAGGTGTTAGGACTTTATTGCAGGCCAGGAAGGACCTATTTTTCTTATATGATAGTCCCATAGAGTGGTGGGAAGATTTTAAAAGGGACTTGCAGGACTGGTATGGCATAGTCACGAAACAGCATGCAAATAAAGAGTATTTGGAATACCTTAAGCTAAGAACCTTGTATCTCAAGCTAGTGTCTCAGGGAAGAGATAGTGACATGTGTCGGGTTAAACTTTTATCCACCAAAACGAGTATGTTACAGTATTTAGATAGCACTGTCCGGAGAACAGTGACGCAACAGACGTATAATACACAAGGGACAAAGGATGAGGAAGGAACTGGAAGGGGGACAGGATCAGATCTACCAGTACAGTAGCTTCTTGTTTTACATTGTTTTTCATGGATTCTACTTGGTAGAATGTTTATTTTCTTTCTTACTACTAAGGGGCTAGCAGGGTATTGTTTGGGGCTGTTGGAATTTTGAAACCTGTTTTGTAGCTAAAAGTGGGCTCATTTGTTTGGTTTACGTGTGGCAGGCTGCATTTGTAGAGGCCTATTTCTTCTTTTAAACATAATTGTGTAATTTAACTGGTCTGTTTCTTTGAATTGGAGACCTATATCTTATAATTCCAAACCTATTTTGATGTATTGTTGGTGAAGCTGTTTGAATTGGTGTCCTGTTTCTTTGGGTAAAACCTATGTTGGGGCTTTGAGTAGAATTGATTCATTGTTGCTGGCTTCACTAGCTGCAAAGTTTTGAGTGGGGAAGGTGCAATTGTCTGACTAGAGGCCTCAGCTACCTGATTGTTTCTGGAGGACTTGGGCTGGTCCCACCCACCCAAACCCTCACCCCACCCACCCCTGGTCAATTATTCCCTTTGTACTAGGGGTCTGACATCACTTCCTCAAACAGGCAAAGGATTTGCACCTGTGTCATAACAGAAGCAGACATCCAGGAAAGGAACTGCAGCAAGTGAAGAGGTGACTGCTCTCTCAGTGGAAGGGAAGTAAATGCAAATCTAGGCGTTTCATTATTACTACTTCACATAGTTATTGCATTGGGTAAAGGAGGAGTAGGAGTTGAGGAAGGTTGTGCAACGGCTACTTAAAGTATTTTTGAGTGTGGATAGGAATATAAAAGCAGTTGCTCAACATATCTAAACGTTGCAACAAAGGAGGTAAGGGACATAAAGAATGTTTTGCACTGATAGAGGGGAGAGTGGGGACTGGGGAGTGTTTGGTATCCTGCATCTGGAAGGGTGGGGGTCGCTCAGGCAACGACAGCAATGGGTAGGGGTGGTAGGTTGCAACAACTGCGGTGCACCAATCTTTCTAAACATTGCCTGGAGAGTGGGAGGATGTTTAGTGTGCAACCACATAGAAAACTTAGAAAGGAGATTGAGGGTCTGCAGGAGGAACTAAGACAGGCAAGGCAGATTGGAGGTGGGTTTAGCCCAATACTGGAGGGAAGAAGGGAGATGAAGGAGGCAATTTAAGCCAACAGTGGTGAGGAGAGGCTCAGAAGAAGGGAAGAGAGACAAAGGGCCCAGGCCAGGAAGAACGATTGCCGGGGAAACCAGGTCAGGAGACAAAAGTCAAATGGAAGGAGGCAATAGGGACTTGTGAGGGGAGGCGAAGAAGTGGCAAAAGTCATGGAGTGGAAAGGAGAGAACAGGTTACTATGCAGAGAGAGGGAGCAGGCATTTGTGAAGGATCTTCAGAAAATAGTTTTGCACTGCTAGAGAGGAAGAAGGTGGAGGAGGGAAGTGATGAAATTAGAGGAGTAATTGATAAATGCCTGGACCAAACTGGAGTGGGGGAAGTTCTGCTGGGAGAACTGCAACAGGGGTAAAAGGGCATAATAATGTGCAGGAGGAAGAAGAGCTGGAAATGAGGGAGGGAGATGAAAGGAAGCAAGCAGGGAGTAAGAGGGGTGGAATCTTAGTGCTGGGGGACTCAATACTAAGAGGAGTTAGGTGGGGTAGCAAGGCGGAGAGGCATAGTCGCATTTGGGTGGAGGCCATGCCAGGAATGACAGCGGAAAGGGTGGGACAGTCTGTTCTGAAATATGCTAGAAGGGTAGGGACAAGCCTCATTTAATTATACATCTTGGGACAAACGACCTGGCTGACAAGACAGTGGATATAGTCCAGAGGAGGTTTGAGGAACTAGCACAATTATGTGAGGGGCAGGAAGATCAGTAACTTTTCCGAGATACTTCCGGTGCAAAGGCAAGCACAACAAGAAAGCTGAGAATAGAGGAATTTAACAGATGGCTAAGAACCTGGTGTTGTGCTAAAGGGTATGGGCTGTTGGGGGGGTGGGGAGGGACCTGGGAGGACAGTAGTCTCTATGCCAAGGACAGACTACACTTGAGTGAGGAAGGAAAGAAAGTGCTGAAGCAGAGGATGGAAGAATATATAGAGGAAGTGGGGAGTTTAAACTAGGAGTGGGGGGTGGCAGTTGGGGAAGAGATATGCAGAGACCACAGGTTGGGAAATCATATGAGCTTACCCCCATAACAGTGACAAAGGACAAATGGCAAGTACTGTTGGTGCTGCTAGGAAAGGAGGGCAGGATGGGAGGGGGGGAAAAGGGTGGAAGGTGGTTACCCTTAATGCTAGGAGCCTTGGGAGGAAAACTGCAGAGTTGCAGGTTCTCATGGCAGAGGAGAGGTGGACATTGCAGCCATCACGAAACATGGGCCACCCAATATAATGACTGGGACCTGTCTGTACCAGGGTACAGGTTATTTCAGTAGGGACAGGGCGACTGGGAAAGGAGGGGGGGTACTATATGTGAAGGAAGGACTGAAGTGTGTAAGGGAGGAAGGGGAGGAGGGTAGTACAGAGTCACTTTGGGTGCAAATCCAGGATTCCAAGAATAGGAGTCTTAGAATGGGAGTGGTGTACAGGCCACCATCTCAGATGGAGGAGTTAGACAGGGAACTAGCGGGACAGATCAGGAGGACCTGCAAGAAGGGTAGTGTGGTGATTGTGGGGGACTTCAACATGCCAGGAGTGGACTAGAGCACCCCAACAACCAGGAACAGAAGGAGCAGGTACTGCTGGATGCCTTCCAGGACAGCTTCCTGCTGCAAATGGTCAGTGAACCAACCAGGTTAGGGAATACCCTTGACCTTGTGCTGGCAAATGGGGACTTTATGAGAGAACTTACAGTGGAGGAACCGCTGTCAGGGAGTGACCACCACTCAGTATGGCTCACATTGGATATGGGCAAGGAAGGAGTGGAATCTGGCACAAGAGTGCTGGACTTCAGGAGGGCTGACTTTGGGAGGATGGGGGAAGTGGTAAAAGGGTACCTGGCCAGAATTCAATCTAGTATGGATACTAACCAGAGATGGGAGCTCATAAAGTTGGGGATAGTGGAGGCAACAAAACCTGCTGCAAAGCCCAGAGCAAGAAGGCTAGGGCTAAGAAACCGAGCTGGTTGAGCAAGGAGGTCATGGAAAAGTAAGGAGGAAAAGAGCTGCTTTAGGAAATACAAGAAAACAGGGAGGGGGAGGACAGAGAGGAGTACTTGACAGAATCGAAGGAGGTGACAAGGGCAGTAAGGGAGCCAAAGCATCTACGGAACTCAGGCTGGCACAAGGCATTAAGAAGGGGAGAAGGACTCTTAGTACATCAGGAGAAAAGGAGCTGTAAGGACCACATAGTAAGGATTAGGAAGGAGGGGGTTGGGTGGAAGTAGGTATTTATATATGGAAGCACTAAATGAGTACTTCTGCTCAGTATTACTAAAGAGAAGAGGGGGTGACACCCAAGATGGGTGAAATGGCAGACGAGGGGGGAAGTGGTGACAGATGGGGAAACTAAGTGGAGGGCAGAGTTCGAGAGGTTTGAAGGCACTGAGGGTGACAAGGCACCAGGCCCAGATGGCATCCACCCAGGGTACTGAAGGAGTTGGCAGAGGTCCTTGCAGGACCTTTGGCAGACCTATTTAATGCCTCACTACATCTGTGTACCTCAGGACTGGAGGATGGCTCATGTGGTGCCCCTCCACAAGAGTGGCCCCAAGGATGAACCGGAAACTACAGACCAGTGAGCCTCACATCCATCGTGGGTAAGCTAATGGAGACTATCCTGAAGGAGAGGCTGGTGGCCCTCTTAGAGGCCAAAGGACTACAGGACAGCAGACAGCATGGCTTCATACGTGGCGATCCTGCCAAACCAACCTGGTCGGGTTCTATGACTGGGTAACTAGGCAACTGGACAGGGACATGCAGTGGATGTCCTGTATCTGGACTTCAGTAAGGCATTCGACTCAGTGCCACATGGAAGGCTGGGAAGGAAGTTAGTAGGCACAGGGCAGGTGCAATGCTGGTGAGATGGGTAGAAACTGGCTGCAGGAAGGCAAGAGAGGTGGTGGTGGTGGGGAGCTCACACCCAAGGGCAGTGACGAGCGGTGTCCCACAGGGCTCGGTGTTGGGACGGTGTTGTTTGGGATATTCATTGCAGACATATCATGGGACATCAAGAGCAAGATCAGTCTGTTTGCTGATGATACCAAGGTTGGCGCGGTGGTGGATGACCTAGGGGATGGCAGGGTTGCAGGATGATCTGGCAAAGCTTGAAACCTGGTCAGACACCTGGCAACTGGGCTTTAATGCCAAAAAGTGCAAGGTGATGCATTTTGGGATGAAGAACCAAGGAGGACTTACCAGCTAGGGGGAGTGCAGCTAGCCCAGACAGAGGAGGAGAAGGATCTGGGTGTGCTCATCACAGGGTCACGAACAACTCGGCACAGTGTAGGAAGGCAGCTGCAAAGGCCAACAAAATGCTGGGTTGTATTGCAAGGGGTATATCCTCAAGGAGGAGAAGGTGATTCTGCCACTGTATAGGTCATTAGTTAGACCACCTGGAGTACTGCGTGCAGTTCTGGCGTCCGGATCTGAAGAGGGACATTAAGTTACTGGAGGAGTGCAGCGGGGCGACAAAGATGATCAAGGGTCTGGGGACTTATCATATGAGAGGAGGTTGAAGGAGTTGAACATGTACTCACTGGAGGAGAGGAGAGACGGGGGACATGATTGAAACCTTTAAATACATGAAAGGAATAAACAAGACAGGTACAGAGGCTGTTCAAAGTAGGAGGGAGGGCCAAGGGGCCATGATATGAGACTGGAGTGAGGAAGGTTCAGGAGGGAGATGAGGAGACACTTTTACAGAGAGGGTGGTGGCTGGTGGAATGCGTACCTGCAGAAGTGGTATGCAGTAGAACAGTGGACTGCTTCAAACGAAGATGGGACAGGACAAGGGGGAGGGTTAATGAAGGGGAAGGGTGGAAGGGAAGGGCAGCTGCAGAATAAGGGGTGCTAGCTGCACATTCGAGCAGACTTGATAGACCTCTAGGCCTTTATCTGCTGGCAAATTTCGTATGTTCGTATGTTCGTAGGTTAACCCGTTTGAAGTTAGGGATAATGCATCACATAGCAGAGTTTTGACAAGCCTTAGAGACACACAGGGTAATGTAAAGGATAACAACAGGGATATCACGCTTATTGTCCAGCAGCATATGGCAGCCACGTTTCAGGGAAGGAGGACGGACCCTTCTTTTTTCCAGGGTTTTCACGCGACTTTGACTAAGTTTGAGCAAGATGCCCTGCTTACTCCTATTACACAAGCTGAAATTTTAAATGCTATTTCATATTTGTCTAATAAAACAGTTCCGCAAGGATGGGTTACCCAATGACTTTTATAAGAAGTATAGTGGAATTTTAGCCCCTGCCCTGAAATACTGTTTAGTCTATTTGGGAAGAGGAAAGGCTCAGCACCTTCCATGCAGATTGGTATTATGTTTTCATCTTTAAGAAGGGAACCACAGGACATATGTAATTGGAGGCCATTAACACTGTTGAATTCTGACTACAAGATACTGGCAAAATACTTAACACCAGGTTAGCACAGGCAGCACAGTCAGTGATTTTACCAGAACAGACATGTGCCATCCCAGGCAGAAATATTGTACAGAACTTAGTGATCGTTAGGGAAATTATAGAACAAGGTCTGAGGAAGAACCTGTCAGGATATCTATTGGCAATAGATCAGGAAACTGCCTTTGATACCATTAGTCAGGACTATCTATGGCAGAATTTGAAACAATATGAGATCCCTTCTGTTTTTCTAAACTTAGTGAAAGTTTTATATAAAGAAGCACAAGCAATACCTTTAGTGAATGTTTTTTTGGGTATCCTGATTTTTTTGAAGAATGGAGTGAAGCAAGGTTGCCCAATGAGCCCCTTACTGTATGTTTTTGGTTTATATTAAGTTTTAAGGAAGATTAAATCTGAATCACGAATTGTGGCAATTAAAAATAATGATGGCTATGAATTTTCTAAAATTTCAGCTTATGCGGATGATTGCATATTCATTGTAGCAGATGGTGTCTCAGGACTCCTTATAATATCTACTTTCCAGGAATCTTCTGAAGCAACGGGTATTAAGATTAATGTAGGGAAAAGCATCGTTTTGGTCCTTGGACAAAATGATATTGTATTACATTTTCCCATTAAAATGACATTTGAGCAGGTGAAAATTCTTGGTATTTATTTTGGGACTTGGGACTCAGATTCCTATAATTGGACTTTGCCTTATGATAAGGCACTTCTGAAGGTGAAGACCTGGTTAAATTGGAAAATGTCACGAAAGAAAAAAGTGCATCTTTTACGGGCATATTTAGCTCGTTTTTTTATTTCTGTCTCATGTTTTTTCCTTTACCGTACAACATGCACACAAAAGTTTTAGGTTTATTTTTTCACTTATTATGGGGTAGCAGATTGAACCCTGTTAAACGGAATCATACCTATAGGGCGCTGAAAGAGGGAGGTTTAAACATGATACACCCGATTGTATATCTTTTTGGGAATTTTTTTATAGCTCCATTCTCCCATTGCTAGTGAGGACATCTATTTCAGGACAGGTTTGTTTTCAGCTTTGGGGTAATTCCTTTTTTGAAGCATGGGGTAGGGGTAAATGGCATCCTACTGACCGCAAACTTCCTAGGTATGTCCAAACGACAATACAATACATACGTACCTGGAAGATTGATTTAATTTGGTGTCAGGGGAAAAAGAAAAAAGGTTTTTATCAAGGGATACTTGATTCTAAGTATCGAGAAGATCCAATTTTTCAGATGCCTCCTCACATTAAAATTTCTTCTTTGTTAGATGATATGTTAGAGAAAAGAATCCCTCAGAAAATGCAGGATTTTGCCTGGCTTTGTGGACACCAAAAACTACAGGTGAAAGGCAATCAGAAACACAAGCAAATGTCAGAACGAGACTGTGGAGAGTGTAATTGTGCTGGGGTTGTGGAGACAATACAGCATCTTTTTTTTTATTGCTTTCATGTACAAGGGTTTTGGCAGCTGCTATCAGTCCTTTGGGGTGAAAAGTCCCTTTTATTAACTACTTATGATATTTTGGTTTTAGGACAAATCCCAGCTTCATGGGCAATGTGGGAGACCAGTACCATTCACGTGATTTTGGTATGTATTAAATGGTCCATTTGCCAAGCACGATGTTCACAGTCTTTGCAAGGTAAAACAGTACGACAGCAAGATGTTTTCTTTAGTATACAACATGAATTGGATAGTATTTATGCCTATGAAAAAGGTTCTTTGAGTGAAGATCTGTTTGGGAAATTATGGAGAAATATTGATTGGGTGGGGTAGTGATTGTCTGTTTTTTTTCCTTCTTTTCTCTTATTCCAATGGTTTATGGAATAAGATGCGTTTGGTTAGAATTCTCAAAGTCAATGTGCCTGTTTATGTTTCTGTATTTTTCCTTTTTTGTGGTTATGCTTATTCATGAATGACTGTTTTCTTGTGTTTAGCTTTTCTTTGTGATAGTATTGTTTTTGGTTTTCTCAATAAAAATTTCCCCTACTCTTTTTGATAAGTGCCATGGGATCTTTAATATCTACCTGAACTACCACCAATCCAGGCAGATGGGATCTCGGTTTAACGACTCATCCGAAAGACAGCACCTCAGAAGTGCAGCACCCCTCTCATGCTGCACTACGGTATCAGTACTGGGATATTAACCCAAGTGCCAGATGTAGGAACTGAACCCACAGCCCTCTGATGTCCTGGCCTCAGAGGCGAGTGTGCTACCTACTGAGCCACTGACACTAAGTAAGGCACCTACGTTGGACCAAGCCCTTAGCATTCTCGCTGAGGGTTTCAATTCCATCTGTGATATCTATGCACCACACACAAAACGGAAAATCTGGGGGGAGGTCAGTGGCTGGATCGATGGCAAACTCCTCTTCCTCCTAAAGGAGAGGGATTGCCTCTGGGAAAGAGCCTTAAATTAAGGTAGCAAGCACGACCTACAGTGCTTCAAAACTGCCAGAAACCGCTGCACCAAGCTCATCAGGCTCGCAAAGGCCAACTTCCATAAGACACAACTTAACAACGCATGGGGTGACGAAAAGCAGTTCTGGGACAACATTAAATCCATCCTTGGAAAAGATCAGAAGCAACACCCTAAGATGGTCAATATACATAACACACCCTCCTCAGATCTGCAAGCCATAGCTGATGTCTTTAACCAAGCCTTTACTGACCTGTCCCCAGTGCTGCCTCCAGATGACCTTCAGCCTGGGGAGGACTTAAGCAGCACCAGCCTGCCCGCAACAAACCACCCTGCCTTCTACTTTAGGAAGATAATGGCGCAGGAGGTCCTAACGGTGGTCAGGGGAGTCCTAGGCAAAACTAGACTGAGGAGTGACGGACTAGACATGAAGATACTATCCCTCACTCTCGATGTTATGATCACTCCCATAACAATGCTATTCAATAAATCCCTAGCTCAATTTCCTGAGGTATGGAAACAAGCCCTGGTGATGCCAATGCACAAGAATGGTGATAAGGCACTGGTGGCCAACTACAGGCCAATATCTATCCTCTCCCCTCTATCCAAACACTGGAAAAAATCGTGGCAAATCAACTCACAGAATACCTAAACAAGTACAATCTGCTCTGCCCAAACCAACATGGTTTCAGGCAGAAACAGCACTGTTGGAATACTCTGACTTTGCACACAAAGCGCTGGATGAAGGAAAACTGGTGGGGTCCATCTTCATTGACCTCACCAAAGCATTTGACACTGTAAACCACCCACTACTGCTACATCAGCTCCAAAGATTGGGCGTAGCACCAAACGCTCTAAATTGGTTCAATGACTACCTGACACAAAAGAGTCAGCGAGTCAAAACTGTGTAGACATTATCCAGCTCCAAAGATGTACTCCTAGGAGTCCCTCAAGGATCAATCCTAGGGCCCCCACTTTTCAGCCTATTTGTAAATCGGCTACCCTTGGCCTGTGACTCTAAACTTATATTATATGCAGACGATGCCATGTTGCTAAGCAGCAGTACCTCCCCTGCAGTCATCCAATCTGATCTAGCGGACTCCTTCAATAAACTCGAGGACTGGCTCAGCAGACAAAAGCTGCTGCTGAATTACAAGAAGACAAAGGCCATGCTTCATTCTAGCCCTAACCACAAGCATAGACACACCTCGCTCGAAATCACTAATACAGCTGGTGAGCAGATAGAGCAGGTACATGTGTTCAAGTACCTAGGGGTCTCCACTGATGACTCACTTATACACACACAACATAGATTCCCTTGTTGGAGCAGTTAAAACAAAAATCGGAGTCCTCTATAGACACAAGAAATCCCTCACCCCAGAAGCAATCAGAACCTCTGTCTCCAGCTCCATTCTCTCTACGATTGACTATGGGCTTGTGGTTTACGGTGCAGCCTCTGATACTGCACTCAAAAGGGTCCAAATGGCACTGAATAAGGCATGTCGCCTCACCCTGTCCGCAGATAAATACACTCACACTTGTGCCTTGTATGAGCACACAAACTGGCTCAACCTAAAAGACAGGATCAAATACCAAACCTGTCTCTTGGCAAAGAAAGCATCCGTAAAACCCCACTCTGCATATATGTAAGCTGCTTCAGGCTTCTCCTATACCTCACCTCACCAGAGGAAAGAAGAATGGAGCACTGACTGTCCCATTCCGCCGTACCTCACTAGGGCAGCGCACCTTCGCCTACCGGGCCCCCTACTGGCTAAATGAACTCCCTAAGACTTTAGAAACAGAGAGAGTATCTCAATTCATGGCGGACCGCAAGCAGCATCTCATGTCATGTGCAAAGTGCACCTGCAGCTCAGGTGTCACTTGATAATCTAGACTTCCAACCTAGGTCCCGAACAAGTGGGGCTACCTAAAGAACCATCCTCTCCCCAGCCAAGCCAAGTGTGTAAGTAAGCTACTCAATTCAGCTCTTATCTGTATGCAGTTAGACCTCTCCACATTCTCCCCTCCTCCAAACAGACAAAGCATTTTGTGCTACTACCACCCCCCCACCCCACTGCCCTCCTCCCACCCTCCGGTAGTGATTTCAAACCCACCCTCTGGTTTATTTACAACTAGCCCACTACCTTCGGAGTAATCTCGTACCGCTTCTCAGTAGAATCAACTTCAGTCTAACAGCCCATCCTTGAGGTCACTGTGGGCAGGGGGCGGGGGGGTTTAAAACTGGTTTAAAATTGGTGCATTTAATGCTGTTACTAAAACCCTTGAAGTTCTGTTATAATTCTTGTACATAATTTGTCCAGCTATGATGTAATTGCTCCTGAATGCCAACTGAGCAGGCTTTCTGTAAAAAAAACTGTATATGTGTATTGTCCTATTTGTCCACCATGACGTGGAACCTTTGTAAAAGAGCTCACGCTCAAAGGTCTCTCCAAAAGTATAAATAAATAAATAAGAAATGCTCTCTCCTTCCCTAATCCACATAACAATAACAATGCTTTGTCCTCGTCTCTCCTCCCCCAGACCTAATAGCAACAATGCTCTCTCTCTCCTCCCTCTTCCCCTCAGTGGTAGTAATGCTCTCTGCAACCCACCCCCACCCTGGACTTAATGACAGCAAGATCTGCTCTCCTTTCCCTGGTATGTTCCTGCCCCCCTCTCATCAACCGCTTTGCCTGATCCCAGTATTTAAAATCCAGAGTAGCCTACCCCTCCCACCCCCTCTCAGCCCCACCACTCAATCCAGGAAGAAAGGGGATGGTATTTGCAAGGCTCACAGAACAATTTCATCACAGAACATTGACACACTGGGGGCTGGCTCTCAGAGCAGTGAAGTGTAAGAGATAGCGCTGTCAGTTAAACAGGACAAAATTTGATTCATTCATAGATCCATAGATGTTGACTGCAGGTAAGGGCCTATGGCCCACCTAGTCTGCCCCCGTGCGCACATACTTTGTTTCTCTAGAACTAGGTTGTCCCTTTCTCCTGATGCCTATTCCACGCACTCGAAAATCCTGTAATTGTTTTGGCCCCCTACTGCCTCCCCCAGCAGGGCATTCCATTTGTCCACTACCTTCTGCGTGAAGAAATTCTTCCTCACGTTCCCTCTGACCCTCGCTCCCTCTAGTTTCATCCCATGTTCCCTAATCCTGGAACATCTTTTTCTATGAAAAATTGTGTTTTCCTGCACCTTGTTCCTCCCTGTTAGGTACATATGTCTCAATCATATCCCCCGGAGTACATATTTAAGTCTTTCAGCCTGTCTTCATAGATTTTGCGATGTAATCCTTGCACCATCTTGGCTGCCCTCCCCTGGACCGCCTCCACCCTGACTATGTCCTTACATTGGTAAGGCCTCCAGAACTGGACACTGTACTCTAGGTGTGGCCTCACTAGTGTCTTGTATAGTGGGATTATGATCTCACTTTTCCTGCTGGTGATACCCCTGCCTATGCATCCCAACATCCTGTTTGCTTTTCCTGCCGCCTTGTTGCATGGACTCCCTACCTTGAGGTCATCAGAGATGATAATCCCTAGGTCCCTTTCCTGTCTGGAGCATTCTATAGTCTCCCCACCCAGCTGATATATTGTTCCTGGATTTTTGTGTACCACGTGCATTATCTTGCATTTCTTTGCGTTAACTCTCAACTGCCATTTCCTTGATCAGTCCTCAAGCTTCTGCTGATCTCTCCTCATTCTATCCACACCCTCCTGTGTATCCGCCATGTTGCAGAGCTTTGTGTAATCAGTGAACAGGCATTTTCTCCCTTCTAGGCCTTCTGTAATGTCACTGATAAAGATGTTGAAGAGGACTTGACCCAGCACTGATCCCTGTGCCACCTCACTGGTCACCTTTCCCTCTGTGGAGTGACAGCCATTTACCACCACCACCATCCTGTGTCCTTGAATTCAGTCAGTTTTCCACCCACTGCACCACCATCCTACCCACTCCCATGTTCCCAAGCCTGTTTAATAGCCTTCTATGTGGCACAGTGTCGAAGGCCTTGCTGAAGTCCAGGCAGGCCACGTCCACTGTCGCCACCCCCCCCACATCCACCTCCCTTGTCACCCAGTCAAAAAATTCAGTGAGGTTAGTCTGGCACGGCCTCCCCCAAGTACAACCATGTTGCCTTGGGTCCTGCAGACCAGTGGCAACCAGGTGTTGTACTATTCTTTCCTTCAGCGGTGTTGCCATGATCTTCCCCACAACTGAGGTCAGGCTGACTGATCAGTAGTTTCCCACTTCCTCTCTGCTCCTGCTTTTGTATAGGGGGACTACATCAGCTGTCCTCCAGTGTTTCGGAACCTCTCATTCACTTAAGTAAGTCCCATCATCAAATAATTATTTAAATTGAGTACTATACTGAAAGGTAACGCTATATATATGGGCCGGCTCGGTGGCGCTGAGGGTTGAGGCGCTGGACGCCACACCTCACCCCACGATGGCGACCCAGGTTCGGGAATGGACCCATGTCACCAGGGGTCGGCTGGGGCGGAGAGGGATTGAGCATCTGTGGACTGCTCTCCCTCTCCGGGGGGGGGGGAGATCACCAGCTGTCAGCATGCTAGTGACCTCTGGCGGAGGCTGGTGGCAGTGCGCTGGCACTGCTCAGAAGGGGGTGTACTTGGGGCATGGCGCCAGGAGGCAGTGCGTGCATGCTCCCTCCACTGGCATCACTGCATGCCTCCGTTCACGCGAACAGGGAAAACAGCACTGGTCGCGGCGGCTTGATGGCCGTTCGGCAGGATGCCCCGCTCCGAGGGCTCACTGCAGTTACTGGATCCTTTGTTGGTGGAGACAAGGGGGCCTCCGCCACCCCGCCGTGGGGGGGTGTCACGGGTAGTGCAGGAAGCCCAACTAGGAGCCGGAGCGATCTGGATGGCGGCCAGAGAAGGTGGGATGCCTGGAAGTGGATGGCAGACCAGGGGCCAAGGTAAGAAAAATGACTAACAAAAAAAAAAGTAACACTATACACACTTTTTACAACATTTAAAAATGAATAATCTGGACTTCCAGTGACGTCGCTCCTACTATGGCTGCCTAGCACTTGAGCTCCCCGTGCCCTTGATATTCTCCTCGTCGATTATCTTACAAAACTTTATAAAAATACTTCAAAATAGCAAGAGGGGAAGCTGTAGATGCCCGCTATGGAACTACAGAATCGGTTCTCGATTTTACCGCAGGATTCCACTGAAAAAGACGAAGATGCATCAGGCTTGGAGGCCTCGGCCACGGTGCAACACTCTAGGGACGCTGCTACTATCTCCAGACGCAGTGGTTCTCAGGCCAAGGCAAAAACCAGCAAAATCAACAAAAATACACCAAATAAAAAACTAGAATCTACAATGGACAGCAAATTGGACAGAATCCTTACGGAGATTTCAGATATAAAATTGGAAGTCAGATCTTTTGAGTCCATTACAGAAATGAGATCAGACATTCAGGGCCTGGAGACAAAAGTTACAGTACTAGATCAGCAACAGTCCACCACCTCGACTCAACTCTCTCAAATACAAGACCAAATGAAGCAGATAATTCAAATATGGAAACTGACCACTGAAAGACAGGAGGACTCTGAAAATCGGCAAAGGAGAAATAATCTAAGGATTTATTCGGTCCCAGAAGGAGCCGAGGGACGAAACATAACTGAGTTTGTAGTACTCTATTACGAACAGCACTAATGTTAGATACTGATTTACCTTTGGAATTTGAGCGTGTACATAGAGCTTTAGGCCCCAAACCCACGTCTACATCAGCGAGGCCTCGCTCAATAGTTACTCGCTTTCTGAAGTACCCAACCAAGGAACTCATCTTAAAGAAAGCTTGGGCACAGACAAAAAGTCTTTCTTGGGTCCTCACGAATATTCATTGACAATGATTATGCCCCATACACGCTCAAAAAATGCAGAGAGTATGTCTCTTTGTTCCAAGCGCTAAGACAGAACAAGTATGCCTTTAAAACTCCATATCCAGCGCTACTCGTGGTACAATTTCCTGAGGGTCAGCAGATATACAAATCAGCTACAGAGGCATATACAGATTTTCAGAAGAGAAATATCCCACTTCCACAGAGATCAGAAGGTTCAAAAAGACTGCCGTTGGGTTCTTGGGGAGATAAACAAACGGACAAGAGCTTACAGATGCAGCAAACCCTGGAATACATTCGCAGCTTCTCATACAAGGGCCTGCAATTGGAATGAAGCCTAAAGAGTTCAGACATTTCAGAGTCTGTGGAACCCAGGTAGGCCCTTTTCTGTTGGGGCAGGGGTCGGGCTTGCGGTCTGTTCCACCCAGGTGCTTGAGCAGACCACCCAAGGAAATTTTAAATTAAAATAGGGGAGGTATTTCCTCTGATCTTATCTAATGGAATGAGGCCTTACGCGGTGGTAAGTTCTCGGGGTCTGCGTGGGTGCACCTAATCATTACTCATAGGGATAATTAAATAATGGAGAATTTTGTATAAACCCCGTGGTGGTTAAATTGATACTGATAATCGGAGCGGCCTTTAGGTACCAGGGTATGTTGACCCTGTGTGTGTGCTCCTCTATCCAACCGGATTATGAACGTCAGATCTATTACCCACACCGATATCCCCTGGGAAGCAGGGGTTCAAAAGAAAGAAAGGCGCGGAGCCAGGAAGGAGCTATAGACTCACCTGGGGTGTATACCCCATCTGGGCTGTGCAGACTCTCGGGCTTTATGAGCCGATACTAAATAATCTCGGAGTATGGGACCAAGCTATGTTATATCGTGATCCGGGGGATGGGGGGACCGCTACGGGAGGCTGCTGGTTGATGGCTCTCTGAGGAGCTACCATAAATAAAATAAAATAAAATGGGATTGGTGCGCCTGCAGGGGGCCTGTCCTCTATCGGGAAAACTGCTGATACTAATTTGACCCAAAGATGAGAATCAGTGGATTTATTGGCGGGGAAATTGGGAAATAAAACCCCAGCCAAATTGAAACTCTCTCCTTTAAACTAGGTGAGAGAATAAGGAGAGTGATCTGCTTGAGATACCCTTTGGGAGGGGGATGGGATGCGGGTACGGCTGAGCCCATAATTTGACGAGAAGGGCCCTTGCCTCGAGGTCACAGTCAGACAATTAATATTTATCCATGTTGGAATGAAGATACACTCCTGGAGTCACTTTTTTTTTTTTTTAAAGGAGTTCTGAAATTTCGACTGTGTCCAGCTAAAGTCTTCAGTTCCACACTAGTACAATAAGATCATTGTCTTTAAATATATGTAACCTGAGGACTCTTGCTAACCTAATCAGACTATGGAATTTTAATACTGGCACATAGACAAAGAATTTAAGACATTAGTTAACAAAGTATAAGGCAGATTTCTTGTATAAGTATATTAAGGGAGGGCCAATGGGGGACTACGGGAGCCTAGGACCGCCGTATCCCATGTTTTTCCTATAATCTACTCCCTACCCATAATTCTAAGTCCTAACCTTATTCCCTTATTTACTTTTGTTTTCCTTACTTATTTTTGTTTTGGGATGGATATTCCCAGAGGGAGCCCCTTGGCGGTAAGCAAAGCATTGCTCCCTTGGCAACCAGTGTGGATGCCACAACTAGGTGAGCAGGAAACAGCCACCTACAGCTTGGAAGTCACCATTGTAAATAGTTCTAGGTTAAGTCTGGATAGGTGGTATAAGTCCTACTGGGTCCCCTGTTGGGCTACAAAGGATTTAATTATTTTAATATATCGGGTCTGGGAGTTTGTCACTGTTAGGATTGCCAGAGTTATTCCTGGATATGCTGGGGGTGGAAGGGAGGAGAGGATCACATAATGGTGGTTAGACATGAATATATTTTTAAGGGTGTTATCGCACTATGTAAATGGCCTGACTGGGCCGGTCAAGAGATACAGAACCATTAAGGCACTTAAAAAGTTTAAAGCTGAGATACTCCTACTTCAGGAGACACACCTCTCTTCTAAAGAGCACCAAAAGTTATCTAAATTTGGTTTTAGTCAAGTTTATGAATCATCCTATTGCAGAGGGGTGGCAACATTAATTGCTCAGAACTCCCCCTTGGAGATAACAGATCATTACTCAGATCCTGAAGGCAGACTGGTTGTGGTGAGAGGCTTACTAGGGGATCAGCAATATACAATTGTGAATATTTATATTCCCCCAGCAAGTGATGCCTCTTCAATACAACAGATAATAGATAAAATATTGGAACATTAAAGGGGAGTCCTGATAATTGGAGGGGATTTTAATTGTCTCTTATACCCATCCCATGACACAACAGCCCCTAGAATATCCCCACAGACATCAGGCCAGCGACATCTGAGAAGGTTGGTTAAGGATTTATGCCTGGTGGACACTTGGCGCCACCAACACCCCACAATGCGAAAGTTCAGCTTCTTTTCACATGCTCATAAGCACTATTCCAGATGGGATTATCTGTGTATCTCTAAGGAACACACAGACCAGATAGGAAGGACTGCGATCCATAATATAAGTCTATCAGATCATGCCCCAATTACTTTAGATTTAGACATTCAAAGAGAGGGGAAGGTCACTTATTGGAGGCTTAATTTCCTGTTACTAGACCCTGAATGTAAGGAGATGATAAAGATGAAAATAAAAGAAACAGAGGATAACTCATCATCACAGACCCCACCCCAATTACTTTGGGATACCCTGAAAGTAGTTTTAAGGGGCTATATTATAGCCTATGCAGCCCCAAAAAAATGTAGATGTGGGGCCAACTTAAAGCAATTACAAGAAAAGCTGAGTTTTCTATAACTTGCACATACGCAAGGAGATGACTCATTAATGGACCAGATAGCAACCACACAACAGGCTATACAAAAGCTACTGACTGCTAAGACAGAGCAGGCTTTGCTATGGCTCAGACAAAAATATTTCGAAGGGGATCCTAGGGCCTCTAGAATATTGGCACATCACCTTAGAAGAAGAATTCAACAAACAACAATCACTAATATAAGAGACCCTATTTCAGGTCACCCCTGCCTTACAACCACATCCATAGTGGCTGCGTTTAAATCATATTACACTAGACTATATACAGCTGAATCTGAGTGAACAGAGGAGGAGAAGGAGAATTTTTTGTCAAATCTAAATCTTCCAAATTTACGGAAATCCAGAAACAGTCCCTAATCCGCCCAATACAGAGTTCGGAAATAAAATTGGCTGTCTCCAACCTTAAAAATGGTAAAAGCCCTGGCCCAGATGGCTATGGGGTCGAATTTAAAAAAATGGCTTTGGAGTGGATCACAGATCCACTGACCGAAACTTTAACAGAGAGTCACTCGAGGGCTATATACCCTCTTTCATGGTCACAGGCCATGATCTCAGTGATTTTAAAACCACCAAAAAACCCACAACTATGTGACTCTTATCAACCGATCTCCGTCCTAAATCAGGACTACAAAATATATGCAAGCATTTTAGCTCACCGGCTTGATGACATAATACCCTCTTTGATACATTTGGATCAAGCGGGAATTATCCCCACCTGCCAGTCCTCTGATAATATTAAAAGGACCCTCTATTTAATTGAACATGCAAAAAATAATAAAGTCCCATTATTAATATTAGGATTTGATGCACAAAAGGCGTTCGATAGAGTCTCTTGGTCTTTCCTAGAGAAAACCCTTAATAAATTAGATTTCCCCAAAGAGTTCATTGCCAATATCATGGGCATTTACTCAACACCACAGGCAATGGTGAAGGCTAGTGGCTCCTGCTCAGCGAGGTTTCCGCTTACACGTGGAACAAGACGGGGTGCCCACTCTCACCTTACTTATTTGCTTTATATGCAGAACCACTGGCACAATTTTTATGTCAGCATGAGGGAATAAGAGGATATCAGGTAACAGATAAGGATCATAAAGTGGCTTTATATGCTGACGACCTTTTACTGTATACCACAGACATGGAGAACCCACTTCCAAATTTAGAGCAGGCTATGATACTAATAGAAAAACATCTCGGGTTATAAGGTCAATATCCAAAAGTCTGAGATTTTAAAAACATAGGAGAATATACACCAAATCATATAAAACTTGATCATTTTAACTGGGGAAATAAAACAATTAGATATCTAGGGATCAACATCTCAAAGAATCCAGGGCAGACCTTTAAATGAAACTATAATATACTATATGAACAAATTAAACAAGACCTTCAGACCTGGACCCACCCATCAATACTGCTAATTAACCGAATACAGGCAGTTCAGATGAACATACTGCCCCGTCTGTTATATTTAATGCAGTCTATCCCACAAATGTTTACAAGGGATGAGGAAAGGAGATGGAATAGGGCAATAGTAAATTATATATGGCAAGGTAAAAGACCTAGGATAGCATTAGATAGATTACAAGCTCCTAAGGATAAAGGCGGTCTGGCTCTACCTAGTTGGACAGGATACGCCCTAGCCACCCTACTTAACCATATTAGAATATGGTTCTCACCAGAAGGAAGTGGTCCTCAGTGGATGGAAATAGAAAGAAAGTTGACAACTGCTTATTTAGAAGAAAACATGATTTTTCACCCACCTCCATTATACACCTTGGAGTCTGATATGTCAATATATACATATAGCTATCTTAAGGGGTGGAGCGGATATTTATCCCACATGGATAATGAATTTGGTGCTCGTTGGATGGTGATACCTTGGAGGAATCAGGCTTTTAGCCATATAAACTTGGATGTAGGATTCGGGACTTGGAATGATCTTGGTTTAAAATATACACATTAGTTATATCTAAATGGTTGTTTTAAGACATTTATACAATTGCAGGAGGAGTTTTCAATCCCCAGGCATGACTGGCTCCAATATTTCCAGAGTTAACATTTCCATGCAACAACTATAGGTCTAGAGATAGATCAAGAGAAGGTCCCCCCCGATCTCACTTCTGATTGGAATCCCAGGGCAACAGAACCTTAGGCATTTGGTATCTAGATTCTATACGGCAGATAGATTGAGAGGCAGACCTAGTTGGGAGAAAGTACACAAGACTTGGGAAGCTGAAATGGGAATACAATTAACAGATCAAGAATGGCAATGGGTCTGGAGACGTCAACGCAGAAATACAGGTTCATATGGGTAGCGTGAATTTGGCTGGAAGGTAGTCTCTAGGTTCTTTCGTACACCTAAAATAACAGCCGAGTACTTAACTACACATGATGCCTCCTGCTGGAGGAAATGTAACTTGAAGGATGCCACTCACACTCACATATTTTGGGGTTGCCCTGTTTTAAGACCATTCTGGCAGTGGGCAGAACAAGCACTAGCAGATATAGATACAGAATTTAGCCCACTTACACCGGCAATAGCACTTTTACAACACTTTCCTGTTAGGCTTAAACATAAATCTGAGATATATTTGGCTTCAATACTAATAATAGCAGCCAAAAACGGCTATTACTAAAAACTGACTTAATCCAGCCCCACCAACAATCAGAGTGTGGGAGGATTTGATATATGATATCTATATAATGGAACAAATGACAGCTAAACTCCAGGGGAGAACCACACAGGTGACTAGCTACTGGAATGCATGGTGGATGAGGATCATGACACACAGACCTGACCTGATTCCACAGAAGCATGTGGGACTGGTTGGCCATTACATGACGTCAATGGGACAGTTGGAAGCTCCTCCTGCACTATTAGACCAGCATGATGATATATTGAACACCCAGAAATAATAAGATAAGATAACGGATTGGTGTGTTCTGGAGTCCCTCCACCTTCTTCCCCGAAAGAAAGAAAATACAAATGGATACCATGCATGTTATCAGTATATAAGATTACTAAGACTATGTATAAGTGGTTGGTGTCAATGATTGACTCAATGTACTCTATATGTCAGTTATCCTGAAACATGTATAATAAGAATGACAGTGATGTAGTTCTTAGTACCTGAAGAACAACTAATAAAAAACAAAGCGTAAAAAAAAAAAAAATTGTCACCTGTGGAGTCACTTGGATTTTTTATTTCTGTTTCTTCATTTGCTTCGCTCTACTCTTACTTAGTTTCCATATCCTGCATAAATAATCTTTAGATATGACTTTTCACTTTTCTTACATTGGCTGTCTCCTTTTTAATTCTTTCAGCCTATCCTGTATTCTCATTCTTTTCCTGCCCTGACAATTCTGTTTACTTAGTTGTCCATCTACTTTCTCTTTTTTTTTATAATTCACACTTTTCTCACTCTGGCACCAAAGCGGGTTCGTCAGGCTGGCAACCTGCCAACCCCATCCATGGCCATCTCTTGTGCTCAACCCCGAAAGGATTGCAAATTGCACTCTGCCCCAGCAAGCATTTTCCCTCTCATGGTTTAAAGCAGAAGAACCAACCTCTGCCCATCTCAGCCCCGCCACCTTCCTTAAAGGCCTTAGGAGTGCCACTGAGTGGCCTTGAAATCATAAATTTATCATTATGTAGTCCAGTACTGTACAGTGATCATCTGCCTCATCCTCCCTCAAAAGTATTGTAAGGTCTCATCTTAGACATTACTGCCCTCTTATCAAACAAGAAAAAGCTACTAGCTGCCCGGAATAAGGAATTAGCGACGATGATCTCTTACTCGACCTGGTTAAAATATACACTTTCTTCCATTAAAATGTCATCAGCTCCACTTTGGAGAGAATTTGTCTAGAGGTGTAGAAGTCGCTACTTCTGGACTCCAGCTGCTCTCACAAAATTCCTACCATCATCGAATGGACGATGTTGGAGACACTGTGGTCACCCAAGGGCAGATCAGACTCATGTGTTCTGGGTCATGTCCTGTGCTTACACATTTCTGGGAGGAGTTATCGGCACAACTGTGTAAATTATTTATAGAGGCAGTCTAGGCAGATCTCAAGTCCCCCACAATGATCCTGCTTTCGATCCCTCCACAGGGTATAAAAGTTGCCCTATGGCATATTTATACTTATTAGCAGCAGAAAAGCTATCACTCAATTATAGAAGCAACAGCAGCCTCACACAGTGGAGGCCTGGCAACAACTCTTTATGAAAATTTACAGCATGGGACGCAAAACGGCATCCCTTCAGGGACGAAAATGTCAATCTGAGGCCAAGCAGCAGAGGTGGGTACTTTACAAGTTATCTGTGGATGACGATTTAGTTCCACAGAGACATCAAAGGAGACCTTGGGAATAGAGCAGAGGCTCCTTCTGAGTGGAAGAGGTTTGGATTTTGTTTCAACAGTTGGAAAGGGGGATGGCCATTAAAGTAACATTCCCAGGTTAAGGTTGCATGATTTAAGGTAATTACTACTGGCATATAAATGCTGTAATACCTCATGATCTTGCTGCAGCTCATGTTTCAGTTTTCATACGTTGTTGTATTGTATTTGGTACAGTCTGGCTCAATAAAAATAAACAAAATAAAAAAATAAAAATCTACCCTACATATCTTAGCCACAGAACTCACTATACCAAGAGCATCATCGAGTCACACGTATTGGCACACTTTTTTGGTCCAACACTGTAGCATAATCCTCTACTGATTCCTATTATTGCCCAGCTCAAATGCTAGGTTCATGCCCCAGTACAGCTGCCTTTGATCATGAAAGAAGCCATTATAAAAAAATAGGGCGATTCAAAGAGGCTTGCTGGGCTGAGTGAGGAGGGATTGAGGAGCTGAGATGGTTGGGGGTGAATTTTAGTTCTTATAAAGCTACACACTGCCAGAGTAATGGGCAGAAAGGAGTGGGGGCAATCTGTGACTTACTGAGGACGTTGCTGTGTAATTTCTGCGGCCAGCTCCAAATTCTACAGCTAGCCTTACTTTCTGTGGCATCACCGCATGCCGCGGAAACCACAGAAAACAAGGAGCCTTGGTCATATCCTTACTTGTGAGAATAAATATGGTTATACCACTGCAGTCCTTATGTAGCCCATACACAGAACAGTATTCACTGGACAATGATACACAAGTCAATCATAACTTACCAGAACACAGCAAATGGCTATAAATAGCTGTACTGTACCTTAAGTGTACAGTAATGCAGACAGGGCTCTGTCACTGCATTCTGACAGTGCTATTCTGTCTTGATTTGGAAGTGGGGATTCAAAATAGGAGGAGGGTTTCTTTGCCATACTGATGAAACAGTATTAAATCTTACATGTTTTTCCATTTACTGTCCCCCCAACCAATCTGTTACCCTCCCATACTCATCACTTCTCTGGATGACTCACTGACTCTCTGGACTTTGACTCACTGATTTTCTGGAATTTGACTCATTCACTCTCTGGAATTCGACTTGTCTCTTCTCTAGGTTTCCAACTCATTGACTCCAATTCTCTCCCTTTACATATGTGCGAGTCAACTAATGTATTGAAGAATGATTTAATAGTTTTGCTAATTTTGTAAATGTTTATTATTGCTTACTTTCTGTATTCACCAGTTTTAATTGTATTTTAAGGCTTTATCTCAATGTTATCACCTGTGAATTGTGCTCAGTAATAATGATAACCTCCTCAGTCAGATGCTGCTCCTGTCCACTTGCCTCACTGTTTCTTTCTATCCAAGGATACCTGGGCCAGCTACCAGAGGTGGGAGTGACTTTCCACAGGACTCCCCTTCCCTGCAATGTGGGCCCCGTGGGGCCAACACCCTCAATCCCTGGGCTTCCCAGATGTTTGCCTCTCTTTGTCCATTGTGGGGAACCCAAAGGTGTGGTCGCGTGTTGGTGATGTTGTGGCTGCCAGCCTAGGGGGCAGGATGTTGGACCATCACTTATGACAGCATATCATCTACAGCTATCCACAAGAAAAGCTGGTGCAGGAAAGACACTGCAACCTTCCTACAGAAATCAGAGAGCCCTGCCTCCACAGTGTTCCTGATTTGCCAGCAGTCATGGGCAGGGAGTCAGTCTTGAGCTGTGAACACAGGTCTCCTGCAGGTAAGTGCAAAGTACTTAGCTGGTGCCATCACAGGTATCTTTGAAAAGAAATGCCAGGGATCATTTTATCAGCAGCCACTCTTGGATATCCATGTCTGTAAATCTCATCTTCTATGGCTGCTGGGGCTGTTTAGATATCCTTTAAGGAAGCAGCTGATTGGTCTGTTAGGCTGTCAGTCTCAGACATTGAGGCTGACATGTTTGACGTGACAAATGCAGGGTATGGCACATCAAAAACGAAATAATAGAAACATGCTTTCACTTCCACTTCAGATGCTTCTTAGCCATTCATTTCCCTTTTACCCATGCTTACAAATACCACCAGTTATATGGATACATATATTTAAACTGGCACAAAATGTACTATACAGAAAGATAGAAAGATGCAAGGATTCACTGACTGAAAACAAAACCAAAAAAAAAAAACTTCAGCAACATTTTAAGCTGAAACGATAATGTCTTTCTGGAAGCAAAAAGAGAGAGGCCTTGTGTTCTAGTCATTGGATCATAGGCTTCAGAACCTGGAGACCCAGGTTCAAATCTACAAGAGTTCACAGAGTGATCTTGAGCAAGTCACTTACTATTTCAGTGCTTCACTGCAAACATGTGTACAAATAGGTCTTAACAAGAGAACCCCACCAACAATGAGACAATCTGTCTCAACTGGGCGATCCTGGGTAAATAAACTGGGAAAAAATGAAAAACCCTGTAATTAATATTAAAATAAGGACAACATTAAACTAATTGCATTGTTAAAGATAACGAACATTTACAGACAAAGGCACAACTACTGCACAATACCTGCTAAAATATATGGACATCCAAGATGTACAAGGATTTCTTGGAAATTCAGCCACTGGCAAAAAAAAAAAAAAAATACTGCAAAATGAATTTGAGTGACCATGAGTCGGCTTACAACACCACAACTATTTAACTCACCAATCGGAGATTACTCCTGTTATCAAGTAGCCGAAGATTAACCCAACTAGAAGAGAAAACTTGGCAATGTCGACTTTCCAAGATGAGCCGCAAACTAGATCCCACTATAGGAAAGAAAGGGAAAAAAAAAACACAGATGAAGATAAACAATACTGAATCTACACGCTCATTGCACATTCCATGGGAAATTGGCTCCACTGTAACAGACAGCAGCAGTATTTGTTAGTCACAGTATAGTCTTTTTCAGCAGTAATGTTAGTCTGGCAAAAAATATCAAGATATCCATTTTTATTGTTATTTTGTTTTATTCCTGAATGAAGATAAAGTCAAATACCTTGGTGCAGTGTTGTTCTGTTTGCCATCAGAAATATGTTGTATTGTAACACTATCCAAATACCTCTAACGTATGAATCTAGTACGTACTTTCAACAGGTAACCTCAACAGACTAGAGTTTTAAACATTTCAAGTGCGGGCCATCGATAATTACAATAATCATTACTTACAAAATTAACTGTACAAACTGTTTTACAATATCCGAGAAAACTAAAAATACATTGAGCAAGAATCTTAGGATGTTAGACATTTATTTTTTGCTAAAAAAACTACATGATGAAATTTTTGTGTCAACTAACAAATACTGCTGCTTTAACTTGAAATACATTTTAAATGCTACTGTTATGTATACTACAACAAGAAACACAGAAACATAGAAACAGACTGACGGCAGATAAGGACCACTTGGCCCACCTAGTCTGTCCATTTCCCTACCTACAAGGTAAGCTGCAGATCCTAGTTAACCAACAGCCTATTTCTTCCTACCTCTCACAAAAATTGCCTTAAGTCTGTCCCATGCATTCTTGAATTCTCCCACAGTTTTGGACCCCACAACCTCCTCAGTAAGGCTATTCCATGCGTCCACCACCCTATCTGTGAAAAAATACTTCCTCGCATTGCCTCTGAGCCATTCCCCCTCTATCTTCAAATTGTGCCCCCTTGTTTTTGCATATCTCTTTTTCTGAAAGATGCTACCCTCTTGGACTCTGTTGATTTCACTGAGGTACTTAAAAGTTTCTATCATGTCCCCCACTTCCTCCTTTCCTAAAGGGTATACGTACTAAGCTCCTTTACTCTCTCCTCGTGTGGCTTCTCTTGCAGACCCTGCACCACTTTAGTTGCCCTCCTCTGGACTGCCTCCATCCTGTCTATGTCCTAGCAGAGATGGGGTCTCCAGAACTGGACACAGTACTCCAGATGGGGTCTCACCAACTATCTGTATCGAGGGATAACAACTTCCTGTTTTCTGCTCGTGATGCCTCTCCCTATACATCCCAGTATCCCCCCCCCCAGCCCTCCTCACTGCCTTCTCACATTGCTTGCTAACCTTAAGGTCATCTGATATGATTACCCCCAAATTCCTTTCCATTTTTGCTGTTACTACCTCCCCCCCATTGTGTAATCTTCTCCTGTGTTTTTGCTTCCCAGGTGCATTATTTTGCACTTCTTTGCACTGAATCCAAGCTGCCATCCTTCTGACCATTCCTCCAACCTTGCCAAGTCCCTTCTCATCCTTTCCACGCCTCCTTGTATATCAACTCTGTTGCAGATCTTTGTATCATCTGCAAAGAGGCATACTTTTCCTTCCAGTCCCTCTGCAATGTCACTTATAAAGACATTAAAAAGGACTGGACCCAGTACTGAACCCTGCGGTACCCCACTAGTAACCCCTCTTTCTTCAGGACAATCTCTGCCAATCAGAACACAGAGATACTACAAGGTTATTCCCCCATAACCATACAGTAGAGCTGTGCATGGGATCTGAATGTAGAGATTTCTGTTTTGTGCCTGGTATCTTTATTTGTATCTGTTTAGTATTTACAAAAAATTCTGTTTACAGTTCAGACTTGGTTCAGTTGGTAACAATGGCACAAGACCAAGAATTTGATTGTTATCAATAAAATGTGCATTCAGCTTCTTATTCAGATGCCTTAACTGGTATTAGAATAGAACTGGAATTTCCGAAAATTCAATGGATGCCAACAGGACAGATTAAAAAAAAAATCCATCAATCAGGCTGACCTGATGGTGCAGAGGGCTAAGACGCTTTGCAGCTCACTTCTCCCATGTCAGCCAACCAAGTTCAGGAATGAGCCTGGGTTGCCAGGCGTTGGTTAGGGGAAGGAGGGCTGGGAGCGGATTGAGCAGACACTTGGCAGCTCTCCTCTCCCAGACTGGGGTGGCAAGTTGACTCGGCACTTGGCTGCCAGCAGGTGGAGGCCTGGCGGAAGCACCGATATGTGAGCGGCTGACTGTGGTCAGGGGTGAGGTGTGCTATAGTTCCGAGACGCTTGTGCGCCTCCATGTGCATGTGTAACCCGTGCCACCATGGCTAGAGAGGAAAAACAAGGTGGAAAATGGAGGACGAGGGGTGAAATGAAGCCCTGCCCACTGGTCCCAGGTTGGCGCCACCACCCAACACTCGCCACTAGTCCAATCTGGATTAGTGTATCGAGGAGGGAAGGATGGCCCTCCTCTCCCCTCTCCTCCCCGGCCCCACCATGAGGGGCAATTCGTAGGGAACTTCACAATGCCAAGTGAGTGCAGGGGAGGCAGGTGCTGGTTCGAGACAGCAGGAACAGGACTGAACAGATGCCCCTCGTGCCCGTGAGCAGAAAAATTTCTGTGGGAAAAATTAAAAATCTATCAGTTCTGGTTCCAAGCTTCATTTTAAAAATACCTGCAACTAATGTTAATCTCCGAGGGGAAAAACTGCTCAAAAATAAATGAAGAAGGAGAAAAATTCTCAAAAAGAAATGAGATTGCAATGCAATAATGGTAACCAAACACAGTACCTCTTGGCGAACTCATAAATAAACATATTCCCTTTCAGTAAACACCTTAACCATGCACAAGAAAAATGTATTTATTCCTTTAAACACCCCAGGCTAATGCAGAGTTAGGGTTGTGCAAGCCCCAAATATTTATTCCCGAATAGCAAAAATAATAAGGGTTTTGGTTCTCCAGTCCAAGTACTGAGAATTTTTGCCTGTTCAGTGGTATTCAAGGAGAAGTGCTCAGGAGTCTTTCAAGTATTTTTAAAAAGCCCCCTATAACTGTTTGGTGGCCAGGACCAGTCCCATGGCCACCCCATCTCCATCCCAATAATCTTCCACCCCTACCCCTCTCCCACTGATTCTTTTACAACACATAAAGTGCTGACTCAACGCCATCAGGTCCTTTTCTCCCTGAGATCAGTCACAGGGACAAGGAGGAACTCTATTTAAACTCGCTGGGGGAGATTCAAGAGGGACGTTGGTAAGCACTTTTTCACTGAAAACAGTGGTGGACAAGTGGAAGGCGCTGCTGGAGGAAGTGGTACAGGCCAAATCATAGCATGACATGACAGCAGTGTCAGTGGCTCAGCAGGTAGCACACTGGCCTCCGAGGCCGGGAGATCAGAAGGCTGTGGGTTCTATCCCCACATCAGGCACGTGGGTTAAAAATCCCAGTACTGACACTGTAGTGCAGCACGAGAGTGGGATGCTGCATTCCTGAGGTGCCGTCTTTCAGATGAGACATTTAACAGAGGTCCCATCTACCTATTCTGGTGGTAGTTCAGCTGGATATTAAAGATCCCATGGCACTTCTCGAGAAAAGAGTAGGAGTATTTCCCCAGTGCCCTGGACAAATTTCTCCCCATTCACTAAGAATACCACCAACACCTTAATCTGGTTCAAGGTCAGTTGCCATTCATCTGTATCCCCCCTCCTCCGGGTCGTGCCTGAAAATAGGCAGGATTTGTCTAGTGCACTTACCCAGTCAACCAGGGCTCGAAATAACTGGCTGCCCACCCGTCCCAGACAGCCAGTTTTAATCTCGGACAGCCATTTTGCCATCATCGCCTGTCCCTAGGACAGGCAGCTACCAACACACACTAAATGGGCACTAGGACCCAACGGTAGATTGCATTACGCAGCTACTGCTCGAGATCGGGGTGTGAAATACACTCCGGTAAGTACACTCACATACTGCAGTTGTATCAAGATGATTTTACAGCACTACAAGCAGTTCTGGCAGGCCACGAAAGTAGACGTATCATGTTGGTGGCTATATTCCCAAATGCACATGCTCAGTTTTCAGTTCCCATCATCACTGTGTTTGAGCACCAACATTTTGAGGAGGCAGTGTGATCAGAGTAAAGAGGTAATGTGTGTTTATTAATAAAATGCTTTTCAGACCATCGGCAGCTATGAATATGTAGCTGTAAAAGGGGCACCGTGATGCTTACACAAGGAAGTTGGGTACCTAATGCTACAACCTAATAGGATAGATTACAAGTTTGAACTACAAACTACAGAGCACAAATGCATTTTATCCTGGGAGATGATCAATCAACATATAAACCCTTAATTTCAGCAGGATAAAGCCATTTTTATAGACCTTCATCCAAAGCTTGAGAGGCAGGCAGAAGTAAAAGCCCTTTCTGAAACTGAGCTTAAATTAAAAAAAAAAAAAAAATTAAAAGGAAGCCCTTCAGCAGGATAAGAAAGAGAAGCAGGCTGTAGATGGGTGTGTGAGTGTGTGTAAGTTTTAAATGTCATTATACAAAATAAAAGAAACCATTATTAGCACAGAACGCAGCAGTGGAAGCAGGGGAGAACTAGCTACTAAGACCTACCAGCTCCAATTCAGATCAACATTTATTTACCCCCAAAACTGAATGGACAGGTGCGAATTCTGTGGGACAGGCAAAACTTGCATTCCACCTGTCCTTTGGACAGTCATTCCTGAAAAATTATTTCTAGCCCTGCGGTCAACAAAAACTAAATAAATCAGTGAGCAGCTTCAAGCAGGGATGGGACAGGCATATGGGACTACTTTAGTTAGGAAAGGAGTGGCACAAACAAAGGGGGAGGGCCACTTGGGCCAGTGCAGAGTATGTGGGTAGGATGAGCAGACAAGAAGGGCCAATGGGCCTTTTTCTGACGTCACAGTCTATACTTCTTCCATCTCTAGCTCAGTCCTTCCATCCCAAACAAGACTTTTTTTGAAGCACCTATCATACACTTCCAGAACTACGCAGCCCTCAGTCCAGCCAACTGTAACTCTGACCTGGCACACACTGACTAGGCCCCTTTGTTGGTTACTACTAACATGGACCAAGCACTTCACTACTGCAGTGCAACCTGCTCAAACTTCATGACAAACATGCACCGCTCACATCCAGGAGAGTCAGGGGACAAAAGACTAAGTGGCTCACCCACCCCTTTTTGGCTCTCCTTAAGGAAAGGGATAAAAGCTGGACCACTTTCAAAACAACCAACTCCCACACAGATTGGACACATTAGACACCGAAGAAATAAATGCAAGACAGCCATTAGACAAAGCAAGAGCAAATATTACAGAGAGAAGCTTGCAGCCTCATCCAAATCACCCAGTACATACTGGAAAAATCTCAAAGAATCCTTGGGGTATTGTAATCCCAGCTCCCCTATTGATTTTGAAATTAATGGAATTAACTACAATAACCATGTTACAATATCCAACACCTTTAATCAGCAATTCTCAGACCTCTCAGCAGTCATAGATGCTCTAAGCTCTCCCCCAGCCCTGATGCCCATATGTCTGATCCATCCCCCTTCCTCACCCCCCCCCTCCACTTTAGAATAGTTACCAATGCAGAGGTCCGCAAACTCCTTCTCTCTATATCAGAATCAAAGTCCGCAGGCCCAGATGGACTAGATCCCAAACTCCTGAAATTGGAAGCATGGGAGCTCACTCCTCCCCCAACGAGAATCTTGAACCTCTCTCTTACCTCAGGTGTGGTACCAATAAATTGGAAAAATGCTAATATATCCATTCTTAAAAAAGGAAACCCAAAACTGCTGTCCAACTATAGGCCATTTGCTACACTCCTTGTACTCAGTAAAATACTAGAAAACAATTGCTGCTACCCAACTAATGGCCTACCTAGAAAAGTACAATCTGCTATGCCCAGCACTACACGGTTTCTATAAAAGCCACAGCACCACCACAGCACTGCTTGCCCAAACAGATGCAATCTACTCGGCAATTGCCCAAGGCAACCTGACAGGCACTGTCTCTGTAGATCTAACAAAGGCTTTTGACACAGTGAATCACCCTATATTATTAAATATGCTTCGGTACATAGGTATTTCGGACCATGCTATACCATAGTTCACCAGCTATCTCCCCGATAGGCATCAGCGGACCAGGATTGGCTCCACCCACTCCGACTACCTTCCCACCTCCCTGGGAGTCCCCCAAGGATCTATCCTCAGCCCCCTGCTGTTCTCGCTACACGTAAATTCTATTACTCACTGTCTAAAACATACAACTTCCTTCCTTTATGCAGATGATCTGGTGTTCTTCTGCCACTCCCAGAGTGTAACTAACCTTAACCTTAAACTCATGTCTGACCTAAACGCTGTTCAATCCTAGCTTAAAAATCAACAAACTCCCCTTGAACTACCCCAAGTCTCAATCCATGCTCTTTGGAACCCCTCACAAACTAAAAAACGTACCCATCCCTTTAACCATTACAACTGAGAATGGCACCACCCTCGATACGGTCTCCTTGTTCAAGTATCTTGGAATCACACTAGATCCCACCCTCGATTTCTCGTCCCACCTTCTTTCCATGAGTAAGGGCACGAACTCCAGCCTAAGCACTGCATACCGAGCCAGGAACAATCGCTCTCCCTCTGCCTGCATCACAGTAGCTCGCCGTCTCTTTCTCCTAAGCTATCCTATGGACTACTCGTGTTTGCCCACTCCTCTAGTACCCTGCATCACAAATGGCCAGTTAGCTACAACAATGTTTGTAGATTTGCCCTTTCCTGTAATCGTGTCACCCATCACTGCTCTCTATACAGTAAACTAGGGTGGCCCTCCCCCACAGCCCTATTTGACTACTCCTCAGGCAAGTTGGTACATAACATTACCGCTACTGAGAAACCAAACTCCCTGGCCTCCCTCTTGGTACCTTGGACACACCACTATGCCCTCAGATCCTCCAATACTGAGCAATTAACAGTCCCCAGATCCGTACCAAATATGGCTCCATGGCCTTTGCCACAGCTGCTCCTACTCAGTGGAGCAGTTTTCTGGAAGTCCTACGCTCCTGCCAAAAACCTAGAGCTTTCAAAATACAGCTACATTCCCTCTTGATGGACTGTTCCGTACATGTCTGTCCATACCCAGTTATCCCTGTCACTACCTACCCCTCGTTTTTCTTTTGCTACCTTATTTATTTATACCTCTCTTCTTCCTCCATTTATGCACTTATTGAACTCTTATTGTAGTCCCTTAACCCGGTGGTCTCTACTGTTCTTGTACATAGTATATACAGTCACTTTGTCAGTCCAATGCATAACCACTTTTAATAATCAGTGACTCACTGCTTGTATTGTACTGCCTTATACTACCATTGTAAGATTACTATATTCTTTTTATTGTCTCATTATCATTGTAACATGCTCGTCTTACTTGATGTGTTGCATTTCTCCCGGGTCATACCTGAAAATATACATCTGTTTGCCTAGTGTACCTCACCCGAAAACAAAAGCTAAATAAACATCCCACTTCCTGACCCCTAATCTATGATTGGGGTGGGAACCTGTACAGATCTCAGACAATCTCAGCACCCTCTCCCCAACCCCGAGTCATGACAGTTAGCATTAGCAGTCATCTGCTAGAGTGTGAGGTGCACACAACCAGGAAGGAGGGGTGACACATTGTGCATCATTGATGATGCTGAAAAGACTGACCAGTCTCCCTAACATCTGTTGGCACACATGAGAAGAGAAGGCAGTTCGCAACAAGGGCGGTATGCAGCATACATACACAGTACAAGGAGACACACTGTTCTGAAATTGTTTGGTTTTTGTAACTCTCTGCATGGCAAATGCATGGATTCTCAAGCATAACATGCAGTGCAACGCAAATTCTTATGCAGAGGGTGGAGGATGCTAAGTTGGAAGAGTCTCACATAAATGTAAATTCTATACTGTTCTACAATCCATGCACCACCAGTAATCAAAGTACCAAAGTGCTACGAGATGCCAAGGCAGGCTTTCTCATTTTGCTTTGCATTCTTACATTTTCTTTCCATTCTATTTCCCGAACTGCAGGCCCATACTGAGTGTCAAGTTTCTTGACCAACAACATGGGACAACATTGAGAAGTCAGCATACATAGTCACTGCCAGCCACAGAGGACTAAGACAGTATTTTACAAAGGTATACATATCACAGAGGGGAGATATGATGGAGACTATTAAATACCTCACAGGGTAAATAAGGTACAGGAGGGGAGTATTTTCAGAAGAAAAGATGCTCAAGAACAAGGGGACATGCTATGAAGCTGGGGGGCTTAGATTCAGGAGAGATGTGAGGAAGTACTTCTTCACAGAAAGAGTGGTGGATTCCTGGAACAGCCTTCCAGTCATACCTCTCAACTGTCCCCGATTTTGCCTCAGAATTTTCCTCTGTCCCTTGTAAAATTTGTATTTTTATGACTGAACAGTGGAGACTTGTCAGCACAGAAGAATGTCAAACATTAAAGTTACAGACTTGTTCATCTTCAAAAAATGTATCTTAAACTAATCCCCTTATTCTATCAGCTTTCCGGGTGAATAGTACCAATTTTTAAGATGTGTCCCTGATTTGTTGATGCCCTGTCCCTGATCTCTGAGGCAAGAAGTTAAGAGGTATGCTTCCAGTGGAGGTGGTGGGGGTGAAAACAGTGGTGGGGTTTAAGAATGTATGGGATAAAAACAACGGGAATCATATTGGGTATGGTCATATCCTACCAGGTATGGACGCTTGTGGGTGTTTTTTCTCCTGCAGCTGCAGAAGGAGTTACGCCCTGGCGGGACCAGGCGTAACATCTCCCACAGCTGTGGAGGACTGAGAATACAAATCTACACAGCTGCGGAGATTTCGGTCCACAACTTTAGTTGTAGAATGGGACTTAGTCCCACAACATTTTGTGAATCTGGCCCATTAAGTTTACATTTTAGCAGGATCTGAATGTTCCCTGTTATAACTGGCTGTGGCACTCTTTGCCATGTCCAAATTCTGTTTCAGCAGTGGGGCTTCAAAGACAGCCAAGTCCTAATTCATTTTAATTGCCAGAAGATAATTTAAAGGGCTTCACATTAAGGGAGTGCCACAGTTCAGTCTTCATTTTCCTCGCTATGGAGAATGCTCTTTTTAGTTCTGCACTGGAGTGAGGCAAGCAGAGAAAATTCAGCCCATCAGTCTCCTGAACAATGCACTGTCAGGGTTTTAAATAATTGATTAGCAGTTTTTTTTCTTGGGACGATACTAACTGTACAGAAAATATTTATATAGATTTTCTAGAAGTGCTGTGTTTGTTAAACACAGTGAGGCAACAGCTATGCATTTTCACAAAGTTTTATAATTTTTTATGAGCAAAATGCTAATCAATTTTTAGAGTTAAATAAAACCCTGCACTGTGCACCTGTTTCCATGTCTCTCAGAACAGTCCCCCCCACCCAATGCTTTAAGATTTCTTTATTTTACAGGGCCATTTGAGTACAAAGATTGGCTCTGCACTGCTCACTTGTATGCATTCAATACAGCAAACAGTGCGTAGCCGCACTCTATACTGGAAATGGCACCCCGCTGTACGGCCATTATTTATATTCTGAAGGATTTACAAAACAAAGTACAAGTGATAAAAGGTACTTAAAAAGTATTCTTTCCTAGAAAACCTCAAATCAGGGGGATTATCTGTTGGGTAGTGGGTTTGTTTCAAGGAGAGTGTTTTCCTTTAAACCAGTACCTGTTTCAGACAGCTGGTAGATGGGAGAACCCATAAAAGGAGTCTGTTCACCACAGTGCAAAGCCCAAGATGTTTTCCAAAATCCTTGGCAGTTTTACTTGCTAGTTTAAGTTTTGCTGAAGGATTCAGTAATGTTGCCACAGTTTTCAATAGGCTGACATTTAAGAGGAATGTCATCATCATGTCTAGTACTGCTATGTAAAATGCAGTTACTTTTTTTTGTCAAATGTTGCCTCAAGTGCTAGCTGCACATTCAGGCAGACTTGAAAGACCTCTAGGCCTTTATCTGCTGGCAAATTTCGTATGTTCAAGTGAGGTGCCTCATATGGCATCCTCATTTGTCTACACATACTCCTCCACCTCTGGACCAACTCTAATGCTCTCTTTTTAGTTTTTGCAGTCAGTGCTGTTTATTTTCACCTGCAGGCTGGCCACACCATCAGGCGCTACCCCCCCCCCCAAAGAACCGTCACCCCAGCTCCCCCATGAACTTACTGTCCAACTCCCAACTTCTCCATGGGTGGCCTGGATGCCGCGAAATGGATTCTCAAGCAGGAGGTATGGCATGTTGCTGGGTATAGGGCCTGTGAAGACCTGGTTCCATCATGTTGGCCAGCCCTGTGTTTTCTTTCTGTGTTTTTGGTTCCTTGGAAGAGCAGATGTGCAATGCCGCCTAGGCAGACCTATGCACATCCCCACTCATAGGATGTCAATGGCTGCCACTCCTCCCTCCCCAAGTGTTGCGGTCTCTGGGCTACCCTACCCCTAGCTGCCACTAGGGATCAGGCATGCCCCAAGCGATTAACCCCTCCTTCACTGAAGGAGAGCAGTTCATCAGAAACTCTATCCTTTTCCCCCTGCCAACCCTATGACATTCAGAGCTATCACCTGCCACCTAAAAAAAAAAAAAAAAAAAACTGCTTTCCTACAGTTATTTTTACCTTACTGTAGTCAGATTCTGTAGGGAGGCCTGGATGCTCTTACTGAATAGAAAAAGTCAGTGCTCTTTTTTTCATGGCTAACATTAATTGCTGGATTAATACATTTTTTCCCGGGGGGGGGGGGGGAGAGAAAACTGCGGGTCACAGAATTTCTTTTTTGTTGTTCTTTTATTTAGTGTACCTTTCTCCCCATCTCCAACCAGCCTTATCATCAGTCCTGCCTCCTCTCCAGCCCTATCACCCACCTTCCCACAAACTTACCCATGCACCTTTTTGCTCCCTGGCTTACCCCCTTCCCCAGGGTGAGGCTGCCAGAGAGGACCCCAATTCCACCAGCGGTGCTGAAGCTTGGTTCCACCACTAGGAGCCAGTTGGTGGTGCAGGACCTGCAGGAAGAGGCAGGGAAGTATGCTGCAATGCTCAGTGTCTTTTCCAGTTTTTCTGCCCTACCCATGGACATTGAGGCGGCCCCTGACTGGCATACACAGGATGTGTGATGTGTGTCAGTCTGTCTTGACATCTCCCCTTCCTAACTGCTCATCTCCAGCTTGCACTGCCACCTGTAGCCACCCAGGTGGCGTTACTGAAACGGAGATCGACAGCCCTCCCTCCCTTCCCAGAGGAAGCAAGTGTCCCTTGGGAGGATCCACTGTCCTCCCCTGGTCGGCCATCCGATGACCCAAGCTCAGCCCCAAACACAGGTCACCAGCGTCACAAGCAGTGGTATCACTGCTGTGCCGAAAGACCAGCTCTGTGTGCTAAAACTTCTGACAGTATAACCAGAATTTAAACTCCTGTAAATTCTGATGATGTCCTTGGAATTTAGAGCAGGGGTGTGTGCTGCTAAACCAACTCATACGTGCAAATCTTTTAAAAATGAGGTCATACAACCCAGCAAGCTTTTTGATACAGACAGACACCGGCAGCCCTCCTGAGCCCAGAAAAAGTTTGATAATTTTGCCGCAGCTTTCAAGTGGTGCTACAAAAGTCACAATCTGGGTGCCAGAAGAGACGGTGATTGCCTTATTCAATAGTTTGAAACATGAATTTGAATCCCCTTTGAACACAAATTATTCTGCCATATGAGAAGATTATTTTTATGCAAAGATGATCACTCTGAAAAGTTTTGTGATGTAAACAATGCCATTGTCCCTGTTTTCCTAGCAAAATAAACCAAAGGACATTTTATGCTTAATTACTAGTTCAGATCACGCAAAGACCTTTTTTTATGCCCAAAGGGTTTGACGTCATCCCTTTTCAAATCAGCAAATTTTAAAATAAATAAATTTACATTTAGGTGATGCCATTGTTATTCCAAAGGCTGCAGTTCTTCACAGACCAAAGAACAGATATGCGCCTTTGTACTAAACGAGGAACTGGGGAGCAGGGACTGGAATCTGATTTTATAAAGGAAACATTTTACATGATGGATTCAGTAGGCTTGCAGCTACCCCTACTATGGAAATAAATTCATCCTTTGAAGAATAAAGCGATATAGGATTTGCATATGTGGTGGGATGAGACGAACAAAAAAGGAATAGATAAAATATGTAATGCAGCAGTCAAGTCCCCCCCAGTCTCAGACAATGGGGGGCAAATGTGAGGGATTACCTGGGGATCTTGGTACTATCTCTGCCCCATGCAGTGGGGTTTAATGCCGTTTCACACCCCCAACCCCTCAAGCATTTTTCCTGTGGGACATTTTAGATGGGGGGCTTTGCTGGGGATTCAGACCATGGTTTGTCCCCACAGGGCGGGGCATTTGAGTAGTTTGGTGTCAATCATTTTTGAATCCCCCACTATTCTTCAAGGTGTGTGTGTGTTGGGGGGGGGGGCTTTGACAGCTGTATAGTGTAAACTGTAATTTATTTATTGCCAACAGTATAGTTACTTGACCTTTTTTGACAGTTAATGCGCACAAAGCCGGAGCCCTTCCAGGTGTGACCTGGGAGAGAGTGGGAATGGGTTACATTTAGAGAATAAAAACAAGAACACAGATATGCAGTATATACAACGTAAGGAACCAGTTTAATTTCAGGCATAGACTTTTTGCTTCACATCAACGTGAGATGGCAGATGCACATGACAATACCTGTACGTGTGTAGACCCCACAGAAACCACAGCTCCTGGGATACGATAGGGTAATATGTGCAGTTGGTCTTTTTCTGCTGTCATCGTCTATGTTTCTGTCTCTTATGAAACCTTAGATATGACACTTGTATTTTCCACACTGGTACTGAAATTCTCTCCTGAAACTAGGGCCTTATGCGGGTGGCACTGCAATATGCTGCTGCTACATTAAAGGGTTAACTTGAGCTGGCGTCAGGTGCTCCTTACCAGATGGAAGATTCCAGATATTAAAGGAAAAGTCTAGCAAACCCTTACAGTTCAAACAGCTATACAGGGTGGGGAGGATTCCAGCATAATTTATTTATTTATTTAAAACTGGTGACCGGGAGAGGCACACTGAGCCAAGGCTTGTTTCCAGGTGCGACCCGGGTACAGAGGTATACACAGAAGTTATCCAGAGAAAAATTACAACAATTCAATTTTATTTCGATTTCTGGCTCTTTTACAAACAACTCTGACCATCAGGCACCGCCCCCAAAAACGGACCGCATAAAACAAAAGAACAAATGGCTGGTCAGCACTATAGCTGTCCTGGAAGGGAGTGGTGCAAGAAGAGTCAGAAGCAAAGGCTGAAAATGAACAGGTGCCCTTTCTGTACGTAAGAACTGTACCACAAAATTCATATAGTTATTCTCTGAGGTGTACAATCCCCCATATAGTTTCATAACCTGCTTACTTAAAATCAACTGCCAGGCTGTTACCAATACATGTCTTAACTGGTTGTTTTAAACAGGGAGCTTTGAGCAGGAAGTAAGTCAAACTAACCAGCCTTTTAGAAATGGTTTTACAGCCCACTACAAGTACCCTGTCCCTAGTCCTTTCTTTATTTTATCAAAAGATAGGAGCGGGCATGCGTATTAATTAACATTACACTGACCTTCTGCCAGGGGAAGTTAAATGTGCAGTAAGCACATGTTGCATTTCAATACTTTTGTTACTGTTAATATTTACAACCACTGGAGAAGGAATGACTTCCAAATAATACGGTCCCTTGAAGACTGAAACTTAAACAGAACAGTGACTTAAGCGACTTTATTTTATTTCCCCTCACTTGCAACCCATACGTCTTAGTCAAGCAGCGCCTGATTTCTGGTGTGCTACCAAACACCTCTAAAAAGGACTAAAAGTGTTTTTTTGACCAAAGAAGAAACCGCTGGTGCTGCTTGTTTAAGCTCCAAACGAACTCAATTACCATGTAAAGAATCCCAACTACCTTTACACAAGGGATTCAGTTATCCCTCTTTCTCTCTAACTGAATTACCTGGGGGGGGGGGGGACTTACAGAGGCCCTGTCCACACTACACCGCTTGTGCCCGGTAACGGATGCAATCCGTTACAGCCGCTGAGCAGTGCAGTGCGTCCACACCTTGGCGGTGTCCGTTACGGGACCGGCACCGCTGGTCCACACATCGGGATCCGAGCGATCGTTACAGCGGCGCCCGATCCCACAATGCAGCTCGCGCTGCGCCTTGTGCCCTGCGGGGCCGTTACCGGCAGTCCATACTACGCGGTAATGGTCCCAGAAGCGAACGGTTCGCCAACCGTTGTGGAAACCACCTCTGGGTGGTTTCACAATGTCTGGCTTACCTCCTTTAGCGTACCAGTGTACGCACGCCGTTACCGATGCGGTTTACACCCTCTGTAACGTTACAGAAGGGTTTTCGGGCTGCAGTGTCAACAGGGCCTAAATGACTCACTCTTACTTCTGCTCTCCCCTTTACTTTATTTGTTTTCTACCTTGCTACTCTCCACTACACTTTTAACTTAGTCTCCACTTTTAAAGCTTACATTTATTTATTTAATTTCTGATTTTACATAGTTATGGGACCAAAAGACTTTAAGTAAAGCACCAAGCCCAAAAGTTCCAGGGCCCCTAATCCATCACAGAGCCACTCTGACAGCAATATTGACCAACTGAGGCCTCCTAGTGCAGGATTAGACCCGTTTCGGGGTGGGTCCCATGGCGCATCTTTGGCAAGGAGGGGATGGGAGGAGCCTGAGGAGTTGCTCAACTGCTGGGAGGGAGGAGGCCTGGCCAAGGATGGGTGGGAGGTTGTTCCATAGGAGGAAGAGGAGAAGACTGTATGAAGAGGTGTGGGGGCGAGGGAGGTTAAAAGTGCGGGCATCCCTGTGGTGGAGGGAGTTGGCTGGTGCAAGACGAGAGGTGAGGTAGGAAGGCAGGGAGCCCAGCCAGTATTTAGCTATGAGGGAGGAGCTATAGACTGTTCTCCTACGGGAAAGCAGGGCCAGGGAGAGAGCTGTGTAGAGGGGGTAATGATGAGTAAGTGGGGGGGGAGGCTGAGGCAAAATGACAGAACGAGTTTAGCAGGATGTCAAGTTTGGAGAGGGATGAGGTTGGGGCCGTACTGTATATGATATCCGTATAGTCTAGTACAGCCAGGATTGTTTTACGTACGAGTTTGCTGCAGGTGGAAAGGGGAAGGCTGGCTTTGTGGCGATAGAGGATGGCAAGTTTGGGCTGGAGTTTGGTGCAGACTGCCTCTATGTGGGTGGAGAAATTGAAGTGGCTGTCTAGCCAGACTCCCAGGTATTTGAAGATGAGGACCAGCTCAAGGGGAGAGCCATCTAGGGTGGAGATTACTGGGGGGGGGGCAGGTAGGGAGCCAAACTTTTGTCTATGTAACCCCTAGATGGCGCTATCCCAGGGGCTACTACCCCTGCCTGATTTGCCACTAACCGGTTGAGGGGCCTGGATCCAATGGCGGGTGCCTCCACCCAGAGGTCAGGGTTTGCAATAGTTAAACTAACTTGGTCACAGCCCTCTGGGACACTGCAACCCCCCTTTCTTCCCACTAGTGGCCCACACAATATATCAAATTACCTTCACAGTATACACTTACCCCCAGGACTGGTTCCGCACTGGGACCTCCTGTGAAGTGAGATACAGTGCAACAATCACAGTACAGTACTTTAACATAAACAAATACCTCAGGCAGTATAACTTTGCTGAAACAAGCAGCTCTGATTTATTTAGGGGGGATATAACAAGGACAGGGGCAAATCAGGTTAATTAGCTTATCACTCTAATAATCTACCTATGGCTCTGTGCACAGGCCTATCCCTATCAGTTACTGTCCCTGGGTACCCAAGCCCTCAGTGGCTAGTCCAAACCGTGGCAGCTGGTAGGGCCTTTCACACAGAAAAGGAAAATTAAACAGTCAGCAGTACAGTAATTCCATTTGGATTTAATGTGCAATTCAGCAGGAGGCGACCCTGAATTAGTACTCATGACCTCCAAATAAGATAGGGTCCTTCAATATCAGCAGGGCTACTCTTGAGCTCCAAGAGACTCTTCACACATTTATATGGTAAAAAAAAAAGAAAGTACTATACCAGGCAGGCTGCTTCTCTATCCCGATCGCAATTACTGCACAATACCCGGGAGAACACACAGCAGATTCAGTTCCTGACAGACCGAGTGTAATTCAACAATTTCTCCAGTCTTCTACAGGGTGAGCCTGGTTTCTACTCTTCAGAGATCCTTTGATTCTTTTCACAGGATGGATTCAGTCCTAACAAGCAGTTACACAAGCTGCAGACCGGAACTCTGGGCCTTACACACGTGTTTTGACTAAAACTGCACACTGAAAAAGCACAGGGCTCCTTCCTTCTTCACTGCCAAAGCTCAACTGAAACTCCAATCGACAAAACCGGGCACTTCCTTTGAGTTCCTCCCAGTTCTTGACTGGATTGGCTGTCACTCACAATAGACTGCTGCTGTTGGTCCAAAAGGCACTGAAGTCTAAACTACATCTCCCAAGTCACTGCCCATACAATCCTCTTGTGGCTGGCTCAGATTATGAGTCCAAGTTCTGATTCGTCAAGGCACCATTTTAGAGCTAGCTTACCCCACACTGATTGGTCCAGTTCAGCAGTTCAAAACCAGAATGGGGAACTAGGCAGACACTGTTCTGACTGCAAAAGAAAGCAGGTTAGACAAACTGTAATTTCATTATCACTCTAAATGGTTTCTGGCAAACAGTTACATCTTTCAGATAGGTTCCTTTGCACTCCTAGTGACTGCAAAAATGGAGTGAATTGCGCAGCTTGAGTGGTACTCAATCAAAGAAACACACAGTCCCCCATACAAACTAATTATGTCTGCAAGCAGACAGCTCTTAAAGAGACAGTACCAGAGGTTCTAAAAACACTTACTGATAAATGGCTTAAATGCCAAACACCATTCAGGCTTGGAGCATTCAAGCAAGCTCCTGGAAGTCTTTTGGGAACCCCCATTTGCAGGGGGGTTACATCTAGATCTGCAGACCATGGTGACAGTTTTTTGTCATTAAGTTTAAGCTGGTTTTTCAGGAACCAAGATTGGATTCTACTGAAGTCGTTTTGGAGATCTGGGAGAACACTGTCGTGGGAGGGGCCCCTGAGGCAAAAACGATTGCATCGTCAGCATACAGATGCACGCTAGCAGAGAGACAGGCAGAAGGGAGGTTGTTTATAAATGAGGTGAAGAGGATGGGGTCGAAGATAGAGCCATTGGGGGACACCCGAGAGGATGGGAAGTTGGGAAGAGGGTGTCCCCTATTTGCACAGACTGCTGCCTATTCTGGAGGTATGAGTGGAACCAATTTATGGCAGGTTCGAGGCTGATACATGCATGATATGGCTTAACATCTAAGAAATTGAAATATGAAGTAATAATATGAGATAATATAGTATGACAAATGTCACTAGCTGCATCTTAATATGGCTTCCCTGGGTAAATAAAACTGAAATATGTTATCAGTGACCATGTCCAAACACTGTAAATGTATAACTGTGACTTTTTAAGCAGCTAAACCAATGTGAAATATATCGATTTTGCTGGAGTGGTTTGCTAGTAAGTGAAAGAATATTTTGGCTACTGTAGATGCAACTGGTATATTTTGCTTCACGTGGAGAAAAGGTTAGCAGTTTACAAAACATGTTAGCCATGCACTAACCAGGATTAATGCTGTCCAACAGAAACAGGGCGATATTCGGCAGCCACCGGTGTGCGGTGCGAAGATAAACAGTGCGTACACCCATGCAAATAAGGGCACTCCCTTAGACACAGAGCACAAAATTACTTTCAGAAGTTTTAACTGCACTAAACAGCCACTGTTGCAGTGCTGTTTAAGGAATTAAAAAACCCAAAGTGCACAGTGATACATAGTCAGAAAACAGAACGCTTGGGGAAGCAGCGAGTCAGTGCTACCAATGGTAGCCACACCAGAACACAGAAATACAAAAGCAGACACACTCAAAGAACTGAGGTCAACAAGATTTTAAATTATTTTGTAGTCAGCGTTTATTGTGTTAGCTAGACACGCCTACTGACTGCCCTGACGCCCAACTAGCTGGTCTTCGTCAGGCGACGTCACGAAGACCAGTGTCAGTGGCTCAGCAGGCAGCACACTCGCCTTTGAGACCGGAAGATCAGAAGGCTGTGTGTTCTAGCCCCACACCAGGCACTTGGGTTAATATCCCAATACTGACACTGCAGTGCAGCATGAGGGGGTGCTGCACTCCTGAGGTGCTGTCTTTCGGATGAGACGTTAAACCAAGGTCCCATCTGCCTGTTCAGGTGGATGTTAAAGATCCTATGGCACTTCTCGAAAAGAGTAGAGGGAAGTCCACTGGTGCCTTGGCCAAATTTCCCCTTTCACTAAAATACCACCAACAGATTATTTTTTTTTATTATTATTTATTTATTTAATCTGGTTCAAGGTCAGCTGGCATTCATCTGTATCCCCCTGCCCCAGGTCGTGCCTGAAAATAGGCAGGATTTGTCTAGTGCACTTACCAGGTCAACAAAAACTAAAAAAAAAAAAAAAAAGAAAAAAGACTGAATGGTCAAAGCACTGGGGCAGTCAGCATCTCTAGCAAACGCAATAAATGCTGACTATTGAGTAAGTCAGAATCCTGTTATGACCGCAGTTCACTGAGTACCTCTGTTTTTGCATTATTGTGATAGTGGATAGCGGAATGACAGCAGACAGCATAGGCTATCAGTCCCTGCCAGTGGGCTCCCCCCCCAATCAATGGTCTAAAGTGTTTAAATAACCCAATGCCACTTCCCTGGTAGTCTACTGGAGCTCTCCAACCCCAATCACCGCTCTGAGTGGTCCAACTAACCCAATATCAACTACCTGGTAGTCTAGTGGACTCCCCAACTCCAGTCTCTGGTCCAAGCTGTCTAAAAACTCCAATCCCTATTACCCTGGAAGTCTAGTGGAAACCCCATTCCTGCCTGATCCCCATACCTCAGCCCCTTCCCGCCTACTCAGCTCCTTCCACCCACACCCCACTAGCCCTGTATGCTGGGGCACCAACAGAAATGTCTGGGCCGGGACACACCTTTAGGACCAAGCCCCCCATCCCCGCCTCTTAAGACAACATATTCTGTCATCAAAAACTAAATAAATAAAATTACAGGATTTTTAAGACCAACCAAAAAGTAAGGCAGCTAAGGGAATCCATGCCTGGAGCACACTCTAATATAAAACCAATGTGTGTATCAAGCAGAGAGTGGCTAACAGACACTAGTGTGCATACCAGCAGACAAACAAACCCATAGTTTGGTCCTTAGTGAAAAAGCTTTAGAAGGTGCTGGTGGGGTGAGTTTGTGAACTTTGTGCAATAACGCTTTTTAACTAAGGACCAAACTATGAGTTGTCTGTCTGCCAGTATGCCACTTTCTACTTGATACACACATAGGATTTTTAAGAACCATTTTATAAATTCCAGTATAAAACCATAATGTCCGACTAGGAAAGAGGCTCATTTCAATAATAAACCACTTGCATCTTTTATACACTTCATTTATTTGTAAATATTGGCCCTAATCTGCATGTGTCTGTCTGTGTGGGGCGAGGGTAATTTAATATTTGGTCTTGCTTTACTGCCTCCAGGTTATGAAGGGAGGCAAAGGTAAAAGATAAAACAGCTGATCACTACAGATCCAAAAAGTGGTGGCAAGAGGTGAAGGGTTTCTTGGAGAAGGAAGAAAAACTTACTCACCTTAGTAATTATATTTCTTCTAATGGAGTCTTGCTGTATTCTGACTATTGCAGTTAGCCCCAGCACTCAAACTGCCCCGGAGAGTAGAGTGTTAATTTTCTATGCAGAGCATAGAACGTTGAGCTCGAGCTCGGCTCAAACCTCTGTCTGCTGCACTTTAAAGCGCAACTGTCAGATTCTTATGAGCTAATACTAACTAATATGTGGAAATTGTAAAATTTTTACTAGCCAAATGACAAACAAATATTTTGGATCCCCCAAAAGACTCAAGTCAAGAAATCCAAAATCAAAAACCAGTTAGTGAACAACTTAAGGCTGTTAAATTAATAATATAACCCACTCCCCCTCTCTGAAAGAAGGGAGTACCCAAATGCACCCCTGGGCTGCAACATTGCACCCGCCAGCCCACTTCCCAAAAACAGGTTCTGAGAGGGGAGGTAGGTCAGAATACAGCAAGACTCCATTAGAAGAAACATAATTACTAAGGTGAGTAATTTTTTCTTCAAACATGACATCTTGCTGTATTCTGACTATTGCAGACTACCAAGCAGTACCTCCATGGAGGAGGGAATCGAACCTACCTTGGGAATAGGCTCTGCAGTACTGCTGTACCAAACAGAGCATCACTCCTAGCCTGGATGTCCAGGGAGTAATGCCTGGTAAATGTATGGGCTGTTTTCCAGGTGGCTGCTTTACATATCTCTAGCAAAGGAATATCCCTGGCTGTAGCCAGGGAAGCAGCTGCTGTACCTCTAGTCGGATGAGCCCTCAGGCCTGAGGGGGGTATTTTGCCTAGCTTCTCATAGCAGCATTGAATACAAGAGACAATCCACCTGGCAACAGTTCTCTTAGTGACAGGTTTGCCCTCACCCACTTCCCCATAAGTGAGAAACAACTAAAGGGAGTCAAACCTGTGAGCCTTAGTACGCTCAATGTAGTAACTAAGGGCTCTTTTAACATTCAAACTGTGTAAACGTCTTTCTCCTGCAGAAGAATGATCAGTGAAGAACACAGGGAGAGAGACATAGATTGGTTCAGATGAAAATCTGAAACCACTTTAGGTAAAAACCTCCTGTTAGTTCTGAGGACCACTTTATCTCCATGGAATGAGAAAATCAGGCTCCATTTACAGAGCTTGCAATTCACTGATACATCTGGCAGAGATAACAGCTACCAGGAACACAGTTTTCCAAGTCAAGTACTTAAGCTCTGGTGAAGACAAAGGCTCAAAAGGGGGTTGCATAAGCTGAGCAATGCAAACATTAAGATCCCAAGCAGGGGTAGGATCCCTAAAGGGGGGGATTGGTATGAAGCAATCCCTTGAAAAATTTACAGAATACAGGGAGAAATGACAGTGAAGAAGGCTTTCCCGCTGACAGAACAGCAGAAACAGCTGACAAATGTAGTTTGAGAGTAGCTGGTCTGAGGCCTAGGCCATTAAGATGAACCATATAATCCAGAACTGTAGACAATTCAGCAGTGTCTGGGGATATATGATTCTTGGAACACCAAATGCTGAATCTTTTCCATTTGGAGTTGTAAGTTTTTCTGGTGGCATGCTTTCAAGAGGCTTTGAGAATATCCAGAACCCCTTGGGACAGATGCAAATCTGCATACTCTAACTCTTCAAGAGCCATGCCTTGAGATTGAGAGACCGAAGATTGGGGTACCAAATCTTCCCCTGAGAAGAGGTTAACAGGTTGTAATTCCTGGGAACAGACAGGGGAAGATGGACTGCTAGGGACAGCAACCAGTCTGGAGCAATCAAAATCACTTTGCAAGGTTGTGACCTTACCTTGACCAGAACTTTGAACAGTAGAGGAAAGGGAGGGAAGGCATAAAGAAATTTCCCTTCCCAGTTCAAAATCAGAGCATCCAGAGGGATTGAGCCCAATACTGGGGGTCTGCAACAAAACAGAGGAAGTTGGTGATTGTCTGGGGCTGCAAAGAGATCCATCTCTGGAGTGCCCCACTTTGAAAACATCACTTTGAACACCAGAGGGTCCAGGGACCATTCATGATGGCCCTGGGAGATCCTGCTCAATGCATCTGCTAGCACATTGTCCTTCCCTGGAAGGTGGACTGCTATCAGAGAGGTCTGCAGAGAATAAGCTAGGGATCACAATGTCGTGGCTTCCATGCACAAGGCTGTGGACCGAGTGCCTTCCTGCTTGTTGATGTACCACATGGTGGTGGTGTTGTCTGTCCTGACCTGAACCACCTTGTTCTGCACTGACTGACAGAAAGCTTGCAGGGCCAGAAAGACCGCCCTGAGTTCCAAGAGATTGATATGAAGAAGGGATTCCTGAGGGGTTCACAGTCCCTGGGCTGTGAGAGCCCCCAGATAGGCTCCCGGCCCAACAGAGAAGCATCTGTGGTTAGGACCACAGAGTGAGACTGAGAGATGAATGGGACTCTTTGCCTGAGGTTGCCCTGATCCTGCTGCCATTGGAGAGCCTGGATCAGAGTCTAGGTCACTGGAACTAGTTTGGTTACAGAATCTTTCTTCTGAGACCAAAAGACCCTTAGGTGAAACTGAATGTCCCTCACCTGAAATCTGGCCCCTTTTACCACTGCTGTAGAAGCTGCCATGTGGCCCAGAAGTTGAAGGAAGTGCCTTGCTGGCTGACAGACCAGAAGGTGGAATGAAGAAGCCAGCTCTACAACAGCCCTTGCCCTTTCCAGGGGAAGAAAAGCTCTTGCTTTGACGGTATCCAACTCTACCCCTATGAAGGTGAGGAGCTGTACAGGCTCGAGAACTGACTTGGGACGATTGAGAAGGAATCCTAGGGAAGCGAGAACTTGCTGAGTCACTTTAAGGTCTGACTTGACTTGGTCTGGGGACTGACCCACAATGAGCCAGTAGTCCAGGTATGGAAATATTTTTCCTTCTTAAAAAGGCCACTACTACTGCTAGGCATTTTGTGAATACTCTTGGAGCTGATGTCAGGCCGAAGGGCGTAGCTTTGAACTGATATTGGCCTGAAGGCAATTCAAACCTGAGGTACCTTCTGTGGGAGCACCTGGTGGGAATGTGAAAGTAGGCATCTTTTAAGTCCAGGGAGGCTAGCCAGTCCCCTGGCCTTAGAGAGGGAAGGATTATTCCCAGAGTCACCATTTTGAATTTGGGTTTCAAAAGATGTTTGTTCAGGTATCTTAAATCTAGGATGGGTCACCACTCCCCTGTCTTTTTTGGGGTAAGGAAGTACCTGGAGTACAGACCTTTGTCCCTGTGCAATGTAGGAACTCTCTCTACAGCCTTTAGAGCCAGTAGAGATGAAACCTCTGTCTCTAGGGCAATGGTTTCGGAGATGCTTGCAGGTGGAAAAGATCTGGCCCTCAGCTTTGGAAATTTCTTGAAGCTGAGAACCAGCCCCCGGCTTACCACCTCCAGGACCCACTTGTCTGAGGTAACAGACATCCAGTCCTGGATGAAGTACGCCAGCCTGCCTCCTACAGGGATGGGGGCGTCTACCTGGGCTGACACATCAGGATGTCTGCTTGGCAGCAGCCTTAGGTTGAGGGATGGATGGATGGATGCAGCCCTGCTCATCCCCCTTTTGCCTCTACCTCTGAAGAACCCCCTCTGAGGAAAGGAAGAAGAGGAGGCCTGGGCTTGGTAGAAAGGCCTATGAAAAGGCCTGCCCCTGCCCCCAGCCTGCTGCCTTTGAAGAGTTGCCTGCCTTTCCTTGGCCTGTGCACTCCTATAGGTGGTCCTATACTCATCCATCTTTTTCATGTAATTCTCAGTCTGCTCCCCAAATAGAGAATTACCCACCACAGGGAAATCCATGGCCTTAGCCTGGGTGTCCCGTGAGAGACTAATACATCTGAGCCAAGCCCTTCTCCAAAGAGCCACAGATGTAGCCATGACTCTAGATAACACATCACTGGAGTCCACATCAGCATGGAACTGTACCTTAGATGCCTCAATCCCATCAGTAGCCACCCCCTCCAGCTCCGAGGCTAGCTGGGGGGAGGCCTGCTTAGCCAGTGCCAGTACAGTGTCCCACCTGGACTTCTGGTACCTGGCTGCATAGGCCATATAATTAGCCTACCTGAGTCCCAAGGTGGATGCCATGTACTGTTTTTTTTGCCATGGCATCCAGCTTCCTAGAATCTTTATCTGGGGTGTGTGAAGCCAAGGGTATATTAGCCTTATCACAGGCTGCAGCCTGCACAACCCCAACATGGCTGCATTGTTGATACAAGTACTCTGTACCAGAACCTGATAAGGTGTACCTTTTGTCCATCCTTCTGTCGACAGGGTGTACAGAATTTGGAGTTTTTAAAATATTTTGTGTCTGTTTGCCAAAAGACTTATGAAGGGGAATAGACAGTCTCGTGGACTCTGGGATGTCCATCATCTCCACATAATCAGGTTCCTCTTGTTCCTCTACAGCTTCTTCCACAGGGAGCTGGAGGGTTTCTGCCACTTTCCTGTAAAACATGTAGTGGGAAGGGGACTCAGAAAACCTAGAAGGGGAAACACCAGAAGGCCTGTCTGGGGAGATGTCCGGATCAATGGGCTCAACCAGACCTCCCACACCATCATCATCGTCATTGTCATCATCATCTTCATCCCCCTCCAAATCCGGTTCATAGAAATCTTCAGGGGCATAATCTTGAACCGGAGGAACCGACCAAACCGAGCGCCTGCCAGCAGGCGCCAGATCAGATGGAACCAGACAAAGCAATTCCACAATCCTTATTGCATTGGCAATCTCTTTGGCGGTCGGAAAATAGGTCTCTGGATCCGAACCGGCCGATTTTCTTTTCTTTTTGTAGGAACCGATCCCTCAGGATCGGCTCTCCTCTTGCCCAAAGAAGTATCGCCCTGGTCAGAAGGCACTCCCTCAGGTTCAGTCGGAACCGTACCAGGCTGGCCAGCCGGGTCAGCGGATTTCACGGCTTCCTTATCCCTGAGCCTACCTAATCTTTTTTCCAGGGTAGACTTAGGGAAATTTTTACAGATTTGGCAGTCCGAATCAAGGTGGTCAAACCCTAGACAATAAACACAGGTGGTGTGGAGATCAGCCTTAGCAAAGACCTCCCCACACACACACTGCAGTGTTGAAACCCAGTGGGCCCGGTTTTTCTTTTGGGTTTCTCAGACATAGCCATCCTAACCACAAACTTACCCTTTTTATGGCAAACAACCAGGCAAGACAACCTTATCGGTTTCTAACCGTGTCACGGGTATTGGAAAAAAACACAAGAAAATGTAGTTTTTTTAAAACCGATAAGGACCGGTAACCACACTCTAAGTTTAAAAACAAAGACAGAATATATAAAATCACTAAATGGCCGGTTCAGCCAAACCGGTTGAAATATCAATTTTTACAATTTCCACAAGTTTACTATGTCTAGTTCACTACCTAGTACTTACTGTACCACAGACAGAGATCTGAACCGAAACTTGCGAAAAATAATTGGTAAAACCGAAGACTTTAACCGACTTACGAACCGTGAGCAAAGGAGATATCTCCGGAGCGGCCGTTCAGTTAGGCGGAGTAAAGAATCTGACAGATGCGCTTCAAAGTGCAGCAGACAGAGGTTTGAACTGAGCTCGAGCGTAACGTTCTATGCTCTGCATAGAAAATTAACCCTCTATTCTCCAGGGCAGTTTGAGTGCTGGGGTTAACTGCAATAGTCAGAATACAGCAAGACTTCATGTTTGAAAAAGATTTGACTGAAACAATGGGATATGGAGAGAAAGTGAGAAACTAAAGAGGATCCACCAGACAGCAATTGTAAGTTAAATCATCTGTGTTATGTGGGGGTGACAACTGTTTCACAACCACAGCCACTTGTCACCCAACAGAATGGCAGCAATGTCCCAAATATTTGGTCTCTGTTGACCAAGAAAGTTTACATCCATATAGCCACCAAAGTAGACCAAATCCCTGGGTGTCTGTTGAAAGGTGCCACAAATGTACTTGCCCCCTCAGTCTATGCACCCATCAACAACAGTATTGCAGGAGGTCGGATGCCTAAGGTATGGAAATAGGTTGAAGCTGCTCCAATCCCAAAGGTAAATACAGTAGAGTCAAAAACCTTGCTGAAGTCCTAAGGCCCGTATCACCAACTCCTATTGTTTGCATCATTTCTGAAGGATTTATACTTAACTGGAATGTGTGTCAAAAGATTAGATTAACGATAATCAGTTTGGTAACCTGAAGGGATGTTCCCAGATGCCAACACACCTGGTCAAACTGCTGAATGATTTACACATCCATACAGAGAATAGTAAAATCTCCAACATGGCCTTAGTAGACTTCAACAAGACTTTTGGCCTCATCGATCATAACCGTTCTGGTGCAAGAGATTGATACCCTTCAGCTCTGTCCTATGTTAGTAAACCTAGGACTGGTGCCTTTTTTGTCAGAAAGGCATCAGAAAACAAGCATCTGTCAATGCTGAATGTTCATCGCTTGCACTACTGTTGTACCGGGTCCTGCTTGTACGCATTTTAACTATATATTTGCCCAGGACAGACCAGTCGAGACGTAGTATGCCATTTGCAATGGGGTCCGGATTTTAAAGAGCTTTGTACTGCTTTACCCAGGATAGTAGAGATGAGATGTGATCTCTCATCTTTAGAGTGCTCCTGCTTTTATAATGTATTTTTTTAAAACGGATCATTTTAGATGCAACATCTCCTTTTCAGTGTTTTTTTGCTGTACAGTCCTGTGTTCTACACAGTCATACAATATATTTACCCAGGATAACCCAGCTGAGATGCAATATCTCATTTTCAACCATGTTTGCAGATGAGCCACACAGCCAAGTCGCCACTGCCATAACTAATTTACACTTTACCAATGAACAAACTCTTGAGTTATTCTCAATCTGCCAGTCCAACAAAGCCAGCCAGGATTCCTAGCAGAGTCAGAAACAATTTAGAACCTTTAGAAAAATTAAAGCTTACTGTTTGTGTTACAGTGTTGTCGCACAGCACAGAACTACCAATATCTATATATTACAGAAGTGAAGGTGACACAGTCTCCACGATGCCATTAACTTCTGCATGTTTTTCACATGGCATGTGTAAGCATGTGTGGGTGGGTGGGGTACGTGGTACAACCTGGAATGGGAGCAAAATGCCCTCAGACAGTGCCAGTGCCACCAAACTGGGCTACAAATAGCTTGGAGATGCTTCAAGGATGGAAAGCACTTTATTACTTAGTTCAGTGGCACTGGTACTGGGTGAGTACATCTTGCTCCCATTCCAGGTTTACCCCATAACACTAACACACACACACACACACACTTGCTTACACATGCCAGGTAGTGGCATCATGAAGACTATTTGTCACCTTCACTTTTTTTAATGTATTGTATTTTAAGGCACCTACCCATAACACTATCCTGCTATCTGAGCCGTAAAAATGGCCATCATAGCTTCAGCGACAGTGCTCAACGTAGCATGTACTCTGTCACTAAACTTTCCATCTCGTACAAGGATGCAGTAGGTAGGTAGCTACACAGAGACCTACACATTCATCACATAATAATTTTCTGCAGGCAAAAAAACAAACAAAATGCAAGACAGCAAGTACATGTGCATTCTTTTTACCAACAGCCATCTTTGGAGTGGACTGTTTTAGGCTGTTGGTCTCCCCAGAATATAATTACAATAAGCTAAAACACTGGCTTAGAAACAATGGGCGCTATTCACAATGGCACGGAGCCAGCGTGTAATGGCGTGCGCAGCTCCGCACCCACAGGAGATCCATCTGGGGACTGCATTCACGAAGCAGTGGTCCCCACCCAGCTCCCTTCCATGTCCCCGGCCCCTGGCGCAGGGGTGCACGGGGAAGGGTTGCGGGCCTAGGTCAGCAGCCAATTGGCTACCCTACCTGGGTCCACAGTGAATCCCTTGTGCCAGTATGGCGCCATCACGATGGGGGCACGTACAGCGCAGGCATTGCCGCTGGGGGAGGGCATGTGCTGGCCGCCTGCCCCCGGACCGATCACAGTCCCCGGATGACAAGTGCATCATGCTGCAGGGGTCCGATTACCCCATGCACCAGTGGAGTCGGCGTTGGCAAATGGAGGGGTGCATAGCCCGGTATGGCTGCCGCCAGATATTTGGCCGCTGGCCCGTGTCACGGCACTCCAGCACGTTTATGAATGATGTAGGTGCGGACCCCAAGCTCCGCCTCAGCCAAGGACCAGGTGCGGGGGTATGCGACTGTTTTGTGCATGCCACGGTAGGCACGCACGGGTGCAGGTGGGCTATGTGCCTGGATTATGCGGCGCGTAGTCCATCCATACCCTTTGTGAATAGGGCCCAATGAAACATAACATACAGACAGAAAATAGCAAGAGGGCCATCCAGTCCTTCCTTCCTGACCCTACCTACTGATCCTCAAGGCTCGCTGGCTATATCCAGGATCAGGTTTCTCTGACCAACCCAACAACCGAAGAATAAATTAACACATCATGCCTCTGTTTTTTTGCCAGACCAGTTCTTGTTCTGATTTACTGTGACTACTGCCCTCATGTCAGCAGCCTCCGGTGAACAACAGTTACCTCAAGCTAACCCTACTTAGCAAAAATAAAGCATATGTACACATTTTTTGAGACCGTGCCTGCAAGGTGGTAGACAACAGTACAGTAATATAATCAGCATGGGTTTAGTTCTAGGTGATGAGAATAATACAAATAAAATTCTTCAGTATGGAGGGAAGCATGTTGAGATTGTGTTTTCCTGTTTAAAGACAAACCAGACCACTGCCAGCTATCACAAACCAAGCTACCAAGGCCTTTACTTGAAGGCAAGCCCGCATGAACCCAGCACTGGGGTGTGCACTGCAGCCTGGCTCTCTGATCATGAATCAAATTTGTTCAGCTGGAGGGGTTGAAGAAAGACTATAAGCACTCATCAGAGCCTGCTTGTGCTTCTGCTGCCGCTGTTCTGTCTATGCTGTGAGTCGATGATGGTGCGATAGGTGGAGAGTACAGTGAAGTGCTCACTCTCTTCCAAAGGATTCCTCCCTGATCCCAAATACTGGCCACCACGGCACCGACCGACCTTCCTTTAATCCAGCCCTGGCCTTGTTGTGTGCTTGGCAATGAGGACTGCTGCAGTGAGCAGCGGAAAAATACTGCTGGCCTGGGAAGGAATGGAAGATTCAAGGCTACACCAGCGGCCTCAGTGTTTTTTGTTAACGGCCTCCTCAGGTTCCTCTTGAGCCCACTACCTGCTGCCATACTCCAGCGCACTGACCAACTGTCATTAATGAGGGCGTCCAGTCCAACTCTGATCCACACTAACCCACCCAACCTCACTTTACTGTGAGACTGTGAGAACTGAGCTGCCTGCCCCACTCACTAGCCTACCTACTGTGATGTGGCAAGTACACAGAAGATCCAGGCATAAGTCATATCACCAGCTCCCTCCTGACTTGACGATAGACAGACCATGGTCTGACTGTCACACACTCATGGTGCCTACTCACAACAAGGGCAAGTTAACCCCTGGCACCAACTTGCAGCAATTTATGCACTAGCACTACAGCAGGGGTCTGTTGGGCATACAGCTTGACACCACTCAAAGACTGTCTACCAGGTGATCTGGGCTGCTGCAGCCACATCCCAAGGTAAAACACTGGTTTCTTTTATAACTGGGGATTCTCAATTAAGGCACAGAATGAAACAATTCCAAGAAAAGACCGTTAGCTACACAAAACGCTACCCATCAATCATACTGCGAGCAAGGGATCATGTAAGAGTGAATAAGGGGAACCAAGAAGTAGGGCATGCGCAAGCCGCCACTGAAGTTGGGATTTTCCCATTATCTGCACAAATGCTGCACTGCTGGCTGGCAAGTGACCTCATGCAGATGAAAGAAGGCAAACACTGTCTGATTGGCACAGCCGCCTCTTTTCAACTACACAACATTTCCGCCCATCAACCAGCAGAGCAGCCAGCCCGGTGGTGCTGAGGGTTGAGGCACTGGACGCCACACCTCGCGTCATGCCGGGTTCAGGAGCGAGCCAGGGTTGTCGGAGGCTGGCGGGGGGGGAGAGGCTGTGACTATGCTGCCGTCTGTCAGCACTCCGCCTCGGGAGGAGTTCTTCAGTTCTCTTGGAGCTTGGCCACCCCCTGGTGGAGGCCAGAGGGATGGTGCCACTCCAAGAAGCGCCGGCGTTAGGTTGATGGGGAGGGCGGAAGAGACCTGGTCTGGAGCTGCACTGTGCATGTGCGCATCCACGCACGTGCATCACCACATCCGGGGGTCTCAGGTAACAGGGAGTACATGGGGAGAAAAATGGAGGATAACTCTGGGGTCTACCAAGGATGAAGCCTCCTGGCCTGGCTCAGGGGTTCTGCCGGGGCGCATACCATCACCATAAGACCCCGGAAGATTCCAGGTTCAGGTAGGTTGGCAGACGTTAGGTTGGACCCGCTGCAGGAGGATAAAAATAGCCGACAAAAAAAAAAAAAAGGCAGGGCAGCGTCATGATCAGCCTCACTGATCATTGGACTGTCACAGTCGAGCCCACTGCAGCTTGGACTGCACTGGACCCAACATTGACACACCTCTAAAATCCAGCATCACAGCAATATGTTCACTTTGTGGAAGGGCAAACATAAAAACGAGATGGCCCATTTAATTATTAGACATTCCAGCAAGCCAAAACTTAAACTAAAACAGCAACAAAAAACAATTGTTCTATTATTTGGTGTACTTTACAAAAACAGCAATGCCACCCACCACATTAAATAAAACTAAAAGCAGAGCAACACTTCTTTAAAGAAGCAGTACTACAAAAAAATATGTGCGCTTTTTTGACAATTTATTCCCTGTGCTCTGCTGATCATATACCTGGTACTCTTTCCCACCGGCATTGTACTATCACAGAGTACTTTGCTCAGTTTTCCTTTGCTTTTTTTTACATTTCTGCCACCAAGCATGTTGCAATGGAACCCTTCTGCTGCCAACTGCACATGTGTATGACATGCAGGGACATCGGGAATGGTCAGCGGAGGGTCCCACTGCTGTAGTCAAAAGACATGATGTGACCTGAAGGAAAAGCGCAGCTGACAATTAGTCAGCCGCCACATTTACTATAGCGCCACAGAAAATTCAAATAAATTGCAAATATCTATAAAACTAAAGACGACTGAAAAAAAAATATTTACAGGTGCGGAAACTGGAACTTTGGCTGCATGCTTAAAGCCAAAAAGCAGAATTTTGATAGATCACTTCCTGATTTGGTAGTACTGCTGCTTTAAGAGATGAATACTTTTGCAACTCCACCACCAGGAAGTTTGGTCACAGCTTGCAAACCTTCTGGGTTTGTCAGTAAATAGAAATCTTGGGCATGTTCAGATGAGAGCATAAGGATGGGGTGTAGCAGGGAAAGCTTCAGACCAGATTAGGGTTCCCTGCTCATAGCGATCGCATAAACAGATCTGATTCCATTGGGGGAGGGGGGGTGCACGTGGCCCTATTTGTGGCCTCTGCCCAACCAGCAAATCAATTTCTGTTTCAAATTATTGGAAGGCAAGTTGAGCAAGGGTCACAACTGCATCCAGTACAGCTGATAAAAATGTAAACAGCAGGTATTACAGTGATATGAGAGGCATAACTAGAGAGTGCTCAGTGAGTGCCAATGCACTGACTGCAGCAGCACTTACTTGCTGTAACCCCCACCCCCACCCCTGAGCAGTCTCCTCCCCTACCTGCCGAGCGTGTTTGTAATTGTCATTGGCATGGGGCAGCAGCGGCAGCACTGATACTGACCAAGGAGGCAGCAGCAGAGCGGCGAGTTGGTGGGACTCTTTCCAGCCACAGCGGAGGGACTGGCAGCAATCCGATTAATCGAGAACAGTCAACAGAGGATTCGTGCCAAAAAACAGTCGCAACTGCAGGCTGCTTCAACAGAGCAATTGGCTACTGATGAGAAGAAAAAAAACTTTAACCTTTCTCTAGAAGATTTGTTTTCGGGAGTTACAGCCCAACCTGGGGCAAAAGCGACTAGACTGTGTGGCTGGCTCTTCATCCCTATACAGAAGCACAGAAACTGACAGTAGATAAGGGCCACTTGGCCCATCCAGTCCATCCATTTTCATTGTGATTGCTTTTGTTGTAGACCCTCCTTGGTCTACAGCACTGGCTCTTCCATGCCCCTTCCTTTCCTTTATGATTTCCTTGTGCCTATCCCAGGCTTTTTTGAATCCCACCACTGTTTTCGCCCCACTGCCTCTGCTAGAAGGCTGTTTCAGGAACCCACTACCCTTTTTGAGAAGAAGTATTTCCTCACATTTGTGTTGAACCAATCCCCCCCAGCTTCATATCATGACCCCTTGTTCTAGAGCACCCGTTTCTTTGAAAAATACCTCCCACCTGTAGCTTATTCACCCCCATGAAGCATTTAACGGTCTCAATCATATCCCTTGATCATATCCCCTTCTCCCTCCTTTCCTCCAGGGTGTACATCTTGAGCTCCTTTAGCTTCTCCTCATAGGGCTTTTGATGCGCACCCATCTCCAGCTTAGTAGCCCTCCTCTCCCCCTCTGAACCACCTCTACTCTATGTCATCCCTGAGACGTGGACTCCAAAACTGGATACAGTACTCCAGATGAGGTCTTACCAATGACCTACATAGGGGCAACACCACTCCCCTCTTCCTGCTGGTGATACTCCTATCTATACACCCCAGCATCCTACTAGCTTGCCTGACTGCCTCGTCACTTTGTCTGGGCACATTTAGGTCATCCGATATGATTACCCCCAGAACCAGTTCCTGCTTGGTCGTTGCAAGCATCTCTCCCCCATTTATTTATTTATTTTTAATTTAGTGAACTTTTTAAGTTTCCATAAAAATATAGACAATCACAAACAAAAACATTCTAAAAGAAAGACCAACCTATACAAAAACAAATATAAATACCCCCCCCAACCACTCCATGCCCTGGGCCCTGGAACAGGGAAGGAGAAAGACAAGTATGTGGGTTAACAAAAAGTCAAGATATTAAGAAGGGGTCTGGCACCCCAGAGTAGAAAGACACGCATCCAGGGGGACACAGCATTTAAGGTAGGCTGAGAAAATACATCTCATAAAAGTTATTATACGTTCAACTCTTAGGATGTCCAAAACCTGCCAGCGTGGTGGCGCAGAGGTACGAGGTGCTGGACGCCACACCTTGGGCCATGCCAGCGACCCGGGTTCAGGAACGAACTAGGGTCATCGGGGGTCGGCAAGGAAGGGAAGGGAAGGGATCAGGCATCAGGAGGACTGCTCTCCCTTCCCAGAGAGGGTTCTGGGGTCTGCACTGCTCCTGGGCGGCCCCCGACGGTGGCCGGGGGGGGGCAGCACAAGGAACTTATGGTGCGATCAGATGTGGGGTGGAGCTGCGGAGGATGTCAGCACATATGTGTCACTGACATCATTGCATGTCTGAGCTCTGGGGGCAACAAACAAGTGAACCCCACCTTGGACTGGAAGGCGATGAGGGGTGCGCCCACATCCTCAACGCTGGGCCGACTCCCCCAACAGCTGGCCAAGCCCCTCAGTGGACAGACCCTCTAATTTCAGAAAGGCCACCAGCTAGGAGAAGTGGGCCTTCACCTGGGGGTGATCCAGGCGGCTGGAATTTTCAGTTGGGGGGTGCTGGAGGGGAGGAGGGTTAAGGCAGGGGAGTAGAGGTGTCAGTCCGAGTGATCACCTCTGAGAGATGCCCAGTCCTGGGGGAGCATAAAGAGAGTTGGAAAAAAAAAAAAACAGGATGTCCAAAACTTCATGATGCCAGTCGGCAAAGGATGGGACAAGCAGATACATCGAATGCCAAAGAATGATGCTTTTTGCAGCCACAGTAATTAACACACAATGATAGCAAGTGACCACCGTGAGCGCACGCGCAGGTCTACTCCCAAAATACACTACTTAGGTATAAAAGCCTCAGCTGAATCCAGTATCAGGTCCAAAGCAGCTTGTATGCAGTGCCATAAAGATGGGGCCTTTGGACAATCCCAGAGAATGTGAAAGAGGGAGCCCTCTCCACTACTACATCTGGTGCAAAGCGGTGAAGTCCTCAGCCCCCCACTGGCATAAATTAGAAGAAACATAGAAACATAGAATTTGATGGCAGAAAAGGACCACCTGACCCACCCAGTCTGCCCATTTCCCTAACTACTGGATAAGCTGCAGATCCTAGTTAACCAGCAGCCTACTTCTTCCTACCCCCACCCTCTAGAATTGCCTTATGACTGTCCCATGCATGCTTGAAGGAGAATTATAGATAGCATGGGCAATCGTAAATTGGATAAATTGGTTATCATCATATTTAAGATAATGAGGTAAGTTCTGCCAAACCTCATGTCACTGCTGTGCATCCGGTGCCTAAGCTAAGGTCTCAGGCCAGCACCCAGAATGCATACTATACCTAAGAGGCCAAGCCTTCCGGAAAGCTCAGTAAATCATAGAAATAGCATGTCGAGCCACACTGAGCTGGTCAAGCTCTGCCAAGGAGAGTCCGGATGGCCCTTAAGTATCTTTCCCCCCCATTTTGTACTCCACCCAGAGATTCTGTGACCCAAATGCATTATTTTGCACTTTTTTCATTAAACCTCAGCTGCCAAACTTTTGACCACTCCTCCAGCCATTTTAAATCACTTACCGTCCTTTTCACACACACCGGCGGTGTCCGCTCTGTTGCAGATCTTTAAGTCATCCGCAAAAGAGGCAGAAGTTCCCTTCCAGGTCATGAAGACATTAAACAGGACCAGTCCCAGTACTGACCCTTGAGGTACCCCACTGGTCACTCTCCCCTCTTAGGAGCAAACTCCATCTTCCACCACCCTCTGCCACCTATCCCCCAACCATTTTCTTACTCAGGTTACCACCTTACAGCCCACCCCCACACTACCCAACTTGTTTGCCAGTCTCCTATGTGGAACGGTGTCAAAGGCCTTGCTGAAGTCTAAGTAGGCCATGTCTACCACCCCTCTCTGATCCAACACCTTAGTTACCCAGTCAAAAAAAATCCATCAAATTTTTGGCACTACCCTCCCTCTCTGAAACCATGCTACCTCGGGTCCTGCAGTCTACTGCATTCCAGGTATTCCGCAATCCTTTCCTTTAATAGTGTTTCCGATAATTCCCTACCACCAAAGTCAGGCTGACAGGCCTGTAATTGCCCACCTCCTCCCTGCAACCACTTTTGTGAAGTGGGACTACGTCTGCCCTTCTCCAGTCCTCCAGAACCATGCTGGTCTCTACTGAACTATTAAAGAAGTATGCCGGGGGTGCAGCCAGTACCTCTCTGAATTACTTCAGCACCCTTGCACGCACCCTGTCTGGCTCCATGGCTTTGTTCCTCGCCAGATTAGTGAGTGCTTTCCTGACTCTCTCCTCAGAAAAGGGAATGGTGTCCACTTCTTCCCCTCAAAGCTCTGTTCTGTTTATTTAAATACATTATCGACAGTGCAGTTTCTACTTGTTTAAGTACTCTTTGGTCTGGAGGATTTAAAAAAAAACAGTGTTTTGCTCTATTTTTATTGGGGCGGGGGAGAGAGAGTTAACTTCTTCCTGTAAATTTTGGGTGGTTAAGAGGAAACGTGAACCTGTGTTAAATATTTAGTCTGGATCCAAAGAGCCTGAACAAAAGTTTTGAGTGTTTATGTAACTCCCTCCCCTAGTTTGGGAATTGGAGTCAGTGTCTTAGAACTAAGGGAAGTGGAACTGCTGCTACATCACACTCAGGGGTGTTTCTCTTACAGCAATAAAGCAAAAGGGGGCGCCCCCTCCCCGAAAAGGTATGATTTTTTTTGGGTTGGGGAGGTGTCTCAGAAACTTGAACTCTCAGTAAATGTGAACAGAAGAGGGAAGAGTCTGCTACCCCCCCCCAACACACAGAAAAATACAAACAGAAGAGGAAGTGAACAGACATGAGCTGCTGGATCACGCAGTATGAATAAGGTGGCCCAGGAAGGAGTGCATGCGTAAACTGACACTGAAGTCAGGATTCTCCCATAATCTGACAGAAAAGTGGTTGGTGGACGTTCTTGTGCAGAGGAAGGAAGGCAGTCACTGTCAGGTAGGCATGGCTACTTGTTTTCAACTACACAAATTTTCCGCCCACCAACCGGCAGAGCAGCGTCATAATCAGCCTTGCTGATCATTGGGCTGTCACAGTCCAGCCCACTGCAGCTTAAACTGTACTGGATCCGACAGTGACACTCCGCTAAAATCCATACTCACAGCAACATGTTCCTTTTACGCAAGTGCAAGGGTGAATATAAAAATGCTTTGTGAAAGTGCTATAGAAAATATGCTACTGGGTGTCAAGATTCCTTCCAGATGTAAATACTTTAAATTTATGTGCTTAGAGCTAGTAGTCATTATGTATTATGAGGACAATATAATTATTGGCATGGTATTTTCATTTATTTATTTAGCTTTTGTTTACTTGGTAAGCACGCTAGACAGTCAAGTGCCTATTTTCAGGTGCAACCCGGGAGAATTACAAAGGTACAGGCAATAACAATTCAGAGACAGGGTAACAGCAATCAACAAGGTACAGGCAGAGAACTTGGGCAATAACAATTCAGAGACAAGGTAACAGCAGTCAACAAGGTACAGTCAGAGAACTTGGGCAATAGCCAAACACACTGACAAGGTAACAGCAATCAACAAGGTGCAGACAGGTATAGGCAGAGAGCTACAGTCAGGTACAGGCAGAGAACAAATACAAAGCAAATACAGTGTTAAGGCACGGCAACCACAGGAGGCAGTTGAGGAAGCAAACAAATATCAGCAGGACATTTTTTTGAAGTGTGCGCTATAGACATATGCACACGCGCAGTCAAAAACGGGCATAGGCACACCGTGGAGGGTAGGACAGTTAAGAGCAAAGGCAGACAGAAGCTTGTTTTAGGTAGCTCCAGAGGGAGGACCTGAAGCAGCTGTGTGAGGGGGGCAGTTCTTACATGAGCAGGGAGGAGGTTCCAGGCTCTGGGGGCAAGGGCCACCAAGGCGAGATCCCCTGCGAGGGTGCGAGTTTTAGGGACCATGAGAGGCTGGGAGTCACTAGACTTCAGCCGATAGCCAGAGGGGGCAGGCTTGAGTAGATTGGCAAGTGCCAGAGGAGTGGACACTCGGATGATGTTGTCAGTAAAGTTGCCCATAACAAAGGATCGATGATTACTAGGGGAGAGCCACCCCAACCTGGAGTAGAGCTGGCAGTGATGGGTGAGACGGGGGAGCTGATAGGGCAAAGCGACACATGTTGTTATATGCTGTGTCCCATTTCGTGAGCCAGGATTTGGGGGCATTCACAAAGGAGGCGAGCCCAAAGCAGAGCATGGGGAGAAAACCCCCTTTTGCAAGGGCAAGTCGGGCAGCTTTTGGCCCTGTACGCCAGGCCCAGTTTACAGTTTGTGGCCTTGCAGGAGTTACGTATGTGCAGGGAGAGGTCCAGCTGAGGGTCAAGGGTTACCCCCAGGTACTTGAAAGAGTCAACCACTGACACAGGGATGCACGACGACTTTGAGAAAAGGCAAGGCACGTTCTAACCTTGGCAAGGGAGCTGAATTACATGGCCTGAGTCTTTTGGAGGTTGATGACAAGCTTATTTGCCTTGAGCTAGGACTGGATGCGGTCGAAATCAGAGTTTAGTCTAGTGTTTGTCTCTGATGTCCTGGGAGCTAGCAAGAAGCACAAGGTCATCAGCATATAGGGTGACGTGTCTGGAAGCAGGGAAAGAGGGCAGCTGATTGATACAGAGGGAGAACAGTAAGGGGCCAAGGACAGACCCCTGAGGCACCCCACAGGTTACCAGTGCTAGCCTAGAGAGGGCTTTCTGGAACCTCGTGTACTGTTGCCTACCCATGAGGTAGTTGGTAAACCACGCTAGGATAGGGGAGCTAAGGCCGAGGAACTGGAGGGCAGCGCCCAGGAGAGTGTGATCATCCAGATCAAAGGCCTTAGGTCGATGAAGATGGCCCCCGTGAGTTTGCCCTGGTCAGTTGCAGTTCTGATTTCAGAGGTGAGCTGTGAGAGGGCAGTGGAGGTGCTGTGCTCTTTACGGAACCCATGCTGCACAGTGAAGAGGAGGCCGTGGGTTTGGAGGAAGAGAGCAAGCTGGGAGGCCACTACCTTTTCAAGCAGTTTGTTTACTGCACATAGAATCGCTATGGGGCAATAGTTTTCAAGTATTTTGGGATCTCCACGCTTGAGGACTGGGATCACACGAGCCACCTTTCATATGGCTGTGATAGACCTAGATATGAGAGAGGAGTTGAGAATGTGGGAGATTGGCCGGGCCAAGTGGGGGGCTCCCAGGTTGAGTAATTTGGGCTCAAGGTTGTCATGCCCAGCTCCAGATTGAGGGGAGAGTCCAGCTAGGAGCTTCCATGTCTCTTTGCAGGAGACAGACTTAAAGTAGAAGGGAGGGGGAGGAGGATGGGACACAGCACCACTAGTGGGACCCAGATCATTTGTTACTGACGACGTGGGGGTGTAGTCAGATAAGTCAGAGAACAGGACGTTAAAGGCATTGGCTATAGTCAGGGCATTGTTACAGCTGACTCTGTCGATTTGCAAATCGGAGACCTGGGGGCAGGCAGGACCACCAACAGTATGTTTGATGGTGCACCAGATGCCCCTAGGGTTTTTGGCAGACGCTTCAAGGGAGGATTTGCAGAATTCACTCTTAGCCGAGCGGGTTGCCCGCTCACATGAGTTTCTGAGCTGCCCGTAATCCTCAAAGTCTGATCTGTCCTCAAAGGCCTTACATTTTTGCCAGCTTTTGTCACTAAGCTTCATCAGGACAAACAGGCCCCCTTGCAGCCATTTAGTGACAGTGTCCCTCACTCTTCTTTTTATGAGTGGGGCATGTCTGTCTTGTAATGGGGCAAATATGGTTAGGAAGCAGTCAAGAGCAGCAGAGGGGTCGCAGTCAGCATAGACCAGGGACCAGTCAGTGTGGCTGAGGTCGTTAAGGAAGTTGTTGTAGTCAAATTTTGAATAGTCCCTCATCTGAATGACTTTAGGGGGGACCCTGGGGGTAAGCACCTTCCAGATACAGTAGGTAAGGGAGTGGTCAGAGATGGAATCAGAGAAGAGGCCTGAAGCAGTGATACGGTCAGGCCTACTGCTCAGCATCCAGTCAAGAAGAGCGCCTTTTACCCGAGAGAAAGAGGGTCTGGTGGGCTCGATGAAAATCCGACCTAGGGAGAGACCAGACCGGAGGGGTTAATAAATTTTAGCGTCGCCACTCAGCCAGTTTAGGTTAAAATCCTCAAATGCTAAGAGTTGACTAGTCCCCACCTTGGGACTGAGACAGTCAAGGAGATGGGAGAGGCCACGAACACCACCTTTTGGTGGATTATACACACAGGCCAGGTGAAGCTTCTTGGCGTTGCCCAATAGAAGAAGAGCATTTAGGAACTCGCAAGAGGGGGAAGGGGGTGAGGTATGACAGTCACTTTAAGGTGGTGTTTATATAGTAGAGCAGCAGTCCACCCCCCCCCCATTTGTTACCCACTCTGTCCTGTCTGATCGCAAGGTAGCCAGGGAGGGCACAGACAGAGTCTGGATGGGCAGGTTTAAGCCAGGTTTCGGAGATCCCCAGTATAACCGGATTGTAGTGGGCGACCCAGGCCGTTAGGTCTGAGAGGTTAGCGAAAAGGCTGAGGACACTGAGGTGGGCAATCTTTAAGCCCTTGGCAATCTGCCACTGGTGGGGAGGCATGCTGAAGAGGGGGGTCAGGGATTTGGCTATAACAGCAAGATCAGACAGGAGAAAGGGGAGTCAAGTACAAATAGAGCATATAACAGCTACACGGTAATACTGCTCCGCACAGGTAGATAAAGTTTAGCAGAAATGCAGTGGTGGTAGATAAATTCTATGACTTGAATGCAGTGGTCAGCAGATAAATTCTTAGCAGGCAGTTCAATTCACAACTAAAAATGCAGACATCAGTAAATAAATTCTGAACTAGTGTGCTGTAATCAGTATCACTAGTTAACTTAAATATAAACAGTTCAAATGACCACCACGAGGGAGTCAGCAGAGAGCACGAACAGTCTGGCACTTAAAAAGCGATTTTTAGTGACCACCACGAGGGGGTCAGCTGAGTGGAAGGACAGGCAGGTAGAATAACCAGCAGAAACGTAATACGATAGGCCCACCAAGTAAGAGGGAGGGGCTAAAGCGCATTTAAGGGGAGGAGGAAACGGGGCAGGGGGGATTTTTTTAAAAATCAGTCCCAAACTCTAGTCGGGAGCCCCGACTGGCACAAGTCCTTAATGAAACACAAATTGAGCCCTGAGGAGCTCCGGTTGCTGCAGTCTCGTGGCACAATAATTAAAATGATAGCAGTCTGATTGAAAAAGGCATGCAAAATTTAACATTTAAGAAGGAACAGTCAGCACTAAGAGCCCCACACCCAAGTGTGGGGCTGGTCCCAATTTGCACTTTGTGTGCTAAACATTTTTTTACTACTTATGGTTTACTGCAGTATAGTAGATCGCTATCAGACTGATTCTGTCGACTTGCAAGCTGACATTCGATACAACCAAAAAGTCCAGAATCCCCTGCAGCTGATGTCAGAGCTTGCGGCTGCAGCAGTTGAGCTTAACAATCTGCAGTGCATGTTGGAGCTTTCATAAGCCTGGATCTTTTGTTTGCTAATGCCGCTGTTCTCCCAGGGTTAAGTACATGTACCTGGCCCTGGGAGAACAGTGGGACTGGCAAACCTCTGATCTGAGGTTATCAAATCTCAACACGCATTGCAGGCTATTGAATCTCCCACTGATGCAGCCCTGCTCTGACATCAAGCTGCAGGGGAGTCTGGGATATATGGTTATATCCAATATCACAACAGGAAGAGGGAAGATAAATGGATTACTCACAGTAAAATGGGTTTCAATGCACTGCCAAAAGTTCTACTAAGTGTGAATTTAGTTTCGAAAGCCAGGTGGTACCAGAAACAATCCGGCACTTTGAGGCATGCTGTCTCATCCTTAAAGGGTTAAGGAGGAGGCAGAGCACCTTGAAGTGCCATAGTGTTTTTGATACTGTGTGGGTTTCCAAAATCAATTCAAGCTTAAAAGAACATTTGGCAGTGCACTGCATCCTTTAACAAGTGTGAGCTTGAGTCAGTAGTATCAGATGGATACAATCTATTATACTGCAGTAAACAGTAAGCCAAAATATTATTTTTGCACATTAAGTGCAAATGGGACAAGTGCAATTGGGTGTGGAACTCTTAGTAATAATTGTTCCCCTGTAAAGGTGTTAACTGTTGCTGAAGTTACTGTTAATATAGGGTTCACAGAAGTTATGGAGTTGAAGTGTACAATGATTCGCACAAGCAGTGGGGTGGGATTGAAGTTCACATGGATTATATGAGATTTATCTTTTTTTTTTTTTCATTTTATTCATATGTCGCTGAAATTTCACATCCCACATACATAGGTATGTAGCAGCCTGACTTAGTGTTCTTCGGCGTCGGAAAGGCGCTGGGATTATGTGGGATTGTAAATTTATTTTTCTTCTTTTTTAAATCCCCTCTCCAAGCTGCACGGTTGAGTCACAGCTTTCTTCAGCATTCCCTGTATGTTGGAAGGCTCGATCGTTACTGCGTGACCAGGCTTTGACATACAGCCCCACTTTGTTTTAATAAGTCTATACTTCTTTAGGGATGTTATTTAGGTGGCAGGGGTAATGAATAATTATGTCATCTGGTATAGGATGGACCTATCAAGTGAGGTAGCCTGTTTAAACTTGTTTTTACAATATAACCTCTTTTTAAAAATGGTCCTAGCTGGCTCTCTGCAGCAGGAGCTAACTTACTGGACTCACTCGTCTTTCAAGATTCGTGGACATGCTGTGACATTTAGAATGGCTTACACTCGGGATCACGGTCTCTACAGCCTTGCTTTAGCCTCATTCCATGGCCTTGCTGCTCTGGCTCATTCATTACATTTCTTTACAATTTCAGCACTGGCTACTCCTCCGCTACCTGTAACACTGGATGAAGGGCAACTGATACCAACTCTGATATTGCTAATATACTGTTTACTAATGCACTGAACCAAATTTTGATTTATGATGACAATTTTATAAATGAAAAGTTACCAAATAAAAATGATCCCAGTCCACTGGCTGTATTGTGGCATGTGAGCAGACTGTGGTTTTGCTAGCTCCCTTTTGATATATCATAGTGGAGCTAATGGTACCAGGTCAGTATAGCATTGCAAAAACAGCATGGCAAGAACCGTCCTGTGTAAAGCGCGGAAACATTTAGAGTGACAGGGGTATAATAGCAGTACGGAATTACCACTACAAACAAGGGTGAGAAAGAATAAGTGCCTCAGCTGGGACTTGAACCCAGGCTGCCCGGAATACCATTCCGATTTCGCTAACCAGCTGCGCCACTGAGACAACTGGAACCTGGGATGTCCCTGGGCACACTACTCCTTCTCAAATGCACAACCAATGGCAACACAAATATTTACTTCCTAACAATCACACAGGAGTGTGGTGTATATTTTATGAACACAACAGGTAGAGAAGATTGCGTCAGGGGACTTGAACCCAGGCCGCCCGGAATACCGCCCGGCTGCCTGTGTTCAAGTCCCAGCTGAGGCACTTATTCTTTCTCACCCTTGTTTGTATGTGTTCCATAAAATACGCACACCACACTGCTGTGTGATTGTTAGGAATTACCACTACCCCTGTCACTCTGCGCTGAAACTTGAAAAGGATCAGTTTGCCATGTACGTGGTGCCTGGTCAAGCCACTCCCCTGGTGGAGTGACTAAGGCACCAGCACATGGCAGGGCTGGAGACCTGGGACCATGGTGCGGTTCCCTCCAGGGCTCCTGGTGTTGCTACTTTTTATTTTGTAAAAAAAAAAAGGAATTTTACTCTCCCGAATTTCTCCCCTTTCCTGAAGTTCAAACCCCCTTGGAGTTGGTTATTTTAAGTCTGGGTGTGTGTGGGGGGCTCTACCATTGTATTGTATGGGGTGTGCGTAGTTATGGTAGGGTCGGTGTTTTGCCCAACAATATGTCGGAGGATGGCATTTTGCCTCCGGCATTTATTGCCAGGCTGTTTTTGTTTGTGGCAATATAACCCCGTGCCAAGCTAATCACATATATTATTGCAACGATGCTCGATAACGTAATGAGATCTTTTTTCCAATATGAATGCACTGGTGGTACTCTATGAAATGAATAAAATAAATTAAAAAACATCATAAGGTCAGAATGGAGTCAAACCTATGGAGGTGTACCTCAAGGCACCAAGTTGGGGTCTCCACATTTTCTTACAATGATAACTATAAATCACTTACGGTACGTGGTTTCAGCCAATCAGTGCACAGAGTCACCATACCTCTCATCTGCCATGCGGTGCTCTCTTATGCAGTAGCGTTAGAAGTGTAGAGCTCTACTTAGGAGCTGGGGGGGGGGAGAGGGATGACCAAAGAAACTTTTGAAATTTAAAAAAAAATATTTTCAACTTTTCGTAAGTCACTCGAGCTAACTAGAGTGATTACAGTGAGTTAACATGGCCTCCAAGGGGTGTCTCTTCTGGTATGAGAGACTCCGCTTCGTGAAGTCTGGGCAAAGAAAACTACTCAGCTGTGCTTAGAGGTTCCCTCGCCCAAACCTCATGCTTACAAGTTGCTTATACCATATGAGACAACCCTCTGAGACCTTATTAACTTATAGTAACCTTCCGCTGCAGTGTCAGTAGGTTATGTACGTAGATGATACCATCTCCTTCAAATTAGATGAGTTTTGTGAATGGGTAAGCAACCATAGGTGCCGGAACACGGCGGGGGGGCACTAGGGCCATGGCCCTACCACTTTAATAAGTGGCCCTACCAGTTTTTGCAGTCATGTTAGTATATTTAATAGGGGAGAATTTACCCCTTACATCCTTGGCCCTACCACTTTTTAAAGCACCAGTGTAAGCAACAATGACATGAATATCAACATGTCGACAACTCACATTATGAGAGTATTAAATAGCTCTGGCAATTTCCCCAAACAGTCTCAATAGTTAACCAGTACTGAATCTAAAACTAATATGGTTGACCAAGTCAAACTTCCGGGTGTAGCTGTCTTTTCAATTAAAAGGGGGCCACCCCATGGATGACACCATGTTAAACAAAGATAATGAGATACAGTTTTTTAACCGCATTGAAGGTGACCGATCAGAATGGAAAGCCTCACACCCAACTATGGAGCTGATCTCAGTTTGCACTTTGTGTGCAGAAACATTTTTTTTTTTTGTTTTACTTACTATTTACTGCAGTATAGTTGATTGTATTAGGCTGGTTCTGCTGACTTCCAAGCTAATATTTGCTGTAACCAGAAATCCCACAAACCCCTGCAACCGACATCAGAACAGGTCTGCGGCAGTGAGACAGTCGACAGCCTGCAGTGCATGTCACAGATTTTATAAACAAAGATCAGATGTTTGTTGGTTCCGCTGTTCTCCTAAGCAAAGTCCAGTTCTCTGTGACTATACTTAGCCCCAGGAGGACAGCAGGGCCAATGAATGAAAGATCAGAACTTACAAAAACTAGGTATGGGTTATCCAATGGGTAGCCAGGTCAAGCAATGCAGATACTGCCTAGTGTTAGCCATTACTACCCTACCCAACTTGATAGCACAATTCTCAGTACGGCAGTTTGACACAGGTAACGGGTAGTTTATTATGCAGTGACTGTACATTACTTACTGTGGCTGGCCAGAGAGGGAGACTGCAGTGTGATGTCACAATGCAAGCAGTGTCATCATGTGACCATTCTAGTGTTGCAGGGGCAGCATGTGGTCTGCACGCTCCAATCGGCATGCACATCTGCCATGTATAAGAGCTGTGCAATTTGAGAGGATCGCAATTAGAATGAGGAGCCATGGAGAACAGAGCAAGTCTCCTCTCTGTTCAGCTACCTCAAAGGGGTCCAGGCCCGCAAGTCTGGAGTCCGTTTGCCTCTATGAGCAAGGTTGGGTGAACCTACACCAACCCAAATTACTTAAATGACTAAAAAAAACAAAACAAAAAAAAAACCTTCATCAAATACAAAACAAATATACACATAAAAAAATTATTCACTTGCAAAAAGGAAATGAACAGGGTGAAGGTAGAAGGGAAGGAGGGAACTCTAGGAAGTGGGAATCGAGCGTGATAGAGTAAAAAGAAAGAAGGGCGTGTGCTCTCTGGCAACATGCTTACCGTTTTAAAATCAATGTACATACAAAACTTATTTGCTTGCTAAAAGAAAGTAAAAAGGGGTGAAACAATGAGGGAGAGGAAAAGGGAATTGGGAGTGAGAGAGGCAGTATAAGGGAAGGCAGACACATGCTCTTGGGCAGCCACCAGCCTGGCAGGTTTATTTTACATTTTCAACAAATAAATACTTGGACAGGGGTAATTTTATTTTCTGACTGAACTGAACAAACAAAAAGCAAAAATTAATAATATTCTAGAGCCCACCCAGTGGCGTGGAGGGCTGAGGCATCTGTGCCTTACCTCCAGCCATGCTGGCGGCCATGTTCACGCTGCGAGTGGGTCGCCGGGGGTTGGCTGGGGAGGGAGAGGATTGAGTGTTTGGAGAACTACTCTCCTCTCTGGGGGAGGGAGGACTTCTCTCCCGCCAAATGACTGCCCATGGGTAGTGTGGGTTTGCTGGGTGCTAGTAAGGGGAGGGAGCTGTGGGACTTCTGCTGACGTGCACGCGCCTCCACGCACGCACATCTGGCACTGTGTGCAACAGCATGGGGATGGAAATGGGGAGAAAAATGGAAAGTGCCCAAGCTGTGGGTGACGACCAACCCTCAGCAGGCTCTGAACCCCGCGACCGAGCAAAGGTAAGTCCCAGTGACATTGAGGTGACGGGGCGGGGGAGGGGGCAGGCTGAAGGAGTCAGCTGGGGAGAGGAGAAAATGTATATCGAAAAAAAATAATATTCTCTGTCTTATTGATGAAGTAAAATAATCAAGCAAACAGAAAAAAAAAAAAAAAAAAAACCGGGGTGGACTGGAGTATAGAAAATCCAAAAAACACCAAACTGAAGTTGGCACTGCTGCTGAGCAGATCTTATCCGACTTCCTGCGTCTGTGTGATGGTAGTGTTGATGCTGTAATGAATCTGAGACTGTGAAGACAGTGCAACCAGCATGTCTGAAAACAGAGATCAAGACTGTTGTTGTTTACTGAGGTTAAGTCAAGAAAGAAAAGAAAATAATTTTACGGCTATATCAGGAAGTCATCTTGGGGCTACTGTTAAGTGCCTCAAGTCGTGTCCTTTATTACTGTGACATAGCCAGCTAGGCTCTCCGCAGCACTTAGTGAGACAAACAGCTTTTTATGGCTGTATTTGGCAAGTGCCTCAAGGCCACAGTTAGTAACCCCGACCCTGTCATTTACTACTGTTACATTGCCAGCTAAGCTCTCCGCAACAGTTAGTTTAAAAAAAAAGCCTTCTACAGCTGTATTAGGCAATCGTTTTAGGGCCACTGTTAGGTGCCAGGAGGCCTGTCATTTATAACTGTGACATAGCCAGCTAGACTTTCCGCAGCAGTCAGTGAAACAAATAGCCTCTTACGGCTCAATCACAGCAAATGCGCCTCTCAAACCTGCCTGTCTCACACAATTACCCAATAGTTGAATGACTCATTTAACCATAACAGGCTGGCAATTACACATTAATAAAGAAAAGTCTGGGCATATTACAGTGGTCCTACAGAAGAATGCCTTATGCAGTCGTAATACTAAAGGAGGCATTTTGGGAACAGTGGCAGGCCTGCTCAGAACAGCTGTGCGTATCATATCTGACTCAAGACAGCCCATTATGAGTAGTTTTCTCTGTTTAGGGCAATCAAAAACAAAGTCTTTTACATTTTGTTATGGTCAGGGTATGGTAATAGGGTAGTAGAAAGATCAGGGTAGTAACTACCCTACCCTAACCAAATACCAGTTTTTCATTAGGGTATTTTTAGGGCAATTTAGGGTAGTTTGGAGATACCTGCAGATAGCATTTAGGGTAGTGTCTTTCACTACCTGCGAATGCCTAAACAAACTCTTTAACATGTACTGCAGACCACTGCATCTCCCACTGCTGTAGTCCTGCTCTGATGTCTGCCGCAGGGGATTCTGGGATTTCTGGTTACAGCAAATGTCAGCTTGGAAGTCAGCAGACGCAGCCTGATACAATCTATTATACTGAAGTAAACATAAGTAAAAAAAATGTTTTGCACACAAAGTGCAAACTGTGAGCAGTCCAACACTTGGGAATGGAGCTCTTAGTCCTAACTACCCCCCTTTAAAGCTGGCAGGTCTGGAGCAGAATGATCTAGTGTTGGGATTTACTAGGTGTCTCACAGATTGATATGGAAGGTTTATTTAATAATTGAGGACACAGCAAGCTAAACCCTGGATCACTCACTAAGATTACTGAGATTTAATCACAGTCCTTATACATTTTTCTTGAACTTTGTAAGGGTGTTTCAGTTTTGTGTCCGATATCAGAAGTAAACATGAACTAGGGCAACCCCCATGCTTCTCGAAGGAGCCTGCAAATGATTCTGAAGTTATTCATTTTCTTGCTCATTTTCATTCTTCATTTCATGATTTTTTAAAAGGAGCTTCTTGATTTCATAATTCATGTGAGTTGTAATAAGCCTGACAACCGATGCAAGGTGACCCGCTCAGAGATCATTCTTGAAACCGGAGAGTGATTCCCCCATAAGATATACAGAAAAAGAGGTGACATCACAGCTCATATTGACATATTAAAATGGAAACAACAGGTACCTTATCAGTGAGGAGGTCACCTTACTGACGAGGTTCCTGGACTTCAGGAGGGTGGATTTAAAAAAAATTGGAGGCTACCTCAGAAGCTGCCTCATAAGGGGCGGATTGCTAGGGAGGGGTAGAGGCGTAGTGGGGAAAAAGAAGGGAGGGCATATTTAAGGCAATCTCTGCATGAAGGAAATGAGTTAAAGTAGGAAGAGAAAGAGACTGTTATGGTTCTCTAGGGAAGTGGCCAAGGTGGTGCAGGAAAAAGGGTGTCATTCAGGAGGTATAAGGAAACACAGAGGAAGGAAGACAGGGAGGTATACCAAACAGAACAGAAGGAAGCAGGGAAGGCAGTGAGGAGAGCAAAGGTACAGGCAGGAAAGGATGGACAAAGGGGTAACTAAAAGACTTTCTTCAGTACATTAAGTGAGAAGAGGAAAGCAAGGGGAGGGATAGTGAGGATAACGAGGCTGGCAGAGAGAAGCTGTGCAAAAAAGATCTAGAAAAGCAGACATAATAAACAGGTACTTCTGCTCAGTCTTTAGGGTGGTGGAGGGGGGAACAGACCACCAGGGAGCAGCAGTAATAAAGGGAAGAGGTGGACACTGTCATAGTGGACCCCCATTTTTTTCTCTGACCCTTCTGTCTTCTTACAAAGACTACTGCAGTAGCACCCTTTCGATCTACTTTCTCTCTGTGCCTAATTTCATTTGCACCCCTACAGTAAGGCCACCTATAGCGAGTCTCTTTTCTATCCCTGTAATTTCCTTTCGGGTCCTGAGAAAAATAAAACAAAACAAAGGAGTCCACTAGACTATGTCTCTCCATGGTGTAGGAGCCCGTTTTTCTTGGGCTGGTCATTATATGAAAAAGGGCTCGCTAAAAGTAGGAACCGCATAATGTTCATATTATTTTTTTTATTGGGTTTAAGCCACCTGCCGTGGCCGACACTAGTAGTCATCATGCTGCGAAAAGGTTTTAGGTGCACATGGTAAATCCAGACAGAAAAAAAGGAACAAAGTTTTCAGCTACTCCCTTACCATTCTGAACCTTCAGGTAGACGCTCCTCGAACATGTGGACTAAGAAATCAGAGTACACAGTGCGAGTGAAGTTTGTTTTGTTCCCCTTTTTACTACAGCAGCCCAGTGGTAAAAGTATAGTAGCAAAGAAAGCTTATGTTGTGCTTAGTGAGCTTGCAAACCCCGCTTGAAGGCATACCTCTCAACTGTCCCTGATTTTCAGGGACATCCCTGAATCTGCCTCGCAATATTGCTCTGTCCCTCCTCACAGTTGTGTTTCCTTGGCTAAACAGTGGAAATTGTAAGCACAGAATAATGTCAAGCATTACAGTTACAGACTTGTTCTTTAGCAAATGCATTTTGCACTAAGCCACATATTCCACCAGCTGTCTGGGTGGATATCTCTACTGTTGAAGAGGTGTCTCTGATTTTGGTCCTTTGTCCCTGATTTGTTTAAGCCTTGTCCCTGATTTAGGAGGCAAGGGGTTGTGAGGTATGCTTGAAGGCCTAGGTGGTACTATTGTTTGTTAACTTGCATTTCTACACTGTTTCATATGTGTTTCAGTTCCTCTTAGTTCATGTACACAGTAGATAAATTAAACATTCGTATATTATGTTTTTGAATGATATGAGAACACTGTATATTGAAGATGTTGGACCAAGATGCCTTAAATAACTGTTCTCACTTTAAGACCGAGGATTTAGCGCTACAGAATCTTTCTCCAGCTGTGCTGTCTATATAAAGAGCTGGCCAGCCATGGTTTGTTACATTTATACACAGACAGCTTGAGGGAGGAGCCTGTGTGAGCTTGATCTGAGCAAACTTTGTTGTTTCTTTATATTTTTAAGATATGGAACCATATCTAGAGAACTTCTATTATTATTAGATGCAGGGATGCCCTTTTAATAAGAAACTTGGCTTAATAAAGTTAATTATGTGTTAAACAGAATAATGGGAGGAGCTTAAAGTACCACATGACTGTATTCTTATATAAAAAGCCTGCACCTAGAATGATGGGTTAGATGCACTGGAGGTTCAGTGCAGTGCTGAACCTGTGGGGTCTGCTGATTCTTTCAGACTTGATAAGGGCAGATGGGATAATTACCCATTCTGTAGATGTTATAGCTTATCTGAAAGCCGAACAGTGAAAGCAACTGTGATATCGCTTTGAGCTGTATTTATTTATATTATGTTTTGATTAGGGTTTTTTTTTTGTTGTTTTGTCGAACTGAAGTCTGTTTTTTGTAATAATAAAATTTGCCCGGCCTGTTATCTTTGGCCTGGTTAATCCTACTGGCTGTGTCTGTGTCCTTCCTTTCCCATATCCTCTTACAGACACAAGTCCATTTTCAGAGGAAAAAGTCTTGAAGGAACCTGGAGCTCTGAAAGTGGAAAAGCCCGGGATACACCGAAAGGTACTAAAGGAATTCAGGGAGGTGCTAGCTGCCCCACTCACAGCTGACTGGAAACAGGCATGGTTCTGGAGAACTGAAGGAGAGCGGATGGGGTCCCGCTCCACATGAGCAGCAGCAGGGAGAAGGCCAACAACTATAGGCTGGTCAGACTCACATCAGTGCTGGGGGAGTTAATACAAACCCTGTTAAAGGAAAGGTTAGTAGAATATCTTGAATCCAGTGGGCTACAAGACCAAAGGCAGCATGGATTCATGCAGAGGGGGCGGGGGGAGGTCATGCCAAATGCATCTGATTGATTTCTTTAACTTGATGACCAGGGAAATAGATCAGGGGAAGGGATGGGAGGGCAGTGGACATGGCCTATCTGGACTTTAGCAAGGCCTTTGACACTGTGCTGCACGGGAGACCGACAAAAAAAAAAACTGAACGGCATAGGGGTGGGATCCAAAGTGGTGAACTGGGTTAGGAACTGGTTAATGGATAGGTGACAGAAGGTGGTGATTAACAGCACTCACTTTAATGAGGGGACAGTGACAAGCAGGCTGCCACAGGGCTTAGTACTGGGACCAGGCCTCTTCAATGTTTCACAAGAGACACTATGGAAGAACTGGAAGGGAAGGTATGCCTTGTTGCAGATGACACCAAAATCTGTAACAGGGTGGACACTCAAGGAAGGGGTGGCAAGAATGCGCAGGGACTTTGGGAAACTCGAGGAGTGTCAAGATCATGGCAGCTGGGGGTTAAATGCCAAAAAGTGCAAAATCATGCACCTAGGGCATATTTGTTTTTATTTTTCATGTTTTTGGCCAGGAGAGACACACTATTCTGAGGCTGGTTTCCAGGTGCATCCTGGGAGCACAGGGAAGTTAAGCGACTTGCTCACGGCCACACAGTACACAAGTGGTGACTACGGGATTCAAACCCAGTTCTCCAGGTTTGCAGCTCAGTGCTATTAACTACTAAACTATACTGCCTCCTTAATAGGAGCCCAGGAGCCGAGTATAGGATGGGGGAGGTAGTGACAGTCACTAAACAGGAATGGAACCTTAGAGTTATCATATCTGATGATCTCAAAGTGGCAGGGCAGTGTGACAAAGCTGTGGATAGGGCCAGTGGAATGCTGGGATGCATAGCTAGAGCTATCTCCAGCAGGAGGAGGGAGGTGATGTTGTCTTTGTATCACTCACTTGAGACCCCACCTAGAGTACTGCACCGAGTTCTGGAGGCCGCACCTCATAAAGGACATAGACAGGTTGGAGGCAGTCTAGAGGAGGGCAACTAAAATGGTGCTGGGGACTGAGGAATCTTGACATGTAAACCCTGGAAGAGAGGAGAGCAAGAGTGGCCACGCTACAGACCTACATGTACCCGAAATGGGTGAACAGGGTGCAGGAGGGGGTATGCCGACAGCACGTTGACACCATCACAGCGAAGACCATCAGAACAACAGAATTTGACAAAATGCATCGGGACACTGTGATGGTCCATGCAGACACTGGCAGTGCATCTCCTGATGTTTCACCCCCTCCCCCCTCCCTGAGACAACTCTGACTCAGAGTTGTATAATTAGAGACTGAAGGGTGTGGGGGTGGAGCCCTGCCCCCCCACCGCAGAAAACACACCAACATCCCTGACTCGGCATTGTCTATCGCTGTCGGGAATATCGAGAAGTTAGATGTCGCAGCGCTATAGGTAAACCACAGGAGAGACATCTCTTTAAAATGAGAAAGCACAGCCAGCCCGCTGGTGCAGTGGTAGTGTTACTGTTTGCTACACTGGCGAACCCGGTTCAGAATGAGTCTGGGTCAGAGAGCTGGCGGCGGATGGTGGGACACTCACCTTCTCAAGGGAGGGAGGGTGACCATTCTCCATTGCATCACTGCCACCTGGTGTCCACAGGTGGCTGGTGTAAGTGGAGATGCAGGATCAGGGAGGGATCAACAACACACTCTGGTGCTTGCTACATGTCATGTGTGCGCCCCAGGCAGTGTTTCTATCAATGCTGATGGGGAAGGGGAGAAAAGAGAGAAAAACGCTGGCCACTGCAGTATGCTGTCCTGCCTCTACACCCAGGTCATGCATCACTGACCGGGTGCCAGCGCCAACACAGAATATAAACACAGCTGGAGGAACTGGGTTCCCCTCTGGTGGCCCCAACCTGGAGGCAATCCAGGGAGGAATACACGGCCATTGGGTTAAGTCACAGGGAAGGGGGGTGATGGGGCTGGGGAAGTGGCAAGGAGCAGTGGAGTACCAGCTGGAGGGGGGAGATAAAAAGAAGAGAGAGAGAGAGAGCACCAGACCAAGACTAGAAGGCACGTGATGAAGCAGGGGTTGGGTGGAAGTACTACTTCACTTGAAGAGTGACAGACACCTTGAACAGAGTGGAAGTGGTGGAGGCAAAAACAAGAGGGTACTTCAAGCATGCTTGGGATAGACACTGGAGAAATACTGGTAAATAGGCAGTGAGGAGGGAGCGTTGCCAGAGACCAGTCAGGGTCTGGGGAGACGGACATGACAAGGACCATCCGGGCACAGAGGGTGGGCCAAGTGGTCCTTTTCTGCCAACAAATTCTGTGTTTGTGTCTTTGGTAGTGAAAGCAGAATTTGGCTCTAAAAGGCACTGCAAGAAGAGTGTGAGCTACAGAAGCTCTAACAAAGCACCGCAGCCCAGGGTTCCCAAACCTGCAGACCGAGGCGTTGCAAGATGAAGCAGATGCTGGCCATTCCTTCTGTGCTACAGTCAGTAGCTTAAGTCCCAGAGCGAGCACCAAAACTGTACGAGTTGCAGAAACTGTAGAAACAAAATTCACTTGTTTAGAAACAAAGCTGGCCTTAAGCACTCTCAGGCCCTGCAACCGCTAGGGGCCCTGCAGTGATATATGCCACAGACAGAAGCTGTGCAGGTTATGGATCTTTGAATTTTTACATTTGATAAATATATTTATGCAATAGGTGTGAGACCAAAACCCATTGAATAAATCCATTTATTTCTACATATGTGGAATAAATCTGACCAACCTAGATTTATCCCACATATGTGGGATAAATGAAAACTGTCAATCACAAACACTGTGCCGGACCTACATTCTGCCACCCACACAGTTGGCACACAAACGCAATCAACACTGGCACAACCAGTAAATCATCCACCTGCATAACTCCTTGTGCACTCAACAAGAAAACTGCATGCAAACGACACTCCACCATACTACATTACTATCGCAAACAGCACAACCATTTTCGCCACAGAAAAGACGCTGTTTCCATAATAAAACTATAAAAAGCACCAACAACTTTGCGACTCTCGATTTCCGATACCTTTTCCGACCGCAAGTATCGCAGAAAAAGACGACTGTTACTGCATACAAAATGGCAACACAGGAAACTGCTGTAGACTTTCAAATGGAACTAACCCAAATACTAACACAATTTGAAGAAGACACTGAACCTCTACTGGAACCCCAGCAATTAAATAATTCACAAAACACAGACATACCAGAAGAACCAAAACCCAGTACTAGCACCGCAGTGGACATAGACGAAGATGCCATACAAAAATATATCCAAGCAGGCAAAAATGCCAACACGATGAAAAAGACTCACAGTGATGTCATGACCGTTCAAAAATACCTCAAAGAAAAGCACAATATAGAAACTCCGCTGGAAAACATTACACCAGCAAACCTGGATAAAATTACTTGCTACCTTTTTCATGCACTCCACCAGAAAAGACGGAACTCCCTACGAGCCCTTAACACTACGTGCCACATTCCAGAGTGTTGAAAGATATTTAAAACACAAACGCTATCCAGAATCTCTATCAACATCACCTGCTTTCCTCACAACCAGAGAAATTCTGCAGTGCAAACAAAAACGCCTCAAATGTTATGGCAAGGGTAACAGACCAAAAGCAGCAGATGAGCTCACAGATTCCCTTATCAACAAACTATACGACACTCAACAACTAGGCCTACACAGCCCTGATGCCTTGCTTAACACCATGTGGTTAATAGTTAGCCTATACTTTGGTGTCAGAGGCATAACGGAAATGAGGGCAGTCAAATGGGGAGACATCATCATGCAAAAAGATGAAAACGGACTGTTCTACCTCCAGTATACCAGTGAACGTCAAACTAAAACTAGACAAGGCTCCAACCCAAAAGAATGCAGAAAATTAAAGCCACGAGCACACGAACTACAACAAAATCCTACTAGATGCCCAGTCACCAACTACAAACTCTACAGTACCCACAGACCCAGCCAAAGTAACCACCCTGAAGCACCGTTTTTCTTAGCTATCAACAACATACAAACATCAAAAGTGCACAAATGGTTTAAAAATCAGCCTGTGGGTATTAATAAGCTCTCCACTATTGTCAAAAACATGGTTACCAATGCAGGCATACAAACTGATAAACGCTTAACTAACCATTCTGTACGAAAGCACCTGGTACAAAAATTAGTGGACAGTGGAATACCACCAACCGAAATCATACAAATTTCAGGCCACAAACAGCTCCAAAGCCTCAACGAATATTCGAAGCTCAATGACTCCAAACAACACGAAATAAGCACTTTACTAAGTGGCGATCAGACTCCACAAGCCAAACCTTCCTGTCAACAACAACTGACCACTATTCCTACCAACTACAAAGACCTACTTGGAACCTGCATCAGTAAACCCACCATACATGCAAAGCAAGTCACCGTCAATATAATTCAAGATAAGCATAATTACACTACCAACAAATTCACAAAAGTACTACATAAAACCCCTCCTCCCACCCAATACCCACCCATCACCACCACTTCCACCCTTCCAAACACCACTCCACATTACAAACCAAACTCATAATGCTCTCCCCAAAATGCAGGTAATAAGTATGACAGCTATGCCAAGAAAAGACCGATGGTTTTAGATAGTGACAGCGACTCTGAATAAAGTTGCAAACGACCATATATTCTCGAAGAATAAATATCAAAAACCTCTAAAAATGAAGACAAGATCTGAATACAGCAAAGAAAAAGACCTGAACATAAATTCACCTTCCTACAAAAAATACTGTCAAGCCAGAAAGAAGATCTGTGCAGACCTAAACATTGCTTTCTGAAATACTGTACAAACAAGAAAAAAACCTCAGAATAACCTGAACCTACAAGCAAAAAAAGTCAAATGAAGGCTCGCAAAGTAGAACAAATTTCTAACAAAAACTGGACTTTCTTTTCTTCAAAACACATCCTGGATATTCACCATCTTTGGAATACAGACCAACTACTAGCGGGAAGACGATCTGAATTAACTGAAAATGGAAAATAAATACATATTCTACACAGCAAAAATACTCTATTAAACCCTATGGACTACAACACAAAAATAAACTGAACCCTCACCCCACTACCCTTACCCCACCTCAACCCCCATACCCAAATCTTCTACAAAACTGTTCTTTTCTGAAAATGAACTCTTTACTGCAAGTTGCAAAAATCACACAAACCCATACAGTGTTCTAAACTATGGAAATTCTGCTCTGTACAACCAAAATAAATGCTACTGTTTGTTTTTCTGTTCAATAAATGTTGCAAAAACTTACCTTCTCAGTCTTGTTCCTTCCAATCCACCATGACAAAGTTCGACATACCAAAAAAAATAAAACCCTTACAAATGCAGCTGCCCCCCAAAAAGCCCCAATACATCCATCTCGAACAAAAATGAAACACCCAAACAGGATACCACTCCAAATTCTTCAGATCTCCATGAAATCTTCCTTCACAGTCGATCGACGAAGAAAACACCATGCCACGACTAAAATCCACAGCGTCCTCCTCAAACTCTTCCATACATCCACCGACCGACGCTGTAGTACTTCGACGCCCACAACAACGCAACGCTCTCCGGCAACACCAAACACAAAGTCCCGCTCTCCAAAAGGCCGCCACCTCGAGCAATCCAACAGCACATCTTCCTCGAACTCCTTTCTCCGAAACTGCGCACAAATCTCAGCCACGCACCAACCAATCAGAAAGCACGCCACCACACGCACACCCAATCACAGCATCCACGCACACATCAATCACTCCAACCCTCCCACTGTAAGACATGCCCCTCCAGCCAATCAAAACTACTTTCCCACGTTACGTCAGCCAATAACATCACACCAAGCACTCTCCAGCCACTACAACCAATCAAATCCTACAACCACACACCCATTCACACAGCAATCAAAAAAACCCTTCCACCATGAAAACCAAATAGTCCTCCATCAAAAAATTAAATACCAACCACAGTTCAACCACAAACATCATAAAATGACCACAAAACCCATTGCATATCTTGATATGATAGGATGCACGACAACTAGATATTTCCACACGCCCCCGTGACTGGTCACTGTGGCTCCGCCACGCCACGCCACTGTGAGGTTATTCAAGTCACTGGTTTTGTGAAAATAACTAGTTTATTCCACGGTCCACCATCGCATATCCCCTATTTATTTCTCTCACTGTGGAACAGCACATAATAGGCATATCTGGGTTGGGCAAAAAGCTCCCTAAATAGCCTCATAATGCCATGATACTTCTTCAGGTACACACTCAAAGGCCCCAAATGACTAACCCTGCTGGGCACTCTAAGAAACATTAGGCTGGCATTGTTAAGAAAAGTATCCCTGCAGAGCAGGAGTGTATCTACCAGCTAGAATAAACAAGATGAAAAAGACTGAGGGAGTCTGGGAAGGGGCATGTCCTAAGATTTCTTTAAAACTGTTTCATAATTTCCCAGCTAGCAGGGGACAGCCCCCATACTATTAGACTGCCTACAGGCGTTGACACACAATTTGCATTGACCTATAATCCAGATGCAATAAAGGAAAAGCGTGGAAGAAACTGTTTAGGAGACTAAAGGAATAAAGGCAGAGGGAGACGGATAGCCTAAGCACATCTCAGTAACATCAGTACTTTAATAAAAAACTCAGTGTATTTATTTATTTGAAAACTGGTAAACAGGAAAGGCACACTGAACCATGGTTCCTTTTCCAGGTGGGACGGTGGGGTGACCTGTAGAATAGTACATAATTAACACCTGTGTAGTGCATTTCATATTACTGTATCTCAAAGTGATTTACAAGCAAATTATTTATACAGGACAGCCTCGCTCAGGTGCCATACCTCATTTCCTCTAGGGTCCTGCTTCTGCTTGGGACAGCTTGAAGCCACTCAGCACCACTGGTACTGTAATTACTGTATTAAGTTTCTGCTTAGCCAAAGAAAATGGTTCCAAGGCCCAACTCCATTAGCAGACCATTTGTGTTAGAGCCATCTTTTCTCTGGATTCGCAGGAAATCAATAACGTAAACACAAACTGTTTCCCTAAAGTTATTTTTTCCTGGAGAAAATGCAGTGTCAATGTTTCATGGCTGAAAAAGTGTTGCTTCTGAATTTGCTGGAGCTGTCAACTTGCATGTGCAATGTGTTTTGGACATCTGACCCACAGCACTTCTGTGTTAAAATCAAATGGAAGGCTTAAGGACAAAAATAACCAGTCATATGATGTCAAGTGTGTTCAGCAGAGGTTGTCGGTGTCCCATATTAGACACATTTTCAGTATGTGTGACAAGTCTACCTATTGATATCCCTGTATGTGTTATTATAGGGAGTCGAAATTGGCAGCAGCCACTAGCCAAATGCTTATAGATTTTGTATCAGACTAGTGAAATTTTCATTAGCTGGACCTGTTGGCTTGTCATGGAGGAGGCAACATCAGCTAGTGTAAAATTCTGTGGGGCCAGCTAACTTCCCCCACTCACCAACCCCGCTGGCCAATGGCTGCAGAAAGTACAGTTACGTAAGAACTTACCGTAACAGTAGATCTTCGAGAGATGTTCCTGCAGTAGGTCATAACTTGTAGGACTGCGCCCTCTGGCATCAGGACTACATGGCAAACCTTTGCTAGCAATGTCTGGTGGGGGACCACCCACTCAGCGGCATATGGCCGATGTCAGCGTGACCCTATATAGTGGGCGGTCCCCGCACCCACCTTCCAGTTCTCCCACCGGAGACCCAGAGAAGGTACGACAGGAGAAATGGATAGCAATTCCTGGAGCCCAATCCAGTACAGCCTGCAAAAGCATGCAGAAAACTGGGGGAAGGAGGGTGGGAAAAAGGTGACCTATTGCAGAAACCTCTCTCGAAAATCTACTGTTACAGTAAGTTCTTACGTAACTGTACTGTCTTACTTCGAGAAGGTTCCTGCAGTTAGGTCATAACTTGTAGGACTGAATCCCAAGCAGTCAAACTCAATAAAACAAACTGAAGCATGAGAGGAGGAAGGTCTGCAGAAAGATCAGAGCAGGTCTAGGACAGAAGGCCCTGCAGAATGGCTAGGCCAAAACTTGCCCTACATCTAGAGGCAATGTCCAGACTGTAATGCTTAGTGAAAGTGTGGACCAAACTCCAGGTCACTGCAGCACAAATTTCAGCTGCGGAAACGTTCTTGAGGAAAGCCACGGAAGCAGCCCCTATTATAATAAGCAGGGTAGTACACTGGCAGATCAACAGATTGATTTAAGGCGAACTCAGAAACCACCCTGGGAAGAAACTTAGGATTTGTACACAGAGCCACCCAGTCTCTGTGAAAAATCAGATAAGGCTCCTTACACATCAGGGCCTGAAACTCAGAAATCCTCCAAGTGGAAATAGCTGCAACTAAAAAGAGTGTTTTCCAGGACAAATATTGCATCTCACAGCTTACTGCTGGTTCAAAAGGGGGCAATGTAAGAGTCTCCAAAATAAAATTCAAATTCCAAGGGGGTGGGCAGGGCTGCAGATGGGGGGGTTCAGGTGGAGGATCCCTTTCAGGAAGGTTTTGGATACCTCCAACTGAGCAAGTTTCCCCAGCCACCAAGGTGTGATAGGCAGAAATAGCGGACAAGTGGACTTTCAACGATGAGTAGCTGAGACCCGACTCAGACGGATGCAAAAGGTACTTCATCACCTAGGGCACTGGGCAAGAAAAAGGGTCCCACCCCTTTGAGGCCACCCCAATGGAAAACCATTTCCATTTCATAGTGTAAGCAGACGTACTGGAAGGCTTCTTGGCCTCCACCAGGACTTGGGCGACCCTCTCAGAAACTCCAAGGCATGTCACCATTATGTCTGAAGGAGCCACTCATGAAGGTGTAGGGACCTGAGGCCCGGATGCACCAGCCTGCCCTGATCCTGCGTAAACAGGTCATGCCGAAGAGGCAGAGGTACTGGGGGTTCCACAGCCAAATGCTGCAGGAGTCTATACCAGATCTGCCTGTGCCGGGGCGATCAGCAACATTTGTGCCCCCTCTGCCTGAAATTTCAGCAAAACACTCTGCAGAATGGGAAAAGGAGGGAAGGCATACAAGTATCTCCCTGTCCAACAGAGAGATAACATATCTAGCCAGATAACATAAGGCCCTTAAACAAGCGAGCAAAACTCTGGCAGTTTTGCACTGAATGGGGAGGCAAAGAGATCTACCTCTGGATGCCCCAGTGGTGGAACAGATGTTCTACCACTTCCTAGTGTAGTTCCCATTTGTGAGCTGGGGCTGAGGCTGTCCGTCAGGACACTGTGAATGCCTGGAACATGCACGGCTGTGAGAGGTAGCCCGTGCTGGACTGCCCAGTACCAGACCCGCATCACCTCCCTGCACAGGGGATATGATCGGGTGCCTCCCTGCTTGAAACATAGAAGTTGAGGGAAGATGAGGACCGCAAGGCCCATCCAGATTGCCCATTTCTTTTTCTACCTTATGAATGTGCCACCAGCCTTTGCTCTGTCAATGGCCTATCTATTCACACTTATCCGTATTGCTCCCTTATGCCTATCCCATGCCTGTTTGAAGCCCTGCACTGTATTCATATCCACCACTTCCTGAGGTAGGCCATTCCATGCATCCACCACCCTTTCTGTGAAAAAGAACTTCCTCACATTACCCCTTAATTGGCCTCCCTCTAATCTCATGCTGTGTCCTCTTGTCCTGCTGTTTTTCTTGTATTGAAACATGTTAGACTCTTTCACCTTGTTAATGCCCTTAAGGTGTTTGAATGTTTCAATCATATCACCTCTCTCCCTCCTTTGTTCCAGGATATACATATTGAGTTCCATTAATCTGTCCTCATATGTTTTCTGATGCAGTCCCTGCACCATTTTGGTTGCCCTTCTCTGGACTGCCTCAGTTTGGTTAATGTCCTTGTGAAGGTGTGGCCTCCAATACTGCATGCAGTACTCCAGATGGGACCTTACCAGTGTCTTGTAAAGAGGGATTATTACCTTCCTCTTACGACTTGTGATACCCATACTAATACACCCCAACATCCCTCTAGCCTTACCTGCTGCTTTAGTGGTTTGCTTGGATGATTTCATGTCATCTGTGATGATGATGCCCAAGTCTCTCTCTTCCCTTGTGACTGCCAGTAACTCCTCTCCCAACCTATAGGTGGCTTCAGGGTTTCTCTTCCCTATGTGCAAGATATAGAAATATAGACTTTGATGGCAGATAAGGACCGCTTGGCCCACCTAGTCTGCCCAATTCCCTACCTATCGGATAAGCTGCAGATCCTAGTTAACCAACAGCCTACTGCTGCAGAACCTAGCCAGCTCTGTGAAACATGCCTGCACGTCCTTCACTCTGTTCGCCGCAAGATCATTTGTCCCAAGGTGAACCAGCAGATGAGTCCTCTCATCCAGTTTCTTTCCCCAGGAAGGGATCCAGTATATGACTTTGCCCATCTTTATTCCTGGCAGGCATTCCACCCATATTTTGCTACCTCTGTCCCCCCTTCTCCCCCATGTAACACCCTTTAGAATAGAGTCCCCAACAATTAATACCCTGTCCCCTTCCTCCTTCTGGGTGCCTCTCGCTACTGTGTTCCTCCTAGCTCTTCCCCTTTCCAAGCTTTCCTTATTTTTACTTTCTTTTCCCCCAAAATGCCTTCTTGAGTCCTGTTCTCCCAGACTACCTCCTTGTGCATGTCTTTCTGAGCATGTTTCTGCCTCTTTACTACCTCTGTACCATGTTCTGCCCCTGTACCCTGCCCCATTTGAACCCCCCCCAAGGCATCTCCCCTCAGTCCTCTTGACCACAAATTTCATTACTGCCCCTTGCCCACTGTCACTAGCCTGAGCCTCAGATGTCTGACTCCTGGGCCCTTTCTTCCTGCCTAGATTGTTCCTGTGCAGTTTTCAAGGGTCCCGCACAGGCTGTTGCTACCTGTGTAATTTTATGGAGTCCTGATGAGGGGAACCTCCCCTCTCCCTCTGGCATGGGTCCCGCTGTTTTAGTTACAGCTAACCCCTCTTCTTGTGTTTGTCCAATATGGTGGAACCTCGCCCTCCTGTCTCGCTGCTCGCTGGCTCTTTCTCCCGTCATGGGATTGTGAACCCCATTTCTCCCTCTTGTGTGCATTTTCCTGAGTTTTCCCCCAGAGATCCCATAGAGTCTTTCTTATCCTCCACTGCTGTGTGTTCCCTCTCTTCCTGAGTCCCCAGGACTGCGAACCTGTTTCTATGTTCAAAGTTTCTCTCCCTTCTATATCTTGCCCATTCTTGTCCTGCTTCCATTGTCACACTTGCAGTTTTTGGGCCTCTACCCTTGTTTATCTGACATCCTTCCTGCCCCCACTTTTTGCCTGAGAAGATCTTGAGGAAATCTCTCCTCAAGCATGATAACTCTGCCTCCATCCTCATCAGTTTGTGGCAAATAGGGCATCCCCCTAGCTTCCACAGAGTGCTTATGAAAACAGCAGCCCCACAGCCATTACAGCCCACTATTCTGCCCCCACCACCTCCCCTCCTACCTTTTGGTGCCTAGTAATTATCCTCACTTCTTCCCCTCCAAGGTGGTATCTGCTGCTGCTATCCCAACCCCCGCCAGCCGCATCTGCTATGATTCCCTTCCCTGGTCCAAGCCCATTCACTTTTGTCTCTCCACATTTTTCTGTCTTTGACAAGAGCCCCCTCAAACAAGCAGTAACTGTCCCCTTGCTTAACCAGATTATAGGTAAATATAAATTACCAAATTCAGTACTAGAAAAGGTGACTGGCTACCACACAGATCTCCCCCCTTTCCTAGCCTTGAGTTCTAGGTGAAGTACTCATTCCTCCTCCCAGACTTTAACTCTAGTTCAGTTTTTAGTCGAAGTGTACAGCTCCTTCACACATATTTGTAAGGACCTTGCTGCCAGCCAACGGGACCCTTCCTGGCAATTTACCCCACCCTCCATGGGCATTTAATAGAGGTCGGGGCCTGGGTGAGCAGGTGGGACAAAAAAGCCCCTCTGAAAGTTGTTCTTTCCTACTCCTCTGGAGAGCCGCCTCCTCTCTTCACACTCAGCACTGCTTGTCCTGCTGATCGCAACCCAGCTCCTCTGCCCTGTTAGTCGTGGTCGATGGAAAAATATGCCACTGCTGCTGGCCCTACTCCCTAGCCCACTCCTCATGGCCAAGAAAGAATTCTTGCAGACCTGACAGCTGCCGCTGATTCACCCACCATGCCCTGGCCCACTCTCTGCGGCCGAGAAAGGCTCCTTGCGGCCTCGATGCTGGTCTTCTTCCAGTGCCCTGGCCCACTCCCTGAGGCTGGTAAAGGCTCCTTGCAGCCTCGATGCTGGTCTTCCTCTGGTGATCTTGCACTTCTTTGCATTAAACACCAGTTGCCACTCTTCCGACCATTTTCACAGTTTATTCAGATCTCTTCTCATTCTGCCCACCCCATCTGGATCATCTGCTCTGTTGCAGATCTTGGTGTCATCTGCAAACAGACAAACCTTACCCTCCAGTCCATCTGCAGTGTCACTGATGAAGATATTGAAGAGGACTAGCCCCAGGACTGATCCCTGAGGTACCTCACTTGTGACTTGCATCTCTTTTGACTGTATACTGTTTACCACCACTCTCTGTTTTCTGCCTGTCAACCAATTTGTCAACCAGTTGACCAACTTCTGACCCACCCCGAGGCTACCCAGCTTATTAATCAATCTTCTATGTGGAGCCGTATCGAAAGCTTTGATGAAGTCAAGGTAGGTGACATCAACTGCTCTCCCTTGGTCCACCACTCTGGTTACCCAGTCAAAGAAATCTATGAGATTAGTTTGACAGGACCCTCCTGTTGTAAACCCATGTTGTCTTGGATCCTGTGCTCCTATGGATTCCACGTGTTGCACTATTCTTTCCTTAAGGAGTGCCTCCATAATCTTGCCAACTACTTACGTAAGACTGACTGGTCTACTGACTGGATGTACCAGACCACACACATGTTGTCGGTCTGTACAAACAGTGTTCCTGTAGAGAGTACAGGCTGGAAGGCCTGAAGGGCGTACAGGACCGCCCACATCTCCAGAATGTTTATGTCGAGACAGGATTCCAGCTGGGACCAAGTCCCTTGGGTCTGGTGGTGACCCAGATGTGCTCCCCAACCCAGACCCGATGCATCTGTGGTGAGGGTCCAAGAGGGAGGTGTGGGACTGAAGGGTGTCCCTCAAGATAGGTTCAAAGGATACTGCCATCACAAGAGGTCCCTCAAGTGCAGTGGATACCAGGATAGGATGATCCAGGTCATCCGTAGGCTGATCCCATTAGACCCTTAATGTCCACTGGGTGACCGTCATGTGCAGCCTGGCCAAGGGAATGGTAGGGATGGCTGCTGCCATCAAGCCAAGGAGGCATAAAAATACCCTGGCTGGGGCACGGCTGGAGGAGGCTATCAATTTGGCCTGCTCCTGCAAAGTATTTGCCCCATCCGATGGTAGGAAGGCCTTGCCCTGGACCGTGTCCAATACTGCCCCAATGAATTTGAGGCATTGGGAGGGGACCAGAGACGACTTGGGGTAATTGATAGTAATACCCAGTCATGCAAAAAGGTCCAAGGTAGAGGACAGAGAGTCCTCCAGGCTGCTCCTGGATGGAGCTGCTATAAGCCAGTCATCCAGGTACGGGAACACATAGATCCCCTGTAGGCAAAGCGCCGCTGCCACCACCACTAGGCACTTGGTGAAAACCCTGGGTGCCAAGGAGAGGCCAAAAGGGAGGGCTCTGAATTGGAAGTGCTTCCCTTGGAAGAAAAAAACACAGGAAGCGGCAGTGGCTGGGGAATACTGGAATGTGCAGGTAGGTGTCCTGCATGTCCCGTGCACAGAGCCAGTGGTCTGTCTGGAGAAAGGGCAGGAGTTCCTGGATTGTCAGTATGCGGAACCTTTTGTATTCCAGCCGGCTGAGGTCCAAGATGGGCCTGAGGTCACCCATCTTTTTGGGGATGAGAAAGAAATGGGAGTAGTACCCTTTTCCTCTCTGTGCCCAAGGTACTGGCTCTATTGCTGATTTTCGTAGTAGAGCCAGGATCTCGTCCCTTACCAGAAAAACATGGTTTAAGTGATAATCAGATTGGCCTGGAGGAGAGTCTGGAGGCCTTTCCAGAAACTCTATGGTGTGCCCTCTTGCTATGAGTTGTATGACCCAGGAATCCGAAGTGATGCCCTGCCACTCTTCGAGGTGAAGGGCGAATCATCCCCCTACTGGTTCCACACTGTTGGGAGGTAGGTGGGGGAGGGCTGTAGGAGTTAGGAGGCAGAGGAGCGGGAGGGAAGTGTTCCTCCCATGGCTCACTGAGTCTTGGAGGCAGGGGAGAGGCGACGGTGAACCCCGATGCTCTCCTTTTGGTCTGGTACCTAGAGTCTCTGCCTCGGTCCCCTTGGTTTGATGGGACTTTGAGGGAGTTGATGAGAATTGGACGAAGGTTGGAACGTTGTTGGCGGAAATCTGGCCTGGAGGAGGACAGACTTAGGTTGATGGTTCATTATTCAAACTATCAATCAGAAATCTCCCGTAAGAAGGCAGAGTTCCTGTCCAGGGAGATTGCTGCAGCAAGGAATCAACTGGCCCAGCTCTTCCGGAGAGTGGACAGGCTGCACAATCCAGCCTGCCTCCGGGGCCAGAGAGCATTTTCACAAATTAAGTGTGAGGAGTTCACTCAGTTCTTTGCAGATAAGGTATCCTCCATCAGGACAGAGATCTGTCTGACTCATTCAAATGAGTATGGCAGTGGTCGATGTGAGGATGCAGCCATCTGGTCTATCTGGACAGATTTCGACCAACCAGTGATAGTGGACATTGTGAAGATTGTTCGAGATCTGCAACCTACCTACTGTAGTTTGGATCCTGGTCCAACCCGCCTCCTTGTGGGGTGTTTGGATGTCATCGGACCAATCCTTGCTGAGATAGTCTGGTGTTCACTGGACCAAGGGGTGTTCCCGGACCTTATGAAGGAGGCCGTGGTGACGCCCCTTTTAAAGAAATGTTCCTGTGACCCAGACTGTCTCATGAACTACAGACCTGTCTCTAACCTGCCCTTTGTGGGCAAGGTTATTGAGAAGGTAGTCGTGTCGCAGCTCGAGAACTTTCTTACCACCCACGAAGTCTATGATCCTCTCCAGTCCGGTTTCAGGATGAGGCACAGTACAGAGACAGCATTGGTCTGGGTACTAAATGATCTCGTGATAGCGAGAGATCGGAGGAGTCGTTCGATCTTAGTCCTCCTTGATCTCTCAGCAGCATTTGACACTGTGGATCATGGGGTGCTGCTGGAACGTCTGCGGCTGCTCTGTGGACTGTCTGGGACAGTCATACTAACATACTATTTGCCAGCAGATTAGGCCTTACGGTCTATCGAGTCTGCTCGAACCTCAGATCCCTAGTTGGGTGCAGAGGCCCTTCCCTCCCTTGTGTTCCAGAAACCCCTATCATCCATTCCCCCGGACAGGCCATCATCTGATACATCCACTTTCTGTGTCTGTCCCATCCTCTCTTGAAGCCCTCCACTGTGGATCTCTGAACCAGCTCACCAGGCAGTGCATTCCAAGGGTCCACCACCCTCTCAGTGAAAAACCTCCTCCTCCCCCTCACCCTTCCACCTTCCAACTTCAAACCATGCCCTCTGGTGATACCTCCCTGCTTTAGTCTAAAGATCCCCTCCATGTTTACCCTATTTATTCCCTTGAGGTACTTGAAGACCTCAATCATGTTCCCCCTGTCTCTCCTCTCCTCCAATGAAAACAGGCAGAGCTCCTCAAGTCTGTCCTCATACGTCAAATCCCCTAGCCCTCGTATCATCTTAGTTGCCCTCTTCTGTACCCTCTCCAGGAGCTGTATGTCCCTCTTCAAGTGTGGTCTCCAGTACTGCACACAGTACTCAAGGTGTGGTCTAACCAGTCCATTGTACAGTGGCAGAATCACTTCCTTGCTCCTAGAGGTGATCCCCCTTACAATGCATCCCAACATCCTGTTTGCCTTGCTAGCCGCTCTCCTGCACTGCTCAGAGTTATTCATACATGCATCCACCATGACCCCTAGGTCTTTTTCCCCTATTGAGGCCTCCAGCGCCTCCCCTCCCAGGATGTACCTGTGTTTAGGGTTTCCCCACCCAAATGCAACACCTTGCACTTGGTGATATTGAAATTTAATTTCCATGTGTGAGCCCAGCTTTCCAGGGTGTCCAGGTCCCCTTGCAGGGCCAACCTCCCCTCTTCTCCCTCAACTACTGCTCCCATCTTGGAGTCATCAGCGAAGAGACTCATTTCACACCCTATACCCTCCCTGATGTCCGATATGTATGCATTAAACAGGATCGGACCCAGGACCGAGCCCTGCGGTACCCCACCACCAACTTCTCTAGGGTTCGAGAGCTCCCCACAGACCACTACTCTCTGGGTGCGTCCAGCTAGCCAGTTTTCAATCCATCTGACCATCAAAGGGCCTACTCCTAACCCCATCAGTTTCTCCACCAGACCATTGTGGAGGACAGAGTCAAACGCCTTGCTGAAGTCCAAGAATAATACATCCACAGGCTTTCCCCTGTCCAGTTCTGATGTTACCCATTCGTAGAACTCCACAAGATTGGTTTGATATGATCTACCTGGCACAAACCCATGTTGCCGACTATCCAGACCTCCCACCTCCTCCAAGTACACCCCCAATCGTTCCTTTAGTATACTCTCCAATAATTTTCCCACCACCGAGGTCAAACTGATGGGTCTATAGTTACCTGGTACTTCTCTCGACCCCCCTTTATGGATTGCCACCACAAGTGCCTCGCCAACTCAGGTACCTCCTGTCTCAAGTGACCTGTTGAAGAGCTCCGCCAGGGGTGCAGCCAGTATGTCCGCCAATTCCCATAGTACTCTCAGATGAATGCCATCTGGTCCAGGAGATTTGTCTTTCTTTAGGGCCTTGAGGGCTAACCACACCCTTTTGGTGGAGATAGCATCATCCGTCCCCTCCACCTTACTGGCCTTTTTATCCTTATCCAGATGTGACACCCCTGGGGTACCGCTCCCTCCCTCTTGCTCCATTTCTGTTGCTCCCCTGATCCCACTCACTGCCGCTTCTATCCCCATAATGCCTTGCTTTGTAGATATCCCATCCCCCCTCCCTAGTGAACACAGAGGCAAAGTACTTGTTAAATACCTCTGCCTGGTCCCTCGCCTCTTCCACCCACCCTCCTTCTGATCTCAATCTGCTGAGATTGCCCTTAGTTTTTCTCCGCTCCTCAATGTACCGGAAGAACCCCTTTTCCCCTCCATGTATCCCCTGTGCCAGCCGCTGCTCTTTACTGGACTTTGCTCACCTCACCATCCAGGTGACTTTTCTAGACGCAAGATGGTACATTTCCTTATCCCTATCCCCTCTTGTTGTTTTACATTTTTTATAGGCCGCCTTCTTTTCTCTGACTGCTACCTGTACCTCACTGGACCACCAGCATGGTTTATGTGACCTTGCTCCCTTACGTTTCAACTTAGCGCAGATCCTGACTGCCTCATGAATTCCCCTTTTTATGACCTCCCATCTGTTTTCCACACTTGTCATTGATGTAATCCCCTTCAAGTGATTCTTGAGAATATTTCCCATGCCCACAAAGTCTGCCCCTTGAGAGTCCACTGCCAGTGTCCTAGATCTCCCCCCTCCCCATGCTTATTTGAAACCAGAGTATTGTGCGTCGCTCCCAGTCAGGGGTCCTCTCAACCAGGTCCCCATCTGCCAGAACCACGTCCAGGACATGCCCTCCCTTGTGGGCTCCATCACATGCTGTGCTAAGAACACATCCTGGAAGCCGTCCCAGCAGCCTCTGCTCCTTGCCACCTTAGAGGACATGGTTCCTCAGTTTGTACCTGGCATATTAAGGTCCCCATCACCACTCCTTCCCCTTTGGTCCACACTGGGCAATGATGTTGTCCAGCAATCCATCTCTAGAACATCACTCATCCCGGGGCCTATATACTACACCCAGCTTGACCTTATCTCCTGCTGGGGATCGTAAGGTGACCCATAAGGCTTCCACGTTTCCCTCTGCCTCTTCTACCTCAGCAATTCTATGTCATCTCTAATGAACATAGCCACTCCACCCCTCTGCCCTCCTTTCTATCCTTCCTAAGCATAGTGTACCCCGCACGTTTAGGTCCCAGTCATGGTTTTGTTGGCCCCGTCTCCGTGACCACCGCCACATCCACCCCCTTCGAACAGCATGGCTGGAACTCTGGCAACTTGTTTCCCAAGCTCCTGGCATTTACTAACACCAACCCCACCCTTATCCCTGATCCCTTTGTCGAACCCCACCCAGGTTCCTTATACTTCCATCCTCCCTCTGCTCCTCCTGAAACCTCCACCCCAGTCTGTTTCCCCCCTCCCCTTAGGGTTTGAAGGTTTCCCTCATCTGGAGGAGAGGGTTTTGTCAGCCCCTCCTTATCCCTTCCCCCTCACAAGTTTAAACCACCTTTCTTGAATGTAGTCAGCCATCCCCTGTTTAAGGATTCCTTCCTTAATGGGGCAAGATGCCTTCGTCCTTGCATACAGTCCTTATCCTCCCAACTCCTTTCCAGTTCCCTAACACCCCAACCCACTCTCTTCACCCAACTTCCTGAGCCAGTCATTAACCTCTGTGATCTTCATTTTTTTCTCCACTGAGGCCTTTAGTACTGGCAATATCTCCGAAAAGGAAATGTTGCATCCATTATCCCGACAGACTCTGGCAAGTTCTTGGAACCTTGCTTGGATTTCCAAAATCCTATTTCCCTCAAGATCATTAGTTCCCAAATGCACTAGGAAATCCGGTTTCCCTCCACAGTCCCTAACCAGTTCATACACTACGAACTTTGCTCTGTGCACTCTCAGCCCAGAGATACTCACTACCTTCACCTGGCTATGGCATCCACCCCCCTGTCCCTCCCACTGGATACCCCTAATCATCGAGTCTCCCAATAACAGAACCTTAACACCGCCATCATCCTTATGGTTACCTCCACTATGCCCTCTCAGCCCCCATCCCCCTTATTTGTGATCTCAATTCCATGGGAGTCTTCCTTCCTTATTAGAGACCCCCTTGTCACCCTCCCCTTTCTGCCTCCCTCGTTATTTTGCCCACTTAACTCAGACCCCCTCTGAATAGGTGTCCCCTTCAACCCTCTCTTATCCAAACCATTTATCCTGGCCCTGATGGTTTCCCCTTCCCCCACACCTCCATCCTCCCCCCTTGTAATAGTACCCCTGCCTCCAGAAGCTCTCTGTGGATCCCCTTTAGCTAGGGCCCCATCCTTGGTACTGACCCCCCTGCTGAAGGGGGGCTCCTCTCCCACCTCCTTGTCTCCCAGTTTCTCTCCAGTCATGCTCTTCTCCCTCATGTCTGCAATATGTTGCATCTCCCCCATCTGGTTAACATTTATGTTTCCCCTTCTCCCTCTGGGACTATTTCTATCCTTTCCATTGCCGGTCTGTGATGCCCTATGGGTATCCGACTCCCTCCCCCCGGCATCTGTATCAGTTTCCTCATTTCCACCATCCCCTTCCTCCCACTCTAGGTTGCTTAGCAGCTCAAATTTATTGTGACACTCTATGTTAGCCTCCATCAAGTAACCCGAGTTTCCCCTGACTGCACCTCTAAACTGCCCCTCTTCTTTCCCTCTTGCTCTGTTCTCCTTAGGAGCTCCCTTCCCACAGTCTGCTGTTTCAGGCTTCCCGACAACAGCCCCTCCCTTCTCAATGTCTGCTCTACTAGGCTTCCCCACAACAGCCCCTCCTGACTCTTCCCCCTCCACTCTCTTTGTATTTGGAATGTTCACCCCGTACGCTTTCCCCTTAGCATCAACATCCCTATCTAAGGGTCCTCTGTCCCTAATATCCCCCCTCCTGCTTGCTGTAACATAACGTCCTGTAATTTCAGAGCATTGCTCCAGCCTCCCCTCAGCCCCACCCTTCTGCTGCCCATATCCACACCCCTTATCCTTGGACACCCACCCCAGCTTACTCCTTAACCAATATACCTCACTCCTGACACAAGACAGCTGTCTACAGAGTGGGCAGCCTCCCTCTCTCCAGGCCCAATTGAGAATTATTGCCATCCCACAGCCTGTGCAGCCTACAACCCTTCCAAAGATGCCTGCCATGGTGGAATATGGCCAACCTGTTTGTCCCCCTGTTTATAATGGCAAACGCCCTTTTCTCAGTCCCTTCCCCCTGGAATATAGATTCTCTCTATACTGACTGTAGTTATTTACAAATCCAATTTCAACCCCACCAATAAAGTTCCCAAGTCTCACAAACACATACAGTCCAGTGTGTGTCCAGTCCCACTAACAGTGTTTGTATGCAGACATCAGGTACCGTATGATGTCACAGGCCCACTAGTTCCTGTTGCTTCAAATTTCAGTCCCAAACAGAACTACACAGACCTTCAATCCCAACCCCCATTGGCTTTTCAGTATTTAAGAAAGCCTACAAAACAGGTTGGTTGGAAGTTTTCTTACCAACACCAGGCAAACATCACATTTAAATTTCACTCTAATTATCACTGCCAAACAAGTGTTCCCAAGCCTCAAAAGTTACAATATCACAGCCCAAGTAACAGTTCTAGCTCAAAGTAGTAATTTTTAACACATAGAACTAATTTCACATACAAAACTATTCAAATATTTCAGTTAAAACAGAATATAACCCCAGACCTCTGTCCTTACCAGCCTCCTGTTTATGTTCCCAAGTGAACAATGAAAGACAAGGTGATTCCTGTTAATTCCCCTCCCCCTAACACCAGGCAAACATCACATTTAAATTTCACTCTAATTATCACTGCCAAACAAGTGTTCCCAAGCCTCAAAAGTTACAATATCACAGTCCTCAGATGGTTTCATTCATTCCTTACAGGCAGGACTCAGAGGATGGTGTCGGGGTTTTTTTCCTTGGCCCCCTTTGCCCTGCTGTTAGGGTGCCACAGGGTTCCGTGCTGTCCCCTATGTTGGTCACGGTGTATATACTGCCGTTAGGAGACATTATATGGCGGTATTGGCTGAGTTTTCACTGCTGTGCAGATGATACTCAGCTCTACTTGTCCTTTGTACCCGAACAAAATAGTGCAGTCTCTGTCTTTAACAACTGCCTCGCTGAGATTCAGAACTGAATGAGTGCTAACTGGTTGAGACTAAATCCGGACAAGACTGAGGTGTTGATGGTGGACCCAGGTCAGCGGGTAGAGAAGTTGATTCCTGGGCAACCGTCTGGCATTGTGCTGGGGGGCAACCAGTTGAGACCTTCTGAACGGGTACGAAATCTGGGCATTGTGCTCGACAACGAGCTGACACTGAAAGCGCAGGTGTCAGCTGTTGTCAAGTCCTCATTCTATCATCTGAGGAATATTGCCCGGATAAAGCACCTTGTTCTGCCTAAAGACCTCCCTGTGTTAGTCCATGCCTTTGTGTCCTCTCCTCTTGATTACTGTAATGCTCTATACTTAGGGTTGCCCTGGGTAGATCTCTGTTGCCTGCAGCTGGTGAAGAACGCTGCAGCCAGGCTGTTGACGGGGTTATCAAGAACTAGCCATATCACTCCTGTGCTGCGTGAACTGCACTGGCTGCCGTTGCGATGGAGGATCACCTTCAAGGTCGCATTGCTGACCTATAAGATCCTACACGGACAGGGACCAGGTTACTTGCAAGACCTCCTTCGGCATTACTCCCCCTCCTGCCCGCTTCGCCCCACCAATGAGGGATTGCTAGAGGTTCCCAGGGTCCGTCTTCAAACATCAGGCGCTAGGGCCTTTTCTTTTGTGGCCCCAACCCTGTGGAACTCTCTACCTCATTGGATTAGAGAGTGCCTGTCCACAAAGTCTTTCAAGTCCTCATTGAAAACTTATTTATTTGATTTAGCTTTTGGGGACTGTATTTAGTTTTATTGCTGCCTTTTTATGTTGTATATTTTTAGATCATATATTTGGTGTTATATTGTATTGTGTATGCGCTTTGGCTTAAGACAAGCGCATTATAAATAAATTTTGATTTGATTTGACTTGATGAAGGATTACTTGCTTTGCCTCTTCTGTTGGTGCCGAAAGGGTTGTTTAGGCTTGTAGCCTCCCCTATATATGGACCTGACTGACCTCGGGGCCTGTCCGCTGTCCTGAAGGCCCGTAATGATATCCTTGGTGTCTCCCCCAAAGAGGATGAAGCCTCAAAAGGGGACATCCTGTATGGCTGCTTGTACGTCCTGAGAAAGCTCAGAAATACGTAACCGGGTGTGACGCCTAAGGCAGACTGCCATGGCAGAGGAGCGAGCTACTGCATCTACGGTATCGTAGGTAGCTCTCACTGTGTGTCTACATGGCCTTGGTAAGTTCTGCCATAAGGTCCAAGTCTTCCACAGTCTCAAGGTTAGCCTCGAGTTGAGCCATGGTGGCCTTCTGATAAGTAGTTCAAGGAACGTAAAGCACATGTACAAGAGGCATAGATCTTGTGTCCAAACTGATCTAGCTGTCTTGACTCCTTGTCAGGAGGGAAGATACTCATATGTTTGGATTTGGCAGTATGGTTGTGAGCAGCAGTTGCCACGATGGAGTCTGCCTTAGGTTGAGAGCACAGATAGGGTGCGTTCTCTGCCGTTTGATAGGTCTGGTCTGCCTTTTTGGGGATGGCCGGTATAGAACAAGGCAACTGCCAAATGGTGGAGGTAAGATCCTCATGGGGGGGCAGTCCAAGGACGGATCGGGATGGGTGATGCCTCTGCCAGATCCGGGTGCTCTGCAAGGCACTTGCGTTTGGGGTCTGGTTCCTCTGCACTCCATCCATTAGCCTGCTGCAGGATACGGAGGAGTTCAGTGAAGGAGGGGTCTTCGGGAGGAGACTTGGGTGACTTCTTACCCTTAGCCTCTGTGGTTCCAGATAGATCTCCAGAAGATGGGTCAGAAGAGTCCGCCACAGACTCTGAGGACTCTCCTTTGTCAGAAAACCTGGGTCCAGTCAACATGACCTCCTGAGCAGCCCCTCCAGAAATATGTACCATGGCAGAATGGGTTGATCTACAAGAAGCGGGGGTGGGAGTAGCCACTGGGGCCGGGCAGTCTCTTGTCCAGATCTGACACCAGCTGTGACCTGGCCTCCTGCCACCAGGACTGAAACATGGCCTGGAGGTCCTGCTGAGGTTGAGGCTGAGGAGTAGGAGGAGGAGGCTAACAGAAATGGTAACCCATCACCGAATACTGAGGGGGAGGTTGCCCTGACGCCTGAAACAGGGGTGGAGCATAGTCCGGCGCCTGATACCCTGGGTAATGACCATGGGTGAAAGGTGCCAACGTCAGGACAGATAGCAGGTAACCTGGCGTCGGAAAGCCTGGGTACTGCAGGTAGCCCGAAGGGGGGGGTCTTGGGGGGTGGCAAGTAAATCCAGAGGATGACCCTGAGGCCTCGAAGGGGGAGACAGAGCACAGGGACCTGGAAAAGCGTCCGTCGCCGGATAAGCTGACATCAGGATATGTGGCGTCAGAGCTGGCATCGGGTTAGCTGGCATAAGGGGCAGCTGTAGGAGCCCTGATGGAGGCTCCAACAGGAGGCTACCAAAAGGGTCCAATGGGGCACCCAAATTCGGAGACGCTGTGCCTGACAGAGGGACCCTCGGTGTCTGGGCGAGAGTAGGGGCCAATGGGGAGGAAGGGCCTTGGGAGTTAGCGTGGGGGCCGGCTCCAACGTTAGATCCCCGGGGATAGGGTCCATGGGAGTCTTGGAGGATACCTGCACTGGAGTGGCGGGGAAAGAAACCACATCCAGGAGACCCATTTCCCCTTCTGTCCTGGATTGAGGGTCAGGAATGGGAGGTTCCACCAGAAAAGGTGGAGAGGAAGACTCCTGCTCAGGGGTAACCTGGTGGGAAGGATGGCCATGGGAGGTCAGCGAGCTCGGCCAGGCGTCGGGTGATCCAGTGTCAGCCCCCGATGGGCGAGCTTCAACCGGGTGGGTGCCAGAGTCCCCAGCGGCCAACTTATCGGTCATTGGAAGAGAGAGATGGACGTGGAGGGCAAGCCTCCGACCGGCTTATCGGCTGGTACCATGCGGGTTCCCTCTGGGCAGGAGTCTGATAGCCTGTGTGAGATGAGTTGCGTTGGGTTCCTCATACATAAAAAACCCACATCACAATTCACACTAGCTAGCACCTTTGTTGGCAGCCTTGCATGAAAGGCCAAAGACAGACTGGGCTCAATCTGGCACCTTTCACAACCATTAAAAAATGAGCCGGCCCGTCGGCGCAGCAGTTGGATTTCCGCTTGCAACGCCAGCTGCCCAGGTTCGGAAATGAGCCCGGATCACTGGAGGGCTGGCTGGGGAGAAGGGATTGAACATCCTACGACAGCTCTCCTTCTCCGGGGGGAGGGTAGGGGATGAGTCCGGTGCCTGCTGGCTCCTAGTGGAAGCTGGGAGTCTCGCAGGACGCACGGCCCAATGTGGGTTAGGGGAGGAGCGGATGTCGGCGTTAGCCTTGACGTCACCACGCTGCTGCCCACAGAAAACAGGAAAATCTGCTCGCTGCCTGCCAAGATGACGACTCCCCGGTCCCGAAGCGCCCCCAGTACCTGGCCAGGGCCTCCTGTTCCTCAGCAACATCCCCGGGCCCTAAGGAAGTGTGTGCTGGGGTCTTCCCCCTCTCCCCCCGGTGCCCTTCCCCCTCGGAGGAGGGGGACCCGCCCGGTGATAGGGATACACCGGGATATCCCGGGGATCGGCTTCGATCTGAGGACCTGAGGAGGGCTGGCTAAGGTCAGTAGGGGACGAAGCGAACTTGCGGAGCCTGAAGGAGTGGGGGGCAGTGAAGAACGGAGGTGGGGATAAACACATAATGCAAAAAAAAAAAAATGAATTACAAAAGAAATTGTGGAAACAACATTAGGAATCAAACGTAGTTCAGTACAGTACAGCGACTGGGTAAAAAGCTGCATTGCAGAAAGAGTTCTCTGTATTTAGAACATTTTTCACAGTTTTTACACAAGGCTGGCATTCATACTTATCTGAATTAAATTTTCCATGCATATTGTGATTAAGCATGTTGTGTGTGTGTGTGTGTGTGTGTGTGTACGCGCGCAAGTATGAGTGAATATACTGTCAGAGGTTCAGTCATGGGATGGAGGGGAGAAGGAGAGTTTTCTCAGAGGAGGGTCTTCGTTGTAGCACTATCACCTGGGTGACCACAGATGTAAGTGCAGGCTGGAGTGGCAGGGTAGGAAAGGATGCTGCCTGGCTCTGTACAGCACCACAGAAGTGCATGCATGCACAATGGAGCCCTCACTGACGACAACCTGGAGTGGCAGAAAACACGGGGAAATGTCATGGCCTAGGGGGATGACATCAGGTTCACTTAGCTTCATGTGCCCCTCTACTCACTATGCGCTCCAGAGTCCAGAATGGGGAGGGACCTGTCTCCCATTTGGGCCACCTTGGGGGTTGGGGGGACAACAAGCCAGGGAGTGGGAAAGAGGGCAGCAGATAGAGGTGATGGGGCTGTCAGGGGGAACACCCAGCATGGAAAGGTACAGATAAAGATAAAAGCACCAAAAGGTACTGAAGGCGTCAAACAAATACATAACCAGTCTTATTCAGGATAAGTACAAACTAACCAGAACCACTTCAGACACCAACAGTATCTGGACACCATCAAAGAGTTCCATTACAGTCAGTACAAGGTCAGACTGTGGTAAGACAGACTCAGCTTGGAAAGCTCTCTCCTATAGTGGACAGTTGTCAGTGCTGTAACTGGTGTGTGGCTAAATGCTGTGCCTATACATTTAAAAAGGCATACTCATTTTCTATAGACTGGTTCTAAAATGTAATGTATAGTATAGTGTACGTCACACTACCATCAAAAAACTAAAAGTTGCTATCAAGGTCAATGTTCAGTTCTGCAACTGCCATACTACTTCCCATATATAGCAAACATCAGTACAATAAATATAAAAACTCCAAAATGAAAATATGAGGCAAACATTGAAAGTACCAGTGCAACAAAACAGGGCAAAAATGTGACCCTCTTTCCACCACTACAAAAGATTCCAGGCATCTGCCAATTTTATTCAGAAGTAACACTTTCTAGTTACACTAAATCTGAGTATTTTATACGTTTTGATTTAGTTTTTCTCAAGAAAAAAAGATGGCTGCCACATTTGACTCAAAAACACTGCTGTAAACCTGGTAAGGGTTAGGATCAAGAAAAAAAGACTCATAGTACGCAGCGTAGAAGGTACCCAGAAAAGTAGATTTGACAGGATTGCTAATATTTTTTATTAACTGTAATCAAAACTAATTTTTTGGGAAAAACATTTTTGTTGCACTGCTGCTTTATGTGGTTTGATATGACTGCTTCAGACCCTCCATCATGGGCTGGAATAGATAGAAGCCTGATGTCCCCTCGTTCACGTGTTGATCTCTGCTATCACGCTCTCCCACCAAATATTTCTTCCCATCCCTGTATAAAATCATCCAGTGGAATAGTAAAGAAAGTACACAATAGGCTAAATTTTAATTCCTTCCCAATTTTAAATATAACATTTTGGGATAATGCAAGTATCAAGTTTGAAGGTCACAGGTTACACAATCTGAAACGGAAGAAAGCAGAAACAAAGACAATTGCTGATCTCTGCCAATATCTGGGGCATCGATGATAAATGTCTACAGTTGTTTAGAGAAATCTATGACACATAAAACACCCCATAGATTTAATTTTGTTTTTAATCTGCAATCAAGGAGGGCTCTTATACCGCTCAGTGTCAGGAGAGGAACTAGGAAAGGGCGAAAACAGAAACAGAAATGCACTTAGAGCCATCTTGATGACGGATGTCAGTTCATCTGACTCTGCACCACGCAGGCATTCTCTGGCCTGATGGTGTGGCGAGCGGGTGATGGGGCAGGTACCGTCTGTGTTTCAAAAGGTTACGGTTAGTCAACTGGAGAATGAATATGCTCCCCTCTGTAGCTGACTGGGTCACAAGTATGGGTAAACTTGTTTCCAATGAGAAAATCGGTCCTATGCTACAGTAGCTGATAACTTCAGAGAACTGCGATTTAGTATGGAGGGGAAGGGGTGGTGTTCATTAAAGACTACCTTCCACTAAATGCTGCGTCTCAAAATGTTCTGACCTGAACAAGTAAAAAAACCAAAATCTAATGCTGTAAGTGTAATACCTACTGATTACGCTCCTTAATGTGTTGCAATGCATTTATAACCTAGTGGAAAATGTAACTGATTGTTGAAAGTTAAATATGTTGCTGTAATGCATAAAATGCATCAGATGATTTGTTCAACTGAATGTAAGCTGTAAACTGAAAATTATTAATGAATATTACAAAAAACAAAATAAACCAAAAAAAAAAAAACCCCAAAACTGTAGTAATTAATCTCTGTGGTACATCCATTTGAACACTTGTCACAGAACCACAAACAGGCACCATGTCATGTAAGCCTCAGCACTTCTGAATGTTTTTTTTTTCCTTCACAAAACACTCAAGTGCTGCCACATGTGAGGTGAGGGTGTCTGTAGACACTGGTACATTGAAAAGTTCCTCTTACGTCCTAAAAAGATGTTATAAATAATACAGCCCCTTGGCCCTGTTGGAAAAAGTTTGTGCTTTACGCTTGGATAGAATAGTTCTCATACCTGATGTACATATAGCAGTGGAAGATTTTTCCAAATCTTTCCTCGGGGCTTGTAATGAAAGTGCTCCCCTTAGGAGAATCAAAATTAAGCCACAACGCCTCCCCTGGCTGACCACCTCAACAAAATCATTACTGAAGAAAAAAGGTAAACTTTGGAAAAAAAGCTAACAGAACATTAGATCAAAACATCTTGGATAAGTTTAAAGAAGTGAGAAATATAGTTAAACAACAGATTAGGAAATTAAAGGGGCTCTACTACAGACAGAAGATAAAGAATACTACCGAGCCAAAACATTATTGGAAGTTAATAAAGAATTTAGTAGATAAACCCTAGCCAGGGTCAAATAGATCTTCCCCTGATGGAAAGTGGTAAACTAACTACTCAGGAAAGGGCGGTGGAGTTCTTAAACCACTACTTTATAAATCTCCCTGATCTGGTCAGGGGACCAGATATTTCCAGCTTGGAGCATTTCGGGAATCTTACAGAGGACCAAAATTCAAACGCTTTTATCCCAAATCTTAGGTTTACAATTATTAAACCATGGGAAGTACCAGCACAAATAAACAAACTTAAAAATAACAAAGCCCGTGGCCTGGATAACATAGAAGTTCGTTTTCTGAAAGATTTAGCTCTGGAGATTTCAAAACCTCTAGCATATTTGTTTAATATGAGCTTAATCCACGGTATTTTTCCTAGCAAGTGGAAAAGGGCTAGAGTTATCCCCATCTTTAAAAGAGTAGATTCCTCTAACCCTTCAAACTACAGGCCCACTGCTTTATCAATTATATCCAAACTGCTGGAGCGTTTAGTCCACTCACAACGAATGGGCTACTTAGAGCACTACAAAAGATTAACCATAGCACAATACTCCCTTAGGAGAGGGTCAGTCCGTGGGCACGGTCTTCCTGAACCTGTCCAAAGCCTTCGATTTAGTAGAACATAGCAGGCTTTTGATCTGCCAGAAAGCAATCTGAGTAAACAACGAATCCCTAGTATGGTTTAGAATAGATCATATCTAGAAAACCATCTCCAAATGGTATCTAGAGGAAATCTAAACTCTAACCTAGCCCCTGTACCCAGGGGCGTACCTCAAGGCTCTATATTGGGTCCCCTGATGTTTTTGGTTTACATGAGGAGTCTTCCTAGATTCGTCCTCTGCTCCCAAATAACATTATACGCAGATGATGCTGTAATAGTTACAGAGGGCTTTGACTCCAAAGAAGTGGAGTCTAAACTCCAGGCAGACTTCGATAGGTTAGAGCAGTGGTTCGAATCTGAGGCACTACTCATGAGCCTAAAAAAGACACAATGTAAGCTTTTTTGCTCGGATAGGAGAGGTGAAACAAACCTATTAAATACACTCAAGGTTAGGGCTAGAGACGGCTGGAATCTAACTCAAGTGCCGAGTTACAGATACCTGGGCATGAAATTTGACCAATACTTAAGTTTTGAGACTCATATTGATTCTCTAGTAAAAAAAAGTGGGAAGTAAGTTGGGAGCCATGAGACAGCATCCCATTGTCTAACTAGGAAAGATCGAACATTAGTGGCTAACCAATTATTAGTCCCTCTTTTGGACTATGGTAGCCATATATTCAATAAAAGCACAAAAAAAAACCAACTATGCAGATTGGATGTGATTTATCAAAAAAATTGCCAGATTTGTTCTCAAATGTAGTTTTGATGTTCATCACTGTGCACTTTATCGTGAATTAGCCTGGAGTTCTCTTCAACACAAAAAGAGACCATAAATGGGCTACACTACTTTTTAGAAGCTTGAGGTCTGGAGAGACCAGTAGATTGGTAAACTCAATTGAGCGGCCAAGCCATGATTATTTCCTGAGGAACAAAAACTTGCGGTTAAAGATTCCCAAGGTAAGAAACTGATATGGGGTAATGTCCTTCAAATATTGGGCAGCAAGTGATTGGAATAGCCTCTCAAGTCAGTGGAGGGACTTGTCATCGTCTGTCAATACATTTAAACAATTCACTAAACCTAAATTGCACGTTTGTTGCTGCCACTAGGGGTCTGAGGTTGTAATAATGTACATAACTTGTATTATATTGACTGTCTTGTTATTGTAAATTATAAACTTGTACATAACTGTGTATTTTTATTCATTTCCCTGTGCTGAAGCATATTATGTAACTTACAGGGTTACCACAAAAACAGGGCTTTTTAGGCCCTATGGTAAAAAATTGCCTGTATAAATAAAGTTGTTTTACTATTACTACTTTGAAACTTCAAGTAGTGAATCTGCACAGTATAAGGATCTGTGTCACCTGGTCTGCGTCACTTGATAGTAAATACATACTACTGACCACTAATGGTAAACTGGTAAAATAATGTCTAAACACTGGCCAATACTTTTATAATAAAAATGCCTGGAAAGCATGGCGGAGTAAGAGATTATGGGCCCACCAGACTTAAAAAAATATTTACAGCACTGCCTTAAACCGACCAGCATGTTTAGCTTTTTACAATTTAAATAGCATCCCACCACTGATTAAAAGCAACATATCAAAATGAAAGTGGTGGACAGTAAATTATATAACCACAAAATTAAATAAAATGTGTTCACATCTGTTGATCTATAAACATGTACGTATTACAGAATACTTAATCGCACACACTACTGTATAAGGAAGGAAAAATATTAAAGACCTTTGACTTGGGACATAGAAACAAATGTGGATCTATAACTGGTAACAGTAAAGAAAAAATTACTCACCTTAGTAATGTTGTTTCTTCCAATGGAGTCTTGCTGTATTCTGACATATGCAGTGATGTCCAACCTTTGAACTGCCCCGGAGATGAAAGAGTTAACTTTCCATGCCAGGCATGGAACGCTGAGCTCGAGCTCTTTTGAGACTCTGTCTGTTGCTGTTTGAACTCAAACCGTCATATCTTTACGAGCTATACTCACTGGGTGTCCTGTGTGGAAACTGTAAACTTACACTAGCCAACTGGCTACTAAATATAATAAAAAGATTTTTTGGTCCCAAAAGAAAGACTCAAGTCAGGAAACCCAAAAAATAAAACAAAACACAACACCCAAACACTCAAACTAAAGGGGTGAGAAAAGAAGGGGCAGGGGCACCTCCCGAGTGCCAACACTGCTACTGCCCACCCACATCCCAAAAACCAAGGTTCTGAGAGGGGAGGTGGGGGGGAGGTCTGAATACAGCAAGACTCCATTAGAAGAAACAACATTACTAAGGTGAGTAATTTTTTCTTCAAACAACATAAAGTCTTGCTGTATTCTGACATATGCAGACTACCAAGCAGTACCTCCATGGAGGAGGGACAGAACCTACTTAGGAAACAGGCTCTGAAGCACTGCTGTGCCAAACCGAGCATCACTCCTAGCCTGGATGTCCAGAGAGTAATGCTTGGTAAAAGTGTGTACTGTTTTCCAGGTGGCTGCTTGACAAATCTCTAAGATAGGAATATCCCTGGCAGCAGCCAGGGAAGCAGTTGTACCTCTGGTAGAGTGAGCCCTCAGGCCTGAGGGTGGGATCCTACCTAGTTTTTCATAGCAAAATTGAATGCAAGAGACAATCCACCTGGCAATACATCTCTTAGTGGCAGGTTTTTCCTTATCAACCTCACCATACGCGAGGAACAGTTGGAGGGAGTCAAACCTGAGACCCTTGGTGCGCTCTATGTAGTAGCTAAGGGCCCTTTTCACAACCAAACTGTGCAGCCTCCTCTCCCCAGAGGAGGAATGGTCAGTGAAGAAAACAGGAAGAGACAGACTGGTTAAGGTGGAACTCTGAAACCACCTTAGGCAAAAACTTCCTATTAGTCCTGAGGACCACCTTATCTCTATGGAAAGAGATAAAATCAGGCTCCACTGACAGGGCCTGTAACTCACTTATGCATCTGGCAGAAGTGATGGCCACCAAGAAAACAGTTTTCCAAGTCAAGTACTTAAGCTCTGCTGAGGACAAAGGCTCAAAAGGGGGTTGCATAAGCTGAGCAATGCAAACATTAAGGTCCCAAGCAGGGGCAGGGTCCCAGAAGGGAGGATTGGTATGAAGCAATCCCTTGAAAAATTTTGAAAATACAGGATGAGCTGAAAGGGAAGAGTGTTTGCCTGCTGAAAGGTAGGCAGAGACAGCTGCCAGATGCACTCTTAGTGTAGCTGGCCTGAGTCCCAAGCTATTAAGATGAACCATGTAGTCGAGGACTGTGGGCAGGCCAGCAGACTCTGGAGAAGTATGCTTCCCAGAGCACCATATAGAAAATCTTTTTCACTTGGAGTTGTAAGTGCTTCTGGTGGAAGGCTTACGAGGAGCCTTTAAGATAGCCAGAACACCTTGAGAGAGGTGTAAATCAGCAAACTCTAACTCTTCAAGAGCCAGGCCTTGAGGTTGAGAGATTTGAGATTCGGATACCAAACCCTCCCCTGAGCACATGTTAACAGGATGTAATCCCTGGGAAGAGACAGGGGAAGGTGGACTGCTAAGGACAACAAGAGAGGGTACCAGGGCTGTCTGGCCCAGTCTGGAGCAATCAGAATCACCTTGCAGGGTTGAGACCTGATTTTGACTAACACCTTGAACAGGAGAGGGAAGGGGGAAGCATACAGGAACTTCCCTTCCCAATTGAGAATTAGGGCATCCAGGGGGACTGAGCCCAACACTGGGGGCCTGCAGCAAAAGAGAGGAAGTTGGTGATTGCCTGGGGCTGCAAAAAGATCTATCTGTGGAGTGCCCCATCTGGAGAAGATCACCTTCAAAACCAGGGGATCCAGGGACCATTCGTGATGGTCCTGAGATATCCTGCTGAGAGCATCTGCCAGGACATTGTCCTTGCCTGGGAGGTGTACTGCTGTAAGAGAGGTGTTCAGGGAATAGGCCAGAGACCATAACTTCATTGCCTCTGTGCACAAGGCCGTAGACCGAGTGCCCCCTTGCTTGTTGATATACCACATTGTGGTGGTATTGTCTGTCCTGATCTGAACTACTTTGTTCTGAACAGACTTGGAAAAAGCTTGAAGTGCTAGAAACACTGCTCTGAGTTCTAATAGATTGATATGAAGCAGAGATTCCTGAGGAGACCACAACCCTTGGGTGGTCATGTCCCCCTAGTGGGCTCCCCAGCCCAAGAGGGAGACATCTGTAGTAAGGACTAGAGAATGAGACTGAGTGACAAACGGAACTCCCTGCCTTAGATTGTCCTGATCCTGCCACCACTGTAACGCCTGGATCAGGGTTTGAGTTACTGGAATCAGTTTGGCCAGAGGGTCCTTTTTCTGAGACCAGAAGGCTCTCAAGTGGAACTGGATGTCCCTCATCTGAAATCTTGCTCCCTGCACCACTGCTGTAGAAGCAGCCATGTGCCCCAGGAGCTGCAGAAAATGCCTTGCTGGTCAAGACACCTGGAGGGTGAATGAAGAGGCCAGTGAGATAAGGGTCCTTTCCCTGTCCAGGGGAAGGAAGGCTCTTGCCCTTACTGTATCCAGCTCTGCCCCTATGAAGGTGAAGAGCTGCACAGGCTCTAGAACTGACTTTGAAAGATTCAGAAGGAAACCTAGAGAAGTAAGCAGTTGCCGAGTTATCTGTAGGTGTAACTTGACTCGGTCTGGAGACTGGCCTACTATGAGCCAGTCGTCCAGGTATGGAAAGATGGAGATCCTTTTTCTGCTTAGGAAGGCAACTTCTACTGCCAGGCATTTTGTGAACACCCTTGGAGCAGAAGTTAGGCCGAAGGGCATTGCTCTGAATTGGTAATGGCCTGAGGGCAGCTCGAACCCGAGGTACTTTCGGTGGCAGCTTCTGATGAGAATATGGAAATAGGCATCCTTGAGGTCCAGGAAGACTAGCCTGTCCCCTGGCCTTAGAGAGGGTAGAATTATTCCCAGAGTCACCATTTTGAACTTTGGCTTCAAAAGGTGCTTGTTTAAATATCTGAGATCCAGGATGGGCCGCCATTCTCCTGTCTTTTTGGGGGTTAGGAAGTACCTGGAGTACAATCCTTTCCCTTTGTGTAGGGGTGGAACCCTCTCTATGGCTCTCAGAGCCAAGAGCGAAGAGACCTCTGCCCTCTAGGGCAAGTGCCTCTGAAGAATTTGCAGGTGGAAAGGATCTGGTTCTCATCTTTGGAAATTTTTTGAAGCTGAGAACCAGTCCCTGGCTTACTACTTCCAGGACCCATTTGTCTGATGTTAAAGACATCCAGTCCTGGACGAAGTAAGCCAGCCTGCTCCCTTCAGATGGTGGAGAATCGGCCCTGGCAAATCCATCAGGGTGCCTGTTTGGCAGGGGCTTTAGGCTGAGGGGTGGAAGCAGGCCTGCTTGTACCCCATCTGCCTCTCCCTCTAAAGAACCCCCTATGAGCATAAGCAGAAGAGGAGGCCTGGGCATGGTAGAAAGGCCTATGAAAAGGCCTGTCCCTGCCCCTGGAATGCTGCCTCTGAGGAGTGGCTTGCCTTTCCTTGGCCTGTGCACTCCTATAGGTGGTCCTGTATTCATCCATTTTCTTCATGTAGTTCTCTGTTTGCTCCCCAAACAGAGAATTACCTAACAGGAAAATCCATGGCCTTAGTCTGGGTATCCTGAGACAGGCTAGTACATCTGAGCCAAGCCACCCTACGAAGGGCCACAGATGTAGCCATGACTCTAGATGAAACATCACTGGAGTCCACTGCAGCATGGAATTGCACCTTGGATGCCTCAATACCATCCGCAGCCACCTGCTCCAGCTCCTTGGCAAGCTGGCCAGGGACCTGTTTAGCTAAAGTCATTACAGTGTCCCATCTAGATTTCTGATACCTAGCTGTATAGGCCATATAATTAGCCTGCCTGAGTCCCAAGGATGCTGCCATGTACTGTTTCTTTGCCATGGCATCAATCCTCCTGGAGTCCTTATCTGGGGGGTGTGAAGCCAAGGGTATATTTGCCTTATCACAGGCAGCAGCCTGCACTACTCCAACATGGCTGCATTGCTGGGTAAGGAACTCCGTATCTGAGCCTGAGAGAGTATACCTCTTGTCCATTCTCTTGTCCACAGGAGGTATAGAACTAGGAGTTTTTAAAATTATTATTGTCGGTTTCCCAAAGGACTTATGAAGGGGAATAGACAGCCTCCTGGACTCTGGGATATCCATCATTTCAACATAGTCAGGCTCCTCCTGGTCGTCCACAGCTTCTTCCATAGGAACCTGAAGAGTTTCAGCCACTTTTTTGTAGAACATAAAATGGGAAGGGGACTCAGAAAGCCTGGGAGGAGAAACCCCTGAAGGTCTGTCTGGGGAGATGTCCAGGTCAATAGGCACATCCAGACTTTCGTAATCACCATCACTATCCTCATACTCTCCTTCCTCCTCCTCCTCCTCCGTTCATAAAAATCTTCTAAATTATAGTCTGGAACCGGGGAACTGACGAACCGAGCCCTTCCTGATGGTGCGGTTCAGTGGGAACAAGGTTAGCGACTGAACAATCCTTATCGCTTGGCTATTTCATCAGCGGTCGGGAGAAAAGAATTTGTGGATCCGCACCGGCTGATTTATCCCTTCTTTTTTTTTAACGGAACAGACTCACCAGTCGGTTCTCGCACAGTTTAAGCCTGGTCAGAGGCGCTCCTTCTGATTCGGTTGGAACCGAACCGGCTGCCATCTGGGTCAGCGGACTTCTTGCCTCCCTTTCCCTGAGCCTACCAACTCTCTTTTCCAGGGTAGCTGCAGGAAAATTCTTGCAAATCTGGCAGTCTGAATGGGGTGGTCAAACCCCAGACAATAAACACAGGTGGTGTGGAGATCAGCCTTAGCAAAGGCTTCCACACACTACAGTGTTGAAACCCAGTGGGCCGGTTTTCTTTTGGGTTTCTCAGACATGGCCAGTCCTAACAAAACTTACCCTTTTTTGGCAATCCGTCAGGCAAGACACCTTATCGGTTCCTGACCGTGTTACTGGTCGTTGGAAAAAAACGTAATGAAATCCGTTTTTTTAGAACCGATAAGGACCGGTAACCACACTCTAAAAGTAGAATAAACTTTTTTTGAACAACCTGATTGGTTCAAACCGAACCGATCCCCCATTTACAAGTTCCACACAGAAGAACAAGAAAATAAACCTATCTAGTACTCATGATACCACAGACAGAGACTGAACCGACAGGAAACGGATTAAATTCGGTCGAAAACCGAGAAAACGGCACTTTAACCGACAAACTTGAACCGAGCAAACGAGAAATCTCCGGAGCGACTATTCAGTGAGGCGGAGTAAAGAATCTGACGGTTTGAGTTCAAACAGCAACAGACAGAGTCTCATCCGAGCTCGAGCTCAGCATTCCATGCCTGGCATGGAAAGTTAACTCTTTCGTCTCCGGGGCAGTTCAAAGGTTGGACATCACTGCATATGTCAGAATACAGCAAGACTTCATGTTGTTTGAATAAGTGGTTTTCAAGCACTACAATACTCTCTAATACACAAGTGTTAATACATATTTATATCATTACCGCTGTATTACAGAGCCTGACTTGCACTCACACTAACATCAGCTGGTTCTGCCTTTCAAATTTTACTTCATGCTTTCGTATCTCAAATTTGCCAGCAGGCAGTTGCCAACTCTGGGTCGTGCTTGGAAATGGGCCTTGGCTCAGTAAGCCTTGTCCAGTTACCTATTTTCCAATAAATAAACAAATTGTGAGCCATGGGGGAGGACAGCGGGACAGAATCAATAGGCATACAGCTAACAACAGCTGGGGGGGGGATATCAGGTTATGGGCAGTGTATAGATCGCCAAACCAGAAGAAGTGCGTGGACACAATAGGTGACCTAAACCTGCATGACATGGATTGGGAAACAACAGCAACCAAAAGTGCTCTAGGTCAGTGGCGGAGCTGGGGGGGGGGGCTGGGGGGCGGTTGCCCCTCCTGGCTGCCCCAGTGTGAGTACTGGTACCCCGCCACCATCTTTATTCATTGTTTAGTACCCATTGTGGAGCCCGTGATTGACTGAATGGCCCCCTCTAGCTCCCAAACACTCCCAAACCTGGCTCTGTCACTGCTCTAGGTACCAGGCTCTGGTGGATTTGATACAGGAGTGTTTTTTAGTACAGTGGGTTAAGGAAACTACCAGGAAGGGGCAATTCTTGATTTGGTGTTGTCAGAGACATCATTGACAATATCAGTGTGGAGGATCCCCGAGGGATTAGTGACCACAACTAAGCATGATTTAGTATATCACAAGAAACCTTAATGGCAAGACCAAACAATGACAAGGGTGGCAGCAGGAGAGAATGGTGTCAGAAACCACAGCGCTGTGGCATGTTCACCCAAACAATGACAAGGGTGGCAGCAGGAGAGAATGGTGTCAGAAACCGCAGTGTTGTGGCATGTTCACCCAAACAATGACAAGGGTGGCAGCAGGAGAGAATGGTGTCAGAAACCATAGCGTTGTGGCATGTTCATCCAAACAATGACAAGGGTGGCAGCAGGAGAGAATGGTGTCAGAAACCACAGCGTTGTGGTATGTTCATCCAAACAATGACAAGGGTGGCAGCAGGAGTGAATGGTGTCAGAAACCGCAGTGTTGTGGCATGTTCACCCAAACAATGACAAGGATGGCAGCAGGAGAGAACGGTGTCAGAAACCACAGCGTTGTGGCATGTTCACCAAAACAATGACAAGGGTGGCAGCAGGAGAGAATGGTGTCAAACCACAGCATTGTGGCATGTTCACCCAAACAATGACAAGGGTGGCAGCAGGAGAGAATGGTGTCAGAAACCGCAGCGTTGTGGCATGTTCACCCAAACAATGACAAGGGTGGCAGACAGTTGTCCCAGTGACAGCCAGAGCAGGCCACCAGCTATCAAACTCCAGATGGCCTCATGCCAAAACAGCAGGAGAGGCAGTTGAAAGGGGATGGCAGGCAGTGACATGCGCCATTAAACAGCACAGGTGTGAAGTCGATGAAAGAATGTCAATGGTAAAGCTGGAAGCAGTCCTTGAAGTAACACAGAAGAGCCACAAAAGTAGCAAGAACGCTGACTACGTGAAGCCAGATGATAACCTGTGAGAAGAGAGCTGCAGAATAGTATAAAGACCAGATTTAGAGCCTGCAACCAAGTGAGGCATTGTTGGGGTGGTTGGAACGGCAGAAACAGAGTCGATGAAGAACACCGATGGTACAGACGGCCACAGCCTTCTAAGTTAAACTGAGGAAATAGACAAAACACCAGCAGCAACAACAAGGCGAAGGCTGATGGCAACCACCAAGCAAGAAGATGAGGGCCAATACTTGTCTATGTGCAAGTGTAATGTCACCCGATTACTGTGTACACAGATGTATGCATATTTGTTCTGTATTGTTGCTGCTATATACATCTCTGGGTATCCCTTGAAAATGGGCATCTAATGCTCCTCTGTCCCCAACCAGTTAACAAATGACAAATAAATAAAACATTAGTACCCGAGCCAGTCCCAGCATCTGACCTTGGTGTCAAAGTCTGTCAGAGTGGCATGGAAGCAGAACGGATAATGAGAACTTTTCTGAAAAATGGCAGCATCTCCATAGTAAAGCAGAAAACAGAGCTAAACTGCAGTACAAGTGGACATGGTAAAGCCTGATGTTGACTAGAGAGCAGGTAGCTGCAGCCTATATTAGACCACAAGCTGGTACCTGCAACCTATCATGATGCCACGAAGATGGTCGCAGCAGCAACAGAGGTCAACAAAGCAGCCTGAACATAGCCTCCAGAGGAACAAACAACATTATGTCCAGGACCTAAGAAGGACCTCAACAGCACTTGGCCAAGGACAATGACACAATCGCAAAGAACTGTGCAGCACTGATTCGTCAGTTGAGATGAAGGGGAAACCACAAGGTAGTCGCACAGGAGTGGAGTCCAGGAGCAGGAGAAAGGCCAATACTGACATCAGACTGACTCCCCAGAAGTTGTTACAGCAAACTGCACTGGAGCAGAGATGAAGAAAAGGGAGGGCTCCTTTTGGTGATGGCATACATAACTCATCGTGAAGAAAGTCGATAAATAGGAAAACTTTAATGATGAAAACTGAAAAGATGTCAGCAGTCAAATATGGAGTCGACAGCAACAGAAAAGAAACTGAAGGGGTATGGGTCTGCCCACATCATACAGATGCCACCGACATACACTATGTTAATGCGACAACCCTAGCTAAGCAAAAGTTTCCAAGTGGTCTCGATGCCAATGGCTCACGTTTAATATATGTGGTTCTATGGAAGGAGATGTCCTCTGAGAAGACCTTCAATTGTTCCCCAAATTATGGTTAATGTCGTTTAAGACAAACTCGACTGGAGTGCCCTGTGCCAGGTTACCAGATGTTTCCTTACTTACAGAAATGATGACAATGCCAAAATTCAAACTGAACTTTATTTAACTGGAACTCTTCTAGAAAAATCTGCTCAGGGTGCCTCTGAATTAAAAACATAAAGGACAGTAACCTACCAATAACCATAAATTAAAATTATCACCTTACATACTACAGAAGAACCAAATAAAGTCTCCCTGGTATCTAGTAAGGAGGACCCTTTGCCCCCCCACCCCCCGAAATTATATGGCAGGTGAGGGAGTTTAAATGGGGTACTGCCTACTGACTGGGATATATTTAAAAAAAAAAAAAAAAAAGGCTTCGGCTGAAGCCGATTGGCTTAGCTCTACCACACTTAAGGTGAGTGCTTCTGGAACATGCAACTTCCCAGCCCATGCCCAACACAGGCAGGTAAAGAGGGGAGGCGGTAATGATCCAATAAGGTGGAGCAGGCTGGGGAATAAATGCCTCCCTCCACTAACTTGAGCTGCTACTTCCATGGCCTGTATCATGATGCCTGTTGGGAAAGTTTAAAGGGTCCAGGGTGGGCATCAAGGTTAGTGGAAAAAACACTGAAGAGAAAGTGGCTGGAGCAGACAATGTGAATTCTGCTCCTGTCTTGTCTCGGTGTAATCCTGTAGAGTATGCACATAAAACCTTTGCCAGCACTTCGGCAGACCTTCACAAAGGGTAAAGTTTGACACTTCCCACATCTACGCTGGCAAAGGTTTGCTTTGCAACACCTGAACATCTCACCATAATAAAATTTTACATTACTGGTAAACAAAATCGTTCCATTGTGCAGACAACCCCTTTCTTTTCAAAAAGTTTAGCATTTTAGAGAGTTTCTCGCTATATGAGGTTTGAAAATAGTGTATTTTGGGAAACTGTGGAAAAAGGAGGGGAAAATGAATTGCACAATTAGAAATGATTTTGTTTTACTCTTTGAACATAAGAATGCACATCACATCATAGATATAGCCATTGCATTTAACCGTACATCACTGCTACCAATTTTAAGAGCTGATGGAAAAAAAAAAGTAGGCATACCATTCATTATGTAAAGGCAATGGAAACAACCACCTAACAGGAGTCAGTCACAGAGACAAACAGCAGGACATCTATTATAACAGGAACAAAAAAGTCAGAGAGCATACATCCCAAGCCCCTGCCTCGCAAATCAGAGGTGAGGCTTAAAAAAAGTCAAACAAATACATCCAGGTTCAAAATGGAATATGACTCAGCTCCTGAAATTCAGTTTTCAAAATACTTTTATTTCATGTTCCACTGTACTGGCTTTCCTAGAACAGGAAATAAAACTATTTCAAAAAGTAGACTTTATGAGTTGAGTTGTATTCCATTTTGAACTTTGAATTTTATTTATTTATTCTTTGTTGCCTGGCTGGGGACACTGGCACCAGGTGCCTTTTTTCAGGCGCGACCTGGGTGCAAGTGCATCATATAAACCAGCAGCATGAAGTACTGGTAATAAAAGATACACCAAGTTATACAGTAACATGACACAATGGAGAAATTAATAAGTCACATGGTACAGTTGAATGATACCATTCTGCAAGCTTACATGATGCAAGAGAGATAGTTATGGTAAGGTACGATAAACATTATATGCAGTAAGTTGTACAGCAGCAACTGGTCTAGTAGCAGCTGTAGTTTAGTTACAGAAAACAAGGTGTACTTGAAACAAGAGCATATATTAAGTTTTTGCAGATGATCCTTCATTCTGAGTGCAAAAACTTTTGGGGAGGATGTCAGTACGCTAGGAGTAGGTACGGAATTCCAAAGAGAGTCAGCTCCGTAGCTGAATGATTTCTGACCCATCCCTGTTTGCATAAGCGGTGCCATTAACTGACTGTTTGCTGTGGAGTGGGAGTGTGGAATGTTGACAGGTGTGAACAGTTTGGTGAGACACTGTGGTATGTTTCCATGCAGAGCCTAGTAAACAAAGTTAGCTAGTGTAAGTCGGGCTGTATGCTCTGGTTACAACCATTCGAGGTGCTCGAGACTGGAAGAATGATGGGACCTTGGGAGGACACAAATCTGGCCACTTTGTGATACAGGGCTTTTTTTTTCTTTGCTCAGACAGTTTTTGGGGCGGTGCCTCTTATGATGGCTCTATAACCTATAGGTGGAAGAAGGCTGCTTTGCACAATTATTCTAGTGTCTGTAGTTAGGTGCCTTTATATGCGGTAAAACAAGCCCAGCTTCTGATGAATGGCCTTAACAGTGCTGTTCAAATGGCTGTGGACTGAGAGACAGGGATCAAGCTTCATGCCCAGGTATTTACATTTGGTTACCGATTCCAGTTGGGTGCTGTCCAGAGTTGAGATGTTGTGGTCCTGAAAGTGGCATTTGATTTTGGGAGGTGAACCACGGAGCATGGCTTTTATTTTGGGAACGTTCAGTACCAGTTTTTCTTTAAGCTGCTGAAACTGGACATTGTGCTCTAGGGCTTTATTTCATTCCGCCATGTCTCTTCCATGGACAAACACAACAGAGTCTGAGTAGACCATGGGTTTTGCAGATGTGCAGGTCCAAGGTAGGTTGTTGATGAAGATCGTAAATAACAGGGGTCCTAGTATGGGATCCCTGTGGGACACTAAGGGGGATGGCGTTAGCCCTGGAAGTAACTGTCTAGTTAGACTGCTTGGGATCTATTTGGTAGGTAGCTTGAGAACCACTGAGCCGCTGCTGGGCCCAGACCCAGAATGTTGACTTTTTGTATTAGTAGACTGTGGTCTGCCAGGTTAAAAGCTTTGGTCAGGTCCCCAAACACAGCACTGGTCCTTAAGCCTTTGTCCATAGCTTGGTGCACAGAGTCTGTAAAGCTGACCAATGCCGTGCAGGTTCCATGGTCCTTTCGGATGCCATGCTGCTCCTCACAGAGAAGCTTGTGCTGGTCTAGAGGCAAGTTGTTTGTGGACAATCCTCTCTTGAACCTTAACTAAGACTGAGAGGATGGGTATGTGCCCACAGTTGTCCACGGCTGTGTTGTTACCCTTTCTAAATAAAAGGCACTACTGTGGTTAATTTCCTGATCTTGGCAACTATTTTAGTCTCAAATGAGAGACTGAAAATTTAGTAATCGGAAGGGCAATCTAGTGCGTCGAATCTGAGGAATCTGGGGGGACAGTCCATCGCTACTAGCAGATTTATCAGTAGTTAAATGGCCTAACAACTTATGGACTTCTTGGTTCTATTTGTTTAGTTGATCCTGGAACACTGACCTCTCTAAATATTTTTACATATAAGGACATTTTTGGTTAAGTTTTATAGTAGTTTCTGGTTAAAAAAAAATCAGGGTTACACCTGAAAAATAGTAATATCAGCTGAATAAGCTTTGTGTAAATAGCATTTTCTTTTTTAGAGCTAAACTAATGGCTGACATTATTTTATGATTTAAATCAGCACTCTTCGGTAATAGGAATGTTAAATTCAGGAGTGACAGTGGAAATTCCTGTGGCAATATCAGAGACGTCCCTGAAAACTAACAGTTGAGAGCTATGTCAGACAGAAAGGAGGGAACTTTACTGAAGATACATTTCAAGATAACTGAAGGTATAGGGTCGCCCCCTCCCCCCCCCCAAAATTCATTCAGATCCAGTCCTTCAAGTCGCTGGAGTTATCCTCCCTCCATTCTGACCTAGTGGTCACCGACTGGTCGCCTATCTCTACAGCCAGCAACATAAACACTGCTCTCCAAAATATTTCAGCATCTAATTTATGCCAGTCTGGGTTCTCCAAGCCCCCCCTTACAAAAAACAGAGTCTGAGATTTCCACCTCCCATGGATCTCAGCTGAGTTGCTGGCCTCCCTCCATGTGGGAGAACTTGCCTGGTGGACCCATAGGTCCTCCAGCTCCACTGCCAACCTAGACTAGACCCTTCATAATGCCTGCACCAGAGCTACCAGGCTTGCCAAGTATGGATACTTTGCATCCACACTCCAGAACAACCATAAGCATACACACCTCCACACCCCAGTTCTGGAAGGTTATCCATACCTTATTCCACTTCCACCCATTCCTCTCCCCTGTACTCAAAGTGGGTGACACTCCTATTTCTGACTCCTCTTCTGTCATCCCCACTTTCAACTCTTTCTTCACCTCCTGTGCCTGTTCCCTCCTCTTCTCCTCTTCTTCCCACCCCATGCCAACCCTCCTCATTCTACTACTTCTGCTGCTTCCCTTAAGGCCCTCTTGGCTCTCAACCCACACAAGGGTGTGAGCCCTGATGGTCTGGACCCCAAACCCTGGCATCTCTCCACCCCAACACTGCTACCTATTACCTTCCTTTTATTTATTTTTTAGTTCACTATTTTTCTCCCTCACCCTGTCTGGCTCTCCTTCTCGTCGATCCTTCAGCCCCATCCCCCTGACCTCTCACAGGACTTCCCTTCTTCCCCAAGTCCCTCCATGGCTTTTCTCCATGCCGGAGGAGGTCTGGATAGGGAAGGAGCCTAGGTCATTGTGTGCGGGCCTAACGAGCTCAGCGATCATCCTGCTAGCTAGAGTGCCTTTCCTCCTCTTGTTCCCCCATCTAGCTGCTCTCTCCTCCCCACAGGGACGCTATGCAGGGACTATGTCCCCTGCATAAGCGTGCTCACCCAATACGCAGCGCGGCCCTCCCTCCCCATGTCTACCTCTCCCTACCACCCACACATCTGTAGGTGGCAGAGCTGCAGCAAGATGCAGCATCCTCCCTCTCTGGAAGAGGAGAGCATCCTGTGGGACACTCGATTCTCTTCCTCCCCGGCCGACCCCCGATGACCCAAGTCCGCTACCGAACATAGGTTGCCAGCATGGCAGGAGGTAAGGTGCCCAGCAACTCAGCCCTCCACACCACTGGCCCAGCTCTAGCCCCTGCCTTTTCTTTTTTTTTGTACTTTCCTTTTATTGATTAATAAAAAGACATGACAGCTTTATTTCCCTCATTCAAGAGGATTCAATTGAATACAATATCAAAAACATGGGATATCACTTAATCCTAGCTTTCACATGGATAAACAGCAGGAGTAGGGGAAAAAACTTAGATAATTGGCAAAATTCACCAACTGTCCCAGGTAATAAGAAAATCCAATATGCCAACCACTTCACGGCTAAGGTGATCATCCATTTAGTAGGTAAAATGTCCAGGAAAATTGAACTGCACTAGCTAGTAGTGCTGTGACCTTGCAAAGAGAAAATATGTCAAAGGAAATCTTGGTCCTCATACACTCCACTATCTCCCGCTCCTCCCTGCCCACCAATACAAATATATAACATAGTACAGATCTCAATATATGATGAAAACGGTCATAATAACAGGACAAGGAAAATCCCCTTCCTTTTCAACCTCTCCTCCTTAGCTTCTGCCCCTGACACATGGAAACGGGCTACAATCATCCCACTTCCGAAAGAGGGCAACTCCACCTCTTCGGGCAACTACCGCTCTATCTCCCCATTCTCCACTCTGGCTAAGATCCAAGAACACCTTATGCTATCTCAGCTCTCCCCCTTCCTTGATGCATCATCCTTCTTTACCCCTTTCCAGTCTGGCTTCCAGAAGTTCCACTCCACCACCACCTCCACATCCCTTCTTCGACTTACTGGCTCTATTGTGTCTGGCATGGATCAGGGCTTGGTCACCTCTGCCATTTTTGACAACTCGGCCAAATCCTTCAACACTGTTGCCCACTCCCTCTTTCTGGACAAGATAAAGGATGTGGGGCTCTCTGACTCCTCAGTCAGTTGGTTCCACTGCTACCTTGAGGGCAGGTCTCTAGCTGTCTGTACTGAAGACTCCATATCCCTCCCCATTTCCTATTAGCTCAGGTGTCTCCCAAGGGTCTGTTCCCTGGCTCAATACTCTTCTCCATCTTCCTGAATGACCACCTAGCTGCCTGCTCCTCTGCGCCCATCCATATGTATGTAGACAACATGGTATTCTTTGCCTCCAGCTCCTCTGCCTCTGACCTTATGGCCAGGCTCCAACTGGACTTCTTTAACATCCAGCACTGGTTCCTGGCAAATCATCTGTCACTCAGCACCAAGAAAATAGTCTCTATGACCTGTGGCATTAGGCAGAGGTTCGCCAGGCTCATTCCTCTCCCTTCATTCTGTACCTTGATGGTGCAGCAATTAAGAATGTCCCCTTATTCAAGGACCTTGGCATATGGCTGGACCGGCATCTCTATTTCTCCGCACATGTGGATTCCTTCCACAAGACTCTGCACTCCAAACCTGGTGCATCCTACAGGAAAAAAGGGTGTCTTCTGCTTTTTGCATATCACGAGACTGTCTTGAAGATGATCCTTTCCAACTTCAACTAGTATAATGTGCTGCTTCCAAGTCCACCCAGTCCAGATTGGATCCCCTCTTTTACTTCTTTTGCTGATTTGCTCTGGAATACCCCCCCATATCCACCAGTGCTCCTTCCTCTCATTCCCCTTCCTTAAGGCCAGATGCCTCACCCATTTTCATCTCCAAGTACTGGCTTCTTCCTCTCACTCCTTACTCCCTGCCTGCAACGCTGGCTATCGCCTCTCACACTCTCCTCAAGGAAATCCACTGCTAGTCAAGCTGCTTTCTCATTCTACTTCCCCAAACTATGGGGTTCTTCCCTCCTTACCATCCACTCTGCCTCTTCTCACCAGTCGCACACTTCCCTCCTCCCTGCCCAACTTCACTACTCACTCCTGCAGTTGCTGCTACCGGTCCTGGCCTTCCTCCCTGCACCTACACTAGTGCAATCCTCTTTCCACCCTCTCCAGTCGATAACTTCTGCTCCCTCCCCAACGCAGTATTACCTCTTCTTATTGCTAATGTTGCTATCCTCCAGCCCTTTGGTGTATTGTTGTTCTGTATGTATCATACTTCTCACAACCCTTTTCTTTGCACAAATGTATGACACTTATTCACCTATTATTGGTGTTGATGTTCCTCATTCCCCTCCACATTCAGGATGCCTGATGTGATAAAGTAAATGAGGAACTAGGTAATTTGAAACAAGTATGTTTTGAAATCACTTGAACAGAACGGGACTGAGAAATTACAGATGACCGCCCTTAAAAGATACTGTAACAGGTCAGGTTTCAGGGTAATTACACAAGAATGAGTATGAAAGCAATGAATGATAAACAGCACACGCTAGAGCTGCATTCTGCCTCAGTGATTCAGCAAAGCAGCGAATAAAGGAAGCAGGAAGACTGACATGGGACAGCAGGACTAAGAAAGGACGTGAAAATGGTCCAGAGGAGTTGGCTACAACCAACTATGGCTGCCTGAGCTTGTTCTTATGTAAGCAGTAAGACACTCAAGGGTGTGGGTTACTGTTCCTGAATTGCACACCCAGGTGCATTCAACCACCTGGAAGAGCAGTTCAAGAATAGTAACCCACACCCTGGAGTGTCTTATTGTACTTATAAAACAGACAGTAAAAATTTAAGATAGGTTTAGCACTGCGGTTACTATTCCTGAACTGCACTGCTTTGGAACCCTCTCCACCAATCAGGAAGCAGAATTCTCCCTACCCATTTTATAATGTAAGCTGTACTGCATGTGTGGTTTGCTGTAATAGAATACAACCTTACACATTATGCCCGCTCCCTTAGCTCCCAAGCTGGCTACCCCATAACCGACATCCATGTACATTTTTTAACAATGTTCTTCTCTGAAATTCATCGCTTGTACTGTGATTTTATTGTACATGCTCAAGCACTTATTGTTGTCACTTTGTTATTACTGTTTCACTCCCCGTTGTACACCTTCCTCCGGGCTGCACCTACAGACGAGCCCTGGCTCAGTGTGCCTACCCCGGTCAACAAATGTGCAACAAACAAAACACTGAGAGAATATAGAAGTAGCCGCCATCACCAGCAAGCTACAGTATTATCATCAGTCTTTGCACGCTGTGGGCTCCCACCCCTCACACATGCACATATACACACACACACACTGGTGGTGGCCCCCGGAGGAATTATCAGCGTGGTACTGTAGTATAAACCACATTTACGTATTTTATTAAAATACTGATATTACCATAGGCTCTGAATGGACAAGCTCCCTTTGTGTCTTATTTTAAGATTTAATTGGTTTTAATTGCTTTTTCCAATATTGTTATGTGTTTATGTTTCTTTTAGCAGCCAAAGGCTATTTGGCAAAGTCAGAGCACTGGTTATCGCTGGGTGAGGAAACATGAGTTAACATTAAATCATCAAGAGGTTTATAAGATAAAGCCATGTATTTTCTACACCACCTGTCTCTTAGTTGATTGTGCTATGTATGGGCAGACAAATAAAATATTCTCCATACATTCTCAAGAGCCTATGTTACAAAAGCAAAACTATAAATAAGCTTTAAACTGGAAGTTTTTTTTTATATCTCGTTTCTAACACTATTAGGAGAAGTGTTAAAGCATAAGGATGTAATAGCCTTTTATTTAGACCAGACAAAGCTCACTGAGCCGCTCTCTGACCTTCAGTCCCGCTCTACCTTTACTTGCACTATCTTCCCTACACTCCTCTTCTGATACCTCCCACCCAGCCTTACCTTTATTCTGCCCACTGAATCAATCTCCATGTAACTACTGTTTATTGTCTACTCTGTAAAGCGCACATGTAAGCCTGTTGTATACTGTGTTTGACATATGCCTGTATTTTTGGCTGATTCCTAAATGTACTCGGATTTTTTGTCTGCCTTGATGTTTGTTTCTTGCACTGTTTTGTCCTCACTGTGACGAGGTACCTTTGTAAATGAGCCTCTGGCTCAAAGGTTGTTAAACTGATGTGCTAATAAATAAATAAATTTAAAGTATCACTTGTATTTTTAAGGAAGTTTTCTCATATAAGTATTTTGATTTTAAACAGCCATGGGCAGAATCGATGGCATCATAAATCTGCCAGACCCCTATGTTTAAATTCATCAAATATTCTTTGTTTAAAATGATTTATACAGGAAAAATAATTACTATTTTGAGGGATAATTTCCAAAGGATGTTATAACCATTCTTTTTTAAGAGTTATATATACTGTATGCATATGCATATATATCTATATGGAATATACAGGGCTGACTCAAAAGATGCACTTTATCTGCAAGTGTGTGGGGGCTGGAACATAACTCATGAGTGGCAGAGCCACAAGCGAGTTATGAAAGTCCTGCCCACTCACAAGTGATAAAAAATTGCCTATTTTGACTGTGGCTATTGTATATTTGATATACGCAACAGTAGTTTACAAGTTATAGCTTTCAAACCTCTAGTCTGACTAAAGCTTGTGCTGCTTTTATTTGATTTTAACAACTGGTTTCAGTTCTGAACTGGGCACTGTGATGTCATCAGCACTGTAAAAGCTGCTCTCTGATTGGTTTAGTATTCAACTGTGTTGACAGTAATCTGAAAAACATCCACTGTGACAATAGTAACAACAATATTTTTTGATATGCTGCTGTTACTGATGTCACTAACTAAATATCTTTATCTGGTCATTTCTACCCCCACTCCTGTTGTGTAATAAGACGCACAGTAGTGCCTGTATATTAGGGTTGAGCAAGCACTTTAATGTTAAACCCCAATTTTTGGACCTTAGTAACTTTGCCCCCGTTCAACCGATTTGAAATTTGGAACGCATAGAGATGGTGCCAGGATTTCTGGATACTGAAGATTTCATGGTGACTGGTTCATGGGGGGTAAAGTTACAGGGAGGAAACCACCACAAATTACATAAATTATAGCAGCGGTGCAACGAAACTACACAAAATATGTGACCCTGTGTTTTTTTCACTATACAAGATTCCAGGCACCTTCTGGTTTTATTTGGTGGTACAATTTTCTAATTCCACCAGAATTTGAATATTTGAGAAATGTTTTAACCGAGTTTTTTCTCAAGAAACAAAGATGGCCACCACTTTTTGCATAGAAATAGCACTGTAGACCTGGGAAGGATTAGGGCAGGAAAAATAAAAGACGACTCATGGTGTGCAGCATTAGAGGAACCTGGAGAAGTACATTTGACAGAATGCTAATATTTTTCTAAACTGCAGCTGAAACTAGCGTTTTTGGAAAAACATTTTTTGTTGCACTGTTACTTTAAGACTTTTTTTTGTTCACCTATAACTAACAAGCATTTGTCAATGCCGAATGTTTGCTTGCTGGCATTGGCATTGGTAGTGCAGAAGTTACAGAGCTGCATAATAGGAATGGCAGTGAAGTATTAAACTGAAGCCAACCCCACCACCACCCTGCAGAGAGTGACAGGCATTGGGGTGTGCCTTTGGGTCGACAGGCATAACGTACATGCCTATTTCACTCACATCTACCCTGCAGACACACTGACAAGTGTCACAATGTGCCTTGGGGTCTTTGGTCTTTATGAGCACCCCATTCCATCAGGAAGTATGGTGAGATGGGTGCAAGAGAGAATGGGTGAACTTTGGGGCCGAAGAGTCCAAGGCATACCTGATGCCTCTCACTGGCTGCAGGTGTGGAATGGTATAAGCATTACAAGCAAGAATCCCAAGTCACACCCTGATGCCTGTCATTCTCTACAGGGTGGGGCGTTTTGGTTAAAACCTAACACCCCTCCTCATGAACAGTGGCAATATCAGTTTGTTAGCCGAAGCTGCTTATGCACAGCGACTACGGCATTTAGCACCACAGGCAAAACACATTCCGAACAGGATGTGAAAATGACAGTTGTACTGTCTGGTGGGGGTGGAAAATGGCAATGTTGCAAATTGCAGTAAAATATTAAAAAATTGGTGAAGTCACGAGCGGTATAGAAACTGTGCAACGACACCCGTAATGTAATTAGTGGGATTTTTTTACAGCAGATTGTCAACTCAGGCATTTTGGGACCTCCGATCATGAATAGTGTCACTGTGATTTTCTTTATCTGTCCCGAACAATGATTTCCCACAGCGACTACGCATCTCTGCGCTGAAAGTGTGAAACATATTTTGGCCAAGTTATGAAAAAGACAGCTGTACTGTTCATAAGGAAGTGTGGAAAAATGCAACTGGTGAAAATCTGGACTGAAAATATTACAAAGTCATGAACTTACGAGGGTGCGTGGAACTGCGCAATGCTGACTCGTAACACAGTCATTTTATGGATTTTTTATCAATTTTAATAAGCCATTTTAAGACCTCTGCTCATTAACAGTGTCACTGTGATTTTCTTAATTTGTCCCATACATTGATTTCGCGATACCGACTGCACCATTGTGCGCTACATGGGGAAACACGTTTTGGGCAAGATGTGAAAATGACAGCTGTACTGCTCATAAGGAAGTGTAATAAAATGGCAATGTTGAAAATCTGGAGTGAAAGTATTTTGAAAATTAACAATTACAAGCGTCTTGTCAGGAACTGCACAATGCTGCGCTAAATAAAAACCAGTCACTTTGGAATTTTTCCACAAGAATTTCAACACATGCTTTTGAGAGCCCACCTTATGAACAGTGGTAGTGTCGTTTCATTACTCAGTCCCGAAAGGTAATTTCGTGCAGTGACTGCGAAATCACCCTTCGGGCCCGAATAACGCCATGACAGTGCAATAATTCATGAGGAGGGGTCCCAAAAACCCCATGTTGAAAATTTGGGCCCAAAATTCCCAAAAATGCCTGAGATATGCAAAAAAGTTGAAAAAACCCTATCTATCCCATTATACAACTTACCGGTATTTCCTCAGTTCACGGTCGGCTTTGAAGAGTGCAGACATGTTCCCGTCCACCAAGATCATCGCGCTGGAGTCCGGAGGTATGGGGTGAGGGGATGTGGGAGGCAGGTGCGCAGTGGGTGGGCGCGGGTGGGGGCAGACACAGCGAGGGACCGCTTTTGATTTTCAGGTTTGTGTTTTTTTTTTTTTTTTTTTAATGAGGACGACGCTGGACGCTTACCATGCTGGGTGGGCTCCAGCGTGGCAGAAGGACAGCTGGTTGGGGGGTGGAGCCAATGGGGATTGGGCACCCTGTCAGCCACAGCACCTGCTGCCATGCTGGGGTGGCCCCAGCGTGGCACCCTGTACTGGGGCAGTGAGCCAACGGGGATTGGACACCCCAGCTATACGACGTAGCCACACTGGGGTGGGCACCAGCATGGCATATGGGACTGTGTTTCCGGGCGCAGCACAGCCGACAGGGAATTAGGCACCCCTCGGCTATACAGTGTGTGCGCTGGGGGCAGCACGCAGCGGTGTGTGTGTGGGTAGGTGTAGGGAGCGATGAGCAGCGATATCTTATCATGCTCACTGGAAGCGTAGCTCCCCTTTTAACTGTAGGCCACTGCATTTGGAGCTGCGTCAGCCAGCTCCAGCAGGCATTGGAGAACTGCAGCCGCGCCTGCAAACACACTGACTGAATTGGTAGAGGGCTGACACACCTCCGAAAACTCGGATGATGGCACTATGTTTCTTGCACATGCGTGCAAGCAAACATAAAAAGGAGGATTTGAAACTTGAAACTTGCAAGTTTGATAGAAATTGGCTTAAGGTGTGTACTTTTGTATGTTTTAATTCCAAAATTTAAGTAGTTTTTAAAATGCTTGAGAACAACTTCAATTTGTGAGCATAAGCAGTTCAAAAAAAAAAAATCAGTGTTCTAAAGATAGTGGACGTATTATGGAAATCTGCTTGTTTATCAGCTGGCAGGGCCAGCTCCCTGTCTGTGTATGCCATTCTGCTGTTTTCGTTCAGCAGGGACGTGGCTACCTGTCTGTGCGTAGCCCTGCCCCTGCTAAGTGTGCTGTGTGTGTGTGTTTTTCACAGACTGTCCACCATTAGCTACATGACTGGCTTTATTTATTTGAACTGGATGCTGGGGTGTCCAATACCCAGTGCCAGTTTAATTATTTAGAATACAGTCTGACACCAGGGGGCTCACCCCCAGTGCCACTTTGTTTCCCTCCCCAAATGCCTGTAATTTCAAGTTGCCGACACCAGAGTGCCCAATCCTCGGTATTGGCGTACACAACCTCCCCCCCCCGACCACCAGTACGGGACACTGTAGTGCCCATCCAAGGTGCCCACAAGCATCATGCTGACACCGGGATGCCCAATCCTCTATATTGGTGTACATAACCTCCCCCCCGACGACCAGTATGGGACACTGCACTGCCATCCAAGGTGCCCACAAGTATCATGCTGATACCAGCATGTCAATCCGCAGTGTCAAAAGTACTGTACCCAAGATAAAGAAAACCATCCTGTGACATCTTTTTATTTTTATTTTTTTTACTCAAATGAAGAAAATGGTCCCTTGTTGTCTGCCACCATTCCCATCCCCCCAACCCTTACCCTGTGCTTACTCAGTGAAGATCCAATGCTGTAATCCTCTCTGGACTGGAGAAATATCTTCATTCTTCAATGCCGGTCCAGGAACTGAGGAAAACAGGTAAGTGCCGTATAATATATTTCAATGCGTTTTGAACTATTCTTCAAAACTTGGTAATTTTTTCATACTTTTCACCCACATTTTCAACATAGACTTTTCGGGACCTCACCTCATGAACAGTGGTGGTGAAGATATGCAAATCTGGCCTTAAAGGTGATTTTTTTTTATGGTTGCTGCTGGGATTTGGCAACTTGGCTTCAATGCAAAGAAATGCAAATACTTGTCAGCCATCCTCATAGGGTCATCTCGCATGCTGTCCTGCCTGACTTCTTCAGTGACCACTCCCCAGTCACCTGCAGATGGTCCTCCAGGGTGCCCAAAAGTGAGCCCTAGAACACTAAAGCCCAAGTATTCCGCACTCAAAAGATCCCATATTTTGAAGCCTTATTCCAGTAAGTCAATTGGTACTTCCTGGCCAATACATGAAATGTCAATATAGCCCTGGAGTATTACATCCTCCAATTTAACACAATCTGTGTCGTTCTCACCCCTTTCAAGACCCTCCACAGGAGGGGAAACTCCCAAGCTTGGTTTACTCCTGCCATCAAGTTCCCAACGAGGGAGTGAGACACAGATTGGTCCCTATACAAAGAGTTGGGACATAGCAAATACCTCACAAAATACAAGAAGCTGTGGAAAACTGAAATCCCACATCAGGGAAGCAAAGGCTGCGTTTCACAAAACCCAGCAAAAAAAAAAAAACAACTCATCAACCACCCTAAACAATTGTGGAGTGGCATAAACAAAATCATTGGCAAATCCAAAAAAATCTCTGCCCTACTCTATTGTTGAGGGTGACACTACAATCATAGGAGACAACAACATTGTGGACACCTTTAACAAAACCTTCAGTGACCTATTGGCATACACTCCAGACCCTACTGTCCGCCATGCCACTGAAGGAGTTACGCCTAACCACCCTAACAGACTTTCCTTCTATCTTAAAAGGCTTAGCTGGGCTGAAGCACATGGCTACCTAAAAAGAACCAAAATAAAAGAGACTCGGTCCCGACAACACTGATATGAAACTGCTCAAACTAGAGCTTAGAGAGGTCACCTACCCCTTGTAGATAATCTTCAATCTGCCCCTATCTACTGGGCAAGAACCAGAGGTATGGAAAAAAGCCCATGTGACCCCAGTATTTAAAGGAGTTGATCACTGCCTGCCATCCAACTACCGCCTGATATTTATCTTCCCCCTCTATCAAAAACCTTATAAAGGGTGTGATTGATCAGCTTACCCAGTACCTGAACCAGCATGAATTACCGGCAAATGAGCAACATGGTTTTAGAAAACATTTCAGTACTATGACTGCACTCCTTGAGTACGCTGACTATTTTATTGTGCCTTGGACAGAGGAGAATTGGCTGGGTACATTTACATAGAACTAACCAAAGCTTTTAACCTTGTGAACCATACCCTCCTATGCCAGAAACTAATCAATCTGGGCCTCTCTGAAGACTTGGTATCTTGGTTCAAAAGCTACCTAGTAGGTAGAACCCAAGCTATAAAATGCCGCACCTTTCTTTCCCAGGATAGGCTTGTCTCAGTGGGTGTTCCCAAAAGGTAAATCTTAGGACCCCTCCTCTTCAGTCTATTTATAAACAACATACAAACTGGCTGTAGGTCAACCAATATACTAGTTTATGTGGATGACGCTGTCATCTTCACTAATGACAAAAGCTTAGATAAACTGAGGCTGAGACTTCAGTCTGACCTCAATGTCGAACAGGAATGGTTTACCACCAACTTGCTAGTAATGAACACAAAAAAACTAAATGCATGCTTTTCGGCACCCGTAACAAGCTCCACTCTCCCCATCTTAACCATCATCACTGCAATTGGAACCCCACTTTAACACGTACAAACTTTTAAATATCTTGGGTAAACACTAGACAGTGCAATGTCCTACAGTTCACATGCTGACCTCTTGGTTAAGGCAGCAAATGCTAGGCTAGGACTACTTTATAGGCACAGACACAACTTCCTCCCAGAAATTAAGATACTACTTGTTCAGTGCCTCATTACAAGTATTAATGACTATGGGATTGTAGTCTATGGCTCTGCTAGTGACAATGTGGTGACCAGAGTCAGGGGTCTCCTCAATAGGGCCTGCTGCATTGTGTTTGGCCTAAAAACACACACACACACACACACACACACACACACACACACACACACACACACACACATATCACCTGTATGCTATACAGCAGCCTGAATTGGCTAAACCTTGATACAAGACCGCTCTACCAGACCCTTGTCACTGGCAAAAAAGCAAGGCTTGTTGTCCCCTAGCCTAAGGGCAATGCTCACCTCCATTGACAGCAAATACTCCACCAGGAGTATGGAGCAACACACTCTGCTGCTTTCTCAGAAAAGAACCTCCCTTGGCCAATCCTGTTTTTCATATCATTTTGCAAAGCAATGGAATGACCTGCCTGACTCTCTAAAAAAACAATTGCTCCATCAAGCTGTTCAAATCCCAACTGCTTGCCTTACTTACCCCTCCTCTGACATGCAACTGCTACCATTGACCAACAGCGTTCCTGCAATATTCTATGTACACTGCACTTCCTCTGACTGCAGTGTCAAAATGTAACCCATGTACTGTCATCACTGTACCTCATTATTTGCTAAGCTGTTGTCAAAAAATGTAACCCATGTACCACAGTACTATTAATCACTGTACCTCATCATCTGTTAATTTACTGCCTTACCTGTATCCAATGGATTATAACTGCAACCTGACTAAATTATATTGTCCTGTACATCTGTAACTAACTCTGTAATAGTAGCCTTTGTTATGCTCGATTCTAAACCCTTTGAAAATATGCTCTGCCTAAAGGGTTTTATGAGAAATAAAAACTAAACTTAACAAATTATGCACAGTGGAGCATTTTGCACACTGGAACAAAGAACCCCAGGATGGAGTACAGCCTAGGAAGGGTCTGAGCATCTGCATCAGAGGAAGAGAAAGATCTTGGAATGATGATCACTAGAGGCCTGAAGCACTCCCTGCAGTGTAGAAAGGCAGCATCAGAGGCAAATAAAATGTTGGGCTGCACGGAAAGAAGGATCAGAAGCAGGCGAGAGGAGGTAATACTGTCCTTGTACAGGTCATTGGTGAGGCCACATCTGGAGTACAGTGTACAGTACTGGTGCCCATACCTTAAAAAGGACATTAACCTGCTGGTGACAGTCCAAAGGAGGGCAACCAAAATGATCATGGGGCAGCAGGGTAGAACATATGAGGAGAGGCTGAAGGCCCCAAACATGTACTCCCTGAAGGAGAGGGGAGAGAGAGAGGACATGATTGAGACCTTCAAGTATTTAAAAGGAATAAATACAGTGGGTAAGGAGGGTCTCTTTAAGCTAAGTGGAAACTGAAACACAAGAGGACATAGTCTCAAAATGGGGGAGGGGTAGGAGAGAGGCTAGGAGGTACTTCTTCATGGAGATGGTGGTGGTGAGTCGGAATGTACTTCCAGAAGGAGGTGGTTTCATCAAAGATGGTAGGCAGCTTCAGGAGAGGCTGGGACAGAGTTAGGAGGACGTAAGGATCAAGAGATGGGCAGAAGGAGGGGAAGGGCTGATTGGGGAAGGGAGCAGGGTCAGTAGCTTAAGCTGAGGACCCTGCAATACAAGCAGAATAGACAGACCAAATGGACTTTTTCTGCTGACTCCTTCGTATGTTCATATAACATTTTGGGACATATTTACGTAATTTCACTAACCCTGTTCATGGGGTGGGGTCCCAAAAAGGCTATGATGAAAATTTGGGCAACAAATATTAAAAAATGACCAAGTTATGAGCATACATTGAAATTTCTCTATGCTCGCCCATAACTTCAGTAATTTTCAATATACTGTCCCCAAATTTTCAAAATAGGCATTTTTTTCACACCATCTTGTGAACATTACAGCTGTTGCTTTCCACATCCTGACTGAAACATGTTTTCATACCTGTGGAGTGAAATGCTGTTTTGGTAGGGATTTGAAAATTTTCACCTACTGGATTGATGAGGCGGGGTCATAAGAAGACTATGCTGAAAATTTGGAGCCAAAATTAAAAAAAAAAAAAAATAAAGTTATGAAGGTATGTTGATATTTTTCTTTACCCCTTCATACATTTGGTAATTTTCAATATTTAAACCCCAAATTTTCAACATAGCCATTTTTTTCACAGCACCTCATGAACATGACAGCTGTTGTTTTTCAAATCCTGGCCAGCATATGATTTAGCACTTCTGGCACAAAATTACATTTTGCCCAGCAGGTTATTAGATGACACCGTCATGTTCAGAAGGAGGGGTCGGTCATAAAAAGATTCTGTTGAAATCTGGGAGTAAAAATGTCACAAATAAATAAATAAAATGAAGTAAAGATGTTTGCAAGGACGTTCTTTGTCCCAGTGTGGACCACACTGCCTTCCTATGCCAGTGATTTGAATTTGGGTGCGAGCTCATTAAGCCAGCTTAATGGGCCACTGCTGAAGAGGGGGAAGGTGCCACAGTGTGCAGCACCAGCTCCAGCCTGGGGAGGGACAAAGCAGTGCTCTGGCACACATACACACACCACTTTGTGGTGAGCTGCCTTCCCTCACAAGGTGCTGACGTGTGTTGAGGCCAGATGGGCCCATGCACGGAGTCAGGACTATCTCCAATATACTGTTTATTTCGTAACGAGGATATGACTCTACTATCAGAGAAAGAAGGAAAATTAAGTGCAAAAAAAAACAAAAACTACTTTAACACAGACATTAGGGTTGAAGAATGCAAAGCGCAGGTAGGAAAATGAAAAACATTACTGTTTTGGGTCTCCGGAATATTGGCGAATTAGTGGTGGTGTCTTTCTTGGGCTTGTCAAACCTAATGCCCACCCCTCACCCGTAGCATCCTCTCTGAAGCACAAGGTACAGCTCCAAGCCAGTGCCTCACAGTGATACACTCATCAAAGGCAGAGAAATATGGCTCACCACATGTTGCTAACACAGTCTGTTGTAGCTTTCTTCATGTAGGGCCCTGCTTGAGAAAAGGGATTATGTCTGACCTTAGTTGCTCAGGGAAAGGGGTGGGCATTAGGGTTCACAACCCCAAGGAAGACCCACCACTGATTCGCCTCTGCTCCAAAGACCCAAAACCCTAATGTTGTTCATTTCCCCTACTTTGTGCACTTTTCAATCTTCAACCCTAATGTCTTCATTAATGTGTTTATGTGATATATATATATATATATATATATATCATCCATGGGGTTTTACATCCATTTGTCTTAAAACTCATTCTATCCAGATCAGCCATTTTGTCACGGGTAAGCAATGGATGGTTCGGACTTCCTACGAAGTTTATCGGAAGTAATAAGTTAAGCACAGTTTCAGTTTATTTTTTATACTGGAAAGGTATGTGAGCAAAATTGCCAGTTTTCGCAAGGGTCCAGTTAAAGACAGACAGGTAAATTACAGGTTGTACAAGACATGCATTAGACACAGAGTTAAGGTAATAAATTAAAGGGTATTCAAAGTGCAATCAGAAATATTTATATATATATACATACATACATACATATACATACACACACACACATATATACACAGTAACATTCATAGTAGGCAGTAGAGGTACGATGTGAGAGGGGGTGTTAAGACAATCAGAGATGGGAGCATTTACAGATTTGGGAACTCGACTGGTGACTCTTTAGGTTATACCTGAAGGATGCCAGTGAGGGACAAGTGACTAGGGAGGTGGGTAGGCTATGGAATAGTTTCACACCCTTGATGGATAGAGTGTGTTGACCCTAGGTAGTTCAACAAGAAGGAAGAGCAAAGTTGTGGGTGGGAGACTGTCTGGTGGGCCTCGTGTTGGCTGACCTAGGAAAGAGTGACACTATGCTGCTTGGTAAGAGTCCACAAGTGATTTTGTAGAAGAATGCCAGGATTTTACCGTCCAGCCTGTCCTCTAGCGGGGGCCAATTGGAGGTTTTGTATAGGTCACAGTGGTGTGTTGTTCTGGGAAGGCTGGTGGCGAACTGGATAATGTTGTGATAGGTGATACTTAGCCTCGAGATGTTTCTTTGAGAGGGAGGAGTAGAAGATCAAGGCCCCATAGTCAAAGATGGGGAGCAGGAAGCTGTTGGCAAGTAAGGTCCTGGATTCGGGGGTAAGGTAGGTTTGACTCTAGAGCATGCCTAGCCTTTGGTGTGCTTTTTAATGAGCTCATTAATGTGAGGTCCGAATGTTAGATGATAGTCAGGATAGAGGCCAAGGTACTTGAACTTGGTGACTCTTTCAATTACATTGCCATCGTTATCCAGGAGGGTGAAATCAAAGGTGGCAGTTCTTCTGGACCCCAAGAAAACCACTGACTTTGAGTTTAGGACTAGCCCCTTGGAGGAGAACCAGGAGTGGAGCCGGTGGAAATCATGCTGGGAGTTTGACTAGGAGGATGGCTGGGTCCTTTTCTTTACAGAACAGAGCTGCATCATCTGCATAAAGTATGATTTCTGTGTGCTTGCAAATCATGTGGAGGGAGCTGACCACTAGAGAGAAGAGGAAAGGTCAGAGAATGGAGCCCTGAGGGACTCCATATTTGATGGGGGCATGTGTCAGAGAAAACACCTTCAGTCACAGTTTTGTGAGTTATGTGGCTGGGATAGTTAGAAAACCAGTTTACAACATCCCCAGAGAAACTGAGGCTAGAGAGGGTGTTGAGTAGTACCATGTAGTCGACGTGGTCGAAGGCTTTTGTGAGGTCCACAAATACAGAGCCGGTATAGAGGCCTTCATTGTTAGCCTTGTTGATGAAGTTAGTGAATTTGATGAGCGCTGTCTCGGTGTTGTGGCCAGCCCTAAAGCCATGCTAAGAATCTGTTTGGAGGTTGTATTTTTCAAGGTATTCAAGGGTTTGACTGAGTATGATTTTCTCGATATTTTTGGACAGTGGTGCAAGAAGAGAAATAGGTCTGTAGTTAACCACATCATTTTTGGGGCTGGATTTGTGTAGGGCTTTTAAGGTGGCACACTTCCATTTTAAGAGATAGGAGCCTGTGCAGAGGGAGTAGTTGAAGATGTTGGTTAGAGGGAGGGAGGGCGACAGACTCACAAACCAGCTTGAGGACGTGGCAGTCAGTGCCGTCAGGGTCTAGGGTAGGCCTGGGATCATTCATTTTTATACGTCTGATCACCTCATGGGGAGAGAGGTAGCGGAAGTGGTAGCTGGGGTGTGGGTTAAGCTTGGGGTTGGGTGTGGGGGACCCAGGGTCACGAGAGTTGTTGAGTTTGTATTTGTCAAGGTCACAGAAATAGGTGTTAAAGTGAATGGCAACAGCGAGGGGCTCCGTAATTTTTTGCCCCCCAATAGAGAGAAGCACACTTTTTTTCAGTAAGCATCTATAGGGAAGTCTTTAGGGGGTTCAAACCGACAATATTTATCCAATATCCAAGAATTCTTGTTGCCGTCAGAGCCTCGAAGTATTCAGGGCACAAGCAGGAATTCTTTTTTAAAGTACCAAAATGGATTTGTCAGACTTGTTTAGTGTAATTTCCAATGGCTTAATATTTGCACATCCCCACATCTCTGCTATGTATAAAGCTTTTGATTTCAAGTAACTGATACACGCATGTAGCACAGCTACGGTTCTGTTTCTACCTTATATAGTCTATTAAATCTTCAGGGACCTAGAACAGATTGTTTTCAGTTTACTTGATGTGAGTGACATGTTTATTCCAGCTCCCTTACTTAGAATCAATTACAATTCAGAAATATGTATTTTCAGAGACTATGTCTAGGTTCTTATCTCCCAAATTCCATGATTTATTAGGGTTCCTCCTATGCACAGATGGATTAAAAATCATTATTTTGCTTTTCTCTGTGTTTATCTTAAAGTTTTGACAATTTCATAAATAATATTTAGCTGCTTTTGTAACCCTTTAGGGGATAAGTAAAGAACTGCAAGACTGTCTCAGTATGCTAATACAGCACAATTCAGTTCCATGCAAGTTGGTGAATCTGTACTCCCAAGCTGCAATTTATTAATCAAAGTGTTAGATAACAAATAATAAGGGAGCTAAGACACAGTTTATTCATCTATTCACAGAACATTATTCTCTTAAATTACCATTTGTTGCATAGCACATTTTTGTCCAGGAATATGAGTGTAATAATTATTTCTAATAACTGTATTCCACCCGAACTCCAACAGGGTATTACACAGTTCTCTCCTTGGAAGAGAATCAAAAAACACCTTAAAGAGCTACTGTACTGCTTGGAATGTTTTATTTTGTTTGGTTAGTACTTTTTTCCCTGGCCACCAGACTGCTTACCTCTTCACGCGTTCAGGCATCCTCCTGAGGTATCCAGCCGCCGTTCCCCAGGACTCCCCAGCTCCATATTCGGGCCCGCGGCAGGGAGGAGGAGAGTCCCCCCCACGCTCTTCCACTCAGAATGGATCCAGTAGAGCCACGCAACCTCGGCGCCGAGCGAGTCCCTCTCAGAGACGGCCATCATGCCACCACAACTGGTGCCCGTTGTTTCCTTGTTCTCCCACGTGAAGTCTGTGGCGTGCAATGACGCCAAGGGACAGGGGCACGCACACTACCGCATGCACTCCCTCCCGGTGTCAGCCACAGCACATCCCCCCATGTCTACCAGTGACCTACAGTCACCCCCAGCCACTGCTAGAGGCCACTAGGACACAGAGGCATCATGCCCCCCACCCCAGAGGAGAGCAGTCCTATGGACGCTCAATCCTTCTCCCCTGCTAACCCCCGAAGACCCAGGCTTGCTACCGGACCCGGGCCGCCAGCGTGGTGCGAGGTGTGGCATCCAGCTTCTCAACCCTCAGCACCACCGGGACGGCACTGCTTGGAATTCTTACATATTTGTATTTATTTAGTTAGTTTTTGTTTAGTAGTAATTTTCAGAAGTAGGCAGCTATCATATCTTATATCTGAAGTACTTTTTTTCTGTTTTTCTAATTCTGTTTTCTTTAACAAAAATTATTTTATTTATAGTTTACCAAAACCACAATCACAATATAACATCACGACCAGAACAAGAACAACTACAAGAACAAACAAACAAACACATATACCCCCCCCCCCATCAGTGAGTGGAATATGTCAAGTGCAAGTCCAGGCCTAAAAATGGTGAGCTGTTCACGGATAACATGAGAACAATCCACAACAGAGCAGCACAACTAAAACATGACACTAAAACCAATACTACAGGATAACACAGGTCAGAACATGTCAAAGGCGACAAATGAGACAAGAGGGGTCCTGCTCCAAATTAACTAAACAGAATATAACATGCAGTCTACTCCATTTGGTGTCATAAGAATGGAGTTCATTATGAACACTGGCAATCATTTTCTCCAGATGAAGGTTAAAGAGGCGTTCCTGTAACCACTCCTAATAAGATATGGTGACTTGGTCTCTGCAGTGCTGGAGAACAACCCTTTCAACTGAAATCGAGATTGTGGTGTACTTCCGTTCTTTAACAGGAATACCATCGTAATCCCCTACTATACATATCCTAGGGGTAAATAACTAGGATATGCCCAATAGGGGATCAGTCTTTGATTTAATAGCCTCCCATAATGGACGAACCTTACAACATTCCCAAAAAAATATGAAATGGGGTTCCTTAGGTTGCGTCACATCCAATACAAGCTGGAGAACGGGCATGGCCAATCTTAAACAATCTTTGAGGGGTATAATATAAACTCTGTAGAATACTGAATTGTGCGAGACAAACTATCACTGGCTGTGTAGGTATGCATGTCCTGCCAAATGTAGGTCCAATTACAATGTCTGGAAGGGAACGCCCTATCCCAATGATGACAAATCCTGTTTATGTGAAGGAAGGAATTAATGAGTAAAAATTAAATTATGTGACTAAGAAACGGCATGGGATTGAGAGGCCAAGTCTGTAGCTGAGCCCACAAAGTCACTATTATCTGTTTGCCCGGGGCCAGTTCTGAAGTAAACCATAATCACATGTTTAAGCTGGAAAATTTTAAAAATAGAATGATTACCTAGCTGGAATGTTCTACAGTGAAGCCCACCGGGATGAAACGCAGTGTCACAGGTTTACTGCATGACAAAAGGGATTAATTTCCATTTAAATTGTATTGCTTACTGCAGTAACTACTGCAGAATTCTGCAGCACTGTGCTTCATCCTGGTGAGCTTCACTGTACATATGTCACGTAAAGAAATAAAATTACCATCCTGGAGCAGACAGGCGACACTATCTACTGTCAGCTGCGGAAAACAGTTTCTAGAGAGGCATTTGCCCTCCACCTTAAAACTGGGATCCCCAAACACTGGTTGAGAATCATCCTTACTGAAATGATAACATAAGACTCTATCCAATTTTCGTGCACCTTGAAAGATAAACCTCTTGTGTATAATAGTACCTCTACTCCTGTTGATGTTGATTGTAATTAACCTGCCATTGTAATCTTGACTGGGTCAGTATGTCTGTATTGACTGTTAATTTGTGAAATGACATGTATGTATTTTGTTATGCTTATAGACGTTTGTAATTAATTCCGGGTCGCCCCTGAAAAAAGAATGTTTCGGTCTCAGTGGGTCTACCCGGTCACCAAAATTTAAATAAATAAATAAACTGATTACAGAGTCCCGGGCCTCCTTTGGGAGAGTCCAGAAGCTAACAAAGAGTAGTGCTGAAGGTGACAAACCCATCTTCACAATGGCACTGAGTTCCAAGTCTAACCATAGAGGGGCATATTTATCAGAGGTTGCATCACTATCACGGGTGATACTCCACAAATATTTGCTAGTGTGGCTAGCAAAACAGTACGCTAGTTAAATAGGGCAACTTAATCCACAACGGTTTGGAAACCGCCAACCTACTGTATGCCTATCTGGGGAGTTTACCTAACCAAATAAAATTAGAGATAAGGGCATGGACTCTCCAAAAACAGGACAAGGTAAGATAAAGGCTGAGCATATTCAAGGGATGAAATAAATGGGGAAATATATTCATTTTGATAATATATTTATTCTTCACCAAAGAGTGAGCAGAAGTAGTTTCCATCTAAATAGGTCTTGCTTAATGGTTGATAAAAGATCGCCCAGGTTTAGCTTTTTAAGTTGTGACTGGCTTTTGGTAACAAATAAACTGAGGTAATTAAGCTGATTAGAGGCCCAGGAAAAACTCCACAATAGCACACCTGCCTTGAAAACTCCAGCATTCAGGGGCATCACTAGAGTTTTATTGATATTAAGCTTGTAGTTCGCTACCGCAGTAAAATACCAGATGGTTTCTAGGGCAGCAAGAATAGATGTGACAGGGTAAGTAATATGTAGCAAAATATCATCAGCATAGGCCAAGACTTGAAGGGAACTTGTGCCGATAGGCATACCTCTCAACCTCCCTCATCACAAATCAGGGACAAGGCTTAAAATGATCAGGGACAAATGACCAAAATCAGGGACACATCTGAAAAAATAGTAATATAAGTTCCAGAAGCTGTGTACAATATACTTCTTAGTGTGAATAGCATTTTCTTAATGAGAACTAGACTGTAACATCAATGGCTGGCATTATTTTGTGATTCCAATCCCTACTCTTTAGTGCCAGAAATGCTAAACTTAGGAGGGACAGAAGAAATTTCTGAGGCAAAATCAGGGACATCCCTGAAAATCAGGGACAGTTGAGAGGTATGCCGATAGGTATTCTGGTAATGGGGTGGTTCTTAAGCTTACATAACAAAGGCTCAAGATATAAATTAAATAAAAGGGGAGATAAGGTACAACCCTACCTGGTTCCACTATGCAATTTTATAGGAGATGAAAGAACTTTGTTACAGTGTATTTTAGCACCGAGGACTGAGTACAGGGCCTGTAACCAAGTAATAAAAGCTTCCAGAAAAAAAACAGATTTGCCCAGTGTGGCAAACAGGAAGGGCCAGGTAACTCTATCAAAGGCATTTTCTGTGTTTAGAGACACCAAGACTGCAGGCACTGTGGGGTCCCCAGATGCGGAAAAAATGTGGACCAGCTTACAAAGATGGTCCATAGAGGATCTAGTGAGCATAAAGCCCACCTGCTGCCGACATGTTAAGTGAGCCCAAACTCAGTTAATTCTGGATGCCAAAATCTTGGTAAGTATTTTAATATCATAGTTCATGAGGGGTATCGGGAGGTAATTACCAACCCTACTGGGGGCCTTTCCAGTTTTAGGGAGAAGAATAATTAGGGCTTCTAAAATGGTAGGATCTGAAACCCCATGAGTGTAGAATGTGGTGTACATCCTATGTAACATCGAGACAAGGTCATTTGCAAACTTTTTATAAGAATTGGTTGACAAGCTGTCTGGACCGGGCGCTTTATCTGGGACAAGGTTCCTAATTGTGTCATAAATTTCGGAGTGGGAAATAGGCCGAGCCAACTCCTCTTGCTGGTCACCTGACAGTACGGGCAGATCCAGCCTACTCAAGTAGAGCTGGATATCCAGGTCAGACTGGGGGTGGGAATGGGACCATATAAATTACCATAAAACCATTCAAACTCCTCGAAGATGTCCCGAAGGGTGGTTTTGACACGATTATCAAAATCAGATAATATAGAGGAATAATTCGGGATGCCTCCCATTTTTTTAGGTGCAGTGCCATCAGGCAACCGGCCTTTTCACTCTGGTCACTATAGGTGGAATGTGTTTTAAAGATAGCGTATTCCACTTGCTCGTGAAGCAACTCAGCGTATTGGTCCCTTGGAGAGATCAAGTCAAGCCAGAGCGCATCAGGGGATGAGGGTGACAACCATCCCTCAAGAGACCGAATATCAGATAAACAGGGAGGGCAGTTCCTGTCTTGCTTGTTCTGGGGTTTCAAAGCACTGTGTGGCCCCACTGTTAAAAAGCTGGAGTCTGGCAGGATAGAGCATCCTAAAATTGATGTGTGCAGCTATCAGTTTAAAAATGAGAGAGTGACAGGCAGTTCTCCGTTTATGGAGAGACTGAGGGAGGTCTTGGAATATGTGAATCCCGGTGCCCTCCATGTCACCTCTTAAGGCCTCTAACTTTAGTTAGTAAATGCAGTTTGTCCAGATAGTTAAAGAATTTAAAAATAAGGGATGGGGTCTGGTTCCTTCAGGAGGCATTTACTGGAGCGCCTGATGTGCCTTTTCAATTATATAGGATGGGCCATTTGGAGAGGGCCCAGCTAATTTTTTCACATAGATTTTGCACAAATGGTATTACATTGAGGCCCTCTACCTTCTCTGGTAACCTGGTAATCACATTATTGTGTCAACTTTGACCTTCAAGAGTTTCCAAGCAGGCTTCCAGGTGGGTTGTTTTTTGGCACAGGGCAACCAACTCAGGATCTAGTCGTCCCCTCTAGCCATCCAGGGAATTCACCCCGTCCTCCACGTCTCCAACCCTCCAGATGAGTTCTTCCATAGCAATCCAGATAGCTTTCAAGTCCCCCGTTAAGGATAAGATAGCTTCTTTTAGGGGACCAAACTCCTGGATAAAGCGCTCTTCAGTAAGAGTGTCAGCAGAGGGGGAAGCATGGCTAGCAGTAGCAGATTGCAGCTTTGTGCACTTCAATCCCTGGTCTCGTTCTGGAATAGGCGGCGGGGTGTGATGCATCGGGGCATTTCTGTGTCCATCTTTGGTGATGAAACAAAACTCTGGAGATGCAGGAGGCTTATTGCAAGGTGTAAAAACTGCAGCAGATGGGTTAAAATCAGATAGTACACAAGAAAACAGGTATCATTAAGCCATAAGGGTTAGAGCAGTCAGATTATGCTCTCACCAGCGGCTGTGCATCATGTGACTCCCACTAATTATGTTATCTACCTGGCAGCATTAAGAGTGATGTGTGAAACAGCACTCTACCTGGAGGCTAACATAGACATTCTATTCTTCTCTAGACATCAACAGCATTCTGAAGTCACCGACTGTGACATCATTAGTAACCAACAGCCAATCTCCTGCTGCTTGACTGGTAACTTGTGATACATTATCAACTCAGGCAGGGTTTGTGATGTAACAATGAGAGAGGTCACATGCTGATGATGTAGTGGGAGAAACAGAACTAGAAATGCCTTCTTCCAGGTAAAACAATGCCTTTCACATCACACCCAACGCTGTTAGGTAGAAAGTCATCTAATGAGCACACAGAAAAAAAGAAACTTCAAAAATAAAAAGTAATATACTATGGGACTTTTAACATTACTACAATGTTCTGCCTGCTATTTTTTGGTGCTAGTAGTGCTTTAAGATCAATCAAGGCAATGCAGATTGTTTGTTTGTGCACTATTATATATTTTTCATATAGATGATTGGTAAGAAATAGAATAACCCCCTCAAAAGCGGGCATGGTACTCAAAGTAAACCATTTTCCCTAACCCCATGCTTTCAAGTGACTGTACATAGTATTACGTTGGTGTAGATTTTGCCACAGTGTCAAGTAAACTTCTGGGTCTATACATGTTGCACTCCCTCGTCTTTTTTTTTTTGTTACTGATATTATTATAATGCCTTTCCAGTTACGCGCATAAAACCTTTTTTTTTTAACCCTTAAACTGCTAGAAGATTTAGAACATAAAAGTTTTTAGGACCTGTCTACATGGCGGCAACACAGCAAAAGTTAACATGATGGGCCAAAGAATTTTACTAGCATGGATGTCCAGCACTCAAACTAATTTGTGTACATGTACAGGATTACCATCGATACAAGAGCTTTAGTGGTGGCCTCCATGCAGAAGTATACAATGATACCATCAATACAGGGAACTTTGTTTTAAAAGAGACTACTGAAATATTCACTTCTTCCTCCACGATAAAAACTGGAGACATTCTCTGTGTAATTGAGGTTTGTACTGACAACAGATTCTAGCTTCTCAAAGAATATTTTGGTAAATTTATCAATTCGTACTTCTAGGTCTATGGGACACTGTATTTGGGTATAAAGGTTTTTGGTACCTTTAGCTACGAACAACCAAAATATATATATTTTTTTGTGGTCCTATGGTTCCCCATTTCAGGCATCATTACCTCGACTGCTGCCCTGGACCCAGTCAAAGCTCAGACCCTTTTCGCCCTGCCATCCCAGGTCACTTCACAGCACGGATTTATCCCATGCACTGCAGAGACTGGGAGCTGAAGTGGAGCTGACTTAAGTGGGTCCACCGTGGCGCTGATGGAGTCTGCTGTCATCGCGCCAGAGGATTGTTTTTGTCCCTTAGTCTCCCCCCCCCGGCACGAGCGTGCAGTGGCATCAAGGACGTCCCTGCACATGTAATCACCAGCAGTACGCTTGACGCCTACTCATGCCAGACTACAGTTCGATTCCCCAAGCCTGCACTAGCCCCCAGCCACCACCAGGAGCCAGTGTCTCAGCGATCCCCCCCCATCCTCCCTCCCGAAGGAGGAGAGCAGTCCATAGGATGCTTGATCCTCCTCCCCCTGGCCGATCCCCGATGCCCAGAGTCCATTCCAGAACCCGGGTCGCTGGCATGGTGCGAGGCGTGGCATTCAGCTCCTCAACCCTCAGTGCCACCGAGCTGACACAATCAAAATAATTTATTATTTGTGGTGCCGATTGCTTATTTAACTGATCCCATAGGATTTTTTCAGAAAACAGCTTTGTTCAAGTAGGAATTCTTTATACTGTTTCCACTGTTTATTAAAAAGTGATTTTGTATGCTTAGGGACCCAAGGTACCACTTTCGGAATATGGTACCATACATGTCTGCGATAGTCCTTTTGTGTAAATTGTAGTATTTTTTTTTTTCAGCCTTTCTTTAGTGGCAAGGGATCATAGTTTGGCCTCGACAGGTGGCCAGTCATTCCTTCCACTTCCTTCCTATTCATCTTTCATAAAGCTCATAGCCAAGTATCAAGAGGACGTAGCAAAGAGAGAGTACAGACGTTAAGGTCTCTACTGAAATGAATGGAATGATTTTGTTTTACTTTTGTGAATACACTATGATGGTTGAGATAATGAAGGCCACCGCTGACTAACAAGGGCCTTGTTAGTCGAGTGGTGGCCTTCATTAATCTCCAACTCACCATCATAGTATATTGTACAGTAAAGAAGAATCGCTCCCATTAATTTCAATGGGGCACGCCTCTGTACTCTCTCTTGCTGCACATCATAACGTGCCTGAGTGCGGGGCGTGGAAGATGAATAGGGAAGTGGAAGGGTTCGGCTGGCCACCTTGTCAAGGCCAAACTATGATCCCTCATCACTAAAGAAAGGCTGAAAATAATACATCTTAAACAAAAGGACTATCACAGACCTAAGGTACCATATCCTGAAAGTGGTTCCTTAGGTCCACAAAATCACTTTAAAAAGTTAAACTGTCTCTAGTCATAATGGTGGACTAGGGCTTCCCAATCTCCAGGCTTATTACAGAGCCTGCCAAATTCACATGGTCCCACACCTGAGGGGAAATGCAGCCCCCGAACAGGTGGTAATGGAAGGGGAAAGAAGCCTAGGGAAACAAGCAGTCAACCCCCTAGAAGATAAACAGATTTAACAAATAGAAAATCTCTGGCTAAGGTCCTATTGAAAACCTGGTAAAGAGGCCATTATAATGAGGACTGACCAATTTAAATTCAGTAAACTCGCTTCTAGCAGAGAAGGCACTGGTTTCTGGCCAGGACAAGTTGACCCCACATATAAAAGATGGGAAACAAAAGGACTATGTAGATAGGGCAGCTGATAACCAACAGTAACCCCAAGTCTTTTCAGCAGCCCCGGTGGAGTATGACCTTCCCCACAAGGATTGTTATTGCTATCTTCAAATTAGAATCTACATCACCACAGAGCCAAGGAAATCATGGTTGACCTGTGAAACCGGAGCCCTCCAGTCCCTAATGGTGGGGGGCTGAGGGTACAGGCACCAGACATTTGATCTCCCAACTCTACTAAGTATGCAAACAAAATAAGGACCCCAGGGAAGGTATACAAAGGAAATGGGAGAGAGAGGCAGGTATCTCCCTATCAGAAACGGAATGGGACAGCTGCTAGGCAGGAATTCCAAAGACCACGGCGTCTTTTACCTGGAGACAGACCCACTAGAAGGTAGTCCCCAGGTTCTTCAGAACAGCCATAGTTACAACCACTGTGGCCCTCTCACACAGATAAATGCTGGAAGCAGTGTAATACACAAGCATATCACGAGCAAATCTGTGGAGCGTTCCAGTTTGGGCAAAAATACTGGGAGGAAGTCTCTAAAGCAACAGTTAGTACCTCCACAGATGAGTTCAAAACGGTGATATGGGGCCTAAAGCCTAGAGGAACAAAACCGAGGGAGACACCATACCCCTTCTAAATCCTGACAGCAGCAGCCACCAAGGCAATCACTCAAAAATGGCTGTAGGCTATGCCCCCCCCACCACAGAAACATGACAATGTCAAAGGCATACTAAAAAGAGAGTGGCTCACAGCCAAACATTGCCACAACCCAGACAAATAATGGCCACTGGCTTCCTTTCTTCAACCACCTGGAGGAGAGGCAAGGGATATCAGTCCTAGAGCAGTTGGCAGCATTAACATAAGTACTAAAAGGCCCACGTCAGTGCAGTGAGGCTACTGTCGGAGAGACAAATGTCACTGTTACCCCTCAAACTTCCCAACACAATAATATATAACCCAGTGGTAGATCAAAAAGCATATGTGAGCCTTTAGGATGTCACAGCATGGTACAGTATGAGCTGCTGAGATAAGATGCATCCTTGATTGACTGGTTTTATTATTTTATTTTGCTTTGTTTGCTCTCCCGGAATTCCTTTTTTCCTTGTTTATAGTGCAGCTGAGAAGTCGACTGTTCTTGCCATTCATGTATTTGCACTGTGATTATGTTTGTCTCTCCCTTTACTGTAATGTGAATTTTGGTTGAATGAACTGTACATCATGTTGCTGCATGATGAAAATTAAATAGAATTATTGAGGGAAAAAAACCCTCTCCGGCCAAGTTTTTCTTAACGAATCTTATTAATCCCAGAAGTTTCGCATTTTCTTTTGCCAGTCTCCACGAAAACAGGATGTCACTAATTTATTTTTTCCTGAAAATATATCAAGTCAGAGCAATACAAGCAAATATTTCTTCTAAAAGCAAATATGAATAGTTTGCATTAAAAGTGTGCAAAGGCTGATTATCATTTCCCAATTACCATGAACAAGTATGGCTTATGCAGGAGCACAGGAGTCCTTTCTTATTTGCAAAATAGTATTCAGGGGTGTTTTTTGTTTTGTTATATACTTTTTTTTTGCTTCATATTTTTCCCCCGGTTTTTCTGATTTTTCTCCCATTGTCCTGGGACCCCAGCACATAACGATTCATGCACGTGGAGGTGCACATGCACCCTGTGGCACCGGTTACGGCCCCTTCAACCCAATCCTGTCTCCTCCTCTTCTGTACCCACCTTCTTACAGAGCTTTGTGTCATCCACCAACAAGCAGACTTTACCCTTGATCCCATCTGCTATGACACTGATGAAGATGTTAAACAACACCAGACTGAACACTGAACCTTGTGGGACCCCACTAGTCACCGACCTGGCTTCCGAGAATCCCCCCCCCCCCAAGCCATCTTCTTTTGGCTTCTGCCACCCCCCCTTTTTTTTATTTTTAACTTCTTTTAATTGAAGATTTGTCATATTATACATACAGACACTACAATATCACCTTGCAGGGACAATACTGTATTTTGCATCATAAACATTCTATTATAGCTAGGTTCACTTATTATACATGACAGAGGATTCATCAAAGAAATACATATGTGGTGTCTCTGATTCATCCAGACAGTTGACAATTTAAAAACAGACCGCAAGCTAACCTGATGGTGTGACTATAATACTCTGCTACTACACCGCTGGCATTTCCTTGCCCTCCAAATTTTTGTATCAGCTTGTCGCACTGTATACTGTGCCAGCATATTGTACAGTACCTGCTCTGTCATACTCTGTAATGTACTCTCTTCCTAAACCAACGAATGTAATCTGCTATTTACTCCTGCCTATGTATGTTACCTCACTTGCAACTAATCCCGGGTCGCTCCTGAAAAAGGTAGCTCTGTTCTCAGTGAGCTTACCCAGTTACCAAAATCTAAATAAAGAACTGAAACCTCAGACAAACATAAACTAACCTCGACGTGCACAGAAATGCCCTTTCTTTAGTTACCATTCATAGGACCATACTGCTATAACATACCCTTTCGAATCGTATATATATATATATATATATATATATATACACATATATACACAGCACACGTTACTTCTGTGTAGGCAGGACTGTTACTGACCCTCACTAACTCTTCGAGACCCCCGCAGGGCTAGAAATAATGCTTTTAAGATGTGTGCCCAAGGAACAGGTGTGATGTAAATTTTGCCTGTCCCACAAAAGTTTTACTTGTCTACAGTATTCTGACAGGAATTTTGAAGTATCTTACAGAAAACTGACAGTAAAAAGGGAAAGAAAAAAGTGTTGGTTTTGGGTGGTTAGCTGGGCTAGAAAAAATCCCAAGGGATGGATGCAATATTCATTTTGACTGTTCCACAGAATTTCTACCTATCCTGTTGATTTTTACTGACTAATTTTACACTTCTGTTTCCAAATACAAGCTAATAACTGGTGTGCTCCTTGGCTGGTACAGTGCCCACAAAGGGGCTTAATAACTGATGGTGCCTTTTGTAAGTTACATAGATACATAGACAGTGTCGACAGATAAGGGCCTATGGCCCACCTAGTCTGCCCATTTGAGCTTGTAAGTTCAGTTTGTTTTCCTAGAAGTCTATTTCCCCTTACCCCTGACCTCTAGAATTCCTTTATGTCTATCCCATGCATTCTTAAATCCTGTGATTGTTTCAGCCCCCACCACTTCCTCTGGCAGGGTGTTCCACTTGTCACCACCACCGTTCTGAAGAAATTCTTTCTCATGTTTCCTCTGAATCGTCCCTCCTCCAACTTCATCCCATGCCCTCTAGTCCTGAAACATCTTTTTCGCTTAAAATAGTGTTTTCCTGCACCCTGTTCCTCCCTGTAAGATACTTGTATGTCTCTATCATATCCCTCTCTCCCTCCTCTCCTCCAGGGAGTACATGTTCAGTTCCTTCAACCTGTCTTCATAGGACTTGTGATGCAACCCATGCACCATCTTTGTTGCCCTCCTCTGAACCTTCTCTACCCTGTCTATGTCCTTACGTAGGTATGGTCTCCAGAACTGTACACTGTACTCCAGGTGGGGCCTAAAAGGGCTACTAAATACTTCCCACTGGCTGGTACATGGCCCTGAAAAGAAGTTTTCCCTCTAGTTCTCTGCCCCGATAAGGGCTTTAATTTATTTCCACATCCTGCTACGTAACAGCCCTGGATACAGCCCTTAACTGATTCCATTCTGCTCTACCCTGACTAGCTGATCAGCTTCCTCTACTCCTGCATACAGCTGAACATTAAAAGTCTCCCCCTACTTAGTAACCTTGACAAGGGCTTTTAACCATCCTCTCCATCTCCTGTCTCTGGAGCCCTCCCTGCCCTTACCGGGGGGGGGGGGTAAGTGGTTGTCTTAGCCCTTTAAGTTCCTCTCTATATCTTTAATTAGTCGTCCCTCTTTCTGCCTTGAATGTCTGCCCTGAAAGGGGCTTTCAGGTGCAGTTTTGTAGCCCTTAAAATTGCTTTTAATTGGCCTTACCCAGGCCCCTCTTAGTAGACAGTCCTGAAGAGGATTTTTAATGTGTATCCCAAAAAGAAGCTGCCTATGAACAAAAGCTAGTCTTGGGCTGATACTGCAAGTACAGAACACAGAAATAGGGTACGTAGTGCAGAAAGCCAGGAAGACAAATAACTGTACATGCACGATGACAAGGAACACATGCGCAGTCTAGTCTTACCATGGTACTGTGTTCATTCAAACAACATGAAGTCTTGCTGTATTCTGACTAATGCAGTTAGCCCCAGCACTTGAACTGCCCTGGAGAGTACAGGGTGGAACGTTGAGCTCGATTCAAACCTCTGTCTGCTGCACTTTGAAGCGTAACCCTCAGATTCTTTACTTCACCTAACTGAACTGCTGCTCCAGATTTCTCCTCTGCTCGAGGTTCAACAGTCAGTTAAAGTCGTTGGTTTTACCGATTATTTTTGTCTGATTTCGGTTCAGATCTCTGTCTGTGGTACAGTAAGTACTAGGTAGTGAACTAGCCATTGTAAAAACTTGTGGAAATTGTAAAGTGATATTTCGACCAGTTCAGCTGAACCTGTCATCTAGTGTATTTTGTTTCCTGTACTTTAGTGTGTGGTTACTGGTCCTTATCGGTTTAAAAAAAAAAAAAAAAATATTTCTTACATTTTTTTTCCAACACCCGTGACACGGTTAGAAACCAATAAGGGAGTCTTGCCTGGCTGTTTGCCATAGAAAGGGTAAGTTTGTTGGTTAGGATGGCTTCGTCTGAGAAACCCCAAAAAAAAAAAAAAAAAGGGCCCACTGGGTTTCAACACTGCAGTGTGTGTGGGGAAGTCTTTGCTAAGGCTGATCCACATACCACCTGTGTTTATTGTCTGGGGTTTGACCACCTCGATTCAGACTGCCAAATTTGTAAGAACTTCCCTAAGTCTACCCTGGAAAAAAGATTGGGCAGGCTTAGGGATAAGGAGGCCAAGAAGTCCGCTGACCCGGATGGCCAGCCTGGTTCGGTTCCATCCGAACCAGAAGGAGTGCCCTCTGACCACGGTGATACTTCGGGCAAGAGGAGAACAGATTCTGAGGATCAGTTCCATCAAAATGAAAATGAAAGGCTAAATCTGCGGTTCGGATCCAGAGACCCATGTTCTGACCGCCCGAGGAGGGTGCCGGCGATTAAGATTGTCGGGCGAAACATGTCCGGTTCCGTCTGATCTGGCGCCTTTTGGCAGGCGTTCAGTTCGGTCGGTTTCCCCGGTTCAGGATTACGCCCCTGAAGATTTTTATGAACCAGATTTGGAGGGGGACGAGGATTACGAAGGGGATGATGATGGTAAGGAAGGTCTGGATGAGCCCATTGAACCGGACATATCCCCAGACAGGCCTTCTGGTGTTTCCCCTCCTAGGCTTTCTGAGTCCCCTTCCCACTACATGTTTTACAGAAAAGTGGCAGAAACCCTCCAGCTCCCTGTGGAAGAAGCTGTGGAGGAACAGGAGGAGCTTGATTATGTGGAGATGATGGACATCCCAGAGTCCAAGACACTGTCTATTCCCCTTCATAAGTCCTTTGGGAAACAGACACAAAAACTGTTAAAGACTCCAAATTCTGTACCTCCTGTTGACAGAAGGATGGACAAGAGGTACACATTATCAGGCTCAGGTACAGAGTATTTGTACCACCAATGCAGCCATGTTGGGGTTGTGTAGGCTGCAGTCTGTGATCAGGCTAACATACCCTTGGGTTCACCCCCCCCTTCAAGATAAAGACTCTAGGAAGCTGGATGCCATGGCAAAGAAACAGTGCATGGCATCCTCCTTGGGACTCAGGCAGGCAAATTACATGGCCTATACAGCCAGGTACCAGAAGTCCAGGTGGGACACTGTACTGGCACTGGCTAAGCAGGCTTCCTCCCAGCTTGCCAAGGAGCTGAAGGAGGTGGCTGCTGATGGGACTGAGGCATCAAAGGTACAAGTTCATGCTGCTGTGGACTCCAATGATGTATCATCAAGAGTCATGGCTATATCCGTGGCTCTGTGGAGGATGGCTTGGCTCAGATGTACTAGCCTTTCACAGGACACTCAGGCTAAGGCCATGGATTTCCCTGTGGTTGGTAATTCTCTGTTTGGGGAGCAGACAGAGAATTACATGAAAAAGATGGATGAATATAGGACCACCTATAGGAGTACACAGGCCAAGGAAAGGCAGGAAACTCCTCAAAGGCAGCAGGCTAGGGGCAGGGCCAGGCCTTTTCACAGGCCTTTCTACCAAGCACAGGCCTCCTCTCCTTTTTCTCAGAGGGGGTTCTTCAGAGGGAGAGGCAGAAGGGGGATAAGCAGGGCTGCATCCACCCCTCAGCCTAAGGCTCCTGTCCAAGCAGACACTCTGATGTGTCAGCCCGGGTCAACTCCCCCATCCCTGTAGGAGGCAGGCTGACTTACTACTTCCAGGACTGGAAGTCTGTTAACCTCAGACAAGTGGGTCCTGAAGGTAATAAGCCAGGGACTGGTTCTCCGCTTCAAAAAATTCCCAAAGCCGAGAGCCAGATCCTTTCCACCTGCAAGCATCTCCGAAACCACTGCCCTAGAGGCAGAGGTTTCATCTCTACTGGTCTTAAGGGCCATAGAGAGGGTTCCTACAATACACAGGGGCAAAGGTCTGTACTCCAGGTACTTCCTTACCCCGAAAAAGACAGGGGAGTGGTGACCCATCATAGACTTAAGATACCTGAACAAACATCTTTTAAAACCAAAATTTAAAATGGTGACTCTGGGAATAAACCCCTCACTATCTGCCCTGTGGGGTACCGAAAGGTTTGGTGCTGTCCCCTATGTTATTCGAGGTGTATATGCTTCCACTGGGGGACATTATAAGACGGTATGGGTTGAGTTTTCATTGTTATGCTGATGATTCTCAACTCTACCTGTCTTTTATGCCTGATCAGGAGTCGGATTCCATCACTATTTTTACCAACTGCCTTCTGGAGATTCAGGATTGGATGAGTGCTAGTTGGCTTAGGTTGAATCCAGGGAAAACTGAGGTGTTGGTTGTGGACCCTGGAGGAAGGATAACAGGGGCTTGGACGGGGAAACCCTTGGGTTTATATCTTGGGGGGGCCCAGCTTCTGGCCTCTGGCCAAGTACGTAACCTGGGAGCAATTTTTGACCAAAGCCTGACTATGAAGATACAAGTGTCGGCCGTAGTCAAATCTGCCTTTTTTCATCTGAGGAATATTGCCCAGGTGAAACACTTGGTTCCACGGGAAGATCTTCCAACTTTGGTCCACGCCTTTGTCACCAGCCGTTTTGATTATTGCAATGCGCTCTATCTAGGGCTGCCGGGGGTGGATATCCGCTGCTTGCAGCTGGTGCAGAACGCGACGGCCAGGTTGTTGATGGGAGTTTCACGATCTAGCCATATAACACCTGTGCTGCGTGATCTGCACTGGCTGCCAGTACAGTGGCAGATTACCTTCAAGGTCGTATTATTGACCTTTAAGGCCCTACATGACTTGGGACCCCACTACCTGAAAGAGCTCTTGGTGCCTTACTGTCCTGCCCGCTCTCTTCGCTCCTCTGATGAGGGATTGCTAGAGATTCCCAGGGTACATTTAAAGATGTCAGGAGGTAGATCTTTTGCCTATATGGCACCAACCCTGTGGAATTCTCTACCTCGTCAGATACGAGAATGCCAAACCGTTGAAAGTTTTAAAAAACAATTAAAAACTTTCTTATTCTCCTTAGCTTTTGCTGGAACATATTGAATAAGTGTACTGTATGGTTGTATGATTTATTGTTTGAGATTTGATTTTATCTGTTTTTATTGTAAAAGCTCAGGGCGCTTAATATAAATAAAATTTTATTTATTTTATTATTATTTATAATCCTTCCCTCTCTAAGTCCAGGGGACTGGCTAGCCTCCCTGAACCTAAAAGATGCCTACTTTCACATTCCCATCATGTGCTCCCACAGAAAGTACCTCAGGTTCGAACTGCCTTCAGGCCATTACCAGTTCAAAGCAATGCCCTTCGGCCTAACATCAGCTTCAAGGATGTTTACAAAATGCCTAACAGTAGTAGTGGCCTTTCTAAGAAGGAAAAATATTTCCATATTCCCATACCTGGACGACTGGCTCATTGTGGGTCAGTCTCCAGACCAAGTCAAGTCAGATCTGCAAGAGACCTAGCAAGTGCTCAATTCTCTAGGATTTCTTCTCAGTCTTCCTAAGTCAGTTCTCGAGCCTGTACAGCTTCTCACTTTCATAGGGGTAGAGCTGGATACTGTCAAAGCAAGAGCTTTTCTTCCCCTGGAAAGAGTAAGGGCTATTATACAGCTGGCTTCCTCCTTCCACCTTCTGGTATCTCGACCAGCAAGGCACTTCAATCAGCTTCTGGGCCACATGGCAGCCTCCACTGCAGTGGTCCAAGGGGCCCGATTTCAGATGAGGGACATTCAGTTTCATCTGAGGGCTTTCTGGTCTCAGAAAAAAGATCCTCTAGCCAAACTAATTCCAGTGACTCAGACCCTGATCCAGACTCTCCAGTGGTGGCAGGATCAGGACAACCTCAGGCAAGGAGTCCTATTCATCACTCAGTCTCATTCTGTGGTTCTTACCACAGATGCTTCTCTCCTGGGGTGGGGATCCCACCTGGGGACTCTCACAGCCCAGGGAGTGTGGTCCTCACAGGAGTCTCTTCTCCACATCAACCTCCTGGAGCTCAGGGCAGTTTATCTGGGCCTGCAAGCCTTCTCTCAGTTAGTACAGAACAAGGTGGTTCAGGTCAGGACAGACACCACCACCATGTGGTATATCAACAAGCAGGGAGGCACTCTGTCTACGGCCTTGTACACGGAAGCCATGAGATTATAGTCCCTGGCTTATTCTCTACAGGCCTCTCTAGTAGCAGTCCACCCTCCAGGGAAGGACAATATGCTAGCAGATGCATTCAGCAGGATCTCCCAGGATCCCCTGGTGTTAAAGGTGATTTTTTTCAAGGTGGGGCACTCCAGAGATAGATCTCTTTGCAGCCCCAGACAATCACCACCTTCCTCTATTTTGTTGCAGACCCCTGGTCTCGAGCTTAGTCCCTCTGGATGCTCCGATTCTGAATTGGGAAAGAAAATTTCTATATGCCTTCCCTCCTTTTCCCCCTGCTGTTCAAGGTCCTGGTCAAGATAAGGTCACAACCTTGCAAAGTGATCCTGATTGCTCCAGACTGGGCCAGGCAGCCTTGGTATCCTCTCTTGCTGTCCCTAGCAGTCCATCTTCCCATGTCTCTTCCCAGGAATTACAAACCTGTCAACCTCCTCTCAGGGGAGGATTTCGTATCCCAACCTTCGGTCTCTCAATCTCAAGGCATGGCTCTTGAAGAGTTAGAGTATGCAAATCTGCATCTGTGTCAAGGGGTTCTGGATATTCTCAAAGCCTCTCGAAAACCTGCCACCAGAAAAACGTACAACTCCAAATGGAAAAGATTTAGTATTTGGTGTTCCAAGAAGCTTATATCCCCAGACACTGCTGAATTGTCTACAGTTCTGGATTACATGGTTCACCTCAATTGTCTTAGCCTCAGACCAGCTACTCTCAAGGTACACTTGTCAGTTGTTTCTGCTTTTTTGTCAGTGGGAAAGCCTTCCTCACTGGCATCTCATCCTGTTTTCTATAAATTTTTCAAGGGATTGCTTCATACCAATCCCCCCTTTAGGGATCCTACTCCTGCTTGGGACCTTAATGTCTGCATTGCTCTGCTTATGCAACCACCCTTTGAGCCTTTGTCTTCAGCAGAGCTTAAGTACTTGACTTGGAAAACTGTGTTCTTGGTAGCTATTACCTCTGCCTGACGTATCAGTGAATTACAGGCTCTGTCAGTGGAGCCTGAGTTTATCACTTTCCATAGAGATAAGGTGGTCCTTAGAACCAACAGGAGGTTCTTACCTAAAGTGGTTTCAGACTTTCATTTGAACCAATCCATGTCTCTCCCCGTGTTCTTTACTGATCATTCTTCTTCAGGAGAGAGAAGATTACACAGTTTAGATGTTAAAAGAGCCCTTAGCTACTACATTGAATGTACTAAGGCACACAGGTTTGACTCCCTTCAGTTGTTTCTCACTTATGGAGAAGTGGGTAAGGGCAAACCTGCCACTAAGAGAACTATTGCCAGGTGGATTGTCTCTTGTATACAATTCTGTTATGAGAAGCTGGGCAAAATACCACCCTCGGGCCTGAGGGCTCATTCGACTAGAGGTACAGCTGCTTCCCTGGCTGTTGCCAGGGATATTCCTTTACTAGAGATATGCAAAGCAGCCACCTGGAAAACAGTCCATACATTCACCAAGCATAACTCTCTGGGTATCCAGGCTAGGAGTGGTGCTCGGTTTGGTGCAGCAGTACTGCACAGCCTATTCTCAAAATAGGTTTGAATCCCTCCTCCATGGAGGTACTGCTCGGTAGTCTGCATTAGTCAGAATACTGCAAGACTTCATGTTGTTTGAAGAAAAAATTACTCACCTTAGTAATTATGTTTCTTCTGATGGAGTCTTGCTGTATTCTGACCTCCCTTCCTTCCCTCTCAGATCCTGTTTTTGGGAAGTTGTCTGGCAGGTGCAGTGTTGCACCCCAAGGGTGCATTTGGGCACTCCCTCTTTTTAAAGAGGGGGAGTGGGTTATGTTTGTTAATTTAATAATCTTAAATTGTTCACTATGTGGTTTTTGGTTTTGGATTTCTTGACTTGAGTCTTTTGGGGATCCAATATATTTGATTGCCATTTTGGCTAGCAAAAATTTTACAATTTCCACATAGTAGTTAGTATTAGCTCGAAGAATCTGACGGTTACGCAGACAGAGGTTTGAACCGAGCTCGAGCTCAATGTTCTATGCTCTGCATAGAATTTAACCCTCTACTCTCCAGGGCAGTTCAAGTGCTGAGGCTAACTGCATTAGTCAGAATACAGCAAGACTCCATTAGAATAAACATAATTACTAAGGTGAGTTATTTTTTCTTTCTGCTGCTTGACGAAACAACTGACCGCACAGAAGAGCCCATCACCTGACATTGGGTTGAATGGATATCTTCCAACATGAGATACCATGGTGTTGGGACGCCCATAGCCCAAACTTACGGGTGGCAGCATCTCCTGGGTCCTAGTGCCAGCTAATGCTTTTTCACTTGGAGCCTGTCCCAGGGAATGCCAGAGAAATTAAACCAGCTGTCCCTGGGGAAAAACTGGGTGCGAGGGACTGCCAGACAGGTGGTTATTTCGACCCCTGGGGGCTTAGTCTGCAAGTATCTGACACTCTCTAGTCTATTTCTGAATCAGAATTTGAATCTCTGCTGCCATATGGTCTCAAATGAGATATTCTCCTTTGCTTTCCAGATTTAAACCATAGTGTTACGGCATCCTCCAGGTCAGAAGTAGGAACGCTAATATCGGACAGCTCAACACGCATTAGCTCAGATGTAGCTGCAGGAGAAAGACGTCCTGACCTCCAGTCAGACTTAACTCTGTCCATCAAACTGAATCCTCTCTCGACCACTGCAGGTTGTGTTGGAATCAACAGTGACTAAGACTAAAATGTCAGGGGAAACGCTGCTCATATGAATCATTCTGGAGAGTGTTTTGCCAGAAATGCAGATAGTGACATTTGGGAAACTCAGTCACTGACTTCTTTCTATGAAGCTTAAGCTCTAACCACGGAGCTTCAACACAGACTGCATTATGATTGTGTTTTTTCAGGACATCACTGTAGTGCTCTGGGAGGGTAGTGACTTCCTGGTTATCATACAGGGCTAGCTGCTCATTGTTATCTGGGAGCTGCAATGGGTTAAATATCCTGACTGGCCTGAGGACTTTGTCGGTTTTAAAACTTGAAAAATGTGCATTAACATTGTCAATTGTTGCTGTGAGGAGGGTCTTAACATCGCTCACTACTGCCTACTCTTAAAGTTAAGCAAGATGTCAGATCCCATGGTACTGAAACTGTGCTGCATTTGCCAAGAGTTCTAGCGGTAGAAGTGCTAGTGCCACTGTCGGTGAGCAACAGCAACTCATCACAGAATTTGTTGAGCTGATCCTACACAGCGCAAGTCTGTAGCCAGAGAATTGTGCTTTCAACTTTACTGACTATTGTTTTCACTACTGAGCAGTCCCTCTGTAAATCAGACTCAGGGTTTTAAATAATTGATTAGCAGTTTTTTCCTGGGAAAATACTAACTGTACAGAAAGTATTTATATAGGTTTTCTAGACGTGTTATGTTTTTTAAACACAATGAGGCAAGTGCTAGGCATTTTTACAATGTTTTAGCACTTTTATGAGCAAAATACTAATCAATTTTTAGAGTTAAATAAAACCCTGAGACTGTGAAGGCCATAATCACAGAAAGGTATTCAGCAAGAAACTTTGTAAAAAGGATACATCTCACAGTGCTCATTGTCTTAAACAGCCCACTGGCCTGATCTTTAGTTTGTCCTTTTGTGAAGGCGATGTGCTGTAAATGTAAAATGAAAGCATTGTAACTGGAGAGAATAACGGACAATGCGCTCTCTCTGTGCTACCCACTGGGTTCCTGACGTATTAACTGGTTTGTGAATGGTGTGGTTCAGAGTCTTGGCTCTCTCTTTTAGACCAGCCCAGTTTTTTGGAGAGTTATGGTAGATATTATAAATACTCATGAAAACTTCATCTGTTGATTTTATGTAGGGAATTACTGTAGCCGACTGCTTTATTGCAAGCTCCAACTCGTGAGCACTGCACCAAATCCCGAATAAATAAGGTACATCTGTCATGATCCTGCCAAGTACCCTAGTCACTTTCCCTAACATGACAGGAACATCATCAGCCCCAAAACTAACAATTTTGTCTTTCCAGTTGTTAAAGTCGAGGGTGACTTCCAAAGCATCATTGATTTATATATGTTTTCATAATTTGGGGTCGAGACTGGTTGAAGGGAAACAAAATGTATTCTCTGGATGGAAATTTTCCATTGTCCTAATATAAACTGCCTCCTCCTCTATTACTGATGCATCAATGCTGGAACCACAAAGGACAGAAAATGCAGGATACTCACCTATAACAGTAGTTCTAGGAGTGGTATATGTTGTTCATCCACACTTCTGCCAGTATCCTTTCTCTATAAGATGTACCGGAAAATCTTCAAGCAGGCTCCTCCTACCCACCCAGGTGGTATAACCCTCAGTTCCACCCCAAGACATCAGATCTTGCTCGCTGGAAGCAGAGTTGTACGCCAAAGTCAGGAGAGGTCGGGTGGGTCCATGTTGATGAACTACATATCACTCCTAGAAGGTATCATTACATAAGAACTTACCGTAACAGTAGATCTTTGAGGTACAGTCTCCTGCAGTAGGTTATTACTCTTGGGAGTCTGCTAGGTGAAGCTGTCACACGGTAGCTTCTTCCAACAGACTTCTGTGGGGTCACCCCCATACCTCACTTCCTGCGGCTGTGTATAAAAGGGGGCAGCCCCCAGGCACACACTGTTCCCTGCTGGCTGCAGCACACAAAAAAGGCCAAAGACTGAAGGGGAACCGAAGGACCATGGAAAAAACCCCAATGGCCTGAAAGCCAAGGACCCAATAGAAAGATTGGCAGGGAGATGGAGCATGGGATTGTACCTATTGCAAGAAACCGTACCTCGAAGATCTGTTACAGTAAGTTCTTACGTAGCGATACTATCTTCTACGGACAGGTCTCTTGCAGTAGGTTATTACTCTTGGGAGAGTACCAAACAGTTATAACAAAAGGGAGGATAGGCAGAGCATGAAGCCGGGATATAAGCCATGGCAACAAGCAGAGCCAAGAAGACACATCCGTGAGAACAGAAAAGTAGGCGGCAAACACATCAGGCGGAAGCCATGGAGGAGCCGTAGATACATCCAAGGGATAGCCGTGTGATCCTGGACAAGGGACGGTGTCACAAAAGTCATAGTCAGGTCAACTCAAGTCACACTCAGAAGAGCTGAGAAGCCAAGGGTGGCAAGGACAGGCGTATTCCACGAAGAGAGAGTAGGACTAGGGCCATGCCAATGATTCAACTGGCCAAGCCATGGGGTCGAGAGGCCATGGCGAGTAGAAATCCAGTACAGCTCCAAAGGCGCAGAAAGCGCAGGAGGTAGTGGAGTGCAGCTAAGCAAGATGCCCCGGAAATCCCACAGCAAGAGGACAGGAAGGACTCCAAGAGGGACAGTAGCAGAGGTCCCCAAAATCCATGTGGAGTGACATGTCTGGTAACGGAAACAAGCCTCCAAATCGGGCAGAAAAATCCCCAGGCACCTCTGAGGCCTGCAAGAGGAGGCAAGGGGAACGCCCCAAAAAGCGGCTAAGGCGCAGGGGCGAGCCTGGGCACGGGGCGGACGGGCCAATGGGGCAGACCCCCTAGTTGCCTGACCGCGACCATGTGATGACCCCCGGAACGGGGTCCGGGAACATGAAGGCCCTCCTGCAGTAGTGGGGGATGGGGTCCATGGCACAGCACAGCAGAGGTCCTGGACTGACCAAAGGGTATGCCCAGAGGCCTGGAGAGAATCCTGAATGGTCTGGGTACAAGGACCAAACAGCCAGTCCCCACAGAATGGGGCATCAGCAACCAACAACTGGACAACGGGGAACCAAACCCAACACCCAGAGCCAGGTATGGCGGCACAAAGGGACGCCAGTGGCAGACAGGTGGGCAGCAGCGAACTGTGTCATAGCTCACCCGGAGCAGTTGATGGGCAAGAGAGGACAAGGCGGCCATAGGCTGACCCACCCAGGCCAACTCCTGGGAGGGCGGCAAGGAGGACAGCGCGTCAACAGCCGAGGCACCCAGTGTGTGGAGGTATCAGGCCATATGACCCAGATAATTAAGGATGTGCAGTAGCAGGATACTTGAGGCATAGACCTTCTTGCCAAGGTGATCAAGGCACAGGGATTTCTGATCCAGCGGCACTATACTAGTGTGGTAAGGCAGAGTGGTCTGGTTATGAGTCGTCGCAATGACCACCAAGTCAGCCGCAGGGGCGGCGGACAAGCACAAGTGGCCCAGCACAGCATGGTAAAGCCGGTCAGGCCCACGGGGGGTGGGCAGAGCGGAAGCAGGATGCTACCAGGCCTGAGACATGGTGTTGGCATACACAGGAATTAAAGGAGGGACAACTAGGACGGGGCCCTCGTGCATGCCAAGGTAGTCCACCATGTCATGGCAAAGGAATTCCGGGTCCCGATCAGGGAAGCGGAACACATCCCAAATCTGCACCAGGAGGTCCATGAAGGAGACGTCCTCGGATGTGGAGGCGTCCGGAAAGGCAAGCGGGACATCCTCCATGATAGAGGAGACTGAGAAGGGCGAACTCAGGTCCCCATGGTCCGAAAAGCCGGCATCCGAGCCAGGTACAGTACCTCAAAGGGATCCTCCCTGTCAGAGTCCCATAGTGGGAATCTGGATACACGGAAGAGGGGGACCAGGTGGAAACCACTGGATCTAGGCGAAGGCACCTGGGTGGGGGCGAGGGGGAAGAGTGCAGCGGAAGACCCGTGAGTGAATCAGAGGCTGGGCCATGACCCATGGACTGAAGGACCTCCATAACAATGCGGACAATGCCCGGCACCTGGGAAGGGGGGAGGTCCACAGATGGAGGGCGCCCAAGAGCGGCACTCAGAGGAGAGCAAGGCACCTCCGGGGTAGTCGACCTCGGCCTCCAGGGGGTGGCACAGGAGGAAGCGCGATGAAATCAGGATGAGACCCCAGAAACCAGGCCATGGGCACCCAAAAAGGATCGCCCGTAGGACGACGGAGGGGACACCCAATCTGACGTATCATCAAGGCGCCCATTCCAGGGCTGGCAGGGGGGAGCCAGAAGTGTACCCCCAGACCGGGAACATGCCGGGGTATGGAGCACCCTCTGTTGACTGGGGGAAACCACCCCAGTGATAAGGAAGGAATGCCAGGAGGTGCCCTCAACGAGGGAAGCAGCCTTGTCGATGAGGGATGTAAATCCAGGTGTCCTGTCGATGGGGGAAGCAGCCCCAACAACAAGGGATGCAAATCTAGCCGTCCCGTTGACAGAGGAAGGTGTCCCGTCGACGAGGAATGCTCCATTGACGGGGGAAGTCGTCCCGTCAATGAGGAATGCTCAGTCAGCGGGGTGGGGGTGCGCTCCTGTCGAGAAGAGGGCAGGCAGCGAGCATCCTGTCGACAGGGGAAGGCCTCCCGTCAAGGGGGGGGGGAGAGCACCATGGTCCACTGACGATGAACGTGCTGTCAACGGGGGAACAGCGCCAATCGACGAGGCTCCGTTGACAAGGGTAGCAGCCCCATCTATGAGGAATGCCCCATCGACAATGGAGGAGCCACTGTCGATGGAGCAGATTGGAGGATGTGAGAAGAGTGTGAATCCTGCTCCCTCTGATGCCAGGAATGAGAGCCTTGGTCTGGGTCACCCTTAACATTGGGCCCCGAAGTCTGTCCTGGGATGGCTGCCTTGTCAGCCATGGATAGAGTCCCCGAACCAGCAAGAGAGCCTGGGCCAAGAAGCAGCGGAGTTACTGCGAGTGAACACAGGCCCGCTGAAAACAAGGACAGCCAGGGGTACTGTGAGTGGAACACAGGCCCGGCCCAGTAAAAAAAGAAGGGCCTGGGAGTGTGCCACAGGCCTGGCACAGAGAAGAAAAAAATAGCAATAAAGTTCATGTCGAACACTGCAACACAGAAGATTGCGCTAGCTGCCATGCGGGCGAAGCTGGTGGGAAAATGAGCAGTGTGTACCTGGGGGCCGCCCCTTTTATACACAGCCACAGGAAATGAGGCATGGAGGCAGACTCATAGAAGACTGCTGGAAGAAGCTACCATGTGACAGCTCCACCTAGTGGACTCCCAAGAGTAATGACCTACTGCAAGAGACCTGCCCATAGAAGATCTGCTGTTACAGGTGAGTAACCTGTGTTTCTAGGGATGTGGATATGTTGTTCTAGCCACACTTCTGTCAGACTCCTAGCAGTTCTCTGGGAGGAGGGAGGCAAGGCGCACGCCCCCTACTTGGGAAATAAGGACTGGAGAACTGAGGCCCCAAAACTAGCAACCCAGTGTGACTCTAAGTTAATGTGTTAATGGGAAATGAAGATGTGTGCAGACTTCCAGGCAGCAGCCCTGCAGATTCCCTGGATAAGGACATCTCTAGAAGCAGCCACCGATGCAGCAGTATGGTGGGCAGAATGAGCCCGAAGCCCTCCGGGAGGCTCCCTACTCACTAAACTATAGTAGCAGGAAGTAATCCACCTGCCAATCATCCGCTTGGCTGCAGGTCTGCCAGGTGTGGCTTCAGCGTAGGTGACAAACAGCTGGTGAACCTCTTCCCGATCTCCTCAGCCTCAGCAACAGGCTCCCGAGGTGTCTTCCGCTACGCCAGGACCTGCTCTCCACCAATCAGGCGAAGGTACTCCACCCAGACCTTCAGTCCCTGCACCTGACAGCCTGGTTCTTGAGCAGCTAGAGTTGCAGGCTTTGGGTCTCTCCAACGATGGCCTCACTGTGGTGCAGGAAAGGAATTGACCCGAAAGTGCTATGCCTTCAAATGGAAGAGATTCTCCATTTGGTGTCAGGGCAAGGGGCTGGACCCACTGTCCTGTCCAAAGGGGCACTTCGGTCAACGACCCTTAAGGTGCACCTGGCAGCCATCTCTGCATACCGGGCGCAGGCTGGTCAGCAGTCGTTGGTGCAGGAGATGGTGGTCTGGTGCTTTTTCAAAGGCTTAGATCACATTTCCCCTCTGCATGAATCACCACCACTGTGGGATCTGTTGCTAGTTTTGGCAAAGCTCATGGGCAAGCCATTTGAACTGATGCACAGGTGTGAGATGTCTCACTTATCGTGGAAGACCACCTTCTTGGTGGCTATCACAACAGCCAGAAGGATCAGTGAGCTCCAGGCGCTCTCAGTGGAGTCTCCTTACCTGGTCTTTCACAGGGACAAGGTTGTCCTGCACCCCAACCCGAAGTTCCTCCCGAAGGTTGTGTCAGAGTTTCACCCGAATCAGGTGATGACTCTTCCGGTGTTCTTCCTGAATCACACATCAGAGGCCGAACACGGGCTCCGTACTCTGGACCTGAGGCAAGTGCTCGCTTATGACAAAGAGTGCACTTGTCCCTCCTGACCTTGAGTAGCACCTTGTGGATCAAGGGAAGTGGAGGGAAGGCACAGAAGAGGCCTGGGGTTCACAGCCTCAAGAAGGAGAGAACCCTACTGAGGGGGTGGGCACAATACAGCCTCAGCTTTGCATTCTCCCTGGAGGTGAACAGGTCCACCTGAGGGGTGCCCCACTGGGAGAACAGACTGTGAATTACCTCTGGATGGAGAGACCACTTGTGAGACGCCTCAGCCATTCAGCTGAGGACATCCACCAGCTGATTGGAGGCTCCTGCTATGTGAATGGCTAGGAAAACCGCCTTCAGGCTGCGCACGAGGGTTCATATGTGGACAGCTTCCTTGCACAAAGGCAGGGAGTGCGTCCTGCCCTGCTTGTTGTGGTAGTACATGGTCATGGTGTTGTCCATCTGGACTTGAACCACTTGATCCAGAACAAACTGAGTGAATGCAGTCAGCGCCAACTGAACTGCTCGGAGCTCCAGCAGGTTGATGTGGCATTGGGACTCCTCGAGGGTCCAGAGCCCATGGACGCTTGTGTTCACCCAAATGGGCACCCCAGCCCGTGACAGAGGCAGAGGTCATCAGGATGACCGTCAGCTCAGGGCAGACTAACGGGATCCCTTCTTGTAGATGCTCTGGGACTAGCCAACACTGAAGGGCGTCCCACATCCTTTGGGTCACAGTGACCAGCTGATCAAAGTGACCTTTGCAATGAGACCACTGGCTGGCCAGCTCCCACTGCAGAGAGCGCATACGTCAATGGGCCCACTGGACCACACCGGTGCAGGCTGCCATGCAACCCAGAAGGCACAGGAAGTCCCGGGCAGGGCACAAGTGCCCAACCCATAATGACTGGGCAAAGGAGGAGAGAACTTCTGCCCTGTCCGCTGGGAGCTGGGCTCTTGCTTGACAAGAGCTGAGCTCTGCCCTGATGAAGCTGATCAGCTGTGAGGGCATGAGTTCTGACTTTTCCTCATTGACTAGGAGACCAAGTTGGATGCAGGTCTAGAGGGCCTGGTCCCTGGAGGAACCTGCTATAAGCCAGTCATCCAGGCAGGGGTACACCCAGACCCCTCAGTGTTGCAGGTAGGCTGCCACCACTGCTATGCATTTGATGAAGACCCTGGGGGCCGAGGAGAGGCCGAATGGCACTGCCTGAAACTCTTAGAGGGTTCCCTTGGCTCAGAAGAAAAAATTACTTACAATAGTAATGTTGTTTCTTCTAATGGAGTCTTGCTGTATTCTGACAATATGCAGTTAGACCGACTGGTTCAACTGCCCCGGAGAACCAAGAGTTAAACTCTATGCAAATGCATAGAACGTTGAGCTCGAGCTCGGTTTTCAAACCATTGCCCTCGGTACATTCTAGTAACTGATCAGATTCTATGAAGCTAACTAGATTAATATGTATGTAATGGCCAAAACTAAGCCTAAACAGGACCCCAACAGAGGCAACATAAGGAAAAAAAAAACAAAGGGCATATAAAAGACTCAAGTCACAGATGCCCAGAGAAAACCATTACCACTAATGGTTTAAATCATAAAGTTGCTGCAGAAGAGCCACCCTTCCCCAGGTTCTGAAGGGGAGGTAGGGTGGGAGGTCAGAATACAGCAAGACTCCATTAGAAGAAACAACATTACTATGGTAAGTAATTTTTTCTTCAAACAACATGAAGTCTTGCTGTATTCTGACAATATGCAGACTATAAATCAGTGCCCCAGGAGGTGAGCACAGAACCTATTTGGGGAATAGGCTCTGCAGTACTGCTGTGCCAAACCTTGCCTGAATAACCAGGCTGTAATGCTTAGTAAATGTATGGACAGACTTCCAGGTGGCAGCCTTACATATCTCAAGCAAGAGGACTTCCCTAGCAGCTGCCAGGGAGGCCGCAGTGCCTCTGGTAGAGTGGGCTCTAAGACCTGCTGGTGGGTCCTTACCCAGCATACTGTAGCAGAACTGGATACAGGCCACAATCCATCTGGCTACAGTCCTTTTTACAGCTGGCTTGCCCTGACCAACTTCCCCATAAGTAAAAAAAAAAAAAAGCTGGGAACACTCCTTCCTTAGCTCTTTTGTCCTGTCCATATAATAGTTAATAGCTCTTTTAACATCCAGGCTGTGCAGCCTGCGTGCACCTGAACTACAGTGATCTGAGAAAAATACAGGCAAAGTAATGGATTGGTTCAGATGAAAATCAGAAACCACCTTAGGAAGGAATTTCCTGTTAGTTCAAGGCACAATCTTATTATCCCTGTGAGGTGAAATATAGTTGGGCTCCACAAACAAGGCCTGAAGCTCACCGATTCCTCTAGCAGAAGTGACAGACACTAGAAAAACAGTTTTCCAAGTGAGAAACTTGAGTTCTGAAGAAAACATTGGTTCAAAAGAAGGCTGCATAAGCTGACCTATACATATGTTCAGGTCCCATGCAGGTGTAGGTTCTCTATGTGGGGGATGAAGATGCAACAACCCCTTGAAAAACTTTTTGAAAATTGGGTGTGCAGCCAGAGAAGATGCCTTCCCTGCTGAAAGATAAGCAGAGACAGCAGAAAGGTGTACCCTTCAGGGTAGATGGCTGTAAATGCAGAGACTGAAGGTGGACCAGACAGTCCAGAAGCTGCGGTACTGCAGATTGCTGTGGCTCCAAATCCTTCTGTGCACACCAGATGGAAAATCTTTTCCATTTAGAGGAATAGGTTTTTCTGGTAGCAGGCTTTCTGGCACCTTTCAGAATATCCAGGACAGACTGAGACAGTTGTAAATCTGTATATTCCAGTCTTCAAGAGCCAAGCCCTGAGGTGAAGGGACTGAAGATAGGGGTGCATTATCCTGCCCTGAGAGGATGTCAGAAGGTGGTACCTCCTGGGTAGAGAAATCGGTTTGGTCACTGACAGTGACAACAGCATCGAGAACCACAGCTGTCTGGCCCAGTCTGGGGCTATGAGAATCATTGTGGCAGACTGAGACCTCAGCTTGACCAGGACTCTGGCTATCAGAGGAAAGGGAGAAAAAGCATAAAGGAACCTGTTTGACCAATCCAGAAGGAGAGCATCCAGTGGCACTGAGCCCTGGAGTGGGGGCCTGCAACAATACAGAGGTAACTGGTGATTGTCTGGGGCTGCAAAGAGATCTATCTCTGGAACCCCCCACCTCCTGAATACTGAAAGAAGGACCTGCTTGTTCAAGGTCCATTCGTGATGGCCCTGGCTGATTCTGCTGAGAGCATCTGCCAGTACACTGTCCTTGCCTGGCAAGTGAACTGCTAATAGTGACATGTTGAGAGAATATGCCAGCTTCTAAATCTTCATGGATTCTGTGCAAAGCAGGGAGGATCTTGTTCCCCCCTGCTTGTTTTAATGTAGTACATGGTGGTGGTGTTGTCTGTCCTGATCTGTACCACCTTGCCCTGTAAGAGACTGGGAAACTCCTGAATAGCCAGGAGCACTGCTCTGAGCTCCAGAAGACTGATGTGCAAGAGAGGCTCCTGAGGGAGCCACGTACCGTGTGCTGTGTGATCCCCCAGGTGGGCACCCCAGCCCAGGAGAGAAGCATCTGTTGTCAGCACCAGAGGGTACCTGAAGGAGAAAAGGAACCCCGACTCTGAGGTTGTCCATCTCCTGCCACCACTGAAGAACTAACAGAAGGGTGGGAGACGCTGGAATCAGTTTGGACAGAAAATCCTTTTTCTGAAACCAGAAGGATCTGTGATGGAACTGAATGTCCCTCATCTGGAACCTAGCTCCCAGGACCACAGCTGTGGTGGAGGCCATGTGTCCTAGAAGCTGTAAAAAGTACCTTGCCGGCCGAGGAACTCGAACCTGAAAGGATTTTGCCAATTCTATGAGGGTCTGTGCCCTTGCAGAAGGCAAAAAGGCCCTTGCCTGAATGGTATCCAGCTCTGCCCCTATAAAGTCTAGCATCTGTACAGGGGTTAAGACCAACTTTTGATGATTTACCAAAAACCCCAGAGAGCGAAGAGTATCCTGAGTGAGTTTTAGGGCTTCTGTGACCTGTTGGGGGGAGATTGGCCCACCAAGGGATTGACCCACCAACAACCAGTCATCCTGATAGGGGTAAACTGAAACCCCTTGCCTTCTGAGGAATGCCACCACTACTGCCAGACATTTTGTAAACACTCTTGGTGCAGATGTCAGGTTGAAGGGCATAGCCCTGAATTGGTAGTGGCCTGAAGGCAGTCAAAACTGGAGATATTTTTTGTGAGACTGTCTGATGGAAATGTGGAAGTAAGCATACTTTAGGTCTAAGGATGCCAGCCAGTCCCCTTGCTTGAGAGTAGGTAGAATGGTAGCCAGGGTTGTCATTTTGAATTTTGGCTTTGTAAGATGCCTGTTCAGGAATCTGAGATCCAGAATAAGCTGCCACTCCCCATTTTTCTTTGGTGCCAGGAAGTACCTTGAGTACAGTCCTTTTCCCCTGTGCTGATGTGGCACAGGCTCCACTGCTTTTGACTGAAGAAGTGTGGAAACCTCTGCCTCCAGTTGGGTTGTTTCTGCAGTGCTGGAAGATCTGAAAATTCTTGCTGACAGTCTTGGAGGCATCTTGAAAGTGAGAGCAAGTCCCTGACCCACTATCTCCAGGACCCATTTGTCTGAAGTAATGGCCAACAAGGTAAGGGGAGGCGGTCCGAACAGAGCTTTCAGGGTGTCTGTTTCACTGGGGTAGCAGACTTGGGGGTGGAGGCGGCCCTGTCAGCACCCCTCCTGCCCCTTCCTCAAAAGAACCCCCTGGGTTGCTGGTAAGAGGGAAAAGCCTGGGCCTGTTGAAAAGGCCTGGGATAAGGTCTGCCCCTGCCCCTGGCCTGCTTCTTCTGAGGAGTGGCAGCCTTCTCTTTTGCTGAAGCACACCTGTATGCCACTCTGTACTCATTCATTTTCTTCATATATGCCTCAGTCTGTTCCCCAAACAGAGAATTCTGGACAAAGGGGAAAATCCATGACATTATTCTGCATGTCCTGGGACAGGTTAGTACACATGAGCCAGGAAAAACGCCTGAGGGATACTGCATAAGCCACAGCCCGGGAAGCTGCATCATTGGAGTCCACAGCCATGTGGAACTGAGACTTAGATGCTTGTAAGTCCTTACTGACCAGCTCCTGAAGGTCAGCAGAAAGCTCAGGAGGGACCTTTTTAGCTAGTTGTTTGACAGCCTCCCAAAGGGACTTCTGATAACCTGGAGGCATAAGCCATATAGGATGCTTGCCTGATACTTAAGGAAGATGCCAGGTACCCTTTCTTGGCAAGAGAATCCACCTTCCTCGAATCCTTGTTAGGGGGGGTGAGAGGCCAGAGGAATGCCAGCCTTCTCACAGGCTACAGTTTGAACTACCCCTACATGGCTAAAATGACTAGCTAAAAAGTCAGTGCCATTGCCAGGCAGAAGGCACTTCCTGTTCATCTTCTTATCTAAAGGAGGGACAGAACTAGGGGTTCGGAGGATCTTTAAAGTCTGCTTCTCAAGAGACTTATGAATGGGACTCGAAAGTCCCTAGGATACAGGAAGGTCCATCATCTCCTTGTAATCCTCTTCCTCATCATCATCCTGCCTGGCCTCTTGTACAGAGAGCTGCAGGGTCTCAGCCACTTGCCTCATAAAAGCAAAATGGGAGTTAGCCTCAGAGACAGGCCTGGGAGGGGATTCGTACTGAGGATGGTCAGAGGAGACCTCAGGGTCAATGAGTTCCCCTTCATCCTGTTCCTCCTCATATTCAGAAAAGTAATACTCCTCAGGATCAATGTGTCCTGAAGGAGTTGAACCGATATCCAGAACTGTTGGCTGCCCAGACGGTACCTGCGACGGTTCGCCAAACCCAGATTGCAAAGACTGCACTGTTCGGATGGCCGTTGCAATTTCATCCGCAGTTGGAACGGAGACCGATTGCTTATGCAGTTCTGAACCGGAGCATTTGGCTTTCTTTAGTGCGGGTTCAGAAGCAGACTCCAAGCGTCGTTTAGCCATCAACGGTTCACTCTGGCTTGAAAGGTCGGTTGTAGACTCCGAAGGTTCGGTACAACCAGAATTGGCCTCAGCAGTCTTGTCCATTTTTTCCCTCAGTTTACCGAGGTGCCTGTCTAAAGTGGTCTGGTGGAAATTCTTACAAATATCACAGTCTGTTTGTAAGTGGTTAAAACCCAAACAATACAGGCAAACCAAATGTGGATCAGCTTTTGCAAATTGCTCCCCACACTCAGTACAACGCTGAAACCCAGTGGGACCAGTTTTTCTCTTGGGTTTCTGTGACATAACCCTAACATTTGGGGCCTAACTCAGTGGCTTAGTTAGGCTGATCAAGCAAGAATTAAATACCTACTTTATTTGTAGTGGCTTAGTTAGGCCAGGATAAAGAACAGAAGAAATAAGAAAATTACCCCTGAAGGCTTAGTTAGGCTGGGTAGTAGAGAACACAAAGTCTGAACTGGCCAACGGTTTAGCGCCAGCCAAAAATGAACCGAAAGCCCCTGGTTCTGGTCAGGACTTTGCACCGGTATCCCAATACAGTGAAAATTTAGAAAAAAAGAGGAATTTAGAAGTTCGGTCCCCTCACAGTCACGGAACTGATTGGAAACCGAACACTTACCCAACCTAGGAAACATGAACTATACCGAAGACAACGGTTTGAGAACGTACTAAAACGAAAACAACAAAGTGGTTTGAAATAAACCGACAAAACTACGCTAGACTGAAAGCAGCGAGGAGAAATCTCAGACGCGTCTTCACTGGTGAGCGGAGTAAAGAATCTGATCAGCTACTAGAACGTACCGAGGACAGTGGTTTGAAAACAGAGCTCGAGCTCAACGTTCTATGCATCTGCATAGAGTTTAACTCTTGGTTCTCCAGGGCAGTTGAACCAGTCGGTCTAACTGCATATTGTCAGAATACAGCAAGACTTCATGTTTGAAGCGAAGGAACCTTCAGTGGGACGGATGTATCAGGACATGAAAGAACACATCCTGTAGATCCAGGAGGCTTGCCTAATATCTAAGGAAGATGCCAGGTACCCTTTCTTGGCAAGAGAATCCACCTTCCTGGAATCCTTGTTGGTGGGGGTGAGAGGCCAGAGGAATGCTAGCCTTCTCGAGAGCAAAACCACATGTCCTGCTCGAGAGATGGTATTATTTGGGACAGAGTTACCATCCTGAAAGTGAGAGACCTGAGGAATTTGTTCAGGTTGTGAAGCTCTAGAATGGGGCACCAGCCCCCCGTCCGCGTTGGCATCAGGAAGTACCTGGAGATAAACCCTGGGTGTTCCAGGGTATCTGCTACACACTTCTTTCTTACAGCACACTAGTGGTAGTAGGGCAGTAGACTTGGGCATAATACACACACTGATTTATGATGTGACAGTGACTCAGATGACTGAGAAGTATTTTTTCCTGCTTAATACACAAGTCACAGCCCCCTCCTTTTCAAATGATAAAGCAGACAGGGTAGACTAGGGTGTATAGTTGTCAAATATTTATTTCCTTTAATACAGAACAGTGAGAGAGAGTCCCCTCCTTTTCAAATGCTAGTGCAGCCACCTATAGCTGTCAAATATTTTTTCATCTTGATTTAATACAGAACAGTGAGAGTACCCACGTTCCACTCTCAAAATGCTAGGGCAGGGTAGCCTAGGGCACAGCAGTGCTGTCAAACATTTTTTTCCTTCTGCTTTAGTACAGAACAGTGAGAATCGCCAGGCCACTTCCTTCCCTCCTTATGAAATGCTAGGGCAGGGACAGCCAGGTAAACTAGGGCGTACTGCTATCAAATATTGTTTCCCTCCAGCTTTAATACAGAACCATGAGAATCTGTTCTCCCCCCCCCTTTATGAAATGCTAGGGCAGGGTAGACTAGGGCATACTAGTACTGCTGTCAAATATTTTTCCCCCTTGCTTTGATACAGAATAGTGAGATTCCCCTTCATCCTTATCAAGGGCTAGTGCAAGGTAGACTAGACTTGATGGGACACTGGAGCCCTTTCTTCCTTCCTTCCTTTCCCTACACCTTTTTTCAGTTTCCTTTCTTTTGTATTTTAAAATTGTCTTTCCTTTCCACAGAGCCCTAAAAAGGACTATGTTAACCAGCACACACAGCACTCCTTGCCTTGCCTGGCTCAGGGTTGAGTCTCTCCCCGCCCCTTTGCTGGGACACTGCAACACTGCCTACCTTTTCTCTTGGTTTGTTTTCTTTAAGTAGCTTTCTGCCCCCAAGAGCCCTGAAATACAGATTACTCACCTGTAACAGGAGCTCTAGGAATGGTATATGTTGTTCATCCACACTTATTGGCAGGTTCCTTGCCGCTTTAAATCTTGCCGGAAGGTCTTCAAGCTGGCTCCTCCCACCCACCCGGGTGGTAAAACTCTCGGCTCCGACCCATGACGCCAGATCTTCCTTACTGCTTGGAAGCTCAGGTTCCCTCCTTAACGCGCTGCGATTAAGACTGGTTCCTAATTCTTGAAAAGTTCGAAATTAAAAAGTTTTTTGCTAAAAGACTTCGGTCTTCTTCTCCTCGCGGCTGCGATGGACAAATCGACTCCCGGTTTTCGGAGGTGCCCTTGCGGGCAGAAGATGTCTAGGACGGATCCGCACTCCACGTGCGTCTACTGCCTGGGCCTTGAGCACGACCCGCAGGCCTGCGACTTGTGCTCTTCCTTTTCGGCCTACGTCCTTGAAGACCGTGCTGCCCGATTACAGCTGGGGCGCGCCGAGAAAAGAATTCCACCAGTGAAATCTAAAGAGGCCCGATTGGCGGTGTCCGTGGCGGCGGGCTTGGCGGATCAGCTAGAGCAGATGATCGCCCTCGAAGAGGTGGCGCGGGCCGCCTACCACTCGGCATTTGTCCCGCCTCTCTCGGTGCCTCGTGACTAGGCCTTCGCTTAAGGAGCTTTGTCTGACCCTCTCGACCAAAGGTGAGGGTCCAACTTCTTCGGGACCTTTTTCCAGGTCCAAAAAGAGCAAAAGTAAGTCTCTCCGTCGACGCTCTTGGGAGCGGGAAAGATCCCCCTCCCCTTGTCGACAGTCGACTTCGGTCGACCCCTCAGCTTCGGCCACTGGCTTCATGGTGTCCCCGTCAGGCCAGTTGGACCGAGACTCCTGTCGACGCGGTCGAGATTTTTCTCGACCCGTTAGACGGGTTGTCGGCTGGAGAAGCTGAGAATCCCCTCTCCCCGGTTCCCCGGTGGGAGTTGAGGATCCGTCCGCTCATCTGTGCCTCCGGTTCCGGAGCCTTGATTAGGATCGTCCGAGCTGAGGGAGTGCCCGATTTCACAACCTCTCCTCGCCTTCCTGAACCTAGTCGAGACTCTCGATCTCGGACATCCTCACGGTCCAACCGATCCGCCCGCCATAGGCCTCCCTCTCCCGTTGCTGGGACACTGCAGCCCCTGCCTTTGTGATTTTTTTTGGTAAAGCAGTTTTGTTCCCCTATGCCTTTTTTTTTTTTTTTTTTTAATGAGGGAATGTAATGGACTGTAATCCCTTCACTAGTGGCACAGCCTGCTCTTGCTGTCTTCACATTCACTGCATCCTCTCCAAATGGTGCTCATACACGAAATGAGGAAAGCAAGCCAGAATACGGCAACTGCGCATGTGCAATGATCATCTGCTCATGCACGGTTGAGTGTTCAATCATTTCAGCAATGTCTCTTCCCACCTACTGCCTCTTAAGGACTGCTCAGCCGAGTCAGATGACACAGTCAAGCTGCTTATTTCAAGCCCTGCTCCCTGCATCCACTATCCCTCACTTTCGCCACACACTGTGCTCTACCCCACCATTTATATCATGGCTGCCTCCGTAGGAGACAGGACAGCCAAGTCTGGACCACACTGTGTTTCAAACAAGTCCCCCCCCCCCCAAAAAAAATCCTTTCAACTCTTATGTTAAGCCGTCTAGTGGAAGTACATTCAGGATCTGCTCTCTCCATATGGCTTTAGTGGGAGGGGTGTGAGACACCCAGGTTTTGTGGATACATTTCCTTGCCATTAGTAACATTATTCTCACAACCTTCGGATATAATTCCCAGTCATCCTCCTCTCGTGCCTCTACCCCCAGCAAAAGTGAGGTCACCTTGTCCTTGATGTGAATCCCTAGGATGGCTGTGATTTCGAGTGCCATGTCAGTCCAAAAACTCCTCAAGTGGGTAAAGTTCCAGAAATAGTGTATACGTGCCTATTGCTCTGGCACACCTCCCACACATCAGGGAGATCCCAACACTAAATTTGCTATCTGGGGTGGCATATATATCCAATCATACCTCTCAACCTTTTGTCCCCCAAATGTGGAACATTGCCTGTCAAAATGTGGAACAAATGGACAAAATGTGGAACATTTATTCAAATCATTACCCAAGAAGCTCAAAATGGTGTTAAAATGTTGCATTTATGTTCAGAAAGTCTGTTATTAGTTGAATAATATATTTTTGGCATAATTTACTATGAATTTTTGCTTTAAAATGTTGCCTTTGAATGTGGAACAAGTCCTCACAATGTGGAAGAGGGAGCTTTTGTGAAGTAAAATGAGGAACGTTCCTCGTAATGTGGTACAGTTGAGAGGTATGTATCCAATGCAAAAACTTATATTGGGCCTCCTTGAACTTATCACACAGAAGTAGTCCCATATGCGTTTCACAGACAGTAGTCCATACTTGCACAGGGATAATACCCCCTCCCTATATCCCTCTCCCACTGGGTTTTAACATTACGAGAGAAGTCAGGTGAGCACTCTCTTTGACTGGCAAACCCTAGCCAGTGCACTCTTTGGATTCTCTCTATTCTCACCAGGAGCCAGCCTCTCTAGCCTAGATGCCCAGTCTTTCAGCTGCATATACCTGAACATGTGCTTTTGGGTATTGCCATCTGCTGTCTCAGTGTTACAAAGGACTTGAAACCCCCCCCCAACCTCTCATACAGGGTCCCCAAGCATCTTATTCCTCTGTCCTCCCACTGTCTGAAGCCAGGGTCCTCAAGTTCGAGCAGAAGTTTCGAATTTCCTGCGATCAGGGCAAGTACAGTATTCACCTCCCTTGCTGCAACATGTTTTTTGGTTTTTCTGCCCTGTCCGATGCACATAGCAGGTTTTCCACCAGGACCAGACAGGGACTCATATTCCTTAAGGCCCCCTTATTCTTTTTTGCTGTTAATCTATTTTCCTCCTACTTTCCCCTACAGTGCTCCCTCCTGCCAGGTCACCCAGCCCTGTCTCCCACTCGCAGCTTACCTCTCTGCTTTCTCCACAGCCTGCCCCTCATGGCGGGGTGGCAGGGATCCCTCAACCTGCCGGAACGGATCTGGTGCAGGGATTACTGCCCATCGCAGGAGCAGGGCCTGCAGTGACCAGCATTCATTTTGCCGAGGAGCCATTTTCCATCCCCCCCCCCCAACAAGTGCGGCCCAGCGGCGTGCAATGAAGCCAATGGCGGCCGCTGTGCTCCCTGCACGCGACATGCTGGGCGTCTGCCCGCGCTTCCCCTGCGTGTAAGCCACCAGTGTCGTCCCCCAGCTTTCACTAGGGGTCAGGCATGCAGTGGACTCCGACACACCCCCTCCCTGGGAGATTAGAGCTGTCCTCAGGATGCTCGATCCTCTCCTTCCCCAGCCAACCCCCGGCGGCCCGCTCGCACTGCGAACACGGGTCACCGGTGTGGCAGGAGGCAAGGCATGATGCCTCAGCCCTCCACGCCACTGGGCCAGCAAGGCCCCCTTATTCAATAAAGCAGTCATGGTAACTGTGTTTTGCTTCTTTCCAGACCCAGGATGCTCCTCGAGGCCCCTTCACCCAGTCTAACAGCAGTCTCATCCAGGCCGCTAAGTGATAAAGTCCAAAATCTGGAAAACTGAGCCCTCCTCTACTTGTTACACTTGTCAGTTGCCCCAGACTGGCCCTCAGCCTCTTACCTGCCCATATAAACTCTGAGCACCACCTATTGCGGCTTCACAGATCTGCCCATTTCAGCCCCACTGGCAACATCTGGAGCAGGTAGAGCACCCTGGGCAGGATGTTCATCTTAATAAGATTAATACAACCCATCCACGATATAGGGAGGCCCTGCCATCTATGCAAGTCATTTCTGATGGTCACCAGGAGCGGTCTATGATTGAGCTCATACAGTGACTGCAATGTTGGATTGACCTTTATACCTAGGTACTTGAGGTGCGTGGAGACCATCCTGTACCTGTGCCCTCTAAGGGCAGTATCGTCCACCCCCCACCCACATTAACTCTAATTTCTCAAAGTTCACTTTATAACCCCAAAACAGCCAAAGCGCTCTATAAGCCTCATGATTTCTGGGACAGTACTCTCCGGGTGGGTGATAAACAGGAGCATGTCATCAGCATATAGCGCAAATCTTGTGCTGGGTGCCCCGTGCTCCCTCAACTCCTCTCACTACCTCACCAGTGCGAATTGCCCCAACCAGAGGCTCTATCGTCAGGGCAAGCAGCAGTGGAGAGAGGGGACAGCCCTGCAAACCATGTTGACGAACTGCTTCCTCAGCCCAAAAACCTTCAGGACCCTAAACATATAGCCCCACTCTACCCTATGAAAGGAAGTCTTGGCATCCACGGAGAGCATGCATGTCCCACCCAGGAACTAGGGTTGCCACCTTTGGATGAGGCAAAAACTGGATCCTAAGCCCCGTCCCTAGCTCCACCCCTTTTCATGACTCGTCATGCATTGCTCCTCCTAGAAAGCCATTTGCTAATGTTAAGATACTGTACTGTACCTGTTAAAATTACTTTCCCAAATTCTTCCTAGTTAGTTATTTACTTACGTGTGTATTTATTTATTGACATTGGTTTACCAGATAAACATACAGAGATAAAATCAACCTCATTTACAGATTATGATCTGGGGGGAGACGAGGGGACATACTGTAAATAGTACACAACAGTACACATGGCATATAATAATACATAATAAAGAAATTGTTTCCTATAATATGTACTTTATATATTTTTCTGGCTCCATTTCCTTTTCATGTCCACACTACTATTTCAAAGCCAAAGAAGTGACCATACTGTTTTCTTGAGGAAAAAATTAATTTAAAACATTTAAAATGCCTAAATTCTGTTAGAGATGAAAATGTTTACCAGCAAATGAAAGTGGAAGACAACTGGCTGTGTTGCTGTTACAAAAGGTGGGGGCAGCTTTGCTGCTATGCCACTTCAAGATGCAATGGAAAAGACTGGGTTAAGTAAGTGCTAATGGTGTTAATGGCCATGCTTTACACCTCCCAGGCTGACTGCTTTCACAAACAAAAGGCTATACTGACAACAGAACTTGTTTGTAACCTGGACATGTAGCTGAAACAATTAATGAGATGACAAAATCTGTTTCAAAAGTATGTGACCACTTAAAATGGCTCAAAAACCTGACCGCACAGAGCAAAAATCGGATTACCTGATAGGGACCCTGAACACCTAATCACCAGGTAAAAAACCTGACAGGTGGCAACCCTACCCAGGACACAGATCCACAGTCTGAAGCACCTCAGGAGTCTCTGACCATTATGGTATGAGTGGCACCCATTCACAAAGCCAATCTAATCCCCATGGACCAGATCTGGCAAAACCTGCTCCAATCGGGGAACAAGAGCCTTCACCCAACTTTTGCTGTTACAATTTGGGAGCGACACTGGTCTATATGCTGCATACTCAGTGGGGTCCTTCCCCTCCTTAGGAATGACTGTGATTTTCACCAGCCCACACAACTTGGGCAACCTCCCCTTCTCTTGTGCATCCTTGAATATGGAAAACAGACTGCCAGATCAGCTCACCCACCGCCCTATAATATTCCACAGCACACCATCTGGTCCTGCCGCCTTACCTTTCAGGCTTCTGTCCTTTAACCAGTTTTTGACCCATCAAGTGAGCTTGGCCCCCACCCCCAGATCCTCCAGCTTCCTGACCAATCTTCTATGAGGTGCAAAGTCAAAGGCCTTACTGAAATCCAGATACAGGACACCAACCACCCCCTGATGAAGCCGTCTAGTGATACATAGGGGTTTCTGGAGTGCTAGAGAAGAATTCTTAATATAGTTTGCCTTCTAACCTGCATGATGTGTGCATCCTTTTTTGGTTTTTCAGTACAGATCATCAACCACTTGGTCCCTGTCCACTGTACTGGTCACTCAGTCGAAAAAGTCAATCAGATTAATCTGGCAGGGCCTCTCCAACACAAATCCATGCTGATTCTCATCTTACAGCCTGTTTTCTTCGAGAAAGCCTACCAGACTCTCCTTAAGGATAGTCTCCATCGGTTTCCTCACTACCGAGATCAGACTGACTGGCCTATAATTCCTTGGTTCATCCCCTGGTCCACTTTTATAGAGAGGAATCACATGTGTAGTTCTCCAGTCCCAGGGCACACTCCTGGACTCCACAGAGGCACTGAACAAGACTGCCAGGGCCACCGGCACCTCTGCTAGTTCCCTTAGGACCCTCTGGTGTACTCCGTCTTGCCCTGGGGATCTGTCTGCCTTGAGGGCCTTTTGTACCCTGTCCACTTCTATAATGCCGTCGGTGTCCCCTTTCCCCGCCACCCCCCCTCCCTGCTCCCTTGTGGCACTAGTCCATCCTCCTCTCTAGTAAAAACAGAGCAGCAGTACTTGCTAAGCACTTCTGCTTTTTCTTTACTTCCTTTTGCCCAACCCCCCTCCTTTTTTTAACTGACAATTTCATCTTTGATATCCCTCTTCTACCTTATATAGCAGAACACCTTCTCATCCAGTTTTACTCCCAGTGCCAGCCATACTTCCCAAGCAACGTTTGCCCTCTAGTCTAACCACTCTACTCACTATCATTGATTTATCAGTACAGACATCCCTAGCCTCCTCATTCTGAGAATATTTGTACTTCCGGAAGGCTGCCTTCTTCTCCCTTATTGCATCTGCCACTTCTCTTTCTGAACAAGTTGGGCTTTTTGGCCTTAGATTTCTTGCTTTTGATTTTGGCACACTCACTAGTGGCCTCCATCAGTACCTCCTATATTGTGGTCCATTTCTGTTCCACCTCCATCTCCTTACTGATCCCAGTAAGGTGTCAATAAAGCTGAGTTTTAAAAAAAGAATAGCACACAGATTTGGCAGCTACCTTACAGCAAATATTAAAAATAGGTTCAGCAAAGTCTTTGGTATTTTCTATCTGCTCTAAACATTCTTGCTTGTATCAAAATTGTAGACCCCTTTCTAAGCAGTAGGAAGTAATACCTTGCAGCTTCAGGTTAACCTATTTGACTAGGTTAGGACTTTCTTGTGCTCATCTTCTTAAGCAGTTTGCCCCTTCTTGGAGAGTTTCGAGTGTGTAGAGAGCACCTTTCTAAGCCTACCTATGGCTGTTTATTTTCTGGTTTCACCTCCCTGAGACCTTTTGGTCTCAGCACACCACACCACACCACACTCAATTAGGTGCCCTTCCTGAGCTTCCCAAGACAAACAAATGAACAAACAACCATTTGAGCTCAAACTCACAACATCAGCAACCTTACTGCTTTCAGAGTGAATTTATTCTTTTAACCAACTCCTAGTTTTTACGGGAAAACTGGCTCTTTTTCGCAGCCTGAGGAACAGCCTACAGTCATTTTAACAACTCCAAAGTGTGTGATTACAGACCCTGTAAGAGGGTTCACCATGTGTACTGAAGCAGACAAGAGACAGGAAGAAAAGAAAAGACAAGACAAAGAAAAAAACAAAACAAAGAAAGCACGAGAAGCAAGGCAGGGAAACATGGGAGAAGGAGCAAGGGATGGGGAGGGACGGCACACCACTGAAGGTACAGCTCTTAGGTCCCACAGGAATATAGCTGTGCAATCAATTTGTGAAAAGATGTAAAGGATACACAGAATAGGTTTTTAGTAATTTTGTTTTGCCCTATAAACATGAGGCAGGGTCCTGACTATCACATTACTGCAAAGCAAGAGCACAAAATTGAACATTTCATTCATTAAATGGTGTATGGCCAAGGAAGGAGGATGGGTTGTGCCAGTCGCCCTGCAGGGGCTCTAATACTTACTGTATATTTGGGTACAGCAGGCGAGGTTTCGATGGGTACCTGGAGGGTGGGGGAAGAGGAATGTCAGTTTTTTTAGTAAGTTGGGCGGGACGGAGTGAAAATGCTCTGAGGGTGGTAGGAAGGGGTAACTTGTTTTACTTTTGAACCAACTACTCCAAAGGGCTGGGACAGAGGAGTAGGGGAGTTGGGTAATACAAGGGATGGGAAAAAGCAGGACTTTTCTGTTATGGCTAGGGATGGGGAATGAGCATGTTGAGTGTGTTAAAAGGGTTAGGGCATTGTTTCTTTTTACGAAAAGCCAAATACTGAATACCCAAATATTTGGCAGCTGAATACCAAATATTTTGGAAAAAATCTATGGTCAAAAACAAAAAAATGATAATCCCTTAGATTCTGTCTTGCATGTAATAATTCAGCTAGTCTACTCCCAACTAGACCATTCAGTTTTACCATTTTCTTGGTAACTATTTCAATGCCTACATTACTTTAATATAATTAAGAGTTTCTGACCAAGACTCTTTTCCCCCCGATTACTATAATGGGGAAGTGATCACTCTCAGCTTGATTGGAGATTATTGTGCATTTCAAGTTCAGCAGTTGAGTACATTGCATATTCAATAACTGAGGAATATGGTAGATACACCTGGATTATCCCCCCCCCATCCTGCCAGTAAGTACTGACAGACCCGTTTCTGCAATAAATGCTACCAGTCTTACCTCTACAGTATTTATTCTTGTCAGTGGATTTTCTGTAGTGTGCGTTTTGATTAAAAATGGAGATATAAACTGCATTCATTTTAAATTATTATGCTTCCCAATTCTTGTATTCAAGTCACCTACATTTAGTATTTCATCCTCTGGATAGAGTCCTAAATACAGATTATTTGGTTTATTAATATAATCCATAAACTTCTCTCAAAATATTCTGGCTGCCACTAATCATTCAGGTGTTACTATAGGACTGTAGTACTTAGACAGGTTGATCGACCAGAGTGCTGGGTTTGTCTGTGTGCGGCAAGGGATGTTTTTTCTTTACAGTTATTTACCCTATCCAGTCACAGACATGATCCTTTACCTTTTGGGGTGAGGAAGGATGATGGTGGGGTGCCAGGAGGGGTGGGGTATGATTCTGTATTGTCTGTGGTGGTGCATGCAGAGTTCATTGACTGGGTGGGTTAAGGGTACTGTAAACTATTGTTACTTCATTTTACTGGGGCTGGGGGGGAAGTAAGGGCAAGGGTTAACTTTATTGGACTGGAGTGGGTGGAGTAACATAACAACAGGGTTGGGGGTTATGTGACAGCACTTTAAAGAAAAAAATTCACATGGTGAAGTTGGATGAAGGAAACGGTTTCCCTGGTACATGCAGTATAAAGTTTCCAACCTTGCACTGACATCTTTGGTGAATCACACACATAAAGATCGCATACAAGTCTTCCTTACATGTAATCTCTATGGGGATATCCTTGGACGGCAGGCAGGCAGGCAGGCAGGCAGGCAGGCAGTGGCGGAGGCACAGTTAAAAGTATATCATTCACTGGGTAATTTGCAGTCTTCCTTTCGGAAGCACTACCAGAGTGTCCACAAGAAGTCTACTGGCTTATGCCAAGGAGTGTTGAAAAATGTAGCACAACACATGGGGAGCGAACATGAGCATGGGCAGAAACAGGGCAACTCAAAATTAACACAGCAAACACTGGGACACAATCTACCAGTGACAAAATGACCATGGTTTTTAATGCCATATCTAAATATACATGATCAGAATTTATATGCAAGAATAAAATATTTATAATCCGTTGACCTATCTTTGAGTAGTTGGAGACCACTTGACGCCCAGCCTCTCTGCTGTGGTAGAATCAAGGTTCTTGTTGTTGGGAAGCCGCCATAAAAGCCACTCCCAGAAGTCAAGTGGTAAATTGGGGCTTTTGCTACTGGAAGGCCGCCAGGACAGCTGTTCCTGGTTAGCAACTATCTGGGAGTTCCACCTCCACCTGCACAGGGTGGCAGCCACAGAACTGGGCTACCAGTGTTTAACAGCCTCAGACAGCACTGCTCCTATGAAACAACTGGAGCATCAGGGCTCTCACTGCTGAAGGAGGCCCCCTCTCCCCACAGCCACTCCCATGTGGCTGGTGCAGTACTGGTGTTCCAGCAGGAGATCCCAGAGAGCTGCACAGGGTGACAGTTGCTGCATCAGGCTCTCTCTGTTGGGAGAGCTCTCTGGAGAGTCACTATCAGGTGGCATATGCAGTAGCTGACCTCCCGCTGTAGGGAAGCCGCTGGATAGCATTACGAGGAGGCAACTGCAGATACCTGATCTCCCACTGTAGGGAAGCCGCTGGACAGCATCACGAGGTGGCAACTGCAGAACTGGGATGCCACCTCCCCTCCTAGAGAAGGTGGCAGGTGGCGGATTTGGGCTTTTACTTTGAAGAAGCCCCCTGGATCCAACCCCAAAAACTCAGTTCAGGTTAGATTTACAAGGCGTCACGTGGTTGTGGTTGTGTAGTAGGGTGGCAACTTTGCCATCCTGAAAATGTGAGCCCCAAATGGCCGTTATGCCTAAAAGAAACAAGCATTTGTCAATGCCGAATGTTTGCTTGCTGGTATTAGCATTGGAAGTGCAGAAGTTAGATGCAGAATAGGAATGGCAGTGAAGTACTGAACTTCACGCAAACCCCACCTCCACCCTGCAAAGATGGACAGGCACTGGGGTGTGCCTTTGGGTCATCTGGCATTATGCTCATGCCATTTCACCTCACCCAATCCTGCAGACACCGACAAGTGTTGAGGTGTGCCTTGGGGTGTTCGTCTTTACAGTCACCCCATTCCATAAGGACATACGCTAAAATGGGTGCAGTATAGGAGAATGAGTTTAACTCTGGCGCCAAAGAGTCCAAGGCACACCTCGATGTCTGTCACTGGCTGCAGGATGGGGGTGGAATGGCATGAGCATTACAGCCAGCAATCCAAAGGCACACCCCTGACACCTGTCAGTCTGTACAGGGTGGGATGTTATGGTTACAAACCGTAATGCCCTGGGCGTTTGTACTTGCATTACAAATTTTAACATGGTCTTTTTGTGACCCACCTCATGAAAGCATGTGATACCTCTGCTCATGAACAGTGGCACTGTGATTTTGTTAATCTGTCTCGAATGTTAATTTGCTACAGCAACTGCGCCATTCTGCGCCAGATGTGCGAAAACACAGTTTTGGCAAGATGTGAAAAATGACAGCTGTCCTGTTCATAAGGAAATTTGAAAAAATGGCGATGTTGAAAATCTGGAGTGAAAATATTACAAATTCTCGGAGTTACGAGCGTGCATAGAAACTGTGCAATGCATGCTCATAACAGTCATTTTTTTTAAATTTTTCACCAAACTTGTAACACAGATTTTGAGCCCACCTCATGAACAGTAACATTGTTGTTTCGTTATTGGTCCCGAAGGTGATTCCATGCAGTAACTGTGAAATCACCTTTCAGGACCGAATAACGATATGACAGTGACTGGAATTCATGAGGTGGGGACCCAAGAACCCCATGTTGAAAATTTGGTACCAAAATTCGAAAAAATGGCCAAGATATCCACCCAAGTTGAAATAAAAAAAATGTATGCCATTATACAGCTTACCGGCATTTCTTCAGTTCGAGGTCAGCTTTTGAAGAGTGCAGACGTGTTCTCGGTCCACCGAAGATCATTGTGCCAGACTCCAGAGGTAAATATTGGGTGAGGGGTGCGGGGATGTAGGGTGCAGAGGTGGGTGTGGGTTGGGGAGGGCACTGGACACAATGAGGACCGTTTTCTACTTTTCAGGTAAAAAAAAAAAAATTAAAACCACAACAGGAAGGTTTTCTTTTGGCAGGTAGATTTGGTGTGCTGGGTGGGCTCCCAGCATGCCACCTGCATGATTTTTTGGGGCTGGAGCCAACAGGATTGGGCTCCCCGGCAGCAAGAAGAAAGGATCTGTGTTGGGGGGGGGAGAAGCATGATGCCAAGAGGGATTAGGCACCCCCCCCAGCAAACAAAATGTATGGGGACATTATGCAGACAGGGGGTGGGCTCCCTCGTCGGCAAATTACCTGGGGAGGGGGCATGCCGACAGGGGGACTGGGCACCCCGTCTGCTTTCATGGGGACTCTGAGGTAGACGTCGACAGCCGCTGCCATGTTAATTGAAATCTTACACCAGGCAAGGTACTGCTCTGCAATGACGGGTCGCTCCCTGATTGCAGCGGCGAAATCATTTCAAATTGGCGGCACGCTTGCTGAACTAGTGTCAGCAGCAGTGTGCCACTACACTGGGGAAAGAGGGCCAAGCCTCAAAATGCAGTGGGGACAGTGGCTGCCACAGAGCCGCACTTCCAAAACCCCGCTTCTCTTCTAAGCTGTCACATAATGTTTCTTCTGCATGCGTGCAAGCAAACATAAAAAAATAAAAACTACCCTAAATCCATATGCATCTGCATTTAAGGCCCCCCCTGCTCATAACTTGGCCATTTTTGGTCATTTTGTCCCGTACTTTCAAGGTGCCCAAGCCACTACACACCTTCATAATCCACTATGTGGCATCTTGAAAATTGGACACAAAATTTGGTGTAGACGCCCAAAACACATTATGGGTCAAATTTACAAGGCACAGATTATGTAGTCGTGAGGTAGGATGGCAATTTGGGCACCTTAAACAATTTGGGCCCCTGAATGGGCAAGATACGCACAAAAGAAGGGGGGGAATCTAAGTCCAGAAATATACATAATTAGTACATTTTGTGACTACGTTTTGTTCATTTAAATTTAGAAGACGGTAGTCAGCCAAGGTGGAAGTAGTATTGCGCTACCTGTCCCGTGCTGAATTGTACTTAAAAGATGAATGCGGAGGAGGAGAGGGGTTGCTAAGTGGGTTGTTGGGGTTTAAGAGGAGGATGGTGGCATGGGTGCTAGAGGCTAGGGAGGTATTTTCTTTTGTCTGAGTGCATGACACCAGGATTGGGAACCCAGTATGAGCTGATTAGAGGTGACACAGTGTTCTACGAGTCCATGTTGGAGAGCTAAGCTGAACTATGTAGATTCTGGCTCAAAGAGGCAAAAGTTTCTAACTATATGCCTAAGACAAAATATGGAAATAATCTTACATCAATTCAGGAGTCTGAGTTGCACCCCCCCATGAAAAAGCCATTGGAACAGAGCTTTGGTGACTAATATTAAACAAACAAACACACAAATTCATACAAGGCTCATACAACTGGAAGCACAGACAATTACAGATTTTTATGTAGGAATAGAGATCTCCCAGGCATCAGGGCTTCTAGTAGTGAATCTTAAAGTACCACTAAACTTGGAAGAAGTAACTATTTTAATCAAACAATTAAATAAAAATAAGACCTCAGGCCTGGATGGATTCTCTGCTAATTTCTATAGCTCATTTGCAGAAGATTTGTGTTATTAGAATTTTTTAATAAATCCTGGGGCAGAGGATGGCTTCCTCAGACATTGTAGCAAAGTATTATAACTCTAATACCAAGAGCTGGAAAGAGCACCAGTTCTGCGAAAGGAGCTGGCCCACTGCCACAGCAGTAGCACTACTGCTTGCAATGCCAACAATCCAAGTTCGGGATGAGCCGAGGTCGCCGGTGAAAGAGAACTGAGCGTCACAGGGACACTCTCCTCCTCTGGGGAGGGTCGGCTGCTGTCCTCGCTGCAATACTGCCACCTGGGTGACCACAGGTGGCAGTGCAGTCATGGGCACCATGAGAGGAGGGGCGGACGCAGGCCAGAGGTTCGGTGTGGCAGCACGCTTGTGTGCAAACAGACCCAGGACCTCCCTTGTGTGCTTACATTCACGGGGACTAGGGTGAAAATGGAAAGGAAAACCCCACCATCTGACAGACGATGGGCCCCGATGGACCAAAGGAGACCAGACCTGCATTCCCCAACTGACCTGCCTGATGCAGCACAATGAGTTAGAGGAGATCCACCCCCTTCCCCGCCTGGGGGATAGCTGAGGCAGTATGAGGGTGTGGCAGTTGTAAGGTGGGGTATCAGGTGAAGCACAGACACCTTGGGGCACCCAGAGGGAGGTCGTGATGGTGGTGTAGGAGGTAGCATAAAACAAAGAATATATATATATATATATATATATAAATTAAAAAAAAGTGCAGCAAAAACTGACCGACCCATCTCCTCAGTAAATACTGACAACAAAATATTAGCCAACATTCTTGCTAACCGACTGGAGAAGGTCATACAAACCCTTATTGGTCTGTTGCAAACTGGATTTATGAAAACAGGATTAGCACCAGACAACACACACAAAATACTGCATCTCATGAACTTCTGTAAGATATCTGCAGCTCCAATGGTACTACTGCCACTGGATGTAGCAAATGTTTTTGACTGGGTCTCATGGCAACACATCTAGACGCTAGAGCTATATGTGTTTTGGAGGAGTTCATGAGATGGATGAGCTCACTCTACAAAGAACTGAACATGGCAGTTATAACTAATGGAGTGATCGAAGATACTTGACTTGGTCTATGAGGCAACAGCAAATAATGTTATGGATTACTTGGGAATAATCTGTGTTATGATTTTAATACAACAGTATCAACCCATTTAGAAGACCTCAAAATAATGATTGAAAGGGCCTTGATGAGGATATCGTCCAGGTAAGGGAAAAGCTGGATCCCTCAGTTCCGAAGGTGAGCTATGACTGCTACCAGTACCTTCGAGAATATCCTTGGAGCTGACAAAAAGGCCAAAAGTAAGAGTTTTGAATTAGAAGTGTTGCTTTCCCCACCTTGAACCCGAGATATTGACTGTGTAGCCACTGAATAGGAATATGTAGGTAAGCATCCTGCAAGTCGATGGATGCTAGAAAGTCTCCTTGCTGCAATTCTCTGATTGATGACAATGTTTCCATTTTGAATGTCTGCTGCACACAAAGCGATTCAGGAATTTTAGGTCTAGGACTGGCCTGAATCCCCCTGTGCGTCTGGGCACAATAAAGAATAGGGAGTATACCCCACCAACTGAGCTCTGCAGGGGGAACCTGCTCGACAGCCCCTGCTTGCAGAAAGTCTGTGATAGCCTGCAACGTCGCCTGTCTTTTGGACGGGTTGCTTGAGATGTGGGAGGGCACCACGTGAGATAGTGGGGGCTTGGAATTTAATCATATCAGGTAGTCCTTGCTGATAATGTCTAGTATCCATCTGTCCAATGTGGTTTGAACCCATTCCTCAACGAATTCTGAATATCTGCCCCCCTACTCGAGGATGGGCCTGGATAGCTTCATTGTGATTTCTTGTTGTTGTTTCCGGTGTCTCTGGTGCTCCCACCACCACCGGATCCACCCCCTCTAAAGTTACGCTGGTTACGTGAGGAAAAACATGTTCTTTTCCCAGAAAAGTTGGAACTTTGACCCTTGTTGTAACCTCTGTCACAAACATTGCGTCCGGAGCCTGAGGACCATGTTTTGCCCCTGCCCCTGGACTGGGGCATGTGCACCTTGACTGTTTCCCCGGATTCCTTCACTACCTCCTTCAGTGCTGAACCGAACAGGAGATTGCCTTCATAGGGTGCGTTCACCAAATAGCTCTTTGAAGAGGCATCTGCCTGCCAGGCCCAAAGCCAGAGGTTGCAGCGAGCAGAGGTTTGACAGAACATAGTTCGTGCAGCACACCTGACCACCTCCTCTGACACGTCTGTTGCATAGGCCGAGGCTAACCCCATTAACTGTAGCTGATGGATAATCGGAGAATTCTTTTCTGGGTCCTCAGCCAATTGAAAAGCTAGATCCGAGGCCCAGGACAGGGCGGCTCTGGCCGAAAATAAATTTGTGGAGTCTGCTGTGAGAGACGTCGCTGAAGCTTGGAAGGCCTTTGAGCGAGGCGTCCACTTTCCTGTCTACTGGGTCCCTTAGAGAAGCCCCTCCTTCAGCTGGGATGACTGTCTTCTTGGTCAGGTTAGAAATCAAAGGGTCGATTCTGGGGCAGTCTAACCACTTTTCGATTGCTTCTTGTCAAACTTCAGAAGTTTAGAGATTCGTCGGGGGATCAGGTACATGTGTTCTGGACTTTGCCATTCCTCTTTTAGCAATTCCTCTATGGCTGGAGCAATAGGGAAGGCTGTGGCCGGTTTAGCGGCAGAGGCTAGGTGAAAGGTTTGTTTCGGCTGGGAAGGAGCTGCTGGGGAAGGTCCCAGGTGAATCTCTGAAATGACCTTTTGATGAAAAAATCTAGGTCGTCCAGGTCAAAGTTTCGGGTTGGGAGTTATCAAAGTCAGACGATGAGCCCACTATCTCTCCCTCCTCAGGGTAGGAGCTGTCATCTGAGGAGTCTGGGGAATGATCCCTGCAACGTTTTCCCCTGTGAGTGCCCCTGGATCTACTCCAGGAACGAGACCTTTTCTTCCTCCTGTTGCGTGATCTTCCTCCTCTGATGATCTGTACCTGTGTCGGGATTTTTTCTTTTTCTCATAGCGATGTGAGGACAACTGCCCCTCATCGGAAGAGGATGGGGAGGGGGGTCCTTTTTCTTTTTGCCTTGTGAGGTCTCATATCTGGTGGGTGAGGTCTCATATCTGCTGGCCCTGGAGGCTGCCAGTTGAAGTCTGCAGGGTCATACCAACATACTAAAATGCCAGCAGAATAGACCTCATGGTCTTTCGAGTCTGCTCGAGAGTCAACACCCATAATGGGTGCCGTTTCCACTGTCCCTCCTTCCCTCTTGGACCCCCCTAACCCCTGTCCTAGTTATCCCCCCAGTGTTGATATTACTCAGCTTCACCCTCCCCCTATAACTGTCCCATCCCCTATTGAACCCCTCCACAGTATCTTCCTCCACCAGCTGCTCAGGCAGTGCATTCCAAGGTTCCACCACCCTGTCAGTGAAGTAATGCCTCCTCTCCCCGAGTCTCCCCTCTAGCTTTCACCCGTGTCCCCTGGTTGCTCCCTTTCTGTTGGAACACCCCAACTAGGCCTACCTTATTTATCCCCTTCATGTACTTGAAGACCTCTATCATATCCCCCGTCCCTCCTCTCCTCCAGAGAGTACAGGTTGAGCTCCTCAAGCCTCTCCCAGTAGGTCCTCTTCCCCATACCCCTAATCATCTTGGTTGCCCTCCTCTGGACTCTCTCCAGGAGTGCAATGTCCCTTTTCAAGTGCAGCCACCAGAACTGCAAGCAGTATTCAAGGTGTGGCTTAACCAGGCAGTTATGCAGTGGGAGAATCACTCCCCTCATTCTTGAGGTTATCCCCTTATTCATTGGTCTTGGCCACTGCCCTCCTACAGTTCTCAGAGTCGTTCATTTTGACATCCTCCACCACCACCACCCCCAGGTCCCTCTCCCCATGAGACTTGCAGTGTATCCCCTCCCAGGGTGTACCCGTGGCCTGGGTTTCTAGCTCCCAGGTGAAGCACCCTGCATTAAGCTTCAGTTTCCATGTTCATGACTACTTCTCCAGAGCCTTCAGGTCCTCTTGCAAGGCTATCCTTCCCTCCTCCCCATCCACCACTGCCCCCAGCTTCGAGTCATCCACAAAGAGACTCATTTCGCTCCTGATACCCTTCCTGATGTCTGAGACATAGGTATTTAACAGGAGTGGCCCCAGAACCAATCCCTGGGAGACCCCACTAATGGCTCTCCTTGGAGATGAGACCCCACCCCCCCCAACCACCACCCTCTCAGTATGCCCCGGCAGCCAATTCTCAATCCATATGATCACCTACTTCCCCACCATTTCCCCAGCTTAGCTAGCAACCCACTGTGAGGTACCGAATCAAACACCTTGCTGAAGTCTAGAAAGAGGACATCCACCGGCTTACCCTGGTCCAGCGCCTTTGTCACCCAGTCGTAGAACTCCACGAGATTTAATAATAATAATAATAATGCTTTATTTATTATACGCCTTTCAAATATCAACATAAAAATTTGTCTGACATGATCTGCCCGGGACAAAGCCGTGCTGTCTATCATCCAGGTAAACCATTTCCTCCAGTACCCTACCTAGCCTTTCCTTTATAATGCCCTCCATCACTCTGCCCACCACAGACATCAGGCTGACAGGCCTGTAGTTCCCCGGCTCCTCTCTTGAGCCACCCTTGTGAATAGGTACAATGTGGGTCCAGAGCAAAGGCCCAGTTTAACTTGTCTATAATGTCTGGGGCCAGAGAGGGGGCTACGGCCTGCTGGGTTTTCCTGGTGGCCACTGCTCTCTCCAATCTGAAGGCAGTGGCTCGCTTGGCCAACAATCAGAGCCAAGGTAGGGGTTGCATCCGTTGAGTCCTCCCTGTTAGCAGATGCTGCCTTTTCGCATGTGAGGCAAAGCAAGCCTACAAAGCTAATCAGCAGCAGGGATCTGTGGCGCTGGCATTTTCTGCCCCTGGCAGACTTGCCTGAAGCCATGACTCCAGAAATATACCTTTCTTCAGCATCCCCAAGTCCTAGGCGAATGCTGCGATGAACTGACATGCTGTCCCTTTAAGAGCCAATTACTGAGTTGCCCCCTACTGAGATTTTTTTTCCCCCGATTCCCCTTGATTTACGCCGGGGGGGGGGGGTGCAGAAATGGATGGCCCTGGTTAGCGTTCCTGTTGCTCCACAGCGCTTGTGGATGGCCATGGTTAGCGCTCCTGTTGCTCTGCAGTGCTCGTCAAAGAGAGAACTGAGTGGTGCGCTAGTGCTGTGGGCCCACCGTCAATGAGCGGCACCATCAACGGGCGGCTGAGACAGGCAAACGCCGACCATCGATGGGATTTCACAGGGCTAACGCCAGCAAGGGGGGCTCCAATGAAGCACCCCAATGCTGTTTGTTTTTTCCCCCTCATGAGCAGAAATCAGGCACTGGAGGTGCTTTTTGCCTGAGTGTTCCCTTGTTGGCTTAAAATCGCGGGAAAGTGCGCCGCGGTGAACTGGGGCCAATCTGTGCAGCTTGCAAGGCTAAGACTGGAACCCACCCTGGAGCGCTTGAATGTAGCTCCGAAGAATCCAAGCAAGTCAAAAAGTAGAAATATTTAAACTTAGTCTGCTGTCTTCAGTTCTGCCATGTGTGACAGAGCTCTGCTTGCAGAGTATCTGCTCTACTGAAGGCAGGAAGTAAACTGAGGAAAACAGATGTGGAGGGCTAGATGTCCCCTACTGCAGAGGTTTAATTCCTGCCTTCCAACCAGCATCAGGAGGTACAGCCCATGTGTAAGGAAGCCCGGAGACCAGTTTAGGAGAGAGAACATAGTATTTCCCAATTTTATTATGTCCTTATCCAAAATATAAGTGAAATGTTGGAGACCACTGCTTGCAGTCACGGACTCTGGGGGAAGATGCAAATGAATGGAAGAGGAATAAGACACAGGATTTTGCTCTGAAGACCTTCTCAATCATGACTCAACATAACATTTCCTACAACCTATACTTCGTCCCAGTTCATCTGCACACAATGGGAATAAAACAACATGCTAATTGTCCAATATGGTGAACCCAGAAAGCTAATCTGGTGCATACAAGTATTCCATGGCACTGCAGCAGGATAACCGACTTCTGGGAACTGATAAAAGATCCCGTGTCACTGATGAAATCTATATATTATTGGGAATTTTTTCAAATACTGTGAGCTGTCTACTGAAAACCAAATACGCACTAGCACTTATTTCAGTAGCTGCAAAAAAAAGTGCAGTTATTTATCGTAACAGTAGATCTTCAAGAGAATCTCCTCTATAATCGAGACACTCCTCTGGAAGTGTAAGCTGCACTTCTGCTAATGGAAAACAATACAAGATGCTGGTGTGCAGCTACCCCAGGTTGTTCCATGCCCCCACCCCCACCCCAAGTGGCCCTCTCCCCTGAGCTCCTTCATGACTCAACACTGGAGAATATCTGGGACTTTTTTGAACATCTGCCTTCAGAGCACTAGAACTGCTACACTCAGACTTTCAGAGTATTTCCATGCTCACTCCACATCTTCTAGGCAAGATATTTTAAGAAGGTTTACCTAAGAGGAAGGAGGGGGTTAGAACTAGGGAGCATAGCCTCAGACTGCAAGGAAAAAGATACAGGAGCAATGTGAGAGGGCATTTCTTCATGGAGAGAGTGGTGGAGCCCTGGAACAGACTACCAGACGGAGTGGTGGGGGCTAAACCGGAGGGCATGGGACAAGCATATGGGGCTGAGTATTGGGGGGAGGGCAGGGGCTGGCAGGGAGGGGAAGGTGTAGGGGAAAAAAAAAGGGCAGACTAGATGGGCCGGATGGTCCTTTTCTTCCTTCAAGCTTCTCTGATTCTATGATATTTTGTACACAGCAGGACGGACGATCTATGGTACAGCTGCAGAACTGAATGGACAATGCTCTCCCATGGTTTGACTTTTTTCTTGCTCATCATGCAAAATATGGTGTATAGGGAGGCTGGGATCTCACGTCCACCTTGATCCCATGGGAAGCTTTCCATCAGGCTCTGCCCAAGGACACTACTGTTACAAGCCCTCTCTCTTGAAAGGACATGCGGACTTTGGGTTCTTAGTCCAGTTAGCTATTTTTCTTTCGCTCACTTCCCACTCGTGCAAATGTATTTCTATGGGCCTACGGTTGGGGTACCTGTTTGTTTCTTCATTTTACAATATGTACCTTTAGCTCTTTGTTCCCCTTGTAGCTAAATTATGGAGGAATGTGCAGTGTGGGGGGGGGGGGCGCTCCCATAGAGTAGCACAGCACAGCACTGGTGCCTTGTCTTGCAACACCTGTGAGCCCCTCTTCTACTTATCATGACCACTATAACTAAAGTGGTCTCCTTCAATGTAAATGGAGTCCATAACACCATTAAATGGTTTAGAATCACACAAATTTTGTCGCAAACAAGCAGAGCTAATTTTCCAAGAGACCCATGTCCCACAAACTGAAGATTGTAAATTCAAAAAGTAAGGGCACTCTGTGTTGATCTCTTCCTCTCACCATTTGGGAAAACTACAAAGGGGACTTATTTTGACACCAGCAGGTTTCTCAATTCAAACTGTGCACAGTATACAAGACGCAGAGGAATGCTATGTTATTTTGACTGGTATCTTATATGGTAATTCTAGTTCCCTAGCAAATTTATATCTGCCCCTAGGCTCCATTAAACAACTTGTTCAAACTTTAACAAATTGGTTCTCCCTCTCGCTCTCTGTCCAGGGACAACTGCTTTGTGTGTGTGTGTGTGTGTGTGTGTGTGTGTGTGTGTGTGTTGTTGGGGGAGGGGGGGATTTTAACACTACCTTACAGCCTGAGCTGAATGCTTCTAACCCCTACCCCAAATGTTATTCCCAAGCTCAAAAAAGATCTTAAAACACGCTGGGGCATGACTGCTCCCTAGACGCCTAGCATAACCTATACCCCCAAGAGTAAGCGCATACATGTTATTCTGCCCCATTACTACACATCAGTGAGGCTGGACTTTTTTTTGTGTGCTGACTGAACACACTGTTGGCAGGCATTCAATGCAACATAGCACTATTTAGTTATGAGATCATGCCTTGATAATAGCGAAACTGCATTTGGGAATACCCTCAAAAAGATTCTCATTGGAGTTTTTTTTTCAGTTGTTTAACCAGGAGTTGCACACTAAGCTGAAAGCTTTTTTACAGGTGCAACCTGGGAGTACAATGAAGTTAAGTGACTTGCTCAGGGTCACAGTATGTCAATGGAAGCTGTGGGATTCAAACCCAAGTCTGGTCTGCTGGATGTCATCAGATTTGCAGCTCAGAGCCTTATACCACTTCGCTATACTGCCTCCTAACCTGGCTTTTCTCCAGGATGAATGCCTTTTAAAAGAAACGGACTCTTGCATCCCCAGAATGCTCCAGGAAAATTCTACTTGGCCAGTGGAGCCCACACTGTGAGACACATTAAAAACGGTTTTAAGGAACACAATTTAATAAAGCTCAAGCTTCTGCTTAACGCCAACAAGACCAAAGCTATGATTATCTCATCCCACACCTCCCTCAACACAGGACCACCTCCAAGTCTCCAGATTTATACAATGCTTAGCGAGGCCTTGGAACTTGTGGACAAATTCAAGTACGTGGGAGTCTGGCTAGATGACAGGCTCAACTTCATGGCCCACCTTAATGTGTTATTAAAAAAGCTTACGCAACGACTAGGCATATTTTATCGGATAAGGCACCTACTTACAATCGAAGCCAGGAAGCGACTTGTCCAAACAACTTTACTACCATTGCTCGACTACACAGCCCTCTTTTATAGCCATTGCCCCAACCAGGTGCTATGCAAACTTGACACCCTCTACGATCGTGCGCTGAGATTTATCCTAAACATGCCGCTGAGTACCCATCACTGCTTGCTCTATCAGGCATTAAACTGGCCCTCCCTCACCTTGAGAAGACAAAGAAATGCTCTCATGTGGCTACACAGGGCACTATCCGACAAGCTACCAGCCTATATTACTATGCTCTTTGAGTGCACCAAGGACGTGTACGGCCTAAGGAGTTCTTCTCTAGTCTCCTTTAAGGTACCCAAAATAAGGACACGACATGGCTCAGCAGCTATTAACTTTTCCCTGCCCACCCTCTGGAATTCTATACAAAAGACACTTAGGATTTTCTCCCTTCTGGGACCTCACACCTTTAGGAGGCTGCTCACTCGCAACCCGAGGGTCTCATGTGCTTGCCACTGATGACCACATTCCATCTCTCTCTGTGGTTCTCAAACACTAGGCACTTCAAGTACTCCCTTAGCACTTTGCCTTGTTCATGTCTACTTTCTGTGTATGTTCACGTCTCCCCTCTGCCTGTTCTGTCCATACTCAATCACACTCTTACCTACCCCATTCAGTTATTATAACAATGTGATGGCTGTTCTTTTAAGTACCTCCACCGTCGAAACCTTGGATACAGTGTCTTATATTTTATTTGTGGATAGTTGTGCAATGTATGTATTACCCAGCCCTGAAACCTCTCGTTATAATGTATCCGGCGATTTTTCTTTTTGTTGTTGTGTGCAATATAAATATTCTGCAACCATGTTAGTGTTAGTAACTGTGTGTGTCCTAATTGTCCAGGACCATCTTGTAAATGAGCTTGCTCAAGGGTGATTTTGCCTGGTTAAATAAAGTTTGACTGGACTTGAATAAGGAGGGCACACGTAAATGCTACAAAAAGTCCTTAAATTAAAAGATCAGCACTGTTAGTATTCTTCATCTTTTCCATTCTATCATCCTATCCTTATTTCTTCTTCTTTTCCTTTGTTTCCAACATCACACTTTCTCTCAAACACCTTCCCAGGCATTAGGGGGAAATATTTACCAAAGACAGAACATTATTTCTGAGGGAAGAGTAGACAAGTAAGGTAAAAATAACCGTAGGGATTCCTTTTTGTTTCAGATTATTTAGTGGAGTTTGTTAACCGGTCAGAGGTACATTAAATGTTTTTCATAATGCATGTGTTCATTGTGACTACTTACTGTTACTTTCATGTGACTGTGTTGATTAATAATGTATTGCTGTTCTTGCTTTTAAAATCCAATAAAATTTAATTGGAAAAAGAAGAAACTTGACACAGCCATAACACTCCAAGACAGATTCTTGAAGCTGAATGATTAGGCCATTTTTAAAGAAGGAATTCCCCACCAACAGGGAGAAGAATCAAATGGCTGGAGCACGTACACAGAATGCCACTGCAGAAAAATGTCTTTACAACAACAAAAAAGGTGCAACATAAAGGAAGTCAGGCTGAGAAGGCCTAACCTTTTATAAACATATAATGTATATTCCTAAAACAAAGAGTTGCTACGCATACGCCAGCTGGGAAGAACAGGATGGTGCATTGTTTAGTAAGGGAGGGATGTGAAAATAATCCTTGAAGATAAATACATTATGGGTAATAGTAACAGTGACGCAGTAAGCAATGATAAAGAGTCCCTGTCACAACTTTACATTATGACTAATATCCCCACAATCTGTGACTCTCATGGGCCTCTGGTTGTGGAAAAACCAAGACTGTCCATATTTACGGGCTCATGAAAAATAAATAAATAAGCACAAGACAAAGAATCACATTTTTGTAACAGTGGTAAACAAAACCTTGCCTGACCTAGTTCTCAGAGTGCACACGTCTTTACTACCACCCATATCATTCTGAGTCAGCTAAAGTTACCTATTCCAAGCTAAAACTGCTCAAACAGGGCCACTAAATGACCCAGAGGTATCATGCTGTGCTGCAATGTGAGCAAGCTGGGTCTGCAGTGCAAACTCCAATCGATGTGCTTGGGTGACCACGGTGATGGTGCTGTCCCACAGCAGCACCCTCTACCCTGGGCTGGGAAATACATCCCACCTAGAAGTATTCTCAAACATTAAACGTCAGTATCCATGAAGCAAAGAATGAAGAAGCATCCCTTCAGTAAGCAGCCCCAATGTCACCTCCCCCAAACCTGAACCCTGCCTGGCTCAGGGGACTTCAGTACTGCCATTTAACCACAACTGATACTAACCAGAGTAGGCTACTGGTGGCATTTTTAGTGAATGGGGGAAAATTTAGCCAGGACGCTTGGAAAATTCCCTCATATTATAACCTTCACTATGCATAAATTCCTTCAAATAGTCACGCAGGCAGCTGCCACCCCACCAATGTGAAAATATGCCACTGCTAATGGGATCCCAAAACCAGGCAAAGATACCACCAGGGCAGAGCCCTAGCACCCAATTTCACTTTTTTTATTTTCAGTTATCTATTTTTCCCCCTGGAGCCCTCTGCATCCATTGGACATTCCACCCGCACCGGGTATGAGACCCCCTTCCCTTGACCCCATGACTTACCTTTCATGGCAGGGGGTTGGGAGCGACTCGACCCACCGAACCGGATTTAGTGTTCGGGGAAGTGCCCTCCGGGGCCATCGTGGCAGGGAACCATCGTCATCCTCACAGAGGACTCATTTTTTTTTTCATCTTTTTCCTTCCCCGAGGTCACGGCATGCAGTGGCACCAGCAGCGGCGACGTGCACGCACCCGTGCGCACCCCCTCCAAGCACCTGCCACAGACTCTCGCCCACAGTCTCTTTGCTGACATACCACCTCCCAGCCTCTGCTAGGTGGCAGACAATCACTGAGCACTGCAATCCCCCCTCCTCGGAGAAGGACAGCAGTCCTGGGGATGCTCGATCCTTCGCCTCCCTCCCAACTCCCAGCGTCCCATGTCTGTTCCCGAACGCGGGTCACCGGCGCAACGAGAGGTAAGGCGTCCAGCACCTCAGCCCTCAGCACCACCGGGCCGGCCCCCAATTTCACTTTTAAATGATGATTACTAGCTATTCAATTTAATTTTGGCCAAACAGATAAATACTACAGCACCCTTTCTCACAGACAGACATCTAACAAGTTTTGTTAGACTCCATCAAACATTTGATGATATTCACACACTTTTTTTGTAGTTCCAGACTGCATATTCTTGGCAAACACCCACTGTCTTGTTCAGTTTAGACACCAAGAAGGCTTCTGACAGGGTCTTCTGGAATCTTCTTCAGGAGACCCTGTTGGCTTTCGGTTTCCTGACCTAGACCAATTTAAAATTTTGATTCAACAACTTTATGAAGCACTCATGGCTTATACACTGGCTAATGGCTCCATCTTCTCCCTTTTAATGTTAAAGAGGCACTTATCAAGGATCTGCTAAGATGGACATAGGGCCCACGGAAAGAACCACGACCCCTTCCTCTGGGTTTGGGGTTCAAAGTGTGCAGAAACTGGAGAGTCCTTCTCGAAGTCTAAAGATCCCTCATTTTCAATGTCCTTGCCAAATAACTGCTTTCCTCTAAAAGGAACATTCATTACAGATTGTTTTATATCAGAGGACAAAACAGTCACTCTAAGCCAGGAGTGGCATCTAATACATATTCCTGAGGCAGCAGCAACCCTGGCAGTTGCATCAGAGGCATCATAAGCTGATCTGAGAAGATGCTTACCTGCTTCTTCGCCATTAGCAATTGTTTGTTGAGCCAATATTTTGCCCTGACCCTCAGGCAATTTTTGAACCAGTGTGGCCATTGTCTTCCAAAGGCAGCTCTTATATTTACTCATATATGCCTAATAATTTGCAATTCCTAGGACTAGGGTAGCTGAGGCTAAAGTCTTTTTACCCACTACATCCAGCTTTCTTGACTCCTTGTCAAGAGGCAGGGAGATCAAATGTTTTTTTTTATTGTCCTTAAACCAACCACATCTATAATATCTTCTACCACAGCCTCCACCTTTTCTTCCATTTATTCTGGATTAAACTGCAGCTCATAGTCTACAGTTATAGGTATGGGTCGAGAGTATGAGGAGGAACAGGAGATGGACCCAACGACATGTATCTTGTCACAATGGCAGCCCATCTGAGCCTGGCACTGAAGCGGGGCCGAATATGGAACTGTCAACAGGAAAACCACAGACAGATAAGCCAAAGGTGCTGGTGATGCAGGCATCAACTGCGGTGTCAATGTGCACTGAAACAGCTCCAACATTGTTTGGTACAATGCCTGCATGTCGAAGGAGCCCGAAGGGGTCGATGACAGCTGAGCCATTGATGAGACAGTGCCCAATGGGGGAACAAGCTCAGAGTCCCTGATGGTGAGGACGAGCAGACACCGGACCCAACCTTGGTGTCTGTAATACAGTCGTGGGGGTGGCAAGGCTCATGGCCATAGCCAGGACCCCGTCTTTTTCAAATAACTTACCCCATCTAAGTGGTAAACTGGGAACAATCAGGAGAAGCTTTTTTTTTTTTCCTTTCTGTGCGGCGCTGTTTATCTTCAGACTTCGACGATTTGTCCTTTTTCTTCGACAAATCATTACCAGCCACCATCAACCGCAGAGTTAGATGTGCCAATGGTGATCTGGGAGCGTGAGCGGGTGATGACGGACAGGCCATCTTTGCCATTTCTTGGATTATAAAAAAGTCTTCTAAAGCTTTTCTATGATGTTTCCTGCATTGTGATTTGCACCAAGATAATGCATACAATTCTTTATAGACGTTGATGTCGCCGCAACAGCAGTAGCAGAACAGCGATTCTTTGACCATTCATGGCATAAATATATTTAAAATAACAAACAAAAAGTAAATACACAATGACAGAAAAATACTTGCAACAGCATTCTTCAGCAGCAATGGATTGATGAGCAGTAGATGATGGGATAAAAAAAACCGAGGCATGCTGGAGATGCCGACGTTACATAGGCAGCAACAAGGTGTGCTGACATGGGCGGCCCCAGCCTGCAACAGATTTCCTGGTGGTCCTGACACTGATGGCTTATAGTTCCATAGTGTGGCTAAAAGGAGGTAGCTATTCCTGAAGAAGATGGAATGTGAGACGGGCAGTTAAGTAGATGTGAGGGTCAGTGTTTCTGTGGGTCAGTGCCCTCTGTCCAAAGGTAGTTTTCCTGAAAGGGAGTGTGACGGTAAAGCTGGAGTAGGAACAAGTCCCCTGCAACTTGGAAGTTGTGTTGGAAGTGTTGGAAGAGCTCAGAAGTGCATGACTGGACTTTCCCAAGTGCCACCTTGTGGAGAAATACCACTGACCGGGTTACTGTCAAAATCGCGCAACCAATATAGCGTGAGCCTATATGGTGTATACAGTAGCGTGCATATCTGCTACAGCACATAAACATCTAAGCACTGCATAAAATAGCGTGAACAGTGCAGATGATTTTCAACCAGGCTCACACCGTTTGATAATTTTCATGAGAAATAAAAAAAATAAAGACGACAACAAAAAACAGATGTGTGGGGGAGTACTCGACAGCACACCTGACACCCCATAAGACAGCCCATGTTGCTCCCTGCTGCAGCCCATGTTGCTCTCATGCATAGGGAATAGCTGAAGATTCTGGAGGTGGGACAGGCCAGAGCCTTACTGGCTAGTTGCTTGAAATCACTGATGGTTTCTGTGCCTGTCACCTTAGCCGGAAGGCTGTTCCAAAGCTCAACCTCTCTGTAAAGTAAAACTATCTCCCCGTGTTTTTGAATTGCCACTCCTTCAGTTTACTTTATTCGTTCCTTTCAGGAACCTGAAGTTCTCTATCATCTCTCCCCTTTTCCTTTAGGCCTCCAATGAGTACATGTTCACCAGTGTTAAACTCAAAATGTTTAGGTGGGGCAATTCTCACATATAGAATTTGAGGTGGTGAAACTGTCATTTCTAGCTGATGGAGCTTTCCTATATTAATCAATGGAGAAAGATGACAGAGGTGGTAGAACTGTCGCACAATTTTTAAGATGTGCTGAAACCAAGTTCCTCTGGGTTCCTGCCCAATGTAACCCCTGCATGTTCAGTGCCATGAGCCTTTCCTCCTAGGATCTGCCCTGTTACCCCTGAACCATTTTGGTTACCCTGTGCGACACCATCTCCAGCCTGTCTTTATTTTTATGTTTGAGTGCGCAGCAAACATTTTGTTACAATTAAAAGGGTTTCAAAGGTGTGTCGCTATCAGGTCCAGTCCAGCTAAGGTTGCAATGGGCTCAATAGTGACAGCCCAATGACCAGGGTTGTTCATGACACTGACACTGTACTGACTGTAGCCAGAAGGCAGGTGATGAATGCATTCTCCCCTCTGGCTGCATACAAAAAAGTGAAACATCCCCCCGCTGCCAAATCCATCAGCAGCCAGCCTCTGAACCAAGCGATCTTCCTGCTGACCACAGGCTGCACACAATAGAAGAACACCCCGCTCAGAGTCTCGAGTCTGAACCTACCTGCTTGCAATAACTAAACTCTCTGCCACTACCATCCAGCACAGAAAATTCTTCATTGTTAAGCTGAAGCTCTGCCCTATTCATGTGGGTACCAGTCTTGAACGGTGCACCAAACTAGTGACCACTCCCTTGCTACCAAACTAGTCACCCCCAATGTGTCTGTCTCTGGCTGAGATAGAACAGTTACTAAGAATTTACCATAACAGTAGATCTTTGAGGAGATCTCAGTCATCAGGTCAAACTGTAGGTACTTCACCGTCACTGAAGCAAGATCCACATGGAATATTTTCAGCAGTACAACTAGGGCCGCCCACACTGATGTAATCTGTAGATGCCACCAACCCTATAAAGGCGTGAGGGCCCCGCTCCCTCCTCAATTCTTTCCCCCAGAGACCAAGGGAGTGTAGCTCTACCCATGGGAGACTGAGGGGGGAGAGAGAGAGAGAGAGAGAGAGGTGCCAAGCCCGATTAGAAAGGCTAGATATACCAGATAGCCAGTTCCAGAAAAAATCCCCCCCCCCCAAAAGGGGGATGGTAGGAGGGAAGACAGACCTGATGACTGAGATCTTGAAGATCTACTGTTACAGTAAGTTCTTACGTTAACTTTATCTTCTTCAGGGGTATGTCAATCATCAGGTCACACTGAAGGAATGAGTCCCAAGCAGCTACATGTGCAGGTAGACAGTCTGGGAGGAAGGCCAACCATAAACTTAAGGCAGGAGGCCCTGCAGCACAGCCCTGCCAAATCCTGCACAGGTCCTGAGGCAATGTCCAGACTGCAGTGCTTGGTGAAAGTATGGACGGTACTCTAGGTGGCAGCCGTACAGATGTCAGCGTCCGAGACCACACGAAAACAGGGCACGGGGTAGCCATGCCTCTTGTGGAATGATCTTTTACCACTTCAGCCACCTCTTTGCCATACTTGTTATAGCAGAACACAATGCAATTTGCCAACCATCTAGACAAACATCGTTTAGAAACCTGAATGCCCTCTCTTCCTGAGGTGACAGAAACAAACTGCTTCGACTTTCTACATTCCTTGGTTCAGAGCAGGTAATACTTCAAAGTTTTGTGCACATCTAACGTATGGAGCAGTGCTTCCCCTGGATTGGCATGCTCCAGTATATAAACAAGGAGGTGGATAGATTGGTTGAGGGCAAACTCAGACACCATCTTAGAGAGAAACTTAGGGTTTGTGCGCAAAGACACTGTGTTTTTGTGAAAAATCAAATAAGGCTCCTCGCACCAGAGGGCTTGAAGCTCAGAAATCCTTTGAGCAGAAGTAATAACAACCAAAAATAACACTTTCCAAGAAAGGAAGCTGGCTCAAAAGGAGACAGGGTCAACTTCTCCAAAACAAAATTCAAATCCCAAGCTGGGACAGGGGAAAGGATTGGGGATTTCAGATGTAGGATGCCCCCCCCAAGAAAGTATGGGAAACATCCAGCTGAGCTATGGTACAGTCACCCACGGGCTCATAAAAGGCCAAGATAACCAAAAGGTGCACATTGAGGGAGGAATACTGGAGACTTGAATCTGTAAGTGATAACAGGTAGTTCAGACTCTGGTTCACCGGACAAGTGAAAGGGTCTAGACTATGTTTGGCAGCCCTGATGGCAAACCCTTCCACTTCATGGCATAAGTGGCTCAAGTGAAGGGTTTTCAAACAGCCACCAGAACATCTGCTACCCTGTTGCAAACCCCAAATCTGGTGATGGCTACGTTCTCAGGAGCCAAGCATGCAGGCAGAGGGACTTGAGGTTGGGGTGGACCAGGGCCCCTGAGCTTGTGTTAGTGGGTTCCTGCAGAGGGGGAAAGGGACTGGAGGCTCCTCCGCCAGCTGCTTTAGTAGTGGAAACTAAACTTGACAAAGGCAGACTGGAGCTCCCAGAATCATGCTGGCCCCCACATCTGCAGTTTGACGAGCACCCTCTGAATCAGAGGAAACGAAGGGAAGGCATAAAGGAACCTTCTGCTCCAGTAGAGGGACAACATGTCTCACCAGAAAGCACCAGGCCCTGGATCTAGCTAGCAGAAATTGGGCAGTTTTGCACTGAGTGGGGACGCAAAATGGTTTAACCCTGGATGACCCCATCTGTCAAACAGATCTTCTGCGATGGAGGAGAGAAACTCCCACTTGTGCATGCTGGACTGTGTCTGACTGAGGCTGTCTGCCACAGTGTTTAGCATTCCCAGGGCATGAACCACTAAAAGTGTTAGACCGTGGTCCAACACCCACCCCGTACAGCACTCTCACTGCCTCCCTGCAAAGGCGGTACAAATGTGTCCCCGTCGCTGGTTGATGTAATACACTACACTGAGGTTGTCGGACTGAATCAACAGCTGACACGGAAGAAAATGGTTATGGAAGATCTGCATGGCGTACAGAACCGCCCGCATCTCCAGGACATTGATAGGCACAGATGTTTAGATTTGGGACCAAAAGCCCAGAGTTTGAACGGGACCCAGATAAGACCCCCCAGACCAAACAGGAAGCATCCGGAGTGAGAATTTGCTGGGGGGAAGAGATCTGGAATGGGACCCCTTGCAGCAGGTTCAGCGGGTCCATCCACCACTGGAGCACTTTGTGGACTGGGGAGGAAATCAGCACTAACTGATCTAGTTTGTCCATGTGCTGGTCCCATTGTTCTCAGAGTGTCCACTGGATGATGTGCATGTGAAGCCTGGCTAGTGGAACAGTGGGTATGGCTGCCGCCATCAGCCCTAACAGCCTCAAATACACCCCGACAGGAATACAATGGCCCAGGGCAACCTCCTGAGCTTGAGCAATAAGGCACTTTGCCCTGTTCTGAGACAGAAAGGCCTTTCCCTGCACCAAGTCTAAAACCGCCCTTATGTACTGCAGCTTTTGGGACAGGACTAGGACCAACTTGAGCAAACTGATCATGATGCCCAGGGAGAAAAATAAGTGAAGAGTCCTCTCCAGAGTCTGCAGAAGCTGTTCCATGGACAGAGCCTTTAGGAGACAATTGTCCAGATAAGGAAAAACGTACAGGTCCTCACTTCTGAGGGCCACAGCCACTGCTGCTAAACACTTGATAAAGGCCACGTTGCAGAGGACAAGCCAAAGGACAGCACCTTGAACTGGTAATGTTCACCCTGGAAAAGAAACTGAAGGAACCCTCTGTGGGTTGGAAATAAGATGTGTAGGTAAGCATCCGGCATGTCCAGAGAACATAGCCAGTCGCCCTGCTTGAAAAGGGTCATGAAGCCTGGAAAAGTTACCATTCCGAACTTTTTGCACTGGACATACAGATTGAGGTCCTTGAGGTCTAAAATGGGCTTCAGATCCCCAGTTCTTTTGGGAACCAGGAAAAACCTAGAATAAAACCCCACATTTCTCTGGTGCCTGGGCACTGGCTCAATGACCTGCTTGTACAGAAGGGACTGTACCTGCTCCCGGAGAACAGAGAGGTGTGCCAGGGTAGATAGAGGGCAGGGGAGAAGTCTCTAGGGGTAGTGTGATGAGCTCCAGAGTGTGACCCCTTTCTATGATTTGAAGAATCCAGGCGTTGACGTAATGGTTCTCCATTGACTGACATGGAAGAACTACTCCGCGTTCCACCAACGAGGGATTGCTGTAGATTCCCAGGGTTCGATTAAAGACATCAGGATCCCGTGCTTTCACTTTTTCAGCACCAACCCTGTGGAATTCTCTACCTCGTTGGTTGAGAGAATGCCCAACTGTCGACAGATTTAAAGTGGGGTTAAAGACATATTTATTTAGTTTAGCTTTTCCTAGTTATGGATGATATGTTTTAATGCTTGTTTTAAACTCTTATTATTATGTATATGGTTTTTATGTACAGCGCCTTGGCCCTGAAAGGCACTATAAAAATAAAGATGATTTGATTTGATTTTGAGAACTGCTGACCTCTGATTCTTGGTTAGGGCCTGTAAGAGGTGGGTCTGGCAGGGAGTCAAGAAGAGGTGGATCCAGCTGCGGGGGCTAGCCCGTCACTTCTGGGATGCTTGGCCGTGGCTCCTGCAGTGGAGGGACAGGCAAGGTAGTGGAAGCTCTGCTTTGGGCCTTGGGGCACAGTGGCTGCTCCTGGCCTGCTGGACCCCTTACAAAATGGAGGACGCTGCCTGCTCTTGGGCTGTGTGTGATAGAGTGAATGGACAGATTTGATAGCCCTGCCAGATGCCTGAAAATCATTAATGATGTCCTGGACATCTGGCCCAAATAGTTTTGATCCATTAAAGGGGGCATTCAGCACCTTCTGTTGGATGTCCGCAAGTACAACCCTGCAGTGTCACTGGTGTGTGGGAGGTGCACTGTGAAGTTGGGCTCCTATTTTCATTATTTTTGGGAGTGCTCTGTCTTACAGTCCTTTTGGTTGGAAATTATAGAAACATAGAAACATAGAAGTTGACGGCAGATAAGGACTGCAAGGCCCATCCAGTCTGCCCATTTCTTTTTCTACCTTATAAATGTGCCATTGGCCTTTGCTCTGTCAGTGGCCTATCTATTCATAGTCATTTGTATTGCTCCCTTATGCCTATCCCATGCCTGTTTGAAGCCCTGCACTGTATTCATAGCCACCACTTATTGTGGTAAGCCATTCCATGCATCCACCACCCTTTCTGTGAAAAAGATTTCCTCACATTCCCCTTAATCGGCCTCCCTCTAATCTCATGCTGTGTCCTCTTGTCCTGCTATTTTCTTATATTTAAACATGTTAGACTCTTTTCACCTTGTTTATGCCCTTAGGTATTTGAATGCCTCGATCATATCACCTCTCTCCTCTCTTTGCTCAAGGGTATACATATTGAGCTCTGTTAATCTGTCCTCATATGTCTTCTGATGCAGTCCCTGCACCATTTGGTTGCCCTTCTCTGGACTGCCTCAATTTGGTTAATGTCCTTGTGAAGGTGTGGCCTCACACTACACGCAAGTACTCCAGATGGGGCCTAACCAGTGTCTTGTAAAGAGGATTATTACCTCCCTCTCACGACTTGTGATACCCCTACTAATACACCTAACACCCCCTAGCCTTACCTACTGCTTTAGAGGTCTGTTTGATGATTTTAGGTCATCAGTGATGATGATGCCCAAGTCTCTTTCTTCCTAGACTGCTAGCAACCTCCCAGCCTATAGGTGGCTTCAGGTTTCTCTTCCCTATGTGAATGATCTTGCACTTCTTGCATTAAATCCCAGTTGCCACTCTTCTGACCATTCTGCTAGTTTATCCAGATCTCTTCTCATTCTGCCCACCCCATCTGGATCATCTACTCTGTTGCAGATCTTGGTGTCATCTGCAAACAGACAAGCCTTACCCTCTAGTCCATCTGCAAGGTCACTAATGAAGATGTTGAAGAGGACTGGCCCCAGGACTGATCCCTGAGGTACCCCACTTGTGACTTGCATCTCTTCTGACTGTATACCATTTACCACCACTCTCTGTTTTCTGCCCGTCAACCAGTTTGCCACCCAGTTGACCAACTTCTGACCCACCCTGAGCCTACCCAGCTTATTTATCAATCTTCTATGTGGAACAGTGTCAAAAGCTTTGCTGAAGTCAAGGTAGGCGACATCAACTGCTCCCCCTTGGTCCACCACTCTGGTTACCCAGTCAAAGAAATCTATGAGATTAGTTTGACAGGACCTTCCTTTTGTAAACCCATGCTGTCTTGGATCCTGTGCCCCTATGGATTCCAGGTGTTGCACTATCCTTTCCTTAAGGAGTGCCTCCATAATCTTGCCCACTACTGAGGTAAGACTGACTGGTCTGTAGTTCCCGCCTCCTCCCTGCTACCACACTTGTGGAGTGGGATCACAAGAGCCCTTCTCCAGTCTTCTGGGACCTCTCCTGTGCTCAGAGACTCACTAAACAATTCTGCTAATGGCTCTGCTAGTTCCTCCTTTAGCTCCTTAAGTACCCTGGGATGTATGCCATCAAGTCCCATTGCCTTATCCACCCTGAGCTTAGCAAGCTCTTGTAGGACCCTTTCTTTTGTGAAGGGAGTAGTGCTCACCTCCCTCCCCCCTGTGTCCATGATGCTGAGCTGTGGGCCCTGCCCTCCTTCTCTTCAGTAAATACTGAGCAAAGTATCTATTTAGGATAGATGCCTTTACAGGGTCCTCCTCCTCACATGCTCCCTTTTCTCCACTAAGCTTAGTACCCCTCTGGACTTTCTCCTTTCACTAATGTATCTATAGAAAGTCTTGTCACCTTCTTTTACTGTTCGTACTAGTGTTTCCTCAGTTTGGGACTTTGCCTGCCTTGCTGCCTTACCTGCTTCCCTTAGGGCAGTTTGGTATGCCTCCCTATCTTCATCCCGCTGTGTTCCCTTATATTTCCTGAAGGCCAGCCTTTTGGCTCTGACCTTTTCTGCTACTGTATTTGAGAACCAAAGTGGTTTCCTTCTTCTTTTGCACTTCCTTTTCTGTCTAACACAATGGGATGTTGCTTCAAGTATTGCATCCTTAATGCTTGCCCACTTTGCTGTACCCCCTCACCTGTGTTTCTTTTTGCCAGGGCTAGCTTAACTCTGTTGGCCATCTTATCAAAGTCAGCTCCTCTGAAGTCCCATATTTTTGCCTTGGAATGGGATGATTTAGATGTAGTAGCCAATTGAACCATACCATGTGATGGTCACTGGCCCCAGGTGACCTTCTACCTGAGATCTGTGATCCCTTCCTTGTTAGTCAGTACTAGATCTAGGATAGCCCTGTCTCTTGTGGGTTGCTGTACCAGTTGTTTGAGGCCCTCCCTGCAGGTAATCCACTATGTGTCTAGTTCTGGCAGATGTTCCTGCTGGTATTGACCAATCTGTTGAAGTCTCCCATTATCAGAACCTCCCCTTTACCTGTCATGTTTTGTATATCTTCTAACAGTAATGTGTCTATGTCCTCCCCCTCGTCTGGGGGCCTGTAGACAACCCCAGTTCTTATGGCTGTCCCATTTCCTGTTTCCAGGGTAACCCACAGTTCTTCTGGCTCCTTATGTGTATTCTGAATTTCTGTAGCTTTGATATTTTCATTGACATACAAGGCCACTCCTCCCCCCCTTTTTGCACCTCGGTCTCTTCTGAACAATACATAGCCAGGTACTGAAGTCTCCCAAGTGTGGTTACTGGTAAGCCACATCTCACTAATTGCTACTATGTCCAGTTTAGCCTCTGACATTATTGCCTGCAGGTCTGGGATCTTATTTCCCAGGCTGTGAGCATTTTGTGTACATGATTTTCCATTGGCCAGATTTTGGTGTGTTAGTTGTTGGGTGAGGTTTGGCATTACCCCGTGCCTCGTATGGGGAGACAAACCTTTTTTCTTACCTGGTGATACAAATGAGCTGCAAACATGCTGAATCCCTGTTTGACCACTAGCTGAGGGGGGAGGGGTGTTCTTCCCATTCGACGTATGGGGTGCTGCACCCCTCTCCCCATTTGCTAGTTTAAATATTCGGCAAAGACGTCAAACTTCTGCCCCAATGCACTGACTCCCTCCTTAGTCAGATGCAGTCCATCAAATTTAAAGAACTTTCGCTCCCAGAACTGTTGCCAGTTCCCTACAAATCTGTGTCCTTTTTCCTGGCACCAGCCCTTGAGCCACGTGTTTAGCTCCCCTATCTCCCCTTCTCTGACCTTCTGTCCATCTGCTCCCCTCTTCCAGACTGGCAGGATCTCAGAGAAGGAGATGCCGGACGAAATAGATGATAGTTTGTCACCCAGCCTGGTCAGGTGTTCCTTGGTCTCCACAACTGACCGGCTGGCGAGATCATTAGTCCCTATGTGTACTAGGACATCAATGTTTTCTCCTGCTTTGTGAACAATTTTAGCAATGCGGTCAGTGTCTCTCCATGCTGATGTACCTGGGAGACATCTGACCATTACCCCTGGCTGGAGATGGGTATCAACTCCCGAATCATGGAGTCTCCTATGATCAGAAGTTTTTGGGTTTCTTTTTGCTTGTTTTGTTTTGGTTCCTGATTTGGGTGAGTTTTGTTGTGCTAGCTCCTGTGCCGCAGTGTCCTGCTCAGCAGTGTCTTCTGCCTCTTTGTTTGATTTCAGAGATAGAGGCAGATACCTGTTGTAGTGTTTATATGGTTTTGGAGGTAATGTGTTGGAGGCAGAGAGTGATGGGGCACCTGATTTGCCTTCCTAACCACCTGCCAACCTCCTGGACCAACTACCCTCTGCGGTCGAGGTTTTTCTGTTGGATGCTGGGGAAATGGCAGGTGGTTCTTATAACGTAATTCCTCTTCAATATGAAATTTGAGGCGTGCAATCTCTGCCCATGCTGCCTGGAGCTGAGCCCTAAGATCTCCAAAGGCCCAGCATGTAGGACAGTGTCGTAAATCCTGTAAGACTGTCCTTCTGAAAATTGTTCCACAGTACCTGCAGTCAATCATATCCATTCCAGATAAGTTGCTGGATTTGTAACCTAGTCAGAGTAATTAGAAGGAAAAAAAGGAAAAAAAAAAAAATGCAAGTAATAGTTTGATTGTGTTTTGTTTAACTTGTTATAAGAAGTTAAATTACTAGTGCCCCTGTAAATGAGCTCACCTTGTGGAGGCCCCACTGATCCACCCCTTCCTGCTCTGCCACAGGAAATGTCACAACTGTGGTACCCTATAAAAGGGGTGTAGTGTGGGGTGGTTGGATGGGGGTGGGTGGCTGGGCCCTTCCCCTGCCGAAAAAGAAGAACCACGGACAAAAGAACAAGGAGGTAAGAAAAGAAACAATCAGTCAACAACAAATGCAGTAACCCTGAAAGCTTATCCTAATGTTCGATAAAACTGTAAAACCTGTAAAGCACCACCTGTAATACTTTCAGAGAAGATATACGCTGTAAGAAACACTTTGCTACAGAGAAAAATAAAGCAATGAAATGTTAGCAACAAACAGTAGCAATCCCTTTGAGTAAAAAATAAAAACAACACCACACAGTAAATCTGCTTAGCCAAAATAAGTCTTAATCCTTTTCCCTTGCTCTGGTAAGTTTCTCTATTCTGCCTTTCAAGCAGTCTTAGAAGGAAAGAGCTCAGGTGAAGCTAGGTGCCTTGACCAGCAAACCAAGTCTACTACTTGCACATAAGCTTTCTGCTCTACTGGACTGCCAGATCCCAGTAGTGCCTCTACTGATGCTCTTTGGAATAGAAGACCGAGGGACACAGGGCTGGGACCTGCTGCCGAGATGGGCTCATGTGTTGCTAATCTTGGTGTGACACTGCATATTAAATACCTGGGTTTCAGGGGCTCAGCCCACGGTCCCTCAATGGCGTAATTTAGCTATTCAGAAAGTAGCTTTGGAAAGGCTCTCCTATGTGCTTAAAGGAAAACTACACCCAACACTTGAAAAAATATATGTTGTGCAGAGTGTTTTAATTTGTATGTGAAGTTCTAGTGTTTCCTTCCCTCGACTAGTATTAGAGTTTTTCCCAAATTAGCTTGCTAGCTTTATGCTAGTTTTACGACCCCTGGGGATCGACATACCTGATAGTGTAACTGTATTTCTTGTTCCCACAGTGCATCTTGTCTCATGTGACTGTGATGTAAGAGAGACCCAACATTCAGCACACACATGCCAAACAAACTAAATGTACTGGAAGCTTTACAAGCCACACAAAAATTACCAGCAGCAAAGTTTTTCAGGACAGTAACACCTTTAGGATGAGGGTGATCACCAAGCTGAATTCTACAGATTTTAAAATATAGCCTTCTCTATTGTTGTGAACTGATTGTAATGCAATGCTTTCTGCTGGATTTATGGGCTCTGCTACATCACCATTACATGAAACAAGGTGCATTGTAGGACAAAGAAATGCAATAAACCTATTTGTTATGGAGATCTCCAGGGGTCGTAAACTACCCTAAAGCTAGCAGGCTAATTTAGGAGAAACTCCTAATACCAGTCAGAGGGAAGGAAACACTAGAACTTCACATACAAATTAAAACACTCTGCACAGCATATATTTTTTCAAGTTTTGTATGTAGTTTTCCTTTAAAGGGAGGGGAGAACAATTTTTTGTTATCTGGGATTCCTTTATTTCCTCTCTATCTCCCGCAGAAGCTCAGATGCTACGGAAGGGATTACTTTAAATATGTTTGCTAGGAGAGAAGGGGAACATAGAATACATAAAAGTAAAGAAGGGGGTCCTCTGAAGTAAACACTCTTCATTCCAATAATTTTCTTCAATTTTTATTTTTTTCCCCCCACGTTTCGCTCTCCACCAGTCTTGTTCATGGGGTTTTAATTTTGCTTATTCTTTTAGTTATCTGTAAATACATTGATTACATGTTAATATTTTCTATCAAGTAGTACTGTTTTTTCATTTAAAATTTCTTTGATGTATACATATACCATTCAATAAAGATTATTGCTTGTAAATCCTTGTTGTGTTTCTTATTTATCCACAGGGTTGTCTGTTTGCACTCATTTTAAAATTCAGTTTGGTCCTGTAATGACATACTTACATAGTACATTTGCAGCACAAAGCTGCTCACAACTTGAAACTAATTTTAACTACTGCCAAAAGGCTCGTCTCCTGCTTAACTGGTTGCAGCATACCTTATAGGACTTGATACCTATTAACTGTTAAGGTCAGTTTATGGCCTGTAATGACATACATAGAATTGTTTTTTACACCCTGTTGCTAACACTGTGAACTTATAAATATTGCCTGAAGGGCCTAACTATGTTTTATTTATCATGCTAGCTGCACACCTTAAAAAAGTTTCTGAGCTTCTTGGAGTGGGGTTTTTATCTGCACTCTGTGGAGATACAACCAATGTTTTCCCGTTAGTCTCTTATTTGTCACTTCATTTTTTCTGTTACAGCTTTTAGGTCAAACTTTCAGATTTCTTTTAGCTTTACTGCTTACCCTCACTCCTTGCTGCTCTGCTATTTCTTCTTTAAATTAAATCCTCTGCGTGTCAGCACTGTTACCCAACGAGTTTTACTGTGTAGCTACTTCCTGGTAAACCTCTTGCCCGTTTTGTGAGATCCCGCGGTGAGACTAGTCGTGATGTCGCACCAAGTTGATTGCGCTTGCGCAATCTCCATTGCTAGGCAACTGAACACTATTGCACTACGAGTGCAGTCGGGTGCTCACAAAAATGGGCTTTTGTTTCTCATTGCTGCAGCTCTGTGTCGTCAGCATTTATTTTTTGAATTACTTGTGAGGATTGACAAAAAGAAGGCCTTAATTACACCCTGTTCCTGTTCATGGGGTGACATGAGAGGATCAAGTCTAAACAGGTTAACATCATTAGTTCTCATATTGTGCTTCCAGTACTGCGAATATTAGGCAAATATTAAACTTCCTTCTGAAATTCTTATACAGTGAATGTTAAAGGTAACCCGAATACAACATTGTTTTAAGTACCATTATCTGTTCAATAATCACAACAGAATGAGCTGATCTGGACAGTTTGTTAGATATATGATGGTCATATTACACTTTGACCTTCCTGGTGTGGCAACTATGGTCTGTTCAGCTGTTATTTGTCAACCTCTTAATATTAGCTATGGGTTGTTTTTACTGCACCTAAATACAATGATAAAAGTCTAAATCATAGTTATATTACACTGGTGGTCATTTGCAACTTGACCTTCCTATAGTTCTTATCATATCATGCCCTGCCTATGGTCTCTAAAAAATGAAGTAACAAATAAGAGACTAATGGGAAAACGTTGGTTGTATCTCCACAGACTACAGATAAAAACCCCACTCCAAGAAGCTCAGAATCTTTTTTAAGGTATGCCGCTAACATAATAAATAAAACATAGGCCCTTCAGGCAATATTTATAAGAAGTTCACAGTGTTAGCAACAGGGTGTAAAAACAATTCTATGTATGTCATTACAGGCCATAAACTGACCTTAACAGTTAATAAGTATCAAGTCCTATAAGGTATGCTGCAACCAGTTAAGCAGGAGACAAGCCTTTTGGCAGTAGTTAAAATTAGTTTCAAGTTGTGAGCAGCTTCGTGCTGCAAATGTGCTATGTATGTATGTCATTACACGACCAAACTGAATTTTAAAATGAGTGCAAACAGACAACCCTGTGGATAAATAAGAAATACAAGGGTTTACAAGCAATAATCTTTATTGAATGGTATGCGTATACATCAAAGAAATTTTAAATGAAAAAACAGCACTACTTGATAGAAAATACTAACATGTAATCAATGTATTTACAGATAACTAAAAGAATAAGAAAAATTAAAACCCCATGAATAAGCTCGGTGGAGAGCAAAACATAGGGGGAAGAAAATAAAAAAAGAAAAACTTAAGAAAATGATTGGAATGAAGAGTGTTTACTTCAAAGGGCCCCCTTCTTTACTTTTATGTATTCTATGACTTTCATAGCCTAATTGGGGTCTGAAGAACCAAGAAGGCGACCATTACCCACTAAACTAATGTTTGTAGAGGAGGGGGACACCAGTTCTGGGTGCTGGTGCTGAATTGAAGTTTATCCTATTATATTCTGACGTGGAACCAATTAACGAGCATCCGCTCACTGGTGCTATCCAAGATTTCAACATAAATATCATAAGGGTATACGTGTCTACATACTAATGATATTGTCCCCTACTAGATACATGAGCCACTGTGCAACAGTTTGAATATCTGGAATATTTGGACTTTGTATAAGCCAAGCTATATGTACTGTATCATGGATGTGACATTTACTTACATGCTGTAGCTAAAACTGAAATGGTCTAGACCTGTATGTACATAGTTATGACTTCATTTGTTGTTAGTTTCCAGAGTGTCTTGTTTGTACTGTACCAACTGAAAAGTCAATAAACATATTATGCAACAAAAAAAATACTGTCCCCTGTGCTGTCTATGCCCAACAACTACACAGTAAATAAAGTCAAGCAAACATTCGGCATAGACAGATGCTGGTTTCTTTACGTGGGGACTCCAGAAGTGCACGGTACTCCTAATGCAGCCTCACTAGTGTTCTACAGAGGCATTATTGACTCTTCCCTCCTGCTACTGAAACCTGTGCCAATACATCCCAGCATCCTGGTCACCTTGCTGTAGACCTCGCTGCAATGGCTGGATTGTTTTAGGGAATCACTTGTGATAACTCCAAAGTCCCTTTCCTCAGAACTGTCCAGCATAACCCCTCCCATTCAATATTCCATTACCGGGTTCTTGCTTCCTATTTGCCTTGCACACCTGACCTTGCACTTTTTGGCACTGAATTTCAACTACCAGATTTTGGACCACCTTTTTAAATGTTGCAGATTCCTCTGCATCTCCCTTGCCCCCTCCTCACTGTCTCCCCCTTCAATACAGCTTAGTGTCATCTGCAAATGGACAAATCCTGCCTTCTATTTCTTCTCCTACTATTTCTTCTCCTATGTCACTGATGAACACAGTGAAAAGGACGGGTCCCAGGACTGACACTTGAGGCAACCCACTAGTGACATCCCTCTCTACTGCCTTTTTTTTTTTGTAGATTATTTTTATTCTCCATGTGGCAGGTCGACCTCAGCGTTTGCCGAGCCTACTGAACTCTGGGTCATTCGGGGGCTTCTAGCGCCATGCGCGCCCTGGCAGATCCCCAGAGTCAGTCCGGGGGCATCATCCACGTTGGCCCCCACAGTTTCCTCCATTTTCTCCCGTGAGCTACCCCGGGACACTCAGAAGTGGTGACTCATTCGCTTGGAGGCACACATGCACACCACAGCTCCAGACTGGGTCCCCTCAACCCTCCCAATGACCTATGTCTAAGCTCTCTATGGCCTCTACCAGAGGGCGACCAAGCTCTGAGACAGCTGGATACCTCCTCCCGAGGTGGAGCGCTGCCAGCCGGCAGCTTCCTCACATCCTCTCCCTCCCCCCGCCTGCCTCCAACGACCCTGGCTCGTTCCTGAACCTGGGTTGCTGGCGTGGCGCGAGGTGTGGCGTCCAGTGCCTCAACCCTCGGCGTCACTGGGCCGGCCACCTCTCTCCTGACTTGACCCCATGAATCACAACACAATGCTGACTCCCTCTCAATGAACTTTCCACCCATTTAACTACTGTAGGTCCTTTGCTGCACCCAGATCCTCTAATTTCTTCAGCAAGCCTCTGTGTTGCACAGAGCTGAAGGTGTTGCTGAAATCAAAGCGGGGAATCCACTGACTGTACCTTATCTACTGCCCTAGTTTCCTAAAGACTACTATCAGGTTGTCTGACAAGACCTCTCAGCCACAAACCCAAGATGCTTACTATCCTGAAGCCCATATCTCTCCAGGTAGTCTGCTAGGTCCTCCTTCTTGACTAGTGTCTCAATCAGTTTGCCCACAACGGAGGCAAGACTGACAGGCCGGTAGTTACTTAGCTGCTCCTTGTCCAGTTCCTTGTGGAGTGGGACTACGTCCGTTTCCCTCCAATCTTCTGGAACAACACCGGACTATAGTGAGCTACTGAATAGCTCTGCCAGAGGTTGTCAGTTCCAGTGCCGGTTCCCTGAGCACCTCAGGCGCAACCCATCCGGCACTAGGGCCTTACGTACTTTCCTTTTCTGGGCCTTTCCCCTGAGATTACCCCCTGCCCCATTTCTGAGATTCCCCTTGCAGCAACCTTTATGCCGCTTTCTGGCAAAGAGCTGCTATCCTCCACGGTAAATAGACAACAGAAGCAGTCGCTGAGCATGTCTGCCTTCTGCTCATCCTCCTCAATTACCCAGCCCCCTTCTGTCAGCCTTACAATACCACCTCAAAAACAGATGAACCACACTGCAGGACTTAAACTGGTGAATGTACAAAGAGCAAGTTTTGGAGACACACTCCGGCTGTTGCTGAATCAAAAGTTATTTACTTGTGCAAACATGGCAAATTAACACAGATATTCACTGCAGACATCAGCAGGCAGTCACCAACTGTCATCCTGGTGCCCAATACCACCTGCTATCTTTCCTTTTTCTCCCAATGTACCTAAAATAAAAACTGTTTTTCCCTTCCCTTGACTCATACCGCAATATGCCGCTCTGTGTTGGCTTTTGCATCCCTGTCTGTTTTCTTGGCTTCCTTCTTTTTTGCTTAGTATTCATTCTATTCCTCATCTCTGGTTCTCTCTGGCCGATAAAGGCCCTTTTTGGCCCAGATTACCTCCCTGACTTTTTTAGAGAACAGCACCGGTCTCTTGTGCCTGGTACTTTTGGTAACCATTCTCAAGCATGACTCGGCTGCCTCAGGAATAGCTCCTTTAATTACTCCCCACTTCTCTTCCATCCACCTTGATTTGATGTACTCCTACCAATTTATCCCGGACTAGTTCCCTCATCTGGTCAAAGTCCGTTCATCTGAAATCCAGAACCTCTGCCTTTGATGAGGGAACACAGTCTTTCTTCAGCCCCCCACAAAGAAGGACCAACTAATCCGAAACACCGGGGTTTCAGTTTTGTCCTCTGAGACTGCTACAAAAAAATTCTGCCTCACACAAAAGCAACTTTGCCTTTGATTTTTTTGCACAACTCTCTTTCTGGAATATGTCGGTTTTGTATTTAAGAGTTGCTACAGCCAACCATGATCGAGCACCCAGCTCCCATTTGTTTTCCCTGCTTCTTATCTAGCAGGGCCAGACTTCTGTCTTGTCCAGCCCTCCTTTCCCAGTCACCAATAAATAAATAAAACCTCTTAGCTGCTGGAATGTCCTAATTTATATCTGGTAGATTGAGACACCACCACTACCGCACACTTAGCGACCCCCTTCTGAATTCCTGCCACAATTTCCCTGTCACTCTCTTTCCCCATCCAGGTAGGCGACAGACCTTTTCCCTTACCCCTATCTCCCCTATACATGGGGTCTCCCAGTGCTGCCAAGTCCCAGTTGTTCTTACCAGTGGCTCATGTTTCTGTAATGGCTATGAGGTTTAACCCTGCATCCACCACCATCACCTACAGCTCTTTAATTTTGTTTCCTAGGCCCATGCATTTAAAATGAAAAAGAAATCTTGAAGGAAGGGAATTTTTAAATAATTGTTAGTGTCTGCCGGCTTGTACCTGCACCATTTCTCTTTTGTCAGCTTCTCTCCTTTTTTCCTTTCCTGCATAATTTCCTGATTTTCCTGTTCATAGCCAGCATTGTCAGACACCCCTCCCTGTCACCTATTCTTTTTTTTTTTTAAACTTTGTTTTATTCACTTTTTAAACATGAACAAGCCAAAGGCTATACAATCGTTGGGTACAGAAATGATACACCACACTTAGTGATAATACATACATGTTAGTGTCAGGTCATTTTAATCTATTGAATTATGATACCTCATACAGGGTACTATGCTACCAACTTTTAGACTGGTCAAGAAAAACCATCAGTTCCAGGCAGGATATACAAAATTAGCCAACCACGTTAAAACCTGTGGAAAGAAGCAAGATTAGGTAAAACAGCAGGAAGGCAGAATATGACCTGAAAAACCACTGTTTCCACTTAGTCAGCCTCTATTTTTAGGGAGAGCATGTTTCTTCATGGCTTCACTAATACTCAGCAACCACAAAAACTATTATGCTCTGAAACTTAGCCGCAATAATATTCACTCTCTTTCGGGCTTCTTCTGGGTCACTGAACTAGCAGGTTCTCCCACCATAAGTGATCCACAAACGAGCAGGAGCTAATAGAGAATGAGCCACCCCAAGCCCTCGCAGTAACCAGTGGAGGGGGTCGAAAAGCTTACAGTGAGACTATGTGTTGCATATGACCAGTCTGGGAATATCTGAATTTCGTTGCCCTCCAGGGTTAGAAGATAATTGGCTCTGGCGCATTGCAGAATCATGTCCCAAACTTCTGGGCCGGCTGTGACGAGCAGGATGGTACGGGCGCTCTCCTGGTTGTTTTGCGCCCTTTGAAAGTTAACCCTGTAGGCTCTTTTTAAGGTAGAACAGTTCAGCTGCATTTCTGGAGAAAGACTAGAATGTAGCCACCTTGTAATGACATTTAGCAGGTTCTCCCCCTCCAGATCCTCTGGGACTCAAACCAGTAGCAGATTCATGGCACGGCCAGCATTCTCCAACATTTCAACTCAGTGTCTCAGATGATTAATTTCAATGGTAGATTTTGCAAAAGCAGCCTGTGTCGTTTGTGAGTGGGTGTCTGCCACCATAGCTGTCTTTAGAGCTGCATCTGTTTTAACACCTAATCGGTCCAGAACCTGCTCCACTTTCTGATCCAAATCTTGAACAGCCTGTAGGACAGTGTCCCAAGGTGGGGGATCTCTTACTCTATTCAAGCTCGCTGGTTTATTGAATGCACCATGCTGGGCCGGTGTCATGTGCTGTGTGGTTTTTGGACTGGCTCCACTGACCGTTCCCTTCAGGCAACCCAATCCTGAATTTGGTATTGTTCTGGTCCAGAAAGCAAGTGCCATCGAACTCTGAAGTTACAGACTCTAAAAAGTTACTACTTAATTAACTTAAAGTTTGGTTCATGCAGAGTAGTCTGCAGAGCCACAGAAGAATACTTCTAGTTACGAACGTGGCTCTCTGCTGCCCCGTCACCTATTCTTAACTTACTACGGACCTCTGCCTTGCTGCTTGCATTCACACTGCTCTAACTTACTTTGTAACATGGCAAAAACAAGAACTGCAGAAGTAAGGAACACAACTGGTTCAATACTGTCAGGTGGTATCAGAGCAACACGGCATCACGGCACGATAATGCCGTGTTGCTTGTGTAACACAGAAAGCAGGCACAGGGGAGAAATGAGCAGTGTGGGCCACTTAGAGATAAAGCAGGGGAGCACAGGACTGATGAGAAGGGAGCAGGAATGTAGAGCGAGAACGAACATGCACGGGAATGAGCAGAGAGGAGCAACCGGCGAGCCACGGTCATCTGGAAACGCAGCCCCACAGGTAGTGCAATGAGAAATGCGAGCAGGGGATAATTAGGAAAGTGTAGCACTAGGGGGAGACCGAGTTTGAAGGAATGCTGCTGAAATTGCAAGGCGGAGACGTGTGACAGTGGCAATGAATTGATGAAAGCAAGGAGAATGGTGCAGATACAGAAGTGTGAAAGGGCGGATGGAGCGATATCGGAGCAAGGTCGGAGAGACACATAGAAGGTTATAAAATATGCAAAATATATTGACGTGGAAATAGGGAAACACAGAAATGACCATAGCAGAGACCTCCAAATGGAGCTAGTGAAAAAATAGCCGTGCAGATCTTCTAAATTGTCAGAAGGAAGTGTTGATAGATACTTTGTACAGACATAAGTTAAATATTGTTTAGACATCAGGATATAAATGGAACTGCGCTAAATGTTGAAAAAGTGCAGCAGATAAATCAAGAGAGAGCAAAATGTCTTTGTATTATTGCATGCACAGTATGAGAATAAGACGCAGAGTAACCACACAATCCTAAAAGCCATGTTACAAGTGCATTAATCCACTCCGAAGGTGGCAGCTAATGGGGAGTTAATGAATGGTTGGTCACTGTAGGCACTCGGCCTGCGGCCTCAGACCCCAACAGCCCCAACCATGCATTAACTCCCCATTAGATGCCACCTTCATCGTGGATTAATGCTTACATGGACCTCTGCCTTGCTGCTTTCATTCACACTGCTCCCAACTTATTATGGACCTCTGCCTTGCTGCTTTCATTCACACTGCTCCCAGCTTATTATGGACCTCTGCCTTGCTGCTTGCATTCACACTGCTCTAACTTACGATGGACCTCTGCCTTGCTGCTTTCATTCACACTGCTCCCAACTTATTATGGACCTTTGCCTTGCTGCTTGCATTCACACTGCTCTAACTTATGATGGACCTCTGCCTTGCTGCTTTCATTCACACTGCTCTAACTTACTATGGACCTCTGCCTTGCTGCTTGCATTCACACTGCTCTAACTTATTATGGACCTCTGCCTTGCTGCTTTCATTCACACTGCTCCCAACTTCCATTTCTGGGGGGAGTCCTAGCTAGGTTCCCCATCCTCAGCCTCCTCCCTGCTTAGTTTCAATGTCTGCCAATGTAGACATCAAACTTCTGTCCAAGAAATCTCCCCGATCACCCACAACCTGGTACCCCTCCTCCTGACACTATCCCTTCAGACACCCTTTAAACTCCTTAATATCCTCTTTCTTCACTCTACCCTTACCCTCCCCACCATCCCACATATGGAGGACCATGAAAAGGCCAGGGAAGCAGAGTGTGCCTTCAATTTGTCCCCCCAGCCTTTGTAAATTGCGCTTTACTGCTTCCATAGACTGGTTCGCCAGACTGCTGGTACAGAAGTGTACCAAAACCCCAATCTCTCCCTCCTTGTACTACCATCCTCTCTATCCATGTTCCAAATGGCTGATGCACCTGCCACCCTCCAGTCCCCTAGGCCAGTTGACCTCTGGGGAGGCCTACATGTCAATTCATCCCAGTTACTGTGCTCCACGGCAACTTGCACCACACTATTAGCTCCGGCGTCAATCAGCCCCCAGCACAAACAGTTTCCCAATAAACTCTGTTGGGGGGGTGCAATTCAGGAATGAATTGTGCAGGGAGCCAACTGACGCCACAGCTAAAAGTCCTGTGCATGTGGTCAAGGAGCACACTGACCAGGACGAATTAACACGTCACCCTGGGGGAGTGGGGCTGTGGGGTGTGCTTCGGTGGCTAACACCATTTTTTTTTATTATTTTTTTTTTAAATCCCTTGCCTCGAGGTTTTGTTTTCATTTTACATATTGGAGTCATATTGTGTGATGTTTTAGGAGGGTGCTAGCACACATTTCTGATGGTAAAAAGCACAGCAGCGCACCAAAATGTTTTTAATTTATTCATAATGGGTTTGGGTAGAGATCAGTTTTACAAAATCTCAAAAACTCAACTCTCAGTTCAGGACAGCAATATAATGAAAATAAAAATGGATTTATTAATGCTTTTGCCAGAAATTTATTACTGCTATGAAAGAAATATGATTTTTTTCCGTTAAATATTGCTGCTTTAAATTAATAAATTGGGTGAATCAAAGCAAATATTCCACTTGAACTCCACCCCCCCCCCAAACAATACTTGGACCCTCCAGCTGTAGAATAGTGGAGGTGCAGGATACCACTGAAAATGAGATGTTACAGCATCTCAGGGCTGTTACAGACACACTATGAAACAGACACTTTATCTTCTATTAAGGGAAAAAAAGCTTTAGAGAAATGTAAGTCTATTAATTTGTAAACCCACTCAAATACCATACAAATGTCATTGGTTAACTGTCGTTAACTGGAGCATTAATATCTTTAGTTTTATATTCCCAGTAGGAAGGCCGTGGGTAAATTATTCAGCTGGCATCTGCTTTGGCTCTCCATTACTATAAATGCTTATTTATATTTGCTCTCTCTCTCTGAAGAAAGAGATGCATTATTTTATAGTCCGCAAGATACCACCACAAGACAGACTGATGCACAGTTCCCTAGTCATACTCACCTCCCTAATCAGTAAGTTTATTATGCATCTCCCTTGGGTTCACTACCACCCAAAGACAGCCACATCACGGTGAGGGGGGGGGGGGTGGACTTTGGACATGACAGGGTGTGTAATTATGGACATAGAATTGCTTGCTTCAAGTGTAAAGTTAGCATAAGGCACTTGCACCGAGTGCCTTAAACACATTTGAGAAGTGAGTATCCATCATAATTACACATCCCTCAAGTGTCTTACTGCACTTCTAAAATGAAGTCTAGCTAAAATCTGTAAAAACACATACAGACTTACTGTTAAAAGAAATGCCATGTTTTCTGCTAGAAATCCATCACGGAAGAAAAAAAAAGTTACACACACACTAAAAATCTGTTTTGTTGTTAGCAACATTTCGCTTTTATGGAATGTTTGAGTTTGGTTTTAGGATTTTATTTTCGTACTTTTTTAATTTGTCGGCACTGATGCATGCGGTTTCTTACTGATGCTGCCATTTTGGGGCTGTTCTCTATGTCACGGATGTTGGATGTGGACACACGCTGCAGCTGCCAAGTGAGAGATGCCGGCATTTTGTCTTACGAAGCTTCTCTGCTGGGAGGACAAAACAAAGATGGATTTTCCATAATGATTTTTGTTCAGAACCAAGTGGGCACTATTGGCGTTTTTGCTAGTGACATGGGCGGTTTGAGAAATGAAGAGCGGGATGTCAGTGTTGCTGAAGCCTTCTGTCCAGAGACACAAGGTACTTTGAGACACTATGCCACTTTGGCCTTGGTCAGAACCAGGAACTAAAACGTAGGAGCAAATTCCAGTTAAGTTGCCTTTTTTTTTTTTTGGTCAATTCAAAAGAGCAGAGTGGTGTTGTAGGCTATGTTTAAAAAACGATGTTTTTTAAAAACTGTTTTTTTCCCCCCCAACATATGAGGTGCACTGGTATTTTAATCCCGCTTGTTATCCACCCTGCCCACATAAGGTACAGGGCTATAATTATGGTCACATACTTATACACCTTTTTTCTTACCCAACCAGGTTGCTACATTTTTTCTACCCATTGTATAAAGGAAGCGAATGTGTTTTCATGCATGCCGTCTTCGTTGTTGGAAAGGGGATCTACACTTGAGAAGCAGATATACCTGGAAATAACTGCTGGAACGAGGTCTGTGTGTGTCCCAGCGCAGTGCAACCTCGAATGACCTGTTCAGCCATGACACAGTTCAGATTGTCAGTTATTTTGGGTCTTTAGCGTTTGCATAGCAGGCATGCCAATAAGCTGTAGAACAGACTACGCAAGACCCACTGAAGAAAATACAATGTAGGACTCTCCATACTAAGCAAACATTCAGCCAGTTTTAGCACTGAAGAGGCACCACCTTTGTGACAGTTTCCAAATCAGAGCATTCAAGGAGACAAAAGCAAAACAAAGCAATAGCCATTATTTTATTCCAAAAGATCACTACTTTGACCAATCGTTTACATCCAAATATGGAAAATATTCTCACTTAACCATCTTGTGCCAAAAATACTAAATAGGATTTTATTATTTGTGAGAATTAGCCAGTGGAGAAAGGAATCACTAGTTAGTATTTTGTGTACACGTATACCTATGTTATAATTATGCATTATAACTGACCATATGTAATCGGGACGTCAATCATGGGTGTAGCTCCAAACCGCATGGCATACTTTCACAATTCAAGTAAAAATGCAATCAAGTAATTAATAAAAAAAAAAAAAAAACCCACAACACGGGCTGTTGTATGCAACCCAGAATTTCACACACATCCTCAATGTGGGCAACTTTCATACACCCCTCGCGCTTCACTCTGTTTATGTAGTATCCTAACGCTACAGACGAGTACAACATTCTGGTTACATACACCAACCCAAGTATTATTCTCTGTTTTATGCAGGTTAAAGCTCAGCCTAGCACCATAATAATTTGTTGAGATATCTACTGTAGGAAATACATATTTTGACAGAAAGCACATTTGTCAGCAGTGATTAGATTAGACTCTAATGTTAAGATGATGAGTGACATGGTATGTGAAGTTAATGTCCAACAATGAATAACTCAGAGCAGTGTAGATGTGCTGCGGCCCAAGCAAATAAAATGCTGGGGTGCACAGCCAGGGGGATAACACAAGGAGTCGAGGGGTGCTCCTTCCTCTGTACAATTGCCTGGTTAGACCACACCTTGCATACTGCATGCAGTTTTGGCATCCCAGCTGTCCCTACTTAAAGAGGGACATTGCTCTACTGGAGAAGGTAAGAGGAGGGCAACCAGGATGATACTGGGGCTAGGGGAAGGCCCGATGAGGAGAGACTGGAGGAGAGAAGGAACAGGGGATATGACAGAGGTCTTCAAACATATCAAAGGAATGAACAGATTAAGCCTCGAGGGGGTGCTTCAGCTGAGGGAGGGAGGGGCCACCAGGGGACACTCAATGAAGCTGGATAGGGGGAGGCTGAGGGAGAAACAAGAAGACGCTACTTCACTGAAGGGGTGGTGAAGCCCTGGAATGCACTGCCCAAGGAGTTAGTGGCTGCTACAACTGTGGAGCAGTTCAAGAAGGCTGGGATAGGTATAGGGGGAGAGTGCATCCCAGAGCCCCGCTGGGGAATGGGGGACCTTGTAGGGAGGGAGATGGGAGGCTAAAAACAGTGCCCTGGGAAGGCACTGATCATCGAGCAGACTCGACAGACCATAGGGCTTAATCTGCTGGCTTCTTAGTATGTTAATCTTGCTTATATGGTGCCTTTTTGGTACCATACAGTCCTGCTTAAAGCCAAGCCAGCTGTAATCCCTTCATGGTGAACTGCATATGATGCACACAATGCTTTACGTTAGGAGGTACCTGTAATTCTGGAATTCTCTGACACTTGACTTTATTGCCAACACCATTTCAGGGTAACTCTTCCTTCGGTGCTTTTGTGTGGAGTTTCTTTGTCTTTTCAATTGTTTTGTTCACAGAACACTGGTTATCAAGATCTGACAAGCACAGTAACAGGAGTTAGCCATAGTGGGCTGGCCCGCCAGCACAGTGGTTGGATTTCCGTCTGCGACACTGGCGACTCGGGTTTGGCAGCAGACCCAGGTTGCTGGAGGACCAGCCGGGGGAGAAAGATTGGAGCGTTTTATGACTGCTCGTCTTCTCCAGGGGTAGGGTGGGGATACCACCCGGCGTTAGCTGACCCCTGGCGGAGGCTGAGGGCATAGCAGCACGTCGGCACCTTAGCGTTTGACTGGCCACAGGCAAAGGCCTGGGGATCAACAAGCTCTAAGGCTGACGTAGTGGGGAGGGCGTTGGGACGTCGGTTGCTTGTGCCTTGGCGTCAAGGGCGCACAAAGCCACAAAGGCGGAAAATGCCTTCCAGCTACAGGTAGGTGGGCGCACGGAGCTAGCTCTCATGTGCCTCCACCTGCCTAGCCACCTGAGGACCGACAAAACCATAAGTGTTGGGGGTGTCTGAGGTCCCACCTCATCCCCACCGGGGGGCAGGGGGAGTAGCTTCTGCGGCTCCATGGGGACCGGAAGATAGACCAGGTAAGGTGGAGGCAGAGGTAGCTCCTAGGAGCTCCAGTGGCGGAGCTGAGGCGTGGGGAAAAGGAAATATAAAAAAAAAGTTAGCTATAGCCAACATACTTTCCACATCTGGGACCCTACTCCATAGTCACAAGGGTGGCAGTGCCACCTTTCCTTTATTTTACAAAGGCCCTTAGTCACGGTGGGAAGAAGTCCCTCCTGCATTTAAACTGCAACACACACTGACTTTCCAGATGTCAGTGTGCCAGCCCAGACCCATGGTGCTGTACCATGCCGTGATTCTGAAAGGTCGGGCACTGCTTGCCAAATGTTTTCCTCTTACCACCACCCCCATCCTGGGGCTCCCCTGGGTCAACCAAGTTAGTATTGTTAATGCCCACTGAGTATAGCCAGGTAGTCCAGTCCCCTGCCCCCCTCCCACACTTGTACTTATTCACAGGAGTACAGAGGGGCTAACAACCAGTGTGTCAGAACCTCAGAAAGCTCTGGGACACATTCGGGTTGGTTGAATCTGTTGAGTCTCTGGCTGCTGTTCCCTCCCATTCCAGACATCAGCCAGAAGGGGGCGGGGTCTGGGAAACTGATGGAGTGGCTTATTTACATTATGTTATGTCAAGGAGGGGAATGGCAGGATCAGTCAATCTGCCGGGGCTGACAGTATAGCCTAGAGGTTAGAGTAATGAGCTGTGTATGAGCTTGGTACATCCTGCAGACCTGGGTTTGATTCCCACAACCTCCACTTGCATTCTGAGCAAGTCACTTACCTCCCCAGTGCTCCCAGGTCTCCCCTGAAAATAGGCACTTGTGCCTAGTGGGCCTTAACCAGTTACCAAAGACTAAAATAAAATACAAAAAAAAAAACAAAACTTTAATATCAAGGAAACAAATAAAGCAAAAATATTTGTGCCCTGAAGGAGCTAATCAGAAGCAACTCCAAAAATTACACATGGGGCTTGAAAGAGGAACACTTCCTAGGTCCAGGAAATGGAAAACAAAGAGAGGGAGGAGGGGTACACAAACACGAAATGGGACTGCTGCAGTGCCTCACATCCTCTTTAAAGAAACGGTGCAATGGTACTCCCCACATCTGCAAGAGGGTAGCATCTTTCAGAAAAAGAGACTTGCAAGAACAAGGGGACACAATTTAAAGATAGAAGGAGGGCGGTTCAGGGGCAATGTGAGGAAGTATTATTTCACAGAGGTAGTGGATGCATGGAACAGCCTTCCTGAAGAGGTTGTGGGGTCTAAAACTGTGGGAGAATTCAAGAATGCATGGGACAGACATAAGGCAATTCTTGTGGGGGGTAGGAAGAAATAGGCTGTTGGTTAACTAGGATCTGTGGCCTATCCTGTAGGTAGGGAAATGGGCAGACTAGATGGGCCTAGCGGTCCTTATCTGCTGTCAAAGTCTATGTTTCCATGTTTCTAAGGGCTAAACTCCCAGGTTATAACTCTGCCAGAGTTACACCAGTTTGTGTGAGAAAGAGCTATCTTGCCAGCCTGTCAGCACAGTGGTAGCACCACCGCCCGTGATGCCGGTGAACAGAGTTCAGGAACAAGCTCGGTTTGTCAGGGGCCATCCGGAGGGAGGGAGGAGGACTGATCATCCCAGGGGATGCTCTTCTCCTCCAGGGAGAGACAGTCATAGTCCCTGCTGTTATACTGCCACCTGGGTGACCACAGGTGCCAGTGCAGTTGGAGGTGTCATGGGATGGAAGGACGTCGGCTGAGATCTGGAGTGCCAGCAAGCCTTGCGGGCATATGCACCTTGGATTTCTATGTGTGCAGGCTTCCTCATGGGCAGGGGAGTAACAAGGGAAAAGACCACGCAGTCAGCCTGACGATGGTCTCTGGAGCACCGTTGAAGGACTCGAAGCTGGGACCCTCCGAAAGCAAAGTGCAGGTAGGGGGAAGTAACTGAGCAGCTCTCTCCCCCCCCCCCCGGGGGGTCAATCCAAGGCAACATGGAGGCAGAGCACCTGAGGGAGATAAGTAGCAGGCCTAGCATTAGACACCTTGGAGGACAGGCTGAGCTACGACATAGAAGGGGGCGTACAAACAGAAAATACAAAAAAAAAAAAGAACTGTCTTGTTCTAGGAGGTCTTGTTTTATTCTGTGTTTTAATAAAAAACCAAAAAGAAAGAACTGTCATTCTAAGAAGTCTTATTTTTATTCTGTGTTTTAGTTAATAAAAAAAAAAAAAAAAACTGTCTTATTCTACAAGGTCTCGTTTTATTCCGTGTTTTCTCATCCCCTCTTTTCATTATTTGGTTTTCTTTTTATTTCCCTGTGATCTTTCTTCATTCCTGTCCTTAGTTTGTGCTTGTTCCTTAATATTACAGAATAACCTCCCTCCTGTCCAAGATGCTCTAAGAATGAAATATTGCTAATGCGACAGTTCATTTCCAGGTGCATTCAGGGGCGAGGGGCAGGTTTGCATGGAGCCGTTTTAGTGACATGGGAATGCTGGCCAAGACACCTGTAAACTCCCCTACTCTTTGAGGTGTGCCACGGAATCTAGAACTTCCACCTAGACAGTGAACAGGGAGGTGCAGAAGGGGCCTCCTTAACATTTCGTCTCTCATCTGGACAGCACCTCAACACTGCAGCACCCCCTCATACAGTGTCAGTTATGGGTACGACCCCAAGCACAACCTTCAGATCTTCCAGCCCCAGAGTCGCGTGTGCTACCTACTGAGCCACAGACACTGCATAGTTACTGCACCGAGCCACTGTTACTTTCTGTAGGTGCCAATAGCGTTCTGAGTTTGTCACTAACTTAACTCAGTTTGAGAGACCTGGCTCCAGGAGAAAGTGATGTGTTTTAGCAGTAGCAATGCAAGCAGCCTCTACACAGAAACACAGAAACATAGAAACATAGACTTTGACGGCAGATAAGGACCACTTGGCCCACCTAGTCTGCTCATTTCCCTACCTACTGGATAAGCTGCAGATCCTAGTTAACCTACAGTCTATTTCTTCCTATCCCCCACAAGAATTGCCTTATGTCTGTCCCATGCATTCTTGAATTCTCCCACAGTTTTAGACCCCACAACCTCCTCAGGAAGGTGATTTCATATGTCCACCACCCTCTCTGTGAAAAAATACTTCCTCACATTGCCCCAGAGCCGTCCCCCCTCTATCTTCAAATTGTGTCTCCTTGTTCTTGCACATCGCTTTTTCTGAAAGATGCTACCCTCTTGGACTTTGTTGATTCTACTGAGGTACTTAAAGGTTTCTATCATGTCCTCCCCC